>CM077585.1:60822931-62113762 GCA_039657365.1 Stephania yunnanensis
TTTGTGTGGTTTGCAGCTGTTGCAACAGTGGTTGTTATTCTCTGTTTGGCTCATCCAAATTAACTAACTTCATCTCATTCAGAAAGTTTTTAGGCCACTGAATGTAAATGTAAGTGTGTGTGTGCGCGCGCAAACCAATGTTCATATCTTCATGAGACTATGAGAGCCTCCTTTGTTGCCCCCACTGAATTAAAATTCTCTCTCCTACCCAATTTTTTCTCTAGTCACTTTCCCCATCACTTTCTGCTTTTTTTAGGGTACCCTGTGAAAAGTGGTCCTGTTTTCATCTTTTATTTCACATTTAACAAGATTTTAGTTGATGGTTTAAGGTTTCAACTTGTTTGTTAATTGGTGTGACTGCAATCCATGAAGTTGTTTAGTTCTTTATATCTCATGTTCAACTATTTTCATTATAAAAACTATGAATTTCAGCTACTTGGCAGTGTGATTAAGAGATAAATACATTGGTTCTCAAGAGGGGTTCTATAGGAATGAAATGATAAACTAGATTTTGATATAAAACTAGCTCCTCTTAATTAGTTTCAGCAGAAACAATTTATGCAAGGAGAAGTTCGATCGCCATCAGGAGCGCATCAATCATCGTGCAAGACTACTAATAATGCATGTACGTCGAAGGTGGCGTCGACTTTTCTGTAGTAGCCTAAATGCCAAGTAGGAAAATAAAACTAATCTCTCAATTGTAAATTTACAATGACCTTGAATCTTAAATCTTGAAAGAAAGGAAAATCTTTGCAAGACATTTCAATCTCTCCAATGGGAATTGAATCTCTCATATTAGTTAACTTTGAAGAAAATATCATATTGAATTTGAAGATGGATTAACCAACACATACAACATTTGCTTCATCCTTGTACAATGAAGATAAGTTAACAGGGTATTAATGCTATCATAAACTACTTAGTTACAAATATTACATATACATACAAAATATATATATATATATTTAGATATAGGACAAAAAGAAAGAAAGAAAGAATCAGATCATGGGGGGCATTTCAACAATCACATCTCCATCTTGAGATTGTTAGCTTCCAGAGTTCCTGCAAAAACATATTAACATCCAAAAACAAGTTCATACCACAATTAATAATTCAACACAAATAATGAAAGATACTTAATTGAAGTAGCAAACTAACATTACAGTCAACATCAGCTGTGGTTTAATTACAGATCAATATGAGGGCAATAGTCATTTATAGTAGGACCCTTTGTATACGATGGTGATGATGATGGGGAAGAAAATGAAAGGAAAAAAAAAGAAGGGGAAATCTCTAGTTAGCTAGCTTTGTTGATATTATTTGGAAAGAAAACTTAAGTCTTTAAGCAAAGATTATTTCATAAAAGTTCATAAAGTATTGCTTTCATTTAAAGAATTTTGAAAGCACCATCAGCACCATTATACAGTGCGTAGTGAAACAGTTTGATTCATGCGACCAATCCCAACTAATTGGAGATTAAGATTTTGTTGTTATTAATACTAATATAAAGTTGCTTTCATTGGGTCATCTTCTGTCCTTGGACCCCCCAAAATTAGTTTTCTTTAATCTCTCCACCATTTTATCTCTAAACCTATTGGTTGTTATCATTCTACACAAAAATATTTACCTGTAAATGATTGAGGAAACCCAATTGGTCGTCCTTGATTGAAATCCATGCTGTAAAGGCTTTGTAAATCAGTGTCCCAAGGAGATGAAGTGGGTTGGACTTGCTGCATTTTGTTAAAGAAACAGAGAGAGAGAGAGAGAGAGAGTAAGTGAGATGGGCAATGAAAGTTAAAACCAAATAGTGTATTGGGAATTTACAGTGAAGCATGAAGTGTCCAGTAATGCCTCCGGCGCTGAAATGGGCGCGCTTATGGTTCGTCGAAGAGCCATCTCTTGAGGGCTAGTCACCATGTCAAAGCCGCAACAAGAGACAACTTGTTGAACTGGATTGAATGGAAGGTAGGATGAGCAGTTGGGCACCTCCGACGAAATTGGAGTCGTCGCGAAACTATCGGTGCAACTTGGAAACATCTGCACAATATGGCAAAACTGTTTAAGATTTTGATGAAACTCAGCCGAATCACAATTCACAATCTGATTAAATCATGGCATACCTCTTTGGAGAAGAAATTGTCGATGTTAAAGTCAAGTCTGGGATTCACTGCGGCGAGTTTCATCGATAGGAACTGTTTTTACACAAATATTAAGAATACCCAAATTGAGATGACACTCAAATAGCAAAAACAAAACATCAATTTCAGTTCCAATGATGAATTGATGGTCACCTCAACTTGTCTTTGAAGGGACTGAACATAGTTGATGATTTCATCAAGCATTCCAGCTTTGCCAGTGATCTTATTGCACCCAGGGACCAAGTCTTGCAAGTACTTCATCCTCTCACTGATCTTTTCCCTTCTCACCTACACAAGTTGAAACACACAACAAAATCAGTACCACAAAGAGATTGTTGAGAAGTTGTTGATTGAACTTATTCAAAATCCAAATTACCCTTTCAGCTAAGCTGTGGCTATCAGTGGCCTGGCCTCGGCGCGCCCGGACGTGGATGTAATCTGGTTTTTGAACTTCAGTGACCTTTGATGTCTCCTTTGCTGAATCTGCAGAGGTTTCTCTGTTGTTGTTGTTGCTGTTGCTGCTGTTGTTGTTGTTGGTGTTGTTTGGGTCTGTGACCTTGGAAGCCCCCTCTTCATCTAGTTTGATCTTCTTCTCTCTAATGTCCTCTCCTACAACAACCTGTGTAGAACAAGAAAACCCATTATTATTCTCTCACAAACCAATTGATGAAAAGCCGCAACAGAAAAACAGAAGAAAAACACAATTACCTTCGATGAGCTCTGCTGCCCCTTCTCTGCTTTTCTCTTCTTCCCATTGCTCCCCAGTATCTTCTCCGGCAATAGGCTCATCTCCTCACCACCACCCCTCCTCTCCACCACCGCCGCTGCCGCCGCATTATCGACGGCAGGCGGGCAACTCGAAGTCCTCGAGATGGCGTAATCCACCAAAATAGGCCCCAAATCCGGCCACCCATTTTCCATTCCACCACCACCACCACCAGGGTCCACCTTCATGGACCGACCCACCCCATCATCGCCACCCATCAAGTAGTCCTGCAATTGCAACTGCTGCCGCTGTTGTGGAATTCCCATTAAACCCAAATGGGCATTCCCGCTGAAAAAACTCTGCCCAACAACAGCCTCCTGTGCTTGTATTTGTTGTTGTTGTTGTTGCCATTTCAACCGAGCCCTTTGTCGCTCAAGCACTGTAGTGACCTCCGGAGTGTGGACGCTGTGCAGCATCTTTGGCACAGTAGTGGACGAGTTTCGGTTCTTGAGAGACGAATAGATGGATGGATAAAGTGAGAGATGTGAAGCTCTCTCTCTCGCTCTCTCTCTCACAACAAATGCGTGTAATAAAGCGTTAGTACGAGAGAGAGAGAGAGAGTGTGTGTGTTGTGTTTGTGTGGGTGTCACTGTCGTACGTTCTGGGTCGAATAGGAACCTCTAACCACTCTCTCAGCGCACCATAAAACACAACCCTTCACAAAACAAAGCTTAAATAAAGAGTGGCGAATGACCAAAATCTGTTCTGACACAAACCCAAACTCAGCCAAGCCGAGTTTACAACACAACTGGCGGCCGGTGTAAATACTACAAGAGAGAGATGGGGGCAGAGAGTCTCCAGAGAGAGAGAGAGAAAGTGGGGTCCACTGACATGAAGCCACGTGGGAGTGTCCGGGGGGCAGAGAGAGAGAGAGAGAGAGAGGGGAGGGTTGGGGCTACTTTTGGGGAGTTGTGAGGGTAGGGTGGGTCCGGGTTTACGTAGGGCCTCACGTGGATGGGTAACGTGGCGGGAGGAGAGGAGAAGGTGTCAGATGGGGTGACGTGGCGGGAGGGAGTTGGGGATGATTAGATTAGTTGGAGTGGAGTATAGCGTTGTTGGGGGGGTTTAAGGACACAAGAGAGGGAGGAGTCTCTGCGAGCGCAACGGAATTGCTTATTACGGACGAAGATTCTGCGCAGGCATTAGGGGATCCGTTGGGTCTTTCTAAATATAGCAACTTACATAGGAAAATGAGTTGATTAATGGAGAGGAAAAGAAAACAACGATACACAATTACTTATGAATACTTAATGTTTCTAAGTCACTTTTTCATTTATAAGAGAATTGGGACTAATTACGTCAGTGGAGTTACTATCAGACTTAATTTTAAAACTTCACAATCATGGATTTTAAATTGAGCAAAGTGAAAAACTTTGATTTGCATTGTTAAGAAAATTATTATAGTTGCTATATTTTATAGTTTAAATATTTATGAAGTTTTTATATTTTGATATCTAAATAGTTTTGGTAACTTTTTTTTTTATGCTTTGTTTGGTTTTATAAATAAGAGCATCATATTTTACTCAATTCGCCCATATTAATGCAATATTTTTATATTCTTCTTTAAAATCTATCATACATGATCAACACTAACTAATTTGAGATTGAACCTTTGTAGTTTTTTTGACAACGTATAAGACATAAATTTAATAAACATTAAATAATCAAACGAAATACAAAATTAGGGGTAGATACGCATAGGGATACACAGATTTATTGATAATGACAAGCTAATTGGCATAATTAGCAGTGTCAACAAATACCAATGTCAATATTAGCTTAATTGGATGTCTAATAGAATTTAAAACGTGGGACATTAATACCAACATCCAATGTTCTTAATCACTACAGACTAATACATACATCATCACCAACAACAAAAATAATGAAGTCTTAATTCCAAATTAGTTGGAATTAGTAATCGGAATGAAACTTATCGCTTCACTGGATTTAGTACTAGACTATAGTGGAATCGTTGGTTAAAAAAGACGGTATGAACAGACCATAGTGACTTATTCCCATACACCCTCTTTACTTCAAATACGCATGTACATGCTTGCATGGGAGTCAGTACTGAAACATGAACTGTATTTATTCTAGTCAATCCAGAGAAGATTAAGGCAATGTCTAGTACACTTTAATGGCCCCTCTCATTCTCTCCACACTCCTACTTTATTCTATCTCTCAAACAAAAATTGAAATTCATGCACAAATTGAATGTACACTCAAACCAAAGGAAAATAGGGGTCCATCTCTCTTTTTCCATCTTTTTCAATGTGGGCTAGCTTTTTTTTTTTTTTTTTCTTTAAAAAAAATTAAAAATATAACACTTATTTTTTTTCTTGTACCTAAAATAATCTTATCAAAATCCAAGTTCAATGCATTTCAATTTCATAAAAATCTGGTTATCATCCCCTCAGCAAGCCAAAGGACTGTGTTAGGACCAAGGGTCCTTTTTGCAAGTGGGCAAGTGTGTTTCATGCCCTTCGAAACCCTCAATGATTTCATTTCTCTCTTTATCTCAAACCAACCTCTTAAATAGGATGGAGAAGCAAATAAACACACTAATCAAAATAAAATTTATCAAAATAACGCTTTGTTAAAAAAAACAAAAATGTCAAAGAGGCACTCTATATCTTATTTTCTAGATGAGTCGATGCAATTTAATTATAGAAAAGTTATGGTTCTTGACTAACTTTGATGAAATTGATTGAACCAAAGTAGGATGAGCCGAAAAAATATTTAAAACAACCGCATATAAGAATAAAAAAGGAACATTAAAATAAGCAGTTCCATGATGGGAAAACCAAATAACATGTTTTATGAGAGCACCCCAACTTTTGGATGAGAAGAGAGCTCAATGTCATTATAAATTGAAGTACAGCCATAATTGAAGAACAAGGGTACCAGGCAATAAAGTCTATGATTGACTGCAAGGCACAGATGTGATCAAACTTTGTCTTTACCTACCATTTTAAATGGAATTTATTGTTCACTTTTTCCATATTTTTCTCATCATAATATAGCTCCCCTCGAATCATTTCCAATATAAGCAGAACAACCCTAAAAAATAGGTTGAATTTTAACCATTCGTAGAATTTCTTTTAAACTTTATGTTCTTTTGTCTTTTTTTTTTTCTCGCATAAATGGAAAAAATGATTGGGAGCAAGAGGAGAGATGGGAAGGATAGATGAGAAGTAATGGGAGGGATAGCAATGCATCAGATCCAATGTTCTTCCACTCTGCAATAAATACCGGTATATGGGGTGGCCTATTTTTTAACTATAGTTGATACTAGTAGTACGAGTAGATAACAAGAAACCCTTCCTCTATTTTCCCACCCTAATCATATGAAGATAGGGCTTCATTTTCTATCGTTTCTATGCGTACGTGCTCACATGATATACTCCATGTTTTTCTTGGAAAAGACCCATTTGGTTCATGATTGATCACCACTATCAACTTAATTGGTGAACCCATATCAGTAAGGCATGGTTGAGGTTGGTTGGAAAGAGCAACTCAGCAGCTAGTCGTATTTAATTTTTTTGTGGTTTGCGTTCATTACATATATTTAGTCTCAACTTTTTTTTTTTTTTTTTAAGTTCTCAACTTTGGATTCTCCAAGAAAAAATTGAGGGTGTTGCTTGACATCACCTATTTGATGAAGATGACTATCTCTACAACTTGTCTGTAATAAAAAAAAAGAAGGCAAAACTAATGATTTGATCCTTAAACTTTGAGTTTTTATGCTTTTGGTCCATAAACTTTTATTACTACACATTTGGTCCTTAAACTTTCACAATGATTCTACATTTAGTCCTTCCATAATTTAAAATGTTAAATTCCATCACCGTGGGTAACGAAACTGCCGTATGACTAGTCAAGATAAGTAAAATGGTTTATATTATTAAACCGAACGACTCAAATCAACCAACGAAAGTCGAAAAAAAAAAAAAAAATACCCCCAAAACATAAGAAACTCAAAGTTCAAGGACCAAAATCATAAAAAAACTCAAAAGTTCAGAGACCAAATGTATAACGATGAAAGTTTAAGAACCAAATGTACACTAATAAAAGTTCAGAACCAAAAGCGTAAAAAATTTAAAGTTCAAAGACCAAAAAATATGTTTTACCAAAAAAAAAAAAAACAAAAAAAGAAGCAAAGTTGAAACAAACAAAGCGTCTATGCTAAATTAATTCGAGCCAACAACATGAATCGAACCCTTTCATTGTGTATAATTTTCTCCATGTCGATCCAAAACTTTAACTTAAGACCTCAAATGAAACGACATTAAGGGATTTTCAATCCGACAATACTAACTTAACACTATTCACATCTATTTTAGTGTAAAAACTAAAAAGTGATATTAACAATATTTATTTCTCCAATCTATTAACACTATTTTTTGCATTATCCTACTTTTTATTATTACTATTTTATTCAAAAGGCGTGAATATAAAAATCAAAAAGTAAATAGAGTTTGATGAATAATGTCATACCAAAATACATTTTCACTGGCGCTATTTAAACGCGATAGCGCTAGTGAGAAAAGGTCTAAGAATCACTAACTCAACATAATTTCCATGATTTTTCTCAAACAAAAAATCTATTTGGACTCTTTGAGTCTGAACTCAAAAAGTTTTTTATTAATAATTTAAGATATCTATCTAAGTAAAAAACTTAATTACCCTCTACCCCCAAACACCAATAATGAATTTGAATTAAGGATCTTTGTCTTTTTGATTATTTGAGTCCAAACTTTTTGAGTCCATCTAGCACTACCCTCTCAAATACTCAACTAAAATACTCTCTTTGATGATGACCTATTGATTCTGATGAAGTGCACTCCCGCCTATGTCAATGCATACCTGTAGTAACAAACATATGGGGAAGCCACTGTGATGTTCGCATTGAGAGGAGTATTTAACCCAAGTATCTAACACACCCAGTATAATTGTTAGGTATTAGAAACTGAGAACAGTGTTTTCTATGTACTTTGTGTAACTGAGATTCCAATTCCCAACCAACTGACGTGTGACGCCATAATGAACAGGTACGTCAGTCCCCACTGCAGCCGGTGACATGCACAATTCACTTGTAAACGTGGTACATGTAACTAGGCAAGTGTTTATAACACTAGAAAGTAGAGACCCCTCAATGTACGTGTCATCAAGCAATACACACTATCAAGAAAGAAAGATATTAATAGGATCTCAGAAGAAGACTCAACTTGATGAATACATGTACAGATCAATATTTCTAGTACGACTGAGTAGCGAGTACTGATACATGATCACATAAAACAGAAGGAGAGGCACCAGAGAGTGAAATAGCTAGTCAGATATGCACAGGAAAAAGAGACAAATTGAGTGCATGCATTAATGTATTGGATTTGCGAGAGCAATCTGATGTCTGACAACTGTAATAACATCTGTTTGACTCAAAGTATAGGAACAAAATTTGACTTCCCATGTTTTGAAAACAATAAATCTATTTAACTTCACGAGTTCAAATTAATAAAACTTATTTTAAAATTTTTATAAATATTTTAAAAAAAATTAAATAAATTTTATAAATAATTATGATCCCCAGTTAATTTGGGATTTTTTTTTTTTTTAACCAAAATAGTCTTGTTGTTGTCATTGTTGTTATTTAAATAATTATTACATTTTTGAAATCATTAATAGCTCAAAAATATATTTAAAATTTTAAAAAAAATTTGAGTCCACGAGTCCAAATAACATTAACTTTAAAAAAAAATAAGAAGTTCAAGATTGCAATAAGCAAGTGCAGAATTATATACAAATAATTAATATTTCGTCATGTTTTGTAAATATTGCATTATTCTATGTTTATGTATGTTGATGAAAACAAATTGTAATATTTGCTAAGGAGCAAGAGCTTTCTTAGCATATTAATACATAAAAAAATAGCAAGCATAAGCATTAGTTATGGTTTTTTTCCTGTCAAAATCAACCCCCAATTAATGTAAGCCCCTTAAAATTCTCATTTTTCCTTTTCACATCTACACCAACGCTTGGGCAATTTTAAAGGAAAAAATCATTTTGAGAAGTTCATTTTTTAGAAAGTTAGGATTTATGTGTTTGGTTGAAACTTTTACCTTTCGAGAAGTTAAATATAATTAATTATTGTGATTGACCATGAAGTCTTCTAAGAATATTTAAAATTAATTTATGAAGACGTAGGTAAAAAAAAATGTAAACTTCTTAAGGAAGTGTACTTGCCCAATTAGAGAGGAAGTTGGCACACGACTCCTACGCTTCTAGAAATATATGGTGGTGAAATTGTCAACCAAAACTAGAGAAATTGTCATCATCTCAAGAAATAAAATTGCTCCTTCCCATTAGCCCCAACCAATCAAAGGTTAAATTGTTAACGAAAAAAGCAAAGAGTTCCCAAAAAAAAGTCCGGACTCAAACAACCAAAAAGACATAAAGATCATTAATTTAAATTTTATTGGTGTTTGAGGGTAGAGGGTAATTAGGTCTTTTACTAAGGTAGATATCTTAAATTGTTAACAAAAAAATCTTTGGGTCCGGACTTAAAGAGTCCAAATAGATTTTTTGATTCCTTATTACTACTTTTTCCTATACTTTTTTTTTATATTGTAGTATTCGAGATTATCCTTGATTATTCCAAAAAAAATAACTCACAATAAAATGATATGCCTTGAAAAATTAATTAAGGGATTCGAACCTAGGACTTACCTTGGACTTTAACTATAGAGGCTACACAAAGCAATTGTTGGTCTATACTACTTAGGGGCAGCACACTAGTTTGCCTTTATTTCTCATGCTAGGAAGCTGTGTGCTCATGTTAACAAATTGATAAGGTTCCTTAAACTTGTGAAAAAATGTCGTCCACAGTCACATAACAGTTTCTCTGATGCCTGAGTTTGCTCATGTTGAACAGCAAAACTGAAAAGAAACAAACACACAACAGCAAAGCAAAAATGGGTCGAAAAGAAAAGAAAAAGTAGATGAAAAACCAATAGTACCAATAACAATACCTATCAAAAAAAGGCTACAACACAATTAGGGGAGGTATTAATCAGGGAAAGGTTAATAACTGGGTCGACTTCAACTTCCCTTCAATGGCAAGAATGCGCACTATCATCTATGAAGGAAATTTTGCTGGGCATCAATAAGGTTTGGATGTAAATAGTTGAGAAAAATGGGGTAGCCTAAAAGGTGTGCTATCTTAATCACAAATTTGACGCGGTAGAGCTTCCAGTTATTATAATAACGTAACATAACTGGGTGGGGGAGTGGGGTGTGGGGGACAAAGTGGTGGGTTCCATTTGTCAGAGCTTGGAAAGAAGGCAACTTACATCATAATGTCACGATGCTATCGGTCACCAGAGTCACTCTTTCGAAATGACTAACCTGCCATTCCTTGTTAAATTGTTTCAAGAGTAGAACAAATAACATCAAATCACAACAAGAAGAACAAGTAAGATTTACATTGGCATGTGAAGATTCAGAAACCGAAAGTTAGTTCAACGTGGATTAAATATAACTTTATAAAGAAACATTCAAGTGATTATTTTTCCTTTATTAGTATCAAAGATTTTTAAGTAAAACTCCAAACTTAAAAATTTACTGTGGTTAAATTGAGAACGTGTCAAATATTTTGATTAAATAGTTCAATGTGTTTTTCAAACTATTAGCATTTAATGGTTGTTACGATAAAACCCTTCCGCTGATCTGACTTACAAACATCAAATCAATAATCCAATTGGTTATTAGCTGTTTGATTTTATTCTCATAGCATCAGAACTAAAGTAGTTGGAATACTGCCAGAATCTGCTTCTATAGTAAAACACAGATAGCACTAACATCACCTTTTGATACTCAATTGAACAAAACCTTCTCTTTTTTTTTTTTTTTTTTTGTTAACATTGGGGGGGGGGATGGATGTGGTGGGGGGGTGTATGCAAATTGCCACTTACAATTTCCTGTCATGAATATGCTACTACCAAAATTGTCTTGAAAAGCATTTAGTCATGCAAAGGCAAGACATCAAGATTTAAATTCCCCCACTTAGTCATTTAAAGAAATCATCACAGAAATAATGAAGAAACTTCCAATTAATTTGGTATGTATAAGTATAAACATTAGTGACCAATTTTTGAAATATAGGGTCCCAATCCAAGGTGAAGAGAATGTGGTGACTAATATTATGTATAGGCTACAAGTGTGAAGGGGGTTTCACTCCAAAATGCCTAGGCAAGATGGAGTGTCCACTCCACACTTATAAACCTTATTTTTATTTTCAAGTAGTCGATGTGGGACTATTATCCCAACATCTCCAACAATTAGAAGATTGATCATACAAAAATAGCAAACAAGCATGAAATTCATGCCACACAGTTTTTATTGTAAGGTCAATGAGCTCAAGACTTTGGGGGTAAGTCCAACTAACATGGAGTGGGTTAGGGAGCAAGAGAACCAAAAAGCCCAAATTACTTTAAGGTGAATCAACGACCGCTAATTTTCAAGGCATCCACATGAGAAAAGACTCCAAATGGTTCTAAAGAAATATTGATATATACAACATAGCTTTTACAATTATGTTATCGAAATTATTTTCAAGGTGAATCAACTATCACTAACTGTCAAGCCCAAATTATTTTTCTAGTTTGGTGGAGTTAGACAAATTTGGGGAAAGTTATATGTAATTATTGATAGCTTTTACAATTATGTTACCGAAATCTTTAATTTGCAGATGATTCGAACATAAGAAATTCATGATTGTAATCAGAAATAGAGAAATTAAAGTAACGATGGCATCTCAAAAAATGAATGATTTGAAGCTAATTATGAGATACAAAACATGGGTCCAAGAATCTCTTCCTAGATTTCATTAACAACCTAGCAAATCATTCAAAAGTCAATTATGAAGATAAGCAATCTGATATGCATGTTTAACGACGACATGTACAGTTGCAACATCAAATTACAAAAACAAATCATGAGGGATGCTCTAATAAGAGTAAGATTGCAAATCAGGACTACCCTCCCTGCCTAGCCTAAAAACCATTTCAATGCTAGTCTAGAACTCAACCGCATACAACATTACCCCAACTTACCCACATTTAATCTTAATCCTTAGGCGTAAAATGGTGTTTTTTTTCCCAAAAGACCTCATTTTGGTGAGGTGAAGAATTGTATTTATGATACATGTGATGAACTACGCCATTTCCAATATGGTATATATTTTTGTCCAAACGCTTGAGATTGACGAGACCAAATCTCTACAATGCACCACTCCTTTGATCCATGTGCAGTGTACTCAACAATCACTACTATAGATAGACCATTGATTGGCCGGAACGCAAATGTTAATTGTGCCAGAGTTCAGCCAACAATGTTTTGTTCACCTAGATATTCTAAGTGTTTTTACTCAATTAGAACTACTTCGCCCAACCAATGGTCCAGAGACATGGGAATTCCCACACAACCTCAACACGTTTCTTCATCCTATCTTCGGCAATTGAATGCTATGGTCCCTCTTAAACCTTAACATGTCTTTATTTTTTGTTCCCTATATATAAAAAAAAAAATTTACATTTTCATCATAAATGCACGTAGAGAAACTAATGTGATAGAGTACTGATATTGATCGATTAATTTGAGAAATCAACAACGATTACAAGGACATAAACACAAAAGTAACCCCAAATAAAAGTTTTAAAACTCCCTCAATCCAAACTCAAAAGAGTTCTCAATTACAATCAAGACAACAAAATACCTCTCTCTACCTTACAACTTCTATATATACTACAAGTTCAAGACCCACACACACTTCTTTGTAACTAACTTGCACTCTCCTGACTCACACCTATAGTGCCTTTGTATCTAATTGGAGCCTTATCATAATGCTAATAAGAAGAGTATGAGAATGGAAATAATATACTATGAATCACAATTACTCTAAAAGTGAACTAATGGCAAAATACAAGTAAAACCAATACGGGAACAAATGACTTTATACATAAAATGAAGTTTAAGCAAGATGTAATACATTCTTAACTAATAACTACTATACATAAACTGACAACATGATGCATACTTGTAATAGGTTAATATAGTATAAAATAAAGTGATAGTAGTATAAGGTTAATATGGAATTTTTTTTATAATTTGTTAGGGTTTAGTTACATATAAGATGTAATCAGTTTTATGTGAAGGCAAGCATTCTTATACTCTAAGGTCATTGATACTACTACAAGCTATTTTTAACTTGCTCAACCTTGAGGACAAGGTTGTTTTTAAGGAGTCGGTAATGATGCATACTTGTAATAGAGTTAATATAGTATAAAATAGAGTTATTGTAGTATAAGATTAGTATGGTAAATTTAATATAATATGTTAGGGTTTAGTCACTATATAAGATGTAATAGTTTTATGTGAAGGCAAGCATAAAATACAATTCTCTTTGTCTCTTATCTTCTCTATTCATCTCTAACCCTAGTTCTCAATCTCTTCTATCCGATTTCTTTAATTAAACTCACGATCAACCACATGATGCAACTACTAGTATAATCGATCGCACGATCAACCACATGATGCAACTACTAGTATAATCGATCGTGAGTTTAATTAAAGAAATCGAATAAAAGAGATTGAAAATTAGGTTAGAGAGGAATAAAGAAGATAAGAAACAAAGAAGACAAAGAGAGAATTGTATTTCATGTTCGCCTTCACGTAAAACTAATTACATCTTATATGGTGACTAAACCCTAAAAAATTATATTAAACTTACCATACTAACCTTATACTACTATAACTTTATTTTATACTATATTAACCCTATTACAAGTATGCATCACAACATTTTTATTTATTATATAAACAATCTCTAAGACTAGATTTCATGATCATACTCCCATTCCAATTGGCCCAACCAATGTTGCCTCAACTAACTTCATTTGGGCCATCTGAAGTCAGTCACTGTCATCTAACTTGTGGCTGTCAACGTTGCCAACTAGGAACTCTTACAAATGGAGTTGTTAATTATGCTCAAAAGGTATTGAGAGCTAAGGAAGAGTGAGAGACAAGATCACATGAGGTTTGAAGCAGAAAGATTTGGTGGGGAGACACAAACCCCCCACTGATACAGTTTAATAGATGATTATTTAGGAGTTGGATGGGTAGGATTTAGGCATCTCCTATATATATAGACACACACTAAACAATAAATAGGGATAGGGAGACAAAAAGATCACAAGTTCGACATTGTGGGTGGATCGATCTTATAGTTGTGCTGTGTTCCTGTATACTTTCGCCATGTTGTTTATCCCATCACCTACCCATCAATCTACTCTACCATCAAAGCAATCTGCACTTGCCTTGAAAATAAGATCTTAATCTAGAGATAGGGCAAATTAAGTATGACAAAAGGTTTTTCAATCTTTTTTTGTTGAAAAATGGTTGTGACAGAGTTGAGGCTTCTTCTTTTTTGGATAAGAGCTGAGGCTTGCTGAATGGAGCGATTAAGAAAGGACATTGCTATGTGCACATTCTACCATATGTGCATGGAGCCATATATTTACA
The DNA here is from genome assembly GCA_039657365.1 of Stephania yunnanensis. Taxonomy (NCBI): domain Eukaryota; kingdom Viridiplantae; phylum Streptophyta; class Magnoliopsida; order Ranunculales; family Menispermaceae; genus Stephania; species Stephania yunnanensis. The sequence continues at coordinate 60,837,416 of CM077585.1, forward strand.
TGTTGAATGTCAATAAAATCACAGAAATAGACTGCAAATTGATCCATGCATATCAAATTATATGCCACAATCTCAGCAATATAAAAACCTTCTTTATTAAAACACACACACACTATTCAGAACTAAACTGCCCATTAAAACAATCATTGAGAAAATAATTGGGCCATGATGGGGAAAAACATAATGTCATAACGGCAATTTAGTTGAAAACTATAGCCATAAAATAATCTGAAAAAGGATATAAGGAAGTCAATTGATAAATGCACTTGTATCCTACATGGTTTAGACTTCAACATTTGTAGTCGACTTTTTTAGCTAGATTTCTGACTCAAGTGCTGTGCAATTGCTATACATTGACTAACTATTCTAATGTGAAAAAAAGGGGCAACAGGTGATTTTTATTAGATCGGAATCTTTTAGTTTTGCACATAAATCTATATCAAGGGTACGACTTTCATCGGTTAAATCAAAATGTGGAGTCGGATGTTTCCAAATACCAAACACATACAAACATCAGTAAGAGATAATACCCAAGTTTTCAAAGCTTTCTATCCACTTTTAATTAAAGGTTGCTCGTATAGTGTCAAACAGCTCAGTAGACTTGATAATGGATATGCATGTATTAGAATAAAAGATGAATTCGATTACTTCATAAAGATGCCACCTATGCATCTAAAATGATAGTTCAGAACTAAGAATGCTTTCCATGGAATTGCAGGCCCACATTATATACTTTCTTACCTCAGATAAGGATCAATCCTTCCCAATTTCTTGACTTCTGGTAGAACAGTTTCAGCATTGCCTTAGCTGGAAAAATAAAAAGGAGAAGGAAGATAATTTTTTCTACTTTTTTTCATTAAGAGACCCTTTCCAGCTTTGATTGTGATTTTTGATCCCCGAGCTTTTCTTTTGCTTTACTGAATTAGTACTTTGATTTAGTACAAAATGCTTGATCCTATGGTACCTTTGATTGTAACACAACGTTCTTTTTTTTAGGTGTTTTTTTCTTTTTTTCTTCTTTCCTACCAATCATACTATGCACAAAAGAAGCTGCAGTGATTGAAGGTTTTAGGAAGTTTCCTTAAAAATGATTTATATACAAATTTCTGCTCGCCGCCCAGTTGATGAAATGCAGACAGCCCTCATTAATTTGATTTAGATAGTTATTAAATAGGGTTGTACTCTAACTATACCAACCTACAGGCTACAGCTAATAATGCAGCAATCCTATATTACATGCGCCTGTTCATCAATTGCATACACTGGAACAAGAGACAAATAATCTTAAAACTATGTTATAAATTTTAATTGCAATTGTGTAGTTGCAATAGTTTCTCTTCAAAGAACCAACCGACAATTCACTAGTTTATCAAGTTGTTCATTAGTCTAAGCAACAGAAACAACAACAAATTACCTAATTCACAAATTAGTTGAGTGGACTTCATGGATTCAACTAGATTTAATGCTCTTGACGAAGTCTTTTTACAAAAAAAAGACTTGATGATGTATATTTTAACCTATAGCATGTAAAATAACTCAAAACAAAATATTGGAAGAGATTTACTAGCAATAAAGTCCAGGGAGGCCTTCAAGAATATGATAGTTTTTGGTTTTCTATACGTTATTTGATTCACTGAAACTAGACTCTCATCTTTCTGCTCGTTGTACCATCACCACTCAAAACAAACATAAAATATAGGAAATCAATCACACGAACGTTCAAAATATATAATTGTTAAAGATTATCAGTTATTGAGTCCTATCCTCCTAGTCCTTGTACCATCTCCACTATCAAAGATGCATCGTTTGGAGATCTAACCAATGGAAACCTTGGACTTGATAAGGTTCTCTACCTTTGCAAGGCTCTAACAACTGTAAAGATAAGATGGTGGAACAAAGGAAGTCTTTCAAACTCATGATGGTCTCTGTTGGTCCTCTCAACAAAAGTCAATAGAAACATGAAGACGTCCAGCTGGAACAAGTTATAGGATCTTTTCTTCTCTCCACTAATCTTTTTGAGCCACTAAACAAGTCTTTTCTTGAACCCACCCCTTGTGAAGCAGAGTTCAATCCAAATCAAAGAAAGACACTAGCAAAGAACAGGAAAAAAGAGAGAGAGAGAGAGAGAGAGAGAGAGCGCTAGAAATGGGCCTATGTATTCAATCATCATTGCTGTGAAGAAAATGGGTCCAAGAATATGTTCGTCTCTAAAGGCCAAAGTGTACGAACTTTTTAAGTCCTAAAGGAGGGAAAAATGTGTACGATGGCAGGAGAGAGAGCTTTACATATTTACAATCAAATCCGTCGGGCACTGGAATCAATTAGACACCATCAAGTATGCCCTGATCTCTGGCCCAGTCAAAAACAATTGGCTCAGGTAGAGATCGTTGATGGCCTCAGCACAATTCAAGTATAACAAAGTCTAGGATCCACTCATCTTCTTACTAGATTTTTATGCTTATACTAGATTTTCTGAACCCGTGATTTCAGGAGAAGGTCATGCTAGGGGAGAAACAATGCAAGAGCAAAGATTTCTTAGCAGTAGTACGCTGTGCGGAAGAGAATGCAGATCTCCAAGTATCTACTACTCCAATTAAAGACTAAAGAAAACATTTTATTGCAAAAGAACATCTAACATTTCGGCACAAAATTAAGGACACCTCTGCCAGACCTATCAAATCAGGTCCAAGTATTTTGGACATAAAAATGGCAATGTGGGTATCACATAAAATGGGCTGTGACTTAAGGGCCCCAGTTAGAATAAAGGATGGTAGTTTCCATTTTGAAGCCCAGCCCAGTACCACTATTATGTTTTTATTCACAAGGAAAACCACTATTGAGTTTTTTTCTTTTTTTTCTTTTTTTTCTTTTTTTTAGCCTCCACTGTTGAGTTACACTAACAAGGGTTAACAACCAGTTTTTATTTAAGTATAACTCAAAAAACAGCTAAGTTTCTATTACAAAATTAAACTTCTAGAATCAAGGTAAAAAAATTTCTAATAAGATGGAGGATAGCCCCAAATGGTATTGAGGTGGTGGTAAAGTTATCGAGATGCTCTCGATAATCAAAAAGTCATGGAATCGAATTTAATCGTCAAAGTCAATATGTTGATTTTTCTATAGTCATAGAGTTGAAATACCCGATTGACTATGTCATGAGATTAGTCGAGCCATAGAAGGGAAGGACTGAAAAGAACTCAAACTCCAACAATTATATATATTAGAGGAAATAGGCGATGGAAGGAAAAGTTCATTATAACACTAGAAAAATTTTCATTTCCTAATTCACTAGCCATGCAAGTAGACCCACTTAATGCAAGAAGGAAAAGTTAGGAAGCCCAAGTGGTACTTGGGGCCAATATCCTCTTAAATATGATTCTCATGTTTTTCAGCTAGCTGATGCATGATCAGGCAGGAATGGTGTACTACTTCATGGTTTCAAAGGGCCCAGTTTTAGAATCCTGACCTAAAACTAAGGGCTTCGACGTTAACAAGTATCCGAAAATTGATTCTTGACAAAAGGGCCTAGAACGACGTGTACCGTTAGTGATCGCGCAACTCTCCCAAGTTGTAACTTGGATTGGAAGGAGGGACCAGCAAGGCAGCAAGTGATGGGAAGATTGTTGATTAAGAGAAGCAAAAGATGGGGAATCCATATAACTTTTTAGGAGATAGTAATTAGAATCATATAAAAATGAGATGATAAGGATTCTATATCTAGCTAAGGAATGGATATCTAGCATCACTTATCTGTATAAATATTCCCAGCCCAGAGGTTGCAAGATTCCCAATCAAAAATATATCATAGATTCATAAGGACCCTCAACTACAAGCCTTAAAGACAATAGGCTTTTGACATGAGCTACGACAAAGACTCGATCTCAAATTAGTTGGGGTCGGCTATATTGGATCAAACAGTTCCATTCCATTCCGATCAATTTAATGTATTTGACCATAGGATCTGAGTTAACAGTAAGAAAAATATTAAGAACAATATAAGTAGGCAAGCTTATAAAACAAGATGACTTAAAAGGTTAGCTCTGTCTGCAATTGGCTCTGCACCCAATTTCTGGACCAGCTTTTGAGTATTAAGGAAGGCAAGGAGTTCAATTGTGGTGCCACAAAGGTTAAGACCAGGATACCAATCTCTGCACCCAAAACTACAAGGCTTTCCACAACTTCTGAACATAGAAGGAGTTGCCTTATCTCGCGTAGTATAAACCGATACATGTAAGTTTGTGACGACAAAGCAATTTGTCATTTGGTAATGGAAACATCAATGAGGTGCTTGGCGACATGGGAAACTCTTTTCTGCACTTACTCCTTTTCTATAGTAGGTGGCTTTTGGAGCGAGAATGAAACTGTTGGACCTCTACCTCATAAAGCTAGTAGCCAATATTTGTACCAAAAATAAAAAATAAAAAATGAAGTAGCCAATGCAGCGTGGACCAGAGTCCAGAGGTCTGCCTAACCAACTTGCTGGATAAAGAAGACTCCACAGTTGGCCATCCAACATAGTTAAAGGTCTAGATCTGAAATTCCATGCATATTCTACTAGACTAAATATTAGATATTTTGTCTGCCATGGAAATAACTAAGTCCATAGGCTGAAATGTTTGCCATTGCAAACATAAAAATGGGCATCTTCACCGAGGAAAAAAGGGCAATAAAAAAAGGTTGATGACAACACATAATGTCCTATCTAAATTAGTTGAAGTCAGCTAAATGAATCTCAAGTTTCCATTTAGCTTGATTTAAACAAAATGTGATTTTGTATACTTTTAAAACTGTTTATAGATAATGCGTCCAAAAAATAACTTAAGGTCAATTCTTACACTTATAAATTCTTCAACTTTTGAACTCATTGAGTTTTCTTATTGAAATATTTGTAAGTTGTCTGAGATATATAGAAAACACCGCAACCACACTCTCTTTATTTCTATATTAACGCTACTCATATTATTTAAGTCTTCGTACTACTCATTTTATTCTAACGAGCTTTGTCATAATTCTTTGTATGCTCTCACATAAGCTTACTTATGATGCATAATTGCTAACTATATTAATATTTATCTCTTCAATAATTAATTTCACTATGATCAATTTATTTTATATTCTTTTAACTTCGACAACCCTGTCCTTGTAACTGTTCATGCCTATTTCTGTAGTATGAGTGATCCTAATATATATTGTGTTACCAACTTCTAATTCACCTAAAACAACTACAATATAGCCTTAATCTTAAATTAGTTGGAATCGACTACATGAATCAAACTCTTCCAATGCGCTCGATTCATTGCCCTTAACGACGTGCTTTCAAAATCTTTTTAAATTTTTTCTAATTAATGCATCTGAAATATTAGGCCAACTTCTAGTTTACCTAATTGTACCATATTATTTTCATTTGATCTCTTTCATGAACTCAATCTGCGTATCTCCCCCGTTAGTCCTACTCAACTTAAGGTCTTCATACTCTAACATACACCTATAAAACTCTAATTTATATTCACTAAAACCTTTTATTTCATCTACTGAAATAATATTAAAAGTAAAATATGTAAAGAAAACAAAAACACACAATAAAAACACAAAACATGTGGGTGGGACCCCTAGCTATAATAAGATTTAAAAGCTAAAGAGTGAGAAATTGACTGATATGTGATACCGTGCCTTAGGCCTTGCCAATGAGTATTTCCACGTATTTCCAAACTAGAAAACATACAGAACAAATTCATATTGGGTGCTTCAAAAAAAGCTAGTGTTGGGTGAATCAGATCTACATTACTAATATGGGATTCTAATTTATAAGGCACCCTAGTAATAAGGACGAGACACACTATATTGCACACATTATATCATAAACTGGGTTAAATGACTATTTCGTTTCATACTTAATAACAACATTCTTGCACTACTAGTTATTCCCCAACTCCCCTTAAGATATGCATTGTCATATTATCCTCTCCTATGAAGTCATTTTACTTAATTAGTATGATATAGCTTGGTTATTACCAACTTATTTTATGAGTTAGTTGTCACCAAACCAAAGTGACCTAACTATGCTTATACTACACACATTACTAAAATATTATGGTTGACCTAAAGATTTACAACATTTTTAGTAATGTATAATGAACTGGCATTTACATATGGGATGATAAAAAGAAAATATATTATTCTTAATATTATGGATATAATTTGTTGTTTATATTATGAAGCTGTGTTAATCACCAAAGTGATCCAACTAAATAATTTTTACATCAAAATTATATGATTTTTATGCGCATTTTCTTATGATTTTATGATCATTATTAAAAATTGATTTAGCCCAAAGGTGAATCATTTTTTTAATGATTTAATATTAACATGATTTAATGCATATTAGTTATGCTAATGATAATTAAGAACGATGAAGGATACCCAAAGGTACCTCATCTTCTTGATTTTTTGATTGGGTACTAAAATATCATGGTTGGCCTAAAAGCACACCACATTTTTAGTAATATATGAACTAATATTTTATGATATATATAAAATAATTACTAAAATATTATGTTTGACCCAAAGGTGCAACACATTTTAGTAATGTATGAAAATCTTAAGACAAATCTAAAAGTGGAATGAATACCCAAAGATACTATATACATTTTTTAATTCATTATTTACTTTTATATCGAATAAAGTATATTGTGTTTTTACCCAAAGGAAAAACACAATATTACCAATCTTATGAATGATTTGTATAGGCATGCATGGATAATTTTACTCTTAATCAATCTCTATTTGATGAAAATTTTGAAAGATAAGATTGAGTTAATTAAATAGTGTCTTGAACCATTTACTAAACTTCTTGAATGACATGGTGTTTGTGATCAAATGATCAACACAAAATATTCGATATACGCCTCAGTATAATGATGTAGCTAAAAGGTATAACTAAAACATTGACGAAAATGGTTAGGAGTATATATATTAAGTAATTCTATATTGTCAAAGTTATTGTAGATGAAAATCTTTTAAAAACTACTACATATATATTAAATAAGGTTCTAGTAAGTCAAATCCCAAAATTTCTTTTAACATGAGTGTATTCAATTGAGATTTTAATAGACTTTTGGTTACTTTTATAAGTTGATGACTTTTCTAAAGTTTATAGATTTTCGTAGATTTTTAAAGACTTTGATAAACTTTTAAGTAAACTTCTTTTTGATGACTTTTATCAACATTTAAGATTTTTGGTGACTTTAATGAACTTCTTAAACATGATTTTGATTGATACTAGTAATTTTTTGTGATTTTAATATTAAAACAAATATTTTGCACTTTATTATAAAAAAGACGAATAATTATATTTATTTTTCTTAAGAACTATTATTAATTTTCTAAAAGTATTTATATATTTTAATAAAAAATCATATAGACATAGTAATGAATTACGACTATCAAAATAGTAACATAATAAATAAGTAAATAAATATCAACAAAACAAATATGCAAATGAATAATCTTTCGGTGGTAAAAAAGAACCAAGTAATATCATTGTGTGTAAAAATTTTGCACTTTTTTTTACTTAAGTAAAAAAAACTTATATCTTTTTCTTTAAGAATGATAGTTTAAAATTTTTAAAATGCACTTTTTGCATTTGAAAAAAAATACACGATTATTTTCTCCAAAAATAATAATATTACATTTTTTGATATTATAATTATACACTTAATAAACAAAACTTCTTTGTAAAAAAATCCTATAAAATTTACAATGATGCCAAAGTGAGATCTACAACATCATTTTCATTTTCATCAACATAAACATTAGAATATAATGAGTAAGCAATGAAATTCACGAGTTGTTGAGTGATTTGAGAAGTTGATAAAAACAATTGATAAGAAAAGACATTATGAACAAATGAAGTCCTTATTGAATAAGAGAACAAACAAAAATTAGAAGTCTCTAAAAGTTTTTGGGTTGAGGTGAGGAGAAGTTGGAGATTTGTTTATGTGTATTTTTATACAAAAAGTCTATAAAAGTCGAGATTTGTAACCAAACTACAAAAGTCATCAAAAAATTAAATACACCTAACTTTTAAAAACTCTCTAAAAGTTTAAATTGAATACTCCAAAACTTTTATAAACTTTTAAAAAGTCTATAAAAGTTCACATTGAATACATCTTACTTTTAGAAACTCTTTAAAAGTTTTAATTGAATACACCTAAACTTTTTTAGTAATTAAAAGTAATCAAAAGTCTATTAAAATCTCAATTGAATACACCCCTATAAGTTATGGATTAAAAGGAAACCTATATAGCTTAAGACATCTCAATGTCTAATGTTGATCAGTAAATGGTATAGAATTTACAATTCACAAGAAAATAAATTAAGTCTTAAAACGATCAGTAATTACGTTATTGTCCTAACCATTATTGCATAGAGATTGTTGAAATTGAAAATGTCAAGATCATCATAAATGGTAAAATCAGTGGAAGTAACAATCCACAAAATGTGATAATCCAATTTCTCATTATGAAGCCATCAAAATGATGATTATATGAAATGGATTGATGCCTAATGATATACTCAAAATCTTAAACGCATTAGATGTAAACACCTAATAAATTACACCAAATAAATGTAATCAATGTTTTTTAAGTGGGAGTTTAAATGAAGAAATTTATATGAATCAATCTAAATGAATTCATAGTAAAAAAATAAACACCTAGTCTGCAAACTTAAGAAGTCAATATATGAATTAAAACAAGCTTTTCGTCAATGGTATATTAAGTTAATGATACCATATCATCCTTCAGATTTATGAAAAATATATCAATCGATGCATATATTTGACGGCCAGTGGGAGCAAGTTCATCATATTTTGATTTTATACACTAATGATATTTTGCAATCTCGGATTGCTCTATGAAATCAAAGAGTTTCTCTTTTAGAACTTTTAGAACTTTGAAACGAAGGATATACCAAATTGAATTTCAGTTTTGTCATTGACGTGTTGGGATGTTACCAAAGTAACCCTTGCATAGACCATTAGTGAGCTGCAAAGAAGGTTTTACAATATTTAAAATGGACAAAAAGATTACATGCTCACTTATAGATTGTATGATAACTTTAAAGACAATGGTTATTCAAACGTAGACTTTGTTGTTTGTCTTCGAACTAAGAAGTCACTTTTAGGCATATTTTCTTTTCACTAATAGAGAATCTCTTTAAGTGCTAAATATACAATTACGACTAATTCTACTTTGACAATTGAGTTTGTAGTTTAAAGCTACAAATCAAGGATTATGATCAAGAAAATTCATTTAAGGGCTTCGTATTAACTCAATTTTCAATCCATTAACGAAGAAGTTCAAAAGAAAGAGTGTCAATTAAACATATTAGCACATGTCTTATCGTTACAAATCCCCTAAAAAAATTACATCAAATGCATTAAGATCATGTCGACATAATGGACCTTGATTGCAATTCTTAATGATTTCTTAATTTGAGATTTGATTATATTTAAGTTTATGTTTACTTTATAAGATCTCATTTAATGTGCTAATTATACTATAGTATGTGCACACTTATGTTAACGATCATTATAAGCGAATTTAGTCTTTGACACAGACATTATGATTTATGAATTATTTAAAATAAATTAGTAATGCTCGTGGTACATGGAAGGAAATATGTCCTATTTTAATATATAACCGCTATGACTCTCATTGCTAATTATATGTGACCCACATTATTAAAATGAGACAAGTAGGAGAATGTTAGATCATTATGTGTCTCATAATTTTAGTTTATGCTTACATATTAACCAAAATATGTAACTTATGTTTTAATCAATATTATGTCCATTAAGCTTCTTAAACGTTACAAATTTGAAGGAAATTTGTACTGATTGTGGAAGTTAAATGGTTCTCCCTCAAGCTTATAAAAGATCACTTGTACCATCAAACAATGTGTCAAATGCGTTGAGGCTCATGAGGGCAATAAGACTTTAGTGTAATGCTTAAGACATTTCAACTAATTAATCGCTATCGCAGGTAATTCTCTAACTGATCTATTATTCTTATGTGACATAGGGACATAGAGATCATTGCTTCTCCTTTCCCTTTGAGAATCTTGACTTCCTCTGTATAAAGTAATCTACTTACCTCATAGGTTAAGTCATTAGGCTAATTCACTACACTTCACTTGAGGCACATGCCATGTCCCAACTAAGCCATAACCTTTACTAGTAATATTTTCTAGGTAGGCTAAAATATTCAGTAGTATCCGAATATGAGATTAAAGCAATCAACCGACCAGCACCACTCATTCTATCCTTAAGAAACAATACGCCCTGTATGCTACATCAATCTATAAACAATTCTCTTCACAGAGCAAGAGCCACATGATCAACTGAGAATGATAGGGATGAATGAGAGATAACCCATTTGTATTTGACACTAATAGATATTTTATAAGGAGAGTTTTATATGTTTGTGTGGAAATAGATGGGAGAACCTTATCTGGAGGGTGGGATGTCACATGAGTTCATTTCTGCATTTCTTTATCCATGTCCTCTCTTAATATCCCAGATGTTACCAGTCTTCCGGTCATTGGACCACTGCACTTGTTGGGCTAACTAGAATTAAATAGATGGGCGGACAACCCAACCATAGCGCTTTATGAGCATTAACATTTGTCCGTGCCAGGGCAACTGAACAGCTTTATCATGAAACAAGAACATTAACAAGGGAAATGAATCGTTCACATCAAAGGGGCAGAAGAAAATAACTATCACCCCTTGCATGCATATCAGCATATGTCTCAATTCACACAAAATGCGTCATTAAGCCTATATCTTCTCTATATCAATTTTCCCACATTCGCTAATTCCGTAACAAAAAATCTATTTGAACTCTTTGAGTCCAGGCTCAAATGATTTTTACTAGTAACTTAAATTACTTAATTATATAAAAAAACATAATTATCCTTACCTCTAATTAACACCAATACTCTCAATAAGTCTTTACACATTGCGTAATTCAACCTTACGGGCACATATGCAGCACCCACAACCCTTCCTATACAGACATTTCGAAAAAGAGGAAATGATTCATCGACACCCAAGCACCATACACCAACAACCAGTTTGTCCCCGTGGTAAGAGATGGCCCAGTAGTAAGATACTAAATTCCCTTGAACGAAATTTCGTGTTTGAATATTGCGGATGAAGAAAATTTGGTTGGAAGGGTTGCACTTGAATTGGGCCTGACCGTGTTTGAGTATGAATTAATCAGCATGATTGACGTCTAATACCACTATATATATATATATATATATATATATTATTACTATGGGAACCACAAAAATATTTATATCATGTGAACTTTATTTACAATCATTGGATTCTAATCTAACACATTAATATAAGTTATAAATGCACAAAACATTTAATGCATGGAGAATTTCTCTCTCTCTCTCTCTCTCTCTCTCTCTCTCTCTCTCTCTCTCTATATATATATATATATATATATATATATATATATATATCAATAAATCTACTTGGACTCATGAGTCGGACTCATAGGGAGGTTGTTAAAATTTTTGTAAATATTTAAGGGGTATAATAGTAATTTTACAAGTGATTATGGTTGTTTCATTAATTGCTTGAGGATGTATTTGAAATTAAAAAAAAAATTGAGTCCGGACTCACGAGTCCAAATAAGCACTATTTATATATATATATATATATATATATATATATATATATATATATATATATATATATATATATATATATATATATCAATATATATTTGGACTCATGAATCTAGACTCATAGGGAGTTTTTTAAAATTTTTATAAATATTTAAGAGGTATTAAAGGAATTTTACAAGTGATTATGGTTGCTTCATTAATTGCTCGAGTATATATGGGTATTTCTACAATGGAGTTCAAATATATAAACATGTCACCATCGAATTACTATGAGATTTCAATCTAATAGTGATTAATGTAGTGCATTTAATGCAAAACACATTATGTTATGTAATTAGGCTCCATTGTGGAAGCAACTTATATACACACCCTCTCAACCTCTCGCGACTACAAAGATATCTCAAAAAAACTATACACAACCACATGCAATTTGATGAACACAATACAACAACAAAATGCAATTCAAAATATTAGGGAGCCATGATAGTTTTCGATGTGTTTTATGTTTAATTATTAGCATTGCTAATGATTTATTTGCATGGGAAGTGATATTTGGACTCATGAGTTGACTCAAAAAAATTTTAACTTCAAAGTCATCCTCAAGTAATTAATAAATCAAACACAATCACTTGTAAAATTTCTTTAATATCTCTTAAATATTTATAAAAATTTTGAAAACATCTTTATTAATTCAAATAGATTTAGTCTATTTGCATTGCCAATGTACAGCACCGCGCCAGAACTGACACAAGGTCCCAAAAAGCAACACCTGTTGATCCTGCAACGCCTACATCAACAAAGTAAGGTCATTAAACCGACTCAGCAAGCCAGCTAGAACCCTTTGGAATGTTGCTCTATGTTGGAACTACAACTAACTGACGTGTAAAAACCTCAGAGTAATAAAGACAACCATTACTACCTAGGACAAGACTCTGTTTTACTCCTAACTTGGAAGCCTGAAGAACTTCACGTTACCACCCCCCACGAGTGCCAAGTGATCTATGTCATCAGTGTACAGGTAAAGGATATAGTAAATAATGAACTTCAATAAAAATGGAGAACTCAGATGTTTCTGTTGCGTAATAAACACCCTGGTCAGATCATTTAGATGTCTCTGGAACAAATTGATCCCTCTTTTTAATGGTATATATATAATACAATTGGCAAGTAAAGCCAATAATTTTCTGTATTTTCAATGAGTATAAGAGGGTTCCGTTTCATTGCATGATCACCTATTATTTTATAGATTTTAACATATCTAGATCCCTTTTTCATACTATGTTGTCCAAGATTATTTCAAATTATTCCCAACAAGACGGCACGACTCCTTTGTAAAAAATATGCCTCAAAAATTAAGAGATTGGAATATGAGACCACACCTCACCCTATAATAGGTATACCTCGAAAAATTAAGAGATTCAAATCTAAGAACTCATATAAGGCCAAGTGAACAATTAATAAGTCTCGATAACCACACTAAACCAATAATTAGTTATCATGATCCCACTTGCTACTAAACGAGAACAACTAAATCTTGCTAACTAAATTTTATTTAAAAAGGAAAAGAGAATCGGTGCATGTGTGATACGTTAAAATTAAAATCATCAAAAGAGGCCCCCTTCGATTACGATTCTCCCCCCCTCTTGCCTCAGCTTGTGTGGTTCCTGAGAAGACGGGTCTCACCTTTCTCCACCCATTCACAAAATATATTCCCCAAGTGGCTCCAAACCACTAAACTTTCTCCTATTTAAAAGGCATATGCATGCATTCTGTTGCTCATATCATCCCTTAGAGAGTTCTTCTCCCTTGAGAAGGTGTATCTCTTTCTACCCTTTTTGTTTGCAGTCAACATACCTCCAACATTTTAGATTTCATTTGTTTTACTTCGCTGCTTTTTTCTTCATCCATTGATCTTATCTGCCTACCTCATACAGCAAGTCTAGACTTGCAATCCAATTCTCTGAGTTAGACACTTAAAACATATTCAGACATCAACAGGGCTAATTGATTCCACCACTATGCAGAGCCCCAACTCATCTTGGACAACCAAGCAAAACAAGCTGTTTGAGAAAGCTTTGGCCTTGTATGACAAGGACACCCCTGATCGTTGGCATAATGTAGCCAGGGCTGTGGGTGGGAAGACTGCAGAAGAAGTGAAGAAGCACTATGAGATCCTCATAGAGGACCTGAATCATATTGAATCTGGCCAAGTCCCCTTCCCTAATTACAAAGCTGTTAAAGGAAGCAATGGCAAGGGCCTCGGCAATGACGAAGAAAGGTAGTACACTAGTACCTAGCTAGACTATAATCAAATAAGATTACTCCATGGACTACTTTTTTCAGTACTTTTCCTAGTATGTTTGCTACTACATTCCCTCTTACTTTCCATACATTATTCACATAACCGTTCTGTATAAGTGGGCCAATGTCCCTAGGTGAAATGCTCATTCACACAAAAAAGCCTTCAATTCTATGTCTTTTTGATCAAGTGGTTCAGCTAGACAAGAAGATAACCCCCATTCCCAAATATTGGAATTGTTTTTTCGCAAGAAATCCGTCCACGCTATATTCAACCTCTTATCCTGTTCCTAATCCAAAAGGGAAGCCCACATGAGATCTAATCCTCCTCACTTTACATCACATGTTCTTGATCCTAAGCTTCCAACCTCAGACACCGTCCTGATATCATATAAAATTGGGCCATGTCCTCCCTCATAGTTTCCATGAAGATTCTCTTTCAATCCCTTTTGTATGAAATGTTTTATCTCATATTAGACTATTAGTTTCCATAAAGATTCTTTATCAATCCTTATTCTTTTTAACGTAGTGTCTTATATCATATTAGTTTCCATGAAGATTCTCTGGCAATCTTTTTTCATGTTTTATACCATATTTATGTCTAGACACGCCACACTCTCATTCTCGCCGAAATCCAGTCAAGATCGGATCTTCGAGCGAAAGCAAGCAGAAATTTATGTTCAATGTACCTAACCATTAACTCCATATTAAAGTGATTTTTTGCCTTTTCCAACTTCTCTGTAGGCTCCTGAAGTTTCTAAAGCTCCAGTGAAGTCGGAATCGGAAGCTACAATTCAGTGTATCCATCACGATCGGTCGAATAACTTTGTAAAATGTAGTGTCAAATGTACGAAGAGCAAATAGCTCCGAACACGAGTCTTCCTTTCTAGTTTGCTTATCATTTTCCTTAGTTTTTGTAATGTCACGGTCGGCTCCTTATCAAGTGAATATGAGCCAATACACGCTATGTATCCTCAGCGCTCTCCATTACTAATGGAATGGTTTCTGAAGAAACATCTATTGTATATTCATCATGTTGAATCCTAAAGATCAAATAAGAAAACACATACCAGAAGCGGAAGCAAAAGATAGACTTTACTTGTTCACTGGTCACATGCAAAATCACCAAAAGGAAAAATGCCCAATAATCACAGCTTAAGTACTCTTGCAGAGATTAGAGAGAAAAAACAAGAAAGTTTATGCGTAAAATTCTTGTTGGGAGATTAACACAATCTCCTTATTTATCTCTAATATAGATAACTACTAAGTAGTACTCCTGTTTATGTTATCAAATCAAACTAGAACCTAGAATTGAACATTAAAGAAGGCCGAAGAACAATAACAATTGGCGAGAATCAAGAGCATCAGAATCGAACAATTGATCGAGCATCCTATCGATTGTCTGATTTCCTACTTTGCACACAAGACCAGTAAACTAATCGACTCAAAAGTAAATTTGAAATCTAACGTTCTAAACGACAAAATGTTCGGATTCGCGACGTAAAAGCAGAGTGAAATCAATACGGATGAATCGAGACTCCTCATAACAGATCGAATATAATGAAAACCTGTAATCGCAGATCTTTGAATAAGAAAACATCAAATGTCGGCATGAATCCAGATTCAAAGCATGGCAATTGAATCAAGACTGATCAAACTCAAATCAAGTGAAAACCTAGAATTCCACACTACGATTCACCGATTGATCACAAAATAAGCGCAACAGTTAAGCTATGGCTTCAAACCTCAGACCTAGAATCAAGACTGCTCAATGGATTAACATAACAGATTGAATGAAATGAAAAACTATAATCGCACATCTTCAAATAACAAAACATCGAAATCTCAACAGGAACGCAGATCGAAAGCGTTGCAATGAATCAAAACTGCTTAAACTCAAATCAAGTGAAAACCTAGAATTCCACATTACGAATCACGAAATAAGCTCCACAGTAGGGCTAGGGTTTCAAACTGCGTACCTAGAATCAAGAGCTTCATCCGGACAATCGCTGAAAAGCTTGACCAGAGAACAGATCTGCAACCGCTACGATCGTCAAAACCACAAACTCCGTCCTCGTCGCCACACAATCGAGAGAAACGAAGAGCGATCAGGAAATGTGAATAGAGAGGAACGAATCGCAGATTGATTTGAGCGGGTAATGAAGATTGTGTAGTTCGGGCGCGCTTTTATAAGAAGATTCTTGGAGTCCGAAGCGCGGGAAATTTTCAATCCCGCAAAATTGAATCTTCGAAAAAACAAAGCAAAAGTGACCAATGGCGGATTGACAAAGAAAATAGCAATACAACTCTCAAAATTAACAATTAATTGGCTCATAATGGAGTTGATTTCTTCAAAAGAAAATTTAAGTTTGAATCTTGTGAAGGAAAAAAAAAGTTGAAAGATTAGTTTGGAACATGACAATGTTAAAACATAGATTAATCCGTTAGGTTAGTATAAAATATTAAGTGAAAATTTTTTAAAAAAAATGACTTGAAGCAAATGTCTTTAATTCAATTCTTAGTAATTATATTATATTCACTTTTTTTTTTTTAAGTGAGGGGCAGGGGCTTCGACTAACTATATTAGTCATTCAAAACAAACAAGCAAAAAAAAACAAAGCAAAATGGAAACTATACCAAATTAGAAACAGTCGACACATTCTAGACCGTTGGATCACAGAGAGGGCAAGAAAGACTCGCGTAAATCAAAGATTTACCCTTAACATTCTGTATTTGTAATGGTTACCGAACGAATCTCGGAGAGAATCGACCGTCTATCTGTATAGTCAATCGCTCATTGACCAGGAAGAAAATCGGGACCGTCATTGTACACCGTTGGATCTCATAAAAGGAAGCACGAAAGATGTCAAACTACGGATTTCGCCTTGACATCTGTCATAATCCGCATTTCAGTCCTAATTTGGAGCTCGATCGTACGGTCCATCGCACGAACCCCGAAGACGATCGACCGTCGGCTCACTCAAGTCAACCGTTCCTTGACCAGGAATAAAACGAGGACCGTTTAAACCCTGGAGGGCCTGGACCCTAAATTGGGGTTTATGTCCGTCTTCGCTTCTTCGCTTCATCGTCAATGGAGTCCTCATCATCTTGAAAGTGTTCGATCGATCTCTGAAGCTCGCGCGGCCATGGCGGCTTCGAGGATCTCTTCGCGCGCAGGCGTGGCCGCCGCTGCCGCTGCTGCAGTCGCTTCAATCTCCGCGTTCTCTAATCGCGCGCACGCCGACGGTTCGTTCCGATTCTCTCCATTTTCATCTCCTCCGTCATCTGACTCATCTTCACCTCAAAAAGCACAGAAAACGGATTCGAAATCAGACGGGAAGGCGTCCGGCGAGGATCCGAAAGGCGGTTTGTCTGGTTTTGATCCTGAAAGTCTAGAGAGAGGCGTTAAGGCTCTTAAAGAGATCAACAGATCTCCTTACGCGAAACAGGTATTAGTTGTTGTGGTTCTTGATCTGGTTTTGGTGATGTTTGGTGAAATGATGTGGCTTCTTTGAGTGGTTGAGTGAATTGGTTTTCTCTGGTGTTTAGGTTTTTGAGATAATGAGAAAGCAAGAGGAGACTCGGTTGGCGGATTTGGCGGCGGAGAAGGCTTACTTTCAAGCAATGCAAGCTCAAGAAGAAATTGTGAGTATTTTTTGTTGCTTTATATCTATATGAACAAGTAGTGTCTTTATCTGGATAACAATGTTTTTTCATAATTGATGTGATTTCATAATGTGCTTTGTACAACCATTTTAGTAGTTTGCTTGATTGTTCATGTGTGGATTCATTTGATAACACTTAAAATATTGTCAAGGAGTTTGAAGAATGTAGTTGGAATAGAAAGTCGCGACTTTTTAGAAATTGAATTAAGGTTTTGCAAACACCACTTTGACAGATTAGATACAAATAATTCCTTTCTCATAATTTAGTCATTTCCGATTTCAGGAGAAGCAACGTAAAATGGCTGAAGAACAGAGGAATTTGGTACAGCAACAAGCACAAGCAAAAGCGCAGATGGCTCGCTATGAGGATGAATTGGCAAGAAAAAGAATGCAGGTTCTCATGACCAATTTTTTTAAGCTGTATTTTTCTGAGAGTAGGGCAGTACTTAGGTGTAGTGATTCTAGTGAACCCGAAAATTGGCCTAGTTGAAAGAGCCAAGCGAAACGCAATTCTTGGATAAGCTGAATGTAGCTACTCAATATATGTTTAGGAGGTGGCATACTGGATACGTTCATAAGCCTTCACCTCTTTTAGACAATTGGTTCTTTAGGACTTTATCACTATGGCTGCATTGCCATTAATGTGACCATTAGATGGAGTTCACCGAATGTAACTACTCAAATTGATTTCAAACCACTTGTTTAATTTCTTCATGTACTTTCAAATACAATCAACATGGTCAATCTGCGACTGACCATAAATTTCGTAAAAAATTGCTCAAGAGTTGTGTATTCAGTTGAGTGATTGAGTATTAAGCTTTCAATCTTTACCTGGAGGTTCTGTGTACAGAACCAATTAACACGTCCATCATTTTGCAGACTGATCATGAAGCCCAAAGGATGCATAATGTTGAGTTGGTTAGGATGCAAGAAGAGTCCTCTGTACGAAAAGAACAAGCAAGGCGTGCTACAGAAGAACAAATCCAAGCACAACAACGCCAAACAGAAAAAGAGAGGGCTGAAATAGAACGTGAAACAATAAGGGTGAAAGCTTTGGCAGAAGCTGAAGCCCGAGCTCACGAGGCTAAATTGACTGAAGATCACAACAGAAGAATGCTTGTAGAACGAATGAATGGAGAAAGAGAAAAGTGGCTTGCCGCAATCAACACAGTTTTTAGCCACATTGAAGGTATTCCATCTATTTTTTTTTTCTGGCTCGCCTTGGTACACAAATATTAATTTACTTGTCATGTTAATTATTGGAAATCATCTGAAATCATCTGGCGCTTAATGAGAGCATGTTAGACGTGATTTTATTCAAAACAGCTTAGCTGAATTGCAACATAGTAGACCATTTTAATTTCTTTGAGTCTAATGGTTTATGGAAGAGTGTGCGACCTTTAAATTATTTTCATCAAGAGTGAACATGTTCAAGTGGTTAAAATCTTATTGACCTTTATCCTTAAGTTTGTTGTTCCTGTCATCAGTATAAAATTTAATGTTTCTTATCCTCCAAATTCATGTAGTCACACATCTTATTGAATAATATAACCTCTATCATGTAATTTAAAGCTCTCTTCATCAATATAAAATGCAATGTGTCATATCCATGTCTGCTAGATATGCTGCATTCTTTTGAAAATTGCATTTGGTTTGAAGTGGTAAATAATCATCATGATTAACAGTCCCGTGCCTATAATATAGGGGGTTTCAGAACATTGTTGACCGACCAGAGTAAATTAGTTATGGCTGTTGGAGGAGCTACTGCGCTTGCTGCTGGTGTTTATACTACAAGGTATGTGAGCTCTCTTCTTGGTGCTTAAATTTCATTTTCTGTTCCAAGATATTGCTAATTCTGTGTTGATCAGTCACTTTGCATGTGGGATTGGATATCTTCATTGGGAACAACCAGGCTTACTCATATGTTTGTGCTGTAAATTTTAAGATAGAGATGACAAGAAATATAAATGACCGAGTTTACCTAAAATTCTGTTACTTTCTGTCTCATGGGCATCTATCTATTGCAACGTTAATTCTCCAAGTTGGATAATGCTTCCTTGTGTATGACAAAATGTTGGGTTTTATAGAGAAGGAGCTCGAGTTATTTGGGGCTATGTCAATCGGATACTTGGCCAGCCATCACTTATTCGAGAGTCTTCAATTGCCAAATATCCGTGGTCAGGAATAGTTTCTCGTGGCATTAAAAAGGTTCGAAACTACAGTACAGAAGCTGGAAGTGAATCTGGTTTGGATAATGTTGTTCTTCATCCTTCATTAAAAAGGAGGATAGAGCAACTTGCCCGAGCTACTGCAAATACAAAGTCTCATCAGGCTCCATTTCGTAATATGCTTTTCTATGGGCCACCGGGGACTGGTAAAACTATGGTTGCAAGGGAGATAGCTCAAAAATCGGTACAATCTTGTCATGTGGTTTATTTGGATTATAGCTTATTTTCGGTGCTCTTGACAATGGTTTATTTGTATTGACATTTTTCCCACTTCGTCACTGATATTTCTTTTCTTTTCTTGTTTGTATTTTCAAGGGTCTGGATTACGCTATGATGACGGGCGGGGATGTTGCTCCTTTGGGTGCAGAGGCTGTCACAAAAATCCATCAGATATTTGATTGGGCTAAAAAATCAAAGAAAGGCCTATTACTTTTTATTGATGAAGCGGACGCTTTCCTATGCGAGTGAGTTACTCTATTCTTTCCTGCATCAATTTTAGTAACTTTATTTACCACTCAGCTATTATCTGGATGAAGATCAAGGCACCTCAGATGTTCTGTGATAACTAATTTGATATTTAACATCTCTCCTCTTTGCAGTATTTGTGACTTACTTTACTTCCTTGTGTTGTGATTGCATAAATTGCTCCAAATAATATATTTATGTTGCATATTATTGTTTGCGTTAAATACATTTAAATTCTTCTACATCCTGTGCATGCATGAACCTTTATAATATCAAACTTGCTAAGCACATGAAGAAAGTGGTTGTATCAAGTCGTAGTTTGGTCACTGGTTGAATTGGTAACTATTTAGCCTTTATAGATGATACTATGATCATAGGAATCCTCCATGAGATATCTACAGTTATGACAGTTAAGCTGCGGAACGTAAAATGCTGCCTTAATAGATAATAGTGATTGCATTGAAATCGTTCTTGGGTGAGATATTTGCTCTTTTTTTTTTTATCTCATTCGAGTTTAATCTACTTTCTACTCTATGCCAGGCGTAATAGCATCCATATGAGTGAAGCTCAGCGAAGTGCTCTGAACGCATTGCTCTTTCGAACTGGTGACCAGTCGAGAGATATAGTTCTTGTACTCGCCACCAATAGGCCTGGTGATCTTGACAGTGCTGTGACCGACCGCATAGATGAGGTTATCGAGTTTCCTCTCCCAGGGGAGGAGGAGCGCGTCAAGTTGCTAAAACTATACCTGAACAAATACCTTTCTGACCAAGACAAGGAAGATTCTTTGTTGGGATCCTTCAAAAGGAAGCCGCAGAAAGTAACCGTTAAGGATTTGTCCGAGGACGTGATCCATGAAGCTGCTAGAAAGGCCGAAGGATTCTCCGGTCGAGAGATAGCGAAGCTCATGGCTAGTGTCCAAGCTGCAGTATATGGAAGGCCTGACAGCATATTAGATTCTAAGCTATTCATGGAGGTTGTAGATTATAAAGTTGCTGAACATCATCAACGGATAAAACTCACATCGGAAGATCAGAAGGGCGTCGTCGACTTCTCTTCGTAGATTGATCATGTATTAGATTTTCTTCTCGATGCTTGAAGGCGGAATAATTCAGCGGCCTTTCTTTACACATTGAGCCTGAGAATTTTGTTATTTTAAATTCTTTTTGAATCATTATATTTAATTTCCTTGGCTTATTGTTTGGGCATTTATTCAACAGGACATGAAATCTAATCTTACTCTCATATATTCAGATGCAAATGTATTATCTACGACACTACCATCAGTTTTTCCGACACTTGCACACTCAAGTTTGAGACTTCATCAACAACAACAAAGCCTCAATCTCAAATAGGCTCTCAAAGGCTAAGATTTAAGAAAACGTCTAGAGACATTATCTAGACTTTATTCTTTTACGAGCCTTACAAAAAGTTAGTAGACATACATACCAGATCAAAAGTTACCAAAAAAAAAAGTAAAAAGTAAAAAACAGAAGATGTAAACTAGTCCATATTTTTTTTCCAAAAACTAAATCATGCAATTGTAATTGCGTGGTTGAAATAGTTCTTCAACAAAGACCAAAGCAATACTTGGGAAATGGGCATTTGTCCGGACAATCACAAATTGTGCGATAGAAATGGTAAAACATTTTCCACTTTCATTCAACACGGACACGTGTAATAATCCCATCACACAAGGCCTTCTCATTGGGACCTATATATAGGTGTATTTATGGTTGAGCTAACAAGTTAAAATTGAGAAGAAAAAAAAAAGAGTTGGATTGCATTGTTGTAGCCATTAATTTGAAGAAAACTTGTATTGTTTGGTTAGGAGATTGAGAAGGAGAGACATGGCAGCTAACAAGGCAATTGTGGTGATGTTGGTGGTCTCGGTGGTTCTAATGTTGTCTATTAGTTGTGTTTTTAGTGAGGTTTCAATTGAAGACGCGAAGAGAAAGGTAAACGAGGCCGTTTCGTCTATGCATACTCGAAGCAAGGATGTGAAGGAATCTGCCTCGCATGCCTTGGATGCAACCAAAGAGAAATCTTCGACATGGGCCACATGGGCTAAGGATAAACTCAAGTAAGTAACTCACTCCTTGAAAGAAGTAACATCGGCCTTGAGAGCCGTTCGTGTGATACACATCCTCGTGTTATCCATTGGAAATTGCGTGAGCATGCATATCGAGAGCGGATGGGCGGGTGTCAATGCTTACGTGACTTTGAGGTGTGAGTTTGGTGATGTAATAATTACATCCAACCATTGTTTTGAAGAATTCATTAGTTGTTCCTTTGGGCTCACGCAGTCACGCTTGAACTTGTGGATCTCCACCGATGCTAATATAATCTTAATTTAACCACCTTCAACTCAATTGTGTGGGTTTTAACTCGAAATGCATCGTTATTAATTGAGCGGAGGTCATTCATCATTCATATACTTCATTATGACGTTTCACATATAATTGATCCAAGATTATGATTTCGATCCACACATCTCCAACATAATCGTGTCATCGTTGATTGTTACATTTCAACATGATAAGAAATAATAGCATATAAACTAATTAATGTCTTCAAAATTTGTGAATTGTTCAAAATCGAAAAGCCTCAATCGCAAATTAGTTGAGCTCGGTTTATGAAAATTAAAATATTTTTAAAAAAAATTAAAAAGAAAAGGAAAAACTCTCAAAATTATTTTTTGGGTAAATCTCATTATAATAATTGGGTGATGTTGATTTCAGGGGAATTGGATACAAGGTGGGAGGCGATGATTCACAGCACGAGGGTGGTCATCAAGGAAAGAAGCCAAATTGATCATGATATAAATTATGTATTTGGGGGTCAATTAATTATTTTTGGCTGTATTTAATTAATTCCTTGTCGAATAATAACTATGGTCTTATGATATGTTAATCCTTGGAGACCTTGTAAGCTTATTGATGAGTTTTGTATTCTTCAGCCGGAACTGGCTTAGAGAAACTAATAATCAATGTGGTTTTGCAATCCCTGTGTAATCAGGCTGGAGTGGTTAATTAATTTGTTGTGTCCCTTTATAGTATATAATAAACTTGTTCTTTTGATGAATCTATCTATCTATATATATATATATATAAAAGTAGGAGAGAGAAAGTTTAAATTTTACCTCATCTCATCATTCAATTTTTCTATTTTTCTCAATTTTTTTATTTTTTGTTATTTATTTATTATTTATTTATTATTTATTTTATAATTATTTTTGTTATTATATTTATTTATTGAAATATCAAGAGAATATATTTTTTTGTTATTTATTTATTTATTATTTCAAGAGATATAATTATACATTATGTGTACATTTATTAATAATTAATAGTGGTTATCTTATCATTAATAGATTGAGTACGTTAAACTTGAAATCATGGGTAAATACAAGGAATTGAGTGTAGTGCAAGTTACATTACTCCTATAAATTTCAACTCTCATCCATTCTTCTTGCAATGGACTTGGTTTTTTTTTTTTTTCCTTCGCCATTCAAAAAATCACAAAAAACTAATTTTATTATACCTAACCTTAGATTCCTCTAATTTTCAACCAATTATCACCCAATAAATTCAAGATATGATCGATGGATTTCAACATCGCCTGAACATTCAAAAGTTGTTCTACTTACCCATAGCTTCATGCATCCAATGATATAACAATAATTCACGACGCTTATAAGTTAAACCACTTTTGATTGCCCTCTTTTATGTATGTTTGCTCTATATTGGATCTAATCGTTTGGTACGTTTTCCATAAGTTCAAGACTGAAATGAATCATTATATGTATAACACAAATCAATAATAACGTGACATTTATGCTGCCTTTGTTATGTTATCTTTTGGTTTAGATTCTTCAATTTCAATTTGATATGGTGAATTTATATTTAACGGTTATAGTGGATCAATATACAATAACTATGGGATTACTATTGCTTAAATTATTATTATTATTATTATTATTATTATTATTATTATTATTATTATTATTATTATTATTATTATTATTATTATTATTATTATTATTATTATTATTATTATTATTATTATTATTATTATTATTATTATTATTATTATTATTATTATTATTATTACACATGCGCGAAGCGCAAGGAAACGACTAGTTTAATATAATGTTCGGTTTATACTCTTATCAATTAATAGAATAGAATCTCAAAATGAGAAACTCGAATAAATTGTTGGAGATGTTGATAATAATCTCGCATCGGTTGGTTAGATATTTACTTATTTAGAATATAGTAAATATAATAAGGCTTACATGTGTAAAGTGGACACTTCATATTGCCTTGGCATTTTGGACTCGAGTGAATCTCATTTTCACATTAAAGCTCATACATAAACTAATCGCCACACTCTTACACTCTAATCTTACATTGGCATTTTGGAGTAATGAACCATAAATGCTTGTACACTAAAGCCTATAAATAATTTAGTCCTCACACTCTTCTCATTTTGGATTGAGCTTAATATTACAAAAAATTAAACATAAATATTGATCAAAATTAAGAGATATTATTTTGTGATTAGGGAGGTTACATTGTTTTGGCCTATAATTATAAGGTAAGTCCAGTATTCGAATAGGGTGTGAGTGAGCAAAAAATATGTACCGGTCTGCATATATATTTACAAACGTACAATTACATAATTTTGAAGCGCTTGCTCTAAATAAATAAATAAATGATAACACAAATTAATTGTGACGACAACATGGTTCAATCGAATTGGTAAATTCTAGAGTTCTTAATTACCAGCATATAAAAAATGGGAAAGTGAATGTCAAAAGCTCTATCCAACGAATCTAAGTAGAAATGAAATAAAACTTTGGTAAAAAAAATATATATTACTATGCTTAGGATAGGCAGTTGTTGGTCAAGAAAATAAGAGATGAATGGCAAAAGAAATAAATCTTTCACTACGGCGCATAAGCAGCTCAATATTGTCAGATTTAAACGAAAAAATCTATACTATTATAATAGCAATCTCAAAACGATTAATCGTGAAGCCTTTTTGGCTGAAAGTCTCAACAATGACCCTATGAATTGATAAAAATAATTAAAAGAAATAATTAAAATTAAGGATAAATTGGTAATTTAATTGATAAGTCCAAATTAATATGCGTGTTTTCCTAATAAAGTGGGATTTAGAATATTTTTTTTTTCTCTCCTCCACATTTCTCTCTTCCACTCGGTTCTCTCTTCCCTTCTCTCTCCTCACGGTTCCTCCATGGTTCTTTTCTCTTCATTAATGTTTTTAATTTTTCACCAACTAAGATTATCTATTATTCCAACACAATACTTTAAGAAAAAACATCTAATATATCATTTACGTGCAACGCACGTGCTCATCGACTAGTATTTATAACTATGATATTTCAAGTAATTAAATATAACAATTAATTAAACAATTTGTTAAGAATAACTCCAAATCGTTTGTTAAGAAAATAAAAAAATGTCATTATAAGTTTGGATTGAAGACATCATCTTACTTTTGCATTAATTTTGGTGTATATTTCACTCCAAATATTATGCCCTCACTCACTCACACTCTCCCTCCTCCATTCTCTTAATTAGACTTTGGCATTCCATCAATACAAATTCTAATTATACAACTAGCATATCTTCATCGAAAAAAAAAAAAATTACATACATATGTACAAAATAAAAATTTATCATTCAATTCTAAATATGTTGACTTTTCATATCCTCCCCCTCAATAATGAATCTTACATTAACTCGGACTGGGTTACCGAGTAGTTAAGGCAAAAACAAGATTGTGTTGATTAGATACAAGGTCTCGAGTTCGATTCTTCACAATAGTCAAACATCGAGTCACTAAGGGTGTGTTTGATAGCAAAAAAAATTCTTCAATGAGAAAAATAAAATAAAAATAGCAAATCTTCTTAAGAAAATTTTATAAAAAAAATCTTTTCATAGTTGTTTGATTGCACAAGAAAAAGTTTTCTTTTATAGTTCAATCCTTATGCGCATCTAAATCATCGTCGATGTCGAGTGGCTCGATGATGATGTTGGTGATGAAGCCGGAGATGGAGAGAGAAAGAAAAAGTATATATCCGCGAAAGAGTATCAAAAGCTAAGTTTGTTTGTGTTAAAGAAATGATCAGTTCGTGAGAGAGATTGAGAGATTTTCAATTTTTCACGCTAATAAAATATGAGAAAATAAATGAGGAAAATAGGAGAACGTGATTTTTTTCTCGTTGCAATTACAAAGCTATCAAATAATGAAAAAAACAGTTACACAAAAAAGTACACAATTTTCTATGATTTTTTTCATTTTCTTTGCTATCAAACACATCTTAATAATTTTTATTTGCAACCTCAATGCTCATAAAACTACTCCGACAAGTGTCTTGATATACATAGTAAATAAAAAAATGAATAGTGCGTTGGCGAGTGAACAAAATAAACGAAAACCAAAGGACTTACCTGAAATAAATCCAACAATCGAAGGGCACAACTGACAAAACACAACGACGACGTCGTGACAGACCGAACGACTAGTTCTCGAGAGACCGCCACGTTTCACTCTATCTCCGCCACGTGGCAAACCGTTTTCGTCAGTTCAATCCATTCCACCGAACAACTACTATAACAACCAAAACACAAACTCCACCAACATTTCTCTTGTTCAAAATCAAAATCAAAATCAAAATCTAAGTTTTTAATTAGCGATCATCAAAGATGGGGACGAAGGCATTACTGATCGTGGCGTTGATGATGATGATGATGATGATGAGTGCGGTGTGGATTGGAGAGTGCGCAATTGATGTCAGCGCGAATTTGAAGGCAGAGGAGATGAAGGTGAAGGCAGAGGAGGCAGCGGCCGAGGCCAAGGAGAGTATGGACTCGTGGGCTTCGTGGGCCAAGGACAAGTTTTCCGAGTGAGTTTTAATTCCTACTTGTTTGTGAAATCTGGTCCGTTGATTTGACTTGATTTGATTGATCAATGTGATTGATTTTTTATTTTTGATTGATTGATTGATTGATTTGATGGGGGTTTATTGGGGATTTGTTTAGTGGGGCACAGAAGATGAGGAACATGGCGGGGGACGCTGCGGTCAAGACCAAGGACGCCGCGGCGAATGCTGCATCTGGTGAGCCCGATTGTTTATTTCAAAATATGTCTAACTGGGTGGCCAAAGTGAGTGTGAACTTGAAATCTCAATCAAAATAGTTTGGACTAAAAATAAAAAACAAATGTCGGATCGAATGCCCCTTAAAGCATGATTAAGGTTATGATCTTGATATACAGACAGTCTTCCATTATATTTGTACGGCATGCCTAAATTCGAATGATTTGAATGTCAATATCATAATAAGATCAAAATTGTTTAGACTTAATCAGGGTCGTCCACTATATGTGTTAGTAATTCGAATATTAGGGCCATAACAAAACAAAATAGTTTGGACTTCTAATCATTTGATTAGATATTCTACACTTTTTTTTTTTTTGAAGATAATTAGATATATATGTCATTTATAACTTCAACTTAGTTTACATTATATCAAACACATTCTATACATATATATATTCTTTGATTGAATATTAATCAAACGAGGCTTGTGGTCCTTTCAAATAAGTACTATTTAGAAAAATTAAGATTAGGGACCACTTAATTAAGAAATGATCAATCTACATCAAACCCTGATCCTTTTCATTAAATTTTCCCAAAAAAAGCACTGGATCCGCATCGAGATCGCACGCTTCGCACACACACGTGGAGATCGCTATTTTTATTAACTAATAAAATTAATGACATTGGGACCTTGTTTAAATGTTAATCATCAATGCATGCAGAAGCCAAGGACAGCGACACGGCAAACTGGGCATCAGACAAAGCAAACGAGGCCATAAAAATGGCAAGCGACAAAGCTTCGGACGCGGCGAGCATTGCGAGTGAAAAGGCCGGGGAGGCGAAGGCGACGGTGGCAGATGCAATTAAGAGCGGCAAAGATAAAGCCGGGGACGCCTACGATTCAGGAAAGCAAAAGCTGGGGGAATCATACGAGAATGCAAAGGAGGCCACGAGCGAAAAGGCCAAGAGCGTGCTAGAGAATGCCAAGAACAAGGCCTCCAGCATGCAAGCAGAGCTGTAACGTGCATGAGATGGCATATGTATAATTATGGATTAGTCGTCCAACGTTTATTAAGTGGTAAGTTAACTAACTTAATTAATTAATTTCATGAGTTTGATCATTGATTATATATTATTTCATGAGTATCAACAACTAGAGACCATGCACATACGTGTGTGATTATTAAATTGTTGACTTCTTGTTATATATATGATGTTGTATTAGATGTTAGTTGTTGTAATTGTAGGCATTATGGAAATTTAATAAAATGTTGTAGGCATTATGGAAATTGATTTCTCATATGATACAGGAGTATGTTACATTCTTTAATTGATCGACAAGCTTATTCATTATACTTTAAATTAAAGTACGTAGAACAACTAGCTAGGGTTGGGAGAAGTCAAACAGGTTTATGTTCTTTAAGAAACATTTGAAGATTTAGTGGGGAGAAATCCTATGGGTCACTATATATAGTTTGGAAAATTAGGTTTTTGGGTATTCAAACTTATGTCAATCATAGAAATATTAGGTCCATAATTAAGAATCCAAGCAATGTACTGTTTTCTTGTCAACGCTTAATTTGACTCTGGCTGTTTGAAGCAACCATACTTTTCTACACTTTTTTTTTTCAATCATTTAATTACATAATTAATCATAGTGACAAAATGTTTTTTCATTCGCGTGATTAAACTGTTCAAGAGAATATAATCGTCTTGCTACCACTGTTTAATTCATGACAGGGGCTTGAACTAGGCCTATAAAGTTTTTACGACAATTTCAAGTCATATTGATATAAAATTAACCAAGCAACCATTTCTTATCTGTTAACTAATTAAATGCATATATATATATAGTGATTTCTTATGAGTCAAGTGGAGAAACAAATCAATAACAATGTTTTAAAAGTGACATTAGAGCAATGAAGACATCAACTAATTGAAAAACAAAAATGATGTAACAAGTCAGGAAGTTAAATCATAAATGCCCAAACCTGCATGTTTTTTTTACTCAAATGGTCTGCATTTTACAAGCTCTCATGAGTAATTTACTTATAACAGTCACTCTAGTACAGAAGTAGCACTCATTATTGCTAAATGGACTCTTAGTGTATCAAATCCAACTAAAGCACTGAAAATACCTTGTAATATATGATACAAATCTATCTCAAATATTGAACCCAAACTATTTAACTTAAAAATATATATATGTGTTGGCTAGCTTAGTCTGGGTCATGGGGTTGCAGGGCTGACTCTTATGAGAATTGTAAAGTCAAGTAAGGTGGTGTTGAAAGAAAGATTCAGACACTTAGTTAGAGTACTATTATAATCACAATTAATTAACCTCTTTAACATCTCAATTTTTTCTACAATTTGGACATTCTTGTTTGTATGTAGTGTGAATAAATGCCCCACTGCAACCAAGGCATGATTATTTTTGACCAACATGTGATCTCTTTAAGGCTGCAATAACTTGAAATTCTTGCAGAGAAAATAATGAGTCTTTAAGCATAGTGGTCTCTTTAAGCAACTCTTGAGAAGTTGAGATCATAAGAGCTTCTGCCATATCTATAGCAAGCACTTTAATGCCTGTTGAATTTGCTTGCTTTAAGGAACTGCAGAAACCATATAGGTTTCTACTTTATGCAACCAAAAATTAAATGTGGTTGAATTTTAATCTGTTGTACTTGGCGCATCAAATTTGATTCTTTAAAGTAAATACATTTCAGTGATTCAGAAACTTTTAGATATGCTCAAATTAAAGGACAAGAATCATAAGTCTTTGAGGCATTGATGATAGAAGTAAAGCTTTAAGTGTATATATGCTAATTGCTCATAATAATTTCAAAAATCAAGTACTACCTTAGTTAATTTCATAGTTAATTTTATAGGAAAATCATTTTTCGACATAATCGAAATAGTGTAAATTTTATTGAGATACGTGCCACACGCATCCCTTACTAAAAAATGAAACAACAAAAGAAGAAGAAGAAAAGATTTTCAAGCTTATTTGGCAACTTTGATTGGCCAAACATATAGCTAAGGCCAATAAAAAAAAAAAAAATCAAGACTTTCTTGTTTTCAAGCCAAGGCAATGAACAGCGTTACTATCAGCCAGAATTTGGGAGACAGACACCCTTGTGGTCCGACTGCATGCCTGTCCCCGGTTACGAGCCTTTCTTTTCCCTTGTCGCTCTGCATGATTCATGTCTATGAAGAGATGAACCCCACACACCCACATTGTACATATATATTATTAGGTTTGATCATTAATTAAAAGGAGGTACACATAATTATAAACTGTTAATCTTCATCTAATTAAGCCGGAATTGCTAAGCTTGAAGAGGTTATACATATAAAGTTCATAAACTTAATGAGCTAAAAAAGAGGAGATATTGTCTGAAGACTAGCTGGTAGGGTTTAGGGGTCCACCATTAACACCACCACACCTAACTGTAAACCAGAACTTTTTACTAAGAAGGTCTCTGATCAGTGTTGCAGTATGTGAGCTGGGACTCATAATAGAAAGAAAGGAGAACCCAACATGGGTCAAGCACAACTTTGCACATTGAGACCCTTTTCATCACCATCACACCAAAAACAACAACAACAACAACAACAACAACAACAACAAAAACTAAGTATAATCTCTTCAAGTGTGGTCGAAATGACAAAGAAAAGGTGATGAAACAGAAAGGGTAGTCGGAGATCAACATAATTTAAGATGAAGAGAGAATAAATAATATATAGGCACAACAACAGATGATCAACTACAATTCATGAAGCTCTAGACTTCTCTTATATATATATATATCTCCCTCTCTCTCTCTCTCTCTCTCTCTCTCTCTCTCTTTTTTCATTCTATTGGCCTACCTAGCTAGTTAAAATATTATTGAATTCATCAGTGTGAATGACAATGTCATCAATTGGGGTGCTTGGTGATGATAATGATGATGATGTGAAGATGCATGGGGGGGCACTTACTTGGACATTATCTTGTACAATTTGGTTCACATTAAGAGTCCTTCTTTTTAATGGCATGCTTGTTGTTGTGCATCCACACTTTAAATACTTGTCTCTTGACACCCACCTCAGCACAAAACTGCTGCACTGCATTCTCATCTTGCTTCTGAATTCTCCACCCAACTTTCTCAGCAAACTCCAGCATCTTATCCTTCTGTTCCTGGCTGAATTTCGTCCGAAACCGCTTCTTCGACATCGAAAACTGCGCCGCCGCCACATGACCGCCTGCATTCGAATGATACACGGTGTTGAGCTCTTCGCTCGACGACTCCGTCGCTGCGCCGCCACCGCCCCCCCCAAACGCCATCATCACCACCGGCGGACTACCGCCACTACTGGGTGGCACTGCTAGTGGTAGTGGCAGTGGTAGTCCCAATGAGAATTTCTGTTGTTGTTGTGGTGGTGTTGAATTGGTTGCTGCACTGAATGAGCTGGAATTCTAGTGTTTCTTCTGCTGTTGTCCGCAACTCCTTTGTTGTTGTTGTTGTTGTAGCAATAGAAGCAATTTCCCCCACCACCAACGACGCCATGTTGGTGACTGAGATGATGATCTCCATGGAACTCTTTGCGGTGGAAATTGCGGTGGCAATCGCAGGCGGCGCACTTGAGGGCTTCCGCGGAGCCCTCTTCGCCGCCGGGCATGAACTCGCCGCAGCCATCGACGACGTGCCCGCCAATGCTGGCGGCGTGATTCTTCAGACACTCGCGGTATCTGATCTTGGGTCTTGGGGTTCTAGGGTTGGACCCAGTTGTCGTTGAAATTGGCTGGATGGCTGCGCTCACCACTGCAATTGAGACTGGATCTGGGTCTCGGTCTGTATCTATGTCTATTGATTGATGCAGCTGGTGGTGGTGGTGGTGCTGGTGGTGGTGGTTCTGGAGAGCTTTCATCTTGTCGGTTTTGATTTTGATTTTGATTTTGTTGTTGTTGTTGTTGTTGTTGTTGATGATGGTGATGAAAGTGTTGTTGTTGTTGTTGTTGTTGTTGTTGATGGTGGTGGTGGTTGTGATGGTCTAGAGTGGAGCCGGAGTGGCGTGGACTGGTGAGAATTGAAATTCCATTACCAGTTGTTGTATTGATTGAAGAGATCTTGGTGGGTGGGTCTCCAATGGTGGGGGGATTAAATCCTCCCAAAGAGTTTGACAGGCCTAATCTCTTCTCTTGCTGTTGCCCTCTCAAGTCCATCATCTGTAGTACTACTGCTGCTACTAATACTACTATATTAATCTTCACAAAGAATCACAACCACCACAAGAAGAAGGAAGAAGAAGAAGAGGAACCCATAATTGATCAAATGTCAACCACTAATTAGATGAACCTTCTTTGACGATTGAGTGAGCGAGCTAGTGAGTGTGAGCTACTGAGAATTCTAAATCTAAATCTAAATCTAAATCTAAAGCTAAACTAAAAATCCAACAAAACAACCCATTTTTTTCTTTCTTTCTTTCTTTTTTTTTTTTTTTTTCCTAATCCCTCAAAACCCTTTTCCCAAGAAGTATGAGCAGAAGAGTTAGTGGTGAAGGTGGAAGAGGTAGCGAAGACTAAACCCTTTTGATAATCAGAAGACACAAAACTTAAAAGAGGGGGAAATGAGTGGGCCTACAACTGCACTGCAGCAACAGCAACAGCAACAACACCAAGAAACGCAAAGAGAGATAGAGAGAGAAGGGTATTATGGTGGAGATGTAAGAGAGATGGAATCACCTAATTACCAAAGAGAGAGAGAGAGAGACAAAAGAGAGGAAAAGAAAGAAAGAGAAGAGGGAGTAGTAGTAGGAGGAGGAGGATGAGGAGGAGGAGCTGTGGAGGTGGGTGTTTCCTACTAGCCCATCTATTCTAAAGATTAAGAAACAGCGTGGTTGGTTGCGCTCAAAGGAGGGGGAGTGAAGAGATTAAGGGGTTCACCTCTGCAAAACCACCGACAAAGTCATGTTCCTCCTCTTCCACACCCTGCACTCTGGTCCCATCCCTGCTTTAATTATTACCCCCCCCTCCCCTCCTTCTCCTTTCTCTCTACTCTCTCTTCACAACAACAACAACAACAACTTAATCCTCTAGATTGAATGATTAGATGGATGGATGGATGGATGGATGTATAGATGGATGATGCAACAACAAAGCTATGTTTCTTTCTTCTCTTTATTTATTTATTTCTATCTATATCTATATCTATATATGAAGTTTGCTGTTTATTGGGATGAATTAAAGCTACCTAGCCAGTACTCATGCCCTGGTCCACACCCCCACACACAACAACAACAACAACAACAACAACATTACGCATTTCTTGTCGTTGATGCTAGCTCTTGTCAGTACTCGTCGCTATTATGCGCCTCTGCCACACCACTCCTATACCCCCCCTTCTCTCGCTTTCTCTTCTGCAATCGATGATCACTCCTCCACCCTGCAACGCCACAGTTGCTCAGCAAATCAAACCCAAACACACACACACACACACACACACACACGCATCAACATGTACATGTACATGTACATGTGCACATCCCTCTCTCTCTCTCCTCTCTCTCTCAAGCTTGTCTATACATCCGTGCTTTGGTACTTGGTGTGTATATATGTCTCAGTGGTGCAACGTTGTTTCGACCAATAGAAGTCGTTGTGATGAGATTTCTGTGCCAATTGACCTTGTGTTCTAAGCTTCCAGTACCACTACTGCTGAGTGCTACTGCTAAAGTCTACAACGACAACGTCGATCAATAATCACTTTTTATTTAATTAGCGTGGTTGATTATTCTTAATCACGTTCTAATCTTTCATAATCTTCCTCCGCGTACGTACATTTTAAAGCCTGTATATTATACATCGTTGACCAACTAACAAGATCGATCGATCGATCCTTGCTTACGTACTTGCTTAGCTAATTATTAAGCCTTTGTTAATTAATTGTTGATTGGTCTTCTCGTGCCACGTGGCGTCTCCCCATGCCACTTCGCTAGCTCTTCCCTCACATTCTTTGCTTATGGAATAAAGTGCATGAATTGGTGATGATAATGCTGGGTTTCGAATCTAAATCATCTCATTAAGTAACTTTGGCGTTATTAAGAGTTCAATTAATTGAGTTGTCCACGTCTCGTCTGTCTAATCTGTTCAATTAATTTGGATTGATTGGATTGATCTGCTATAGATTACTGTTTATGTGTTGTACATACAATGAACACTCGATCATGTAATTAATTGACATGTCGTCCTGATGAATTGGATTGTACGTGACATGTTGTCACTTGAGTTGTAATTTTAAAATTGCATTTTGTTTTGTTAAGTACCTACTTTAATATATTAAATATAATTGACGTTTCATTGAATATTGAATATGAAGATATGAAACTTTAGGTTGACTTGCTTAATATATATCGTGCTTGTATGTTTTCTTTCGCTTAAAATTGATCGAATCGGATCAAATAACATTTACTGATATTGTCTGATTTTGATTTAACATTACTTGCCTGCTTTTGATTTGATTTGCAGAGTAAACTATATTTTTTTTTTCAAAATACTCTGGCTTAATTATAGTTTTAATTGTGCATACAATTCAAATTTTTTTAAGAACAAAGAAGCGTACAATTTTAAATTCAATATCAACCTAATTAATGGATGGGATTGGATTATAATTAAGAATTGCTAATGCGTGCCAAATCAGTTATTTTAACTGTGGATTGTTTACTTTAATCTTCAAATCCATCGTTACAATCAAGTGCAAACGATACAAATTAATAGTATATATGATGATGGTATGCAGTAGTTGTAGACTTGTAGTAGTATGTAGTAGTAGTATGCTATTAATTCATCATTTACAATAAAAAAAAATTCATCTACTATATCTAGCGGTCAACGTACCCGTTAAACTTAAGTTTTTTTCCACTAGTAGGTTAATTGCTTTAGTAACTTTTTGTATAGGATTTAATTCCTTTAATAATTAATTATATATACATTTTCTTTTTGCAAAAATATATATATACATTTTAAACTTCATACTACGTATACGATGGAAAATGCTTTTGTAACCTAATATCAACATACATATTAGTTGGTGTTCCTTAATTTAAGCATTGATGTGCATGCGCGTGAATCCTGATGTGTTTTACAAGCACAAGTTAACAATAAAATTATCGTGTTTGTGAGCAATAACCTATCTTTCTTATAAGTTGTTTTTTGTAATTTATGAGTATATTTTTTCTTCTTCTTTTTAATTTTATCTATCTTACCTTTATACAATTCGAACATTTAGATTCTTCAATTTATTTTATGTCAAATAACACGTGTGTAAATTACACTAGCTAGTAGTCAAGGATGTTTTAGGCCTCGCTTGGTTCGTTTTTTTGACTTACTATGCGAACGGAGTTAACTCCTTGTGAAAGAGATCATATTTTCATGTTTGTTCAACTTTAAACTGACAGTAAAGTTATAAACTTTTACAACAACATAGCATCAGTCCCAAATTAAACATGGATCAAAAGCAAAAGTTCTAAAAATCTCATGTTAAAAGTTCTAAACTTTTAAACTATAAAAAATATAAATTGACGTTAATACCCTTCAAACAAAAAAGATGGACATGGGTAATAAAAGGTAATTAATGAGACGTAATTATTTTCACAAACTCTTAAAAGATAACTCATTTAGAGGAATAAGGGAGATATCTTTCTCACTCTTAAGTGTGAGTCGAAAGATAACTTGGGAAAGTTTAATGGGTAGCCAAAAAAGATTAATTTAAACTTTCCTTTCAAGTTATTTTCAAAAAGTTAACTCAACATCTAATCAAAATAAGGCCTTTAACTTGTGTGTTTTAGTAAAAAACGACGATATTTATGTCCCATAGAAGGAATACATAAGTTTGAAAAGAGAGATAAGCAACTCTATACATATAGAGTACTTGTTTAAGAGATAGTAGCAGTTTATCCCTACTTATCAACCAAGCCGACCAATTATCAATCCGTTTAGTTAAAATAATACTAGCCTTACCAAAAACGGAAGCATTGTTAATACTTTCACGTGTATTCATGTCAAATTAGGAAACCAAAGCCAATTCAAACCGCTTTATATAACAAGAAAAACTGAAGGCACAGAAGTGATCAACGCGTGATTTGCTTAACCACACAATTCCCCCAGCCTGATTAAAATAATCAACCCCTGTAATCCCAAAAAAAAACGTTACTACGTAACTGGATTAATTAGGTGGTAGACTAGTGTGTATACAAGTCCGGGTCATCAGGGACACGTGGCGGCCATCCAGCACCGTCGCAGGCTCTCTCCCTCGCTGCGTTCTTAATGTCCGTGCCAATTTGGATGTCATTAGTCATCTCAGTCTCTGCAACCCATTCAGACCACCTTAGTTGTAGCCAGCTCGCATTTCAGAGAAATTATTACCATTTCGTGCTCCTCCTCCGTACCTGCGTTTCACTTAATCGGGTCGACAGTTGTCAATTTCTTATTGGTGGATGCTGAATGGTTACTCACAGTGCCCCCGAGGAAGTGGGCATCGTAACCGACAATTAGTTTCCGATCATGGCGAGGAATTCGATTCTCCTTAATAATTAAACTCATTTTAGAGTAGAGTGTGTTTGATAGCAAAAAAGAATTTTCGATGAGAAAAATAAATTTAAAACAAATTTTTTTGATAAAATTTTATAAAGAAAATTTTCTCATAATTGTTTGATTGCACAATGAAGAATTTTTTTTTATGGTTTAATTTATGTGCGCATCTAAATCATCGTCGATGTCGGGTGGCTCGACGATGATGTTGATGACAAAGCCGGAGACGAAAAGATAAAAAAAGAATATATATCCGCAAAAGAGTGACATGATGCCAAATTTGTTTGAGTGGAAGAAATGATCAGTTTGCGAAAGAGATTGAGAGATTTTCAATTTTTACACTACTAAAATATGAGAAAATAAATGAAGAAAATAGGGGAATGTAGTTTTTTTCTTAGTGCAGTTACAAATCTATCAAACAATGAAAAAAACGGTTACACAAAAAAAGTAGACAATTTTTTATGATTTTTTTATTTTTTTGCTATCAAACACCCCTTAGTGAAGTATTACATCATCATTTTATTATTTTTTTTTTTACTAAACTTTACTTCATAATAGTTAAATCGTGCATAATAATTAGATCCTCCATTGCATAATTTATGAGATCCATAATCACATTACTAACACATAAATAAAAAAAATGTTTTAAATAAAAAAATGAACTAACACACAAAAAAAATAAGTAATAAGTTTTTATTTTATTTTTGCGGGCCCCACACGCATAGGGCCCCGTGAAAATGCTCGCGTAATGCTTCGGGGGACATTACAGGTGCTCTGAAGAGCAACAATATTTGAACATAGATTAGTCAATGAAATTAATATGAAAGTGCGAGTGTAAAAATAAAAGAAAATAAAAATTTCATAACTATAATTTTACTAGACAAAGATCATGTCATTTATTTTTTAATAATTATATTATACATTTCAATTTTTTTTATGATCGTAAGTATGTAAAGTGCATTTCCGCTCTACTATTTTTATTAAGATTTGATTAATTTTATGAGGTTGTAAGAGGATGCTATTATCACTAATGTTTAGGTCAATTCATTATGAATAATTTTATTAAAATTAGTCGAATTGAAATAAGAATTTGGTAGAAAAAGTTTCCCACCACTTAAATATTAGTAAAAACGAAAAAATTACGTGGAGCTGCGTTGAATACGCAGCGCTCGTGCGCAGGGAAACCTAGCTCTGAGTAATTAATTTGGTGAGATAATACGTGTGTGGAGCCGTAGAGTGTCAGAACGCGCACATAAGTCGCTTTCAGCGTGGCTCAGCTATCGTACGCTGTGGACGCAGTGGTCGAACCTGGCGCACGTGTGCTACACTCTCTCTCACGCGCCGTGGCACGTGTCAATACTTTCTTGAAACTTGTTTAATAAATAATAATATATTCTTAAATTTTTAAAAATTGAATTAAATGATTTTAATGACGTATTATGCTTGAAATGGTGTAAGTTGTAAATATAAGTGAAAACAAGGGCTAGCTGGAAAAGTAATTTTTTTGATGACAAAGCTTTTCTGTGATTTATACATGTCACTGACATGGCCAGGTGTGAGAGCCACGATGAACATTTATTTATTTTCACAGGGGACATTCTCTGCATTAATTGACACTCAAATTTATCAAAACTTTCAAAAGACGAGAAAACTTTAATTGTTACGTACATTTCACACAATATATATATAAAAAAATTTATTTGATTTTTAGGCTTCATAGTTTGACATAGTACTTTGTTCCTCCATTGCTACCAACTAATATTTCATTCAATTAGTAGTGTATTTTTTTTGGTGAGTAACTAGTAGTGTATTTAGTTGGATTGGCATAGTCACAATCATATTAAGTTGGATTTGTACTCTACGAGTGTCTTTAGATATTAAAAGTGTAGTTCTTTATCAGAAAAAAAATAAAAATTGTGACATTACCAACAAATCAAATCGAAAAGTAAACTTAACTACTTAGATTGGGAATCGTTAAGAGTTGAAATGGGTAAGAGACGATAATTATATATGAATAAGTATGAGGTGGAATTAATAGGGCTTGTTCTTATGATTGAATGGATCTTAATTGTAAGGAAGACAAGTAAATAAAAATCTTAATAACCTAATTAAGTACATTATTTTCATTATTTTCGTTCTTTTTACTTTTTGTACACAATAACAGCTTTATTACATCGTGATTCTTCATATATTTTATATTTGATTTTTAAATAATTTTTATTTATAAAAAAATAAATACAAATTCATAATATTTCGATACAATATCCAGGCCTAAAACTAGTATATAGTATCAAATCCTCCTTCTTCTTAATTTCTTTTCCACTTGTAACATTAAAGCGTGAACAAAGATGCATCATGTTTAAAGCTAATAATGTGTAATTTGACAAAGATAAGATGGATTTGAAATGCGAAAGAAGACAAAAAAAACAACTTAATTAAAGATAGTTTCTTGGATTTTTGTCATCAAAAGTTTATTTTGAGAGGAAGAAAGTGAAACATGGTTACAAAATCAAACACCAAATCTCATAGCACTTAAACTCTGTCACCCACGCTTGACAAATCAAAAAAACATTAAGACTAGGATAGCTTAACTTGATTGGCTATTT
Source organism: Stephania yunnanensis (assembly GCA_039657365.1). Classification (NCBI taxonomy): domain Eukaryota; kingdom Viridiplantae; phylum Streptophyta; class Magnoliopsida; order Ranunculales; family Menispermaceae; genus Stephania; species Stephania yunnanensis. The sequence continues at coordinate 60,877,081 of CM077585.1, forward strand.
GTGTTCGTTTATAAATGATTTAGCTGATTAATTAGCTACATATATATGTAACAAAAATGCAGTGGCACTAGGCGCACATGCATGCAACATATGTGTATCATGTATGTGCGAGGGGAGACAATGAGTGAAGCAGATATATATTCTGTGTCGGCTTTATTTGATTAGTGAATGAGTTTATGAATCTATATATGGTGTCGTTGAACCGAAAGGGCTCATGGTCCATGAAATGGGCGCACCACTCACGCCCAAACATGCACACTGGTCGCACCAATTTGGATGGAATTTTAATTAATGCTTTCCTCATTGGAGACGTGACTGCTAATCATCCGTACACACATATTCCACATCTCTCTGGCTTGGTTTTTTCTTTTGTTTTTGGGTCTGCCACCGCACTAGGGATCAAAAGAAAATAAATTGTAGTGGTTTTTTTTTTTTTTTGGTAGGGAAAGAGAAATTCGGAGTTGGTGGAGTTGCGTGGAACGAAAAAGGATGAGTTCGCAATGAAGAATGCATTTAGTATTGAAGTTTGAAGTAATTATAAACTTCGCATTGTGTGGTTAAATTAAGCAAAATATCGATATTAGCAGAAATCCATGCATGAACATATACGCACAAACGGGTATTGATCCCAACAACACTCTTCAATTTCGCCAACAAATTATTAAAATCATCTTGTCTAATGTTAAAGAACGTGTTGTTCTCACTTATGTGGGTGGGAGGGATTATAAGTTTGTAGGAAAGCACATCTTCAAATGTGTTAAATTAAAGCTGTATATATCTAAGAAGTCAAAAAAAAGTTAAAGAGGAATGAAGTAGTACGTGATGTGTGAGAGGCGAAAAATTAGGAGCCAAAACGGTTTCTATAACTTGCAAGATTTCGTAAATCAAATGATTTAATTTATGGGTAGCGTTATTTAGACTCGTGAGCCAAAATTTCATAAATCAAATTTACAAAAAATTTAATTTATAGGGATGTTAATTTATAGGGATGAATAGTTATATATCTCACAACATGAGGCCTTCTCTTTTTTACGTGCCTTTTTTTACGAGCCTAGTTAAGGCAAACTTTAATTTTTTTTTTATAATTTTTTTTTGCAAGACCTGTATTTCATACTAATTAACGTAGAAGAATGATCATACGAAACTACATGCCAGTTATCTCCCCACTTGATTGGTCATCGACGAAAAATATACTTGGATGTAGAACATCGATCACATTAATTATTTGTTGTAGTAATGTTTACAAAAAAATTCCTTGCAGTATAAATATAGTGTTTTTTTTTTTAAAAAAAAATTTGTACGAATTTCAAATTTGTTTCTTTATCTACCAAAAAAGAAATTGCTTTTTTTTTTCTTTTTTGTGTGTGGCTTTAAATGCAAGAAAAAATGTCATTATAACAAACAATTCCCATCCTTTCGCATATACAAACAGGTAATAAATTGTCTGCAAAGAAATCTCACGTTACTCCTGCTCCTTCTACATCATTTCTTTGTGGTCGCAACAGTACGTACTGGAGTGAAGAGTGTATATGTGTATCTCTCCATTGCATGCATTCATAATAATTTCCCATTATTGAATGTTCAAGACAAGGAAATCAAGTTGATGGTTGATATGACAATCTAATTTATGTTTTGATATTTCAACATATCACAGGCGTACTCTCATATATTGTTCATGATTTATATTATGTCGCATTTATGTATACTCACAAACACACACTCTTATTTTGAGTTCTTGCACCAACTTATTTCTCTTTTGTCCCCCGTTTTTGTAGTATTTGTCCTTGTGGTCTTCAAAATATACCTCCTTATATTTTACTTCATGTTTTTTAAGTTTTCGTCACATTATATCATTTCCATACATTAATTAGCATAATAGTTATTTTTAAGTAATGTATAGATTTTCACAAATAATAAGTTATCAACTCACTTGCTACGTATGTACGCAACTCTATATTGAAAAAAAAAAAAAAAAAAAAAAAAAACTAAAATTTATGATTATGCAACCAGGATAAACAGTACCTTAAAGATTTCGAAAACTTAATTATAAGGCTTTAATAACTAACTTGGACGGGTTGGCCTAGTAGTAAGGGCGCCGAAGGCATGATCGCGTGGGTTAGACGTACGATCTCGATTTTAATTTTTCATGACAGCCAAACGCCGACAATTAGTGTCTGGATACCGTGGTCAATAAAAAAAAAAAACTAAAAAAAATAAGTCTTTAACCATTCAAAAAATGTAATATATGAAACCATAACTATTACATATATAGTTGACAAAAAAAAAAACTATTACATCTAAAATATATATATATATATATATATATTAATAAAAAACAAAGACTAACATTAAATTTATTAATTAATTAAAAGAACAATAAATGAGGATGAACTAGGTTAATTTGCATTACCATACAATTTATAGGGTATCGATCCAAGGACATTGAGTCAAAAGTTAAATTGGTGGCCCACATGATAAGGTGGTCCAATAGCAACTATGGTCCAAAGTTTTAGAGATGAGAGATGAGAGAGTGACACGCTCATACAGTCGTTGGTGCCGAAAGGCAAAGCTGGTTTTAATTCAAGAGCACAAATTCCGGATTTGATGCGCTCGGCTTGAGTGGATTAATCCCAACCAAGATTCCATTGCTCTTACTTCAATACCAACCCTTTTTTCACCACTTTAATTTTGCATGCATGCCCACTAATGCCCTCCCTTACTCCTTACCCACATTTTCTTTAAATTCCAACTCAAACATTATTATCACCGTTCATTCATCTATATGCCCACTAACTATACTTTTCGATCTTATTTTTGCTACGAAGATCAAACTCTAGCTTTAATTCATTGCACGTGATTCATTATAATTAATGGTTCGTGTGTTATTCGCTCCATTTTATATAGAGTGCCTAGAGTTTTACGTTGACTATCGAATATTTATCACAACCCTCATTCACTACTTAATTTTGGTATGAATAACGAGCTTTGAACTCCTCCTCCTTTATCGATCCACACTTAATTAGGACCAACTATATAAAACATACGAGTTGTTCTATATACGTAGAATCATAGATAGAGTCATATGCACTCAAAAATAAAGAAATAAAATATCAAAAGTGCTAAAAGATGCATAACTCAGAAAATTTGTGTATAGATCCCCATGCACGTTCCTCGGCATCTTCTAGATGTGCATAACCCTTAGAAGATTGACCCGACTCGAGTTTGGATTACTCGGTGTTCAATAAATTTCCACAACCACCTTAAGTGCAGTAATAAATTGATCTTTTTCCATTCTGTTTGTACTGGGCCCTTGATATCAGAACTAGAAAGCAAGACAGGCCCAGTCGTTGAAACGTACAACAAATAGGCCATGGCTTTCATTTCTGAAAAAAAACCAAACATGATATATATGCTTTGCAAAATTGCTAGTGAGCAAAAGCTTAATTTGATACAGAAGACATGGGTTATGCTGTAAGCCTGTAAAGTTGTCGAACAGCAGCTTCTTCCACTGATCTTCGCCTCAATTACATTCTCGATGATGATCGCCTTGCTCCGATCTCGAGGCACCACTTGCATTGTTTCAGAATCTCGATGCACCGTCTCCCCGTAGATGTTCAAAGAAAATCACTACAAGAAAAATAATTTTTTTTACCGCGAACAGGCACTGATGTAGAAATTATTAACACTCTATCAGTGTCTGATTCCTACAAAAGCTATTCTTTATCAGCATGTTTATATCGCTTTAATGTACAAAGGTGAACAAGCTTACCAGCACATACATATATTTCAGAGACCAACTTCACACATTATACCATTTTTATTTTTATTTTTATTTATATCCGTGGGTATCCAGGCGAGCCTGACTATTCACATAAAGCCTTGATGCAGTCGAAAATATTATAGATGCAAGCATCAGAGAAGAGACAACAGAGAGAGACGAGTAGTTTTAGAGTTTGAGAAGTAATGATCCATCTCTTCTCTTTGTCTCTCCAACATTGCCGGTGTTGCTCCAAAATGGACTTCAATCATAGTTCTCATTTCTCCTCTCATAAGCGTATGCTTTGCTAACCATCTCTGTACCTTACCTGAACTAGTCTTCGGAACAGTGCCATTTTCGACAAGCACCGCAACCCCGACTTCAGTTCTCTCTTTGTTCCACACTTCTTCTTTGATCCTCTCACATGCTTTTCTCAACATCTCATCTAACTGGGGATCTTGTTTATCAATTCTCTGCAACTCAGCAACCAAAACAATGGTGTTTGATATCTGAAATGCAGCCAAGCAACCTCCCCTTAGAAGCTTTGGATGACTGTTGTAAGCCGCAGTCTCTATGTAATGAGGGTGCACTTCTCGCCCATCGCAGAGCTTGATGACGTCCGAACATCGGCCTGTTGACGAACAGGAATCTCTCTTCTCCTGTAATGACTCCTCGATCACCTGTTCTGACATAGTTCTTGGTCAGGTGTCCTTTGAGTCTGGCATGAAAGATTTCATTAGTTAAAGAAGGGTAGCCAAGGTAACCAGATGCATTGCTTGGAGAAGCAATCCATATCTCTCCTTCAATGCCATCATCAACTAGCTCATGTGTATTTTCATTTACGATGATGATATCGATATCTTCTTCGTCATCTTGGTCACGATCATTTTTGCCGTCTGAGGTAGCTGGAGCAAGCCTTGCACTTGGCAAGAGCTGTTTGAAAGTTGGAATTTGGAAAGAAGTACTGCCACCACCCTTATGATCAACCATTGATATCCAAGCAGTAGACACAAATGTTCCATTCTCCGCCAACCCATAAGACGGGGAAATACATGAAGGGTTCAGTTCGAATGGAGTGAATTCATCGATGAATTCAATGACCGGGGCTAGATAGAGTGGCTCATTGATGATGATTAAGTTTCTTAAGCTCCATAGACTTAAAGATTTGGTACCTTGATCAGGTCCTCCTCGTCGAACAACCAGAGGTAATGTAAAGGAAGGAACAGGAGTGCAAGTCGCCTTGAAATCAGTTATCAGTTCAAGCCACAGTCGAGGCCGTTTCAGAAATGACACTGGCGAGGTGAGCACGCATGTCGCACCAGCCACAACTGTTAGGAGCAGAAACATGAGGCCACAGTCATGGTACTGAGGAAGCCATGAGACTATAACATCACTAGGAAGCAATTCATATGCCTTTCTAGCAGTTCTAACATTGTGAGCAGCTGCACCTGCTGTCACAAGGACTGGTTTTGGGATCCCAGTTGCACCAGATGTGTACTGAATCAAGTACACATCTTCAGGCTTGCAACCTTTATAAGAAGAAAACAATGAACTATTGCAAAAATCTGAAGGAACCTTAATGTTAGGAACTACTTCCATGTCCTCCACAGAGACCCACCTGAGCTTCTGCAGTAGCTCAGAGAGCTTTTTATCGTTCGATGACAAGGAAATATAGTGTTGGATACTAACAATGTAGTCTTTCTGAGCTATGGCTACCTTAGGCTTAGTCTGTGAAAGGACTCTAATGAGATGATGAAGGTTTGCTGATGATGCAGTTAAGGAAGAAGGGTCATATGGGAAGATGGGCACGCTGCGCAGGCCAGCTCTTTGGCACCCAAAGAGGACTTGAACTAGTTGTAGCCCAGGAGAGCAAAGGATGAGTACTGTGTCATTCACCTTCAAATGAAGATTGAGAAGGTGAGAAGCAACTAAATGAGCTGAGTAGTTGAGCTGCGGATAGGTGAGGGTTGAGATCGGTAAATCACCGTCTACGACCCAGATGAAAGCAGGTTTGGAGAGGAAAGATGGCAGATTGCTCCATACAGGGAGATAAAGATCAACGACTGGTTGATCGGGGAAGCAAGGGTCGTAGTTCTCGTAGTTCATGGTGTACTTACTGTTCTATAAACTGACCACCTTGCAGAGGTTTTAAAGGATGAGTTGTATAAAAAAAAATACATGAATAGCCTAAACTCTGAGAAGGTTATATAAAATTGGTTCCATGTAGGGACATATTTAGTATAAGAATTAAAGAATCTTCTATAAAATATGAAGAACTTTTCTATATATTTCTGTAATCGATGAAACCAAACAACTATGCAGTAACAAAGCCTCGCATATTCTCTGAAATATCCTAGTAGTGTTCTGCAATTATTTCTAAAATAAAGATATTTAACCGTCCTGTATGTCTCATCCAAGTGTAATTATACGGTGTCACCCGTCCCCAATATCCATTTGACCTAATAACTGTGTCTTCAGATGAAGATAAACAATTTGAGTGGCATGTAAGGAGACTTTCCTACTTGTTTGGTGTCAGTTTTGTGATTCCTAAGAATTCCTTCGATTAATACTATAGGCTTATGAGGAATCTGGCACTGATTTGGAATATTTTGGGTGGGGACTGGGAGGGTGAGAACAACCTGATAAGATTTAAAATTTTATAATACAACATTATTTACTATAGGCTTATGAGGTATCATAGACTTCCTAATAGTACTCTTTCAATGGCTCCTGCATTAACATTTACTGTTAATAGGTCATTTTTTCTAACTGACTCTAACTATCCTTATTTCATCTCCAATTGGCATGAATCCTATTTTTCATATTTGTTCGCGTTATTAGGAAAAAACTTGTCACCTAACAATTCAATAGGAAATATCCAAGGAAGATAAAGCCATATGTTCACTGAAAAAGTCAGAGACCACCAATACATCTCGGATTCATGATTGAAGAATCTAGCAAAAATGTTTTCTTTCATTAGAAGAGTAACATTAACTAAATCACAGAACAATAAAGGAAAATTAACACGAATGTGTCCTCACATTGGCAGCCACTTAAAATTGAAACGATAGCAGTAGCTCTAATATAAAATATATGACTTCAGCAGGGATACGTATCAGTAAACTACCAAAGGGGAATATTATTGAGAGAAAGAGCAGACTGACTCATCACTAGAAGCTTCTGACGATACCTTGAGCTTCAAGTCTTTCTTCAATAAGCATCCCAGAACTTTGAACTGTAAGGAAGATAAAAATTTGTACAAGAGCAGAAGAAAGAGCCTTTGTTCTTCAATCATTGTCCCCAAGCACAAGCCCTGAAACACACAGCGTAGCTTAAGTAACGAAAAGAGTTGATAATCATCAGTTAACTGAAAATATTAGGCAACTCAAGAAGAGGCGGCAAGTAAAGGCGCGATGAATAGTGATAGATAAAAACAAACAACCTATAAAAAAGACCAGGGTGGCATATTTTCTAGTAGATCAGCACAATTTACCTCTCTTTCATTAAACAAAGCTCTTATCCAAAGCAACTGCTGTAAGGGGAATAATGATATGTACATAAATACTAACAATTGAAGTGCAACAGAGAAAAGAAGTCATAGATACAATCACAAACCATAACCCAGCAGTCCACTGAGGAAAGGAAAGATAAAATTGCCAAGCTATTTCAACAATACTCTTAACACAAATTGAGACTTGCTTCCATCTGAAACATGACGTACTATGTCTTGCAAGCAGTAACTCCTATGACAATCAGAAAAGTCGTCTAGCTGATTGATTTGCTGAAAACAGAAATGGAAAATCCAATATGGCTTGGTGTGAACAAGCTCCAATACTGTTAGTATTCCATTAATTTGACTTGTACCATTTTGAAGTTAGAACTTGTTAAAGGATTCTTCATTGTGTAAGCAGGAATAAAGATGATTATTTATGTCTCATATAACCTTGGCTATATATATATATATATATATATATACACACACACACAAAAAAAAAAGAAAGAAAGCCACCTTCATGCAGCTTCCATGATTCCATCCCGGAAAACTTTATTTGCAACACATGTTACATCTAATTGAAAGGGGAATTGGAGATAAAGAAATTGCAGACAAGTGATACAAAAGCTTAACTCCATAGCATAAAATCCGAGAAAAGCTACTACCTTAGTTCAAGACTTCAAGTCACGGAAATAAGGAAACAAATTATCGTATGATATAAATACTCGAATTGAATTTGTTAAATACTTGTACCAAATGATTTTTCACTCAAGACATTTGACAAAAATAATAGCACACTTAGTTTTCGACAATATGAGTCTCACACAACACGCAATGGTTATCAATATATTCCCAAGCCAGCTACCAAATGTTTACTTTCATGCACTTTTCTCATAGAAGGTAAGGACTTATGCTACCATGTACATTCATCAAGCATATTGTATATATTGTATATATTGAATATTCAATTAATCAATACTATTACTTGCAACTCATTCTTTTAGCGTCGTGATTCCTGGCAACTGATGTAGTTTTTCACTTGGCAATATCCTAAGAGCAAACTAAAGTATGAGCTTCTAACTCCGAGTCATTTGAATACTCACCATATATTTTATACGTACAACAGTTGGACCAAAAAGAAAAGTACTATCTAGTTTTTCTAGCTCCTCATCGATAACATTCACAAATGTTAATCTTAATTAATTCCAAAAGAAAGGTTAAATAAATGGACTGTTAGTTGAATATCCAATAATCCAATTGATTCAGTTCAATTAATCAATACTTGCAATTCATTCTTTTAGTGCCGGTATTCCTATCAACTGAGTTAACTTTTCATTGGACAATATCCCAAGAGCAAGTGCAATCCAAAATACACTAACCAAAGTATGAGCTTCTAACTTCCAAAGCAATTGAACACTCCCCACATATGGCATAAGAGAAAAAGTAGGAAATTCGATAAGCTTATGCCGATTTTCTTATTAAGTATTCTAAATTATCAGCATACAAGAAGCATTTCGAAACCCCCAAACTCGACTAAGCAAAATCATGATCATGAAAACAAGAATGCACAAACAAACAAACAAACAAACAACAACATAGTCTCAGTCCCAAATGAACTGGTGTCGGCTACATGGATCAAACTTTTCATTGTGCTCGATTAAGTGCAATTGATGGTGAGCTTTGCAAACCATTCAAATCCCTCCTAATTAATGCATCCCATGTTAACTTTGGTATGCCCCTACCTCGTCGAATTTCTACAGTTTCTATTGAGTCAAGTTTTCTAGTTGGAGCATTTGTAAGCCGTCTTTGCGGGTGACCAAACCATCGCAACCAATCTTTGTATCAATTGGTGCTACTCCTACTTGTTTTTGAATTTCTATATTTATTATTCATTTTACGAGTTTTACCACACATCCACCTAAGCATCCTCATTTATGCTACGTTCATTTTACGTAATTGTTGTTGTTTTACCGCCCAACATTCACTTTCATAGAGCATAGCTGGCTTAATTGCGGTCCTATAAAATTTTCTTTTTAACTTAATAAGAACATTTCTATCACAAATCACCCATGTTGTACTCCGCCATTTTCTTTTTTAACTTAGTAAGAAAACAAGAATGCACAATATAAGCAAAAGCATGCCATCAATCAACTAATTTGGGATCGAGGCTTTGTTGTTCTGGTTATCGGTGCTAAATTTACTACTGACAGGTTCACAAATTATCAACATACAAGCAGTTCAGTAGATTGATAATAAGCAAAAGCATTCCGAAACCCCAAACTCGACTAAGCAAAACCATGATCATGAAAACAAGAATGCACATTATAAGTCTGATAGCCTAATTCGCCAAAAAATCACATAATCACGGTAGAAAGATCGCTTCACCCGAGATTCGCAATGCCGTTGATCGAATCCACAAGTTGCGTCTGCTGCTGTGACTGATGACTAGTATCCACTGCAATCGGCGCAGCTACTGCCGGAGCTCCCTTTGATTCCGCCAATCTCCACATATACCACGACGCCACCGACCTATACGGCCTCCACTTCTCGCACAGCTGCTCCATCTGCGACGGCCGCGGCAACTCCTCCAAACCATACAACAATTGAACTCCTTTCCTCACACCGAGATCTCCAACAGGAAGCACATCCGGCCTGTGCAACGAAAAGATCATAAACATATGAACCGACCAAGATCCGATCCCCTTCACCATGTTAAGCATCGTCAACAGCGAGCGATCGTCCATGTCGACGACTGGAGTCGTCGGATAGGATTCCGGTGGTGTACTTGCTCGCCAAGTCGTGGAGGTAGCTCGCCTTCCGCGCAGAGACGCCAATTTGGCGGAGCTGCGGCGGAGTTAGGGCAAGGACCACGTCGGGGAGGACGCTGGCTTCGCCGCCGCACAGCGCGACGAAGCGAGTGTAGATCGAAGTGCCGGCCTTGAAGGCGAGCTGCTGGTACAGTATGCTTTTGGCGAGGGCGAGGAATGGGGGGTTGAAGGAGTCGAAGACTGGCGGTTGGTGGAGGTCGATCACGCGGCCGAGTAGAGGATCGGACGATCGTAAGTGCCGCAGAGCCGCCTCGATCTCTCCGTCCGTGGATAGGCTTATCGGGATTGGCTGGTGCGTGATTCGAGGCAGCGGTTGCTTTGCGAGGGTTAGGGCATTGGTATTCGTGGCCGTGGCCGTGGCCGTGGTCGTGGCGGTGGAGGGGGAGAGTTTTCGGATCTTTCTAGGGCGGAAGGGGAGCTTGGACGCGGTGGAGTTGGCGGTTATGACAGTTGGCTCGGCGGTTGGGGCGGCGCCGGCTGTGGTGGGTTGGGGTTGGGTTTGTTCACCCATGTGGGGGTGTGAACAGAGAAGGAAAGGGAGGAGTGGGGATTTACGAAACTCTAACTATGAAGTGTTGTTTTGTTTTGTTATGCTTATTGTGTGGGTGCCGATTGGTCTCAACACTCTCCATGGCCAACCCGTATTATCTTTTTGGTGTGCCGCGTATGTGATTAGTTACGTCACATCTTCTTCTTGGATTTTTTTTTCTTTGATTATAGTATAATAGTATAATACAAGAGCCGTCTTTGCCTACTTGGAGATGCGGATATACATTAATCTTGATGAATTACACGCAAATCCATAATGTATGGACGGTTTATGTGCTCAATGTGATTTAAGTGTGACTTTGATGTCGTCATTCTAACATTTTTTAATATTTAATCGATAATTAAAAACTTTCTAAATTTAAAAAGATTCATTAAAATGTTTTAATTTGAGAAAAAAATGGAGATTTGCGCAATATTCCTCCATCAATCGACGATCTTAGAGCATCTCTAATGAGGCCATGGATTGAGATGGAAATAGATCTACTTATGATACAATCTACATTCAATCCAAAAAATGCTTTTCAATTGGACTATGGATTCATAATGTTCATCATATGTGGTCATTTAATCAAAGTGGATGGTTTCTACAACAATGTCTACTTCTAGACATTGTAGTAGATTGTCACGTTAACATTATTAATTATTTTAAAGTTATTTTTTTTTCAAATCTTTATTAATATTATAAAAATTAAAAATAAAAGTGACAACTCATCAATTCATGGTCTAAATCCGCATTATTATTGGAGATCATTTTAAGAAATGAATGTCCATCTAGTGCCACATATAATAGACATCATCTCCACATCCATGATGTGATACCAATCCATGATCTAAATTTTCATTACCATTGAATAATATTTTAATGTTTAAGAGTTTGTCTAAGAGTTTGTTCAAAAGAATGGAGGTTCGAAATTATAATAGTTATAACGACTAGGTAATAAGAATGGAGGTTAGCAATTTTATTAGTCATCAGATATTGGGTATAGGTAAAAGTATAGATTGAACGTGCTTATTATGATGACTTGAAAAAGCAAAACATATCTAAACCAATGACTGTTTAAAAAAGGCTTAAGGAATTTTGGTTGCGCCAATTAATTTAAAAATCAAACACTACTTTATATATATTATATTATTTATATATATATATATCTTTTATAAGATAAACTATTGATTTTAGTGCAAATTTGGTTAGGTATGACCACCTCTTAAAGATATACTTGCCTAAGCGTTAATTAACTAGTGTCATTAGTATCATAAATGGAAATGGTTTTGCTAAAGTCCTTAAAAGTTTTAAAGTTCGTATACATGATAAATATATTTCAGTTGATAAATTTTTCCCTCTTATAATATTATCTAATTTTGGACCGTAGCAAAATTAATATAATTAAAACTATCGACTTTAAAAACTTTACAATTGAGGCCTTTAGCAAAAAAAGACAATACGGAAAAAATAAAATAAAGACGTGTGTGTCATCAAAACTTTGCTTACAACTCGTGTCTTTAGATGATGACATCTCAAGCAAATTTGTATAAAATCAAAAATTTGGATTTATATCTCAACATTCTTTATTTTATTTTATTTTATTTTTTGTCAGGGAATTCTCATCCTAAATATGACAAATTTATTTATATCTCAACATTCTTATTATATATTACCTTTGTAAAAAAAAAATAAATTTTTTATTGTTGTGAAATATGGATGACCATGCATGCCCACCATTATATTGTGTAGTCATGTAACTTATATTTCTCACTAATAGTACCCTCACTTGTTCATATATTGTAATATTACTTGTAATCATTTTCAATGTACAACTAATTTTTTCATGTATTGTCAAATTACTTGTAACTGTTGTATAACATGTGGTGTACGTGTTATTTGTAAACATTGTCTAAGTACATTTATCATCATCACTAAATAACATATATAAATGGTGCCAACTTCATTGTAGAAACACAATCAATTTTGGAATGAAAATTTCTACATTTCTCAACTCAAGCTCCTTCCCCTATTGTCTCTTCTTGTTTTTGTAGGCATTCCATACTCAGTACCTGTTATTTTTTTACTAGAGTGAGGTTATAAAAAGTAAAAACCACAAGAAAAACCATTCGACGCAAGGAAATGGCGGTAAAAGTTGATTTATCTGTGCAAGGAAATGGCGGTAAAAGTTCGTACAATGCATTTCAAACACCAATTCACAGATCCATCGCACGATCACTGAAGCTCGGGCGATCGATCACACCATTAGAGAAGAGCTCAAACTCGCCGTTCGATTTGAGGAAAAGCCGAAGAACCCTAGACCAACATCGGCGCATCAATTCGGTAAATTCGAAACAATCCGAGTTTAAATCCCTAACCGTTCATCATCAATCAATCAATCAATCAATCTTGGCTTCAATCCTATCCACACAACCATCCACAACGCTCCAAATCACACATCATCATCATCGTCATCGTCGTCGTTGTCGTCGTCGTCGTCAACAACGACATCATCATCGTCGTCTCCTTTTCTTCATATTATTCGATTCTCTAACAGTCTGAGCAGTGATTTGCAGATTAGGAGATGAGTTTCCGCGACGAGGGCGACGATGGGAGGGAGATCAGGAAGCCGTTTCTGCACACGGGGAGTTGGTATCGGACGGGTTCGAGGCAGTCGAGTATGATCGATAAGATCGGATCGTCTACGCAGGCGATTCGAGAGAGCTCGGTGTCTGTACTATTTTGCGTTCTCATTGTGGCCTTGGGGCCTATTCAGTTTGGTTTCACTGTGAGTGATCTTGTTAGGTTTTGATTTTCAGTAGCTTGTGTCTTGTGTCTTGTTTAATCTGAAAATGGGATTTGTTTGTGTTGTTTGTAGTCGGGTTACACGTCCCCGACGCAATCGGATATCGTTCGCGATCTGGGTCTCTCGGTTTCGCAGGTGAGTTGCTGGTGCACTGAGTTTCATTGGTTTTTGAGCTGAATTTTATGTATGAACTTGTGTTCTGCGAAAAGTTTTCTTTGTTTGCAAGTTTATCCAATGTGGGTGCCATGGTTGGAGCGATTGCGAGTGGTCAGATTGCGGAGTACATTCGGGCGAAAAGGGGTAATTTAGCGTGCTCGATTGCATTCAAGAGTTGTATGTCTGATTCAATTATGCGATGAATCTGATGGCTATTGTTCCTTGAATTAAACAGTCTTTGATGATTGCGTCGATTCCTAATATCATTGGGTGGCTTGCGATTTCATTTGCGCATGTAAGTGGGCTTGCCTCTCGTTATGCATAAATGTATGTATGAGTGTATAACTAAGTTCTACTCTTGGGGAGTACGAATTGTGAACGTTGCTTTCTAACACGGCTATTTTTTTTTTTCAGGATTATTCGTTTCTTTACATGGGAAGATTGTTGGAAGGATTTGGTGTTGGAGTCATCTCTTACACAGTGAGTCTCTATGTTCAAGGTTCTTCCAGGGTAATTCGTTTTCCATTTCAATTTCGTGCAAGAGGAGCTTCACATGTTGCTTTTACTTGGTTCATTTTCAGGTGCCCATATACATAGCAGAGATAGCGCCTCCAAGTATGAGAGGAGCTCTTGGTTCTGTGAATCAGGTTAGTTGTTCTTGAATAATCCTACCACCATTTTTGTCATGATTTGCTAGTTTGTGACTAAGAAAATCACTATCTTTGTTTATTGCAGCTCTCTGTGACAATAGGCATTACAATTGCTTATCTCCTAGGACTCTTCCTTCAATGGAGAGTTCTTGCAGTTGTAGGTAAGTTGTAATGTACTTGTTTTCACAGGTTTCTCCCTGTCGTGGAGCTCTTTAATGGCACTTTTCTTCTTATTAGTAAGGAGCTTCTTGTGAGCTCTTATAATGTGACTATCCTAATCACATAGCGCTCTCCAAAATCTTTTGGAGTATCTTCAACAACAACAAAGCCTCAATCCCAAATTTGTTGGAGTATATTCAACAACTATATATAATATGTTTTTTGGTTGACAAAAGGTTTTGGCTTCAAAATGAGTTAAGACAGTACTGATTATGCATTGAGCATTTTTACGTAAGCGACCTTCAGCGTTATGGAGGAGAAGTATTCATTATCTTAGGGATGTGCTAGTTGTTCAGAGTTCATACATGAAAATGGATAAATGCTGGATATGAATTATTTGGATGCAAGAAGAAGTTATGGTTAGGAAAGATTGGAGGTAAACTTGTCTCTTTTCCTCTTCCTCCCTCCATGCTCTTTGATCAATTTTTGTAATATAAGTCCCAATCCAAGGTGAGGAGAGTGTGGTGACTAATTTTCTGTATGAGCTACAAGTGTGAAAGTAGGGTTCTCTCAAAATACCAAGGCAAGATGGAGTGTCCACTCCACATAAGCCTTATTTTTCTTTCTAAGTAGTCGATGTGGGACCATCCCAACATCTCCAACACTCTTGAAATCTCTCCCATTCAAATGAAAAAATGCATCACCAAATCCTTTCCCTTCTCCTCAATTATTATGACCAACTGCAGTGAAGGTGGGCGGCAAAGGAAGCTGTTTGGAACTAATGAGGGTTTCTATTTCTCAGAATTTCTATTTGATACTAACAGGTCCGAAATCTACATTTCTTGGATGACTAAGATTTTTATATTTCCTTTCAGCAATATTGCCTTGTACAATTTTGATACCTGGCCTATTTTTCATTCCTGAATCTCCAAGATGGCTGGTTAGTTTTTTTTTTTTTTTTTTTTTTTTTTGTAAATCAAATATCAACTATAATCTGTAAGATCATTCAAGATTGATCTTCCCAGAGTTTTTTTTTGGGTTTACTTTATTGTTTAGGCAAAAATGGGCATGACAGAAGATTTTGAAATTTCTTTGCAAGTTCTGCGGGGATTTGAAACAGACATTTCTGCAGAAGTGAATGAAATAAAGGTATTTACTTGGAACAATTCCAAAATGTATCAAGGAAATGAATTTCGATATTTGTAGTCATTATCTAGTTCTAATGATTCTCACAAATGGAACCAAAAAATACTCATGCTATGGGAACTATATTGTGGACCATTAGATCTTAATCTTATTGCTACATGCATGGGCCATAAATGCTTAACAACACACAAAAACATAGTTCCTTTTCATATAACAAAATTAAGTGTAAACACTCAAAAAAAAAAGTAGGAGAAACTGGATTGATGATAGCTTTATTGTTGCTTCAGATTTTGAAGAGTGCCACCCCTTGTGTTGTTTACTATTTTTTTCAAAGTTGTTTGCACTCAGTAACTGCAGCCAAGTATTGGTTCACAAGTTTACCTCATACTCACAAAATATCTGATTGGACACAGAGATCTGTAGCATCATCAAGCCGACGAACTGCTATTCGCTTTTTGGATCTCAAGCAAAGAAGATATTGCATCCCTCTGATGGTATTTTTTCTGTTTCAAATATTTAGTTCCATGGAGATGCTTTCTCTGTACTGAATGTAAAGAACATCTCTCTAGATGGCTGATTTTAATGGATGGGATCCTCCAGGTAGGAATTGGATTGCTTGCTCTGCAACAGGCTGGTGGAGTCAATGGCATTCTGTTCTACTCCAGTGCTATTTTTGAAGCTGCTGGTAATATCACCACCTCTTTAGATTCACATGTGAACTGGACTTTAACTTCCATTCTTCATAATTTTTTGGGAGAAGTGGTTTCTTAGAATGATGTATTTTGTCCATGATGTTTTAAACAGGGCTTCCATCGAGTAATCTTGTCACACTCATGCTTGGAGCAGTACAGGTGTGGCACTGCCATGCAAGATTGTAATTCTTTCCTGTATAAATTAACAAGATTTCTTGCTTAACACTTTCTGATTCCTATAAAAGTGCACGGTGTTATATGTCTTCTAGGTTGTTGCTACTGGAATTTCTGTCTGGTTGGCAGATAGAGCTGGCCGTAGGATTCTTCTTATTGTAAGCTTGAGAGAAAATTTAGTTTGCCATTTTTCGAATATTTCATTGTGGTGGGAAGCATGAATGGAAATTCTTACATGTGGTAGGTAGCCTCAGTTGGATCAACTGCAAGTCTTGTCCTTGTTGCAGTTGTTTTCTACTTGAAAGTGGGTATTTTTACGATCTCAATTTTTTTCACAAAAGTTCTGTAGTTTTAGTTTTCACTTTTCACATAATTCATTAGTAGTTCTACATGTGCTCTTTTTGATGTTTTCCCTATCTAATAAATCCAGGGCTTTATATCTGAAAGTAGTCATTTCTACTCTGTATTGAGCATACTGTCAGTGGTTGGACTTGTGGTACATCTCTTTTTATTATTTTGCCCTCTTGCTTCTTCTGAGTTTTCTAAATGATTTCCTGTCTCTAAGTTTAACTGGCTACGTATTTTCAGGTTTTTGTTGTGGCTTTCTCTCTTGGACTTGGATCTATTCCGTGGGTCATAATGTCTGAGGTACACTTCACTCTCCCTGATTGTTATAATTAGTGGGATTGCCTGCTGGTTACTGAAATACTCATTCAATCTAGAGTGGTTTTGTGATGCCATCTTGATTTTTTTCTTTCAGACCTTACCTTTGCAGTAGCAGGTAATCTGTAATTGAGGGTGAATGAATTTATTTTTCTATATATTTCCCATTTGAAGGGATATGAAGGGATAAAGGTAGATCTAAGATAACTTGGGATGCATGAATTATAAAAGAATTAAAAGATTACCAAGTCACACCAACTGCATCAAATCGACCTTAATGGAAACGCTAGATCCATCCCACTCAAACTCATTTGGGACCAATGCTTTTGTCTCATTTAATTGCTTTTCTGTTACTAACCATAAAAGTGGAATTGTTAGTCGTGAAATTCTGTTTTTTGTGTTTTTGTTTTCTATTTTCATTAAGTTTGTTTTTAATGTATTTCACATCTTGTTATTACAGGTGCCATAATAAATTATAAGGCGTTTCAGATAAACTTATAATAAGATTAGGAAGTTGGGTTTCTGTCATATATTGCTCAAAACACTTATGTCCAGCTTAAAATTTCAGAAAGCTTTATAATCTTCTTAATCTTTTTGATATCAGCTTTTTCGCTCTCTTTTTTTTATTTTCTGTCAAAATTCATTGATTGCATGCTTGTGCTGTTTTAGGTATTCGTTAGCATTTACATATGTTCTTTAGCAGTTTCAGAATTCGGTAAACACTAAACAGTAAACACTCATCAATTCCTATTATCGACAAGCTACTGCTATAGTTTAACTTTGTGCCTCTCCCGAAGATATAAAGCCAAATAGAACTTCTGGAATTTGATGAGAATCTCTCTCTTCCATCAACCTTAAGAATAAATAAATGAATAAAAAATCTGATCTATAGCATTTCTTTCTGAGTTTTCTATTGTATATTGTTAAAAATATATTTTTCTCTTTTTTCTGGTTTCAGTATGAATTGATATCACTGATTCACTCATGTTATTGAATGGGCATTTGCATAACAGATACTTCCAGTGAATATTAAAAGCCTTGCTGGTAGTATAGCAACAATGGCCAATTGGCTGGCAGCCTGGGTGATTACAATGACCGCGAACTTGCTTTTGAGTTGGAGCTCTGGAGGTAACACCCCCTTTCTTTTCTCCATCATAGCTCATAAGTCAGACAAATCACATCTTGTTATGTTTGTTTTGTCTTGTTTTTTTTCTTTTTTCAGACATCACAACTTTTTATAACTTGTTAGCTGCACTGTATCTCTTTTTTCTTACCCATTTTAAGCATGCATTAAACTATACAAAGCGAATTCTGCTAACTGTGTCTAATGCCATGCTCTTCTTCTCATTTTATATCTCTTTTATGCACACATTGAACTTTTGGCATCATTGTCAACAGGAACCTTCACCATTTATGCCGTTATAAATGCCTTTACTGTTATGTTCGTGATACTTTGGGTCCCAGAGACCAAAGGAAGAACATTGGAGGAAATTCAGCGCTCTTTCAGATAAGTTTCTGTTTGATGGCACAAACTGTCGATTTCTTTGGCAATGGCTTGGCTTATAATGACCAAAATGAAATTTGGTTTCCTGTGTGAAAGTTTCTCGCACCCTGCTTCACATGTAAGTCCACTTCTCATTTTTCTTTCCTGAACTGTAATATACCCTGCCTTTGTACTTTGTATAATGTGATAATATACTTGTGAATCTGTTGAATTATTTTGTTTTTATAAACCAAGATAGAAAACAGTTCAACCAGATAGAACACAGAGACAAATAGTTCAAACAATTTGACTAATAGAAAAGTAAAATCATCCCCAGTTCTCTCCAAGGTGACTTAAGCTGTCGGTACAGATTTTAGTAATAAAAGCAAACTGATGGAATACAAGTCAATCATTCTTTGTTTCATCCTCCATCAATGTTGCAAGAAAATCCTTGAGGCACCTGTTGTAGGCACATGGTCGCTCCAGGTGAACTAGGTGACCTGCCTTCTTTATGCATTGCAGGGTTGCTTTCTCGCCCAGGTGCCTGTTAGGAAATAAACCAAAAACTAGTTAAGACTAACGAGGATTGCAAATGGTGCTTCTTACAAGCATTTACAAAAATTTATGCATAACTGGGTTTCATATCACTCAAAAGCATTTTTTTTCCAAACCTAGCTATGCAGCATTACGGAGCATTAAATGTTTGATTAAATTAGAAAAGAACGATATATCGTGATGCAGCAGTGCTTCTCTATCATCAAGTTATTATTGCTGTTTTCTCTGTTTGCTGAAGAGATGGCTTCACCAATTGAAATGTTATTCGAAGGGGGGACAATAATAATTTAAAAGTTCTATAGAGATGTAAATGCACTGATTGAAATGGTCTGAAGATAAACCCAGATTGAATTAGCATGGAATGATGTCCAAAAACAATAAAATTCCCTATTCTATGTAAAGAATGCGACGTGAACTGTTTCTCGAGTTATAATTTAGTTGACTAACCCTTTCATTCTTTGGGCAACATCCAGTAAGAAAATCTGATCATTCTCTCCCCAAAGCAGATGAATCTTCTGCGGCACATTTAAAGTATCTTAGTCAATAAAGCATCTAAAAAAAGTAGCTTAAACAATAAAACATCTCATGAGCTTAGACTTCAAAATCCTTATAGTGCCTCCGGTGGTCATACCTGTTGGAATTTATGCTTTGTGCAGCCCTTCTGGTTTGCCAAGTTATCTAGGAGTTCAGCTCTCTCTTCTCTGTGGTTGAACATAACCTGATTCCATTGAGCTATAATTTATAAGCATAAAGTGACATACTCTATATGGGAAATGATCTCGGATATCAGTGTGCACTCCCCTCCTGTTTCGTGGGTGCTCCTAACACCGTGTGTTTGTGTGATTCAAGGTGAATCAGACAACATTCACGAGAGGGATGTACATATTTGTCGTCCCTCTTAATCTTAGGTACGGAGCTCATTTTATTCTGTACATGGTCTTTATTACCTTGTTTTTTTTATACAGCTAAGCTAGGGCTGGCACATTTATTTATTTGATGTGCATATTTGAACTTCTATAATATTAATGTGGTGCTTCATTATACTTGTACCTTATGCAGGATCGAAAGCTTTACTGCATTTCACTCTCATCTTAATAGTCAACCTCTTAGCACATATACAGAATAAACCGCTACAAATTGTCTAGGGTGAGAACTGAGAACTACCACACAGATTATGCTCTTCAACTGCTATCAGGTTGTCTCAAATCATGAATTGGTCATATATTACATTCACGACAACTAAGGCATTATGTATGAGTAGAAAATAGAGGTCCCTCTGTAAGTAGAAATATTGTTGAGATATTGAAGAAGCTATAACATAAACTAGGAAAAACAACAAGAAGTTGTGTTGCAAAGAGTGCAAAATACCTGGAGAAAATCGCGATGGAGGCGATCAGGGAGCCAGATGTTCCTGTAAGTGGCAACCTTGAAGAGATTCTTTAGACCTTCAACACTAGTGGGCAGTAGCAACTCTGATGAAGAATTGAAACCAATATTGTCGAGCTTGCTGTCGACAATATCGATACAGGAACCTGAAATAACCAATGCATCCACCAATTCAGGGTACTTCTCAGCCATCTCAAACGCTACCATGCCACCATAGCTGAACCCAACCAAAATGCACCTCTTCACTCCCAACTTTCTCAGCCCTTTCTCTAGGCACTCCGCTTGAAACGCCTTCGAGCGGTCTGTCTTACTGGTTGTCGATCCTCCAAAGAAGAGCAGATCGGGAACATAGACCGAGTACTTCTTCGTCAAAGATCCCACCTGAAACTGCCATGTTACAATGCCTTCTCCAGCAAATCCATGTATTAGAACCACAACTGGCTTTGCCGTTTTGCTTTTGCTCTTCTCTTCATCTCCACCATTGATGTTGTTGGCTTTGTCTTTGCTTTGTGTCTTCACAGTTTCAATAGGAACCCAGAAGTTCATCACCGTTCCTTCTTCAATTTCTACTGTGTGAGGCACCACTCCTGCTTGCTTCATAAGCCAATGAATCAATGGCTTCTGTGCAGCAACCAAGTTCACCATCTCTCTTTCTGTGACGCTTTTCTTTGTAGCTTTAAGACTGAATTACACCCATTTAAACTAGAGAAAGAGAGGTAGTTGTGGGGTTGTTATCTGCCTCTTTGAGATTGGAAAAACATTATTTTTGGCATCTGCAGTAGTAAAACAATCTGGGTAATAGTTTAAATCAATGCTCATAAATTTAAAATCCTATATTTGTGATTGCTAGGTTGGCCCATGCATTCACGCACGGGTTTATAGATCCTCTCTAGTACTAATATTGTCTTCAATTTAATCACCTTGTATACACTGGTGTATAGTTTTACTTCAAAAGGTCTTAGTACAGTTTCGAGAGAGATACACACTTACATTCTTCATCTTTAACCAATGTGGAACTATATCTTGTTCCACACATTTCGAGCAGTAATTTTTCATGTTGGGTTGTTAATTGTTATAAGAATACTCATAAAGACATATGTCAGCTCTGTGTTTACTTGCAAGAAATATAAAAATAAATTAGTTCTACAAGATTTCAACTTTTTTGGCTATCATTTAAATATTTTACCAGTGTAAGCTCATAACTTCACAAGTTTGATCAACTGTGCTGCCTAACTTTCATGTATCATTTTATTTTTCTAAGGTGGCGTCCACGCATTTGCATATCGAGCAGACCATTTTCACTGGTGTACCTACCTTGCCTCCCATGTTGATTGTGTTATATATATATATATATATATATTGAAATGTGAATTAATTGTGCTACACTACTTCTCATAGTTCATTAGTTACCAAACTCCTGATCTCTTAATGCTTGTTTGTTTTTATGATTAAAGTGCGATTTGCTGAGCTAGTATACAGGCCCGCTCATGGAGATTCTGATCGAGAAATTGTGAAGACAAACAAGGACTTAGTCAAACACAAACCCCCTTTGACGAAATTAAGAGTTTGAGTATGTTTATTGTGATTTTCAGGTTGGAAACCAACCTTTCTAGATGGATTGAAATATGTTTTAAAAATCATGAGTTTGCAAGTAACTCCATCCATGTAAAACATTAGATGTGCTACGTAGTTGGCTCCAAGTTCAGATAAATTAATGAAAGCCCATTTTTCATAGCGGAAAATGATGGGTAGAGGAGGGATCAAGGTTCAAGTCCAAGTCGGAAGGAGGGTTGTGGTAAGTTGATAACTTGATATTCAACGTAAAATTTTATCACTCTTTATTAATGAATCAAATAAATGAGATAAATGTTTTTGACAAAACTAGGTATATAGTTTATTTTTTTTGACAAAAAAATTGGGTGTATAGTTATTTATGAAGGAAATAGTAGGATGACCCAGTAACGTACACTCGGGATGGACACTAGGTGATAGTTTTCATCCATCGTGCATTGATGTGTGCGCACACATATCCCTGTTGTGTCAATGAAGGGGTGTCCCATGCGGGATCTCTCTAGCATTTCTCACGTGATTTATCGATGCATTTTTGTAATGAATGTTACTACCAAATTGGATACAAATTGACGTGCTTGAATGGAGATAAATCGAAGGGTAGTGCTATTTGGATTTAAAAGTCCGGACTCAAAAAAAAAAATTTATTACAAAGTCATCTTCAAGTAATTAATGAAGTACACACGATCACTTGAAAAATTCCTTTGTTACCCCTTAAATATTTGTAAAAATTAAATAAACCTCCCTATAAGTTCGGACTCATAAGTCCAAGTAGATTTATTATAAATCGAAATCTTACGAATTGGATCGTTTTATGTAGAAGTTAAAGACTTTTGATCCCACATAGCTTTCTGAAATTATTGACACAGATGAATAAGTAATCAATTTTATAGGGTGACTCACTGGGGACACCACGGGACACCTAAGGGTGGTGGGCCCCACTCACCACGTCTTTTTCATATATTAGTACTTTATTTTAAGGAAAAACAATTATACTGAACAATTACATGGGCTTAGTAGTGGGCCTTGTTTCATGGGCTTATCCATAGGCCGACCGGACCTCCAAAGACAGTTGCCTCTAAACATTGTGGAGATTACAGTTGAACTTTTTTTTTTTTTTTTTTTAAAGCAAGAGCGTACCTGGGCAAGAAGAGAAGAAGCACAGGGTTGGAGGTCTTCCATAAAAGAAAAAATGATGATGTTGGGCAGGAAGGGAAGAGGTGAATTTTCAATACTGGTTTTTGGTTCAATGTTTTTCATGGGTCGAAACTGTGCACCGATTTGTTTGGATGGGTGTGTATGCAGCACATATGAAGGTGACATGGGAGATTGATGGAGGTGTTTTGGCCGGGTGAAGTTAATAGATGGATGGTATGGAAGCCACGTTGCTAGATTTTTTTTTTTTTTTTTCAAAAACACATATAGTAAAAGTGTTTGATAGTCTATTGATTTTTACCCAAATTAAAACTATAAGTATCATTAATTAAAAAACAATAATAATAGTTAAAATTAAATTACACATGAAATAAAATAAACACTACATTAACAACCTTAATAACTTCGGACTAAAATACGATTCTACCTATTACAATACCATACGACACAATACGATATAAATAATAAGTTAATTATAAAATTGATTGTAATCAGGCAAATTAGTCTCAAGTCAGTCAAAGCTATCAAACAACGGGTCAAATGTATTTTCGGGGGGAAGAAGAAGAAGAAGTATTTAGTTGTCTCATATCCTCTAAGATTTTTGCTCGTTGGGCTCGTAAATTGAAAATGGAAGAATTTTTTTTTTCCATCAATACATGTCTTTCACTAGGTGGATCCGTTCCACAACAATGGATAGATTTTAGTGCAGTTGATTTGAGGTATTTTCTAATTTATTCATTTCTATTTCAATACAAGAGATTTTATATATATATTCATGACTATCCAGACTAATCTGACTATTCTAATGAGATCTTAGTGTAATAGGCCCAAACGATTTTAATGGCCCAAGCGATTTTAATGGCACGGACCAATGGCGGAAAGAACAAAATTATATATGAATCAAGTGTCGACCGTAGGAGTTTTATAGGGGGTCTCGGGGTTAAAGGGAGCGACTGCTTCTCTGCTCCTCCTTAGATTCGCCACCGGCCAGGCAATCTTGGCACAACAGATATTTGAAATTAAGACTCTATGATTAACTCACTCAATCACAAGCTCGCTTTTATCGTTGAGTCAACCCGTGAAAATTACCAATACAAAGAATTTAATTGCTGCGGTATATTCTAGTGGTCACTTTGGTATTTCAAAACCAAGATAGAAACATTGGTGGTGTAAAGGCCCCTGTAGAGAATGTTGTTTGCTTGTTGGCCACCCACATAGGCACATACATTATACTATGACACAACACCAAACCAACGAATCTCTCCAACTTTCTAATCATTGAACACAGGGCCCACCCAATCCAATAAATAAAACATATCGATCATTGTGCCGTTATTCACTCTTTTTCCCTTCTCAATCCCTCTCTTTTCGCTCTAAAAAATATTTTCTCCTTCTCAATCAGATTTCCTTTTCTCTTGACATCAGAAATGACAACTTGGTGGTGGCTCTCCACCCCGACACTATGGAGAAGTTGCAGCTTTTCCGCGGCGACACCATCTTGATTAAGGTATTCATGGCGTTTCTCTTCTGATTCCCCTTTTGTTCGTGTATGTGGAGTTGTTTTTTGGTGTTTTTATGGAGTTTTTGGGTTAAATTTTTGGTTTTGTAAGTTGTTTTTGGATGGGTGTTTGGTTTGGTAGTTTTAGGGCTTGCGATTTTGAGGGTTAGGGTTTTCGAGGTTCATTTGTTGGTTGATTGTAGTGCTTGTTTCGACGGCGTTGTTATTAGTTTGGTGTTTTAATGGAGTTTTGGACTCATATTTGTGTTCTTTTTAATGCTGTATTTGGGTGTGTGTTTGGTTTAGTAGTTCTAGGGCTGTGAAATTTAGGGTTTTTGAGGGTTAGGGTTTTTGAGGTTTGTTGGTTTGTCGTCGTTCTTACGTGTGCGCACACGTGTGATCCAACGACCGAAATAACATCGGCCAGATCCAACGATCGAAATAACATCTAATATCAAACTTGACGCACAAGTTCTCTCCTAACTTTTTCTCTTCCCACTTTCGAACACGAACAACAACTCCAATGCTTCTTCGATAACTCTTTGGTCGATCTTTGATTATCAGGGTTTCTGCTGCGATTGCAATTCCGTGTTTGGAATCTTGTTTCGGTTGCCGGGCATAAGGATTTGTTTGAATCGCCACAATGTTTGAGGCCCGCGTAAGGATCCTAACCTTATATTTCATCAATTGCAATCTGATCCAAATTGCAGGGTGTTGAATGCATAGATCTCGATCAATTTAGAGTTGATTTTGTGATTGTTTGATGGCAGTTCGTTTGTTTATATGTGATTTATTTTTAATCAATTTAGGGTTATTAAATGCACGGAAAGAGAAGAATCACAGTCGACCATCTGTTTAATAATTCAATTTAGGGTATTGAATGCATATACAACAACAACAACAACATAGCCTCAGTCCCAAATTAACTGGGGTCGGCTATATGGATCAAACTTTTCCATTGTGCTCGATTAAGTGCAATTGATGGTGAGCTTTGCAAACCATTTAACAGGGTGTTGAATGCATATAATGAGTTATATATTGTGGCTTCTTTTTTAATCCTATGTATGTGGTTGAGTGTTTCATTATATGTGATTTAAAGCACCGATGTTCTGTATTACTTCAGTGATGATGTATTTCATATGAGGTTGTTATGTTCATGTGTCTAAGTAGCTCTTTTTTTTTTTTACATAATTCTATTGCATATTAGATTTTTTTTCCTTGGGTTTTGATTAAGAGTTGAAGATGAAGAACAACTATCCTTGTTATTTCTTATGCAAGGATCGTAACTTGGATAAGCAGGCAAAATTATTTTAAATAGTAACACTTTTTCGGAGTCTCATATGAGGTTGTTATGTTCATGTGTCTAAGTAGCTCATGTTTTTTTGTTACATAATTCTATTGCATATTAGATTTTTTTTCCTTGGGTTTTGATTAAGAGTTGAAGATGAAGAATAACTATCCTTGTTCTTTCTTATGCAAGGATCGTAACTTGGATAAGTAGGCAAATTTATTTTAAATAGTAACGTTTTTTTGGAGTTTTTGGATATAAATTTCAGATAAAGATTTCATTTCGGGTTTTTTTTTTCAATTGCTTCTCTAGGCTTCATTTTGGGTAATTACAAACACTATGGCTAGCTTTTCGAAAGAATTTGAAGGTGGAAGTTCAAGCTTTCATTTTTCTTTTTGGTTATACTCTACTCTTAAATGTGTCGAGTTGCTACAATGTTAAACGTGAATATGAAAGTAATGGATGCAACATAAGTATCTCTAATTATGGGCAGCCTCTAAATGAATTGATTCATATGAGTAATTAAGTTCATTTAAATCAATCTCTCGTAACTTAAAATTCTATTCTTTTCTTTGGCTTGGCGAGTATGGTAAGGATTGATACAAAGTAAACTTTTGCATCTATTGGTTAGTGTAGAAAATTTATGTGTTTTTCTTTTATGCTTGATCAAAGCTGAAGTTTAAAATTTTAGCATGACTAGCCCGTCTTACCTCTTAGAGTTGCGATTGAACATGGACTATTATTGCGGTATAAATGAATTAACTTTATGGGCATTCTCTAAGTGTATGTAATTCAGCAACATCGCCTCCTCCTTGCTGATTTAGCATATTCGTATGTGGTCAAAAAGAAAATCCTGATATCCTTTATTTTTTACTTTCAAGTTTCATTTATAAAGCTCAAATTCTTTCTCAAGTAATAGTTCTTTGTGTTTATTTTATCATAATAGAGTCGACCATTTTCACTCTCTTCAAATGAAGAATTCTTAAAGGTTATTTTCAGCTTGTTAGAGTTGTTGAGGTAGTGTAGGTTCAATGACCTCACCATATTCATTAATGGGAATGAGGATTACCTTTTCGGGGTTTATTTTGGTGTTGATTGTTTGATTAGTCTACTTTTTTGCTAAGAAGAGTGTATGTTTCTCTTTTCATTGTTTGATGAGGATAACTTTTCTTTCGTTGATTTTGGCTTATGTTGACATTAATTTTTTAGGTTCTTATTTATAATTGTTAATTTATCTTGTGATTGTTAGTGAATAAATCATGATGGATAAGGTTTTTGAGTTTTTTATTGATTACGTGTGGATATTGACTCGTTTGTTGTGTGCGTTTTTGTTTAGGTTTCGGTCTATCAACAATATTGTAAATTTCAACCTCTTAACAACATTGTTTTATTTATTTATTGTAATTGTAATTTCAGTTGGGTGTTTATCTTGTTTTTGTAGGTCTTGGAGCGTTTAAAGCAAAACCGAGACATGCTCTTCACGAGGTCAAATGTTTAAACTTTCTCCTCTATTCACCTCTTCCACTGATTACAAATTGAGACTTATCACATGTTAGGCAATCGATGGAGATCTCTGAGAAGAATTCCAATTTTCTTACGTTTTATAGTGGATTACAACCATTGGAGTAAATTATATTTGGTTCACCATAACTTGTGAGTATGGCTACGTTAAAGATCTCTTCAAGTATCTCGTTATGAAATATTTTTGCGAATCTATATTTGGTTCTCGATTGGTACGACTACGTTGGACATATTAAGTTATTGCATGTAATATCACATACCCATACAATTTGGCAAATGTTACGTTTTTTCTTGGTATGGTTAGATATGGGTATGTCATCGGCCATTTGCATATGTGAGATGGGAATATTAATTGCTACAATTTCATATGTCATCTTTTTTTTGTGAAAAAAATAATTTTGATTATTTTTTTTCCTTTCTTCAACTTGTTGCATATCTTATCATTTTTCAAAAGACCTTAGACAACAATTTTACCAAAAACCATATGATCAAAGGGTTTAAATACGATATAGCATTTTTGTTCTTGTGTGCAAGTGATTTTTCTTTTTCCTATTGGACTTATCTCTTTATATATATATATATATATATATATATATAGGGTGCTTCTACCATAGAACCCAATTCCATGACATTTATTGCGCATTTAAAGTGTTTTGCATTAAATGCACCGCATCAATTACCATTAGATTAAAATTCAACAGTAATCCAATGATAAGATATGCAGTACCCATGACATGGATATATATTTGAACTTCATTGTAGAAACACTCATATATATATATATAATTTTATATAATTATGAAACTACCATGTAGCTTAACAATGCTAAAAATTGACATTATTGCTCTAACAATGATCCATCTAACTGACTAAGTTACATATCCATTGATCGTTTGTATATATTATCCACTATGATGCTATAAACATTATAGTATGCTAGAGATTTAGGTTTCGTTGAAGTTAGGAATGAAATGAGCTGGTTTGCTATGAGATTCTCAACGAGTTGGATTGATTTTCTTTTGGTCTATTAATTTGTTTTAAGGGAAGTGATTTGGTCGTAATCTTCACAATATTTGCTACTTGCCTTTTGTATTGTCTAATTTGTTTGGAGTCTCGAAAAAGC
Organism: Stephania yunnanensis; assembly: GCA_039657365.1. Lineage (NCBI taxonomy): Eukaryota > Viridiplantae > Streptophyta > Magnoliopsida > Ranunculales > Menispermaceae > Stephania > Stephania yunnanensis. The sequence continues at coordinate 60,905,712 of CM077585.1, forward strand.
TACTATTGAAATAAACATGTTTAATATCCTTGCTTAGTGCTCGAAGGATGTGTTTCATAGTTTATTTGCTTAGAGTGCGAGATGCAATTAAAAGTAAATGTATTGCTAAACCAATCTAAACTACTTATTGTATCATACTATGGAAACTGATGATAAAATCGCCATTCAATGATTTCAACCTTGCCGGCCAAGTTGGAATTCTTGTCCTTCATGTTGTGTTCTTACCATTAAAATTTTAATGGCATGCCTCTAGAGCATTACATCGAGCAAAGTACAAAATTTTGATTCATGTAGCTATGCCCAACTAATTTGGGATCAAGGCTTTCGATGTTGTTGTTGTAGATCTTTGAATTTGATTTCTTTTCCTCTTGACAATGTAGTTTTTATTGGGAAACTGACCATTTTGTGTTTTTGTTCTTTGCAAAAATGAGGAACCTGGTAGCCTCCTGACAATGTAGTTCCACGCGAAGATGATTAATGGAATTTGAAAATCTTACTTGATAACTGGAGTTTTGATGCCATTTTCTTCTTAACCATGAAATCTCTTTATGACGCCAGTATTCTCTTATTGTGGACTTCAAGCTTTACGGGAGTTTGAATGTGTGCCGAACAGTTTTGCATTGACTTGTTGCATTTAGACTCTTAAGCACTGTATATATGGTCCTATTGATGAAAGAAGATGCAAATATTCATGCGTGTCTTTGTTATTGATGAGGCTTTAAACATTAAATTACTTGAATAGATACCTCCGGACGTCTATATTAAAAAACTTTATGAAGTGTAATTTCAAAGTGCATAAGCTGAATAGGTGATGTAATCAACCCGCATGAATAATGAATATTAATTTTCTTGTGCTTTTCACATGTAGTTAGCACGTATGGTGCTCACTTATAAGACATGTAAATACTAAATGTTAGATTCTGAATGGAATAAGTTTATTGTGTACTTTCTTGTATACATGGTACCCTATTTATATAAGTTTATTGTGTACTTTCTTGTATTCATCTAAAAGCTATATAGAGTGCTTATCAAGTGATCAAAGCTAATAAACACACAAGTTCTACAAGCTATATAGATGAATACGCATTGTTCTCAAAAAAGAAGTTGATGTTAAATATCTTTTTATCCATGCTCACCTTTTATGATGGACTCAATGCTTCTAGCTGTTGAATCCTAATTTTTAATATTAGCTGGAAACATGCCACACCAACAAATTATACTTGTTTTGACTACATCCTTCATCTAGATTGTATTCGAGAGAGGATTTTGGGACGAGAAGGTCGTGCGGGGTATTTCGATGAATATGGGTATGTATTCTAATAGCATTAAGTTGTAGAAATCATTCGTGATTTTTTGCTTGTAATCGCTATGAGACAGCAAAGCAGGAAGGAGTGGTAATATTTATTCCATAGGATGATATTGATTTGAACTTAGTGTTCATTCAGCGTGTCTATTTTTTGAAGTGTTTGTTATTCTTTAATGATTGATTGTTCTATCGTTAATGACAAATTGTTTTATTCTATTCAATGTTTTTGTATTATTATTTCAAAAGTTTTGTTTTGCACACTTTTGATTACTACGGGACTTTCTTTTCGTAACTCATCGAGGTGATATAGGCTTTCCACTGATCCTGTCTTGACGTAGATGTCAGCTGTAATATCTCTACGGATACCATCAACGTGTATATCCGATGGCAAATTCTATACCAGTGTATGCTACTTAACCCTTCCTTTCAAATTTTAAACATATGACGCTCGAACTATTCATTGATGATCTATTCCACCTATCTTTGTCTGTGAGTTTTTTGACATTGTAGTCTAGGAGGTAGGAACTTGCAAATAGTGTCATGTACAGATCCGGGAAGAACCATATAATGGTTGGTTTTAGCACTTGGACCAATTATCGATTTCACATTATATGGAAATGGATGAAATAAAGAAACCTTCCCACCACTGTCGATTCACTCTACGAGTCGTACTCAATTACTTATAGAGAGAATCTTTGTGAATTTTATACTTGTGTTGTAGAGACAGAGCCACAAGATTTTGGCTTTTATGTTTTTAGATTTGGAAGTCAAGTCATCCAACACTATCTTAGGCATGCGGTTCCAATTTTTTGCACGCATTACATGATTGACATAATGTTAACTTTCTAAAAATATGTTATGTGCTCGAATGAATGCAGGATTATAGAACTCTATAAGACCGTCCTAGATCCTATAGCTTGGGTCAATATTTTTTGTTGATTTTTTAAGAAGATTTGCTTTGAAGTTGGGACAAGGTTGAGGAATGGTTGTAAGATTTAAGATTATGAGGTCAGTAGTAGGATTTTCACAACCGTGGACATGGTGTGTTCCATCATTTATGATTTTGCAAACCTTCATCAGCATGGGAAACGCGTAATGGGTTTGGCAGCCCAAATGATTTTGATCACTATCCTCACTGAAGAAAAACATGTCGATTGGTGCAAGGCTAGAACCAATGTATAGTTTTCTTGGACAATGAACGACAGTAATGTGTGAAGAAATGGGGAAAGGCAAGTTGAAGGACTTGATATCCCTATGTCAACCCTAATCTACAATCTACATTTGTATCTCGCAATGACCCTTCTTTTCGTTGCATTTATGCCTATTCTTTGGTTTCCTTTTTATTATTTAGTCACCTTCCTTCCTTCACTCGATTTGGAGAGCTTTTTAAGTTTACGGTAAAACCATTGAAACTTTTTGGAACGACCTTGAAGGATCTAAAATTTGTTCCATCGGCTTTTATTCTTCCCCTTTGCATCAACCATTAGGACTTCATCCATGATCTAAATTCAGAGACGTGTATCTTTTCTTTTAATCAGCATTCCAATCTTTTGTCAGATTTTCTTTTTAGTTGCCACCAGAGGCGCACTTCTTTCTATCTTTTCTTTCTTTGTTCGCCTTTTGCATGCTCCATGTACCGCAATCCATGCTTGAATTTTAAAAAGTTGTCTCACAACCCGGTTATAGTATGAATGTGGTCTTTAAATAGAATATCAACGATGGATTAACTATGATCGAAACGTAAAGGCAAAAGGTTATTTTGTAAAGCTCTAAAATATAAGTTAGAAATGAGCTTTATAAAAGAAATAGATGAATTGACCCATTATAGGATAAAATTGTGCCAATCAATTGAGACACCGAAACATCACTACATAAACAAATCCTCAATCCTAATTTTTGTTGATAGAGGCAATTTGGAAAGTCCATGTATTTTTGTTGTCAATGATACACCTTTTGGAAAATATAGTTTGCTTTTATCCGGATGATGAAGATGGTGTCCTTATTGTTCTCTTTGGTTTTTTTTTTTTTCCTTTTTTCTTGTTAACAAGGAATCATCCTAGAATAGATTATATATGTCTTAATGCTTTGGAAGTTTGGAATAGCTTATTTTATATTTGTTTCATATTTTAAATTTCTTCATATTTACTTGATCATTAGATCTATATATGGTTATCTCCTATTTGGTCTATGTATATTATATCTATTTTCATTTATTTTCTATATCTGAAAAATTAAGCCTTTTGGAAAGGATTTGGATACTTCGAGGAGTTGAGCACCCGACTTGGAGATTTATTCGATGAAAAACAACTCTACCGCATTGATCATTACCTTGGGAAGGAATTAGTGAGAACCCGAAACTTGTTTGCTTTGAAGCTCATGATTGTCTTTTCAAGTTTCTCTAGCTCTTTTCTTCGATTTTTCGTTTTATTTCTCTAAAATTTGCGATCGGTGCTTCGCTTTGCAAATCGCTTCTTTTTGCCTCTGTGGAATCGCGATAACATTGACAACATACAGGTTATGACTGATGATTTTCTTAGCTTGGTTTCCTAAAAAAAAAAAAAAAAAAAAAAAAAAAAGAAATTCTTAGCTCGGCTCTTTCCTTTTATTGAATCATGACATATATGATGATCTGTTCATTGCTTGGTTACATTGAAGTCGAGAGAAGAAGCTGATTACAAGTTTACGGATGCAAACCTTGACATAAAAAGATTGAAGAACGGATAAATGCGAACATGCTAACGTTGAACATTACAAATGCCAACAAGGACACTTGAATCCAAGAACTCTCTAAAACTAAGCTTTGATACTATATGAGATAACCATTTCATCTAAAAGCTATAAAGAGTGCTTATCAAGTGATCAAAGCTAATAAACACACAAGTTCTACAAGCTATATAGATGAATATGCGTCGTTCTCAAAAAAGAAGTTGATGTGAAATTTCTTTTTACCCATGCTCACCTTTTATGATGGACTCGATGCTTCTAGCTGTTGAATTCTAATTTTTAATATTAGTTGGAAACATGCCACACCAACAAATTATACGTGTTTTGACATACATCCTTCATCTAGATTGTATTTAGAGAGGATTTTGGGACAGAAGGTCGTGCAGGATATTTCGATGAATATGGGTATGTATTCTAATAGCATTAAGTTGTAGAAATCATTCGTGATTTTTTGCTTGTAATCGCTATGAGACAGCAAAGCAAGAATGAGTGGTAATATTTGTTTCCATATGATGATATTGATTTGAACTTAGTGTAGACTGTGGAGACCGGATGTTATACTTTTTGACATGTTGTAACTTGTATGTAACCTTTGATTCTCACATTCTTGCAGTATGAAGAGACTGAGAAAAGAAGAGAGATGGCAAAGAATTCGTTAGAAAGATACACTCATTATTATGAGAGATGGACAACCAATCAGTATTCGAATGTTGTGTTCAACAAAGCGAAACTACCTTATCTATGCATTGCACTTCTATTAAGTTCTTGGAACCTCTTTTCTCAGCTATGAATATGTTTTTACATGAGTTGCATGATTTATGGAAGTAATGAAGTGCATTTGTATGAGATAATAATTCTCCCCATGCGGGAAAGCCCCAAAAATGCATAAACCTTTTAATTTTAAGTGTACTTCTAAAAATGTGGAATACATGAAATAAGCACATAATTTACATATCTAAAGAAAGCAAAACCATCATAGTTCGCTTCACTCTCAGGTTAACGCAGCTAAAGCTGATCGTTAGCTGCAACTACCAACTCTCTCTGCTCTGTATATTCCCCCTCCCACCTTTTCTAACTCTGACCAATGCTGTAAACTATGTTTCTAGCTTCTTTGTTTTGCATTAAAGGGATACGCGTGCAACCGTTTGTCTACGACCTGATCACCGAAGTTACACTAACATTCTCTAAAAAAAAATATCTCTTAAATTGGTAAATCAAATTTAAATGTATATTAGTTTCTTTCAAGTCGTAACGCTAAAGCAAATAAAAATAAAGATAAAAATACCATAGTAAATTAACTTGCTACATGTAAAGAAATTGATTTTTTTGATGTCAAGTTTCAGTACAACAAGATTTTTTTGATAAGAAATACAAGGAACAAATACAAGTCAAGGAAAAAGTGGAACAAATATTGATCTAAATAAGAAATACAAGGAATTGATACTACATCATATTATCATATTAGTTTAGACCCAAAACGTATTATATCATCATCATCATCATCAAATGTTGATGAGTACTAGAGATGAGCTTGTTCAAGAGTAGTCATATTGCACGAGGCCTGGCCTTTCCGGTACACTCAGATGCCAGGAAAGAAAAGAGACACCCGAACTGCCACTGCTCTCATGATCTCCTCGATATTGGTCACCAAATGTGAATTCGTTAGTGGACCCATTGTGGGCCCACGAGTACTGATTATGATGATGGTATTGATGGGTGGACGAGATCAGGTTCTGCGAGTCTATGATCCCCTGTGCATGCGCACCTACGTTGCTGCTACTAACATTTGCTGCAGCCGTTGCCCTCCTCTCTTCTTTCTTGTACCTGATCCCACACGCATTGCACAGTGACTGCAACCAAATTAACATTTCATTAACAATCACTTAATGATATAAAAAAATCATTTATACACGAAAATAAATTAAATTAATTTAAAAATACATATTAATTAAAATCCTAGTATATATTCGTTTTTGCTCAACATTGTATAATGAGAGACCCTCTCAACATAATCGCTCGATACACATTATTAGTATTAGAACCTTGATCGTGTATTGATAAAAATACTAATTAATAGGCAACATTATATGTAATGGCATAATGGGTGATGAGACTATAAATAGTTGTTGCTCTATGTACACGTTAGGATTAAAAACCCGATCGCATGATCAAATTTTGTTGGTCTATGTTAATATTTACCTATATGTGTATAAAAAAATAATGTACTTGAATATGAATAAGAAAAACAATACCTTGGGGCCTCTAGGGCCGTTCCTCCAAAGAGGGGTGGAAGTGGTATCACAGTTAGCACACCTACGAGCGAGAAGAGGGTCTCCATTATTATTAGCAATGTTATTATTCACAACGGCAGAAGATTGTTGTGGTTGCTGTTGATGATGCTTATTGCTGCCCCAGTTGCAAATGGTGGACATGAAGGACGACCCAGACCACTTTTTACTATGCTTGTTGTTGATGTTTTCACTGTGACGAGTCGAAGGAGTGCCTAAAGAGAGTGTGCAATCCACAGTAGTATTTGTTGTAGAACAACACTCATGATGATGATGATGATGTTGAACGTCGTTGAATGTGGAGTAGTAAGAAAATGAGTTATTGCACGAACATGTTGACGAGCCCATTGAAGCCCCGTATTGGTGTGTATTAGTGCTACCACACCTGTTCATCATATCTCTCGTGCACTCTCTACAACAATGAAAAAATGTAGCACTACTAGCTTGTGAAGTTGAAGTGTAGATGATGCGACCAAGTGTGTGTTAAAAGGACTATATATAATATATGCATGTAATGTAATGTGTGAATGTGATAATAATTAATTAAAGTGGAAGTGGAGTTAAAAAGAGAGTGAGAGATCTAATAATCCAATCTTTGAATCACACACACACACAACACATTGTACATATTGTCCAAGGACCAGTCAGCACTCACAGTCCGCTTTGTCGTCAAATGGTCAGAGAGACCCGGTCAATCTTCCCTACATGGGAATCATAATTTCCTAGCTCATCATAGGTGACGTGGCAGGAGAATAGAGGGTGCGCGTCGGATAAGGTGACGAGCGGGTGGAGCACGGGATCAAGGCAGTACAGGACAAACCGGAGTGTAGTACACTAGCAAGTGTGAGTGAGCGAGGAGGGACAGTCAAGATGGGTCAAAAGAGCCCACGTGAAACTGGTCATCGATCACGATGCGCCAAAGGACATCGAAACCCCTGTCCTTATACAACCCCCCGCCACGTAACCACTACTACTACATTGTGACTATGTCACGTTGTCACTCACAAGAAGACTAGAAGTACTTTTTTTTTTTTTTTTTCGCAATCAAAATGTGATTCATTTGATGATTGATCAAATCTAATGAAATTAACGTTAGCCCAACTATGTACGTGACCTTTTCTTTTCTAGAACTAAAGATTCAAAGATGTGCACAGTTATCAATCAAAAAATCAAATCAAACATTGTTGTTGTTGTTGTAAAGGAAATCAAAGATTTCCAGTCAAACAAGTTAGCACAACAACAAAGGAAAAGTAAGCTAAACAAATTAAAATGAAGGCCAAAAAATGAAAAGTAAGAAATTTAACTTGATTTTATTACTATTAATGTTAGTTGGTTTTGTTTTAAATTATGGTTGCGAGATTCAAAAACTGATTGTTAATGAATAGAGAATCAGATCCCCTCGAGATTGGTGCAGTGTCGTTCGACAAACAGTACACTCAACGCTTTCCAAAAGATGCTCTCTCTCTCTCGGGCCTAAGAGAGAATGGACAAATTAAGCTGCAAAGTATCAGGTGCTCCGAGGGCTTGATAGCTAAAAAATGAAGTTTGGTTAGGCCGTCGGATGGTCATCGAGATTTGATGATGTAGAATACAGACAACAACTCACTTCCAATTGTGTCAACCAACCGTTGATCTAAATTGAAGTGATTAATTGTGAGTTTATGCTTTTGTACCCTGTACCCTGTTAGCTAGATAGTGTAAATTGAAATGGTGGGATTTGCTAGGAACAACACTCGCATGTGTGTAAATTGGTGTTGTGGCGCACGGCCCTTCGTTTTCCAAGAAAGCAATCTAATTAAAAATGATCACAACTTCACAAGTAATTATTTCAATGTTAACACCATTGATTAATGTGATGCAACCTCATGGAGTATCAATTTGAACTGTTAGAATTGTAGTAATTCACAATGTTTATAATGTTTAAAATAAATCTACTTGGACTCATGAGTCAAGACTCATAGGGAGATTTTTCAAATTTTTATAAATATTTAGAGGGTAATAAATGAATTTTACAAGTGATTGTGTGTGTTTCATTAATTACTTGAGGATGACTTTGAAATAAAATTTTTTTTTGAGTCCGGACTCATAAGGCCAAATAGCACTACCCGTATGTTTAATATGGCTCAAAAGCCTGACAGTCGAAGTTGTCTAATAAAACTAGTTCAAGTTTCATCAATAGAGTCTGATTCATGTTAGGATTTTAACTAAGAGTAATGATATTTGGACTTAGAAGTTCAGACTCAAAATTTTTTTTAATTTCAAAGTCGCCCTCAAGTAATTAATAAAGCAAGCACAATCATTTGTAAAATTTCTTTAATACCCTTTAAATATTTGTGAAAATTTAAAAAATAATCCTATAAGTCAAAATTCATGAGTCCAAGTAGATTTATTGTTTAACTAAATTTGAGATTGATACTTTGTTATCATTGTTAGGTCGGCTTGCTTAAATGCTTTGACTAAAAAAAAACAAAATACTGATTTGGTCTTAGATATTGCAAAACCATGTTAATAAGCAATGTACAAAAGATGGGAAATGTGTTGTGTGCAACTCAAGAAAATGAGGTCAATGAGGCATGGAAGTACCAATACAAGGACTTTAACTTTGTTGAATGGCCACTTTTCTTGGTAACAAGAGAAAATATTCCTCAAAAGCAACAAGAGGGGAGGATAGGATAGGAGAGGAGAGGAGACCAAGTTTGAACAGCTATGGATGATGTAGTTATATGAGCATAGTATCCTATGAAATGTCCCTATTGTGGAAGGAAGAGATTATATAAAGATTTACAGCTCAGCTAGGCAGGAGGGAGAAGAGTAGGCTTTGGGGTAGAAATATTCACTTGTGCCTAGCTAGGAAAAGAAAAGAGAGATGCATGTAGTAGTAGTTTCTTGTCTACATCATGACATATCTAAGACACTTCAAAAAAACATCTACTTGTCTCCTCCATAGGGCCCTAAAACCCTAACTAGAGGACACACATACTGCTCTAGTTCATCTTTTTTACCTATGGTCACTTGGATGAAATGTCACCGTGTCACTGTAAATTCAAAGTCTCTTGTCAGTGCAAACTCTCAAGAAAATTATTCACCTAAGGCGCCCATGAGTGGCTGCAAAGGTTACATGAGAATCAGAATCTGTAGTACCAACCCTTCATAAGAATTCCTTCGTCATAGGAAACAACGATAATAGGGATTCTGTAGGAGTAATACCATAATCCCTATTGAACTTCCGTCGGGGCCCTTTTTTTTATATATATATAAAAAACCAACTTGTTATCTCTCCCTCAAACTTGTCCACATAAGTAGGACACAGGAAAACTCAAACCCTCAATCTCTCTCATGAATTAATAGGAAACAATGTTTGCATGAATTCAATTTGAGTAACAGTCTACTGAAATTTTGTCAAAGCCTTTTTTTTTTTTTTTTATAACGTATTATATCTCTCCCTCAAACTTGTCCACACAAGTAGGACACAAGGGATCTCTTTCACAAATTACCACATACCAAACCATTGAGCTACCATGTGGTTACATTTACGTCAGGTTAAGCAATAAGATTTCGGTTTATCAATTTTCAGATGAAACATTAGAGAAAAAGTGCGGAAAACCAATATGGTATATTGAATAAATAGCATTACAAATTTACAAATAGAATTTTCTGCATAGCTTTGATTGTTATTTTTGTCCTGAACTTCACCTGATTTACAGCCAAAAAAAAAAAAGGTTAGTTGCAGGCCCCAATCTCAAAAGTGTTTTATTCCTTAAGTTTGGGATAAGGCATCTCAGAACTCTAGTAGCAACAACAGCAGCAGCACATGAAATCAGATTTGGCAACAAAGAATGATGTTTTTCTATGAACACTAAGCTGACAGCAATAAAAATATACCAACATTAAAGAATTGCCATCTCTGATCAGTGATCATATACTAAACAGGAAGGCATTTTTAAAAAGCTTAGAGCAATAGCTGCCACATGAAGCCTGAATTATTAAACTAAAACAACAGATCAGAAACAGTATCAGGCCAACTAAGTTGGGCATTTGGAACTAACAGGGCATTCTGAGGGTTTAACTCGAAACATCGTCTTCAATGTCAGGGAAAGACCAAGTTGTTGACTGCATATTAAGCTCGGTTGTGTTCATAATTGGTATAAGTGCACGACAAGGAAAAAAAAAAAAAAGGATCTTAGACAGGCATACCAGATCAGATGTTTTACAATTCAAATAGGATCCCAATAATTTTCGAACATAAAAAAAAGGAACTGATCATGTTATTAAATATGAAGGATATGAAAGTTTAAACTGAATAAGATGCAAAATTGATGCAATAAAGACCACTGGATGCAATCCTGCCCATTCATAAAAGGAATCTTACATTCATAATTGAGGATGGAATAAGAAATATTACAGGCAAAAATAATTGAGAAATACGCAACTACTTTTAACTGTAACATGATAAATAGAAGAAGTAAGCATGTTGTATATGGGAAAAGAATTTACAGGATACTTTGTGTGAGATGTAAGTGCACGTGTTGCTGTGTGCGAGCGAGTTGCTATCAGAGGTGGGCTTTGTAGAGGAAGGAAGACTTCTTAACCTCCCAGGCAAATATTATTTTTTCAGACCATTTCATACATGCCTATACCTGATCACTTAGAGAAGCTAATATCATTCCAACACTCGATTGGGAAAAGCAAGTTTTACATTCTCTAGTAGTCAATACAAACAAATAACAGAATCAGCCTAAGCGTTGTCTTAAGTGTGTAACTCTGAAACAATATCGCAGATACTCATTGCACAATAGAATCCTAAGCATTAAACAGCATGAAGCTAAACTTCTTATTATCTATTCCTATGAGCACTAGTCAAAGGCACACCAGATGAGCGCTTCGCTCATCCTTTAGAAGGTCTCTGAGAAACTGCATCTGTATCAATCTATCGACCCGAAAATACAACAACAATAGTCACTAACATGAGGAAACATACAGACATCCATAAAGTAAATAGGAATGAGATGGATGGGTAGGATCTAATGCATGTAACAGAAAAAAGTAATTCACAATTTTCAGATAAGTCATTGACTTCCTAATAGTTGATTCATTAACAAGTAGTTGTGAATTTTATACCAAAATCTAACCAAGCTACTAGTAGTTTGAAATGTTTTGAGGAAGCGTCCAAGAGAGCAAAGAAAAGCCTTTATTAATTATATGGCAAACAGCATATTAGTTTATAGAAACTTGTAGATCATGTTCCTTACCTGCACAGCATGGGCACTACGGTCCACGGAGCAAGAAGGCAGAAACTAAGGAAATTTGCTGTCAGTCGATAGAATATAACCAGCATCCCCTTCTCCAACTTGAGTCGGCATCTGCAAAAAATACTATCGTCCATGTCTACAATCATCACCTTCATAATTATAAGGCACGTAATATTTTATAGCCCATTAGTCAAATACCTAACATAGTAACATGTACAGCGTACACCATCTGTGATCGAAGCAACCGCATTTACGTTTGTCTCATACTAACATTTGGAATAGTGATCCTTCTCATGTGTTCAGGTTCAGACCGCTACTCCAAATCCACCTCGCTCATAAGGATCAGAATTCAAGGATCACAGCCTATCAGTGTCACTGTATCGGATACAACTTTCGGAGCGGCAAACTCCAATTCAAGGACGACTCTTTTCTCGTTTGACCTCCTCAGCTTCACTGAAGAAGGCTGAAAATAGACTTGGACTACTCTTCTGCAACATGTCATTTTAATGATGCATTTTCTAGCTTTGTCCATGCACCCATGGCAGTAGCATTTTTGCAACAAAAAATCTTGTGAGTTTGCCTTCATAGCCAAGCATATCTATTTCCTACCTCGCATTAGATTTGAGAGTTTACAGCGCCGCGCACTGTCTCAATCTTGACAAGGTTTTACTACCAAGTGCACAGTCTATAAGAGGAAAAAATATTAGAGACTTTCGAAGAGTGTGATGAAAATTCAGAAAGTTATTATCAACTTACCTTCTCAATCAGGATTGGCTACGTAAGCAAGTTGGGCTTGAAACGATGTTAAATGTCCTGCTAATTCATATCGGCATCCAACAAAAGACCAACAACTAAAATTCCAAACTAGTTTTTACTCAATGTAGATTGTTCGACAGCAACAACATTGCCTCAATTCCAAACACTCTTCCTAAGTACAAATTGAAAATTAAAAAACAGCTTTTACCCTGGAAAGAGAAACTTTAGATGCTCAACATAAAAGACTACTTCCTCACACCTAAAGGTTTTTCTCGCCCCAATCAAACACTTCCCTAACACAGAAATAGAAACACGATCCGAGATCAATCGCAGCCTGATAAGATAAAGAAGATCTAATAATACTTTAGAAGGTTTGGAAAAAAAAAATCTTACTCTCTATAGCCAACTGCCTCTACGATGACAAGTTGCTTGCAGAAAGTTTTCTGAACTGACAGCATGCACTTGATCAATTTAACTACAAACAGTTTTCGTATCTTTTAAAAGGGAACTCAACAATCTAAATGCATACCACTAGGACAATTCGCCGCAATGAAACTGGAAAGAATCGACAATATCAACTAATATATGCGAACACAATTATGATTAACTTCAAAATATTCGAAAGCATTAGAAAACAAGAAAAGCAATTCACGAATTCACAATAATGAACTCAAAAATAGTCAATGTAAACAACGTAACAGAAGATGCCACATTAAGGTTTTTAAGACCCAATGACGAAGGACATAAAACTGTTTTGAATAAGTTACAAGAGAGAATATGAGGAAGCAAACAACAAATTAGTTGTTGTAATCTCTGAATCAAATGGTGGTTGTCCTAACTTGATAATTGAACAGGGTACCTATCGATACAATCTTCCCAAGGACTCTTATTAGATGGCTTCACGTTCCGGAGAGCCTGCCAGACTGCACTGTTACATTTAAAACCGCTCCCAAATGCAATCTGCCAGATCCGATGGCCCTTGCGCACCCGTCCCTTGGCCTCAGTGTATGCCAATTCATACCAGATGGAGCTCGACGATGTGTTCCCAAATCGATGAAGTGTCATCCGAGAAGCCTCAACGTGCATAGGCGTTAACTGCAGATTCTTTTCCAATTCATCAATCACTGCCCTCCCACCAGCATGAATACAAAAATGATCAAATGCAAGGTTGAAATCGGGGATATACGGCTTGATTTTCGCATTGAAAAACTTCTTCCCCACCAATGTGGCGAAGAAAAGCAGTTGTTCACTAATGGGAAGCACAAGGGGACCGAGTGTGGTGATATTAGTCTTAAGGGCCCCTCCGGCAATAGCCATAAGATCCTTAGACAACGAAACCCCGACTTTCCCCGCATCGTCTTGCTCCTGATAAACACAATGGAACGCCTTATCATCCGACCCTCGATGCGTCCTCACCACATGAACAAGCTTATACTTGGCCCTCCTCCGATCCCCAGACTTGTTCGAAAGCAAAACCGCCGCGCCCCCAACTCTAAACAAACAATTGGGTATCAACATTGACTTCTTATTCCCAAAATACCAATTTTGAGTAATGTTCTCAGTACTCACAACAACAGCATAAGTACCCCCATGAACTTGCAACAAATCCCTCGCTAAATCCACCGCTATCACTCCCGCGCTACATCCCATCCCACCCAAATTAAAGCTCCTGATGTTCCCCCTCAATTTATACTTATTAACAATCATCGCCGACAGCGACGGCGTCGGGTTGAATAAACTACAATTCACTACAAGAATCCCAATGTCCTTAGGCTTAATCGACGAATTCTCGAAAAGGGTATCTAGGGCACCGAACATTACTTGCTCAGCCTCATCCCTCGCCGCCGCCATGGACGGCCGCGGCGGGAGATAATGCATAGCTTCTGGCACATAAGTCTCTTCTCCTAATCCGGACCTCACCAAGATCTTTCGCTGGAACTCAAGCGAAGACTCGTCGAAGTCTCCGGTGAGTCTAGAATGTTCCATGAATTGATTGAATCTCACTCGGAGGCGCTCCGGTGGACGATAACAAGCGTAATCGACTAAGTAAACAGTTCTGGGTCTAGTCATGATGTATACAGTGGATCCAAACACCAGAAAAGCAGAGCAAATTATAACGCTCACCAGATTGTACTGGAGGTGTAGCCAGAGCTGCTTGATTTCATCGGGATTCGTCTGCGCTATCTCCACCGCGATCACCACCATGATTGGGATGAGACATAGGGTTAGCAGATGCGTGATCAGGTAGTGGTACCCCAACTTCACGTACTTCAGATTCACACTCTGTAAAAAGTCCGGAAGCCTCGCCCGCCCCCCGCCGCCGCCGCCGCCCTCCACCGCGGCGGCGTGGTTGGTCTCGTTTTGAGTCTCTCCACTCATTGTGTATTATGCGGCGGTGGAGGTGGGGGGGGCTTGCTATGATTTGGGGGGTTTCTATCGGGATATCGGGATTTTATGTAATCTGTTATGGGAGAGGTCAAATGAATGAATGTGATGGGCATTTTGGGTAGTTGGGTGATGGGAGTGGGAGGTTGAGCTCGTGTGAGTTGAACGTACAATCAAATGATTCAAATTAAAATTTCGAAAAAAATTGTGACTTCTTATAGGTTTGACACGTGTGTTTTTTTAATTATAAAATAAAGTATGAGGAGGTTGGGCTTAACCATGGTGGTTGCTCGTCATTAAGGTTCATGTGTCAACGTGATGAGTTGGATCACCGAAAGTCAAATGAAGAAAATGGGACAGGTATTGACGGGCTGGTTTAAATTGGAAAGAATTTTTAAATAATAAATTTATTTGGACACATAAATTTAAATTGATGACGTTTTTAAATTTATATAAATATTTTAAGTGGTGTAAAAAAAATTATAAGTAATTGTATTTACTTTATTTATTATTTAAAAAAATTAAAATAAAAAAAAATTAAAATTTTAAAAAAATTTAATTTTAAAAAAAGATGGAGAAATAGAAGTTCATAAAGTAAACAACTTTAGATACCTAGAATCAATCATACAAAATGATGGTAACATTGAGAATGATGTCACATATAGAATTCGAGCTGGATAGAAGAAATGACGGAGTGCAACATTGGTGATTTGTGATCGAAATGTTCATACTAAGTTAAAAGGAAAATTTTATAGGACCGCAATTAGGCCAGCTATACTATATGAAAGTGAATGTTGGGCGGTAAAACAACGACAATTACATAAAATGAACGTAGCAGAAATGATGATGATTAGGTGGATGTGTGGTAAAACTCGTAAAGATAGAATAAGAAATATAGAAATTCAAAGACAAGTAGGAGCAGCACCAATTGATACAAAGATTAGGGAATGACGGTTGCGATGGTTTGATCACCTGCAAATACGACCTACAAATGGTCCAACTAGAAAACTTGACTCAATAGAAATTGTAGAAATTCGACGAGGTTATGACATACCAAAATTAAAATTGGATGCATTAATTATGAGGGATTTGAATGGTTTGCAAAGCTCACCATCAATTACACTTAATCGAGTACAATGAAAAAATTTGATCTAGTAACCGACCCAAGTTAATTTGAGACTGAGGCTATGTTGTTGTTGTTGTAAAATTAAAAAAAAAAAATTGACTCAAAGATTGACGAGTCTAAATAATACTAATACGAATACACGGTGGGCCACATGTTGAGGCTTGGATTGTTTAAAGTCTCTGATCGGCTAATTATGGCCGTTCGATCTAGTGCGCCCACGTGCGTTTCTGTGCTTTGTGTTTTTCTTTGACCGTATGATTGCAAATTTAGCTTTTTTTTTTTTTTTTGGTAAACATGCAATAGTTATTTCTAGAAGACTGGGAATTGGCATAATCCTCAATAGAAATGTTCCGTTCTACTATAATTACATTTGATACAATTTTTTAAACAAAAATTTTAACGATTTAATTCAGTGCTAAACTTTTTATACGAAAACAGTAGAATGGATCTGCGTTGAACCAAGTATAAGCGCTTATGATCTCTCCTCCTTCATTCGAACTTGACTAATTGGTACGAAATAACAATAAACAACAACTTAGCGTCAATCCTAAATTAATTAAGAGTTGAGTCCACAATATAAATAAATCGAATGACACTTAAATATTGTCAATATCAAATTAATCAAAGGCTGAGTGATTGTTCTTTCTACTTTTTTATTAATTTGGTGATCACTCAAAGGCTTAGTTGAGCCAATTATTCATTAGAATAAGTGCACTAACGGCTTTTTAATTAATTAGTATTTCATAGTCACTACACTAATGGTAGGGTCAAATAACGAACACCATTGATCACAAAAACTTCATCCCACTTTGTCTTGTTACCATTTAGTGCTTATCATAATTAATCTATGCTTACACCATCATCCAACTAATTGAAGTTTTTATTATAATCATCTCTACTAACCCTCATTGAAATAATATCCCTTTTTGTCTTCAATGTCTCGTCATACGAACGTGACATTTTTAATAAGGAAAATCTATATTCATACAAGATCTCCAATTATATGTTATAAAGTTATTAATTGTGACAATGTCCCTTCATCTATATATGTGTCATGTGTATATATCTATACGAAAGAAAAGGTTTCCGAGATTATAATGGAAATGAAGAAATGGAAGCTAAGTATTGATAAGGACCAAAGTCACTGAACGACGAGCCTTATTAATTTGAAGTTGATCGGTAGTCCCATGGACCAGATGGATCCACATTTGGTCGGCCCAGGCTAGGGCCCCTGCAGGTCCCAATGTATGGGCATATTCTACTTTTCGATGCGGCTATGGGTTCAGTGTCTCGAGCTCACGTGAGATTGTCTAGGTCGATCGGTCAATAATTCTATGGAGGTTGGTACAATAAATGCTACAGTAATCCACTTCATACACATAGCAAAGTTGACATTTAGTTATGTGGTCTTTGGATATACATGAAAACACGTGCCCACAGTGCACTTTTTTTTTTTCAGTCAAAGGCAATAAAATTTTTGATTAAATTTTTGGATATACATTAAGCTAGTAGTTCTTTCTACCTAGAGTTGCTCATTGAGCGAGCTCGGGCCGGGCCTAGTCAGGTCAGGACTTTTAAGCCCTTGCCCGTGTCTACTCAAGCCCACCTAATTTAAAGTTTTTGATTAAATTTTCATATTTTTTAAATTAAGTATATATATATATATATTTAATCAATGTTTTAAAACGAACATCAAGTAGAACTTGACCTAGTGGTATAAGTTGCATCGATTGACCTTGACGTCTAAGATTCAAATTTTATTGGGCGTAGGCTTGCAAATACAAACCCAAGCCCATTCCAAACAAGGTAGGTTTGGCGGGCCGGGCAGGTACCCGAGCGTGTGAACATCTTATTCCTCATACTTACAATCCTTTTAAGGTATTTATAGACCATTATGGTCTTTAACAACTATACTAGCCTTATTACAATTCATAGCAATATGCCCCTATTACATATATGCATCACATACTCTGAGAAACTAATTGAGATCACAACAGAAGAAGCCATGCACATTAACAAGGTTTCATACGACTTAACCCCTCATAATAAACTAACAATACAAGCAATTAATTAACGAACCAAATTCACAACTAAATCACAAATTAGTTGTTCCTCTAACTTGCTCTAAATTAACAGGATACCTATCAATACAATCATCCCAAGCACTCTCATTCGACGCCTTAACGTTCCGAAGAGCCTGCCACACTGCACTGTTACATTTAAAACCGCTTCCGAACCCAATCTGCCACACTCGATGCCCCTTCCTCATTCGCCCCTTCGCCTCAATGTAACCCAATTCATACCAAATCGAACTCGACGAAGTGTTCCCAAATCGGTGAAGCGTCATTCGAGAAGGCTCGATATGCAATGGAGTCAATTGCAGATTCTTCTCTAGCTCATCAATCACAGCCCTCCCACCAGCGTGTATGCAGAAATGATCAAATGCAAGCTTGAAATCAGGGATGTAAGGCTTCACTTTCGCCTTGAAAAACTTCTTCGCCGCGAATTTTACGAAGAAGAGTATTTGTTCACTCATTGGAAGCACTAGAGGGCCTAGTGTAGAGATGTTGGTCTTAAGAGCTTTTGTAGCAACAATCATTAGTTCCTTTGACAACGAAACGCCTACTAAGCCGGCATCGTCTTGTTTTTGATAAACACAGTGGTAGGCCTTATCGTCCGACCCGCAATGCGTTCTTACAATGTGTTTGAGCTTGTATTTGGCTCGTGATCGGTCGGAGGACTTGTTCGAAAGTAGAATCGCTGCGCCGCCAACTCGAAATAAGCAATTTGGTAACAACATTGATTTGTTGTTCCCTGTGTACCCATTGTAAGTGATGTTCTCTGTGCTCACAACGACTGCATATGTTCTTCCATGAACTTGAAGCAAGTCCTTTGCGAGATCAACCGCAATTAGTCCGGCGCTGCATCCCATTCCACCCAAATTGAAGCTCTTGATGTTTCCCCTTAATTTGAACTTGTTAACAATACTTGCTGAGAGGGAAGGCGTCGGATTGAACAAACTACAATTCACTACAAGAATCCCAATGTCATTGGGCTTAATCGATGTATTAGCGAAAAGGGTGTGTAGAGCACCAAACATGACTTGCTCGGTCTCTTCTCTCGCCGCGGCCATTGTAACTCGAAGAGGAACACGATGCATCACTTCGGGCATGTATGTCTCTTCGCCAATTCCAGCATTCTCTAAGATCTTTCGTTGGAACTCGACCGAAGACTCGTCGAAGCTAGCCATTGAGCCTCACGAGCTCCTCCACCCTTGTGTAATTAACTTTAAGATGGTCGGGAGGGCGATAACAAGCGTGATCGACTAGGTACACCGGGCGAGGCCTGGTCATGGTGTAGACAGTAGACACAACAATGAGAACAGCAGAGCAGATTGTAACACTAACCAAATTGTATTGGAGATGGATCCAGAGTTGCCTAATGTCCTCGGGATTCGTCTTTGCAATCTCCACAGCACTAGCCACCATGAGAAGGATGAGACATATGGTTAACAGATTTGTGATCAAGTAATGGTAGCCCAACTTCACGTACTTCAAATTCACACTTCGTCTCGTCATTTGTATCTCCTCGCCCATCTTTTTAATCTACGAGAGTTTAAGAACTTCGCGGGTTTTGAAGTTTCTTTGGCGCGCTTTTATAGTCGTTGTTGAGCATGCATTATGATTAAATTTAAAAAATGTAGCAAACGTAGGGTGTTGCATGGAGCACGTGCTCTACAGTAGCGTAAATACGTGGGAAGATGAAACGTAACGCGAAGCGTGACAGTTGTGTCGCCTGACTACTTGGATGGTCAAAAGACTCAAAAAAACTATTATGATAGCCGTTCGATTATTATGAACCAACGAGCGATGCACGATTTATGATTCTCTATGCTACTGGTTTTGACCGAACGATCGCGAAACGCGCAAAAGATGGTTACGCCAATCGAGGGAAAAAGCGTAGGACGATAGCAAGACACACAGATCGAGCAAGTGGAAACGTGGATTGCAAATACTCCATGGTGGATAGATAATCGGAGAAGAGGATATGGTATCCTCATAATTATTTAAAATAAGACATTTAGAAGTTAAAAACGACAACGAGTACGTTACACTGCAAAACATAATAGTTTATGAGACTGTCTCAAGATGTTGGTATATATAAATTTTGATGCATAACACTTAAGTCGAGACGATATGAACGACTCTTATGAAAGAGTCATTGTATCTTGCACTGTGACATAAGATTATCATTTAGTATTGATCCCTTGTTAAAACCCTACAAAACGTTATGTTGTGACATAAATTAAGACATTTCCAATACATATTGATCCCTTGTGTATGCGTCTCCAATCGCTTAAGGTTTGCAATTCGATATATATTTGACAACATGGTGTAGATGGTATTTTAATCAAGTGGGTGGCATCAGCACGCCTTGTGAAAAAATAACTCTCCTAGCCACATGCCAGTCCTCCAATAGATTGAATCTCATGCACGTGAAACGCATGTGTTAATTAATGGTCTTCACTATTTTTATTCTTTTTTATTTTTGGTGGAAAGTCTTCACTAATTTATGATTTTGCAAGAGAAACTCCTCCTTTCATTTTTTTTAGTGACGTTTTAAAGTTTTTCACAATTTTTTTTAAAGGGTGGTGTTAGGTGGACTCAATGAGTCCGGACTCAAATAACAATAAAAACTTATATACCCTTTTGAGTAATATTAATGTTAATTAGGGATAAGGGTAATTATATATGTCTTTTTATATAATTGAGTAATTTAAGTTACTAGTAAAAATCATTTGAGTCTGGACTCAAATAATCCAAATAGATTTTTTGTTTTTAAAATTTATTTAATTATCTTGATCGAGAAAAAAAGTGGCAGTTAAATGATTAAATCGTCATTTATCTCACTTAACTCTACCACTTCTACATGCATTATTTGTTAATATGTAATTATTAAATTTTCTTTTTCTATGAAGAGTATAAAAGTCAATATTTAAGTAATTAATGTATATTAAAACTATCAAATGACAAATCATAGTGAAATATTTTAAAATTGTTCAAAAGACACTTATTGTAGATTGAAATGAGTATTATTTCCACCATTTAAAGACACTAAATCGAAATTAATGTGGTCGCTATTCAGACTATATTTTATTTTAGGGTAATGCTATTTTGACTCGTGAGTCCATACTCAAAACCTTTTTTAATTTTAAATACATCATTGAGCAATTAATGAAACAACCATAATCACTTGTAAAATTCCTATTATACCCCTTAAATATTTACAAAAATTTTAAAAACCACCCTATGAGTCCGGACTCATGAGTCCAGGTAGACTTATTGTTTATTTTATTATTTTTTACTTAGAACTCTATATGACTATCATTTTTTTTCCCAAGATCATGGAGGTGAAATGTGCCCTCACAAACTCTAAAACCACTGTGCGCCTTGATGCAATAGTTAAGATCTAATAGTTGTTTAATTGAGTCACTTATACATTATAGTTTAGAACTTTTTAATTTCTCAATGCATATATTTTATAAGATGGTGTATATATCTTGTAGAGTAGATATGGGTAATCTTAGACACCAAGCACCCAAAAAAATGACTATAAAAGCATACACAAATCAGGTTAATTTGTACTTGAATCCACCTCATTCGATACTTAATTTTATTATACCTGACCAGCGAGTAGCTAGCTTTGAGTTACTTGTCAAGCTAGTCAAGATAGGAAGTTGTTGCATGTTGAGTGAAGGTTGATAGTTGATACTAATTAAAGCTTTTAGGTGCTTCATTAGTTTAAAAATATATGTCATGGAAAAGAACATCAAATTAATGTAATTTGGACAAAAAAAATAAAAATAAAAAACAAATGCGTATATATGTACACATCTCAGTGTAAAACTCACAATAACACTGTGGCAAAAAATTTTTACACAAACATTTTCCTAATTATAAATATACAATATATATGGTGATATTTTTGACACTTTATATAAAGTTTGCATATACTAATTGGTAAAAAATTATTTTTAAGTTTTCCACGCGATATTTGATGTAAACTTCATCGATTAATTTATTCTATCCAACTGGCAAACGCATATAAGGGCAGTTCAAAACATTTTCAGACGAGTCATCGCTACCCAAATATTAGGTCGGGCTTCAATTGGCCCAACCCAACTCGCAAAAGCCCATGGGCTTTAAAGTGGGCCAAAGCATTGGTGGTGAAGCGACGGGCCCCGCGGAAGTCGGACTCGAAAATCAGAAAGTACAAAGTCCCTTCAATTTCCCGCCTTTTCTTTCATTGCTTTTCAATTGCTTTTCCTCTCTCTCTCTCTCTCTCTCTCTCTACTCGTTCTGAGGTTTCTTCGGTTGCTTTTGGGGAAACGTTGTTCATCGTTAGAGGTATGTGAATGCTAAACCCTAGTTTTGCTTTCTTAATCGATTCGCATCTTCGTGAAATCTCTGATCGTCGGGACTAGTTAATCATCTTGATTTTGATTTTGATTTTGATTTGATCTGATTTGAGTGTTTTGGTTACCGATCTGATTGTTTGAGACATGGAACTGCTAGATCCGTTGCACAGAATAGATAATGTTCATTGATTTGGAGAATCCATTACATTAGAGTCGAGCCGCATACGTAGTTTTATCTATTTTTAGCTAGATTAGCAGATCAACTGATAAGGAAAACAAGAACAAGAAGGATTAGATCGAAGAGGCGTTTACGCAGATCTGGATTTAGGAACCGAAGTAGATAGGTTTTGGATCTCTGTTTGATTTCATCAGAGCTTCAAGTACTTCAACCTGAAATTAGAGAACAAAACAAGAGAAAAGAAACATAATTAGTTACCGCAATCGGAGATGAGAACCGAATCGGTTAGCAGTAAGGACTAAACATTCACGCATACGGCGAAAACAGAAGGCCAAAAGTAACTAGTGCTTGGATTGAAGGAGCAGACTTAGTGCTCTAAAAAAAAACAACAACAACAACAACATAGCCTTAGTCCCGAATTAACTCGGTCGGCTATATGGATCAAACTTTTTCATTGTGATCGATTAAGTGCAATTGATGGTGAGCTTTTCAAACCATTCAAATCCCTCCTACGTCAAGGCATTATATACTATTCCATTATATCTTTTTGATGAAAATTAGTTACTTGTTAGCATAACTGCGCCGCCTAATGAAAACTAATTAAATAGAGTTACTAGTTTCTTACCTCTGCTCTTCGTTGATAAGGCCGTTGGCACCGCCAGTTTGCTTGTAGTTAGGGAAGGGCACTTGACCAGACTCAATACTCTTGAGGTCCTCGATAAGGACCTCATAATGCCTCTTCACTTCCTCCACCGTCTTCCCCCCAACAGCCTTTGCGACATTGTACCAGCGGTCAGGGGTGTCCTTGTCGTAAACCGCCAAGGCCTTCTCGAACAATTTGTTCTGCTTAGCAGTCCAGTTTGAGCTAGCGCTTCGTGTTGAAGTCATGGAGTTGGATGACATATTTCACTTGTTAAATTTTGGGTTTACGACTAAGGGAACTACAAGTACTCAAGTGAAATGCAAAGAGTGAGAAAAGTGATTTAGAAGAACCTCACAAATATGGGAAAGGGTACATAGGAGGATACATGATCACTAGAATTAGAGACCAGATCACTATGAGCAATGAAGTGGTCATGCATGCTCTTTATATACTAAGAGAAGTGCCCAATTTGGCGAATAAGTTTACAGAGTGTAGAATATTAGTGACACGTCTCCTCAGCAACCACACACTAGAGGGGTGAAGAATCAGTCTCAGAAAGATAACGTTTACTACATTAATTACTTGATCTTCATAATTCCCCCACTGTTTAAGTATAATGTTCACTTGCTTACTTGCTTTGTTACATTTGTGGAAGTTACAGTTTTTGCTGTTGCTTTCCTTTTGTGTGTAAATCAGTCTACAAGAGATAAGTGTGACACCTGATCAGATAAAATTTAGCAAAAAAAAAAAAATCCCAAGATCAAAAACTAGAAAGAATTCCAGCTATGCTTTTTCCATCTATAAGAAAACTTGTTCTGATATATCTGCTATCCTGCTTTATGCTTCTCTTTATATTTGTCTTTATCACTGTCACATAAAGTGGACCTATGCCCAAACCAGGATTCAATCCAACAGTAGTACTGAATGCTCACGAGCTATTGCAGCACATTTTGCTCTCATGCAAACAAGAGCAACAACACTTTGGATTTGTTTTTTTTGCGTTTCCAGATAACGGGGATACTCTCATACGTCACAGATATTCATATGTTGTTAGTTAGTGTGGATGTGTGAACTAGAGTCCAAGAGTTATAGCTGGCTTGCTGTATAGACCGTGCAATAATAGTCTTGGGTTTTTGGTTTTAAGTCAACATGTATTCCTCTCTTGTTCTTGGCTTAGCGTCATCTCCGGTTCTGATGCATTGGAGGAGCTACTGTTTTGCTGGCATCATGAGAGGGACATGCTTCTCTGGTCTATAATGTTAGATGGTCCTTGAGATCTATTGAAACATATGGGGTCTGTTCGCTTGGCGCATGGCACAATGATAAGTGTGTGTGTGGTTCGGAGGAGGGTGATTATTACGTCGCCCGATCCCCCAACCGAACAATGTATGTACTAACGCCGATTCTTGGGATTAGCAAAATCTGTAGCGCCAACCAACGGGCTCTTAGGTGTCTAAACTCTGAACCATAAAGATTAACAAAACATGGTAGGGAGGAGCACTCACACAAGACAAATGCTTAGTTACTGATTCCATCGAAGTCCAACTTTATAAAAGATTCTGCGGCTTTCGAATTAATTTATAGCCTACTTCAGTTTTTTGTCCCTTTTATTTTTAGGCAACTAATTTAATTTATGTTTTTTGGGGAATAAACATCATTAAAGTAGATATAGATACTAATGTGTATGTATAGATATACTTATATCAGAAAATTAAAAATAATAATTGCATAAATCACCAAAATTTTATACTTTTGATGCATTTCTTGCACAGTCGTTGGTGTTCTTAATTTGGTTGTTGTATCAAGATGCAAACACCTTAATCTTCAAAGTCGTCCGAAGGACTATATTTATAAGAATTCAGATGTATGCCACCCAATCATTATGCAAGTAAGAATTTACTAAGCTATAGCACATAATGTTGTCTATTCATATCTATCAGTAATTTATATAGGAGACGGTTTTTCAAACAGACATAATCTGTATGGATGAAGTAGAAGAGAATAGATCACTGAACCACAATGTGCTCATTTGCCCATTTGGTGACTTCAGGAGTGGAGGTGGGGGGGGGGGGGGGTGTGGTTAATTTGAAGTGGAGGTTTACTATGATCATGCTAAACATAAATAGAACTAAAAACTTAACCTATATAAACTACAGACTGTCTACAATTGCCCCAACTAGAAAATTTGACTCAATAGAAATTGTAGAAATTCGACGAGGTAGGGGCAGACCAAAGTTAACATGTGATGCATTAATTAGAAGGGATTTGAATGGATTTGAAAACCTCACCATCAATTGCACTTAATCGAGCACAATGGAAAAGTTTGATCCATGTAGCCGACCCCAGTTAACTTGGAATTGAGGCTATGTTGTTGTTGTTGTATATAAACAATACCCACTCATATGAGTTACATGATTTTCACAAGTTTCTCTGCTTGAGAGTTGAAAGGCTCTCAGCCACCTGAGGGGAATTTCAAAGTAATTCCATTTATGCATTAAACCTCTTGATCCAATCTCATTGTATAAGTTTTGTTCAAAGTATTATAGGATTTTCTACTGCATCAAACTGAGCCAAATGGAAACATTGTATTCATATAGCCAACCCCAACTAATTTGGTATCGAGGCTTTGTTGCTATTGTCATTGTAAAGTCTAGAGTTGGACTTGTCTTTCAGAATTGCCTTTTAGTAAAAATCTTGATAAGTATTTTTCACAAAACAATCTAGTTAAGTAGCTGTGGTGCTAAATCAGGTTAAGTTTTGATGTTTCCTTTTGTTCGAGGTGATTTACACTCTATCCAATGTGTGATATGAGATGAGAGCATAGATAATTTGTAGGGAACTTGTACTTAGTACACAAAACATGTTAAACATACTTCTCGAATGGATGCAGCTTGTCGAAGAAATGAAAACGTATGAACTCAAAAAAATTCATGGCATTAAACATTTGTATATCTTCTAGTGTTAATTTAGTATTCCTCTTATACTAACAGAGAATCTTGCAAGAAAATATCTGTCTAAACTTGATAGGATGCTTAGATTTTCTGTAGAGTGATGGATGATATCAACGCTAAGTTTCAAGGCTGGTTAGGATCTTCGACAACTAGAGCTCACTGTAGAGGGAAATTGGAGTCAGAATATGCATAATTGTAAAGAACCGAACCATTCTCTAATAAAAGATTGTATCAGTCGAGTCATCTAACTAATTTGTTAGTTGTCTATTTAAGATCTTTCCGCAACTAGGAGTAGAACCAAGAAGTCTTTAGACCTGTCAGTCCAAAACACGGATTCTTCCATGCAAGCATGTGCTCTTCTCATGACTCAAAACTATTCAGAGAGGGACTAATGGAATAATCTTTCAGTCCATCACCTTTAATCATCGTTGCTAAATCAATATCCGAGGAGGAAAAGAGAAACTGAGTTCAATATCTCAACTTTCTATCATAATTTGAATAAACTTTGAGTGGCAATTTGCAAATTGGCAATCAAATGACTGTGGTAAGTTTATGAACATAATTAGAGGGAATTCTATAAAACTAGAAAACCACAGTTTGACTTGGAAACGTGGGTTGTGTTTTAAGGTTTCTTTGAGTGACTTAATCATGGTTTCTAGGAATTTTTAAGCAAATCAGTAAAAGATATTATAAAAGATGAAAATTTAGTAGATATTCTTGTAGACCTGTTAATGTAGTAGCAAATCACTTTGTAAGATTTGTTGTGAGAACAAACAAAATATTTTTCTTAGGAAGGAATAAATTTATCTTTTTTTGTGTTGTTGTGAAAATGTTCTTTCCTTATCAAATATTTAAAATGAGGGTACAGTTGTTTAGATAAATCTTTGGTTGAACCTTCCTGAGGTTTATGGAAGGTTAGAAGAGGGTGAAATTAAGAATCTTTCAACAGTGGAGTGACTTAAAAATCTAAGGAAAGAATAAATCCAATTATTAGCAATAATAGATTTTGTTCTACAAGTGCTGTCTAATTAAATATAGCATTGCGATTGGAGAACAACATTTTCCTAATTTTCAGTTAGACGACGAGAAAGAACATAAACCATTTGCAATTTTAGTAAATGATTACAACCCTGTTGTTATGCAAGCTACATCTGCGAATATCGCCTACATGCTTAATTAGGAGCCTCTATGACGATTTCTTGAAATCGATTTTTGCAATTGTGCTTAAAATTCTTGCTAAAAAGTGGATCAGAGACATAGCATCCTACTTACTTTTGTACCACTTATCATCTCATGTCAATTCATTGTAAAGTTTTTTTGTCTTTGATTCTCAGCATTGTAGAATTCTCTTTCATATACTGATCCTACTTGCAAGTTGCAACGATTGATCCTAATTGTCAATATATATGTTCCTGTTAGGATTCTACATAAGATTCAATGGTTTTATGATCAGCAGGATCAAATTCATTGGCCTGTTTGGGCTTGGGAACTAGGAGTTGTGTAACTTTTTCATATGATTTAAACGGTCACCAAACCAAGGCCATATATTTGCGAAAAAAGCGCTTACACTTTAGAAAGAATCTTGTAAAAAAGAGAAGGCAATAAGAAAAACATGGAATCAGTGGATCTACTTGCAGAAAGAGAAGGCGCTTTAGGCGACATTATGGCGTGGTGGATATGAGGATCAATGGATGACATGTTCTGGATGAGTGTTCCACTACTTGATAAAAAAAAAAAAAAAAAAGAATGAAAGGGAAACAACACGTAAGCCATTCATGAAAGAATTTCCAGTGATTTGAGATATATTCGTTCTTGTTGTAGAATAAGATACATATGATGCAATCATTGGAAATTTAGGAGGTGAAGCAGGTGGTAACATAACTTTGAGTAGGCTAAAGTTGATTCTTCTTCCATTTTGGCTCAAGTGACAACATAGAGCTGCTTCTTCTTTTCCTTTTTTTTTTTCTTCCCCTTTAGTAGTCAATATTTTCGTCAAAAATCACTTTTAACAGTTTCAATTTAGCGGAATGAAAGAGTTCGATCCGCATAGCCGACTCCAACTAATTTCTGATTGAGGCTTTCTTGTTGGTAAATCTAACTGTTTTTGTGTTTTACTATGATTTTATGGATTAGAAAATGCTTGCTTTATATAATACTGTTAAAAGATTTTACAATGGCTAGGCTAAAGAGAAACAGCCAAATAGATAGCAGGCACAGGCAGCACGCAACACTCAGAAACCAAGAAGAATTAGACAATAGTATCCTAGTTTCTTTCGCGATCACCTGCCTTTAAGCCTAAAGGCTTGTTAGCAACCACAAGCCACATAGCTGAGATGCATTGCCACCTCTTAAATATCTAGCACATTGGAATCTTGTACTGGATTATTCTCTTCTATTCTCTCGATCCAAATGACTGATGAGACGGCAGAACCGCTACATTTTGAACAGTTTTGAACAGTTTTGAACACTACTAGTTTCAATAAGTTACATCCATGGCCTCGTTAGTAGTGCTTACATTTGTATTACAATACACTTGCATTTTCTTATCTCCACTTATGTAAGAACATTTTATCGCTATGTAGCCAATTAAGTTTGGATAAAGACTCCAAAACCCATTTTCTACACACGGAAAATTGGAGAGGGAAGTCTTAAGCCCATTTTCCGAGGGTTGGGATAAGTTGACACTTAGTGTAAAACTTTTGTCACTCTTTATGAATGGATCGAACAAATGAGTTTAACCAATGATGTAACTTATTGCACTAAACCGAAGCACAATCTTTATAAATTGATTTAGGATACAGGCTATGTTTTTGTGTTGTTGTGAGGCTGCCTTGTTGTTATTGTTGTAATCTTGCATTTTCTAATTCTTCTCCTTCATTTATTACTTTGCTCCTCATCTGTTGTAGTTTTTATCTAATGGTTTTACTGTGCAGCTATCCTCACATCCTCATTTAAATTACTCTGCTGTTTGTTTGTTGCCCAACAACATTGACCAAATTAACTGCTATCCATTCTTTTTTTTTTCAGATAAGTTGCAAAATCGACGAGGTAGGGTTTTAGAGGAAGACTGAAGTTAACTTAAACGTATTAATTAGAAAAGATTTAAATGATTTAAAAAGTTCATCATCAATTACTAAATCAAGCATAATAAAAGAATCTAATTAATGTAGTCAAGTCTAACTAATTTAAAATTGAGTCTACGTTGTTATTGTTGTTGAGATTAGTTGTTGTGGAATACAATGTCATGTAGTAAGTGCTATGTGCACGTGCCCCTCTACCGTGTTGTGCGCACTACGAACTTTTTATGCAGATGGTCAAGGGAGACCGTATTGTTGAATACCGCATACATAAATTGAAACTTAAAAGCAGGGAAGGGCAATTCTTAAGACTATATGTCTTGTACTAAACAGTTCAACAGACTTGCATGAAATCTGAATGAATCACAACGCGCTTATAGGAAACGAAGTATGCACTGTACTATGACTGCTTGGTGTAACTACATGCAACTTAATTCTCTTGAAGGAAACATACAGGATGAGGGATGAGGGGTGCGCAAACCGTCACTTAATTGTTAAAATTATCAAACTACCGCTAAACCAAGAGTTCACAATAATTTGACTGTTTTACGGCAATCAAACTTTTTACTGTTGATTTTTTGATCGATTTGATTTTGTTTGTGCAACAATAACAATAATAACAACATAACCTCAGTTCTAAATTAACTGAAGCCAAAGCCAACTACAATGTATCAAACTTTTTTTCAAACTTTTTCAATATGGATAATGATCTTTTCAAATCATTCAAATCTTTTTTAATTAATACATCTTATTTTAATTATCACCTTAAATTTAAATTTTTATTGAGTCAATTTTTTAATTGAGGGCTCATCATATTTTCAAAAAAAAAAAAAACTACATGCTTCAATCAATGACCACCCATTGAAAACACAAACTCAATAAAAAATTAGTAGTGTAAATTTATTTCCGAAGTCAAAAACATGTAAAAACTCATTCCAAATTTAGGGTGTTGCCCACACCTATACGAGTCATATACATAAGTCTTCCTCTCAACATTACACGGTACAATAAAATTCAAGGTACATCGAAGCTTGTTCGAAACTTCTTCAAGTAGGGTTTGGAAAGCTCAACTAATTTGGAATTGAAGATGTCAATGGAAACATAATCCTTTAAAGTGTTTTTTCCTAACTGATACCCCCAACAATTTATTGATCTCAAGTACCAATCAATTTGGGACTGAAGTTGTTTATTATTGTTACAAGCATTAATATTTTGCAAAAATTGAGCAAGGAAGAAGACGGAGAGTGATGTATTGAATCCAAAACCATATATCCATGTTTGCTATTCAATATCCAATATTCAGTCACATCGGATTAACAGTTTCATTGAACTCGACATATAGAACCAGGAACCAAACTAAACCCTAACATAACCACGAACCATAGCGATCAAAAACAAACTCTCTCTACACAGCAGAGAGAGAGATAGATGGACGGAGAACACAAAGAGCAACCATAAGAGCCATAAAGCAACCAAGACCAGATAACACTACTACTAATACCAAGCATCACCACTAGCATGAACAAACTAGTTCCTCCAGCTCCCATTGGAGTCTCCCCTGGAGGAGTAGCGAGAGCCACCGCCGCCACGGCCGCCGCCGCCGCCGCCATAACCACCACCACCGCCTTCACGACGGCCTCCGTAGCCACCACCACCACCACCATAACCGCCGCCGCCGCCTTCACGACGACCGCCGCCGTAACCGCCGCCGCCACCACCGTATCCGCCACCGCCGCCACCGCTGCGGAAGCCGCCGCCGCCTCCACCACCAGCACCGCCGCTGCCTCTCGACTGAGCCTCGTTGACGGTGATGCTACGGCCGTCGAGTTCCTGGCCGTTCATGCTTTCGATGGCGTCCCTCATGGCTTGCTCGCTAGCGAACGTCACAAATCCGAACCCTCTCGACCTTCCAGTCTCGCGATCGCTGATGATCTGTACACAAGAACGACAAACAGGGTCAGATTCAATGACTGATCCAGATCTGAAACTTTTACGATCAAGATCTAACTTCAAAACTGATAGATCTGTGATCTAGTAATACTAGTACTAAGACAACAACAGCAGGACATACCGTTTCCGGTGATCAATAAAAGTAACAGTAGTAGTAACACAGAGAGAACGAGAGAAACACAAACAGATCATTCAACAAAGCCGAATCAGTTCGATGATCCGTTCCGATCCGGCTTGATCGGATCTCTGCTTCTGCTGGTAACAGACCTTTGATTCGAGGATCTCTCCGTACTGACTGAAAGCCTTCTCGAGCGAGTGATCGTCGGTCGCCCATGCGAGTCCACCAACGAAACATCTGTACTCAACGTCTGCGCCCGCCATCGAAACCCTAACGAACCAGACGAACGAACAAACAAACAAGAAACCTAACAAACGAACAGAGAAGAAGAAGAGCACGAAGAACAACGTGAATGCGAAACCCTAGATTTATAGCTGACTCGAGGTCTGATTTAACTAGGGTTAGTTCAAACTTACTCGCCACCCGAGTTTACCTTTGTCCCGAGATAATCATTTAGAGACTCGATGAGTGCAACACCGCTCGATCATTTCCGGATTCGAGAAGGTTTATCTGATTCTGGAATGGAGTAGTAGTTGGATTGGGAAATGGGATGGGACGGTCTTAAACGGGAATGGGTAAAGTAAGGAGCGTGAGTGGGACGGATTTGCCGCGTTATCATAACGCGCGTGGGGCCCACTCTCACGTGTCTGGATTAGCTCGGGAGAAGATAATTTATTCGAGGTTGTTGAAGGGGTGAATAGGTTTTCATAAATATCTTGTTTGTGCAATTACGATTGTGTCCTCGAGAGAATGATTGAACTACC
The DNA here is from genome assembly GCA_039657365.1 of Stephania yunnanensis. Lineage (NCBI taxonomy): Eukaryota > Viridiplantae > Streptophyta > Magnoliopsida > Ranunculales > Menispermaceae > Stephania > Stephania yunnanensis. The sequence continues at coordinate 60,937,645 of CM077585.1, forward strand.
CTTTCCTTAATCCTTATATTAGTTAATTTTTCATTGTATAATTGCACATCTTTGTTTTTTTTTTAGCAAATTATAGCCAAATTTACATGCATTTTGGAGTGTCCTCATAAACAATTGAGGTTCACATAGCGGTGCTCCTTTTTTTTTTAGCAAATTGTAGCCGACCTCGTTTGGTTTATTTTTGCAAATGGAGAACTTGCATTTTGAAGATCATTATATTTGTAAGAGTCGATATAATTGTGAGGTGCCCTTATAAACGAAATGGTATTTTAGAAAAAAAAAAGATTTTTTTTAGAGGTGCCCTTATCAATCAATGGGGTGCACTCATCTTGTGACTTGCCTTTAATTTTGTGGGGTGCACATAGCCAGACCCATTTGAAAATTGTTATTTTCTAATTAATGTCACATTGAAAAATCAAAGAAATATTCATTATTTTTTAAAATAAAACCTAATCCATGCGGTCAAAAATATTATTAATTTTTTTTTTTGTAATATTTTGTTTTTTTGACAAATCAATGGATATCATTTCATTAATCGGGCTGAAATTACATCTTTCACATTGAGCATAATAATTTCTTATAGAATTTCACACCACATACAATTTAAATCATGAAGTTTAGCAAACTTTGCCATAGCATGTGTTACTTCGCTAGCCTCTCTTCGTGCAAACTGAACTTTCCAATCCCTTTTAGTTTGAATAATAAAATCAAATTTTGTCAAATTGACCCCTCGACTACAAGTTTTGATGGCTATAAGATTGTAGAATATGAAGTTTCTACAATATGATACCACAACTACAATATGTAGTGAACGACCTACATTGTTCATCCAGAAACAACTAAAAGATTTTAAAAAAGTTGTAGAAGTTAGAAAACCGTAGTTAGATGTGAAAAACCAGATGATCCTCGTCTAGAAACTATCAGTAGGGAAGTAAGTGAACGCGAGTTGGGGATTTGATATATTATATATATATATATGTTACTTTTGTTATGTGTATATACGCGTTATCTACGTAGTAATTGATTCGCGTCGTTCTCCATTTGCGGTCGGAGATGGCGGATTCACGCGATAGCGATGATGCCGGTGCGAGAGGTAGACAGCCTTCAATACCATCAGCGGAGGATTTACAGATGCTTTCTGATCGTGTCGCTGCTCAGGGTCAGCAATTGGAGGGTTCATCGCATTGATGACTTCCCAATTTGCTCCACCAGCACAACTAACTCAGACATCTGGTCCTATTGCCACTACAATTCCGACCGTAATGTCGGTCGTACCTGCGACACCGATGACAGGAGCTCCAGCAGTAGAGGTTGTGTCTACATCATCTTCCACACCTCCATCAACTAGTTCTACATCGGTAGTTCAACTAGTGAAAGATTTCATCAGATTGAAACCAGTTACTTCGATGGTCAGAGAGATTTTGAGAAGATTGAAAAGTGGGTCCTGTCGCAGGAGAAGCTACATAGAGTCTTGCAGATTGAGGATAGACTAAGAGTTGAGATATCATCGTACACCTTGCAGCGAGACGCCGATGTGTGGTGGCGTGCGACGATAGTTGCTGAAGGAGAGTTTGAGTATTGGGATGCCTTCAAGACTAAGTTCTATCAGCAGTACTTCCTACCTACGGTGATGAAGAGGTTGAGGAAGGAATTCATGAATCTCAGACAAGGAGCCAACGAGACAGTGATGAGAGGGAGCGAGGAGACAAAAGGGCAAAGGATCGAGGATATGGGATAGAGTTGTTCAGGGGGCAATTGTGCCTTATGTAGCATCTCTACACCTTTGCGGACTATTATGGGTAGACCTCATGTACCACCACCAGTCAGACCTGCATTGCCAGCTCCTACTACGTCTACTTTACCAGCCTTATACACCACTACCAGCTCACGTCAGCAACACGGTGGTAGAGGCAAAAGTAGAAGTAGATGACGAGGACGAGATAGTTCCAAACCAAGGCAGAGACATGCATCTGCACAGGCCCAGGATCGGGCGTAGGGTCGACTAAAGCAGTCACTTATTATCGATGTAGTTCGATGGGACATATCAGTCGAGAGTGTCCACAGTTAGTGATAGTGATTCCACCACACGTCGAGAGGTCGTCAATACAATTACACCGCAAGATGACGACGCTACACGGAAGCTCATTGAGGGTATGGTTTCCATTTGTGGTCGTCGAACTTATGTTTTGTTTGATTCATGTTATACCGTTTATTTTATTTCTGGTCGCATGGTAAACACGTTAAGGTTGAAACCAATTAGCGTTGGAGTTCATTTGATTTTGAGTACTGCAGTTGGGGATAAAATTTACCCTAATGCACTTGTTGAGAGAGTATCAAAGGATCATAAACCGACATTCTATATCTAAGATTCATTGAGTTATGCCCCGAGTCCTGAGTGTACTGACTGGACTAAGACGGCATATCGGTGTCTCAGATTTCGAGGCAGATTGTGGATATCGGCAATGACATAGCTGAGAGATGAAATTCTTCAGGATTCTCATCGTTCTCGGTTCATCGTTCATCCAGGAATGACGAAAATGTACTATGATATGAAAAGACATTTTTGGTGGTCTGGGATGAAAGCGGACATATCAGAGTATATAAGGAACTGTGGGATCTACCAACAGGTGAAAGCAGAGCATCGTAGACCTGGAGGATTACTACAACCGCTTCCCATTCCACGATGAAAGTGGGAAGACATGGGCATGGATTTCGTTCGAGGACTGCCGAGGACTATTCATAGACATGATTCTATCTGGGTGATTGTGGACAGATTGACAAAATCTGCCCATTTCATACGAGTTGCAGCTCATTACACATTTGACCAACTGAGTGTATTGTTCGAGAAAGATATTATCAGGATGCGTGGAGTACCTTTGACTATTACATCAAACATATATGTTATGTATACGTCCAGGATGTGGCGAAGTATATAGGATCAGTACGGTACGCGCTTATAGTTTAACACAACATTTCACCCTCAGACTGATGGGCAGACCAAAAGGTAGATTCAAACTCTCGAAGATATGCTCAGGGCGTGTGTACTTGAGTTTGGCGGATCGTAGGAAGAGTATTTACCGTTGTGTGAATTTGTGTACAACAACAGTTATCATGTGAACATTGATATGGCGCCATTTGAGGTGTTATATGGCAGACCGTGTCGCTCACCATCTTGTTGGGCTGAGCCAGAAGACCAAAATTTGTTAGGGTGTCGATCACACAAAAAAGGTAAGATAGATTGTCCAGAAGCTTAAAGGAGCCCAAGAGAGGCAAAAGAAGTATGCAGACATGTATCGCAACGATCCCATGTACGATGATGAAACTTTAGTGTATCTAAAGGTTTCTCTTCATAAGGGTCATCATCGATTTGGTTTGAAAGGCAAATTAGCACCAAGATTCATCGGGCCTTTCAAGATCAAGAAACGGGTTGGAAATGTTGTTGGGACATGTGCCCTAAGTCACATATTTCCTCTCATATGAGGCGTTGGGCGGAAGTCTACCTTCCGACCAACAGAGTTCCTCATTTCAACTGTGAAGATGGAGTGTTGATTTTCTCACCTCCAGGGCCTTCTCGGTTTAGTATTTAGTCCCAGGGCTCAACAGCTATACACCACACTCGCGTTCCGTATTCTTGATTATCTCACGACTTATATTCATGATTTACATTTCTGTTCATTTACTTTATATGCATGAATTGTAGCCGTTTTCTTGGGTTTCTTGTTAATATTAACTAAATTTCTATGGGATTTACTCACCTAAAACTTGTCATTGTTTGTTGGTGGCAAGTTGCAGATCCTACGACGAGCCGGGGGAAGGCGGTGATTGGCGACTACCTCTGATTTGGAGCGCCCTCCAATAGCTTACTCGTAAGTGTTTGTATTTACGTATACATACTTTTTGAGATCATTTTGGGAGACTTTTCACCTGATACATGTATATTGATGCCTATTATATATTTTTGTCGCTTTAACTGATATACATGATATCTTTTTGTTGGTTTTCACCAAGTTTTTAATTAATGCATAACTTGTTTACATTAATTATATGCATATTATTAAGACTTCCGCTATTAAAAATAACCTGAAAAGAATTAAAATAAACAAATTAAGTTGTAAAACTTCTTAACTTAGCATATTTCGATAGAATGCTATCTTTTAAAACAACGAAATTTACTAAGTTAGATTACAAGATGGATAGTTCGCATGTCGTCATAGACATAAGTGCAGGTGACGTAGCATGACTTGGTGACGTGTCCGGCGACGTGGCGGTGCTCGGTTTGCTTCGAAATTTGGGGTCGTCACACGAAATCAGCTTGATATTCGAGTCTAATGGGGTGGATGCAATATAAGGATCAGTGATTACATAACGAGAGATCAAATCAGAGGCATATTTTGCTTGTGAAAGATATTATCCATCAGAAGTAGAATTGATTTCAAGACCAAGAAAGTAACTCAAATTACCTAAGTCTTTCATCTCAAAGTGACTTTTGAGATATTGTTGTAAGTCATAAATCTCAGTTAAGTCATCCCCGGTGTTGATCATGTCATCAACATAAAGTAGGAGAAGAACCATGCCTATGTCAGTTAGTCGGTAAACAAGGCAGAATCATGAAACTCAACTGAAAGCCAAACAGTGTAATAATGGAAGTGAACTTGGCAAACCAGGCACGGGAGCATGTTTAAGCTCATATAATGCGCGACGGAGAAGGCAAACTTGTTTTGGAGAATGAGAATAGCCAGGAGGTGGACACGTATAAACTTCTTCTGCAAGATTGTCGTTCAGAAATGCATTTTAAACATCCATTTGAAAAAAGGCCAATGTCGAACAATTGCTACAACAAGTAAACTTCGAACAGAGGTCAAAGCGGGCTATAGGGGCAAATTTTTCTTCATAGTCAATGTCATATTCCTGTGTGTAACCTTTAGCGACCAGACAAGCCTTATATCGCTCAATAGAGCCATCGGAGCGAGTTTTATCTTGTAAATTCATTTGCATCCAATCGGAGTATTGCTAGAAGTTAGTTCAACTAAGTCCCAAGTATGAGTCTTTCTACTGGTGCACTCAGTTCTTTTGTCATTGCTTGCTGCCACAAGGGGTCAGAACTAGCCTCTCGATAGGAGGAGGGCTCATGTAAAGAATAAATATCAGAAAAACAATGATAATCTTTGAGGTAATTTGTATCATCAAAAATCATGGAGATGGGTTGTGAGACTTCACTTTTCTCCATCAAATAAGGAACTTTTCGATTGTCGGATGACTGATTTGGTGTCTTGTGGCGACAACGAGCGTCTGTAATGGTGTGGTCCGTCGGCTACGATGTGAATTGGCAACGACAATGACGAGCTGGCGAGTGCAGGTCGCATCGGAGGAACTGGCAACTAGCGGCGAAAATTGCAAAGGTAGCGGCGGAACAAGCAGATCTGGTGTGTAGCGGCGGCAGCGACGGAGTCGTGCAGTGGTGGAGCAGGGGTGGTTGCAGCAGTGGTGGAGCCGTTGTGCGGCGACAACGGTAACGGAGGATTTGCAGGCGGCGGTGGAGCAGGTGGTGTGGCGGCCCTCGCCACCCTGGGGTGACATGTCTCCATGTACTCCTTGCCAGCTGGCCCAACTACACGTTTACGCCACTTGCCCGTCCTTTTCTTGTCTCGAATTTCTTATCCACGTGTGTGTACAGTGTATATATGAAATAAGCAGCGAAAGTTGTACGTAAAATTAGAAAAATATATTAACCAATTTAAACAAAACCTATTGTGGAAAAACCTTGAAAAGTACTGTATCTGTACAATCTCAAATCACTCCCCAGTTCCCAAAAGAATCAAATAAGTCTTTAACCTCGGACAATCAGATAAAGTCGTCCAAACCCTTCTTGCCCCTACTAGCAGGGTCTGCACTCATCCATCACAAAAAGTAAAATAGAGAGTACAGTTAGTAAGATTCCAACAAAGTACACCGAGCATTTACAAAAGAATAAACAGATATCAATAATCATGTCAAGTAATCATGCGGAAACTAAACATACAACTGTAAGTAAGATCATCGCATGAATAAATATACTTCACCTCAATCGCGTCGTCGACATTTGTCGATTCACGCCTCCGATCGGTCCAACAACGCCATCGCGTCGTTCACCGCGTCGTTGCCGCTGCCTAGCCGATGTCACTGCGTCGCTGCCGTCGTCACCGTCGCGCCACCCCGACCGCTCCTCACGATCTCTCTTTCTCTCTTCTTGTTCTTCTCTCTCGGATCTCTTTTTCTTTTCTCTTCTCTGTCTCATTTTTCTTTCTCTCTCTCTTACTTTTTCTTTCTTTTCTCTCTCCTCCTTTTGATCTTATCTTTTTTTCACTTCATATATATATATATATATATATATATATATATATATATTTTTTTTTTTTTCTTTTCATTTCAAATCAAAAGTCCTTGAAAACCAAACAGCGCGCATCTCGAGGCACCAACCCGCCTCACTTTCAAAATTGCAACACTCGCACCACTCGCATCACGTGGTGTATCCAATGTACACACTAAAACCACATAACGCGACTATCTCGGTCCCACATTAGCACGCGATTCGATGCGCGTCCATCATTTGTATTTCGACTCACCGAATTCTCCGCGTATACGTTTTTTTTCAATAATTAGCACCTCCACTTGAGATTCGGACATACGCATCCCGACAAGTGGGTCCCACATACGACCCTAAAATGACACGTGTCACGAGTCAAATTTTCGGGCCGTTACAGGTGGGATAGCGGCGGTAGCGACGCGGTAGAACTAGCAATGGCAGCGGCGAAACATCGGCGACGTAGTAGGCGAGCGGCTGCAGAGATAGAGCATATCTATAAACAATGGAAAGACAGAAAGGTGTGCGGCATGGCAAGCGCAGAAAGCGAAACAGTGTGCGGCAATGGCAACAGATGTGCAGTGGCGGCGGTGGATGTGTCAGACAGACAGAGATGCAGGTGTAGTACAGGCGCATGCCGAGGCATTGCAACATACGAGACAAAAAAACAAATAGGAAAACCCACGATTAGGGCTTTGATACCATGTTAGTTTGTGAATAGAATATGTTTATTGTGTATTGATCTTTTGTACATGGTAATCTATATATACACGTATAAGGCTTCAAATACAAAAGGAAAGTTTAATAACAAAAGGAAACTGCTAATTACACGAGATACTAATTCCCATAACTGTTAAACGTAATATTGAGTTTCCTTAACACGAACGAGTTTCCTTAACTGGTAGTTTCCTTAACATCTTAATTTGGTGATAATTTTTTTTTCAAATATTTATCCCCAAGATACAACCAGATGCTCTTTCAAACGAAAATCATCAAGTTCGAAAGTCTGTCAAATTGAGCTTTTGCTTCTCTCACAAATATTTAATCTGAAAAAAACCAATGAAATTCCAATGTTTTTGTTATACTAAAATAGAACTGGAAGCACTGGTTCAAACCAAAGTGATTGTTCAAATTCGAAAAATAATACCCGTTGTATTATTCAACAGTTGCACATGTTAATCAAAATAATGAAACTATCTGTCAACAATTAATTTCGAAATAAAAAAATATTTAAGTTTAAAAAAAAAAAAATTAATTTTACAAAGCTAACAAATATAAGCTCAATGCTCTATCTTTGACTTTAAATATTAATTAAATACTATATATGTACACCCCAATATCCAATGACACTTGGACTCTATTCATTAGGTTTTTCTAAAGTAAAGCTAAAGAGATGGTGTTTGTATGTAAAGAGTTTGTACTCTTTTCAAGTGAGTAATATATGACTAAAAAGTTTTCTATTCAAACTCTCTCAAGTTCAAAAATTCATCCCACGCACCACTTCTTTCTTGCCTACACACACCATCACATTCATCAACCACAAAATTGTAAAAAGAATAAAATAAATTAAAAAAATCAAGGGGTGGGCTCGCAGCGAGTAAGTGTACGTAGTGACGAATGTTTGTATCTCGATGGTATGTCTTATTGTCACTCTTAGTCTACTCTCTTTCTTTGGGCCTCTCAAGGACCACTGGATCAAAGTTTAATGCCCATCATCCGTATATAATCGATGGTGTCAAGGCCCACTGATTAAAGCGCTTGTGCATTTGCCAATGTCTGTGGTCATAGTCCGTGGTCCTGAGCACAAAGATGTACCCTGCATTTTCATTTAAAGCAAGTATTACAAATATTACAAGTCATTAAGTTGTTGTGATTTGTGAATGTCGTGAGTTGAAGGAAAATTAAGGGTGCAAGTGGTGGTGGGCATCCCACGAGAATTGTGAATGATTGATGGACCAAATAATTTTGGGATGGAAAATGCTAGCGTGACACGTACATTGGGTATGCAGGTCGGGCATGCACATGTATATGTCCCTTCATTTTTGCTGAAATGTATGTCTAACGTTGCCTAACTAAAGTTACACTATCATTCTCCTTTTGAGATTACGAAATTACTCCCTTCGATATATAGTATGCACTTGCCAAGTGCTACTAGTTCAAATCGTGTTGTTTGAGAAATCGTTGATTGAAGAAGGCTCATTGATGTTGAGTTCCTCGAGCGTGTAATTAATAGAGTATAATTGTAATCTCGTGTAGCAATAATTTATGTATACTATCATTAATTGACAAGAAAAAAAAAAAACACGCTGTAATGTAACTAATTAGTATGAAGTAAGCTTGACATATATAACGTTACTTTTACATTTTAAATAGTTTTAAAGCATGTTACACTAAATGAACTATGCAAAGACAAATTAAAAGATTTTCAATAACAAATGTACATGCAGAGCAAGAATTAAAGGCAACAAAGATATCCAACGAGAGTTCACATGGAGAGGTCGGCCTAGTGTCCATTCTCAACATTGCCTTTTATCAATGACTATTGATAACATATATTCACAAAAAAACATGTCAAAATCTATGCAAAAAGATCTCAAATTATTGAAATACTTGGCTCCCAAAATGTCACGCCATGCAATGCGTTTCAAAAAAAAAATAATAATAATGATAGTCACGATACATTAGAGACCGAAAGGACATGCAACTTTCTTTCTGGTACACCTTTAATAACAAAAAATGGGTAGCAGACTAGCAGATAAGGTGGTGATAGATTCTTTGTAAAGCACTAAGAATTTTGGAAAGTAGATGTCTAATGTAACTTTTAATTCCATTGATTAATCAAGCCCACAAACAACAAGAGCTAGTTACTACATGGAGATTAATTAGTTATATACATATATGTACCACCTTGTACTATAGTTATCAATCTAGGTACAGTGGAATTGAAATCAACAGTGAATTGTTGGCTCATTTTGTGTACTCTGCAACTGCTGATCTTTTACATCATGTCTGTCAATTGGTATGCTTTGACCATGGAGCCACAATCAGAGTTACGTTTTCTAAGGACCCCAACCTAAGTTTCTAATCGGTGCCATTTTCACTATTCATTATTTTTTTACTCTCTTCTTGTTTTATATTTTAAAGTCATCTTGTATTATTTTTAAATTTAAAATTAAATTATATAAAATAATGATAAAAAATAAAATAGTATAAGATATAATGTTGATGGTTGGAGACGTAAATAAAGTTAATGTCATTGTTTACACCAAAATAAACATAAATAGCGTTAATGTTCCATTGTTTTAGTGTTGTTGAGTTGGATATGTCTTTAAATTCTACTAATCCTACTAATATCAATAAACTATCCCTAACTAATTAACCTCGTGATTTACGCATAAGAAGAATCAACATATTTGAAATTGGATGGGGGAATTTGATCACAAGTTTTGCTTTGGTGCCATGGTTATTGGTTAATCTATATAAAAGCTATTAACAATTTGATCACAAGTCAGGATCCAAATAACAAGAAAGCATTATATGGTGGAAGAGATAAATGGTTATTGGTTAGAGTGAGGGTAATTGTGTCTTTTCCGGGTAAATTAATTTATTAGTAAAAGGTGTTAAAGTCTGGACTCAAAGAGTTCAAATAGATTTTTTTAACAATTTATCTTAGTGCCAATTAATCATGAGGTTGTTGAGTCAAATGAAGAATATCAATTTTATGAAAAAGAAAATAATATAAATTTGTAAAATCTTTTCCTTTGTGGTTTTTTTTTTCACGAACTTTACTTATTTTTTTAGTTTTTTTTTTTTTTTTTAGTTGTTTTCTCTTTCAAGAACCTTACTTAGTTGTTTCCTAAAAGTTGTATATTCTTAATAAGTCCTCCTAGAGCCCAAATGCTTTTAGTCATATCTTTTATAAAATTATATATAATTTTTCGTGGAATAATTAAATGTAATCCTAAACACCACCACAACATTATGAAAACGTCATGATTTATATGTATGCGATGAATAGTTGAAAATGCATCCAGCCGAAAATCAAACTCATTAATTTGTCACGATAGTTGGTGATTTAACAATTCAACTATGGTTGTAATAAAAAGAAGGCTCTCTACTTTTCAAAAAAAAGGGCTCTGTTTTGTTAAAAAAAAAAAAAAAACGACTCCATCAAAGTTTTCAACTATTGTTTTAGTAATTGAGACTTTCTAACAATTTATTTGGGTTGTCGCCATAATTTTAAATTTTTAATTTTTTTAAGTATATTTGTTGGTGGAATATCTAATTGAACACAAAAACTAAACAAATAATAAATTAAATAATATATATATATATATATAGAAAATCGCCCCAGAATATAATTTTTAAAGCTTGGATTAAAATAAAGAAAAATTAGCTGTTTTTCCGTTATGAATAATCTATTATATGTTTCATGCAATAAAAATAATAGTAGTAACAGTGCGGACGGCGCCATCTGCGATGTTTGATATATGCTAGATTGTTTAGAAGTGGGGTTTTGTCTTCCACTGATCCAATCCTACTCTTTAATTTAATGGATTTGAGCCGTTACCGTTATTACAAGGTCTCCCTCTACAATTCAAAACGGAAGTCAACTTTTTAAGCCACTCAAAGTGGTCAAACAAGCAACTGTCCACGTGGCAGTTCTACTTCACAAAGATAATATTCTGAAGTGGCCTTTAATTCGCCACTGCCACGCAATTAGTCTAGTTTCTCAAGGAAAATGATTGAGTACACGTTGGACACTTAGAAGTTGGACATCGTTTATTGGTGTCTATTGATTTGTGTGTACTGCTCATTTAAACGACACGGTAGAGTGATTTGTTTTGGAGTTAACTATATCTACGCATCACTGAAAGTCTATACATAAGTAGGAAAACTCCTGGAACTATAAACATATGTCTAAATTATAAACAATATATACAACATATATAGTCTGATGATCTAATTAACACCATAGAATGATTAAATTAAGGAATAATCAAAACTTAGAGACGTGATCAAGTCATGCTTTCCACCAGTTATGTGTGATCGATTGAGGCTCGTCAACAGACTCAACGCACACCTTGTAGCTAGACACAATAAATATATTCACATTATACATAATCTAGAGTAAAGTCAGCTGGTATTTATCATTTAAGTATATTCTTAACATTCCAATGGCAAGTCAACTATTAATTTTTTTGTTAATTAGAAGGCAAAACAAAATTGTCCAAGTTATCTCATTCTTATCTTGATAAAATTAACATATAGTCTTCCATCAGCTGTTGATCAATTGTGAACAAGGCTGACTTCACTTCTAAACACCTAAGTCTTGTTAGTTTTCGTAACACTACTTCAAGTTTTGTTACAAAAGTGTTACGAAATTAGGGTTTATACGTAAAGATCTCGATGCATAATCCAATAGTTTCAAACAAAACGATCACGTATGTATACATGTATAAAGTGTTTTTTTCATTTAGAAGTGGTTTAGAAAATACAACTAGCTAGCATCCATTTTTTTCATTTATAAAGCTCAAATAACAATAAAGCTTATATCCATTTTAAGTAAATGTTTTAGAGGTAAGGGTAATTATGTCTTTTTATATAATTGAGTAATCTAAGTTAGTAGTAAAAATCATTTGCATGTCAAAGAGTCTAAATAAATAAAATTTTTCAATCTAATGTGAAATTATGCACACTTATACATATGGTAATGCTAATGTGGATTTATGACTCATAATATGTAGATGAGTGACTTCAACGCGCGCGTGTTCGTGTAACACCATCCGTACCTCTTTTTTGCATTCAAGAATCAAGAGAACGAAAGTGACTTTGGAGGGAGGAAAGGAGCGGAGAGACCGCAATGTAGCATTCAATACTATTCTTCTTCTTTATCAGTACTCTCAGCAATGAAAACTAAGTAATGTGCTGCATAGACACCACTCGAGACATCAATTACCCGCGTAGCAAGATGTACCTCGAGTAACGTGTTTTTGCACGACTCGAGGTACATCCGCCAGCCAAAAGTGCCTTGTGCGTGGTTGACGTCTCATATTAATGTCCATGCACCAAAACTCTTAACAAAAAGTTAATTAAGTCTCCTAACTAATTAATGAAAAATATTGGAATAACAATAACTACAACACCCAACCTCATGACCATCTTGTTATGCATCTCGAAATGCGTATGTATCCATGGCCCGAGGTGAATCCGACCAATTGCCTTTGTAGGCTTGCATGGTCTGTTAATTTCAGCCATACAAGGCATGGAATCGTAGCAGTGGCATCACCATCGATCGATGGCTTTGAATGCAGGAAGAGACACATAAGTGCAACGTAATTAGTTTGGTGGTCTATAAATGTAAAAGCGCCTTTTAAGCAACTTTACTTTTTACAGTTCGCTAGCATTTACGCCAATGTGTCCCTCTGAAACTGAAGAAATAAAAGCCTGCAGAGCAATACAGGTGAAATGAAGTTGAGCAGAGTTAAAACAGAGAATTATGTGGCGCCCAGCGTGGCGCAGTGGTAGCGAAGACGTTAACTGAGGCAGAGGTCTTTTATTCGAGTCCTACTAGCTGCATCATTCCTCGAGACCTCCTACGAGTCTTGGTAGTTGCATCATTCTTTGAGACTTCTTGGATTGTGTGGGTTGGTGTGCCTGCCTCGTGAAACTAGTCGTATATGTAAAGGAAGTGAAGTCTCGCTAGAATGACAACGCCCAAGTCATACTCGAAGTCTCATTAGATGCAAGAGCTATTACGTATGCGCCTCGAGATGTAGACATATTTGATGATTTCAAATAAGTAAATCCAAATAAGTAAATCCTACGTACACTATCTTGCATACTTTTAATATTAGCCAACACTTTGATGATACAAAAGTAATCATGCTCGGTAACAATTTCAATAAAACATACACACCACCACCACAACAACAAAATACTAAAATTACCTCATGATGAGTCCTCATTGAGTTCGAATCACCACAAGTGGTCTCGATCGAGCTTAGGTCACTAATCCAACAAATTAATTAAATCTAAATCAAAGATTAAGAAATCTCAAATCCTGATAGATAACATACGCGTTTAGGTCTCATGGACAACTCTTTTACCTGTTGTGAGTTCGGAGCATGGTTTATCGTGCGTTGTCATTCTAACACTTTTTATAAAAAAAAAAAAAAAAAAAAAAAAAAAAAAAAAAAAAAAAAGACCAGAAAGAGATGTGATTTGATGTCTCTGTGCGTGCCATTAATAACAACAAATGAACAATAAACACAACACAAGCCATCACAAGAGGAGTTGTGTTTCGTGACCTATATAACCACTGAACTCTTCCACTACTACTACATGAGTACATGGGGCGCCCTACATGTTGTCCTGTCGATCTGGCTTGGGCGCGATTTCTGGGTTGACCAACCAACCCAAAAAACTTGACAAACCAGACCAACTTTCGCACCACATTTGATTTCATTTCATTTAATCATCATCATCATCATCATCAGTTGTTGCTCTTCTTTAGCCCATCAATTCGCTGAAATCGGACCCGAAAATGGTAGTTGGGAATAGTTGTTTTCCGTCTTTGTTACTCATTAATGACGGCGTTTCATTCACAATCCATAACGGTGATCAACGCCCCTTATCAATTCAGTCCTTAAACGCTCATTGAGGCATTTCATCAAACATTTACGATGCACTACAAATCTTCATCAAATCAGCGTCGTTTCTAGTCATGGCGAGTTGGGTAATCGCGTTGGAGTTGGATTTGGTTTCTGGGTTTGTTGTTTCAATCCGCATTTGCGCAGTTGGCGTTGAAATCCGAGCGAACAGCGTTGTTGGGGTTGCGTACTTCGTTGGGTCTGAGGAGCAGAGATTGGCCTAGAAAGGCTGATCCTTGTACTGCATGGATTGGGGTCCAATGCCGGAGCGACGGCCGAGTGGTTGGAATCAATGTGTCTGATCTCCAACGGACGCGCCGCGGTCGTCTCGATCCCAGATTTGCTGTTGATTCACTCACCAATCTCACCCAATTGACCCACTTCAATGCTTCTGGGTTCAGCCTTCCTGGGCAGATTCCAGACTTGTTTGGTCAAAAACTTGTCAAACTTCAAGTGCTTGATCTCAGCTCATGCTCCATTACAGGTCCAATTCCTACTTCACTTGGAAATTTAGCAAATTTGAGCGTTCTTGATCTCTCTAGGAACAGAATCAATGGAGTTATTCCATCAACACTTGGTCTGTTGTCGCGACTTATACTTCTTGATCTATCGAAGAATTTGATTACAGGATCGATCCCCCTATCGTTTTCTTCGATTAATAAGCTTACCCTTATTGATCTTTCTTCAAATTCGCTATCGGGATCGATCCCCCCCTCATTAGGAACACTCTCCAATCTGCAGTTCTTGAATTTATCTAACAATAGTTTGTCTGGATCGATACCGGTTCAGCTTGGCGGTCTTTCGCGCTTGGTGGAGATTGATCTGAGCTTGAATTCGTTGTCGGGGGGATTGGATGATAGCTTGTTTTCGGGTCTGTTTCGGGTGCAGACTGTGGTCTTCAGTCACAATGGCTTAACTGGTGGAGTTCCTGATGCATTGTGGAGGGCGCCCGGATTGCGGTTTCTTGATATATCCTACAATAATTTTACTGGTATCCTGCCTAATCTCAGTTCGAATGCTAATTTCGGTTATGCCGTGTTCAATTTATCGAACAATCAGTTTTATGGAGTTGTTGGTTTGCAGTTAGGGAGATTTAGCTTCATTGATTTGTCCAGTAATTATTTCCAAGGCAAGATTATAGGTGAGATTGGTAGGAACTCTTCTTTGACCCAAAATTGCCTTCAAAACTCGTCGAATCAAAGGACTCTAGAGGACTGTAAATTGTTCTATTCTGATAAAGGCGTGCAATTTGACAGTTTCGGAGCTCCAAACATCACGGTGCCAACAACTTCAGACTCTTCGAAGAAAAGTAACAGAAAGTTGACATTCATACTGGTGGGAGTCTTGGGAGGTGTTGGCTTTGTTGTAGTTCTAGTTTTGTGTTTGGTATTTTGCCTGTACAAGTGTAGGAAGGATGCTGGACAACAAAGGGGGACAACTGTGAGCCCTGGCCCTCCTGCAGAAAACAATTTGGGATTTGCAGGTCGACCGATTAATTTCTCTAGTTTGGGAGAAGCATTTACATATGAGCAAATACTGCACGCCACGGGCGATTTTAGTGACTCGAACCTCATCAAGCAAGGTCACTCTGGAGACTTGTTCCGAGGGATCTTGGGAGACGGGGTTTCTATAGTCGTTAAGAGGATTGATGTACCCTCTAAGAAGGATTCATACATGGTGGAGCTGAGCATATTTAGCAAGGCTTCACATACTAGATTGGTCCCATTCTTGGGTCACTGCTTGGAGAAAGAGAACGAGAAGTTCCTTGTTTATAAACGTATGCCGAATGGAGATTTGTTGAATTCTTTGTATAGGAAACCCAAAGAGGCTGGTGAAAATCCACAATCTCTTGATTGGATTACAAGACTGAAAATCGCAATTGGAGCTGCTGAAGGTCTTTCGTACTTGCATCATGAATGTAGTCCGCCTATTGTTCACAGGTACTCGGATTCTTCATTTACCTTGTTATTGATGATGCATATCAGTTTATCCATAACTTATAACCAATCTAAGGTGTCTGAATGATATGAATCATATAGCTTAGTGCTGGTTCTGCATGTTTTAAAGGATGCATTTTGCTCTTTCACTTGTCATTTGGTAACCTTTAGTGCTCGATGTACTTTGGAAAAGATTACTGCTCGGGAAGAGTGATTAGAAGTTATTCCTTCATTAATAGCGTTATCCTTGGTGTTTCTTGATTAGACAGTATCCATTTTCCTTGTTTTTAGAACTTCTTAGTTTCTTCATGCACCACTTTACAATATTTATGCTAGTGATGGTTGGTCTATTGTTGCATATCCTTACTATTGTTGCATTGCTTGATCTGGATTGTCGCTTGAAATCTAGTGGAAACATGTAGTCAAGAGAAAGTTATTTGCCAGAATTAGTGAAGTTTCTCCTAAAAATTATGTTTTTGGTGGTTGAAGGGATGTCCAAGCAAGCAGTATTCTTCTAGATGATAAATTTGAAGTTCGGCTTGGAAGCTTTAGTGAAGCATGCGCGCAAGAAGGGGACTCTCACTCTAACGTCATCTCGAGATTCCTGCGACGGCCGCAGTAAGTGTTTTGTTGTAACTTATATTTATTCAGCAATTCCACATTGTGAATAGTTTATCTTATGATTGAAAGTCTCCAACATTGACTAATTTTAGCTTTCATAATCGTTAGGTTTTTACTTTTTCATTTTTCTTTTCCACAAGAATTTCATGTAATCCTGGTGCACTTGTTTATCCAAAAGCAATATAAATGGTCTATGATATGTTTTGCTGGAAAAATCTTTTGATCCTGAATTCGTCATGTGGAACCTTGACAGTCAATTCTAGTATTTGATCCAGTATTTTATTTTATTTTATTTCTTGAGGCCTGATCCAGTAATGTTTGATTTTGGTCTCCGAAATGAAATTTTATGCCCTCTGCGAATTCTTGTGTTGATAACAAGCAACATTTGATGAAATCTGTTGAAGGATCAAGGTAGTTTATATGCCAAATACACAAGTTTAATAACACATGGAATATGAATGAAAATATATTCCTTTTATGAATTATGTTTAATTTGTAATCTGGATTCTGCTATTTTGGCAAATATTAACTTTAAGTGAATTATGTCATCTTGTTAAGATTAGGAGTGTTTACTTTCTTCTTTCTTATATTCATGCCACCTAATGATTGTGCTACTTGATTTTATGCAGGACATCTGAACAGGGTCCTTCTGGTATGTCAAATTTCCTTTTCGACGAGTTATGCATTTTTTTTTTTTTATCATTTATAATGAAAAATGATAAGCTGTTAGCGAAGTCGATATTTTGCTATGAATTTAAACCGTCATCTGTTACAATTCTTTTGCTTGAACTCTCAAGTGACATCAATAAATCAAGCTTTCAGTCTGTATTTGCTTACTAGATATTTTTGTGGCGTAAGAAATCATATTAGCTGTAACACCATGAGCTTATGCAATTTCGGTTCCTTCCACTTTTTGGATGCTCAGGCAACTCATCAGCGACGTGTTCATATGATGTTCACTGCTTCGGGAAAGTGTTGCTTGAGCTTGTAACTGGCAAATTGGGAATCGGTAAATCAGATGAAGCAACAGTGAATGAATGGCTAGAACACACACTGCCTTGCATAAGCATGTATGAGAAGGAATTAATGATGAAGATTATAGACCCATCTCTCATTATTGATGAGGACCTGTTGGAAGAAGTTTGGGCCATGGCCATCGTAGCCAAGTCATGCCTCAACCCGAAGCCTTCCAAGCGCCCTCTCATGAAATACATTCTGAAAGCGCTGGAGAACCCTTTGAAAGTGGTGAGGGAAGAGAACTCTAGCTCTGGAAGACTGAGAACAACTTCCTCTAGGAGGTCCTGGAACGCTTCTATCTTTGGAAGTTGGCGGCATAGCTCATCTGAGATTGTCGCCATTCCTGGCTCCATGAGAGAAGGACCCAATGCCTCAAAACAATCCGCAGCTGCATTCGCTCAAGGAGAGCATTCGGCATCCAACAAGCGGCTATCCAACGATGTCTACCCAGAGGATTTGCTTGAATTAGAAAGACCAAAAGATGACTAGAACCGCATCGCAGAAAACAGTTCTTTACTCGGTAATAATACATTCAAGGCACCCCATTTGAGTGCCTCATGTTGCTGATGATCTCTGGAGCAGCTCTTATAGTACTGAATTGTGTGAGACCATTCTTTCTCATCGGCGAGGTTGTCTATCCGACGTAGGGGAGGTGGTGCCACTGAGCTGAATTGCGCAATTGTACGCGTTTGTTAAAGTGATGCAGATGAGCTATACTGATGTTGCTGTTGTTGCTTTTACGGGATCGATCATTTGTTGGTTGTAGCAATGTTTGGCGAGTGAAGAATCAAGACTCAAGAGTGTGCAGTATTTTTTTTTGTGTGTGTAATTGAGTTTTGTCATCCTCCCTCTTCTTCTGGCATGTAAAGTCACTCGTTTTTAGTGTTCTTTATACAAAAAAGAGATTCTCCTGAGCTCAATTTCTGCTTTATTTTGTTTTGCCTTGAATTTTGCTTGGCTGGAAGAAAACGCAGTGATCAAGGAAAATGTTAAAGAGTGACATCTTTTTACTACAATGTTGTTTTGGTCCCTTACTAAAACCATTAAGCAACAACAACAACAAAGCTTCAATCCCAATCTTGACGCGGTTGGCTATATACATCAAACCCTACCCTTCCACTTTGCTCGATTTAATACAATTAATTACCTATTTTTTGAGCTTTTGTTATCCTTCTAATATATAATTTTACTAATTAAGTCACTCCATATAGTACTGCTGATCAAGTGTTTTTTGTGCTTTTATAATTCTTCTAGTTTCCTTTTAACTAGTGCAACTTATGTTCATAGGTTTCATTACTTTGTTGTAACTAGCTAATTGTTTACTTAGGCCTCGCAAAGGTCACATATTCAAATCTTCTAACTTTTCGAAGCATATCTCTTGTAAAACTTGTAAAATAGTATCGGAAAATCGTCGAATTTTTTAAATTTTGAGGCATATCTTAAATAACACGGTCAATTGCCAAAAAAACAAGAACAAATAAAATAAAATTAATAAAATTAAAATGTTGAGGAAGAAAAGGTCCCACCGAGATTTGAACTCGGGTTACTGGATTCAGAGTCCAATGTCCTGACCACTAGACCATGGGACCCTAGCTGCCATTCAATACTACTCAAAATTATATAACAAAAATAGCGTACATTGCACACCTATTTTTATTTTTACAGTGAATAGTGTTTGTTCATTTGAAAATGTTTGCCGTATACATTGCGTTCTTACAGCCGTGCGGTGCACCTCCCAATACGATTGACGCGAATCTCGATGTGCATGTGTGATGGGCGCACAGTGAGAGAGGGGGGAAGAGAGTGAGAGAGGGGGGAAGAGAGAGAGAGAGTGGAATGTGGAGGAGAGGGTTCAGCAGCGCCGCCGCTGCGAGGGCGGACCTCGCGACGAAGAAATGGGACGCAGTGGTCATCGGAGGCGGCCACAACGGCCTCACGGCGGCGGCCTACCTCGCCAGATCAGGCCTCTCCGTTGCCGTCATCGAGCGCCGCCACCTCGTCGGCGGCGCCGCCGTGACAGAAGAGCTTGTCCCCGGGTTCAAGTTCTCGCGCTGCAGTTACCTCCAAAGCCTCCTCCGTCCTTCGATCGTCAAGTAACAATCGAACAATCTTTCAATCCAATGAATCGGTTTCAGTTTCTGTTGCGAAATCTCGATTGTTCATGTTTTTGTTGTTGTTGTTGTTGTGAATTAGGGATTTGGACTTGCCGAGGCACGGTCTGAAGCTGTTGAAGAGGAATCCTTCTTCGTTCACGCCTTGTCTCGACGGGCGTTACCTCCTTTTGGGGCCGGACTCGGCTCTCAATCACTCTGAGATCTCTAAGTTCTCTGTGCGCGACGCCGACGCGTATCCGAGGTGATGCTACTGTCATCTCTCTCATTGCATTTTGCATTTGAGCTGAATACATTTTGAATTCTAGATGAGATTGTTGTTGAATTGGTTGATCAACTTTGTTTTGTGAATTTGTATTCGGTAACTGATTGAACTGTACTAGAATAATGGAGTTGCTTATGTTGATAATGTCAGAGCGCAATGGAAGAGTTTGATCTATGTAGCCGACCCCAACTAATTTGGGATTTAGGCTTGGTTGTTCTGTTGATAATGTCCTCTAATGTGACTTGTGTTGATGTTGTTTGATCCATGAAGTAGGCCTTGTGAATGTATAATTTACTGCCGAAGTTATGCTCTTTGTTTAGATTTGAAATACATGTGCTCTGCCAGAACTCAAAAAATGTCATCTTTCTTTAGCTTCTCAGTCTTGGTCTTGCTACTTCTAATTTGTATGTGTTTCTACTTTATGGGATTGAATTTGTAGGTATGAGAATCAGCTGGAGAAGTTCTGTGAACTTATGGAATCTGTTCTGGATTCACCTCCTCCGGAATCCTTGCACGGTGGTCACTCGTTTGCTGAGAGTTTGAGGGGTAAGATGGAAAAATCGGCATTTTGGGCTCGCTTTCTGATGCAGGCTCGTTCATTCAAACAAGAAGATATCGTGTATGTGTCCTATTCATATAATTGGTCAAGTCACTATTGTTTATGCCATCGCTGGTCTCTTCATTAGCCTAATTAGGGTAGCTCTCTTTGACCAACTCACATACTCACAGTCACCTTCACATGCTTAAACTCTCCTTGACCACCTCTTCGTCGCCCTAAAAAAAAAAAAAAAAAACAAAAAAAAAAAAAAAAAAAGTGTAAATTTGAATCCGTGTTTCGATTTGAATCCCTGTTTCTATTTTTATCCCTTTGTTGATATTGCTCAAACTATTTTACAGGGACTTTATGGATCTTTTAGTTTCTCCAGCTTCAAAGGTCTTGAATAACTGGTTCGAGGTTGTCAAAACTTCTTAGTTTCTTTCTTTGATATTAGACATAATTCTAGCTAACTTCAAAATATTACCTTGCCTTTATAATTTGGTAATTGTTTTGTTTGTCACGTTGGGATATGCAATTCTGCACTTTTAAGCTTCTTGGGAAGAAACACTGATATTGCTATATTTTGGTTTACATAATTGTTTCTTGAGTAATTCATTTAAGCGTTAGTCATTATGTTGACTATTTGCTCAATAATATTCAGAATTTATCTTTTGGAGCTACAGTCAGTCTATGCTATTCGAAACTTGAGTTCATAGGCCAGCTTGGTGGTATGCTCTTCTGTCTCACTAGAACCGCTGGATTCAGTTGGAGATGGATGATCTCAACCAGAATCATATTCTATCCATCTTTATTGCTTTGTTTTAGCACAAAAGCCCCTCCAACCTTTTTATTTGGCTGAACTGTGATCAAAGAATCACTTTTTGTGCACACGAAGGAGATTGTTAAATGATTGATCCAAAACCATAATCCACAGAAAATATTTGAAGTAATTGCTATCTCATACCATTTTTTTCCACTCTAATTTTCATTGTTGTTGGTTGAAAAATAGGCAATTCTTTTTTTTTTGGAGATTTTATTTCCTTTTCATATTCGTTTAAACGTAAATTTGTTTCGTTGTGTGAACATGCATTTGACAGCTACCATTTCTCACTTTTGATTGATTAGTTCGAATTTTTTGTAGCACTGGATTTTCAAGTCTGACTTTCAAGTTTTTTCAATAGTTTTGCTGTTACTGTAATAGTTTCCTGGATGGCTTAGCTTACAATTGACATATTTTAGTGCAAACTATTGGAAGTTTAATTCCGTCGTCTAATTGCTGCGGCAGAGTGATGTTCTGAAGGCAACACTTGCAACTGATGCTGTAATTGGCTCTACGGTACTTACCTTGAGCTTTTAAAGAATGAAGGTTATTATTCGCTTTGTTATTATCTCATTATTTTTCTTCTGGAAAATAAAGTGAACTGATTCAGAATCCCGTGCAAGTCTTATTCCTTATTTGACCTGTACTGCTTACAATTTAATAAGACTTTTTTTCTGTAGTTAAACGAATTGTTTAAGAAAAAGAAACTTAGTTTCACTAGCTTTTTCAAACTATTTCATGTTGCTTGGCTACTTTATTCAGTATTTCTTGCGTCATACTTTTTTCTTAGAATTTATTTACTATCGTTTTGTGAATTCAAAATTCTTTTCAAGCATCCCAAAATTATAGAAAGTATTGTCTCGTGCACGAAACATTCTAAAAGAACATAGGCAGTTATCGATATTGGCAAGTGAAAAGAATACGCATTGCTTGCGTCAGATTGCGTGTAGTTAATGTGTGAGTAATCTAGCATAAATGAATGCTTGATGCCTAGTATCATTTTCCGTGTCTCATCTTTTTTTTAATCTCTTTATTTCATGTCATTATTGAGAGGATTCAACTGTTTTGGTCTATGGTGTTTACTTTTGTCTATGTTGTTTACTAGGCTAGTGTTCACACACCAGGGAGCGGATATGTTCTGCTGCATCATGTAATGGGAGGAACTGATGGTGAACGTGGTATTTGGAC
The DNA here is from genome assembly GCA_039657365.1 of Stephania yunnanensis. NCBI lineage: Eukaryota > Viridiplantae > Streptophyta > Magnoliopsida > Ranunculales > Menispermaceae > Stephania > Stephania yunnanensis. The sequence continues at coordinate 60,960,134 of CM077585.1, forward strand.
GTATGTATTTCATCTGCAGCTTTTGCATTACCTTAGTAGTAGTTTGAAGACTATGATGATCATGGAAAATATTAAACTATTAATCATTCAGTTTTACTTTCTAATATTTAAGTACATTTACGCCTGCAATCAAGAAATATAAATGCCTTGAATGTGATTTTTTGGTTCAGGAAAGCTTAATCCTATCAATTTCCAATCTTAGTGTCAATTGTTTTCTTAAAAAACAAAAAATCTTTGTAGTGTTCATTCTTAATCTTATGTCTGTAAACCAGTATGCCTAAATTTGCTTTAGTTTCCCTCAAAGTTGTTTGATGAGTTGCTCACGGAAAGGATAAAAAAGTCGAATTCAAACATTAACAGATAAAACATAAGGACGAGAAAGTGGCTCTAATGCATCCTGTGAATAAGCAATCGTGCTCTCTTTGAAACAGCAGGCAGTTCCAACTCTGCTGCTAGTTCAAACATTGTCTTCTTATTGATTCTTATCCATATGACATATCTGCAGAGTCCATAATTTTTATACGAGGAACTACTGAGCTCAATCGCTTGCTGTTACTCTTCGTTTTCTGTTGAGTTTTATTCAGTTGGCGCTGTTTGGCAGGAAAATCTTTACCTGTTCTTCTAACATCTTCTGGGAAGATCCATGGGGCGATCCTAATCCCCCTTGGAAACCTTTTTCCTTCACTTCATAATCTGTCCCAAGACTCCCAACTCCCAACTAGTTTACTTAGTGGGTTGAGAAGCACTCGTATCTGTTCAAATAAAAAAGTTCAGTAATAACTTTGGCTTACTAGATTTTCCCCAACTAGTTTACTGACTGATTGATGCTGATGTGGGAAGGTCTATATGAATTTGTACCATCCTTTATGTCCTTCCTAGGAAAATCTTCAGCTCTCTTACGAGTGTTTGTGATTTTCATCATATTTTAAGATTATTTATTTATGTTTTACAGAGAGCAGACAATGATTTTTTTTCACTCTATTTGGGATGAAAGTTTTTGCATCCTGGTGAAATATTGGAAATATACCTATTCTCAAATAACGTCAAAAACGAAAAAAGGGAAAATTATGTATTGTATATTTTTTTGTAGATATGTTGAGGGGGGGATGGGCTCGGTATCCTTGGCTCTAAATAATGCTGCTAGAGAAGCTGGGGCTCACATTGTGACAGGTGCACAGGTATTCATATAAAGTTGCATAGTTCTTTAACTCTCAATGGATTGCAAACTCAAGTTTTTGATTGCTAGAATAAAATCTACAATAATTTGTTAAACTTTCCAAGTTGGGATAACTGTCAAGCTTGCTCTCTCAGATTGTGCAGCTGAGTATTAGTGGAGACTCTGATGCTGTAAATGGGGTAATCCTTTTCAGCATCCCTTTGTCATGCAGATTTTGAACTGTGATTCAAAATATTTGTCATCATTATTTGAGAATGCGATACTATCTTAGGTACTGCTGGATGATGGAACTTTGGTGAATTCCTCAGTTGTTTTGTCAAATGCTACCCCTTACCGGACTTTCATGGTAACGATCAATCTAGCTATGATTTCGCTATTTATAATTTCTTGGTGAAATATAGTTTGATTTGATTACCAAAATAAATGTAAAGAAATAAATTTTCTAGCTGCTCATTTTTCTTTCTTTTTTTGGGATAAAATATTTGTAAAACTCGTGTGGCCATTGCATATAACCTTATGATTCATTTACTGGTTCTTTCTCTGCGATTTCTTAATGGAAAGTAATATGCTAATCTTTGCTAGGGTACACTTTAATGGTCTTAAATCTTTGAGGAAAACTTTTATTTTGCTGTATTTCCCCTAAACCCATTGCAGATATCTCAGAAGGTGGAGGCTAAAAATTCTTTTATTTCTCTGATGCTTGATCTTATCTTTATAAATTGCTCTTTTCTCATCTGATGCAGGAATTACTACCACAAAATGTTCTTCCTGAAGAGTTTTATCGTGGAATCAAGAACTCTGACTATAGCTCGGTAAGATTCTGAGTAGCAAACTTTCTTTGAGTTAATAAATTTATGTTTGCTATTTGCATGAATAAATCTAACAGTTAAATACAATTGCATCTTTAATTATTGGATAAATTTTGAAGATCATGTGCAAAGCAAATTGATAAAATTTATTATCTTATTGAAGCGATTTCCCATGTGATGCCTTAGTTGATTTGACTAAGTCCTTTCAGTGGCAATGCAAAATGAGTTGCTACTTATACTTTGCTTGTCACCTTTTAAATGTTGCCTTTACTGTAGACGTCTATAGTGAATGATCTCTACTTTTTCTTCTCTCTATCTATTTTAATGACGCAATGGACGTGCATATTTCATGAAATGGATCAAACACATAAACAATGGATGTGCATATTCTACTCTTGTAGTAACTTAAAGGTATGTTCAAATGCAAAAGAGTAGAACCTTCTCAAGGCGTGGAACTTACTAAAAGTGAAGCAATAGTATCTGCTTGCATGCTTGGTTCCAAATATTCTTTATTAGAAGTGTTTTTCTAAGTCAGACTTAAAATGTCTTTCATTTACTAGAACAGGCAACAACAAAAATTAATGTGGCAGTCGATGGATTGCCCCAGTTCCGATGTTGCGAGCCACTTCATGGAGCAGGCCCTCAACATGTTGGCACCATTCATATTGGCTCTGAAAAGTATGTTACTATCTCAATTCTGTCAAGTCCTAATGTCAATGTTAAGGGTAGGGTAGATGTGAATAGAAAGGATTTTATCTGTGTTTAATTGGTATCATATATGGGAACCACCTAGTGGGAGCTATTGATTGTGCATTCATTAAATTAATGTTGAAGTCGAAACAGCCTAAGTCATTTCATGTTTGATGACTAGTATTCTTAGATCTCACTTTCTGGAGCTAAATCCAACGAAATTGTCACTCTTATTGTCTTTTACTCCAAAAGCATGGAGGATATTCATTTTGCTTGTAGGGATGCTTGGAATGGCTTCCCGTCACGCCGACCTCTCATTGAGATGACAATTCCTTCCATTTTAGACAAGACCATTTCTCCACCTGGTATACTATTTAAGTTCATTCTCTAAGTGTTTCGGTCTTGTTGTACTTTCTATACTTTTTGTTGCATTTCGTTTGTCGTCTACTAGCACTGCATAATAAAACTAGAGCTGAAGGCGAAATGCAACTTACATAGCATCTTAATAAATCTGAATTCTGAAGAAAATTGAAGAGATGTTGAAATTTACTCTCTAAGTTAAGAAGGCATGGACTTCACTGCCATAAATTAATGTTATTACATCATGAAAAAGGTTTGGCGAGCTTAAAAAGGATAGCATGTTTTATTTAGTCTCTAATTCTTCGAGCTGTCATACTGTCTAACCTAAAGAACTAGACATGCTACAGACTATTGTCTTGTTTGAGTAGTTGGAAGGATTGATGATCACGAAAAAGTGCTTTTTTAAAACAATTTGGCAAATGAAGTTTGCTTTGTTTTATGGACTGGTATGTTAATAATGATTCTATTGGTGTTTGTCCCAGGTAAGCATGTGATTAACCTATTCATTCAATACACGCCTTACAAACCCTCTGGAGGTACCTGGGAAGATGTCCCATTCAGAGTGAGTTGGGCGTCTAATGCTCTTGTTTCCCCAAACAGTAACGTCGTGGAAGAAAATTGAAAATTTCACTGCAAATATATCTTCTTTTTAACCGATGCTGCTATTTCTCAGGAATCATTTGCTCAAAGATGTTTCTCATTAATTGACGAATATGCACCGGGTTTCAGCTCCTCAGTCATTGGCTATGATATGCTGACGCCCCCAGACCTTGAAAGGGAATTTGGTCTCACAGGTACTCACAATGAGAAACCACGCAAGTGATGATGCTTTTTTACTAGTTCATATATTATCAAAGTGCACAAGTGCTTCATGAAAATCTCTTGGTGGAGCAAGTAATTGTGGACTCTTTATAATCTTAAACTCGCTGTAGCGAAATTTATTGGTTCTCTGTCTTTCAATGCTCAATATTTTCTTCATAAATCTCCGGAATCTCTACATTAATGGTGTTGACCCAAAATTACAGTATATTTGAGATTTTGATAACCTTTTCTACTTGAATAAATTTGACAGGAGGGAATATATTTCATGGTGCTATGGGCTTGGATTCACTCTTCCTCATGCGACCAATCAAAGGATGGTATATTTCTCACATAGATCTTTCTGTAATTGTAGTCTATATATGAACGGGTACTCAGTGTCGAGATTATAGCAGAGCTTTATTCATGTAATATATACATTCATGGCAAGTATGTGTGGCTCTTTGGCGAACAGGTCGGGTTATAAAACGCCATTGCGAGGGCTTTACTTGTGCGGAAGTGGTGCCCATCCTGGTGGCGGTGTGATGGGGGTCACCGGGCCGCAATGCTGCTCATGTGGTACTTGAAGATATGAAGAGGTCTTTCATCTGATCTGATGCCTAATATATGTATGTATTATTTGTTTCAGTGCGTTTGTATTGAAGACACATTATGAACACAGGTCTTCTGGAAGATTATCAACTCATTCCAAAGAGTAAATCATGAGAGGCGGACTGGGTGTGATGTTTCTGGATCACACTCGCTATTTCGAAGGCGCGGAAGAGACGATGGAAGAGCCGACTATGGGTTTGTTCTGTTTTCGAGCCCCTTTTCGATCTTGCTTATTTATGCGAGAGACGCATGTTAATTTGACAGTTGAGTAACTTATCAAGTGCAAGTTAGGGTAAAGCTTGGCATCTCATTCAGCAGAAATAGAGAGCAACATTGACATTTTACTTTCTCCGTGATGGCAATAACAACTTCTGAAATTGCTTTTCCTACTTTACCTTGCATCATTGAAGGAAATTAGAGCTGATATGCTTGTTCTCTGCAATATTATGCATTCCAATTTCTTGATTACTGCCCTTCCTGTTGCCCCTCAAAATGTCTTCTCCCGAAGAAAATTAAATAAAGAGCAGTTTTTTTTTTTTTTTAATTATCATTTCTAAGATCCATGGTAGTAGTAAGTGCACTAAGATAAAAGACTTGACATGTTTCTTCAACAGGTTAGTCAAAATCCAGTCCCTCGCCCAAACAACAAAGCTTTGATCCCAAAATAGTTAAAATTAACTACATAAATCAAACCCTTTCACTTCACTCAATTTAAACACTCACCGAAACAAAAAGAATTTAATTCAAACTAGACAAATGCAGTCGAAGGCTCATGAGACGGACGTGAAAAGCTACTAGTACAAGTAGTGAAAATAAAATCATTTGCAGATAATGATTGAGTACCAATGTACTCATCCACCAACATGAGAAATGATAAAAATGGAAGATTATCGAAAAGCCAATCGAACAAACGGAAACTTATTATTGAAAGCCAACCATAAGGCGATACTGGTATGCGCCCATCAAAAACAAATCAAAGCTTACTGTGTTAAACTAATGATGAACTAGAAGAAAATCAACCTGCCAATGCAGAAGTAGAAACCAAATTCAAAGGCATCGCATTACATACTAAAGAATGATTCCTTTCGACAACTGTTATTGACCATTCAAGTAATAGTTATCATTCCCTCATCATAAAATGAAAATTCATGAAAACTCTTCAAGATTTCAGCAGGTATTACAAGAGTGTCATACCACATGCTTGTGCCTGGAGCCATAGAAAATGAAGTTCTGTTCAAGCAACCGTCTTCATCTCCGCGGCAGCAGTTTTCATAAAGATTGGGTGAATTACATGACCATCTTTAGGTTCTACATGCACCCATTTCCGGCCAGTAAGCTTGTTCCGCTCAAATTTGACACGACCTTCTTTCAAAGCAAACAAGGTATGATCTTTCCCCATGCCAACGTAGTCCCCAGGATGGAAACGCGTGCCTCTCTGTCGAACTATAATGTTTCCAGGAATCACTCTCTGCACATCAAATTATCAGATATATAGTATCAATAGCATACAACAACAACAACAGCATAGCCTCAGTCCCAAATTAATATCAATGACATAGAAAAAAAAAAATTTCAGTAGTTGTGATTGAAAATTTAAGAGAATAAATCACTTTATGAAACACACCTCTCCACCATACTTTTTCACTCCCAAATTCTTAGGTTTGGAATCTCGGCCATTCTTTGTCGATCCTGCAGTTTTCTTTGTAGCCCAACGCCTAATCATCACACTCAACCCACCTTCGGCCGCATCTAAATTGAAAAAATGGGATCATTAGATCCAAAACAAACATATAAACATTACTCTAACGATAAACAAACGTTTCCAATAAAGAAAAATTGGCCTCACCACTGACTCCACTGTAGACAGGAGCACTGGAGATTAGGTCTCTGAGATTGACTCGTCTACACAATGCCGCCGCAAAATTCATGGTACTAAGTTTGTGAGATGCACCTGAAAATCAGTGTTGAACATTTATTAGTATCAAACAAAAGCAGGGCCTTGAAGTCGGACGTATTGGGCAACTAGTAACCACCCAAACCCTAGCCTCAAATTTCATCTCTGATATTGATAGAGAAATGGCAAAACATCATCAAAAGACTCTTACAAAGAAAATTTCACTCTCTAGAGCTTCTAAAAGATGCAAGCAAAAGAACAATCCAATGACTACCATACTAGGTGGGAACGCCCCAACGTTTATATATGTTTGATCAATTTCATGAAAAATGACAAAAGTTTTACGCTGGCTGTCAACCTATCGCAACCCTCTTCCATTTTTCAAGAATGAAAAATGAGCTTGGGGCCTCCCTCCCCCACTTTTCGGGTATGAAAAGTGAGTTTGGGACCTCCCTTACCTGCGTAAGAGTCCTCCTCCTTTATCCGAACTTGGGACCGGCTATATAGCGCACATAGTATAAAACATAGGTGGAGTTAATGACTACCATACTCTAAGCATTTATTCCGCATCAAAAGCAAATCCCCAAATCTAAGGTTTAGGCCTTTGAGTAGACAACTTATCAATCACCAAAATACTCTCTAGATTCACAAGGTTGGGCACAGTGGCGGAACCAAAAAATCTTATTAGAGGGGTAAACTTTAACCTTAATCTTATTTTTTTGAAACAAAAAAATATATTAATATGAAAAACTAAGCATAACAACAACAACAACATGTGTTAAAAAAAAAATTAAACATAACAATGCTACACTAAAGATAATGTTACAATAAAGACACTTCAAATACATCATTTTTTTTTTAACAATGGCACACTCGTTACATAAGGAGGTGTGTCAACCATAGGGGGGCCAAAAGAGTTGTTATCCCTTAACTAGTAACTCAAGTTCGAGTCTTGGGAATGGAAACACCAACAATGGGAGCTACCCTACCCAAACGGTACGCGGCTCCGAGTGGTTTAAACTAAAAAAAAAAAAAAAAAGAAAGAGCGCAAATAGAGATCCCATTAACAGCTGTAAATCTTGAATTGAACAAAGTAAAATTGAGTTGGATGATGAGATGAATTAGGTCTGTTTGAAAGCATCCAAAATGGACAGATTCGACAAACGAGATATCATGAGAAATAAGAGAAAGTCTTAATGCCATCGGATGATCAACTACTAAACCTACAAAAGATTGAATCTTTGATGAGAAGTTTGAAATGAAGAGCACCTGAAGATCTGGTATCTGCGCGGGAGGGAGGGAGGGAGGGAGGGAGTGTTTCGTCTGCAACTGCTATTGGGGTTTCGCCGTTTTGGATTCGGGTGTATATAGTAGTTATAGAGTAGAATAGACGCTAATTACTTACCGAATGGCTAACCCGGCCCAATATCTGTTTCGGGCCCAAGCCCATCCAGACTTGTCGACTTTTTTTTTTTTTTTTTTAACTAGTTTCAATACGAGCTTTCCACTTTTTTTTCAAGTGCGAAGTTTAAATAAAATATATCTTTTAGATAGTAAATATATGCACCTAAGTGTTTTTATGAGTTTTGCATTTTAATACATCATTTTTTAATTTAATACATTATTTTTTAACCAATATACAACAACAAATAAGAGAATAATTACTTAAAAAATTCAATTAATTTCTATCCTTATTGATTCATCCAATTGGGGTTGATGTGAAGATTCAAAATTGAGTTTTGTGAGTAATCAAGTTACGATCAGCGTAAAATCGTTGTCACTCTTTATAAATGTATCAAGCAAATGAGATTTTATTGTTAAAGTTTTAGTGTTGGATTCATTGACGTTGGATTATTGGTTATTAATTGATTCTCTACTACAAATTGAAACAATGTAATAAAATGGAACAAAAGTTACATCATAGTTAAGCAACGTCGACCAACCATGCCCTAAACGGACGAACCCTAGCGAGCGCAAACACAAACTCAGTCGCGCCAGACGACAACACCTACATGGCCGTCCGAGACAACACGGCTTCAGATGATCAAGAACAACAGATCTCGCGCGCGCACCACGACCACGACCACGACCACGACGAAATAGATCAAAACGCTCTACGCAACGCAATCGAAGAACAAGAACATCAAACCAACAACAACAACGACGACGACGACGACGAGTCATCAGTCTCATCAGAATCTCTCCAGAAACACCACATAACCTCAATCGACGCGACTCTCTTTACAAGGCTAATACCCTCACGAGGCCTCTCCTTCCAGCTCTGGCCCGCCGCCGCCGCTCTCGTCAACCTCCTCGACCGCCACGTCGCCGACCCCACCACTTCGCCGATCTCCAATTTCCTCGCCGGCCGACCGAACCGCAGTCTCAGAATTCTCGAGCTCGGATCGGGAACTGGAATGGTCGGGATCGCCGCGGCGGCGATGCTCGGCGCCAACGTGACCGTCACTGACCTCCCTCACGTTCTCTCAAATCTCAGATTCAATGCGGAGCAGAACGGCAAGGTAATTAGCTTGCGAGGAGGGTTTGTGTCGGTTGAGGCTCTCAGGTGGGGGGAAGTGGAGGATGTGGAGGGTTTGATGGTGGACGGGCCGTTCGATTTGGTGTTGGGATCTGATGTCGTGTATTACGAGGAGCTGTTTGAGCCGTTGATGAAGACGCTGTGTTGGTTGTTGTTGGGAGGGAGAGGGAGAGGGGGAGGGGGGAGTAGTGGTGGTGTGTTTTTGATGGCGCATTTGAAGAGGTGGAAGAAGGAATCTGGGTTTTTTAGGAAAGCTAGGAAGGTGTTCAGTGTGGAGAAAGTACACACCGATGCACCACTTCAAGGGGCTCGAAATGGTGTTGTGGTTTACAGTTTTGCATCAAAGAAATGAAGGGCACAGATTGTTTGAGCTTCTCACTAGGGTTGGCATCTATAATTGTTTATGGGAATTAACACTGATTGAATACAAAACTATGATTTTTCAATTGAAAAAGATAAATGCTGCATCTATAATTGTTCATGGAATTAACACTATGATTGCATACAACATGAAACACGCATCAATTACTATGGATATGGTGGTTTCTCTCCTCTGTCGACCTGTCGTGACCAACCTGTACAACACATGCTATTCTTGTTATTGTTATTGTTGACTGTGTAAAGTTTAAACTTCAAGTATATCGAATTCATGGGGCATGAAGTCTTCGCTGGGTCGGTAGTATTTGTCAGGAGAGTACAAGCTTAAGTTGGTCACTTGGCTAGTATATAGACAGGCGAATCTCTCCACCTGCACAGTTGAAAATTTTGAAGTCAGTGATACTAATTGTGAATCATAGTAAAAGAAAGCAAATTGCTCTTAAACTAGTTGATTGAACCTTTGCTAAAGGGACTCGATTTCAAAAACATAGGACTTATGATCATACATACAAGAGAAAAGCGGTCGTATTAGCGATAGAAAAACTGTTAAATAAAATCCAACCTGATGGGCGAAACGGGAGTTCTGATAACCGGTCTTCATAAGTTGTCCCCAGACAATGTGAAACTGAAAAAAACAGACGGATCAGGCGCGAGATGATTATCATACATACAAATGAGAAGCAAACTGGCTGAAATTCTGAGAAATTAGCTTTCGCAAGAAGTCACGACTTGTTTAGGCTTTTGTACCTTCTGATGGAATTCCCTTTGCATTTCTTGATGGCGAAGACGAACATTCTCCCTTATGGACTAATAAGAAAGGTAAAAAGAAAAGTAAATTATTAGGACTAGAATGTCAACAATCAAGTTTCAGTAATAGAAAAAAGAGTACGATAATTAATGTGATCTAGATCAATCTCCTAATCTGTCTTCGACTTAATTACAAAACTGACCTGCAAGTCGTCAAGTTCAGAAGCTAAGATATGCCTCTTGTCAGCATCAACACTATCGAACCTAAACCAAAAACAAATTGACAAATCAAAAGCAATAAAGGAAAAAAACAAGTGAATATGTTCAACAATGTCGCAAGTCACACAATCATTCAGCAATCCTAGTTGAAGTAAGATTAGTACACGTGAGACTAAACTTAGGTTGGATGATGCTACATGAAGGTTGGATGGTGCTACATGAAAAATGAAGATAAAGGTGATATCTCGCTTGCTTATTTAAATGAAAGCAACAATCGATGCAAATACGAGGAAAAAAAACCGAAGATAAAGAAGAAGATATATTTCAACAAGAGAGAAAAAAAAAATTATTTTGATGCATATTCTTAATAGGTTAGTACGTACTTTATTGACCACCTCAAATGATGAATCCGGTCCTCAATATCATCACGCTCTTTCCTTAACACTCTAAGTCCCTGCAGATTTGAAGCATGCACGTTAATACAAAATTCAAACGAGAGGAAAGAGTAAACTAAAAACCATTAATATTGTCATGGCATATTATTCATCATTCAATCACGAAAGCTTGAAATTATATGCAATTCATTATTAATTGCTGTAAAATATACAAATTTTTAAACCTTGCAAATGAGATCATCTCAGCAGAGGGTGGGATGGATGAGAAAAACAATGATACTACATGAGGCACTTCATCAATACCGTGGGGATGGATGAGAAAAACAATGACAGCTAGATGAGGCACTTCATCAATACCTTACGAATAGCCTTCCAAGTCAATAGGAGTTCTACCTCCCTCTCAAGCTCTGGAACAACAAGCATTGTTCTCCAACCTGTTAAAGAGACAACCAAGTAAAAAGCTCACGAACCTATAGCTTGTACACTATCATTGCAAAAATTAACACAAATCAAGTACAATTAATTTTTCAAACAATGATGTACTTAAAAAAAATGAAAAAAATGAATAAACAATTTAAGAGCCAAGAATGCTAAAAATTGTTCTAAATAAGCACCAAATAGTACTTGTAGCATACTGAGGAAAATACCTAAAACCTTTTTGCTGCGCAAAATATCTCCATAGATGTGATCGCCAACATAAAGAACCTAATAAAATTAAACCAAATTAAAGTAAACAAGATGGATTACCCGGCAATAAATTTTCGAAAGAAAAAACAAAGAAAGAAATAACTGCACTGGAATGCGGGCAATAAGGAATTCTCGAATTCCTTCATCTTTGCCTTCCTTTAACAGCTCAATTTACAGTTTTTAAGTATTTTGGAGGAAACCTTAAAAACACATCTATTTTCTAGTATGCCCATAAAATACGTCTACAATCAAAAGCACCAAAAAATTTGCATCTAAAGTTGCGTCATAATTCACATGTTAGGGCAAATCGTATTGAGAAAAAAAAACCAGAAAATTAATGACGTGTTTTTTTACAAATGACACAAAGACTTCATTCATAATGCTGTAGAACAACAGATAGATGAAGTTATACAACAAGAATGATCAGCAGACAAGATTTGGCATAATAATTCCCCCCATAGTTATAGAAAAAAGAGAATCAAGTACTATTGATTTCCGTATTTTCAGCATTAAGACTAAAATGACAAATAAACAAAAGTTGGATTCTAAGAATTGACAAGATAACTCTGGAATACTTATATGAGCGTACTTATACAGTACGTCAGAACTCAAGACAAAAAAGAAATAAACAGCTAATAGAAATGATGATGGACCTGTGAACTTGCTTCAATTGATAGCAGTTTATGAAGATGAGCAACATTCCCTCCCTACAATAGAAGTACAAACAGCTTCAGCTATCACTAATAGCAAATGAGATCATCAATCAAAAAAAAAAAACATTGCATCTAAGCGAACTCTACTCCAATTCATCATGAGAAATAACTCAAAATGATACCTGGAAAACTCTACAATGCTTCTTTAGCCCATTAAGAGGCAATCTTGTAGTAGTACTTCCAATCTCAGAGAACAAATAAATTTAAGTTAGAGCATGACGAACTCAGATACATGGACTATTACAGCCAAACAACTATTTCACCAACCTGTGGGAGAGGAGTTCCGTTATCAGTATTGAGCAGCATGCCAAACTCAGGATCAACTTCGAATAGATTTGCACGGTTATCTTCATGGAAAAAGCTAGGTTTTGAGCTGTACAATGTTACAAGCCACATAAGATAAATACAGAGCCAATTCAGCCCCTGAGGAACAAATGCATAATTTTGAAAAGAGTGAGGGTTTAATCAAGACTCATTGACAAGAAAATGAAAGATTCAATAAAATATAATAGTAAAAAGATTATAATAAGAATGAAAAAACAGAGGACAAAATTGAACCTGCCAGTAATGACAACGTCGAAATTCTCTAGCCAGTCAAAGTTGCAGGGTGAACTACCATCCAGAGTTCGTTTCCCACATAAGAAATTCATCACCATATTTGTGTAGTCCCACAAACTAAACCATATATACAGAAGAAAAGAAATGTTGTTTTAACGAAACACATAATATAAGAAAAGTCAAATAAACAGTACTGAAAAACCACAACTCCTTAAGAAACAGGAAAGGATGTGCACCTATTTGTCACCAGAAATGTTGCACGGCCAGAATCTCGAAGCATTTTAAACATAGGCACAATTGAGAGATCCTCATTAATGTACCTGAATTATAACAAGCATCCAAAAAAAAAAAAAATGATTGTACAATTATGCATACACAGAAGATGCTAATGAGTAGAATTCTAAAAATAACAATACATGATTTGATTTTTCAAAAAATAGTAATGATATTACGTATTTCAATTCTTACTTTCCAGGATCCTTTGCAACTATTTGCTTCAAAGTTCCATCACGATGGCATAAGTCAACTGCCGCTCGAACATCTCTGTACATTCTAGCATAGCTGCAAGCATGATTTGCAAAACGTTAGTTCTGGTCTTCGAAAATATAAAATAAGAGCAACACGTAAACGCAGTAAATTAATTCTGCCATTGATGCAAGTGAAAAATGATCGTACTCAGTGACATTAGGAACCTTCCCAGGATTTTTATCCTTGAAGTTTACAAGCTGTGAAAAAAGATAAGCTTCTGCTAGGGAGAAAAGCGTGTCAATAAGAGCATAATCAGGCTCATCAAATGAATCCCTTATCAAGGTATTTCCGTAAGTTGCCATCTTCTCTCCCTTGGACATTTCTGTAAAGCCATGATAGGCTACTTTCACATATTTATGCCGATCCATCTGCACAAAAACCAACTATTAATCGTAACATCTGCATATAGTGACTAATTGACTGAAGAAAAAATATGGAAAACACAATATTTTTTGTCAATCAAAATAAGTGACCTTCAATATATTGCCTCTCTTCTTATCAACAACCAAACCTCTGACCATGTATTTCCAGTCAAATGACCACTCCAATAGCTGCACAAAAAACTAATTCATAAGGAGTAATCTACTGATATGTATGTTCAAACCATAGTAGACGCAACTAAACAAAAATTAATGATTTCAGGAAAAAAAAAACGAACAAAATGCAAAAATTAAAGAAACTTTGAAAATGCAAACACCCAATCAATGATGATTTTGTTTGAGCATAAATTGAACCGTAATGGACTGTTTGCTGTGATGGGAACATCAATATGCAGACACATACTTCTTAAGAAAAATATTTGCGGTATGCAATATGTTACAATTTATAGAAGCTAACTTTCTCAGTATGATACAATCATATAACACCAAAGACAAATACAAGCAGTACACTCAAGTTTATAACAACGATCAAAAATCAAAAACACCACAAACCTCTGGAGGATATCCCAAATCATAGACCAGCTTTCTCACTGTGCCATCATAAGCAAGGGACTCGAAAGTTTCAGGCATGTATTGCGCCAAGGTATAATCCATGTCAAACCCGACAGCCACAATGTTCTTCATATTTAGAGATCGGTTGCAGAAAATCTGTTTAGCCTTCGGAATCTCACAGCCCCCACCTGGAGACGACCAAATGCATTGTTCTTGAACATTATCACTCCGTACATGCTGCCGTGAAAGAAATCCCTTGTCTTCCCGTTGTAATCCGTCCATTGTATAACTGGCAACCAACAGATCAGCTCCTGATGAGCACACGAAGGCGTAAGCATCAGACAAAGATTACGTCGACGGTAATTTATACAAAACTGAACAAAGCACCATGTCATGTACATTACACTATCACTATGATAGTAGTTCGCCCTGCGACTTCAATTCACACAGTTTCAGTGCATCAGGCACCATAAGTTATCATATAAACTTCGAATTTACAAGAATCGAACCATCCATTACTTAGATTGACTATGTTAGGATACAAACTTTTGAGAATTCATGCAAGTACGTACTGTAGCAAGAAATGATTCATGATATTCGTATAGGCTTATAAAGCCCTAACTGTTGCAATGGAGCTTCAATTCTTCATTTCAGTCAGTATACCTCCGTTAAAGAGAATCAAACCACCTACATTGATCAATCAAAAAAAAAAAAAACTCGATTTTCCAACCTCACAAACATCCGAAACGATTTCTCCATAAATCAAGATTGTAAACGAAACCTCCTTCCCCAAACACAAACAGTCAGAAACCCTAACAATCACAAATCCACAACTCATCGAAACAAGAATCACCAATTCGGCACAAATGAAACAAAAAGCGAATCAAGAAAGTGAAGATACCGCATCAAATCAAACCAAAAACCAAAAACCAAAAACCGAACCTCCGAATCTCCTCCGCGAACAACAACACGTCCTGCTCTCGCGAAACCCTAACGCGAACACCGAACCACTCAGCGAATGAGAAGAAGACGAAGAGAAAGACGAAAACCAAAGCAGAAGTGGAGATGAAAAACGCTTCGGAAGTCGCATCGTAGGCTTGCGACGCTTAAATAGGCATGTCGTTGATGATGCGGTGGTGGCGAGTGGTGGTGGGACGGAAAGCACCGAATCGGTTCCCGAGAGAGTAGTCTTCGTAATTCCCCCAATATGAGTCAGTGTGGTGAGGAGTCCAGGATTCATTCCTCTGCGTTATTCCATTTTAAGGCACCAAATACGAATACGAATACGAATACGAACACAGACACGAATACGAGCGAGCGCATTAAAGAATTTGCGAGTGCTTTCTCAACGCAGTGCATGCGTGTCTTCGTTTTCATCAATTTTGGGAGAATTGAAGAGAGAGGGGACGAGCGGGGATTCGGAGCGGTTCAGTGGAGGAGTACGTAGTGGTTCAGATATGAGGGGGCCGGCCGTCGCGCCACGTGGTTTTGGCGCCAAGGTTAGGTGAATAGTCGTTTTACTTGAGTAACTTAAGAGTTTTAATTACCCCACTAATCTACGTTGATTGGTTATGGCATTGTTAGGCTCCATTCGAGGAGACTTTGATTTTCGAGTTCGAGTCTCGATGGAGAAAATAGGGTTGAGAGAGAAACCACCGATATGAGGCTTGAATGTAGATTTATTTGTGAAGTTGACATCGAATACCACGTGAGAAACCAAAATGAGAGAATTTGAAAATTGAGATCTCTTTTGAGCGAAATTGAATAATTTTAGTGTTTTTTTTATTGTACTATTATAGGTGTATTTTTTTGTCTGGATTATTCGGTATCTAGACTTAAGCGGCTATATATTTTGGGCTCGAGTCCGGTCGACTCACTTAGGGGTAAAGTTCTCCAAAGTTAAGAGTCTCGTTTAAAAGTTACATTCTTTTTCAAATCCTCTCATTTTCGAGAAGTAATGTTATTTGGACCCTAAATCCATACTCAAAAGTTTTTTTTTTTTTTTTAAGTCATCTTCATGCAAGTAATGAAGCAAATACAATCGCTTGTTAAATTCTTTTGATATCTTAAATATTTGTAAAAAATTTTAAAAACCCTTGTAAATTCGGACACATGAGTTCAAGTAGTAGATCTATTATTTTTGGAATCATATATTGTATATCTTAAGAAGTTAAGTATGCCTCTTAATTACATTTTATTAGACTCTCTTATGTTTGAGCTAATTATAGATAGAGAATACTCTTTCCATTGGAAATTAAATTCTCTTAAATATAGGCGATCTTAATTAAAATGAGGCAGTTGGTCTAATAATAAAGAAGTCCACTATGTACCCAAATAAGAAAAAAGTCTCATTTCTATAACTCCAATCTCTAAAGAAATAAATAGGTCATCAATCTATCCTATATCTTGATTATAAAGTGCACAAGTTCAAATTCACTCCCGAGTCCGGACTCATGAGTCAAAGTACCGCTATCAAAAAATAGATATACTCGGACTCCAAACTTATAAGGAGGTTTTAAAATTTTTACAAATATTTAATAAGTATCAAAAAAATTTAACAAGTAATTGTGTTTGCTTCATTACCTTGTGCGTATATACAAAAAGTAAATATTATAATTCAATGAATAAATACATCTGAAAAAAAAAGAATAAATATGAGTATCAAAGCATCTCACCGAATCACTTCCTTTTTTCTTTACAAGGGAATTAGCAAATGTGGTATGCAGTTCTTTTTCTTTTAAAGGAATGCAACAACTAATTGATTTCACCACTGCATTATCCTCTACACATTTGTGTTTTGCGAGGAATCAATAGAAAAAAATAATAATAACAATATAAAACAATAGCAACATAACATCAATCTCAAATTATTTGAGGTCGCTATTTTCATCAAACTCTTCTCAAACAACAACAAACAACAACAACAACATAACTCCACCGTACACTATGTACGCTACATAGCTAGTCCCAAGCCAGTCTCAAGTCTGGATAAAGGAGGAAGACTCTGACGCTCATTTTTTCATGCCGAAAAGTGTCCCAAACCCACTTTTCATACCCGAAAAGTGAGGAAGGGAGGCCCCAAGCTCATTTTCCATTATTGGGAAATGGATGAGGGTTGCGATAGGTCGACAGCCAGTGTAAAACTTTTGTCACTTTTCATGAAATGGATCAAACATATATTTGAGACTGAGGCTATGTTGTTGTTATTGTTGTTGATAATGAGCTTTTTAAACTATCTAAAGATAAAATGTTATTATTAATTATTTTGTTATTGTAATTAATCGAGCACAATGAAAAAATTTGATCAATGTAATCGACCCCAGTTAATTTGGGACTTAGGCTATGTTGTTGTTGTATTAATTATTTTGTTAATGATGAAGTGGTGTTATTGTCAAAATATTTTAGATAATATTACTTGTCAAAAAGTAAGTTTAAAGTATGCATGCTTCTTTTAAAGGAAAAAAAAAAAGTGTTGTTATTTGATAACAAATGCATTTTTATTCGTAAGGAGATAACAACTGATCCACAAAGTTGGGAATAGATTCTAAAGTTATTTTAGGCAAAGTTTCTTGAAGTACACATTCGAAGGCAGCTGTTTCCCACCACATGAGATTCCTCGCAAAAACAACTGAATTACTGAACAATTAATACAAAGAAGGAACGATAAAACTACACACTCTTAACACTTTCTTATGGAGTTTTGTAGCACGTCATTGGATTGTGCATCAAGATTTAAAGAGTTTATTTTTTGATGTGAATCTAACGCTATTACGGGAGTCCGACAAGGATGTGAAGAAAGTGTGTAAGTAGCCAATACCTCTCTGCTTTCGAATTTCATTTTATGAGAGCCACTACAAATGGATCAACCTTTAAAAGGTCGTACGTCATCGCCAACTCGGATGATTCCCACGTACAACACGTGCTTAATTAATTTCACAAACAAAATCTTATGAACAAATTAATACCCTACTATATATCAATTTAAATAAAGAAAACAACCACAAATAAGTCTATTTGAACTCATGAATTCAAATTCATAGAGTGATTTTTAAAATTTTATAAATACTTAAGGGGTATCAAAATAATTTTATAAATGATTATGGTTGTTTCATTAATTGTTCGATGACGTATTTGAAATTAAAATTTTTTTTTGAGTCCGGACTTATAAGTTCAAATAACACTATCCAAAAACAAAAATAAAAGTAGCACCCACAATAAGAAGATTCAAAACATTGATAGAGGTGACCCGATTTGAGACACTTGAAATGGATATTCGGTTGTTGGTGTCCATTCATTTTTCATTGTTGTTTATGCGCATAAAAATCAATGTGTATTGAATGAACATCAATAATCGAGTGTCAATTTATGATGTCCCAAAAATGTCATCCCAACATTACCTAAATATAAATTATGTTTATAAGGGTGCTTGATTGGTTATCAGTAGCTAGATAACCACATAGTCACCACAAAATATCTCTAATGAGTTGAATGAGACATCACTCATTTAGAAGGTAAAATAAAGGAGGTCCCAAATTCAACTCACGCATAATCATCAATCAAAAAGATAAAATATTGTCATGCCATACACACCATAAAAAGCAAGAACTCCTTCTCTTAATAACAACACTTCAATGACCAAAAAAAAAAACAACGCTCCATAAAGGCAATAACTATTTCTCTTAATAACAACACTTCAATAACCTTAAAAAGAACAACGCTTCAATGAATCATACAATCTTATTATTTTGGCAAAAAGACCATTTGATCTCGAAATTTTCAAGTTTTTGTGATTCGATCTTCAAACTTTCATCAATTTACTTTTGGACCCTATACTTTTATTTTCCTCTATTATTGGTTTTTTTTTTTGATAAGTTGAAGAATATCGGTCGTTGATGAAGTGGTTCACGAGAGATTCACGAATCGATTTCATTCAACTCGAAAAATCGACCGTGAACTCGCTTTATCAGCGACCTTTACTGAGTTAAAAAAAATCCAAAAGCACACAAAAATAAAAGTTGAAGGATCGAAAGTCAACTTATGAAAATTTGATGACCGAATCAATAAAAATTGGAAAGTTCAAGTACCAAGTGATATTATTACCCTATTATTTTGTACTAGTGGGCATTTAGGGTTTGGGTATATTGTTGAAACGTTTTAGAGGTTTAACAATCCATCACCGCCACCATTTCAATCTCATCACTTCATCACGAAAACAGAGCACGAAAATGGCTTCAATTTGCAGATCAGCTGCAACGGCGGGCTCAAGATCCGCCATCGCAGTTCGCTCCAAAACCCTAATTTCCAGATCCCAATCCCCAAAATCAATGCCTTCTCTGTTCTCCTCTCCCTCAAGAACCGCTCCTCGCGCGTCCATGTAAACCCTAGCGACCGATCTTCGTCGCCAAAAGTTCTTCGATTTCTAGTTTTCTGATGGTTGTATTGATTGCTTTGATTTGTGTTTTCAGATTAGCTATGGCGTTAGGAAGTGCGGAGTCTCTGATGCCGCTCCACAGCGCCATTGCTTCGGCTCGTCTGAAATCGATTCTCGCCGACAGCTCGCGCTGTTGGAGCTGTCTCTCTCAAGGTACATAATTGACAAAGAGAAGATTGATCATTCATTCATGTTCTTCAATTGGTTTACTGTTAATTGTATTGTAAGTTAGGGTTTAAGAAGAAATTATCCCAACTGGAGATTTCTGTATTTCAGTGTCGAATTATGAATGTGATTCAGTGTTAGAATGATTGATTTTGTTTGCGAATATACGGTTTTTTGTTCGCCTTTTATGGAAGAAAAAGTAAAGCTTTTATGGATTTGAATAACATGATTTTTCATTTGGGACTGAGGTTATGTTGTTGTTGTTGTTGTTGTTGTTGTTGTTGTTGTTGAATAACATGATTTTTCAATCTTGGATTAGTTCACATGAATGCACATCATCAGTTGCACTGAATTGAGCTCAATGGAAGAGTTTGATCCTTGTAGCCGACATCAATTAATTTGGGATTGAAGCTTTGTTAGTTATCAGATAAATCTTCAAATGTGTTTTTTGGCTTTAGAGACTGATAAGATACATCTACCTCGTAGTCTAACTATGTGGATTCTGACATGTGCTTCTACTTCATTGTATAGGACTCCAATTAACTTTGTGACAAGAAGAGCGTCGCTAGCCAATTACGGTTCAATAAGAGCATAATGTTTTTGCACTTTATGAAGAGAAATTTGCTTCCATCGTCTGAATTTTGTAATGTTAAGATATGATATTTCAAGTTGAATTAATAACCATTGTAATGCATTCTCTTTTTTACACTTTTTGTCGATTTGTTAGTTTACGAATGATTTGAATTCTCCCATTTTGTTGGTTTTCATTAGGTGATTGTGATTGTGATTGATATATGGATGAGAGTTACGAAGTCGAACAATGCCATGACTTCGCAAGGGCTAATGATTTTATTTATGTGAAGAATGATTGGAGTTACTCTAATACAAGCGACCTCATTTAGGTAACTAGTTGTCCTGCATTATGTAGGGCATTTTCTACCAATGTGTTAAAAACTGGAACTGATCTGAACTTCTTTTTTTTCTAGGGTACTTTATAGGAAGAGAAATGGTATTCATGTTTTTTTTTTTTTTTTTTTTTTTATTATCACCATGTTTCACCTGAGTGTTTGTTTTGCCTAATCATATGTTTTGATGTCGAATACCATGAAAGAACTTAACTGCCAATATTACTTATTTGTTCTTTCAATCCATCATTCTTAGTTTCTGTTCTATAGATCCTTCAACTTTCGACTTGTGCCCCCAATATCAGCCTTTATTTCTCCTGCACTCATGTCTCATTGCTCAACATTTTCTAAGATGTTCCTTGAGTGGAGTTACTGATTCGTGCCACATTTCCTTTTGTGCATCCCCTAGATTTTGCAGTTCCACGGTGACAAAGACTTAAAGCTACCACCATCCGAGTCCATATCGGCTTGCACTCAAGTCAATTCTCCCATTATCTCAAATATCATCCTTCTTTTTCCTCTTAGTGAGTCATCATCCACAATGAACCTTTTGTTTTGGTTCTATGATTGTTGCTTCACATTCTGTTGTTCTATGAGATGAAAGAAATATTTTCTTCTAATAGAATAATGTTAAAACTCAGGAGTACTCAATTGAATTTGTTTTGCTTCTGGCTCATGTTGTTTTTTGATGTTATGTGGAAAATGACTAGTCTTCCACCTTGGGGCGTTCTGAATTTCCGCCCCCTACCGCCATTTTTTTTCTACCTTCTCGACAATCTTGTTTAGTTCTGCTTTCATGATTACAATCATACTGTTGCCTAATATTTCTCTTCTCAAAGAAAACTCTGGCATGTTAAGCCAAAGAGTTGATCATGGCAAACATCGTCAAGAACCTAAGAATTGCTCTTCACTACAATGATCCACATGAGGTTCTATTCAAGGATGCTTGCATGCATTGTTATTCAGAACAGAGGGTACTGGCAGAGTATATTGTTTAGGCATATAAGATATGCAGTTCCTTACAGTGAAAGGTCAATACTCTACTTGTTCATGACTTCCCAAGATATGGATATTCATATTGGATGTGTTTTGCCTAGTTTGCAGGCAAGCCGAACATTGAAACAAAATACAAATTTACAGGCCACAAAAAACTGTTTAAGCTACAATAGTTAACTGCCAGTTTGGATCTCATCCAATCCTGCCTCGCTTAGAGTTTATGGTGTCAAAAGAAATGTGTGCTTTAGCTATGCATAACTTGCATTTTTTGAGGGGCTGCATTAAGCTAAATCAGGTAGCTAGCTAGCTGGTGGCGCAAGCGACAACGGCTCTGGAGCCACCTCTGCTCTTGAATACCCACCATTACTATGTCCAACCTTCTCATATCCCCACACACTCGCAGTTTTAACATCATCTTGAGCCATTAACCTCGAGAACTCCTCGTGGTCATACTGCATTTTTGCATTTCCTCCAAATTCAGCTGGTAGGTTCTCTACATCAAAATAGGAACTCATGAGCTCCGAGCTGTCCTTGTTCTTTGGGTAGATGAATTTCACTTTGTTGAATGTTTTTGTGTCCAAGAAGTATTTGACAATCTGCACAAAAGGGTAGTAAAACTATAAGCATGGAGGAGTAAATCTAAGTTCTCCAATACAATGACTTGGTGCAAGAGCAGATCTCAGACCTTCCAAAGTGCTTCAAAAATTCTGGGAGGGTTGTGGAGAAGCGCGATGGCGAGCCTCTCAGGGTAGTGGTTCTGTAAAATGTTTATGGTCTCGCGGGCTGTCTTAACAGGTACGTTATTGCTCAGCGATAATCCCGTAAAGTCTATCATCCAAACCATCTGCTCCTGGCCTTCAGGAAGGTTGAGAACTGCATTTTCTAACATGTATACAAGGTGTCTGATCTGATTTTCAGGATTTGAAGTGTTCTGCAAAATGAGATACTATGGTGGTCAGTTCTCAATTTCTCACCAGAGATTCATAGACACGGAGAGAGCCAAAGTAGATTACTGAACCTGCATTCCTGGCCTCATTATAAGAACAGTTCTTCCTTGCCTATCATGAAAATTTGCTCTGAACACTTTGCCGCTCTCGCCTTCGTTTGCTACTTCATGCTGTGGTAGGTAACAGAGGCTCAACAATCAGTGTACAACAACGACAACAACATAGCCTCATACCCAAATTAATTGGGGTCGGCTACATGAATCAAAATTTTTCATTGTGCTCAATTAAGTGTAATTGATGGTGAGCTTTCCAAACCATTCAAATTCATCCTAATTAATGCATGTTAACTTTGGTTTATTCCTATTTCGTCGAATTTCTACGGTTTCTATTGAGTTAAGTTTTCTAGCGAGGCATTTGTAGGCTTGTCTTTGTAGATGACCAAACCACCGCAATCGCCCCTCTCTAATCTTTGTATCAATTGGTGTTACTTCTACTTGTTTTTGAATTTCTATATTTCTTATTATATTTTTACGAGTTTTACCACACATCCACCTATACATCCTTATTTTTATTACGTTCATTTTATGTATTCAACAATCAACCTAAGCTTCCAAATAACCTCAACAATGGATGACAAGAAATTTCGCAAGAACGATGTACTGATCAAAGATTATATTGTCACAACAATTAAGTAGTATCAATTGCATTAGTGACCAAGTTATTTTGTTTGTTCAATTCAACAATGCACTTGTTGCTATCACTCGCGACTACTATGGTAAGATGGTACTCTCTCAGGTTATTTATATAAGTCGTTTTAGCAAATACTTTTTGTTCAAAATTGAAAGTCGTTTTTTAAATTCAAAAGTATATTTATTTATTTTTACCCATTTTATCTTTATATAATTCAAACATTTATGTTTCTTCAATTCTTCAACTCATTTAATGTTGCCTAAATTCTTGTATCTTTAATTTTTAAACGACTTATATAAATGATCGGATGGAGTATTAAATAGATAGAGGTTTGCATAAATGAAGGTAGGGAAGGTCATGGCTACTAACCCATCGGATTTTTTCAGGCTGATACGACGACCTCCATTTGATCGACTCTTCCAGCATTTTCTTCGCCTTATCGACATTCCAGTTCCTGGCCTCTAAGTATCTCCTTAAGCATGCATCACTGCAGTACTGCGAACTGGCTCCAGAGAGTGGCCCAAGAGCAGTCTTGAGTTCATTCACCTATTTGTAAGGATAGAACAAAGTTTTTCTTGGTGATTTAGGTATTGCTGTTTCCTTAACTAACTCTTATCAAATTCGGAAAAATAGAAAATGTACTGCGACCATCTCCAACCACAAAACTCTATTTCCCCCTCTATCATGCAAAATTGTCACATCAAATTCTATTTCTCCTCAGACCACAAACTCTATTTCTTAAAGTTGAAAAAAAAAAAAATAAAAAGGAGTGGATACCTTAACATCTTGTTCTTGAAGAGAGCTGTTGTCCTGATGATGATCATGAGAGTGCCATCGTCGAAACATCGCCGCTAATTCTCAGTCTGCAGTGATGTCTATACAAAAATAATGTGTGCGAGACCATTAAATATAAACAAAGGTGCGAACTATTTTAAGAAAAAAAAAAAAAACGCATGTACTATGTAGATCACTTCAATAGAAGCAGCAACAACAACAACAACAACATGAGTACTCAACCTAATCAAACAATCAATAACCAACAATAAACCTAAAAATCAAACCGATCACATATCATATTATATCAACGGACCTAAAAAATCGATCGATTGGGCCAAAAAAAAAAAACCAAGATATTGATCGAGGATCGTGGCGATCTATACTGGTTTGAAGCGAAGAAGACCGACAAACAGAGAAGGAGAGCACATCGATCGATCGTTAGCACAAATTTGTGCAGTCGTTCTTTTATAGATAGATGGATGTGACTTGGGAGCCAATTAGTCTAGTATTTTGGTGATAATCAATGAATTTAATGAGCCGAATCGTCAGACCTTCTAGACTCCTTTCCTTTTGCAGCGGAGATTGATTTTACAAGTCAATGTGTGGTATGATGAACATTTGGTCAGGAAAAATCGGGGTATAAGATACGATATTTTGACCCGCTTAAAGTCAGTATGTCTGAAAACCATGAGATGCATATCGAGATGCGAATACATATTTTGAAGTGCATCACACATTTATGTGTTGCCATATTTAGTTCAATCTTTAGAGACATTTTGTGATGAGCACTTCCAGATATACACTTATACATTAAGTTATATTTTAAGATATTTATTTTTAGCCCATCGAGTAGTAGAGTTGTCACTTGTGATGTCATTTTA
This sequence comes from Stephania yunnanensis, assembly GCA_039657365.1. Taxonomy (NCBI): domain Eukaryota; kingdom Viridiplantae; phylum Streptophyta; class Magnoliopsida; order Ranunculales; family Menispermaceae; genus Stephania; species Stephania yunnanensis. The sequence continues at coordinate 60,984,962 of CM077585.1, forward strand.
ACACACGTAAGTCACATGTATATTAGATTTTGACAATATTTACTGCACTAGGATACGTATGTACGCATCTCAAAGTCTATATAGTCAAATTGGTTTTGTTAAGTTGTTATTTTTTTTTTTGGGGGCGATAAAGATGAATTTCATTCATGAAAATTAATCAAAGCCACCTAAGTAGTGCTACTGCTTTAATGTTAATGTTGCGCTGATGACAAAATCAACTGGTGATATAGTCATGTAGATACTTATGAGTTTCCAATTAATTCCTAAGTTAAAGCAATACAATGTGAGTCAGATCATAGGACATTTGTTTCTAGTTCAACTTTAGAAAACAACCTTTTATTGTGAGCTAGGAACACGTATTATAGCCTCCGTTGTTGAATCTAATAAAGAAATCCATTATCATAAAGTGGTGATCCTCGCTTTTCTTCTATTTTCTTTGATCCTATCTTTTTTGAATTTTGTGAGTTTTTTTTTTTTTTTTTTTTTAAAAAAAGTAATACATTTTTATAGTCAGAAAAGTAGTAATTCATAAAATATACAATTTTACAATGACGGCATTATTTAGGCCTAAAAAAACCCATGCTAAATCATATAGAGTGGCGTCCGAATTGTAGCATTTGAGCCTTACTAGTTCTAGTTGACAATGCAGCAGCCAAACAAAGAAATTATAAAAACTGATGCAGAAAAAGCATAACAAGAAACCAAACACATCAACAAAATCTCAATCCCAACACAAAAAACAGAGTGATAAGAAATTCCAGTACTACTTCCATTACTATTCAACAAAAAACTTTGGATTAAAACCGAGCTCTCCTTTACCATTAGTCTTCTGTTGCTGTTGGTCTGCTCAAGGAACACTTGCATATATATATATACATATACCAAAATATACTCACCGATGAAGCTGAAACAAAAACATTCATCCTTGCATCACACATGAGACTATTCACCAATCTCGTAGATCGACACATTTCAAGATAGAAACAGTTTCAAACAGGAGTAGTTGTGGATGAAGGAACTAAATCTTGAGGTGGATGACTTGCTCGTCGGAACCATGTTTCTAAGGCGGAAACCAAATGCGGGCAATCCTCCGCTTTGTTAGAGTAGAAACTAAGAAACTGCTGCAGGAAGTCCTTCGAATCTGCCAAGGGTAATGTAGAGATAATCTTGATAAATGCCTGTTCTAGATCTAGGTACAGAGATTTATCAGAATCTTCCTTCAGAACGACTTTGTCTAGGCAAACGATTAGAAATGGCAGCCAGTTTTTTATGAGGTTCATCCTCACCTGAAAAAGATTGAACTTGACATGAGCCGGTAGCCAATAAGAGGCATCTTTTCTTCTAACAGGAACAAAAGAAAAAGGAAAATCAACTACATCAGTCATGATCCAAGCAATTCATGAGAACAATCATGCAAGCATTGCTAGGATGGACAAAAAAATTACTTGAGACTATTGCTAGGTTGATGATGACAATGACAAAATACTAATGGTCCTAATTGTATGAAGATGATCATGGACATGATTTAAGTGGCAGAATGGATGATGCTAGTTCAATAGTTATCATCATAGGAGTTCATATGTAGAGGTGGAAGAACTAGTATCAACAAATACAAAAAGAACACAAAACAGTGAAAAGCCATTGCCATTATGGGTATGGATTGCAAAAATGCATTGATACCTATGGCTATGGACCTTAAAAAAAAAAAAAAACACTTTTTATAAGTTACATTGTTGAGCTAAAAAGAAATTCAAAGACAAGAAGGAGTAACACCAATTAATACAAAGATTAGGGAAGGGCGTTTGCGATGGTTTGGTCACTTGCAAAGACGACCTACAAATGCCTCAACTAGAAAACTTGACTCAATAGAAACTGTAGAAATTCGAAGAGGTTGTGACACAACAAAGTTGACACGAGATGCATTAATTATGAGGGATTTGAATGGTTTGAAAAGCTCACCATCAATTGCACTTAATCGAGCACAATGGAAAAGTTTGATTCATGTAGCCGACCCCAGTTAATTTGGGATTGAGGCTATGTTGTTGTTGTTGTACATTGTTGAGCTGAAAATTCAATCACAAAACGAGAGAAAGAAAGAAAGAACATCTCCAACGCACAATGTGAATTGCACCCACAGAAGGGACGATGCCATCAATGAGAAAGGAATAACCCCATCATACCTAACACGTAATACAACATAGACACTGAATCCAAAACATGGTCTCCATTGTAATCATTGATAGTTGCTCCCTTTCATTGATGAGGTGACAATGTATATAACTAGACAATAAGTTAGACATTTTCTATTATTTATTGGCTCCACCCACATTGGTATTAGAGAAGCTTTATTGTGATTCAATGTCTATTTCCCCTAGGTGGCACTTATTCGAAGTTGGGCATGATTACATCGGAGATGCTCTAAGTTCATAAATGAGATTTTCATTTGGTTTTTAATCAAAACTTGTTGATCCATCAATATACATCTAACCAAAGCCTTGTCCCACGTTAGTTAGGTTGGCCAAACAGATCCATCTCTTCCATTGCACTTGAATAGTGCAATCGACTGTGTACTTTCCAAATCCTTTAAATACTTCTCAATCAAAGCATCCCAAGATAACTTTAATCTACTGTTACATCGTCGAATTTCTTCAATTTTTATTGAGTTGAGTTTTCTAAATGAAAAACTTACAGGTGGTCTTTGCGGGTATCTCTGAGTTTCGCGCCAATTGATGCTACACCTAATTATCTTTGACTTCGAGCAAATGCAAACAAAACAAATGGAAACCTCAATGGACATCCCACAAACACAATGCACAATCTTCTATCTAGAATACCTGACGAGGCAACAAGATTGAGCCAGTCGAAGATTCAATGGTGAGCTTGTGAAGGCAATGAAGCGCATGAACCGGAAGTCCGTTGCAACAAAGTTCCACACCTTGCTACTCAAAGCCTCCAGCAAAACCGCAACAAGTGAGGCATTGTTACTCCACTCTACAGCTGCATCATTCGCCACTCTCAATTCAATCACCCTCTCAACCAGCCACATCATTTGCTTCCAGTATGTGATAAGTTTGATGCAATCCGATGTCCAGCTCGTCGTCTGGCTGGCATCTATCACTTTATAAGCATCCAAGAAAGACCTCAACGATTTCTTCAACTCACTCAACTTCACACTGAAAGCCCTACTCAATGCGCGCCCAACAAAATCTTTCGATGAGAATTCTCTCAACAATTTCTCTAAAAGAAGTCTCTGCCACAAATCTTTATTCCATTTACCATCTGTTGTGGCATTCATCGCCGCGAGAATCATACCGTGCAACATTTCCTCCGAGCATTCCTCTTTCTCAGCACAAACCCTGGCGCGAAGCTCTCGCGATTCCTCTAGTCTGAGCAGTGGAATCACATCCAAAACCATTTGTTCTTCCTCCTCAGTCCAAGTAACTGCTTCGATGAACCGAACGCAAGCATTCACACATTCCTCAAACAAGAGCTCAAGAGCAACGTGTATGATGGATAGAGCAGTCGAGACGCTTTTGATCGATCCAGCAAAATCGTTAGTGTAGAAGAGGTGAAGAACCTTGAGATGATAATCGAAGGACTTGTATCTCGAAGAAGAAACCCCCAAATTGAGGCAGAATAGTTGGCCTGATGAACAATTTTTCTGCCAGCGATCGGACAAGAGAGTGGAGAAGTAGTTGGATCTCCGTAGAACGTCGGAGTGGAGGGAGACCTCCAGATCCTCCTTAGATGACGGTGACGGAGACGGAGATGGAGGGTCCATGAATAGACGGAGGATGACGTCAGTGGGGGAGGAATGACTGTGGATTATTGGAGGACGGCAGGTGGTGGGTGACGGAGTTTGGGGAGCCGCCGTTAGGGTTTCGTCAGGCACGGTGGATTGTGGTGGCGGTGGTTCTTGTTGCTCGTTCCGTTTTAGGCTCGACATTTCTTCTCGTTGTGTCATCAAACAAAGAAAATAAAAAACAGTTTGAAAAATAGAACGGGAAGAAATAAAAGGGTAAATAAACAAAGTTGAAGTTACAAAATCTACTGAAAAAAGCTTGGTACCTCCACTAGTGGGATGCTTGGATTACACCTCTAGATAAGAACATACACATTTCAACATGTATTGCATTCAAAGTGAGTTATTCTAGCAGATCTTAAATCATTACTTTTATAAAATCAACATTAAATATATCTATCATATATATAAAAGCTCGAATCACAAATTTTTGAGTGATAATGAAATTTACATATTTACTCATACTTCTTTTTTTTTCATCTCCAAATCAACATTTTCTTTTGTATCCAAATCAAACTTTAACTCATTATCAATCCACTACACGTTTTTCTTTTCTTTATCTCCAAATTAATTATGAACTCATTCTCATCAATCTAATTCAAATAAGCATTACTAGCTTTTTTTCATTATCTTATAAATCAGTTTACTTGTATTTCTAATTTTTAAATTTTAATTACAATTTTAAATTTTGTTAATAAACATTTCGTGGGAAAAAAAATATATATATATATATATATATAATATAAATAAATAAGCGGGCTTGAACCAGACTTGGGCTTATATATGCAAACCCAAGCCCGACCCAAGTGGGGTGGGGTGGGGGTGGGGTGGGGTGGGCTGGGTGGGTGCCCGGCCAATGAACAAGCCTACTCTTAGCGTGAGTTAGTGAATTATACCTCAAAATTGGATTGTTGCAGTTTTAGCTAAAAACGATCAAAAGCCAAAGAGACAGCACACAACCACACACCAATGGAGAGATTCCGAGCGAACCCGTGCGGTCTCTCCAAAGCCAACCAAGAAATTTAACTTTATTAGGAGCTGTGACCCGCCAAGCAAGCGCACCCAACATGGTAAAGGTCGGATCACTACAACGGCTCGCAAATCTCTCCATTTGGCAGGCTATGCACGGATTAAGCACACCTTTGAACAACAAATTAATACATATGTTGATGTGCTGATCAACTGAACAATAATACATACTACGACCTTACAAAACACCAACTGAAAATCTTGTTCTCAGACCATCTGCAAAATCATAAGCCAAATTAAGGTGAGGAAAGCACAAGATTGAAACTATGAAAGATAAGAAATAACAACCATTCAGTGTTAATTTGGCGTTTAAATGAAAGATTGTGGCAACAAAGAACACACAAGAGAGAAACTATGCAAGATTAGAAATCAATAATCATAAACCTACGCAGGTTGAATGAAAGATTGTTGTCCTGTATAATGCGCATTCATGAATAAATCAATGACTACAACTGCATCATCAGATTCAATCATTCAACTCTTTAAAAATCAACGGTTAGTTTGGAGTTTGGACATGTAAAGTTTAATCGCTAGATGAATCTGATGTATATGAGTAGAATGTTTTAGTATACTCTGATATTACCTTAGTATATAACATACCAGAAGTTAGTTACAACTTTAGGGATCTTTGTACACGTGTAAACCAATCCTATGGTTGTAAACAACTTCTGTATGTCTATAAATACAATTACAGTCTCTCTGGTTTCAGTTGATGAAACAGGGATGAAGTTCATCATTTCATTTCTCTGTTGAGAATTTACAGGATATAAGATCAACGTGATCTCGATGTTTGGAGGAAACAGGACTTCTCAGTTCATCTTCTATCACAAAAAGATCAAATTAAAGCATTTTTTTGAAAGCAATAACGAAAACCTAGCATCTTAGGCAACGTTATTTTGAATCTAAATTTCAAAATCAATTGAGCGGGAAAAAAAACAAAACACGAGGCAATTGGAAGTGTAAAACAGCGAAAATAAGATTAAAATGAAGAAGTTGAATTCACCTTTTTACATGCTTCGTTCTAGCAAGTAATGCTCATATCAGTCGAACGCCAATTTGAATCCAGCGCTCCACAGATCTGCGGCAGAGACGACATCGATTGATTGAAAGAATCATCAATCGACATATCGTTCGTATGTCTTCGCATCAAACACTAAAAAGAAGCGAAACTAGAAAACCTAAATGAAAAACTGAATTTCAAGAAATGCGTTCTCAAATTGAGATCTAAATCTGATCCGTGTGAGATATCTCTAACAAGAAACGATCGCTGAGACCGAATTTTTGATCCACTGAACTCCATAGTGTTCCAGAAGAACAATTCTCCCGAAAACCTAAATCAATGCAAACATGCCAAACACGAAACCTAATTTGAAAGAAAATCTACAGTTACACGCATTGGAGAACAAGACTAAGAGATTGATACGTGAAGAAATCAATACCGGAGAGAAGAAATTTGAGGAACGGGAATCGATTGGCTACGAACCTCTCGATCGAAACGAAAAACGAAACGAACACAGAATTTGCGCGCCATCGCATCGACGAAGATCTCGAATGATCTATTTCTCGCTCGTTCCCCTCTATTTATAAACTCGGGTTCCCCGCCTTGAAAAGCCCAACATAAAGTACGGCCCAACCCACACAACTAAGTGGACTGGGCCGAGAGAGTCCAATAACCAGCCAAGTTTATGTTTCATGACTTTCAAGTTTGTGATATTGGTAGCAAAAGTGGATGCAGAGTTATTATCTTTTAATTAGTGACTCGAGTTCCCAACTTATGTGGTGAGCGGCTCGAGGTGAGTTAGGAGTAGTCCGGCAACCGAAATATCAGATGGTTTAAACCATAAAAAAAAGATAAGCAAGTGATTATGAGTCTGTGACACCATAATAGTTTAAGTTTAATCTCGCTTAATACTTCATATTATGAGTCATTTTAATTTTAAGCTAGTCAAAACTTCGTCAACTGTAAAGATCAAAACCAAAAATTACAATATAGAAACATTATGCTTTGGACATCAAATTGGCTTGAATTTTAGTGGTACTATCTACACATTGAATTTTGTGAGAACTCCAACTTCAATTCTTGACAATTGCACCAATTAACTGTGAAAAATGATTGGGTAACCCGTTTTGAACACCCAAAATGAGCACCCACTTATCAATATAGAAATATGAACTTTAGACCCACTTGATTTTGTTGCAGGTGATCTATATGTTGTCACACTTATCACACTCGTTCAAGGTTTTGGTGAAGGTATCACCGAGAGGTTTTCGATGCAAGGATAATCATGCAATGTAGAGCAAATGTGTCAAGGTCCGGTTTGGTGGTGTGGATTCTATAGTTCCACAAGCTTTAGCATCATCTAATATGTATCCATGTAATATATTGACTTACCCATTTATTGGATTAGAAACTTAACTTGTAAACCCCATCTCAGTTTTTTTTTTTTTAAAAAAAAAAAAAAAAAGACCTTTTGTATATAAATTATAATTCTAAAGTATAGGATAAACATTAAACTGAAGTAGCTTATAGTATTAGGTTAGAAGTGACTGAAAGAACAGAGACCAAAATGATCTATACATGACTCTTGATACTGACTCACCAACATTTTTGAAGTACCATTTCACACGTTACTTTAAGACTACGTTTTTTGTACCCAACAACGCACTTGAAAGTGGATAATCTAATGCTTATTTTTCAAGAACGACAACTACTCTTACCAACTCTAATACACATTTTTACAACTACTGCTACACATAATTTTAGCAAATATGTACAGCATTTTGATTCACATATGGTAATAAACAGGGCCAATCGCGCCAAGGTCTCATGAAAATAATATACCCGGAATCAAAAAAAAAAAAAAGAAACGACGTTAGCTGTTCAAAGTAAGTAGACGTATCGATCGATCAAAGCCGAGCGAAATTAAGTGTAGCTTAACTATGAATTTCTCTGAAGACAGAGTTCTTCAAAAAGTATATGATTGAAAAAGAAAATTGAACTCTCTTGAGATTGCTTAGACTTGAAAAGTCAGGAGCTCTTGCAACACATCATCCAAATGGCTAACTTTCACGTCAACCTTGCAGGAAGAACATTTCCTCTGGCATTCATTTCTTTAGCAGACAAGACTAATCACCTTCTCTTCATTGAAAAAGCCATTCCAACTATGTAGGATGATTTCACCTCTCTTACATTCTCTTCTCCTAATTTTTTTGTTTTTATTTCATTTTTATTTCTTCCGACCGGCAAAAACTAGTCCGAGAGCACCACAACTACTTTGCCAAATGGTGTAGTCAAATTTTGCTAGCAAGATCTTTACCATGGCGAAGCGATCAGATTTTGCGCAGAAACTCTTGGATGATCTGCGGAAGCGAAAGGAGCGGTTGGCTACATCTCAGAAATCGAATCAATCAAGCCAGATATCAGCTGGTAGGTTCAATTGAACTGCTAACATGAGCCAATGACATTTTTTAGTATGTAGGATGTAGAGAGTCTCTTTAAACCAATGTGTCTGCCTAATATTAGCTAATGCCTCAGATGCCTTGGGCTTAAAGAGAAGTGTGCTTTACCTATCCTGAAAAATAACAAATCAAATGCTTTAATAAATTTGCTAAGAAATAGTTGTTTCAAGAAAACACAGATATAGCAAATGTTTTAATGCAATTCAAAGCCAATTTGGTGTGCTCTCACCTTTGAAGTATGCCTGCATGACAGTTAAGAGTTATAGGTTGTTGTTCTTCTACACTTGCATAAGTTCTGCAAATTCCACTGAAAAAATGAACACAGTTCTAATTAAGATTTACTGATTCTGCGATTGGTTCTGTTATCATCAGCCGATACATATCGAAATTTCAAACGGCCTTCTCAAGGATCAACGGAAATAATTAGTCCAAGCAAAACTGTAAGGTTTTTTTCGTTTTCTCCTCAGATTGTTTCTGACATTAATGTATAAACAATCAAGAACTCCAAACTATCAATTTAATTGTATTTTAGTTTCTGCAGATTGATTCTAAAACTTGGAACAAACACAAACGGTTAGGTAGCGAAGATATCTCACTAGCCATCAAGGGATCATCAACAGAGCTTGTGCCGATAGGGGGAGCACAAGGCTCGGACAGCATAGCAGATCTATCGATGGCCCTTGCTTTCGCACTCAAGAATGGCGGAAGTTTTAAAAAAATGGAGTCTTCTAACAATCATAAAATGGGATTCATGCATCATACTAGAAGGTACTCAAAGGACATCATCGAGATGAATAGAACACAAAGTTATGACAGAAATCAAATTGCAAGCGGTCGATTTCCTACCCTCTCGCAGCTTCACATAAAAGAGATCTCAAGAGGCGCTCAAAAGCTGAACCGGATCCTAAAGGCGTGCAGTAATGGCGTTGATTTTGATAAATATTCGGTTGACATCGGAAATGAGCTCTTGAAAGGTGCCATAGATTTGCAAGAGTCCCTCAGAATGCTAGTAAACCTACAAGAAGCTTCAGAACACATGGTTAGACCACAGAGAAAGCAGCAGGTCAGATTAGTAGAGTTAGAAGACGATGAAGACGTGGTCGTTTTTGAAGATAACAAGCAGAAGCAATCAGACCGGCCCAAGTTCTCTTTCCACAGACACTCCAGGAGTTCTATTGAAGACAATAGAAAAGCCACCAAGAACACCGGCATAGAACAAAGGCTGCTGTCTATAACTCATAAAGAAGATAATCTCCATGAAGATCATGGAAAACAGGCCCAAACTACCGGAAGTCAGTCCTCATAGGCGGTCAGCTAGCTCCGGTACAGAATTCAGAACCATTACTACATTCAAAAGTTTAAACAAGATCTCAAATACAGCTAACGCCCAATCAGAAAAGATCAGGATCCCCAATGTCATAGCTAAACTGATGGGACTTGAAGAACTTCCACCATCCACTGAGTCGAAAGAGATGGTCCATAAAAAAATGCACAGAGATATGCAACACAATCAGCAAGGAACTAGAAGTGGCAAGGACTCAGATAGAGTATTGCAAGCAAGCAGCAAACAAGTCGATATGAAGACTTTGAGCTTTGAAAAGCATGAACCGCAAACAGGTAGTAAGAAGATGATGCACATCAACAAAAGCTCCGGTACTCAAGATTCAAGCATCATTCCATATACAGATAAAATCCTGATCACTTCGAATACCACGGTTAAGTCATCGGTTTATGATGAAGGATGCAAAGAACATAGGAGAGGCAAATATACTGTCAAGTTTGAAGATGCTGGCTGACAAAATTAATACAACCAGCAACAGCAATCATCAGCTACAATTAACACTGCAATTTTGGTGGACAGACAAGAAAAAAAGCTAATAAAGGAGACTGCAAATCTGAATGAAGAGAAAAGCATGAAAAGAGCTGACTTTCAGGAGCCATCCCTCAAGGATGGTTTTCAAAGAGTGAAACCGCAAATTCAGAAAAACACAGATGTCATGTGTGCTGAAGAGGAAAACGTACGAACCCAGGAGATCACACACCAGAAAGAAAGAAAAATTGTGAATGAAAGGATTCCAGTGAACAGAAAACACCAAAAAACTCTACAGACTATTACATCACAGCAACCAAACATACTTCAAACGTCCAATTCTCCAGGCAAGAGGGTTCAAGCAGCACAAAAAGAGCAGCGAAACTCAAAAAACAACATTCAAGATAATAAGTTTAAAGGTCGTGAAAGGATCTCGAGCAATTCAACAAAGCCTCCATTCAGTGCCGTAAATCCGCAGAAAAAACCATCTAATGGAAACCATACCAACTCCAGCAAGAAAACTTCTGCAAGAACTTCGGGTCCAATGCCATTAATGATGCCTCCAAGAGCTGGCCTCCTAGAAGATTTTGCGAGAGAGAAGACGTTCTAATAATCTCAAAGTCAACATGAAGAAACCACAAGATGAGAATTTAGAACAAAATTCATCCTCCATAGGAAGGAAAACTGCCCCTGAAAAGGTCCCTGATCCTGTTTCAACGGTTAAAAATACAATGCTATTGGATATTCCAATAATGCAGAAGTTAGGCGATGAGATAGTAGATAAAAGTGTTAATCCAAGAGTGGCAACAGAAAAAGACTTTCCAAGGGACATGCCTAAGAAAATCAAGAAGCCACCTTCAGTTATACAAACAAACCAGAGAACAAACAATGAAACAGCAGTCAGTGTGAAAGCATTCGATTCAGAACAAGATTTTCAGAAACGCGCACAAAATGCATCCACTTTGAGCACCTGCATGGAAGATGAAAAAGTATCAGAGAATAAACTTCACAAAGCAACAGTAAGCTTCCTAAACTTTATTATGTTCAGCTTATACATCTACTACAATCAGTTGCGTCAATCACTACTTGACATGAAATTACTAATCGAGCTTCTTAAATTATTTCACAGCTTGGAGACACAATTGTCAAAGTTTCAGATTCACAAGAAGTATCAATTATTTCACTTCAGATCAATGGTGCTTCAAGATCTTTCGATGCTACATCAGTTCAAACTAAAGGTACTAACTTTATCCACAATTTAAGCTTCCAGTACTACACGCAAAAAACATAGCTCCGGAATCAAGAAGCTAAGGAAATTCTCATTTGCCTCCCTTTCAATATCTACTATCTTCTCATCCATCTATCAACAACCAACTCATCATCTAAGAGGCTAAAGCATAAGAATGTAAATTATATCACAGCCACAAATGTAAATATATTCTGAGTTTTGAGCTTTCAACCGAGCTTAATGATAGGCAAAATCAAAATTCCATCCATCCAGTGCACACTTTCATGATATGTCGAAAACTCAAGTTGTTCATGCTTTTAATAATGTTGCAGGCATGCATGAAGACAGAAGTGAAGGCGTCGGAAAATCATCAATACAGGAGGGAGAAGAAACTCCCACATCAGAAACATCAGGATTGCTTACAGAGAATGAAGAGCACCTCAAGCAGGTTCTAGTTAAAAGCCAATTATTCCTCAATGCAGCGGAGGCCCTCTACAGAATTCACATTCCTGTTGAAATCTTCCATGCTAGTGCCAACAAGCACCAAGATGATGATGACAAACTAGTTTTAGATAGTGCCTATGAAGTGATGAAAAGGAAAGGCAGAAGACAAGAGCTCCTGTACCGATTCCATACTTCTACTGGAGCTACAAGAGTGAAATGCCTGGATGATTTGGTTAAGGACTTGAATAGAGACCTTGAGAAATTCAAATTTTGCACTGGATACAGATGTAATGACTACAATGCTGCTGACTGCTTGCATGAGATGCTCCTGAATGACGTAGAGAACAGAAGACCTGACGTGAACTGTATGTGGGATTTCGGATGGAATGGGACCATGTATGCATTTCTTGAGAAAGAAGAAGTCGTGAGGGATGTGGAGAAATACATGCTCAATTTGCTCATTGATGATGTGATGGTAGATATGTTATCCATACGCATAACTGTTTGATAAGAAACTATTTTTTAACAACAAGATGTGAGTGTTTTTTTTATCCGATTCAAACTTCAAACTACATGTATTTTAAGGAAAAAAAAAATGCAATGAAAAGTAATGCTTCTTTTCCAAAGTTTCCAATGACATTCTCCATGAATGAGAAAGTATTGCTCATTCCATTGGACTTCACTTACAGTTTTATGGGGCACTTGGTTCGAGAGGAACAAAAGGCTCTTTGAAAATGATGAGAATGCGGTGGAAGACTTATTTGATACAACCAAAATGACGGCAGCAAGATGGATCTCATGTAGTAAACGCAGTGCAGGATACTCGATTATGGATTGGTACCACCAATGGCGATATGTAGTTTAAGGAGATTGATGTTTATGGCATTTTTGATTTATTACCATGTTCTCATTTTGTTATAGTTTTTTGAGAAGTTGTGCAGGCTAATCTTGAGACTATGGTAGCTCTCAAGTATTGTCTTTACCTTTTAAGGTTAATTACTAAGTTGTAAGTATAATAGAGGACTCCTTGTCCTCACCTTTTTTTGCAGCCTTAATAAATTTTTTGCTTACTCTCAAACTCCATGTTTTTTGAGAGAAAAAAACAAAATGAAAAGAAACATCGCGCTTCTTTTCCATTAACTTCACAAACACATTCTGCATTCCCTTACAATAGAAATGATCAGTCACAACAATCGAATAGCCCAATGGTTCATAGCAACAACGATAATAGCCTCAGCCCCAAATTAATTGAGGTCGGCTACATGGATCAAACTCTTCATTGTGATCGATTAAGTGCAATTGATGGTGACCTTTTCAAACCATTCGACTCCCTCCTAATTAATCCGTCCCAAGTTAACTTTGGTCTACCTCTACGATTCATAGCAAATACAACAAAAAGTGGAAGAATCCCTTTTTGATGCACATCATAAGTGGTGGCATTAGCTATTACAATATCAGATTGTAATGGAATAACACATAACAGCCCTAGTGAAAATATTCAATCAGTTAAGTGTTCTAATTTAATTTCACAAATAACAAACTTCTTCAGTAAATCACACTTTGTTAAAACCTAACCTAAGAAAAACAAATCAAATTGAAGGGAGGTTTTTGGATTAAAGAACGCTAAATCATCCAATTGAAACCACATAATCCAATTGTTCCCCTAAAATTGAGATCATGCAGTGCAATATGTCCCCATTTTTGTGTCATTTAAATGGCATTGCTGGCATAGTTTGATTGCTTATGACTTTTAGCCTAGATTGTGCGGTTTTGCTGTAAAGAACACTTTCAAAAAAATTAGAAAGTAAAAAAACCTGTCGTTCATTGACTCTGATTCTCTGAACCCATTTGATTGTTCATGGATGCGGACCTGTCACTCCGGAGATAGCGAAGAAAGAGAGAAGACAGTGTTTAGTGTTATGTTGAGCAAATGCGCAGTAAAAAAGAAATTTAACCCGGTCCACAATGGTAACTCAAAGTGGGCAGGATAAATTAAGCGCGCGACCTCGATTTTGATTCTTCGATGTGGCAAGATTAATCGGGACACTAAGGTATGCTCAAGCCCAGCGGCGGACCCAAATGGGCCTTGCCCTGGGCTACAGCCCAGGGCAAGGCCCAAAAAAAAATTTTTTTTTAAGCTTAAATTTTAAAAATTTATATTTTAGCCCACCCCAAAAATCTCTTAAACCCTACGTTAAGAACCAAAAAATATTTATAGCCCAGGGCTATCAAAAATCCTGGATTCGCCCCTGCTCAAGCCGATGCACATCTCGCGAGAATAGTCAGCTTAGCCTGGATCCACGGATATGAAAAAAAAATTGTGCAGTAAAAATTCATAGAGGTAAATTTTGAATGGGCTTTTTGAACAAATTCTTTTTAGCGTTTTGTTAAGATGAACCCAAAACTTAAACCCACCACCGTTTTATTAAGAGGGCCGTGGTTTTATTACACGACAACAACTAATAATCTCCCAGCCAGGCAAATCACTAAGGATGTGCTGTAGGAAATTATACAGTACATTCTATTATTTGAACTCTATATGAAATGTTGGTTTTATTAGTGCAAAATGCAAGAGTTTTGTCTTTTTTTAAAAAAAATAAGAGTGTTAAGTTAGTGTAAGTCTCTAATTATACACTCAAAGTCGTGTATTTATAGCCGAAAAAACAAGAAAGAAGAAGAAGAAGAAAATCTCGCACTTATTTGAAGAATGAGACCTGAATGCATACAACTGACATGGTTTAACGTATGATTTATATAATTTTCAAACAAATCTATGGTTTTGTTAAATTAATATATTATCCTTATTTTTGTAATCAATGAATAGAGAGTTTTTAAAAATTTCAAAGTTTTTTCAATCGACAAATTATATGTGTGTTTGGAACTTGGCATGAGGACAATACTTTAGTCATATATCTGAATCGAAAATATAAAATTATTATAGTTACCAATGCGTTTAAAAGAAAACTCAAAGATCTAAAACAAGTAACTATTATCGACTCCAATATCGACTTATTTACTATACTTTGCCTCTTTAATTTGTGATTATAATATTATTAACGAACTTGCAGTCATACTATGTGACATATGTTCGTAGATCAACGAATATAGCGACACATACTATTGCAGGGAAGCTAGTTCTTTGTATTGTCTCGTTCGAATGGTCAATTATACCCTTGTTCTTGTAAATGTACTGTCAAATGATTTGAAATAAAAGAACGTATATTGTTTTTGCCAAAAAAAAAAATCATCCACACCAATATCCCCACTTTTTTATTAGGCCATAATAATTAACAATAATGAAGCTAGAAGGGAGTTACTCATTTTTGCGTTTTCTCCTCCCATATAATTTCACCCAAAAATCCAAACAAAGCCCCCTAATATATCCACTCAAAAAAGTTGTAAACAAATAAACAAATCAATCCATTCAAATTAATTAAATCAGGTGCTCCATAGCAATCCTTAATCAAATGAACTAGTAAATATTCGTGGACCTCATTGCCTCACGTCGGGCCCAAAACCGACCGAAAAACAAATGAACACCGCTTGTCTCGCTCAAAAGCAATCAACCGTGCGTGGTTGTGGCGCTACTCGATTTTCATTTAAACTTCTTTTATCGATCGATCAAAACCAAATCGTGAGAGTTAATGATCAGGTGCGCATATCTATAAAAGTAATTGAGAGAACAAACGCGATAAAGGTCGATTCAGAGCTCGAGCCATTCGTGTTGGCGGTTTCGCGAGCGAGCGAGCGAGCGACGAATCTGGCTACGAAGAAACCCTAGAAATGGAGGAGAAGCTGGTGCAGAGATTGGAGGCCGCGGTGGCTCGATTGGAGTCGCTCTCTAGTGGATTTGGATCTCGGTCGGTTGGCGGAGAGGATTCGGAGGCGTCTCTAGATCCGGCTATCGCTGCTTACGATGATCTGATGGCGCAATTTGTCGGCCGAGTTTCGGCGGCGGCGGAGAAGATTGGCGGACAGGTTTTGGATGCGACGAAGATTCTCGCGGAGGCGTTCTCTGTGCAGAAGGAGCTTTTGATCAAAGCCAAGCAATCTAAGGTTTGTTTTCGTTTTTGATTTGGCTCGATTTTGGTTGAATTGATTGTTTTGATGTTGAATCTGTTGAGTTCTTGGCGGTTCATTTGGATCTGCAGATCTTAGTTGGATGATTGGATCCAGAGTAATGCGTTTATGATGAGTTGTTCTTAGCTTCATTATGATTTTCTTTTTGGTGATCATCAGTCTCTTTCATTCGAATTGGCGAATTGAGCGTGATGTGTAATGCTATTTCGAATTTGCTCTTTCTTCGCCTAGTCGGATTTAGTGGAAATGCCTTGTGACGAGTTGCTCCAGGTTTTGTGTTAAGATCTGTTGTAATTGAGTGTTGTTTCAAATTTGCTGTTCTGCATTTGCTGTTCATCGCCTAGTTGGATTTTGTGGCAATGTTTTGTGATGAGTTACTCCAAGCTTTGTGTTAAGATGCTCGGATCAATTGTAGTTGAGTGCTTCTATTAGCCTTGTTAATGCATTAATTTACTTGTGAACATTACGTTGAATAGTTCTTGAAAAAGATATTAGATGCTCGGATTTATGGAGTTAAGATGCTCTACCTGTGCGCATTAATTAAATCATTCTTGGAAACGAATGACGAGAGCTTCAATCACACAGATTATGCATTTATTTTATTCATTGTCACTGTTGTAGAAACCAAATCTCGAAGGTCTGGCTGGATTTCTCAAGCCTTTGAATGAAGTGATCATGAAAGCAAATGCACTTACTGAAGGAAGGCGATCTGATTTCTATAACCACCTGAAAGCTGCTGCTGACAGTTTGACAGCATTAGCTTGGATTGCATACTCTGGAAAAGATTGTGGTAAAGTTTATTTGGTTTCATTTGCTTTATTATAGTGTAGTTATGTGCTGAATTCTTAGAGCGCTGTTTCATTTTGTACCTTTTGCTCTCTTGTAAGGTATGAGTCTACCAATTGCGCATGTGGAAGAAAGTTGGCAAATGGCCGAATTCTATAATAACAAGGTATATTACATTATGTTGCACCTTGTCCATTCTATTCCAATATATCACAACATTGTCTATGTTACAAGTTGAAGAACTTGAATACAATATTCGTTTGTGGAAGTGATGTGTTGTACTTCTTCAGGGAAACTATCTACTGAATAAAATATAATGCATGGCCAGGGTACATGATTTTCTTTTGCAGATATGATCATTTTTCTTATTTTGTTGATCATTCTTATTGTCATGTCTTGAAGAACGGGTTATTGGATCAAACCGGTCTGAAATGCCTTTGGTCGATTCCTGTTTGGTGTATGGTAAGACGTTGGAATGACAGTAGAATTACTCAATGTCATTAGCAATTGTTTCTTACCAAAACTCTTGCACGGATATTGTGACCATGTACCATACTTTGCGGATTCAACGATTTAAAGGATAAACTGTTTTTTCCCGGTGGCTTCTCAATTTTTGTGCAAGCTCCTGCACTTCAAATCACTATCCTAGACTAGTTCAAAAGTGGAATTCGTTAATTGGTTTATAGGTGTAAGTATCAGTATATGCTAAAATGCCATTAACATTACAGATCTGGTTGCCAACTAAAATGTGTCAATTATGTCAAATTATTTATAATGAAATGTAGAAGTATAAGATGCATTGCTCCTCCTACTGCACCAGTTGTCATCATCTGGCAGGTTGTTGGTTGAGTTCCCTCTCTAAGAGTACCATACTACCATGCTATCGTGTCTAGCTTTCTTTTCACATATTCAGAATTGCAATTTTTGGCTTACTTAGACTGTTAGGTTCTCTTGATTATATGGTTATTCAAAGAAAGTCCATTAAGTAGTTGTTGATCATCTCTTACAATTCAGGTACTTGTTGAGTATAAAAGTAAGGATCCAAATCATGTAGAATGGTCTAAAGCCATGAAGGAACTTTATCTACCTGGTCTGAGAGACTACGTTAAGAAATTTTATGCTTTGGGTCCAGTATGGAGTGCTACTGGCGCTACTATTTCTGCTCCTACCTCGGCGCCATCAAAATCTTCTTCTGCCGCAGCACTATCAAAAGCTTCTTCAAGTGCCCCTGCCCCTCCACCCCCTCCCCCGGCCTCTCTTTTTAGCTCTGAACCTTCTGGTTCTGGGTCATCACGTCCAAAGGAGGGGATGGCTGCTGTTTTTCAGGAAATCAGTTCTGGCCAGTCTGTGACTTCAGGTATTATATACTGAGTGTTGAATTTGTTTTGAATTGTGACATTGTTTTTATCCATATGAGTGGACTTTTTGATTAACTATGTATCGTTTCCTAGGTTTGAGGAAGGTGACAGCCGATATGAAGACTAAGAACCGTGCTGATAGAACTGGCGTTGTTGGCGCCCAGCAAAAGAAACTCGCACCAGTTCACCCTCCTTTTCCAAGACCGGGCCACCAAAGCTGGAGCTCCAAATGGGACGCAAGTGGGTACTTGATTGAGATGTTTTGAAAACTGCTCTGTTGTCTTTCCTTCCAATTTAAAAAGACTAATCCTCCTTATGAATAAAAGAGTAGATGTTGCCATATCCGTTTTCTTCACGCTATCATGGTCACTTTGTGGTGCAGGTGGGTGGTTGAGAATCAAATTGGGAGGAAAAACTTGGTTATTGATGATTGTGATGCAAGACAATCCGTCTATGTTTTTGGATGCAAAGATTCTGTTTTGCAAATCCAAGGTCACCATATTTTTCTTTCTTGCACCCTGTTATCTCTTTTATATCAGTTATATTACTTGGCAAGTTCTGGGTGCCAGTTATGAATTTGCATTTTGATGGGAAGTTGCTTATTGGCATTTTCAATAATGTGCAGGGAAAGTGAACAATATAACTGTTGATAAATGCACAAAAATGGGAATAGTATTCACGGTTAGTAGCTGAGCACTTATAATTACATAACGTTTTTGTTCCATGAAATTTTGCATTATTTAGAGAACGCTTATAAACATTGGTTCTTCAAACAACAGGATGTGGTTGCTGCTTGCGAGATTGTGAATTGCAATGGGATTGAACTGCAATGTCAGGTACGTCAGTGTTCTTAAGTTGTTTTGAGAGAAAGATGTGAACATTTGTTGACTCTCGAAGGCATTTAACATCGTTGGTTGTTTTTCAGGGTACAGCACCTACAATTTCAGTGGATAACACATCTGGTTGTCAATTATATCTGAGCAAGGATTCTCTTGGGACATCGATTACAACTGCTAAATCAAGTGAGATCAATGTATTAGTTCCAGGTGCCAGAACTGACGACGACTGGGTATGGACCTCTTAATGTTCAATTATGTTAGAATTTGATCTATATTGCACTCATTAATGCTACGATTTTTTCAGTTGGAGAATACATAGATGTAGTACTTCGAAAACAATGTTTTACAAGTACGATGCCCTTCTAACAAGTAGATTCACTATGAATATTGTTGCAGGCGGAGCATGCGCTGCCACAGCAATACATTCACACATACAAAGATGGACAGTTCGTTACTTCTCCAGTATCCCACTCCGGTGGTTAATTAACTAACAAGATTTGCGTCGCATCTCCATCTATGAGAGTTAGAGAGGCTGTGCCTTTAGTTTGGGTTTTTTGTTTATCCATGGCGATTGTTTCTTGTATATGGCGTGAATCTACAGTCTGTATTTCTTATTCTTTTTCCTAATCAGACTTTTGTTATTTTCACCATTGTTATCAGAGTTTCTGTTTTCTTCCCTAGGAAGTGGAGAATGGCTTTCTGTTTTGATGTCTATTTTGGGGGAAAGGCTTTTTTCTTCATTGTTGTTGAGTTACTTGTAAGTTGTATATGGCTTGAAGCTAGCAGCTTGTATTTGTTAGTCTTTTGCCTAATCAAACTCTTATATGAATGGTTTCAGATTTCAATTGCTCCACAAGTCCAAATGACTCTTTTTGAAGCCCGATTAATATGATTTAAAAAGTTTTGAATGAATGCTGTCGTTTTCAAGTGCAATATATCTAGTCGCCAAAGCATTGAAATGGGCGAGGCATAATTTGTTAAAAAATAAGGTTTAAGGAAGTGGTGGGTTTTTTAAAAAATGTGGGAACGAGATTTTGTAGTTGTTGAATATATCGAAAAAAAAGAGGAAAGTAAATTAAAAAATAATTAAATATTGTTTCAGTTTGGCATAATCTTTGAACAAGATAGTGACTATCCGCGTGGAAAGCAAACTGAAGACCCGGAGTTAGTTAACCATTCAAAATTGCGGCCTAGGGGATCGGGATCAGTTTCTGTTAGTGTTACGACTTCGCCAAAACCAAATCAAATGGTGTCCTTCACAGTAGCACGAGTGAAGCTTGAAAACATAAAAGAGAGAGCAAAGAGAAGGCCAACAAAAATGGCAGCCCCTAGAGAGAGGGATAGAGATCTAGAGCTTCTGATTCCGGTCTCCAATGGAGGCGCTTCCGAGACCGATGAAGATGACGACTCGAAGCCCTCTTCGGTTCCTACCATCATTCCTTCTGCTTCGTCCCACCAATATGCTGGAAGAGAGGTCTGGATGATCCATCTTTTCCTCCTAAAATGTTTTTTCTTTTTAATCAAATCGATGTTTTAAAATCTTATATATTAATCCATCTAAAGATTTATCATTATCTTTGTTTTTTTGGCTAAACATATTTTTTGGTCCTTAAACTTTGGGACTTTTATGATTTTAGTCCTTAAACTTTTATTAGTATTAATTTGGTCCCTGAACTTTTATTTTTGTACATTCGAACTTTTGAGTGTTTTATGCTTTTGGTCCTTGAACTTTGAGGTTTTTAAGTTTTTGAGGGAAAATTATTTTTTTTTCGGCTTTTATTGATCGATGTGAGTCGTTCGGCTTAGTAGTATAAACCACTTTAATCTTTTTGACTAGTCACACGTTACTTTTATTACCCGCATTACCGTAATTTAACACTTTAAATGGTGGAAGGACTAAATATAGATCTTTGTAAAAGTTCAAAGACCAAATGTGTAGTAATAAAAGTTTAGGGACCAAAAGCATAAAAAACAAAGTTCAGGGACCAAATGATGGGTTTTGCCTTGTTTTTTTATAAGAAAGAAACCAACTTATTTGACTCCTTTGCAACTCGAATATACCAACCATTGGACCACCCAACTGGTTATTCTCGTTTGGTTATTTTCTTATATCTAATTGTATTTGTTTTTCCTCGAAACTGAAAACACTCTAAGAATGCAGAAATCCTTTTTTTAAGTACAGATTATGATGAAATTGGAAGTTTGTTAACATTTTGTCTACAACTTAAACATTTTTAATGAAATTATGTATGGTTTTCTAAAAACAAGTAGAACAAGCTGGGACTATGCAAGTTAAGCTGTTAATGATCTCTAGTTAAACTGATTTGTTGCTCTCTTTCGCAATTGTGCAGGCATTTTCTAAAGTCATACGCAGCTGGGCGTCGAAAAAGTTCATGACAGGATGGTAACTTCCTATTCTCTTCTCACAAATTTTACAGTGTCAGACCTGGTTTAGTATCTTGAACAAGAGATAGAAAGGATTCAACAATGTTGATATAAAGCAAGATTGCGCGAAAAACATCTCCATAGTTAAGTTCATGAGGCTATACTGTTATTCACAATATATGTTTTTCGCCTTTGTTTTACAGTGTCATCCTTCTTCCCATTGCAATCACATTCTACATAACCTGGTGGTTCATCCATTTTGTTGATGGATTCTTCTCTCCTATCTATATCCATCTTGGAGTCCATGTGTTTGGTAAGCGCCTCATCTATCCTAATTTAAAGCAATTTTGTTTTCTACAACAATTAAACTGCCTTCGACGATCTTGTTTAGGTCTTGGATTCGTCACTTCGATTAGTTTCATCTTCTTGATCGGCGTGTTCATGTCCTCGTGGTGGGGGGCTTCTGTTCTTGGCCTTGGTGAATGGTTCATCAAGAAAATGCCCTTTGTAAGCTACATATACTCTGCTTCAAAACAAATAAGCACTGCAATATCACCAGGTGAACACATCAGTACAGTAGAAACATTGTTTCTGCACAAACATCCACATTTCTTAATCTTGAGCTCAACTTACTGACAGTTTTGTTTTTGCAGACCAGAACTCCAATGCATTCAAGGAAGTAGCTATCATAAGGCATCCACGCGTCGGCGAATACGCCTTCGGCTTCATCACCTCCACAGTTATCCTTCAGAGAGCTGCTAGTGAAGAGGAGCTATGCTGCGTCTACGTGCCCTCGAACCACCTCTACATTGGAGACATTTTCCTTATCAACTCAAATGATGTAATGAGACCCAATTTATCCGTTCGAGAAGGCATCGGTAAGAAATCTCGCTCCAACTTACTATGACTGGTATTAATAGATCAGTAACATCTCCGATAAGGGTGCGTAACAATAGGTTTTTGGTTGCAGAAATTGTGATTTCTGGTGGCATGTCTGTACCTCAAATACTGACTACAGTAGATGCAAAGGCAATATCCCCTGCAAGAGTTGGTAGAAATCCCTTATTTACAGTCCCCCAAGTTTAGCAATGGCTTAATTCTGCATAATGCAGACAGCGACGCTCTCGGCTGAAAGACAGATCAAAGCCTGCTTACTTCTGCGACTGCACAGGCAAGATGGATTTGGAGAATGAAACTCAAAATACCAGGTGAAACAAGATTACCTATGAGAATCTGTGCCACAATTTTGTACCAACCTGGCCATTCTATTATGTCATACATCTGAGCTTATGCATAACAATGCAACAAAATGGTTCGAGCAAAATGCGGCGCTAACTATTGCCTTTTAAGTTTCAAATACAATTCGACGCTGTTTTTTTTTTTTTAATCAAAATCAGGGTGATAAGGAGTACTTAGTCCTAGTAGTTTGATTCTGCAGATGGGATGTAGATACAAAATGCTTACAAAATCCACCCTCACAAACTGCACCCAAAGATCTTCAATCTAGTATCCTTGTCTGACATTTACAGATGGGGAATAAGGGAGCCAAAATCATCTGTAATAGCACATGCACTAATATCTTGCATTCTTTGCCTTCGCATAAGCTCCATTAGCCGCCGCCAGTAACAAAGCAGAAAAAAGCATCAGTTGTTGAGAGTAGACAGCACGCCGCCACTCTGAGGTGGAATCACCACCTCCCAACCAGGTCCTTTAAGAGGAAACGCATCCCCATCATAACCGACAACTAGATCACTACGATCCATCACCTTCTTAAGATCTTCATCACTGATTTCAGTTTGGATTAGCTTTTCCTCTGGATCTTCTTGGTCTTGAAGCAGCGACAACAAATCGTCTTCCTGTTCCATGGAAGAATATGAGAACGAGTACAAAACTTCATTAAAAGAAAACAGAAAACAGGTCATCATATGCTACATCCGGCCTAATTTGCTTTACTCTAAAAATCGACTTTGTAGACTATTTACTTCCGTTTGACTGCAGAAGATAACTGAAACTACTTGATTAGAATTGTAACTAAATAACAATCATTTTAGCTCATTGGAATGGATCCAGGAACACCCCGCTCTTCACGGTTTGGTTATATGGAACAAGAAGTTTAAGATTTTGCAAATTGGTTGGCATAATTAGCCCCTTCTCTATGCCCACGAAACCAGTGAGCAACTATTATGATGAAACTACAAAGCCAAAAGAAAGAAGAAATAATTATAATGGATGCACAAACCTCCAGGAGATCCATTGCATCAGACTTGGTTCTCTCCTGCTGGAACTGCCCTTTCCCAATCACCACGTGTTCAAGTTTCAATTTACTGAAAGCTCGCTTCAACATGCGAATCTTTTTTGAGAAGGGATAAAAAAGATCCGTCAGCATCTGATCCAAGGGTCTAAAGAGTTACAAAATAGAAACTGAAACAAAAGAAGCCAATGGAAGATGCACCTCAACAGATTGTGCTGTTGCAAGCCTGTACACATGAACTGGTCGTGTTTGGCCTATCCTGTGGCACCTATCCATAGCTTGTAAATCCATTTGAGGGTTCTGGAATGGCATATGCATAACAGTAAGTAATACGACAAGCCCGAGAAATAATGAAGTTAACTAGTAAAGATGGAGAGCCAAATAAGTGCATACCCAGTCACTGTCATAGAGTATACACGTATCTGCAGCAGTGAGATTAATACCCAGCCCACCTGCCCTAGTGCTTAGGAGAAATATTCTGAAATCACTATTTATGTCATTGAACTCCTGAATCTGCTTGGAAGTACAGATATTATATTAGACATCATAGTAATTAACTCATTTTGAAAATATAAACAATAACTTTATCCAAAAAAAAAAAACTAAAAAAATAACAACAATAAGAACTGCGACCATAAACAAGACTGATGAAGAAAGCTTCAGATCAGTTATCAAATCACAAGAAACAATAATCCAGCATTGTACACAAAACAAAGTAGGATATACAGAAAGCAATATACGTTCGACAGGAAACCACCCAAGAGATAAAATGTCCATGTCAGGCTCCAAGGATCACATGACCAAGGAAGATCAATGCAGAAATGCCCTGAGGAAATTCAGGCTTCAGCAGAGGAGTTAGATCTAGGTATGTCGACTAGGCTTGCAGGGGCAAGAACTAGCAAAAAATAATGAATTTTAACGCAATCTCTATACTTTTATTTCACAAGAATCGTCTATAAGTTACCAATTTTTGAAGTAGAAAATAAAATTAAAGATATAAACAATCAAGTTTTAATGAGAAGTGGTTTAAATGGCTTGGAAAGCTCACCATCAATTGCGCTAAATTGAGCACAATGGAAGAGTTTGATCCATGTAGCCGACCTCAACTAATTTGGGATTGAGGCTAGGTTGTTGTTGTTGTATAAAAAATCAAGCTTTGTTTTCTATTTATCAGAAAAATTAAAGCTTTCAAGTCACTTGAAACGCCACTTACTTGTCGTTTCCTCTCATCCAGCTTCACACTACCATCAATTCTACAAACTTCAAAGCCTTTCTCAGTGAAATAATAATGAATTATATCCAAAACCCTTGTCCACTGGGAGAATATCAGGACCTGAAGTGGCCAAGTGTTTGACATAGTTATATTATATATATATATATATATATTTAGTTAAAGAACAAGATAACTAGAATGTGAATGATCAGTAACTAGACATACTTTATGCTTGCAAGCTAATAGTTTGTTCACTAGTCTGTCCAGCAAGCCAAATTTTCCACACTGTTCCACAATCTCTTCTACAGGTGGATAGAAGGCTGCAGGAAAAAATCAATAGATAAGCAAAACCAAGAATAAAGTTTAAGATTTGATTCCCTAACGACAGATAAAGTGTAATGGTACATACGCGTCACATCAAAAAGTGATTCCAAGAGATCAGGATGGTTGCAGTTCTTTCGAAGTTGAACCATCAGATTGTTCAGTTTGCCTCTGATTCCTTGAACTGCATTGTGAGGACCAGGTCAACAGAAAAAGGGAAGAAAATGTAGATCACAGAGCAACAGTGTCAACCTTAAATGAACCAAGGTACACATTGAGGTGACTCAAGGAACAATTTATTTCCTATGCTTTTTTTCCCTTCCCTTTATTGTGTAGAATGCATACACACATGTTAGATGCAGATAAGAAGAGGTAAGAAAAGGCTAGTAACATCCACCGACGAGATCCAATAGAACAATAAACTTAGATCAATCTATCTGAATTATCCAGCCCGAGATATTATTTACAACCAGAGATCAGAAACAATTAAGAGCCACCAACAATGTTGATTGCATAAAGAGTAAAGACCATTAAAAATGTGATTTTCAAACAACTAGCTTTCTCACTGAAGCATATACCAGTTATTGCCAACATGTAACTATTGTAAGAAGCAAAAAAACCACATTTAGTCACAGACGCATATCACTTATCCTAAACCTATTAATCCATTGTGAAGTTAATTTTTTAGCAAGACAGCAACTTCAACTACACATAAGCAAAGATATCCACTTACTTCTGGCTGCTTTCTCTGCTGCGTAATCCCCAAATGTCTTATTAATTAAATGGCCTTGAATGTTCTTTTGGTGCTCCGTCATATTGGCATATAAAATAATCTCCTTTTTTCGAGGAAGCATCTTTTCAACTTCCACCTTCAATCTCCGCAGAAGAAATGGTCTCAGTATCGCATGTAACTTAGCTACCACCTGCATGTGACAAGTTCCATGCCCTCAGGATATGCAGATAAACAAACAACAAAGTCAAACAATTTGTCACAACGTATGCATACTTGGACTCGTCTTTTCTCCTCTAATTCTTCTTGTTCAGCTTCACTTCTACACTTTACCGATAGATCAAACCTGAAAATAAAACCACAATCGACAAATTAAACCAATTTGGAAGAAAAAATAAAATAAAAAGCTACAATCACTACCATTTTCTCCTCCAACATACAAGACCACAACAAATAGAAATTCAAATTTAAAGATGCCATTGTAATTTGAAGTTTTGAACAAAGAAGTCAATTAAAAATCTACGGACAAATTACCATGATTCGAACTCCTCATGGGAAGAGAAAATATCAGGCAAAAGGAAATTCAACAATGACCAAAGCTCAGCCAAGTTATTCTGAAGAGGTGTTCCAGTCAGTAGAAGCTTGTTTTCCATGGGCAAATGCCTTAATTCTCTCAGCAGTTTGCAGTTTGAGTTTTTCAGTCGATGTCCCTTCAAGAAAATAAAACTTGCTGACGTGACAGAAAATTCGAAATGGTAATCGAAACATCTCCATGGTAATAACAGAATGGGCAATGTATATGCTGCACTCCTTGTGTATTCATTGGGAGGAGAAAAATACTATTCCTGTTTAAGGAACTAACCTCATCAACCACAACATATTTCCAATTGTAATGCCTCAGGTACTTTTTCGCATCATTCATGGCAACCTCATAAGAAGTAATAATGATGGGAAATTTGGAGCTAATTGCTTTGGGCATATACTTCCTTCTTATCTCCATTCTTTGGTTCTTGTCTCCATGGTAAATGACCGCATTCACTGAGGGAAGAAACCTGAAATGCAGACTGATAGAGTAAATACTTATTGGCTAGAACCAATCATAAAGAAAACCATAGGATATAAATTACCTGGTAATCTCATTCATCCAGTTCGATAAAGTAGAGAGAGGAGCAATCACTAAAAAAGGCCCATCAAGGCCATTCCCTTTCAGGTGAGCAAGGAAAGCAATAGTTTGGATAGTTTTCCCAAGTCCCATTTGATCAGCAAGAATCCCATTTAGACCGTTTTGCCAAAGAGAAATCAACCATTTAACACCCTTAATTTGATAGGGCTTTAATTGTCCACCCGTCAACAAAGGAACCAGTTCAGCCTGCTCTTTTTCAGCTCTCTCCTCCTCTGTAAGGTTGGAACCTTCATGTGATGCACCCTCTTGGGGTCTTGACAACATTGCTGCAACTGCTTTCTTAGCTTTTCTCTAAGTAAATATAACAAGATCAAAAAATTATGTAGACAAACTTTACTTATAGACAAATACGAGAGAATAATGCATAAAAAAGGCCGAAAACAATCATAAACCAAAATAATAATGCCAAGTCAAGTGCCCATTTACATTATAATCATATTTCGATACTCAAACATAGATGTCAAATTCATGCTTTTTGATCAATGCTAATTGTGGTACTTAAGAACATTGAACCTCTTAGAAAAATGGGACATGAAACCTTGAGTTTGTTGCAAGGATCGCAAGGCGTTGAGACGATCCCGAGGCGGTGCCTAAACGGCGCCTAGGCGATGCCTAAGCGAACAAAATAATATTTATTTAAAGGTCCTCGGGTAAATATTTATTTATTTATAGATCCTTATATAACACTAATTATCTATTAGCCAATGTGATTATTATTAAATATATATATATATATACTTTAAAAATACTAATAAGTCTTTAGGTCCTTATGTAACATTAATTGTGTCAAAATTTTGTTATTCAGTAGGTATTTTATTATCAAATTTAATTGTAAAAAGCCCCTTCAAATTTTTAAAAATTACTTAGAAGGACACCACCCGCCTAAGGCACTAGGCGATTTTGTCCCAAAACGGCTAGGCAACACCTTGCAATCACTAGTTTGTTGCATTATAGAAAGTAATAATTTTTTATCAAGATATTTTACTTCATGTTCTTAACGACCTTTAAAAATGGTGAGTACGAGGAGGTTCGAAAATATTTTTACCGTGTTATAGGTACTGGCAGCCTTCCTCTTCCTGCCACGACCGTGACCCTTTTTGCCATCAGAGGGAGTTTCAGCGTCCTCGTTGTCTCCTCTATTCTGAGAGGAAAAAGGATCATGTAAAATATAGATGGCATAAGCACTTAAACTTGTAAATTTACCAACTGGACTGGTTTGAAAAACTTACAAATGTAATGTCCTCCATTTTCTCAAGCAGGAACTCGGAGTACAACTGAGTTTGCGTCAATAGCTCGTCCAATTTCGAGAACTGGGTATCGTCCATGGCGGGCGGTTCGATTCCTTCTTCATCTTCCTCCCCTTTAACACGGGCTTCCTCCAGCTTCTCTTCCTCCTTGGCCATTTCACTAGATATGAATAAAGAATCCCCATTTTTCGCTTCGACTGTAAGATCAGCATCGCCCTCGCTTTTGACAACAGTTCCCTCCTCACAAGCATCCTGCTGTTGAATACAATACCCATTACAACAAACACAACACAAATCAATAAAATCACATTAAGAGTAGAAAAGGAAGCAGAGATTATCGCATAAACCGCCGCGGAACATTACAAATAACTAGAAGTTCCGCTAACGACCCAAAATCCAAATGAATTTAATTAGTGGCACAAACAATCTCGAAAACACTAAGAACAAAGCCTCGACCCCAAATTAGCTGGGGTCTGCTACATTGATCAAACTCGTCCATTGCGCTCGATTTAATGCAAACATGGAATCACTCAAACATCAAATTAAAACAAACAACCACAAAAAGAAGGTGCATTGAAGAGAAACAAACAAACAAACAAACAACCTCGTCTTCTAGCACCGAAGTCGGCGATTCCGCATTCTCGCCGTCTTTCTTCTCGCTCTTGGCGGCCATTTCTCACCGACTCAACCAGAAACCCTAAAATCCACCAAAACAAACGAATCACACGAGCATGAATCAATGCAGCCCTAAAAGCATGAAAAATGGCGAAACCCTAGTTTCATTCAACCCCAAAAAACACTATCAAATACAAATCCACATTGAACGCAAAACAACGATCTTCGAACGAGAACGCATTTTCAAATTTCAAAACCGCCCGTCACGTCGCACCGATTTCTGTGCTGCCCAAAACGAAGAACAACATCGACGGCGAACAGTGCATTGAAAACCTCGAGAAACAAAACAAAACGCGATTTGCTCTGCGAAACCTTGTTTGTGTTCGGCGATTGCGTTGAAGAGGGAGTGAAGAACGGCGATGGTGAAGTGACGGAGTGGGAGCCCCGGACGCGGTTTTATTGTGCAGCGCCGAACGGGGGAGTGTCATTGCTGAGTGGGTGCGATTGAGCGGGAAAATGGAATGTGGTGTTACCTGTGTGCCCTTGGGAACGGATGGTAATTACGGTGCGTGCCACTTAGGTACAATTTTTGAACTTGTGCGCCATTTTAGAGCATGGATTGATATTTTGTCATGGGTGTGGATGGGTGTGGAGATGATGTTTATTTTATGTGGCATTAAATAGATATTCAAAATCCAAAATAATCTCCGATGATAATGGAGTACAATGTATAGAAGTAAACATTGTGGTAAATACCATCCACTTTAATTCCTTGTCGCATCATCAAAACATTCACAATTCATTGTCTTATTAGAAAGCATTTTTTGAGTTTAATGTTAGAATTTGTGGTGTGGCATACACTTTGAAATGTCACTGAGTGAGTGATTTAAGTGTGACAAAATATGCTTAATCACTGTAAACCAAATCACTACTTGACAACTTCTTTTCGTGGTGGTTTTGCTTTTATTTGATGTTTGAATGATTTCAATTTTTTATTAAATCGAACGCAATGAAAAAAGTTAAATCCCCCGTAACACCCCTTTGCTAACCTCAAATAATTTTGAATTGAGGTTTTGTTATTGTTATTGTTGCTTAATTATTTGACAAAAAAATAATAAAAATAATAAAAATAATAATAAATTGATTTCATAAATCAAGCTCTTTTATTATACTAGATTTAATGCATCAACCTCAAATTTAAAGGAAAGAGTTGTTGGTATTTAGTAGCTGAAAGTTATTGGATCATATGTGAAGACGGTGTCAAACTGCCAACATACCTCAATGTCTATATCAAAATATTTTATGGCCGCACTATTTTATATTAATTCAGCCATAGCTCGTGAGAAAAAAAAAATTTGTTGGATTATAAAATAATATGATGTTCTCTGTAATGCATATATAATAATATATTATACTTTTCTTGTCATGAAATACGTCATATGGTTATATAAAACCAAGTTCCATCATTGACACAATAATTAATCGAAATTATTGAGATGAACTCACACATGATGATCAATAATTTATGAGATTAAATTTTGTCATCAAATCTCAAATATATTTTTTCAGAATCATGAAGTTGAGATATCCGATAAGTTCTCAGAGAAATAATTAAATTTAAGTAAGAAAAAATCGAAAAAAAAAAAAAAAACTCGGACGTTCACAATAATAAAAAAACAATAAAAAAAGATTACCGAAAATTACTTGATAATTTGGAGCCTCCCTAATAAGATGTTCCTAGATTAAAAGTGTTAAGCCCCCGCTCTCTCGGGGTAAGTGATAGTGGGAACAAATGTGCATGCGTGACATAAAGACCACCAATGGTGAAAAGTCACGTCAACTTCGACCTTCTCGTGTATATAAACAAGCCACGGTTGCATTGACTCACTCAAAAAGAGAGACCAAAACCATGCATAAATGATTATTGTTGTACTGTAATTGACCCCATCACTTTACCCATTTGTAAGGAAAATATAATATGTATTTGCTTTGTCGCAAGAAATTATTTACCCATTTATTTGATATTTGCGAGTGTCTAAACCGACGCAGCATCCCTCGATTAAAGTTTAACTAATATTACGAAGAATTATCAAAAATATTTTTTGTAATACCTTAAAGTAATCAAATAACATAATATAGTTATCGCGACTTCAACAACTAAATGTCTTAGATTTGTATTTATATTACTATATTACAACGTAAGAGTGTATTTATCGTACGATGGACTAGACATTGCTTACGAAAATGTTAGATTTAGTGAGTTGACTTGTGATGAAATAAATAAAAAAAAAAAGATCCAAAACCCATTCGATGTTGTCTTCTTTGGCTTGCAATCGAGAAATTTATGTTCAAAGTGTGTAAATCGAAAATTAATCTTATATCGATTAAATAAAACTTGAAAGTAAAGTATATAAGTTAATTACTTCATCTTTAGTAGTATCGAGACTTTTAAAGATAAAATCATATACTTATAAAAGTTAAAGATAGATTAAATTAAAAATAATATCAATACTAACAACTGTGCACTCGTGTGCAGCTCCGCGATGAGAATTTCTACAATCTAACTGTAATGTGAATTATTTGCAGGCCAAATTTGGGCCCCATGCATTCACCTAGACATGACATCGCCCATCTCTCATTAGTTCAACTTTTGCCGACTGTCCATAGGGCCCACCGAGCCAGCCGGTCGAACCGGCGGCGGTCGGATGACTCGGATTGCAATTCTGGTTCTTCAACTCGGGACATCGTGCATACTGCAAGTGCATTGAATTGAACGATAAATTATTAGAAAGATAAATACATTGAATTAAACGAGTGTTCCGCTTGAACACATTTACTTATGAACAATGCAGTCTACAACTACCAGCCCAACTATTTTCTTCAAAATATAAAAAAAAATATATATTTTTTAAAATAAAATCCACGTTGACTATCGCTTTAAACTTTAATGTCTATTCAAGTTGCTTGGACATTCTTCACAATGCTGACGTGACATCAATTTATATCTACGACCCAACAAGGTGATGCTATAATGGCACTAAAAAATGAGTGACTTAGTAGATTGGTACATAATTACTTAGATAAGAGGTCAAAAATATGAGAGTTATGATTTTTTTTTTTTTATAAAAAAAAGTAATGGTACCAAATAAGTATTAATCAATTTTTTTGCGCAGTTATGTTTGAGGCTGACCTTTTTTATCAGTCAAATTTTTTTGTTGTTGTTGTTGTTACGTGGACTTAGTCAATTTTGCTACTCGATTATTTCTCAAAATGCAAGATTAAGTTTCATTACTTATAAGTTTCATTAATTTTTGTAAATTTTAATTTCACGTTTCAAAAGTCATGGCAATGTAACGATAAATCGAATCGATATAATCTTGTAATGATCAATCAAATCAATGTAATCTTTTGTTGACAAAAGAAAAGTACGTGGCATTACAAAAATTTAAAATGAATTGTTGTAAGAATAATATGAGTTAATTTTTTATTTATTTATTGTTTATGATAGTTAGGTGAGTTAATATTTTGATTTCATGATAACTCAGACATACACTTAGTTTCAATTCTCCACGATAAACAAACATCGGGTCATTGGAGACTTCTTTCCGCAATATTTGTGCCCGCGGGACTAAGCAGACAATATTTTTAGATACCCATCATTACTCAAAAAAAAAAAAAATTGATTTCATGATAAAATATTTGGAAGGATTAATGAGAAAGCGAGCAGGTTTTGGGTGACACCGGGCGAGCTCGAGCCAGTCCGGTCCATGTGTGAAAGCAAAAGACTCATGAAGAAGTAGTGAGTGATTGAGGACAGCGAAGTTCCGCAGTTGCACAAAAAATGGCTGGCGCGCGCGGGTCCCACTAATGGTGGACTCCAGAAGTCGTCTTCGTCTCTCTCTCTCTCACACGCCAAGGTCCGTCTCTGCACTTCAACGACATCAATTCGACTTTCCAATTCAATCATCACTTCAATTCATCAACTCGATCAGTTGTTGTCGAGTTCTTGAATTTCAATTTCTGCTCAGTTTGCTCTTGATTTCTACTCCGGATTTGGTCTGCTGGAGCGGCGGATGAAGAGCAACCGAGCAACGCGATCCGAGCTCAAAGAGGAGCTTCAATGGCTTCGTGATTCGTGATTCGCGATTCTTGATTTTTACTGTTCCGGAGAAGATTTAGGGCTTGAAATGTCTGTGGATGAGCTGAAGGCGCAGCAGATTTCTGCAACCGAAAACCTGAATGCGCTCAGAGAACGAGTGCGCCAGAGAAGGCTTCCTCTCCAAGACACTGACGGTGAGTCCAACTCGACATTGCCGAGTTGATGTTAGGAAATTTGAGTCTGCCGTGTTAGATTTTGATTTTGATTTTGATTTTGCAGTGGCGAGTTATGCGAGTTCGCTTGGCCGGACCGCGGTGAGCTTCAGCTCGACGGATCTGGTTTGCTGTCGGATATTGCAGGGGCACGCCGGGAAGGTAGGTCCTCGTCGCAATCCGTTCAACTTTGATACTGAAGTTGTGTTTGGTATTACTGGATCTTGTATTCACTTGTATGTTCAATTGCATAGCTGTTCATTGATCTTATGAAGGAGATGTTTGAGTGTGATGGATGAACTCACTTTATATGAAGATTGGGAAGCATGAAATTTTTTTTCAAGAATTACTTAGTTTTATGGATTTGTGAGAGATAGCAAATTCAAATTTTCATTGTATCACAAGTAGAGGAAGGAGAGGCACTGGTCTGTGGAGCGAATTAGACCGCAATCGATGAATTCTCTTAGTATGCTTCTCCATGATGTGGATGCAGCACTAATTGATGTATTTTAGGCGACTTGGTTGTGTTAGGGATAAACGCACATAAAATGCAGCGGAAATACTCAATCAAACACTCATTAATCTATTCACTCAATAATAAAAATATTTAACAATCAATCTCGCCCAATGACGGGTGCACACTCAAAGCACACCCAAAACTAACCTACTAGGCCCTTTGTATAGACCTCAACTCCTAATCTCTCTCAAACTCTAACTCACAAACTTTCCCTGGTCCTTTTCTTGGTCATCTTGTTGCTTAGGAACCCGATCACAGAGCCCCTCAGGACATTGAACATTTCCTCCGGTCACAAAACCAAGTGAGATTGAGGTACCACCAAGGGTGAGCGGGCAAGCCGATTATGAATGGAAAGCGGAAGATGGCAGGTTCAGAAGTAGTAATTTCGGAGAAGTATCATCAGGAAAGAATGTACTCAAGTGACAAGATGAAAGTTAGCTCAGTAAGTTACAAAAGGGAAAGACTGCTTGCTTTTGTTCTTCTAGCCGTCTTTTCTTGCTTCTGAGAGAGCGAGGGATAATTGCTACTCTTGTTGTTCCTGCTCTAAAGCGGTTTCCCATCCTTTAGTCTTGCAGTTCAAGAAATAATACATATAAGGAGTGGGAAGGATCTTCTTAAAAAGCATGCTACGACTTAGCTTACTAAGAAAGGCAGGGACTTATTCCACCGAAAAAGTTGTCTGACTAACTCACGCCATGCTTTTGCTCCAAGTAAACCTGCAACCTTTGAATTTAAGGTCACATAAGTTAGCCTCTTGAAAGCTTTCAATCACATTGGCAGTCGCTCTAGGATGAACATTCTTCCCCCCAACTTTCTCATGGCTGGCTAACCTGTGTTCAAGTCGCCTAAGATGATCCAAGGGTTGTCAAACAGTTTAGAGAAGAAGTAATATCCCACTCAAACAAAATACTTCTAATTTTATCACAAAACAATAAAGTCCTACTAAAACTCAAACATATTAATTAAACACAAACTAAAGCACTAAATCCTTATTATATTAGAAAACGCGGATTAACGCTTAATGATGTGGCCAAAGTGAAGCTCTTTTCATGGCTTTGGTCTAAAAGCTAATAACTTGTTAAGTGGATGTTTGTGGAATGAGTGGAAAATGATGCACATTGCATCCTGAAAGATTTGTGCTTAGTTCTCTAGTTTTTCTTTTTAATTTATGAGCATCGGTGTCATATTTATCTGTATATTGGCGTTAAGATTGAAGTTGTGCATATGCATATATGTGAAATGAAAATGATTAATACAGTCTGCGTCATCCAACTAACATAAAAGAGTACCTAAAAACATTAATTGCTATGTTTCCGACAACCTATTTATGGGTGCATCACTTTTAGCAGCCAAAGGCATTCTTCTGTTGTAGTTGAGATTGAAGTACCTCACTACTTGCAGTCATGAATGCTTTCTTTCATGGCGACGAGTGTGACCCTCTGTGAAAGTCTGCCATTTTGTATCCCCAAAGTCAATTCTTAGAGCCAACTAGTTCTCATAACAATTAATCACTAGTGTAAAAGTAGTTAGTAAAATGGAAGGGATCAGGTGCAGTTTTAACCATCAAGATATTCTACTTTATTTAACAAGTTACATAATGGGATATAGTCGACTTTAAGTGCTAACATCTCAACTTATTGACCTACTGTTGATAATGTTTGAAGATTCTTTTAATATTGCAGGTTTTGCCTCTAAGAAAGGCGCAAAACTTCATCGGGTGTTAAGAAAAAGGATTTTGATTCTTGACGGTCAGATTCTTTAATTGGGAATTCTTTTATCATTTTCTGCCACAGATTTTACTAACTTTCTGCTTCCCTCTCTGTGTCCGTCAAAAAGTTTCACATGTAATTATTACTACAGCACTACCAATTAATTGTTGAGATTTTATCTTCATGAACATATTTTGAATCTTGAGTTTTTCCCCCCTCTAGGTTTATGCATTGGACTGGAGTAACGAAAGTAATAGAATAGTCAGTGCATCTCAGGATGGACGGTTAATTGTATGGAATGCTTTAACAAGTCAGAAAACACATGCTATAAAGCTACCTTGTGCTTGGGTTATGACATGTGCCTTCTCTCCTGGTGGCCAATCTGTTGCATGTGGTGGCCTTGATAGTGTATGTTCGATCTTTAGTTTAAATTCTCCAAGTGACCAGGACGGCAACCTACCAGTGTCAAGAACGCTTTCTGGGCATAGGGGTTATGTTTCTTGTTGTCAGTATGTTCCAGATGGCGAGACTCATCTTATTACCAGCTCTGGAGACCAGACATGCATCTTATGGGATGTCAGCACAGGATTGAAAGTTTCTACCTTTGGAGGTGAATTTTCTTCGGGCCATGATCGCGATGTGTCGAGGTATATCTTAATCCTGATATTCTTCTACTTTCCAGTTTCCTATTGAAGCTCTCATTTCTCATTAAATTTACTTATTTTGCCATTCTTCACTTCCTATTTTTATGTGCTCGGTTTTGCAAAGGGTGTTCAGTTAGTGCCGATAACTTGTTACTTAGTTTTACTTTCTAAGGAGAACTTGAACCCACCAAGTTTCTGTACTGGTATAACCATAATCTTACTCACTCAATGTCCTGATCTCCTTCCTGGCATCGTGGTGATCTTTATCTTGCTTTGGATAAATGGATAAAATGGCTGCCACTTTGACTCGGTCACTATTGAATTTGCCCAAAAACTCTAGTGTGTCCTTAGAAGGCTTTGCCCAAAATCTCTAGTGGGCTTGGCACCTGTCTCATTAGAATGGTTGGCCAATTATCTGTTAACTAGATTAAATAGCTTAGTTTGGCCCTGAAGTTATGTGAATGACACAGGCAATTGCATCTCATTGTCTAGTTGTTCTTAAACCATCGAGACGCCTTCACAAAAGTGAAGATTCCTGTGTCAACAGCAATATCAATCTGAAAACGTAGCCTCCAATTATATAATATCTAAGCAGTACAGAGGCGAGCTAAGCAAGCTTAGGGAGTTGGAGGGGTCGATTCATGGGTTACGATCGGAGTTTCAGGCTCAGATCTACACCCAGTCACAGCTTCAGATTCAGATCCAGGATATGTCACGGCGGGTGGAAGAGATCTTCCTGCGTGGGCATGAATCGGGCTCAGCGACTCAGGCTAGACCGCAAGGGGGTGTTCCCGCACCAGATCCGCCAGATCTGCGAGCCGGAGAGGCCGATCTAACAGCGGAGAGTTCAGATCGGCGAGCCCTGGCCTATCGATCGGGACCTGAGGTTCGAAAAATCAAGATGCCGACCTGTGATGGGGAGAATCTACCGGTGTGGCTCAACCAGGCGGAGCACTACTTCGCCTTGCACGAGATGTCGGAGCTGTCCAAACTCCGAGCGGCGCGGATCTGCTTGATAGGGCCGGCTCAGATTTGGCTCCAAACGGAAGAGAAGGTTCAATCGTTCGAGTCTTGGGAGGATCTGAAGACGCAGCTCTCTCTGCGGTTCGCCGAAGCCGACCCACTCTATCTCTGCCAGCAGTTTTTTGCCATTAAACAGGAGTCAACAGTAAATGAATATCGGCAGCGCTACGAGCTCTTGTTGTTGCATCAGGAGGGGTTGACGGAGCGACAGAAGATAGCGGTTTTCATCAATGGCTTGTCGGATCGTTTACGCGTCGAGATGATGGTGGAGCCGCCGGCGACTTTAAAGGCGGTGGTGGCCCGAGCAGGGCGATTGGAGAAGAAGCTTGGAGAAGCCGAGGGTCTTGGGCTTGGCAGGGGCAAGGCCCAATTACCTCAAGCCGGGCCCATTTCCAAAGGAGACAGCAGAGGCCCCCAATGGGTTAGCCACTCTTTCCCTAGTCCAGCCCGTGACATTACAAATAAAGCCCAAACGTCGGTAGGTTTGCAAACCAAAAGCCGACACTCTTCATCTTCGTCCACCAGCCCACGTTCGTCCAGTACAGGCACCCCAACTGCCTCACCACCGACGCTCAAGCGCCTGACGGAGTCGGAGGCATTGGCACGTCGGAAGCAGGGACTATGTTATCGTTGCGACGACAAATGGCATGCGGGCCACCGTTGTGCAAAGAAGGTCCTGAACGTGCTCTTAGTTGATGCTGACCCGAGCGATGCTACTCTCGAGTCTCCGTCCGAGCTGTCTGAGGAGCCAGCGGAGTTCACCTCAATTGAGTTGTCGGCTCATGCCCTTGTGGGGGGGCCCGATCCTCACACTATCAAAGTTAAGGGGAGCGTGCAAGGCCGAGAGGTGATTATTCTGATTGATGGTGGCGCATCCCACAACTTCATCTCCCCAGCGCTGGTACAAGAGTTGCATCTCCCTGTGGATCCTACGGCGGCTTACGGAGTTTTTGTGGGAGGAGGGGCGAGATTGTCGGGTTCGGGCGTATGCAAGGCTATTCCGATCACTTTCCAGGGCCTCACGGTCTCCGCAGATTTCTTCCCAATCGGTATGTGAGGCCACGACATCATTTTGGGGGTTAAGTGGCTGTCCACCTTAGGGGTTACCACCATCGACTAACTCTTTCTTTTGTGCACGCGGGCAAGGCCGTGACAATTCAGGGCGACCCAACCTTGCATCGCGCACTTGTGTCATGTAAATCTATCCAACGTTCCCTTGATACGGTTCTCGGTGGGTTCTTGGTGGAATGTTTCAATCTTTCCCGCCCCTCAGTGAGTTCCCCTGCACCGTTGGTTGGCGCCGGCGTCCAGCGGGTTTTGGATCAATTTGGCGATCTGTTCCAGCTACCTACCAGCCTACCGCCACCCCGAGCTTGCGATCATGCCATTGTGTTGAAAGATGGCACTGAGCCCATTCGCGTCAGGCCGTACCGATACCCACAGATTCAGAAGGGGGAGATTGAGAAGCTGGTGAAAGAGATGTTGGCAACAGGCGTGATTCAGCCTAGCAACAGTCCTTTCTCCAGCCCGGTCTTGTTAGTAAAGAAAAAGGATGGGAGCTGGCGTTTTTGTGTGGATTACCGGTCCTTGAACAAGGCCACAGTACCAGACCGTTTTCCTATCCCCAACATCGATGAATTGCTCGACGAGCTGCATGGCGCCTCCATTTTTTCAAAATTGGATTTGCGATCGGGCTATCATCAAATTCGAGTTAAAGCCTCGGATGTCCCTAAGACAGCTTTCCGCACGCACGAGGGCCATTACGAGTTCCTTGTCATGCCCTTCGGTCTTTCTAACGCCCCAGCTACATTCCAAGCTCTCATGAATGCCATCTTCAGTAGTCTTATTCGCCGTTGCGTGCTGGTATTTTTTGATGACATCTTGGTATACAGTTCTTCTATGGCCGACCACTGTCACCATCTCCATCAGGTTCTCTCCATTCTCCAAACACATTCTCTTTTTGTGAATTTGAAGAAGTGTTGTTTTGCTCAGTCTTCTCTGGAGTATCTCGGGCATATTATATCCGCAGCTTGGGTACAGGCCGACCCGGATAAGGTGCGCGCTATGGATCAATGGCCTCTGCCCACCACTCCTAAGGAGCTTCGGGGTTTCTTGGGATTAACAGGTTACTACAGACGGTTTGTGCGCGATTATGGCATGATCGCTGCCCCTCTCACTCAACTGCTGCGTAAGGACTCTTTCCTTTGGTCCGATGAAGCCTCGTTCGCTGTACAGCAATTGAAACTTGCCGTTAAGGCTGTCCCGACCCTGGCCCTACCAGATTTTAACGCCTTATTTGTGGTCGAAACCGATGCTTCGGGCATAGGCGTAGGTGCGGTGCTATCTCAGTTCGAGCGGCCGATCGCTTTCTTCAGTCAGGCTTTGTCTTTGCGGTCACGGGCTAAGTCCGCCTATGAACGGGAGCTCATGGCCATCGTCTTGGCCGTTCAGAAATGGCGCCACTACCTGCTAGGTCGAAAGTTCCTTGTCCGCACGGACCAGCGCAGTTTGAAATTCTTGTTGGAACAACGAGTGGTGGCCCCTGAATATCAGCGGTGGCTGGTCAAACTTCTGGGATTCCAATTTGATATCCACTACAAACCCGGTGCGACAAATCAGGCTGCCGATGCTCTGTCCCGCTTCCCTTTCGTGTCCGAATTGGGTTCTCTGTCAGTCTCATCCCTGCCCGACTCTTCTCTCATCGACCAGGAAGTCTCGGCTGATCCCACTTTCAATGCACTCAAGGCTTCTCTATCCCGAAATGCTTCCGCTAAACCAGGTTGGTCTCTTCTCAATGGCCTCCTTCATTATAAGGGTCGGGTGGTCTTACCAGCTACCTCTGCTTTCAAGTCCAAGCTACTGTCTCGATTTCCACTCCTCTCCTGTGGGGGGGCACGGCGGGTTTCTCAAAACCTATAGGCGTCTTGCAGCTGAATTTTTTTGGCCGGGCATGAAGCGTGACATCCATTCCTTCGTGGCTTCCTGTGATGTGTGCCAACGCAACAAGTATGAGACTGCTTCACCAGCTGGCCTTCTGCAACCATTGCCCATTCCGGCTAAAGTGTGGGATGATATATCCATGGATTTTATTGAGGGTCTTCCCGTCTCCCACGGGGCTAATTCGGTCTTGGTGGTGGTCGACCGGCTGAGCAAATTTGCCCATTTTTTGCCCCTTCGCCATCCCTTCTCGGCTCAGACAGTGGCATCAATATTCATCAAGGAAGTTGTCCGCCTTCATGGTTTCCCTAACAGCATTGTGTCTGACCGCGACCGTGTATTCCTCAGCCGTTTTTGGTGTGAATTGTTTCGGCAGCAGCTCACTACTTTGCACCGCAGCTCCGCCTATCATCCTCAAAGTGATGGCCAAACTGAGGTGGTGAACTGTTGTGTGGAGACGTACCTCCGTTGTTTTATCCATCAACACCCGAAGGACTGGTCACAATGGCTCCACTGGGCGGAGTTCTGTTACAACACCTCATTCCATGCCTCCCTGCGCTGCTCACCTTTCAAGGTTCTCTATGGCCGCGATCCGCCGCCTGTGGTGCGTTATGGGTCTTTACCGGGCCCGACGAATTTGGATGTGGATTCCTTCTTGCTGTCCCGTGACCGCGCCCTGGCTGAATTGCGCGATCAGCTGCTCTTGGCCCAGAATCGCATGAAACAACAAGCCGACAAGCACCGCCGTGATCTCTCTTTTGCCGTGGGTGATTTGGTGTATCTGAAGTTGCGGCCGTACCGCCAACACACGGTTGCGCGTCGCTCGAACATGAAGCTCAGCCCCCGCTTCTACGGCCCTTACAAGGTTTTGGAGCGCATTGGCGCGGTTGCCTATCGTCTCGAGCTTCCCACAGCAGCTGCCATTCACCCAGTTTTTCATGTCTCTCTGCTCCGCAAGGTCGTTGGGTCCATTCCAGTGTCCCCCATCCTCCCTCCTTTGGCCCCTGATTCCATCACACTCTCTGTTGAGCCTGAAGATATATTGGCTTATCGTTGCCTAGCTGCGGGTTCGGAGGTATTGATCAAATGGTCCTCCTTACCAGATTCTTGATGCTTCTTGGGAGTTAGTGCGTCATGTCCGCAAGTCTTTTCCGGCATGTATTACCAATAACTGTCATGGATTTCTTAGCTGAATATCAACTTACTTGCATTTTACATGTGTAATGGTGATGAACAAGCATGTGATTGGTAATTTTTGTTTGTTTAATCACCTTGCACTTTGTGTTTACTGATTTGACTGTTCAGCCATGGATAGTTTGAGTTTGTTTAATGGATAAAACAGTGTAAAAAACCCGTCCTTAGCATTTTGATCCATGCATTGCATGTTTCTCCTTCAACTGTGGAACTAATAATATGGACTGATTTATTCATTCTGTGAACTTGTTTAAATTGACAAACAAACTTGATTCTAAATGAAATCAGACCCATGTTTGTAGAAAATATACCATGCAAGTTTTGATTCATTGAAGCAAGGAGTTCCTGAGATGACTGGTTGATTGGGACTCTGGTGTTGGTCTATGGTTGAATGTTTTTACTATTTAGCTGCACTTTCTGCTCCTGAGTGGACTTCCTTAAATTTTTGCTTTTCAGTGTCTCGATAAGTAAATCAAATCCAAAATTGTTTATCTCTGGTTCATGTGATGCCACTGCTCGGTTGTGGGACACTCGGACGGCTAGTAGAGCCACCCACACATTTCATGGACACGAAGGAGATGTTAATACTGTCAAGTTCTTCCCAGATGGACAGCAATTTGGCACTGGATCAGACGACGGTACATGCAAGTTATTTGATATAAGAACTGGCCATCAGCTCCAAGCTTACTATCAGGAACTTGGTGATGCCGATGTGCCTACAGTGACGTCCATTGCCTTCTCTGTATCTGGAAGGCTTTTATTTGTAGGATACTCAAATCGTAACTGCTATATATGGGACACTATCATGGCAAAGGTATGTGATTTCATCTTTTGCTTTTGTTTTTTGGGTATGAAAGTAACTATATTATACAGAAGAGAGGAAAAGTACAATAAAAATTT
This sequence comes from Stephania yunnanensis, assembly GCA_039657365.1. Classification (NCBI taxonomy): domain Eukaryota; kingdom Viridiplantae; phylum Streptophyta; class Magnoliopsida; order Ranunculales; family Menispermaceae; genus Stephania; species Stephania yunnanensis. The sequence goes on from CM077585.1 coordinate 61,026,977, forward strand.
TCAAACATAAACAAGATTCAGCTAAAAAAAAAAAAAATCTCTCTCTCAACAAATCATTCGGTAAAAATCATGAAAAGATGTATCCTTGCATAAAGTGGGCAAAGCTCAGAAGTGATGGATCTACGTCTACTTCATTCAAGCAACCTTCAGAAAATTCTTACACTATTGCTAAAACTGAGTGCTTTCCAGTAATAAGTTTAGGGAGCCATCATTCGCCTTAAAATTGTCTCTGAAAGATCTTTTTATGCTCTCAAATTCTCAATAAATCACTTTAGGAAACTTGTTCAAATGGTTATATAACTACTTTCTTTTTATTGATACGCAAGATGTATGTGTCATTGTGAAAAAAAGATGTACGTGTTAAGGAAAGGGTGTTCCGTGTTTCTCTAAAAGTCTATTAGTTTGTTCATTGCAGGTTGTTGATCTGGGGTTATATGGGGTTCTCATACCAAACAACGTAGCTGCATTTTCTTTTCAAATAGATAGAATATCCCAAATGGAGTAATAGATATTGCCTACTAGTGTACCTTGTTAATGCTTTTGCAAATGATGTGGCATGTGAATTCTAAACTTCCCTACTAGTGTGTCGCTTTAATATGTACCTTGTTCATATAAAGATACGTGGTTCATGCATCTATATATGCTAAACTTCCTTTCTAAGCTAATTATATCATTTTCTTTTTGAAGGTTTACACATCTGTACCTCCTGCCTCTCATCTAAAATTAGTAGTTAATTTGATTTCTCAGCTAAGTTTCAGGTGCCATACCATCTGACTCTAATTACTTGTTTACTCGTCTCAGGTGGTTCTGGATTTGGGCTCACTGCAGAACTCACATGACGATAGAGTCAGTTGTTTGGCTTTGTCAGCTGATGGAAGTGCTTTGTGTACAGGAAGTTGGGACAGAAACCTTAAAGTAAGAAATGGCCAAAACATTACTCACTACTTTTGTTCGTCATTCTAGTTAAAATATTGATTTTGATGTGAAAAATTACAAAGTTTTTTGGAGGTTAAAATAAGAACTGATAATAGGATCAAGTAGCAGCTCCAATGTGCTTTAGTATGAATTGAACACCTTGATATTTCAACTCGTAAACCGTTCAGAAAAATATATTGTTTAAGCAAGAGAAACCATTCAAGTTACCTCCTGGGTGTTGCTGTTTGTCAAAAGCAAAATGTGCAAGTCATCTTTCTTTACCTAATCTCATTCGTTTGTACACAAATTCTTTATTTCCTCAAATGTTAGATTTACCTTCACCTTTGCGCAACTGTGTTAGAGTTGGAGATAGATGAACAAACTTTTCTATTTCGATTAGTTGTTTAGCCGGGATGCACTACTGATAATGCTTTATTCTCCCCTGCGCTAGTTCTAACGTGTTTGAAGTTGAATAGCTAAACTGTTGTCCTTATTCTTTCTACTCATGCATCTCGGTTTCTTAAATGATCCGCCGGCATCATTTAATGAACGGAAGCTACATTAATAGAGAACATCACTAGACTCATGCATCTTTCACAGAATAAGTAACATATTGGCAAGGACCAACATTGTAGAGGCTATAAATTACTTATGAGTTTCTCTATTGCAGATTTGGGCTTTTGGAGGGGACAGAAGGGTGGTCTGATCTTTTCTCAGCAGAAAAAAAGGACTTCAGTATTCTGTATTGACTGTATGTAAAGCAGGCCTTCTCATTTGCACTCACATTCCCTAATCCCCTCCTCTTTCCAAGGCAATGTCTTAGATTTCTTTGGTCTTCTAGTCCAAGTGTCAATAATGATTTCCTTTGAAGTCTCGTAACATCTTGAAAGAGCTAGACTAGTGACCAATTCATTCTAGTCAATTTGTATCAAGTGATAGCATTTCATTAGTATATAAATCTTTTTTCTTTCTATGTAATTTAGGTTGTTCTCAAGTTCGATTTCACACGTTGAGGTTGCATGAAAAGCTCTTGTGAGCTAATAATGTGTCTCGTGGTGTAACATCGCTGCATCATTCTAGTAGACACTTGTAGTTAACTGTTGTATACTTTAGCAATCCGAAACACAAATATATTGGTAGCTGTGTTGGTCTGGCAGAAGACTAAGGCTAAAGGGCATCACTTGCCATTCATAAAGTCCACACTTGATTTTGAAAGCAGTCTACCATTCGTCATCCTATATCGTCTAACATGTCTTCATGGCGAGGGGTAAGAAACCTATATTTAATGGTGATCTTGTTAATTGCCCTGCTGTCAGCGCACGTGTCTCGATCCATTTTTTTTTGTGGAGTGAGTGAAGCTGGGACTACACATGGAATCAAACTCTCCCTGATAAGCCCTTTTTCCATCAACTCTTAACATCACTAAATTAACTCACAAACTGCAATCTATACATTAATCAGCAAAACACTTTTATTGATTACATTTTTGTGAGTATTTTTTTTTAAATTGTACAACACACACCTAAATATAGGCCAAAGGGCCTTTGCTTGCGGGAATTAATTTTTAAGAATTTATATATATAAAATTTAAAAAAAAATACAATTACATTTTTTGTTTGAGATAAGATGTAAATGGAAAAACAAACCTAGGACTCAAAAAAAAATTTTTTTTATTAATAATTTAAGATATCTATATAAATAAAAGATCTATATATATATATATATGCTTTTTCTTTAATTAACTAGTAACTACTCCTGACTTGATGGCTTGAACTGTATGAGTACACTCTTTATAACTATCCATTACGCATTTATACATTAATAACGCGGGATTTGACTAATTAAAACATTTTAACATATTTGAATCACATATTTTAACAAACTCCTCCCCCTTATGTATCTCGAGATTGAAAACATGATTAGATAAGAGAACGTTATTCGAGGCGTGAAAATCTATTTGGACTTTCTGAGTTCGGACCCAAAGATTTTTTTGTTAACAATTTAAGATATCTACCCAAGTAAAAGACTTAATTACCCTCTACCCCAAACAATAATAATGCACACTGACTTTTTGAGTTTATCTAGCACTACCCTTCTAACATTTTCGATTTGCATGCACACTGATGGCCGCACTCGTCACGAAACGGCAGTTCGGTCCATACTAAGTTCAAAACCCACACGATATTTAAGCGCAAGCGTGGCGCGTCAGACACTTGTCCTTTTTTGGCGGGAATTTGTGGCGCCACTTTTTATTTTTAATTCGTTTCCCCAATTTGTTTAAATTCACACATCCAACCCTTCAATCCTCTCAAACACTTTCTTCTCCAAAAATCCAAAACTTCATTCCTCCTCCATTAATCAAAATGGCGATCAGTGCGGAAATCAGCGAGCCTTCGCCGAAGGTTCAGAAGACCGACTCCGGAAATGGCGTCGCCGCCTCGAAGGATCGCGTCGATGAAGCTGCTGCTGCTGTTGTTGTTGCTGCTGCTTCTGTTGTTGTTCCACTCTTGAAAGTGAAGAAGCTTTCGGAGAAAGCGATTCTGCCTTCAAGAGGTTCGCCTCTCGCCGCGGGTTATGATCTCTCCAGGTAACGTAGTGAAGAAGAGAAGAAGTTCTTTGATTTTGTGGTTTGTTTCGCGCATTTTGTCGAACACCTAATTAACAGATTGGTTTCTGATTCAGTGCGATCGACATGAAGGTTCCTGCGAGGGGGAAGGCGCTGGTTCCCACTGATTTGAGCATCTCTATCCCTGAAGGAACTTACGCGCGCGTCGGTGAGTTCCAATCTTTGAGATTGATTTTGTTGAATTGGTTGTGTGAGTACAAATCTTAGACTATTTGTGAAGATCAATTCATGTTTTTGTGAGCACAAATCTTAGGCTATATGTGAAGATTGGTTTCCCACTACGGGTTGGCATAGTGGTTAGGGCGAAGGCTGGATTGTGTGATTTAGTTGCCCGATCTCGAGTTCCATACCTCGTGATAGCCAAATGTTATTCCACCGGTGGTCTCTTTCTGCAATCTCAGGGCATATGGGACTAGTTCGTCAAGTGTTTGTATGCCCGTGATTAATAAAAAAAGTGATGATTGGTTCATGTTTTCTGAGTTTGATTTCATGAATTGGTTGTGTAAGTATGAATCTTACACTGTTTGTGAAAATCAGTTCATGTTTTCGGATCTTGTATACACAACAAAAAGGCCCAGTCCAATTCCAATTATTATATTGCTCGAAAAGCATTGTTTTCAGACAACCAAATGACTACCTTCCAAACAATCTTTCTGAAGTCAATACTGTTTTTTATGTCATGGATTTGACAGGGTACTTGCTAAAGCCTAATGCGATTTCAGTTGTCGGATTACTAGAAATTGCTAGTAATACTTTTTATTGCCATTAGCGGACTATTGTTTTCATGTCTGTTGTGGTTTGATCAATCTAGTTCTTATACTTGAGGGTCAAAATTATCGGCAAGATATAGGTCACTTCTCCTGCCACAGTAATCATTGGGCTGGTATCCTCTTAGTCCGGCTTGGGCCTGGTCAACATGGGCCAGGCTTGGGCATTGCAAACCTCAATAAGGCTCGGCTTAGTCCAAGCTCAACTTGGCTCGCTCATATAGACTTGTGTTTAAAATGTAAAAATATTATATATATATATATATATATTTTTAAAAGTGAAGAAGTAAGAGTTTGAACTCAAGTTGCCCAAATGCTACATTAAAATTTTAACCAATGTGTTAATTCTTTGTTCTAGTCATCCAATTGCATATGTATATATATTATATATTTATTATAATATATTTTATGACTACAAAAGTTATGATTCGCTTTTTTATAAAGGCTCATTTAAACCTAGTCCAAGCTCGGCCCTTGACGGGCTTTGGCCTGCAATATTTAGAAGCGAGCTTGGGTGGGTTTGGACAAGGCTTTCAAAAAAAAGCCCGCCTAGGCCCGTCTCAAGCCTCCCAAGTTCACCTTATAATCAGGTCTAAGTATCACAAAATGAAAATACGTTGATTTTCTTTCATAAGTACAATTAATTTTGGATTGCGGCTAGGTTGTTTTTTTCTTGTTGGAACTACAAAATTATGAATTTCCATGATTTCTGGTTGTGACCTTGGCATTTTGTACATCTTTTTCCGGCGAATCGTGTTTGAAATTAAGTGGAGTATTTTTCTACAACATAATGTTCTGTGTGTTTACTTCTATATTTACTATTTTTAATAGTTACTGTGTCAACAAGTAATGATGACAATAAGGCTATTTTTAAGTCCATTGTTTAATGTCATTTATAAAACAGGTAGATTGCTTTATGTGCCAACTATGCGTCGGAAAATGACAATGTCAACTAATTATCATCCATTCCATCATCCTCATGAAGTGGTCTTATTTTCATGTAGTAAACGTAAGGATGTCACATTATTGATCAATGATCAATACTGCTGACATGGTTTAGCGTGTTTTATAACTTTATTGAATTTAAGTGGAGCCATCTTGTATCTTTTTGAGTTCTTTAAAGCAAATAGGCATATTTTGTGCTAAGATTGCGTCGGAAGATGACCATAGTAATGATGCTTGAAAGTCTGCTCCACCAAAATATGATGTAGACTTGGAGTGCTTCGTATCAGTGCTAAAAGAAAAGATTTTATGGAGCTTGTCAGGCTTCTTGAATTGTTCTAATGTACTTGGAGGTTGGAATAATCTAACACATTATTCTTGTTTTTTGAGTTTGATTTGTTGAAATGGTTCTGTTTTTGGCTGTGTAGCGCCTAGATCTGGCTTGGCATGGAAGCATTCCATCGATGTTGGTGCTGGTGTGATCGATGCGGATTACCGAGGGCCTGTTGGTGTGATATTGTTCAACCATTCTGATGTTGATTTTGAAGTGAAGACTGGTGATAGGATTGCTCAGTTGATTATTGAGAAGGTAATGACTCCTGAGGTTCAGGAGGTTGAAGACTTGGATTTGACTGTTAGGGGTTCCGGGGGCTTCGGATCAACTGGTGTTTGATCAATGTCAAGTAATCTTTTGTTGAAGAATATATGAATCTCTGAGTTCATTGTTTTAGATTTTGCATCCTTTTGTTAATGATGCTCAGCTAAAGAACTTTTCTGTAACACACCATTGGACTTCTTTATGGGATAACTAACTAGTGATATATATATTGTCCTAAAAAAAACTAGTGATATATATTGGTTTACTTAGCTAATCTCAGACTCGAAAAGTATCAAATATTTGAAAGAGATTATTCACACTATTTTATAATGGTTTGAAATAGAGATTATTTACGCTATTTTATTGTGGGGTTCGATTCATTGCCTCTCCTTTTTTTTAGGGTTGCAAGCGGGGTGGGGAATCTTTATTTCCCGTGAGGCCTCATTTGCCTCTCCTTTTTTTAGGGTTACAAGCGGGGGTGGGGAATCTTTATTTCCCGTGAGTCCTCATCTCGATGGGGTAGAGATTCTTTGCTTTTTACTTTTTGTGGGGCAGGGCACAAGGCAAAATCTTGCTGCTACATAGGCAAGGTGGATGAGAATTATTTTTGCCCTGTTAGAATTTTCACCCTAGTATCTTTTGCATAATTTTTTTTTTTTTTATTTTTTATGTTTTTACTAAAAATAAATTTTTTATTTAAAACATTTAATATATGAAATGAAACTTCAAATTTTCAACAATAAAATTTATGATTTTTACGTTCTTAACAAGTCTGGATGAGTGCCTTGAAAAATGACAATTCTTCAAAATAATTAGCCAATCCAAGCCATAACTTAATCCCATGAAATTAGTATTCCAGTAAACCGAACAGGCCATTAGACTCTTATCCAGTACAGCTTTATCAAAGACATTCAATCACACAAAAGGAAACATTTTAAGGTTGTCAAGCCATGCAGAGTTCACATAAATGACTAATAATTCAACCTTATCACAGTTTCCAGTGAATTTTTTCAAAAAAAGTTCCAAGACATCTAACTTCTCACCTAAATTCCCAAGCGGACCGTTCAGAATAGATAAAAAAAAAAAAACATACATGAGGGCTGCCGGAGCTGAAGTTCTAGCAAGCAAACACAACCACAATTTGCATACCAAAAGTTGATTCGCAGAAATAGGAAACAAGTGCTCACACTTATGACTTAATTGATGCAGCAGCGACATTCCTAGCGTTCATACTAATGCGAAAGAGACCTCTCGGACCGCTGATAGTCCCATTCATGGCTCCTGGTTCTTTCCTTCTCATGGGACTCTGATGTTGTGCGGTCGTACTGGTAGTCCTCGGGCTCCATCTGGTCATAGCGGTCATGGTCGCGACTTCATCTTGATCATATTGTCCAAGGTCCCCATGAGGCTCGAGATTGTCATACCGGCGATGACTGTAATGGTCTCCCTCGGGCTCAGGAAGTTCATAACCACGACCATGCTCGAACTGATCGTATTCTCCAGCCCTTTCATCATGTCTGTCCAGACCATGCTTTGAATCAACACGGTCATAATCAGCTTCCCTATCATGAGAACGCCCGCGATCTTCCTCAACTTCTCCATGTTCGTAGTTTCTATCCCTATCTCGAGGACGGTCTCTGCCACGATCACGCTCCCGACCACGATCACGCTCCCTTTCTTTGTCTTTGCCACGATCATGGTCACGACCGCGGTCTCTATCACGTTCTCGATCTCTATCACGACCATGATCACGATCACGATCTCTTTCCCTATCTCTGTGCCTGTCTCGCTCTCTGTGGTGTCTTTCCTCCCTAGGTTCGCGATCACGAGTTCTGTCGTGCGAGCGCTCTTGAGATTTCTCACGTTCACGATCTTTGTCTCGCCCCCTTTCGCGAGACTTTTCCCTCTCCCTGAAAGCATTGCATTTGAATAGATGTAATAACAAAGTTAGCAATGATGGAATTGAAACAATATCATCCGGCAAATATGACTGCTCCATGAGAATTTATTTTCAGTATCTAAAATGTATCAGCAATGAAATGACATTGATTTTTTTACATCTAATACGATCGGTATTTTACATTATAATAGTGAGGAAGTACAACGAATGAAGAAAGAGGACATGGAAGAAAATGTAGGAGCGATGTTAAGAATAACATGCTACAGATTGAGTAATGTGAGATGGGAAGTTCTATATTTCAACAAAGGTTTGATACAAGCAAGGTAATTCACGTTGCGAGGTTCTATAATTGGAAATTCCATGTCTAATTTTCTGTAGCACATAAGATGGAGGAAAGTGCTTAATAGGTAAAGCTTGGTAGAAAACATTCAGTTTCACAGTAAATTTTATGCAAGGTCATTCTACCTGTCAACATGGCGATCATCACGAGTTCTCGGTTCTTCAGATCGAGCAGTTCCACCTTGCTGTGGCTCTCTGGAGAGAAAAAAAATAAAAAAATAATTACACTCGGGAAACTAAAAACACAATAACAGACTGAATTTCACCTTTGTAAGTTTCGTAGCATATTGCATTTGTTACACAGCATAAAAATACTTGTATATTTCATTTCTCAAGGAGAATAAATAATTGCCAACCAAGTAGTAGCTCCATTAGTTTGACATGCACTCACCTCTACACAGGCTAAGAGTTCAACTCTACGGGAGTGGGAGTTCGGGTTGGGGTGGTTTAACCAGTTTTCTAATTTAAAAATAAGGAAGAAAAGAATAAAAAATTGCAATGAACAAGAACCACCTGTGCCCAAACAGGAGTTGTACAATGTTAAGTTGCTTGTCTCAACGAGTTAAGCCAAAACAGAATGGCCAAGAAGGCATTGATCTTGATATGTATTTTGTTAACATCTTGAACATATTTCATTTGCTAGTTGTGGGACGAAAATTAACCAAAATTATATTCCATTTTGTTGTGAGAGATGCAACAAGCTCCTGACACATCAAGTAATTCAATGTAAACTTATACTTAAGCCTGCATAAAGCCATAAATGTTAAACAATTTCCAAAATAAACAAGTAAAATAAAATGGGTTGTTTTGATGACGATATGATGCAAAGCTCGAAGGATGTGCCAAAGCATCTCTAGTCTAGATGAGGCATCATTTGTCAAAGGCAAGGTTGGGGGATTAACTCATGTTGGAATCGAAGTTGGTTTCTTAATATGTATGTACTACTATCATGAGAACCATAAAAATCTCATGCCATGGGAACATCATTTACAACCATTGGAATTTAAATAACACATTAATCTAAGAGTCATAAAGGGGTTCGTATATATTTGGACTCCATTGAAGAATTTCCCTATATATATGCAAGCAGTAAAAAATTGCAAATGAGTGCCTTGAATAAGATATAGCAGTTAATAAAGTTTTTTTTATCAAGTTATATAGTAGATTAACGTTACCAGCCTAAATGATTTCTTCAAGTCAGATGTAAAAGATGGTAAGCTTTTCAACCTAAATGGTTTGCGCCTAACATGCAACAAAACTCCATATTGCTCAAACAAATGTGTTGAATACCTATGAATTTATAAAAACTGAAAATAATCAAAGAGCAAAATATACTTCCAGTCAAACCACATAATGAGTGTTTTGTTTGTTTAAGCTGCACAATCAAATTTAATAGGAAAATCTAACCTGCCAGAGTACTTTTGATTGAGATCTTCACCGCCAACCCTGGTTGATCCAAGGCCACCACCCAACCTACGAGGTCGCCAATTAGGTACAGTCCTGCCACGTTCAACATCAACAAGCACCCTTCTATTGTCCAGTTTTCTTCCATCAGCTTGTTTGTATGCAGCTGCACGTAAGCAATCATAAAAGTCACAATTAAGCAATCATAAAAGTCACAATTAAGCAATCATAAAAGTCACAATTAAGCAATCATAAAAGTCACAATTAAGCGTAAAAGAGCACATCTGTGCATCTAATATCAGACCTTTCATATCCCTTGTATGCATATACTCAACGAATGCATAACCTCTAGGTTTGTTCGTCACTTTATCTGTAATAATGCGAACCTGAAATGATCATGGTAAGAAAAAAAAAGAAACTGTTAGAAACGACTTTGCATGGCAACAGAGAGGAAGAACTTGAAATTAAAAAACAATTTCAAATAACCTTTTAGCTAATTTGTCACTTAAATTTCAAAGGACTATCCTAAATGGCACGGCAGACAGGCACAATGCCTCACTAGCCGTGCTCACCTTTTAAGGTGTTCGCCAACGCAGGATGCATCACCAACATTGCTGGACTGGGCAGAAAAACTGATTTGTGGCTGATTTTACCAGTTGTAAAACAGATTTACCATCCCCTTACCAGGGAAAAAACTTAAAAATATATAATTAACTATGAATTACCATATGAAATACCATGACATCCTCTGAACTGTGGAGAAATTTTTGATTGACCTTTGGAGTAAAGTCAGATCTCAGTAGATACAAAAAAATAAAGATTACTGAGAATAGAAATAATACCAAAAGGTGATGATACTCGCGACTTGTATTTTACCTAGCAGTGGAAAAAGTTGAGGCTCTCCTTTCATAGGGCTTCAAAATTAAGAGCAAAGGCATCACTACTCTGCCACTATAGTTTTACAGCTTACCATGCAGGATGCAGCTTAATCAATAGAACCGGGGAGCAAGACATCAAGGCTTGGTCAATTTAAAAAATTAAAACGAACTTGCCAACTTTAAGGGAATCAGAAGGACCAACTCACCAATTTCTAATTGCATTAACCGAACAGATACTGACAAACAGAGGAAGCGTTAAGTGAAACTATTACTTCTCTCATTTCACTACTAAGTTACCTGCCAGCTAAATAAATAGCAATATGCCTTCCAATACCGGCTTGTAGTCCAGTTCAAGGTAGCTACCACTTCTACCGTGTTCTACCTAGGGATGATGAGCAACACTCTACCAAAGGAAAATGAAATAACCATTTAAGCCCCCTGTCAGGCATGATGCTATACAATGGTATGTCCCGTCACTCCATATCACATACGTCGCACAAAAGCCGGCTTGAAACTTCTTACCTTTTGTCAGAAATATTATGCCAGCAGATTCTCCCATGTAAAGGTATTTAGCTCATTCTTACTTTTTTTTTGAGAAGCTCGTTCTTACTTTTGAGAGTAAAATAATTTACATAAAAAAGGACTAAACCTCACCTCATTGTACATTAGAAAAGAATACAAAACAGTGGTGATTTCAGGAGGCAAAGTTGACCTTATTTAGAGGAAGGGGAAGAGGATAGAGGAAAGAATAGGGAGCAGAATGCAGCGTTGCATCTTTCTGAAGAAGTTAGAGCTACTAAAGTTGATATAGGTGTTAGAAAAAAAAAAACGAAGGAAATATGATATAGAACACAATAACACACTTCACAGAGACACCAACACAATGGGCAGGTTTGGGAGAGCAGAAGAACGCCAAGCAAACTCCAATGAACTTCCTAAAACTTGAGACTTTGAGAGTTTTCTAGTGGGGAAAAATATAGGACAGGAAGAATATAGATAACGAAATACCAAACCTGATCTCCTTGTGTATTATCTAAAACACCTACCTTCTTGATTGGACCATATCCTTCAAACTCCCTTTTGATTCTGTGTTCAGTTGTTTCATAATTCTGCAATAAATCAAACACAACTTTAAGGCATCACGAGCAAACCTGATAAGAAGCTGAAAAAGTAAATGGTGCTCTATTTACTCACAAGTCTTGCCACAAACAACGTCTTATAAGGATCCCCAGATATATTCGGATCACTAGCTGGATCATCTGCAAATTACATTCCCAACAACAAAAAAAAGTCAGGCAAAAACTAAAAACACAAAAACCTACGTGACCACAGGCTAAGAACATTTTGGCTACATTTTTCAAGCTCCTCGGCAGCTTTTTTAGCACCCTCCTCTAGTCTTAGCTGGTGAATTCTGGCCCTTCTCTGTACCTGTCAGAAATATAATATTAAGATTTAAGATCCTCTCGAAACAACATTTATCATGGCAATAATCAACAGCAGCTGAACAACAGTGATGAACTTCATTATGGATGAAAATGTGTATAGTAACAGTCAAACACATCATTTTAATTCTTTCATGTACAGAAGCTAACAGAAGCTAAAGTGACAAATTTGCATAATAAATAGAAGAGACCCCAAATAGAAAAATAACAAGCACTATTACATATTGGGAAAATATATAACTTATATAACAGAACAGGAAACTTCCACCATTTTCAACAATATGCATCAATCAATCCTACAGCGTTATTTCTGTCTTTCGGGCAAGAAACGTTGAACATACTTTCTGTGGATCAAATGGCTGAAAAGAAGTTTGCATTATATGGCGCCTGAAGCCTTTCATTTTTTTTTTATGTTATCAATTGAATAAGCAGCAGAGCTTCATTGTTTATTGGATGAGTAGAACAATATATCTCTTATCTTTTTGTTCTACTCAGCTTCCAGTAGTCTCTCAATTCTGTAAACCTGTTTATCACTCAAATTAACAGGTAATGAATTAGGTGACCTTTGGTTGAGTTTATTATAAGGGAACAATGATTCACACTGACTGACAGCAGAATAGAGATAATAAGTGTCCACTGTAGGTGGATGCGGAGCATCTGGAAGGACATTCGAGCTAAAACCCTTTCTGAACTTCCTTGAACACGAACTTTGAAAGATTTCCAGCATCTGATCTTATTAGAAATTAGGACAGTGGGACTTTCTAAGTTTCTATTCCAAGTGCATGTTGTTGACTTCTATACATTCCTTTCTCTTATTTCTTATTTTCAGCGATCTTCTCAATCCCCTTCTGAATTTTATTCCAAACAAGGAATGAAATCTCTTTCAGTTCAGAAAGGGGGGACCTACATACAGATTAATAGGCTACAGAAACAGGAAACAGTAGTATTAAATAAGAAATATAATGCACATTGCAGAATACATAGTCATTGAGCAGGCAAAGCATTCAATTCTTCTTATAACCCACAAGAATCCCATTCTCCATCAGTTCAATCCTAAATATTACATTGTCCAGCTTCTCTTTAGATCTTAGTTCTTGGTCTGGTCTAGTTGCAAGATGAATTATAGCAGATGTTATTGTAAGAAACAGTTGATGAGAAATAGGTGTATCCTTCTATGAGCATAGTACAGCGTGTTTGTGTGTATGTGTAAGCACACTAAGCACAGAATGTCAAACAATGTACTATGATATCCTCCTATGTAATGGTGATCATTCTACCATAATATTAGAATGAGAACTACTGGATCCTCTAAAATAACAACTTCAATGAAAGTGGGACATTAAAAAACAAAAAACAAAACATTACAACAAAACTCTCCCAAATTTGAGCTAGCTCAATGGATCAAACTTTTCAATTAGACAATTAAACAATTACGAAAAACTCTATTTGAGCTAGTCAATTAGACAAGGCCAGTCACGAGTTCGTTCATCCACGAATGTAGCATCTGCATGTATACAACTTCATTTTCTTTTTTATCACAACAACTTCGATTTTCAGAAACATAACAAATGCGGGAAAAATGAGCGCATAAATAAACTTACAGAGGTTTCGCCCTCTTTGACAGGCGGAGCATACTCAGGATCCCCCGGCTCCGCAAAGTTGCTCACAAATTGAGCCATTCCTGAAAATCAAAGACAAACACAGAGATCAAATCTGGAACTCATAATAACATAAAAACACGGAAACTGGAATTCGTGTAATTACAACCTAAATAAGGTGGACATTTCCGTTTCTCTGGAGGTGGTTTGAACTCCAATGGCGCTCGTGGTTCGAACAGCTTCAAAAGATTGTTTGTAAGACCAGTCGGATGACTCTGCCCAATCTGCTCAACAAAACCACAACCTTAGCTCACTCAACAACAAATTAGGTAACAACTCACAAAAAACTAGGTTAAAAGTCACGAAAACGTGATCAAACAAGTCCATATCAAACTTCCATCACGATCTCGCAAAAAAGAGCAGTGAATCAGAAAAATCAATCGAATGACCTAATCGATCCATCGTTGAACCGGCGATCGAGCCAAGTCTATATCAAGCTTCCACCACAATCATCATGAACAAGAACAGTGAACCCGAAACACTCATCCGATTGACCTAATTGACCGATCTTTGAACTGGACGAGCTAAAACCCTTGATTTCCGATGCGAATCGAAACAGGAATCAAAAAAGAAGATATATATATATATATATATATAGAGAGAGAGAGAGAGAGAGAGAGAAAGAGAGACAAGGAGATACGAACCAGCTTCAATTGAAGAACGGTGGCGCGATTCTGAGCTTTGGTGCGAGCCTGCACGGCCGCGTTGTTGTTATTGTTGTTGTTTTGGTTGCGCAGGAAGGCGTCATTGAAGTCTCCCATCTTCGGAGATCGAGCTAGGGTTTCTGTGGATTTCTAGGGTTTTGGATGCGAAGAAGAGAAGAGGAAATGCATTCGACGCGCGCAGTTTCAGATCTCTGGTTGCGTGAGTAGGGGAGGAAGATTGGGAGGGTTTGGGTTACAACGTATTTATACGTGAGAGAGGAGCGACAGTGCATCCGTCATGGTGACCGATTTTATTGGTGGGTCGACCCGGGACTTGGTGAAACGTCACCGAGTGGAATCGGACGTAAATTAAAATTTTATTTTATTTTTATTTTTATCTATTTTTCTCTCAAATTTACGTGGTCCTAACGTGACAGTACTAATCTAAGAATTTTGACTACACCTCTACGTTTTGACTACATCATTGTACGAAAACTAACTAAATTAGCATATTACTCAAACTAACAACAAAATAGTGTTTTGCATCGACTATTAAACTCTAACTACTAAAAGTTAAGTCTCTAGTGTAAAGTTTAAACTCGAAATATCTGAATTAAGCGGCTTAAGGTTTAGCTATTAATATAATAAAGTAAAAATATTATAGAAATAAATTTTAAATTACCAAAAGAATAAATCGAAAAGCAGGTTACAACTTTAAAAAGAATTTTCGCAATTACTAGTGTTCTTTTTTTTTCTCACGCATGCATATATTAATACTTTCTCAAACTATAAGATAATTTTGCTTGCGCACTTCATAACTCTTTTTCAAGTCTTGGTAGGAAAAAAAAAAAAAAGGAACCCAAAAACCTAATTATCTACTGATCCTTTTGTTGATTCTGGTCACTGAAGCTGCTACTGTATACAACAACCTTAATGGTGGCTGCTTTCGATTTTAGGGCCATTAGCCAACCTAAGTACCAAACCAGTAAGCTTATATCTCTAATGTAGAAAAAATAAAAAAGACTTCCGAGGAATACACTTATACACAGAACAAAAACTCCCTGAGAAACCATATAGCTAGCTAGTTAAGCAAAATCTCAGTAAGGGAATCAAACTATGGCTTGTTTAATCAAAAAGATCGACGAAGAAAGGTAATAACAATGCTCTTTAATAGGCAACCACTCGGCGCTGTTGCTTCGAAGGGGAAGAAGCCTCGGAAAATTTCAACATGAATAAGCTGTTGAGTTCCTAATTTAGAAGAAAACTGTTCCGAATGTGAATAAAAGCCAAACCAAAAAGAATTGTTCATGTATATATACTCTAGCTGGGGAGCCTTAGTTCCCAACCCAAAAGGGAAACCTGGTTTCTTTTGTTTGCCTTTCAGAGGAGATCCAATGGCATCAGGGGAGAACGCAATCCTCGTATCATCACATCAAGTCACTCGAGAAGAAATATGGCAAACCTTGGTAAGAGGCAGTCGAGAATAATCTGAAATCAGCCGCTGGCAACTATTTCGTGGATGGTGTCGCTGACAGCTGGATCTTCAGATCTGACGGCCAGCTTCATCGCTACTTGCTTAGGGCCATCAATACCGAATGACAAGCGAACAAGCACCTTGACATTGCCAATGAACACACCAGATAGAAGGCAAGTGTGTGACCTGGAATTGCTTGGGACAACTTCCGTGCCCTGCAGAAAGTATGAACAGTCAATCACGGTGCGGTTTGAGTACACAAGACAATTTTTAACACAAATCACCAAAATCGAAAAGCAACCAAGACAGCAAGAACGACATTCGGTTTGAGTAACTGCATATCAACTCATAACAAAAAAGAAAATTTGAGGTATACCCCTTAAAAAAAAATCCATGAGGCCACAAGAAATGATAAACTCACAAGCTTCCTATTCTTTACATATTTTCCAGCAATTTCATGAAAGACGTGCTTATAAATGGGTAAGGCATGCACAAAGTTCCAATCAATATTAAGTTTCTAGTTACAACAACAACAACATAGCCTCAGTCCCAAATTAACTGAGGTCGGCTACATGGATCAAACTTTTCCATTGTGTTCGATTAAGAATATTAAGTTTCTAGTTGCAAGAAATAAAATAAAAAACGAGTATCATACTAGATCAATTTGGAATCAATGTTTTCAATGTGGCGAAGCGGTGTTAGGCGGTTTAGACCCGCCTAGTTGACGCGGAGTCTAGGCGGGTGAAAAAAAAATTAGTTAGACCTCCTTAAGAAATAATTTAATTTACTTAGAGACCCCTCAATAGTAAAGGGCATACTTTTTCACCTACACATTCTCACCACCATATTTTCAACTCCACACTTTTCCACACATTTTGAAAAAAAAATATTTTCGAAAAAAAAAATCAATAATATTTTCAAAATAAATAAATAAGTTTTTTCAATACAAAAATATTTTTAAATAATTTCAGGCTCACAGCTTGCCTTAAGAGCTAGGCGGTGGAAACCCCATAAGACCTAAGGTAGGGCCTAGGCGGCACATTGAAAACGCTGTTGGGAATAGTTCCATAGGTGTTAACCGTGGAGTGATATCTGGGCACCATTGAGCACCTCATGAAAGAAGATTCATTCCAAGTTTGTGGCAAAATGATTTTTTCTTTGGGAGTCTGTGAAAGCCTTGCTGTACATTAGACAACCAAATATCTCAAGGCATAGCTGAGGAGAAAGCTTGCTTGTGAGATGAGATTTGAATTAAAGATTCTTACTGGATGCCTTTGGGTAAGAATCGAAAGGGTTCTCTGCTGATTATCTGCCTAGGGGTTGGGGTTTTCTATTCGAATTCATTGTGGACAGTTAAAACATGTTTTTGCTTATCAAGTTGCTCACTCTTTTGCCTCATTTTCCTTGAAAACAATTAACCAACAGGGCAAATAGAAATTAGAAACTACCTCACAAGGCTGCATTCCAAGGATGTTAATGACAGCATTAACAGCCTCAGCCAAACTCTCTCTTACACCAAGGCCATATTCATCAACCCTCTCGCAGTCATCACCCATACTATCCCATGCATTTTTGAAGTTGGAGACACCTACTTTCAACATGTAATCAGCTGCAACAACATCAAGGTCCTCCAGCTGATACTCATCCTCGACACCTTCTTCTTCAGCTTCACCCGTGGAAGTATCAACCTAAAGGATGCCAAAATAAATGTGTACTAAAATAGGCAGCTGAGTACCCCACCAAATATAGTACAAAAACTGAAACGAATTGAGTCACAAATTTTCATGTAATCGTACCTCTTTAACTATGAACCTTAACACGTTTGAGAATTTTCCAAATGCCACTCCTTCTGGCTTCTCAAATGCAACAAAAGTTTGACCAGGTGAATCATAGGGCAGGGATCTTAAATGCTTAGATACTACTTCAGAGAATTCCTCTGCTTCCGAAGCATCAACAACCACAGAGACCTGGCATAGGAATATAATAGGCAGGAGAATTTAAACTAGTTTCCTACAGGAGGACATAAATATAACAAACAAACATGAAAGTTACGTTTTCCAAGAGTTGTTCAGGAACAGTATTTGTGCAGTTGTACTGGAACACAACATGCCCATCATAGATGTGCTTGACAACGTTCACAGCGTATTCTGTTTCAGCTTCCGTAAGTTCCACTGGTGCTGAGGACTGATAATTAAAGAAGAGGAAAAGTAAGCACAATGTTACTGTGCATCAAACATCAATACAGTAATTTTAGTAAGATATGGCGAGATAACCTTAAAAAGTTTTCCAAAACCAGCAAACTCAGGAATGGAAGAAAGCAACTTCTCATATGCATCAACAGTGGATGTTGGACCAGTAGGAGCAGCGCCCAAACCAGTTGGCTTTTTACCTGGTGCTTTCTTCTCAGCAAGTGGTTGTGCCTTAACGTCTTTGGGCACAGAATTGATATCAAAAGGTTCTTCAGAGGGCTCCTGAATACAAAACATACAGATGGAATGAAAAACTCAACAACAAAAAAGACTATCCCGAAAATAAGTACAGAAAATAAAATGTGGGTGATGTCTAAGCGCCGGGAGGAACCTACATAGTTCTTTAAACTTGTTTCTAGGTTGCCCAGTGGCACATTCAGTGACCCAAAGAGGAATTCCTTCACGTCCTTTCCAGTTTCACTAACAATCCCATCACCTGCAAGCATATTTAGATAAAGTGTAGCTCTATCGCGCACCTGCAAAGAGTATTTATGGACAAGTTACTAATGAAAACTGCAGAACAGCTTGACCAGAAAAGGTCGAACTAGAACATCTGAAAAAAATAAACACGGCCAGAAACCTTCCACATCCAGGATAGACATACTCTATCGGTATTCTTGTATGCTTTGTCAATTTTTTAAAAACAACAAGGAAATAGAGTGAATGCCAGATTCTCATTAGTTCCAAGGCAAAAGGAGAAACTGAGCTTGATTATTTATAGTGACAGAAAATCTAAGGATAAACAACCGTGAAAAGACAAATTAACCATCATAGTCTGAAACCACGGCAATCGTTCAATTTTTAAGTCATATAATGTACAGTACAATAACAAAGCCTCAATCCCAAATTAACTACTGCCACAGTAATAACCAATTGAAAATATTCGTGAATTTTTACTCTTCTGAAGATAACACCAAATCAGAATTAAATTGTCGGAAAAGTATAACAAGTGACTCACCTCATCGTCACTATCAAACAGGCAGCGCCTCAATAGAACAAATATGCGAGGCTGCAACAAAAAGATCCAGCCAAAGGTCAAAACCATGTAACATAAAAAACGGAAACCAAGAAGCAATGTTGATGGAAATCAATTATGATTTTACCTTCAAAGAGTCAACCATAGCACCAAACTTTGCCAGGGTACTGACTGCGCTTGCCCGAACAGTTGCATTCTCAAGAATTACACGATTGTAAATATAGCGTATATATTTACTGGGATCTGATGTTTTTGGCCCTTCATTTCCCAGAAAATGAAGTATCTGGAAACAAAACAAGTAAGAAACATTACATAAACGGGACAAACAAATTCAACAAATAATGTAACGAGAGAAAATCAAGAAATCAAATAATTCATATGAAAAGCTTCACCTGCGTAGAAAGATATGTAAATTCACAATCCTCAATAAATTCACAGAGATGAAACAAGCCACTCTCATTGGCATCTGGTATATCGCGAATAAGAAGGACAATTGAATCAACAATGGCCTTCTTATACTCAAAACCACCTTCTTCTCTAAGAATGTTACTTAAAAAGTTCATCCTGGAAAACCAATTAAAATAACAGTGTCGGTTATATAAGATTCATTACATATGATTCATTGACGTAATTAATAGTAACAAATGAAAACAATTTACTGTACTAAACATGAAAGCGGAACTTACAGTGATCTGTATTTAAGAGGGAACTTGAGACAAAGAGATCGAATAGCCTCCACTACAACAATCTTGAATTCATCTGCAATGTCAGACATAAAGTTGGTTATCTGTTTCATCAAACGGTCTACACTTGATTCATTGCCTGTCTTCAAGAGCGTAGTGATTGCAAGAGTGGCAATGCTCCTGTTCTGGTCAGAAATTAAGCTCTCCATATCTATGTTGCAGTTTGTCACTGCCATAGGATGTGTCATTGCAACCTGCAAGACATTGAGACTAAAAGCCTAAGTTTTGCCTCGGATTTCATACAGATTGAAAGATAGGAGTTACAAAAGAGAATTTCATTTCTCGAAATATTCTTCACAATGAGAAGATTAGATATGATAGACTTATCATACAGAAACTCATACATCGTCATAAGTTCATAACTATTTCCATAAATAAGGATACGAATCAACCATAGAGAAACACCAACTCAACCAAATAAAACTCCAGCTTTTATCAGGCAGAAAGTTGAAGAATCCAAACCACAAACTCAAAACATTTGAGCATACAGGAAACAACATAAAGTTATTAAATTAACTTATTCGAGATTGTATATTTTGTATGAATGATGAACTTAACTTGCATTGACATTCTAAGTATCATCAAAAAAAGAAAGTTACAGAAAAAATTTCAAGCCCATAAAACCTTTACCCTGCAGCATGGGGACTGCCTACATGAATCGCCAACTCAACCAAATAAAACTCCAGCTTTTATCAGGCAGAAAGTTGAAGAAACCAAACCACAAACTCAAAGCATTTGAGCGTATAAGAAACATCATAAAGTTATTAAATTAACTTGTTCGAGATTGTATAATTTGTATGAATGATGAACTTAACTTGCATTGACGTCCACAAAACCTTTACCCTGCAGCATGGGGACTGCCTACATGAATCACCATTCTTCAACACGGTTTCTTATATCTCTTCCTGGTCATTTGAATTATTATTCTACTTTGATAATTTTCTATCAATAATTAGCACATAAATCTTTCTAATTGGTCAATCTCATCATCTTTCTTTTGCATGTTCAACAGATTAATTGGTTCCCAGATAATCTACAATTAGAGCAACTACAATTCTCAGAAAATGATTATGATTGAATTGATTAATTGCATATAAGAGATAAGCAAACCAAACGAGCTGCTGAATCGTTTCAGCTTGACTTGTATATAAAGCCCCAAAAAGCATACATGAATAGAATCAAATACCAGAAAAAGAAAAAAAAAAAAAAAAAAAAAAAACTTATAATAAACACAGAAAGAGTGCGGGTGAGGGGAGGGAAAGAGACCTTGTTCAAAGTACGAACTGCAGCAAAACGCAACACTGGCTTAGATGAACTCAGAAAGAGTTGCAGAACAGTAATGGCAGGGGTCAATTCACGGCTGGTGACACCACTTAACTCTGTTATTGCTCTAGCAGCTTCAAATATCACCATCTCTGCCTTATGCCGCAGGCAACTTTCAAGATAATCATAGAAAGGACGCTCTCCTGTTTGAGTGTTGCCTGATTCATGTATCACCTGTATAGGAATTCCTTCACTGCACTAGATATCACAAAGAAGTAGACAGTGTTTGGAATATCAGTGTTGAAAATGCACCTGACTAGCATATCGGATTAGGAGACATTGAGCCAACGGTGAACGAACTGTTCCTCTAGTTAAACTGGTAACCAGTTTGCTGACAGCCAATCGATCATTTTGTCGAATCTGCAAGTTCACATTCATTCAAATGATAATATTTAGACTGTAAATGCTGATCCTATGTATCTAGTGATGGTGATGGAAGAGGCATTTCTGACAATAACAAAATCCGCCACAACAATGAACAGCAACATCTCCCTACAAAAGGTGCATTGGGCAAAGGCCTAAGAGTGTATAGAATATTGGAAGTCCAACAACTAATGACTCTTGTCTACATAATACATATTTCCCATTATGAACTTTGCAAAACATGCGTGTTCTTGCTGTTCAGTCAAAGGGATGGGAAGGGGAAGTTGAATGCACGTAATGACCATTTCAAGACTGGTAGTTGCTACAGTTTCCTCTTGTTCAGTTAAGGTGAGGAAAAACAGAATTTGAAGGAAGGTAATGCCGATTCAAGTGATTAACAAAGTTTCGGTTCACTCACCGATTGGTTATAATTTCAAATACAAAAAGAACATCCATAAGTATACTTATGTCCATAAATAGCTATAGATGAATCTCAAAACAATTATAAATTTTGAAAAGTGGTACTAATAAATCGAGCAACATACCCACTATTTTAAGGAGAATCCTTTGTATATGTGTTTTTTTACTTCTTTTTTATATGTATTAATTGAAGGAAATAAATGTAACATATATACAAAAAACAGGAAGAAAGATATACAAACTACGCATCTAAAGCAAAGACAAATCAGCAGTCCTTAAAAGAGACAGAAACTATGACACCCCAACTTCTGCAGAATCTGCATTCGAATTCTATAGCCAAAAAAACCAATGAATGTTCCCAACTGATTCACCGAGCTTCCTGAACTTAATCCAATTAGTGTCCATCCATTGCCTTAGAATACTTCGAAAAAGACCACTTGTTTTTGCTAATGCCCTTTCTTCTAAATAAATTGAAGAAACAAGTTACCATACAGTAGATATTATTCTTTATACTATCATACAGTAGAAAGGATTCTTTATCCTAGGGTAGGATGTTGAGATTCACAATTTAATACAACTTAGAACCACACAAATAAGGAAAATACAAAGAAAAAATCAAGTCCACATTTTGATGTACCTGGTGGAGAAGTGCCAAAGCATGGAATTGAACAAGAGCAGCTCTTGATTGAACAGCTTCTTGTACCTCATTACTCCATCTCTTCACAATCTCTGGATTGGTCTATTCAAACAGGAAAAAGTATAAGAGAGACCAAAAAGCTGAGTAATGCGTTATCTACAAGAAGGCACGTGATGATACCTGAAGTAAATGAATGCCACTAACTAGAGCAGCACTGGCAACGACAGGATTTTTGTCCACAATTGCTTGTTTTAGATACCTTTCTATTTGGGTTAGAAGTGTCCCATCAGTAATTCTACAAAGAACCCGGATAGCATTTGCCCTATACATATCAGTCTTGCTATTCATATCCTTCATCAATGAGCTTGTCACGATGATAACCTTGAATGCGAAACATTTTCATTAGTAAATGCTTGCCTTTGAGACTTTATAATAAGAAATGGCAAAAATGAAAGCAGTGGTTGCTAACCTCATCAGCAGAAGGAGATAACTCCTTGATCATAAGATAAACCATTCTCCTCAGACCTATATCCCTTGATTGGAAAAGCTTGGTGACAGCAAAGAACACTTCCGTGGCTTCAATCTGAAAAAGAGTACCAAGAAAACTAATGTTCAAGTTCAACTGCAAAAGTCGGTCGAGCAAGCAAAGATTAAGAGCAAAATAAAAAACCTGACCTTTGTGAATGTTTCTCCTTGGTTAAGTAAATACAAGAGTTTCGTTATGACCTGTCCACAATTATATACACCATCAATGCCTACAAACAAAGTCGCCGGAAACAAATGAAACGAAGCAACAGTTGAAGTAAATGGTGAAGAACAAAACCTGAGAGCATCTCCTTGGATCAAGCTGAGGATCATTGAAAACCCTAGCTTCCTGGAGGACCGCGCCCTTCTCAATTCCGAGAAATGGAGAATACTCTGCTACAAATCAAGTGAACACAATCACAACACAGAACCAAAACACCAAATCCAAATCAAAGAAAACCTACCAAAACCTACAGATTCATCCGCTTAAAGGAAGAAACAAAAACAACATCGCAATGGAATCCAAAAAACCTAAAAAACCTAAAATCTCAAGCCATTAAGCACAATTCAGCGCAAGATCTGCAATAACAACCACGGATTCCTCCCAAAACTCTTCAAATATCGGAACTTCACCGACCAATCGATCAAACCACAACCTAGATACACAGATCTGTAAGAAAAACAAGTGATCTACGTCTCTACCTACTCTAATTCCCCAAAACTTCACAGATCATTCAAATCGCATGGATCCAGCAATGCAAATGATCAAAGATCGAATAGGAACGAATCGCACACTAGAATTCAAGATCGTGAGAAGTAGTACCTTCGTCATCGCGATCGTCGTCTTTCTTCACGAGAGGTTGAGCCATGGCGATAGAGAGGGAGATCTGTGGGAGGCGAATGTGGAGAAAGCGCACGCGAGAGGTGTGAAGACTCTCTCTCTCTCTCTCTCGCTCGCGAGGAACTGAAGTTGAGGTTTAGATGTGAAGGAAGGATTATTGCTGGATCAAAATGGCGAGAGAGTACGGAATGCGCAACCGAGTTGTTGTGGATTGACCGAAATGCCCTCCCTACCTTCGAAACGGCCGAGTTGAGGAGCGCGGCGAGTCGACTCAAGTTGTCATTTTATTAAAAATAAAATAAAATACAAGCTCACGAGGAATAACTACTTATGTTTGATACCGGAGAGACATTTTTATTTCAATTATAAGCTTATAAGAATTTCAAGTTTATAAATGTTTAGTGGATTGTTCTATCTGGTCGTATGCATAGAATTTAGGTAGATTACAAAAAAAGTCATAGAGTCTAAGTGAGCCTAATGGGCTATAACGAATCCGTATAACTACCAGAGTTCATGTGAACTTGAATTATTTTACCAATTCATTACAAACTTAGATTAAATATCAACTAAAGATCAAGCATTTACAATGCATCACATGGACTTGAACGTTGTTTGTGTTTAAATGGAAATGATAGACCTTACTACCGTAATTACAATTTGGTGATTTGTGATGTCATTCAAAAACAATTGTATCGGGAAAATAAAAGGAAAAACTCTGGACTTGAAGTTTTGTGTGTTTACTATTTAGTTTATGAATTTTATTTTGTCAAATTTGGTATCAAAACTTTTATTTCTTTCCAAATATTGTCCTCAGTCATTTTTTAAAATTTTATTTCACCTACGTTGATTATTCTTTTTCAATTTTCTTTCCAAATGTGATTGTTAGTCTTGCCATGGAATCAAATGGTGGATGACTAAAATCCACTTAGGCTCCACCAAAGCAGTTCCTTAAGAATCACATTATAACTTAACCAAATATCAAATGAAGGAATTTGAAAGAATTTTGGATGTCTGATTTAAAATTGCATGTTACCTACTTTGTTGTAGTTATCACTACAAAAAAATCATCCACGACGACATGGTTAGTTACTTTCACTTAAAGTATGTGACATGCAATGCTTATGTCATGTGGTTGTTCTAATAAAAACAAACTATATTTTTACATGCATAATCAAGACCGAGGTGGATGAGGGAGATATTCAGTAAGTTTTATGCCTATTTTAATGTTTGCAAGGGTGTCACACTCTTCAATTAAATGATGGACTTGTGTTTAAATTTTTTCCTCTAAAAAATGATACTTTTTTCTTTTTTTTTTGATAGGACCGATACTTTATTTGTATTAGCTAAAAAATTATTGTAGAGTATGACGAGAAATAATGTATTTCTTTAAATAAAGTCGTAATAATTATTTTTTTCAAATATATAACCCTCGAACAAGGCTTGACATTGCTATTAGGAAATAAAGCTCGCAATTTGGAATTGTGTCAAGACTTCCATTCTTGTATATTTGAAGGTACTTAGTAGCTTATTGAAGCCATGACTATCATTAGATTTTACAAATGCAAGAGAGTTGCATACTTTTCATCATCCACATCACAATTGCAAATAAGTAAAAAGTACCACATTCAAAAATAAAAAAGTTCAAGGATTAGATCAAAGACGCATTGCAAAGTTTAGGGGTACTTTAAGAGTTTTAAAAGAACCTACATGGACTTTTACCATCCACATCACAGTTGCAAATAAGTAAAAGTACAAGTCAAACGCTACATCAAGATCTATGAACTTTTAAAAATGGTAACAATGACACGTACCAAGAAATGAAGGACAGTCATTCATAGGATAAGGATAAGGGATGAGAAAGTAAAACTTGAAAAAAAAAGAAAAAGAAAAAGAAAAACACTTTACTTAATTTGGTTATCATTTATACTCTGATGATCAAGAGGAACAACTATGCTTGTTAAATTTACATGTAACTACAACATTATAGTACCTGTTGAAATTTTTAGGACTTAAAAAAATTTGCCTACAATGATGAAATTTCATGTTATGTTGTTGTTAAACTTGTGAAGCAATAAAAGCGTATATGATTTGCAGGTGAAATTCGACGCTTGCATCAAATTGTTGATATTGTTGTTGAAGTTCACGTTGATTCATCCTTTAATAAGATCATTTTAGAATCCTCGCTAAAATTTTGTTACTTTGTAACATCAACCCTTTATCACAAGCTCAAATGACTAATTTATAACAAGAAAAAGATATTTTAAAATATTAAGTGAATACTTAATATTGGAGAAGGTTGTGATTAAAATTAAAATTTAATGTATGATCGATGCATTATAATATATAATTATAAATAATTCACTAAATAATATAAAATTAATATATATATTGACAAAAACATATTTATTAACAACATTATCAATTTTTATACAATATGTTACAAAATGAGTTGTATGATTATATTCACGGCTAAACTAACACAAAACAAATAAAATAAAGACATAAACTAATAAAATTAAGATATATAAAATTAGAAAAACAATCAATCTTAAGTTATCAAAATCTTATAATTAATAAATATAGGGGATAAAAAAAGTATATGTCTTTCTAGAGTTAATGAAAGAAAAATACAATAACAGAAACTAAAATAATTTTTTTTAATTATAATAAAAAGAATTAATAAAAGTGTTGAAAAAACAAAAGTAATAGTAATATAGTATTCAATTTTGTTATTAAATGTTTTCTAATAGAGTTAATAACAATATAAGACCACAAAGGTGATAAAGGTTAACTATCATGTATAATTTTGATATTATTTAATACAACTGTAAAAATATATTAATTATATATTAAATTAGTTTTAATAATGTAAAATTCTATAACAATATTTGCCAAGAAAAAATAAAATATTGCCAAAGAGTGGGTGGATATGCATTTCAAACTCAATTTTTAATTATAATTAATTCACAAAAAATGATTAAAAGTTTTTCATGGCAAATTGTCATCTACAATAACCCTAACTTTTAACCAATTGGACAACTATTTGATTGATACAATAATTAAGTAGTAAATATTGCAAAATTACATTGTAAGAATTTGTACTGTCCTTTTAAATTACATCTAAATGTAATATATTGACTCAACGTGGATGGATAAGTTATAATTATTTTATTTTATTTTATTTTTTTACTATCCTCTTACTTCAAAAGAAAAAATCATGCACTTTCCTTTAATCTTCACATTCTTCAAATTAGAAGCTATTAATTAGATATATGAACGAAACAAAACAAAACAAACGTTTTTGTAATAATGTCCTAAGAACTTTGTAATTAAATTATAATAATCTTGAAAATAATATTTTTAAGCTAAATTTACAAGAACTATACTGTGTATTTTATTAATCACTTAAAATACAAGAACTTGAACCCAAACATCCCTTGCACAACCTAAAAAGTAAAAACCAATCCATCTTTCCAAGGAGGCACACTTAATTTGGTACATATAATGTAGAGAAATTCTTGTAGAAAAAGAGAAATGCTAGGATGATTCGAAATGGGACATCCGGGATTGACACCCAGTGAAGGTGTCCATCCAACAAAACATCGGGATATTATGTGCACACATATCGATGCATCCGCGTGTCCCATACCGGGTTTCTTCCTAAAAAAAAAAACCATATAAGGCTATGGTTGTAACAAATGCTCAAAAGAGCGATACCCTAGGAGAGCAATGACACTTGTTAGGCTGTGTTTAAGAGGTACAGTACTTTGAAGCAACAATCTGTGAACGGGTAAAGATGGATCAACAACAAACCAGTAGCTAAAAATAGAGATTAGGCGAAGACTAGGGACACAATTATGGGTGGAGAAGGAAAAAAATAGAGAGAATTCGTAACAGTCGAAATTAAAATTTGTTAGAGAAATGGCGGCTTTTGTGGAAGAGCAAACTGAGAAGCTTGCATGAGAGCGCAACAACGTAACCAATTAAAATTTCATTTGGGTATTGCTTTGTCCCTCGGAGGAGGTGAGATTGAGCGACCGGAGTCACATCCATGCCTCGACACTAATAATTAATATCATCACCACATCTCCTCCCCTAACACATTGAAATCTTATCATATGAGTCTCTATTGTTCTTGCTTAAATGAATGAACAATAGATTGAGCAATTACAAGATTGCATTGATGGATTCTTTGGTTAATTAATTTGGTTCTTGGATACAAATATTTGTATCCAAAATTGATAAGAAGGTGAGTGAAATCCAAAAGCCAATTTATTTTCAAATTGCATGTTTATGATTTTTTATTTTTTTATTTTTTTGATAATTTGTAGGGAATTGGCGGGGAATTCGTTTGAATTCAAATGGCATCTTCACCTGAAGCTGCTCCACCGCCGCCTGACTCCTCGAATTCGACGACTCCATCGCCGCCCTCACCCCCGCCTAATTCTCCACCACCGCCGGCAGACAAAGCCCCGCCACCGGCGGAACCTCCACCGCCACCCGAGAATGAAAAATCTCCGCCGCCACCTCCGCCATCGAAATCACCCTCACCACCTCCACCGACGAATAAGTCATCTCCTCCACCACCGCCTTCGCCACCTCCACCACCTCAATCTCCCAATACTCCTTCGCCTCACACGCCATCGCCGCCACCGCCCCATCATTTGATCTCACCTCCCCATGCACCGTCGCACAAGACACCGCCGCCGTCGGATGGGTCATCGGATTCGAATGGAAGTAAAGTGCCAATGGCAGTTGGAATAACAGCTGGTGTTGTGGTGCTTTTGATAGCTTTCATTGCCATGGTTGTGTGTTGCACCAAAAAGAAGAAGAGAAGGCGAGATCACATACCTTACTATATGGACCCTCCTCATATGCACAAAGGTACTTGAATTGACTCTTACTGCAGAAAAAAATCAAACGCACATCAAATAAAATATGTGTGCATACATCTTGAAAATATTTCACTACACGGCTTTCAAAGAAGTGCACGAGATTTAAAGTGCGTTAGGATTTCATTCGCCTCCAATTATATGAATGCAGTGATATGAAATGCAGAATGGCCCGTAGTAACCTCACTTATGACATATATTTGACACCTGATCGTTGTGGTTCTTTTAATGGACTTTGAAATATGTGCGCATATAAACACTTATAAGTCTCATAAGCAAAATTTAAAGAACCACAACAACTAGGCGTGGAATGTAGGTGTCAAAAGTACGTCAACAAATCAGTTTTCCATGTACAAGACCTTGTACATAATTAATACTGCATTACTGCATTGCTTCTGTAGGTAGTGAACAATACTATGCAGCAGCCTCACACCGCGCAAATAACTGGCAAAACGGAACCAATTCGGCGAGTAACCATCGCCACAACCCAAACCTTCCTCCACAGCCCGGCGGCCCAGCCTGGCTTTCGCCACCTCCGCCACCACCGCCGCCGCCAATGATGAGCAGCGGCGACATGGGCTCAGCCAATTTCTCATCAGGCCCTCGTCTGCCAGTGCTACCACCACCATCACCAAGCATTGCCTTGGGCTTCAACAAGAGCACGTTCACCTACGACGAGCTTGCTGAGGCGACCGGCGCCTTCTCGCAGGCGAACTTACTCGGGCAAGGCGGGTTTGGGTTTGTCCACAAGGGTGTGTTGCCAAATGGGAAGGTGATAGCAGTGAAGAGTTTGAAGTCTGGGAGTGGCCAGGGAGAGAGGGAGTTCCAAGCAGAGGTTGAGATTATTAGTAGAGTGCATCATAGGCACCTTGTGTCCTTGGTTGGGTACTGCATTGCTGAAGGGCAGAGGATGTTGGTTTATGAATTTGTGCCTAACAACACTCTTGAGTACCATCTACATGGTACTCATCTTTTCTTCTAGCTTAACCTTGATATATTGGTACTGAAATGAAAGCTAATTAATCGAGATTGTGATCGCAGGAGCGGGTCGTCCAATCATGTCATGGTCTAATAGGATCATTATAGCGATGGGAGCTGCAAAGGGGCTTGCCTATCTTCATGAAGATTGTAACTTAAAATCCCTCCCTCATTTTTGCTTCCTCACTTAATTTTCTGGCTTCGACTTTTTTTTTTAATTTACATATTAGCCTTCTTATGCAACCAATCTCTCCATCTCACTTTTCCTGATTTGTGTTGCTTGTCGCAGGCCATCCTCGCATCATCCACCGTGATATTAAGGCGGCCAACATTCTTCTAGACAACAATTTTGAAGCTATGGTATGTATAATCCATCAAGTTTCAGCATTTATTAAAAATAAATAAAAAAAAAAATGCAGCTCAATAAGAAAATAAAGTGATGTGAATGTTAACAAATTTTTGCTCTAATTGATCAGGTTGCAGACTTTGGGCTGGCCAAGTTATCTTCAGATACTTTCACTCATGTATCAACCCGGGTGATGGGCACATTTGGGTAAGAAATTGTATACTCGGGCTTGTTTGGTATAACAATTGCTTGTGCTTATCACTGACATGACATTGAATTTTGACTGGAATCTAGACCATGTTAATAATTCTTGTTTGAATCTCAGGTACTTGGCTCCCGAATATGCGGCGAGTGGCAAGCTCACCGAGAAATCTGATGTCTTCTCTTATGGTGTTATGCTGTTAGAACTAATAACTGGACGAAGGCCTGTCGATGTTACTAACTCGTACATGGAAGATAGTTTAGTTGACTGGGTAATTGGTTTTGTTCATTCATGTAAAGATTGAATCAAGCACAACAGTAATCCGTATTGATTTCCATCTTTTGTGATTTACGTCGCAAACAGGCTCGACCACTGCTAAAAAAATTACAAGACGAAAATAAGTTCGACGAGGTAGCTGATCCAATGATGGAAGGCAATTTTGACCACAATGAGATGAGAAGAATGGTGGCATGCGCCGCTGCAAGCATTCGCCATTCCGCTAAGCGACGCCCCAAGATGAGCCAGGTAAATCCTTAATTGATAATCTTGAATGTGGTAAAGTAATACAAAGACAGTTTTGAAGGAAGAGAAGTTGAACTGAGTGATAGTAAAAATATGTCATAAATTTAAGGATGACTGGTATGACTTTGGAGCAGATAGTAAGAGCATTAGAAGGCGACGTATCGCTGGAAGATCTGAATGAGTCGACGCGGCCTAGGAGTAGCTCCCAAATATCATCTTCAACGACGACAGAGTTCAACACTGAAGTGTACAATGAAAACTTGAAGCAGCACAAGAAGTTGGCACTGGATTATGGCAGTGACAGCAACCAAACAGGTGAGTTCGGCGTCAACACCGATAACTCTACAACTACGAGCGGCGAAGCAACCAGTTCTAGTGAGTTTGGGAGGCAGACGTCCGGCCGTTGATGCCAGCATTGACATACAGAGATAGTCAATAATCTGGATGTGTGTTAATTATTTGTTGTTCTCATTTGACACCAAGAGGAAAAGAAAAAAACAAATTAAGTCTTGATTCTTTTGAGCTTACTCTTGATAAATTCATTGGTTTTAGTATTGGTGAGTTTGATTTCCCAAGCTTTTAAGTGTTTCTCTTCGGAGATTGATCTTTGGATTGGTTGATTTATTTGAACTTAGTGGTTTTCTCTACATATATATATATATATATATGTATGCTAATAACTCTCTCTTTCTCTTCTTCTATATGAATGTATATAAGCTGATAAATATGGGTTTGTTGTGACGTGTGGATGACAATGCATGTACACCAACATATTGTGTAGTTATGTACTTCCACTGATCTTTGTATTGTCATGTTCTTTGTAACCATTTCAATGTACATAGGGTGTATGTTTTAGTCCCACATTGCTAAGGCACATTTGTTGTCATACCAAATGGCTTATATAAAGGATACTAACTTCATTGTAAGAGCACACCAAGTTGAATGAAAACTTCTCATTCCAACTATCTTATTTCTTCTCTTCTCTTTTGTAGTAGTATAAGTTCTTAGTCTTCTAATTTCCTTCTCTAGTTCTTAGCAAGTTTCAACTTAGTTTACAACACGTTATCAACACAAGCTTGCTCTAGCATTAAGGAGATCTTGAAGTTCAAGAAGGCTTGTTAAGGAGAGAAAGCTAGGAAGGTATAACTTTTGTTATTTAAATAAGTTCAATTTACTTCTATATTATCATGGTTGCTTCCTTTTATCTATGCATACTTTATTCATATATTATGTATTATAGCGTCACCGATTGCGAAAGTATGCTCTGTAGTTGCGTCTTGTACGATCTTCTACATCAGAAATCAAAAGTCAATATGTGACATAACTAGTTTTCTCTTAAAACTACAAACGATTAGTTATTGTTCTATTCTTGATTTTATAATACAAATCATGCTATAAGTTTGAGTTGATAGTGGGTAAGCCTTGTCCCCAAAGAAAGCTAAACATTGAAAGGAGACGGGTTATCCCGTTCGAGGAGGCATGGCATTAAGCAGACTTTGTCTCGCCACCCAACCTGGAGGTTGTCCCACCAACTCATACGAATAGTACATTTGATTATTAATAAATCAAGTTGTAAACATATACTTAATCATATGTTATGTTTTTTTTTTACATAAAAGAAAAGAGAAAATTATTTTATATTATATTTACTTTCAAAATATTAATCAACATAGTTGAATTTGTTATCTTATTATAATTCTTGTATGATTAGATATTACAAATTATGAATAAAGTTGTATCCATGCAAGGTTGTATGTTGTACACAATCATTCACCAATTTCTCTTTAGAGATTTGAAAAGTGAATATTTCACTTTATATATATTTTCACCTTATGGAGTTATATATATACATACCAAAAGGGTAATACTCCAAAAAGCTCAAAATGAGCGTCTGGGTCTCATGCTACAAAATTTAATCAGTCAAATATTAATTATAATTCCACAATTTTAATTACCTCTATGTTGAGGCTATGTGGAAATATGACTGATGAGACAATAAAAAGAAGGTCACGTGGCCCGCCTCGATTTATTGCTGCAACAAATATCGAGTGCGCACGTCAATCCAATAAATATTAAGGATTGATTTCTTGTCTCATGGTAGCTGAGTAAAATAATGAGATATTATAAATATAATATCGCTCCCGTCCAATTAGTTCAGCTTCAAATTAAGAAGCATATGTTGCATATAATGATCATGATCGCAATAATAAATTTATGGACGTAGAAAATGTGAAAATATCAAGTAAAGGTCGTATTGACAATTCCACCAAAATTGGAATAAAAGTGGTGCACCACTACAAATGACAAATAATTATTGACAATGAGCGCTCATAATTGTGACATTTTTTTTAGTCATATATGAAAGGCTATTTTGCCTAAATATTGTCATATATATGCCCGAATATTTTTGTGACATTTACCATACCTTCAAAATCAAAGGCAAAATATTATAAATTTTATCATTGAAATATGACTCTTTTTTTTTGATTTGTCAAACATTATTTGTCCAGATGGATCAACAAATCATGTGTTCAAGTCATGAATCAAATAAGAGCGATATATGCCTTGCTGATTGTGCTACAACACATACAATCCTTAAAAGCAGAGAATATTTCTCCAATTTGAACTTAATTTGAGGCTAATGTTCAAACAATATCTGGCATCTCCAATTTGATTAATGGCTCTGGAAGAGCAAATATTATGTTGCCTGGGGAACAACAATTCATGTTGACAATGTCTTATACTCTGAAAATTTCAGAAGAAATTTACTGAGCTTTAAAGATATTCGACAAAATGGATATCACATTGAAACCGTGAACGAAAATAATAGAGAATTTCTCTATGTCACATTGGTTTCAAATGGAAAAAAGAAGTGTTAGAAAAATTCTCAGCTTTATCATCTGGATTATATTTTACTCATATAAGGCATGTCGAAACGAATGTCGTCTTGAATAAGAATATTAATGATCCAAAGACATTCGTTTTATGGCATGATCGGCTTGGTCATCCAAGATCATCAATGATGCGAAGAATAATTAATAATTCGCATGGACATCCTTTAAGGAGTCACAAAATATTTTCAGCTGGTGATTATAATTGTGCAAGTTGTTCTCAATGTAAATTGATAGTTAAACCATCCCCAAGTAAAATTGTTGTGGAATCCCCAATTTTCTTAGAACGCAGAATCCCCAATTTTCTTAGAACGTATTCAGGGAGACATATGTGGTCCTATTCATCCTCACTGTGGACCATTCAGATATTTCATAGTTTTGATAGATGCATCAACTAGGTGGTCACATGTTTGTTTGCTTTCAACCCGCAATGTTGCATTTGCTAGACTTTTAGCACAAATCATTAAGTTAAGAGCACAATTTCCATGACAACCCAATCAAGACCATCCGTCTTGATAATGCCGGAGAATTTCAATCTCAATCATTTAGAAATTATTGCATGTCTATAGGAATTACCATTGAACATTTTGTTCCACATGTGCGTACCAAGAATGGTTTGGCAGAATCTCTTATCAAACGTATTCAATTAATTGTCAGACATTTAATCATTAGAACTAAGTTATCAACTTCAATTTGGGGACATGCAGTCCTTCATGCAGCATCTATCATTCGTTATAGGCCTACTGCATATAATGAACATTCCCCAATGCAACTCATTTTAGGTCAACAACCAAATATTTCACACTTGAGAATTTTTGATTGTGCAGTGTATGTTCCTATACCACCTCCCAATAGATCTAAGATGGGTCCACAACGAAAACTTGGGATTTATGTTGGATTTAACTCATCGTCCATTATAAGATACCTTGAGCCCTTAACAGGGGATTTATTTACTGCACGTTTTGCTGATTGTCACTTTGATGAAGCAATTTTCCCACCATTAGGGGGAGATAAGAAGTCAATTCAAAAGGAATGGCGCGAAATTGCTTGGAATGCATCAACTTTATCACATTATGATTCACGCACAAATCAGTGTGAACTTGAAGTTCAAAAGATCATTCATTTGCAACAAATTGCAAATCAATTACCTGATGCATTTAATGATGCAAAACAAGTGACAAAATCACATATTCCAATTTGTAAATGCTCTGCAAGAATTGATGTCTTGTGCAACAAAATGCACAAGAACCAACGAAACGCTAAAAGCGTGGAAGACCAGTTGGTTCAAAGGATACAATTCCTCGAAAGAGGAAAACGGAAGTAAAAATAAATACAAATCAAAATACTCCTGAGAAATCACAAGAATCCTTTGATAAGGATTTGTCAGAACAAGTTGATTTTGATGAACAACTTCCTCTAGAAAAAAAGGAAAAAGATGAAAATAATGAGATCTCAATAAATTATTTAAACTCTGGTAAGGTTTGAGATCGAAATGAAATTGTTCCTGATGATATATTTGCTTTCAATGTGTCCTTTGAAATATGTGAAAATGATGATGATCCAGAACCACGATCAGTGGACGAATGTCGAAAAAGACCGATTGGCAAAAATGGCAAGAGGCTATCCAAGCAGAGCTAAACTCGTTAAGGAAACGAGAGGTTTTTGGACCAATTGTCCAAACGCCAGATGACGTAAAACCTGTTGGATATAAACGAATATTTGTACGAAAGAGAAACGAAAAAAATTAAGTTACAAGGTACAAAGCAAGACTTGTAGCTCAAGGTTTCTCACAAAGACCTGACATCGATTATGAGGAAACATATTCTCCTGTTATAGATGCAATCACATTTCGGTTCTTGATAAGCCTTAGCGTCTCGAAGGGCTTGATATGCATTTAATGGATGTCGTTCTAAAGATATCGTACGGATCCCTAAACAGTGAGATATATATGAAAATCTCTGATGGATTTGTAATATCAGATGAAATAAAATCAAAACCTCATAACATGAATTCTATAAAATTACAAAAGTTTTTGTACGGATTGAAACAATCCGGACGAATGTAGTACAAACGCCTTAGTGATTATTTACTGAAAGAAGGATATGTAAATAATCCGCTTTGCCCATGTGTCTTCATTAAAAGATCATCAACAAGATTTGTGATTATTGCTGTATATGTTGATGATTTAAATATAGTGAGAAACCACGACGACATCGTTAGAACATCCGAATACTTGAAAAAGGAATTCGAGATGAAAGAACTTGGAAAAACAAGACTTTGTCTTGATTTGCAAATTGAACATTTTTCAAGTGGAGTACTTGTCTATCAATCAAATTATATTGAAAAATTATTAAAAAGATTTTATATGGACAAGGCACATCCATTGAGCTCTCCAATGGTTGTCAGATCACTTGAAGTGGATAAGGATCCATTTCGACCTCATGAAAGTGATGAAGAGCTAATTGGTCCGGAGGTACCATATTTAAGTGCAATTGGTGCACTTATGTATCTTGCAAATTGTACAAGACCCGATATTGCTTTTGATGTCAACCTACTTGCAAGATACAGCTCTTCACCAACTCGAAGACATTGGAATGGTGTTAAACACGTTTTTCGATATCTTCGAGGAACAAGTGACATGTGTTTATTTTACTCGAGATGGGTAAAGTCGAATCTCCAAGGTTATGCTGATGCTGAATTTTTATATGATCCTCACATGGCTCGTTCTCAAACGGGATATGTATTCACCTGTGGCAATACTGCTGTATCATGGAAGTCAGTAAAACAAACTATGGTTGCTACTTCTTCCAATCATTCTGAAGTACTTGCAATTCATGAAGCAAGTCGTGAATGTGTATGGTTGAGAAATATGATTGAACATATTCAAGAATCATGTGGATTGCCTTCAATAAAAGATTCTTCAACCATATTATATGAAGATAACGCAGCATGTATTGCACAATTAAGTGAATGATTCATAAAAGGGGACAGAATAAAACATATTTCACCAAAATTCTTTTATGCGCATGAGCTTCAGAAGAATGGTGAAATTGATGTCAAGCAAATCCGATCGAGTGATAATCTTGCTGATCTATTCACAAAAGCCTTACCAACTACGACATTTAAAAGGCTTACATATGGTATTGGCTTGCGTAAACTTAAAGACATTGCAAGTAAAGAAATTGAACAAAGTTTCACCCATGTTCACATGAGGGGGAGTTATTGCTTAGTGTATTGCACTCTTTTTCCCTTAGCTATGATTTTATCCCATTGGGTTTTCCTAGCAAGGTTTTTAATGAGGCAATCTTAACAATATTATACCCATCTTAATATTTATGAGAATAATGTACTCTTTTTCTTTTACTATATTTTTTCCCACAGGATTTTTCATAGTAAAAGTTTTAACGAGGCACAATCTCTAAGCAAGTGTCATCCAAGAACATATTGTGTAGTTATGTACTTCCACTGATCTTTGTATTGTCATGTTCTTTGTAACCATTTCAATGTACATATGGTGTATGTTTTAGTCCCACATTGCTAAGGCACATTTGTTGTCATACCAAATGGCTTATATAAAGGATACTAACTTCATTGTAAGAGCACACCAAGTTGAATGAAAATTTCTCATTCCAACTATCTTATTTATTCTCTTTTGTAGTAGTATAAGTTCTTAGTCTTCTAATTTCCTTCTCTAGTTCTTAGCAAGTTTCAACTTAGTTTACAACAAATGAGAAGGAAATTAGTATCCTTATACTACTACAAAAGAGAAGAGAAGAAATAAGATAGTTGGAATGAGAAGTTTTCATTCAACTTGGTGTGTTCTTACAATGAAGTTAGTATCATTTATATAAGTCATTTGGTATGACAACAAATGTGCCTTAGCAATGTGGGACTAAAACATACACCCTATGTACATTGAAATAGTTACAAAGAACATGACAATACAAAGATAAGTGGAAGTACATAACTACACAATATGTTGGTGTACATGCATTGTCATCCACACTTCACAACAGGGTTATCTTTGTTCCAAAAAATAAAAAATAGGGGTTATCTGAAATAAATTTGATTCCATCCATGTGCAAAACCCTTTTTTTTATGGTTTCCCATGTGGTGTCCTGTCAACCGCACTGAAATGATAAGGCACCGTCCCATATCGGGTGACCCTCCTAACTTAATTTTTTCATTTACGAGATTCAAACTCAAACCTAGCTATCTTAACGAGAATTGTCTTTTACCCTTTAGACTAATATATTTAATAGAACAAGACGAGACATATAATCAATTACCTTGATAAAAACACGATGATTCGCTAATCCTAATTGTTTATAGGAAGTAGGAAATTCAACTGCCACGGAGTTGACTTGGAAAAAATTGCGACCTTAATAATGGAACAATTTAACAATCATTGGTTGTTCTCTTAATAAACGTCTGGAATAAAACCATACACATACGTACCAAAAGGTATAACAAAAAATAAAACTTTCAATAAGAGAAGACAAACAAAGACTTCGAACAAAGGAGGACAAACACAAGCATGTCTTGTAAGTACGTAATTACAAACTTTTGTAGTAAGAGACGCTCAAGCGAATATGCAACAGCATATGTGCAGACGAACGTCCAGCTATACAAGGCTGGCAATGTGAACTCCTCGCCTCCTCTAATGGTTAATAATTTATAGGAATCGGAATGATATCCTACGTCGACATCCACTTAAAGTAACACAACACCTTTTCCCACAACCACACAATTGAAGAATCAAAACCATCACGACTCTTTCTACGTTGGGATTTTCCGACGCAATTAATTGACGCCACAACTGTACTTCGAACTCAGTCCAACAACACCCCACGACGCGACCCTCGCAAACTCTAAGAGAAGAAAAAATATGCCGTCGCGAAGAAGAACACTCTTGAAGGTCATCATCCTCGGCGACAGCGGGTCAGTCTAGTCATCTCTCTCTCTCTCTCTCTCTCTTTGATTTCATCTCTTTCGATGCGTTTGGTCTTCAATTCTAGGGTTTTGAAAATTTTGGTTTTTTTTTTTTTTTTTTTTTTGGGCTCATGAGAGACTAAAATTAAGAATTGAAGACTAACCTAATCGGTCGGGTTACCAGAACGGTAAGGGAGAAGGCCGGTGTGGTAAGTTAACTCGAGCCACTTAGATATGCCCAGATCGATTATGTCAGGCATCATGAGAATAGTTAGACTCCCTCAACACTTAACGATATATAAAAAAAAAAAAAAAGAATTGAAGACCGTGTGGAGTGGTTTTGAGATCTGATTGTTGTTTGTGTGTTTTGGGCAGGGTTGGGAAGACGTCATTGATGAATCAGTAACCATCAATCCATATACTTGTTTGTTGATTTGATCTGTTTTTCTGGGTATTCATTTAATTTACGCTATTCGTTTTGGTGTGTGTTTGCTTAAAATTGTGCGATAGATATGTGAATAAGAAGTTCAGCAATCAGTACAAGGCGACAATTGGGGCTGATTTTTTGACAAAGGAAGTGCAGTTTGAGGATAGGCTATTTACATTGCAGGTCAGTTTGGTTGCTCTCTTTCTTTCTTCTTAAACTAATTGATTCATGTTGAATTTGGATTAAAATTTCAGAGTTTCTTGCTTTCTTTGAGTGAAGTTGTCGACTATAAACTATTAGATCGAACAGAATCATTTCAAATTATTTGTGAAATTTTTTTATCTCCAACTATATAGAACATTGTATTCGATAGATAGCCATCTCAAGTCTCAAGTCTGGATAAAGGAGGAGGACTTTGAATCCCATTTTTCAAGAATGAAAATGGGCGAGAATTGCAATAGGTTGACAACCAATGTAAAACTATTGTCACTATTTATAAAATGGATCAAACATATATAAATTTGAGATTGAGGCTATGTTGTTGTTGTATTTGCGACAAAAATTGTGGTTCAAAGTGTTATTCGGCTTCCAAAGGGTGTTAATTTAGCTTCTTGCCTTTCTCCAGCCCTGCATTTTTTGGGGCAACCTCTACAAAGGGGAATCCTTGTTGGCTGTTGCTTTAATAATTTCATATTTTGAAAAGAGTCACGGACTCTTGTTCATGTGAAGGATTCGGTGTAATCTACAAAGCCTGGGTTACATTAATAATTTAGTATTGAGCTTTTGAAGCAACAACTTATCGTTTACTTTCCACTTGCTTTTCTTAACAGATCTGGGACACTGCTGGACAAGAGCGGTTTCAAAGCCTGGGTGTTGCTTTCTACCGTGGTGCGGATTGTTGTGTTCTTGTGTATGATGTTAATGTGATGAAATCATTTGACAATTTGAATAACTGGAGAGAAGAATTTCTTATACAGGTATGATTGAGGTCTTAGTGTTGCAACTGCTATTCCATTTTTAGTAATGCTCCTTAGCTGCAACTATTATTCCTTTAGAATTTTTTCAAAACTTAACTCATTGTTAGACAAAGTAACCATATGGAGTAAAATGGAAGATCAACCTATCTGTAGCAGTTTTCTGCTCAGTTACAAGAAGATGTTGTGCTGACACAGAATATAAATTATGCAGGCAAACCCTGCGGACCCAGATAATTTCCCATTCATTGTTTTGGGGAACAAAGTTGATGTGGATGGTGGAAACAGTCGAGTGGTAAGGGATGCATCTACCTTTTTTTTTTTTTTTTTTTTTTTTTTCTATCAAGGTTTTGGTGGTTTGTTTCCGATTCATCCACCCAAGCTCGTATTTCCATGGGCATTTTCAGGTTTCAGAAAAGAAGGCTCGGGCATGGTGTGCATCCAAGGGAAATATTCCTTACTTTGAGACTTCTGCTAAAGAAGGCGTCAATGTAGAAGAAGCTTTTCAGTGCATTGCAAAGAATGCCTTGAAGACTGGAGAGGAGGAAGAGATGTAAGTGAAAGCTTTCACTTTTATGGCCTTTTATAATCTTAAATGGATGCACTACTACTTGAAATATTATATGAAAAATATCATTAACTGTTATTTTTCATATAGAAGCATATCTACTGTTCTTGTCTTGGATATACAAAATGCATAGTAAAATAATAAAGAAGAGACTGAGACCAACATATTCGAATATGTTTGTTAATATGCAGATACCTGCCGGATACTATCGACGTTGGAGGTGGAAGTCAGCAAAGATCATCAGGCTGCGAATGCTAAGGAGCGG
Organism: Stephania yunnanensis; assembly: GCA_039657365.1. Lineage (NCBI taxonomy): Eukaryota > Viridiplantae > Streptophyta > Magnoliopsida > Ranunculales > Menispermaceae > Stephania > Stephania yunnanensis. Next base: position 61,067,638 of record CM077585.1, read on the forward strand.
TCTATTCTAAATGTTTTCGATGTATCAAAGCAGAAATTATCAACCAGTTTGTCTAGATATTTGCCGGCAGTGTTTGTGCAGGAAATAAGTTGAGAATCTATTGGTAGTGTGGCCTGGATGTGCATCTTGTCATTCGTGGATCCTTGTTGAAGGAGCTATACTTTGTTTAGTACATGTTTTCTTCTTTCATGTGATATTGTGATTTGTGATTTCTATGTTCAGTGAAAGTTCCTATTGTTAGCACAAGACAACCCTCATAGATTGTCTCGTACAGTAACTTATAAAATTATGTCAGCCAGCGCATGTATTTTAGAAGGTTATGCCCCTTTTTTGAAAGGTAATCCATAGCAACTAATAGTAATTTATATGAAGTAACTAGACTGTTTTTACCGACTCGAAAAATCTGTAAGAATTTGGGATGTTCAGGTAAAGAAATTGACAACATTTCAATTAAAACTTCACCAGAGTTTTAATTGAGGAATTATATCTTTGACATGCGAAGAGTGATACAAGAATTTTACATTGGATTACTACAACGGAAGAATCACAACACCTTTGCAGACATGAAAAAAATGAAGAGAAGTACCTTTTTAGAGAAGAGCTCTTCAAGGCAAAGGTGTTGTCTTCAACCAGGTTCTAATCAAACACAGCCTGCAGAGCACCCTTAACAACTCCAGAAACTCCGTTCCTGCATCGACACAGAAAGCAAAAGGCACAAAATGACTGCCAAACACCAAAGACTGTCTGCCAAGAAATAAGTGACTGTTGATGAAAACTTGAATTACAACACAAGGAGCATTACTGGATGGGATTTTGTACAACCAAACAGAAAGGTTAACATTATCAGAGACATAGAGCATACATCCACACACGGAACTTTCACTGAAATGCATGAAAATCAGTGCCTTGATATATGATCTAAACATACAACTTTGTCATTTTGATAACTTAGAGAAATGGCTACAGCTACAATTCTAACATTCCAATACATTTCCTTACTGATACAATGATGTAATCGTTCATATATGGTACAATTGTCATCTCTATAAAGTTTGTTGTCCGTGAAAGCATGGTAAACCATGGTCCGTGCCACCCTTTTCTTCCCACAGCAAGATGCTTAATCGAAAACTTGGATCCACGTGGACATCAAACAGGGAAAAAAAGCACCAAAGCCGAGGATATGGTATAACTTCAATTTTGTCATTGGGTCGCTGCAAAGCAAGCGTCCAAGTCAAGCAGAGATTGATGGATGGATGGCAGAGAAATATTAGCGAGAGAAGTCGAAGAAAGAAGAAAAAACTTAGATTCACCAAAATCAATGTATCTCATACCTGGTATTAGTCATTACACAAACTGTACAACAGCCAGACTTGGGAAAACCAGACTTTATTAGCACAAAATGGCTCTCAAGAAGAAGTTTTCAGCGCGAAGGGGGAATTGGACCTCCTGGAGCATACAAATAATATATGAGAACAATAGAGATGGAACTATATTGCTTTAAAGAGAGCATTACAGTTTCTCTTGGATCATACTTGGTATCGGCTTTGGTGCCGAATTTGCATAGTTCATGGCAAACCTGCTAGCAGGAAGTGATGATGGCATTCCTCTGGAAGACTGAGCAGGTAAACCAAGTCGAGTTGCGATTATATGGGCCCGCTCCTGATAAAGCTTCTTCCTTGAATTCTCTATTTGTTCCCTAACCCGAATTAGCTTACTATCCATCTCATTGAAAAAGGCCATTTTGGTCTCCAATTTATGTAACTGCATAGGATGGATCTAAACTTAGAACAGCAACCAAACAACATAACAGATAATATTTGGCAAATAACATACACGAATTGTAATCTACACACATATTCATTATTGACAAAATAGCAATCAAATACTAGTTATTTATTAACTGTTTTGCATGCATAAAAAAAAAATTCATCTGGATACCAAATGAAGCATATCCACAGATTACAATTCAAAAACTCATGACGCGCGAACATTTCATGTTATTTTCTCTGGTAAAGATGCCAGTTTCGTGGGACTGCATAAATGATAGCACCCAACAACAACAACAACAAAGCCTCACTTCTAAATTAGTTGGGGTCAGCCGCACAAATCAAACTCTTCAAATGATAGCACTCAATGTGAGAAAAAGTGTGCGCCAAACATAAGAATTCATTAGACATTGTGAGAATAAATTTAGACAGCAATAACATGCAGTGACAAAAAAAAAGAAAAAAAGAAAAAGGAAGGGCTGTAGATTCTGATTTAACCCATTATTTTACCTGCTTATCAATCAAAAATGTAGCAAGCTTTTTTATTTGATACTCTTCCTCATTTGCAAGAATTTTCGCCTTCACAGCTGCAGCTGAAAGTGTAGTAACTGCAGCACGTTTTAACCTATCTACAACTTGTTCATCTCTGGTAGCCGGCATGTTGGAACCAACCAGTTTTGGAGCATCATTATCACCTGCATGAGATACTGGAAAATTAAATAGGAGTGAGTACAAGAAGGTAAACATAGGATGATTGCAATCCAGTAGATATGAGTAAATAATGGGAAGGAAACCTAGTTCCCTTAAAGTGGAAAATCAAAAAAGTGTAGAAGGGAAAAAAAAAGGGCGATCAGTGGAAGTCTGTGACTCAGAATGCCTAGTAAGTAATGGAAAACCTAGTGCCTCAAGAATGCTTCATTTTAATAAACAATATAGATTAAAGACCATGATTAAGGAAAGAAAAGGGAAAAAAAGAAGAAGGAAAATGATCGCTGTTACCAGGCATGAGAATATAAAACTCTTATCACTTAACTCAAGATTTCCCAATTACCAACATAGAGCAGATTTTCAAAGATAAAACAAACAGAAACTAGCCCTGACAAACCTGTGTCTGTTCCTGCTTCTGTATTTGAATTAGATGCAACTGTTTGTAGTGAGTTTTTATCTTCAGAAGAAACGGAATCAGACACCTTGTCCACTGCTTTTGGCACCTCTGTGCAGTTTGTGAACTCCATTGCAGCAGCTGTATCAGTTGATTCCTTCACTGAACTAGATGGAGTCTTCAAAGTTGAAGGCGAAGCTACTTCGTCTGATCTCACAACATCAGCACATGAAACTTCACCCGGTTTGTCCACAGTACCAAGTGTATCTTCCTTCTCAGCAGTGCTAGGCGAAACATTCTTCTCAACAGTACTAGGTGTCACTTCATCTGAATTCTTAACAGTAATTGGTGTAACTTCACCTGATTTCATAACAGTAATAGGTGTAAGGGTAACGTCCATTGGCACAGTCTGATCACCAGGTTCTGGCTCAACACTAACTGGCAACGCAGGATTGCTTGATTCTTCTACATGGCTGGGGTTCACATCTTTCTCCCCAACTGCGCCATCTACATGCTTTCTCGTGAGTGAGTTTTCCTCACCTTCATTAGAGGAAGAAAGCAACTGCTTTTCATTTGAAACCTTGTCGTTTTCCTCTTGATCAATATTATCTTTTGATACATCGCTACCATCAGGAGCTAACATTTGGTCTTCCACCTGAATGTTTTCTTCTTTCTGACCTTCATTCTTCTTTGTATCTTGATCAAGCATTTTCACATCAGCACTGCAATTCCCAAATTCTGTTCAAGCCTAGAACTTCAAATCAAAAACAAATTAAATCACGATGTTAACTATAGATTAAGTCAAAAACCTTTCAGATGCAGGGGCATTTTTTAGGTTGTCTGGTGGATCTTCGAGAATAAAAGAATGCCTTGTAGCCAGCTGAATGCCAGAAGCATCCTCGGATAGAGCTTTTAGAGAACTTTGAGCTGAAGCAGTGGACATATCGGCGTCTACTAGACCTGCCAGATAAACTGCCTACAGGAAAAACAAGGGGAAAACAGGAACAGAAGTGAATGAGTGAACTCGGATAGGAATGCCCAACCATGTAACACGTCATAGCATGACATTCCTTTGACTTACCAAAGCCATTACAGGGTTCCCAGCCTCGGCAAATGAAAATGATTCTCCTGGTCCAGGAAAGAAGCCAACAGCTTGAAATGCTTCCTTCAAAACATTGATCACAAAGTCTGTGGCAGTGCTAGTTTCTGGAGGGACATTTAACTCGGCTGCATCTTTTGGCCCTAATATATCCCCTTTCTCAGACAAGGGGGGCTCTGCATGGTTTCATTTTTAGTCTCCATCGTTTCATGGACATCATTTGCAGTAGTTGAGTCATTCTTGACAGCATCCTTGCTCATTGTTGTTTCAAGAGATTCTTTAGGAGTAGATGGCCCGTCTTTGCTTATTTCTGTTTCAGCAGACACGCTTAGTGTGGATAGATGGTCATCACCCATTTTTGCTTCAGCCGACTCTTTTAGTGTAGATGTATCATTGCTGGTAGCACTTTTGTCCACTAATGTTTCATGAGAATCTTTTGCTGACGACGCATGATTTTCACTCAAAACAGGATCACTCTTCTCCTGCACACTTATTTCAAAACCATCCCCACCTTCCAAAAATGTATCCTCAATAGGCATTTGAAGAAAGTGCAGGATGCATTGTGTTTTACTTTTTGTGGCAACATGCTCTGCAATCTCATTCCAATTTTCTCCAAAAAGTTCTAAGGCTTCAAGGAGGAGAAGTGTCTCCTGATCTGTCCAACTCCCACCACTTACACCAGGAACTTCAGCCGACTCCATGAGAATGAAATCAGCAGGAGACATGCCAGAATCAAACTTGCCATTGCTAAAGCATTCAGAACACAGATCAAAATCTGCCTGAGAGAGAAAATCATCACCAGCCAACAAAAGCAAAAAGCAAGTGAGATGAGAAAAGGATTAAGAAGAAGCACATAACTCAGCCGATCAGAGAACTCTCAATTTTATAAATGACTTTCCACTTACGCTTGATGACAGTTACAGGTTGGCAGGAACACAAGCCCCATGACTGAATGTGTCAGTTAGACTAGTAGACTTCAACCTCATTACATAAGTCAAAACCTAATTGCATAATATATTAAGATTTAGAGAGCGCATGTAATGACCTTCCAACTCCTGTCAAACTTTTTGTTTTATAATGTACAGCGATCTATTTTTTGCATGTCAGTTAGGTGTCTCAAGATTTTCCTAGCTTCGACAAATCACTAAATTTTCAAGCATTACAGCCTTCTCACAAAATCCTCAATACTCCCATGTACAAAGAGACACAAGTACCTATGCATTTGTATGAATCAAGTCCTCACAAATTGAAGGCATGGATACTAATAAATTGCATGAATTCAGGAAACGAAACATTTTTCCCTACTAGATAAAACAGCTTCATTTCCTAATGAGAAGTCAATAGATTATCTACAATCAAGGAGGCACATACATGGGATAGAAGAGTAAAATTTTAAGAAAGAGCCAAACCTGCTTCTGGCAATGGAAGCGCTTACGAGAACAATCTCCAGAACAAGAATTGCAATGGTACTCTACTGAAGGCCCCTCAGCCCTCACCTCATCCACAATGGAAGACTCTGGAACCAACCACGGACGGATAGCAGGCACAGCCACATCGGCTGCAGGACCCAACCTTGCACGGGGCAGAACCGCTTCAAACCGGTATAATTTATCAACCAATGACCCTATTTTAGCCGGCACATCAGCATTGACGTCGGCTTTATCAGACTCGGACACCGGAAACGGATGAAAATTAATCAAACCCCAGTGGTCCAAGAACTCCATGATCTCTTGCCTCATATCTAACTCCCCTATGTCAAGCTCTGCCAGATCTTTTGACTCAATTTGAGTGTTCGGGTCAGAATGATATTTCTTCATCAAAAAATTCCTAATTTCCATGTAAGTATCAGGTGTTCTTTTCTCCGATTTGCCATCGAAGAAGGAAGCCAAAGCGCGCTCCTCCAACGGATGAGTTTTCGACCACGAAAACCAAGCTACAGCATGAAAGTTAAACAACTCACTCCACTTCCCAATCCATCAACACCTAAAGTTCTAGTGACAAGTCATAACTAGTGTAATAGATTCAATTAACTTCATTTCCAATCTTGAAACCCTAAATGTGTCAATGAAATTGATCAATCTCACTTTCCTCTCCCAATTCAACACAAAATCAACTGAAATTCTTCAGAAAAAACACATCACAGATGCATTTGACTTCAATTTCTATCTCAAAACCCTAAATGTAGCATTGAAAACCAAAATCACAACGCGCGCTTCCGCAAAATCAAAACTTTTTCACTCACCTGCCGGAGTAGGCACGACATGAGCACTCTGATCGCGAGATCTAACCGCTTCGAACTCCGCATCGATCACGCTCTCCAAAGGCGGCTTGGAATCTTCTCTCAACCCCTGCACACCGATTTTCGCTGTATCAACAGTCGATGCGTTCCGAACAAACGCGGATTCGGTCGCACCAGCGAGAGCATCTGGAGTAGGAACCGAAGAGGCGAATGCGACCTTGTTGGGCGATTGGCGAGCTCGAGTGATGGGGCCGTTGTGGAGGTGGTGCGGCAATGGCGACGAAGCGAGGGTTTTGTTCCTGGCGACGCGCTTTGAAGAAGATGAGGAAGGAGTTTGGCTCCAATTGTTGGATTTCCTCTTCTGACCGGCCGCTCTCCGTCGAGGACCGCCGTGGTCTTCTGGCGGCGCCGCCGCGTCAGTGGATTTTGCGGCGGCGGGAGTGGCGGTGGTGGGAGTGGGTTTGGCGTCCATTTTGGGCCGACTCTGCAAAGCCAATTACGGTCCAGCCCTATATAGTATATACTGAACCTCCACTCCTCTCTTTAAGAGGTCCAAAGTTCTACCCTTCTAACTTTTTTAGGCATATTTTTACGTATATTCAATTGAAATATTAATAAGTTTTTTATTACTTTTATAAGTAGATGACTTTTCTAAAGTTAATAAAATTTAGATAAATTTTTATAGACTTTGATAAACTTTTATGTATACTTCATTTTGATGACTTTTATTAACAGTTAAGATTTTCAATGACTATTGTGAACTTCTTAAACATAATTTTGATTGATATTTATAGATTTTTGTGATTTTTATGATGAAACAAATATTTTACACTTTATTATAAAAAAATTAGATAAATAATTTTTTTTCTTAAGAGCTATTACTAATTTTTTAATAAAAAAAATTATATAAATATATTAATGAATTATGAGCAAAGTAGTAGGATAAATCAATAGAATAAATAGGTAATTAAATAATCTTATAGTGGCATAAAATAGCCAAATAAGATCATATCAAATGTTAGTGTAAAAACTTTGCACTTTAGGAAAAAAAACATTATATTTTTTTCTTGAGAATGATAATTTAAGTTTTTGAAAATGCACTTTTTGCATTTTAAAAAATATACAATTATTTTCTCCTAAAAGAATAATATTACACTTTTTGATAACGTAATAATACAATAATAAACGAAATTTCAAAAAAAAAAAAACTCATTAAAAATGTACAGTAATGCAATAATGAGATCTCTTAATAATGTCATCATTTTCATTTTTATCAACATAAACATTAAAGTATAATGAGTGAACAATGAAATCCATGAGTTGTGTAGTAATTGAAGAAGTTAATAAAAACAACCGATAAGAAAAGACCTTATGAACAATGAAGTCATTTTTGAATAATAAAATCAACAAAAATTATAAGTCTCTAAAAGTTTATAAGTTGAGGTGAGGAGAAGTTGAAGATTTCTTTATGTGTATTTTTATACAAAAAGTTTATAAAAGTCAAAATTTGTAACTAATCCACAAAAGTCACTTAAAAATTGAATACTCAAAAACTTTTATAGATTTTTTAAAAGTTTATAAAAGTTCACATTAAATACACTTTACTTTTATAAAATCTCTAAAAGTTTTAATTGAATACCTATAAACTTTTTTAGTAATTAAAAATAACAAAAAATTTATTAAAATCTCATTGAATACACCTCTCTTAATAGGGAAAATGTCGGCGTGCCCCAACACCAACACAACAAGCGGCACAAACACACACTCTTTGTGCGCCAACGCGATACGCCTCACACATGCATCTTGAGACGTATCCACTACGCACAAAGAGAGTGTCCGCGCTGAGCGTTGGTGTTGGGCTGTTCCTTTTAGTGGGATGAGATGTACGCAACTCCTATGACACAATCGGAGATAATCCTACACACTAAGTGCATAGTAACTATCTGATTTTATAATTGGTTTGTACTTATTAGTAATTACGCGAACATAAAACGAGGCAGCATCGTAACATGGTTACAAAATGGAGTAACGAGGGAACATCTCGAATTAGCCACACCATAATTGTAGATTATCTGGGAACCCAACCTACTAGTTGCATTCTTTTTGTGCTACATCACAAGCTATTGAGTACTTAATAAATTACTATTTTTACAGTCGTTTGTCTAGTCACTTGCTCAATTTTACCTATTGAAATATGTATGTATATATATATATTATACTTTGGGCGTGGATTAACTCCACCTAATGCATATATGATGCATTGTCAATTCAATCAAATCGAAATTCTAATATTGATCAATGTGCTTTCCGCGAATTGGTAAAATGTCGTTATGCAGTTTCTATCACTTAATACACCTTTTGTGCTTATTACACTTGCAATGACTAATTTGTGGTGTACCTCATGATGTACTATATGTCTCAGAAATTTTGTTTTTCGTCACGAATTGTGTTACATTGATTCTATGAGCGATTTAATCACAACTGCAATATCTCAAATGTTTTGCGGATATTAACTTATTAAATTACCTACTTCAATTTTTAGCTAAACTTGGCTAAGCAGGTTGCATATGATTGAAATGTAGCTTTATATAGATAAAGAGAACATTGAGCAAGAAAAATTTAACATCCCTCAAAACCGTAAATGGCTAATTCTTCACAAAGATGAACCATTTTTGAAATACTATGAGAATCACGAGATATATATTTTATATAGATAAAGAGAACATTGAGCAAGAAAAATCGGAATACCTTAAAATGATTGATAGCGAAGAAGAATACCTCAAAATGATTTTTATTTGGTTCGATTTCGAGAAAGTGTCGAGCCTATTCGATTTCGGCTTAGGGTTTCTCCTCTCCTTCTCGCACAAACTTAGGCGCCTTGTGGTTCGCGACCTTCCTCCTCCTCGCTTCCTCTCTTGGTAGTCGATGCAAAACAGGGAGGGAGAACGAAGAAGAAGTCGCGGTCGCGGTGGTCCAGTTTTTGAAGAAGATGACCAAAACAGGGAAACGGAGGTCGATTGATTCAAATCAGTGAGAATTGTTGTTTGGTGTTTGTGTTAATGGGATGGGTAAAGTGGTAATCTCCTCCACCACCCACTATGGATTAGCTAATCCCACAAAAAATGGTGGTATTATTTAATCCACTACTATGCCTCTTAACTTGTCCGTTGGCCTAGTTAATCCTCCAAGCAAACAGCGGATTAACTAGTCTAGTGTAGCTAATCCGAGCTAATCCCACGAACCAAACATGCCATATGTGCGTTAGATAGCCGATCTCAAGTCCTGATAAAGGAGGAGGACTCTGACGCCTCATTCTTCATACCAAAAAATGAATAAGGGAGGTCACAAACTCATTTTTCATACCCGAAAAGTGGGGGAGGGAGGCTCGAATCTCCATTATTGGAAAATGAAGGAGGTTGCGATAGGTTGACAGACAGAGTAAAACTTTTGTCACTTTTCATGAAATAGATCAAACATATATTGGCGGTAAAGCAACAACAATTACATAAAATGAATGTAGCAAAAATGAGGATGATTATGTGGATGTATGGTAAAACTCGTAAAAATATAATAAAAATATAAAAATTCAATGACAAGTAAACAACACTAATTGATAAGATGATTATGGAAGAGCGGTTGTGATGGTTTGGTCACCTATAAAGACAACCTACAAATTCCTCCACTAAAAAACTTGACTCAATAAAAATTATAAAAATTCGACGAAGTAGGGGTAGACCAAAGTTAACATGTGATGTATTAATTATAAGAGATTTTAATGGTTTGGAAAGCTCACCATCAATTACACTTAATCGATATAATGAAAAAATTTGATCTTTATGACCCAAATTAATTTGGGAACCGAGGTTATGTTGTTGTTGTTGTTGTTGTTGTTGTGGTTGTTTTTGGGGCGTGGATTAATCATGTTGGAGATAAAAAATATTTTCACATTGACTGATTAAAAAGAAAGACAATAGATTATAAATTTGGGGTGAAACGATATTTCCAAACTTAAGCATGCCATAAACTAATCTTTACACGCTCTCTTTAATTAGACTTGGATCAGACCGTATGGATCAAAACTTCACAAGTCATTGAGAGGAGAGCTTGCTTCAAATTATAAAGAGCACTACTTCGTATTTATGCAACCAATATCCTTGAAACAAAATTTGTTCACTTATGTATTGTTTATACCAAAAAAATATATTAATTAGTAGGCAATAGTCATTGTTGGTAGGAGCACGATTTGATCAATAGCAACTTCACTTCCCCAACACTTGGATAGATTTGTTGAGGTTGATTATCTGGTTCGTCGTTTGAGTTCAATCTTACAACTTTTCTTTAGGAGCCAATTCAAGTTGATTTTATCACAATGTACATTGTTATGATTCACGGACTCACCTCTACATCCATGCATAGCTAAGTTCACTTTTAACAAAAAAAATTATTCCCATAAAAAAAAAAAAAACTCCTAAACATAACAAACATGGGCACTTGTTCACCTTGGTTGTGTAAATGCATGCTCGAAGTTAAGGTTTAACACATCTATCGTGAAAAGGTAAACGAGCAATTGACCGGCTGGGAAAATGAGCATTTAAAGATCCGAACGATATCTATATGGTGTGTGACTCTGGGCAAAGTCAAAGTAGTCGGATAATTTAGATACCGAGTGATTTAGACTAAAAAAACTCAAAGTACCCAATTCACTCGGCAACTAATCGATCTTTCCTTGATCATTATAAGTGATTTAAATGGTGCATCTCTGCCTCGACTGTGTCACCGAAGCACATTTTTATGAGACGATCGAGACATCATCAATTTTCAACAACAATACGCATAACATGATCTTCAAAATAATTTTTTATTACCTCAATCGAACAATGTCCTCGACTAAATCATAAATGTGGATTGCTATGTTGACTCACTTTAAACACCGAGTTAGACACATCTAGCGAGTAGGGACCGCACAAATGCACCTCGAGCTTGTATTAAAAGCCGCTCATAGGCGGGAGCGCGTTTAAGTCGGTACCCAAAGTGAGTCGCATCATTTTTTATAATCACAAATATCCATTCGAAAAGGTATAATTTGTTTTATTACAACCATTAGTCAGTGTTACAAAGATCTCATCAGTGGGTCACAAACCTTACAAACAAGGGACTAGTCCTAGTCCAGAGTCCGGACCCAAACCGGAATGCCGAACCGGCTAACCCAGCCGTGCGAGAGTCAGTGACTGACTCAGTTTCTTACTCTGATTTGTGACTCCTATCCATTCCACTCTATATTTACAACTCAAACCTCGTGAGCGCTAAAGCACACGCCGCATTGAGAGAGAACCAACGAGCGCACGAAAGGGTTTTCTCCGCCACAGTTTTCGAGCTTCCGCAACTGTCACTGCTGCCATGGCCGACCTCACCAATGCCGACTCCAATCCCCGCCTCTCCGTCGACACTCACCACCACGTCTCCAAAGGTGCTTCCCCTCTCGATCTCGCTCTCCCGCCGATTCTTTCGGTTATGGTTTTGTTCGATTTGGTTCTGGTTATGAGGATGTTCAATCCGTGCGATTCTAGGGTTGCTGGTTGTGTTTTGTTCAGATCGAATGGTTGAGGAGTGGTTTTGTAGAAACCCTAGCTCGGTGGACGGGGTTTCGTGTTGGTTTGTGTTTTGAGCCCTAGATTGTGTGTTCGATTGCTTTATTGGGGTTAAGCTGATATTTGTGTTATGTGTGATGGAATTTGTTGCGGAGAGTCTGTTGTTCTGTTCAAGATTTGATTTTTTTAGTGTTCGGGGCCGTTTTTTGTTGATTTGTTAGGGTATGCGAGGTTGTGTTGCTTGGAGAAGCTAATTTGTGGTGAATTTTGATCTTGAAATGTTTTCTATTTAAGGGTTTAGGGATTTGTGGTGTTAGAGGTTTGGGATGCATCTCAGACACATCTCACTGTGTTATTTTGGTAGATACGGCGTCGGTGGTTATGAGAAGTTACTTGTTCTGACGTGTGCTTGAAGAAAAGCTAAGAAATTATAGTTATTTCTTTGCCGTTGAATCAATTGGCACTATGGGACTCCATTAATATTTTATGAGATCTGAGGTGCTGATAATAAACGGAAAGATACGCGGGTAACATGATTAGTTGGGCGCGTCTGCTTTGAATTAGTATTCAGTTTAAAATCCAGGGTTTTGTTCTAAAAAGCTTCGGCTTCATTAGGAGTTGGCAAGTCACTGTTTTGTGATGCGTTCAACATTGTTATTATTGGCCGCTATTCCTACTACTTGCTAGCAATGCTATAATTCATCAAACGTTTGTTTACCCTTAGGAAAATTCTTCCATCGGTTCATTGCGTATTTATTTATGGTTTTTGGAATTCAATCTCCTTTTTTCTGGCTCGTGGGGTTTATTAGGTAAATGATTGGGGTGCATATTTGTTAATTCATTGACTTTTTGGGTACATTGAGTGGTCTTCTTGGTCTCATTTGATTTCTTTTCCATGTTCAATTGTTCTAATAATTTTTTGTCGAGGACGAAAAGTGGGTGACGAAGTGGTACTTATGGCCTTTACCAATCTTCAGTGACCATAAACCTAACTCTGTGAACTGTTTTTTCTTGTCATAATCAATGTCACACTTTTGAAGGTCTAACCAGGTGAAGTTGGGCTAACCTTTTATTATTTTTCGTATAAACTTCTATCTTTCTTAAATGAGAAATGAAATTTTCAATGTTTTTAGTAAAAAATAATTTCCGGACATTAGTAGTTCTTTGTTTACCTGGCAGGTCATTCTTTTCTTATTGAGAGGTGGGATCTAATTATCAATATTTGGTTTCATTTTTGTAGACGTCCAAGGATCTCTTAGTCCACTGCCTCTTTCACCACAATGGCTTCTGCCCAAGCCAGGAGAGAATAAGCATGGCATAGTAAGTGCAGAAACGTTCCAAATAACTCTGACTCCCTCACATTTAGAATAATATAGGCACAGTTTTCTTTGACATGTTTGCAAATATAACCTTTTTGCACTTTCTTTATCAAAGACTATTAGATATCTCTCATACTCTTTAGCTAGCTTCAAGTGCTTGTCTTTATTACTGTTTTTTACTATTATAGGAATCCCATAGCAGCCAGTATCCGGGTCATGCCAATCATTCGGACTTTTCTAAGACATCCATGAATGATGAGGAATTTCGTGATACTGAAAAGAGAAGGGATGCCTTCAAGCCTCCCTTGCATGATGTGGAGTCAGGTCGACGTGAACGTTGGCGTGATGAAGAAAGAGACACCAATTCAGCTATGCGCAAAGATCGTTGGAGGGAGGTAGATAATGAGCTTGGGGATGGTCGAAAGATGGAAAGGTGGATGGATGCTTCTGGTAAACCCTCTGGAGAAGCACGTCGCAACCCATCTGACCGTTGGAATGATTCAAGTAGTAGGGAGTCCAAAGACAACAATCATGATCATCGTCGTGAAAGCAAATGGAACACACGTTGGGGGCCAGATGACAAGGAGTCGGAAAGTTGGCGAGAGAAGTGGCAGGATTCTAGCAAAGATGGAGAGGTGGCCCGTGGTAAGACATTGGTTCATCATTCTACTATAGGAAAAGAGGAGAAGGAGGGGGATCAGTATCGACCATGGAGATCTAGCTCATTGCAAAATAGAGGAAGGGGTGAGTCTCTTCATCACCAATCTGTAACACCAAACAAACAAGCTCCCACATTTAGCTATGGGAGAGGACGGGTTGAAAACTCCCCTCCAACCTTTTCTGCTGGTCGTGGAAAAGTCATTCCCAGTGGAAACTATGTGAATAATGTTTCTTCCCATTCGCATTCCTTAGTAACTTCAGTGGGTAGGGATGAAAATGCACGGGGAGAGTATTCTCCTTTGAGATACAGTAGGACCAAATTGCTTGATATATATAGGATAACTGATATGGGATCCTGCAGAAAGCCATTAGAGGAATTTGTAGAAGTACCACCGTCTCTAATACAGTCACACCCCTTGGAGCCTCTGGCACTCTGTGCACCTAGTCCTGAAGAACAGGTAAGAATCATATTCTCTTCTTGTATGGTTGGGCTTTTTTTTTTTACTTGTAATAATATTTTTATGTTCCTTGTGTAGGCTGTTATGAAGGGAATCGAAAAAGGTGATGTAGTAAGTAGTGGCACACCTGTTTCTAAAGAGGGATCTACTGTGAAGGGCTCTGAAGATCTGGCACCGGCAGGAAGGAACAAGCTTGGTAATGCTCTTGACGGTTGCATATGCAATTAAGTACATATATCTGCAAACTTCCCTTCTGGCATGATGTTATTTGTCTGTATAATTGGTTGAATATTTATGAATTGCCAATCTATGGGCAGGTAGTCGAGAAGATTTGCCATCTTCTATTGATGATTATAAGGAACAAAATACTGAAAAGCATGCTCACATTTATGGTTCTGAACTGAAGTCGGAATTGATTCAAAACCCTCAGATGTACCATGAAAAATCTAACATTGAAGGTACTGCCTATCTGCATTCTGCTCTTCATTTTATTGTTCGAGTCTTCATTTGTGATGATATATTCATGTGCTAGTCGGCATAATATCATTTTCCTTTGTTGTCATAATAATGCTGCATTTTTGAGGATTGTGGTAATTTGATGTTGTCAATAGTCAACTGATCTAACAGTAGTTTCGATTCTCTTGCAATGGAGCCCAAATATATGCCCATGTGATGGGAACTATGTTTTTGTGTGTCGTCAATCATTTATGACCCATGTAGGTAGCAGCTAATACACAAGTGTATTAACCATTAAATCAAAATCTATTGGTTCTAAATGACGTTCCCATGACAAGTGTATTTATTTGGTTCCCATTATATATATTATCATTAACATTATTGCTGCAGCCTGACTCCCGATATAAGGGTTTTATGTCTAGTAATTCTCAATTTCAATATCTATTACATTATATCCATTTTTGCACTTCATGCAGCTTTGAGAACAAATAGTACTCCCAACAAGAGGGTTGATGAGGTGTCAACCGCTAGGGGAGTGGGCATGCAGGGAAGTTCTATTCATCCTAGTACTCCGTGGAGATCTCAATCCCTGGCGGAGCGCATGCATGCTCCATCACATGAAAGGAGAGATTTTCCTGCTGAGATCAGGTCAAGAACATCTGAGGTGGGCCGGTCAAATTTACCAAAAGATAGGGATCCATCATCAGAGAGTATTTCTTCTGTGGCATCATCTTATCACACAGATGAACCAAAGTGGCACCCTGGTGAGGGTTTTCCCTCGGGTATCTCCCGGGATTCTGTCATGAAGAGGCAATTGTCTGAAGTACTGGATAGGGATCGCGAAACCAGGAAATCCTTGTCTAATACTTCACCTGAAGAGTTGTCTCTTTACTATAAAGATCCACAAGGTCAAATTCAAGGTCCTTTCTCTGGCAGTGATCTCATTGGATGGTTTGAAGCTGGGTATTTTGGTATAGATTTGCAAGTTCGCTTGGCAAGTGCTTCGCCGGAAACTCCTTTCTCACAGCTTGGGGATGTTATGCCACACTTACGAGCAAAGGCAAGACCTCCACCTGGGTTTTCAGCGCCAAAACAGGGGGAACTTGCAGAGGCAGTAGTCAGGCAGAATGTTGGTATCCACGGAATGCCACTTCCGATGCCAAGTGAGATTGATGGTACCAGGGCTGATCCTAGGAGTAGACATGAGTCAGCGAATGAAGCTGAGAACAGATTTTTGGAGTCATTGATGTCCAGTAATATTAACAGTTCCCCCTTGGAAAAGTTTGCTTTTTCTGAAGGTCGGTTGTCCGCTCATAAAAATTTTCTTCCTTAAGAGCTATAGGTCTTATCTGTTCCTAATTTTCTTTTACCTTCTAATATTCATTCTTCTTTCTATGTGGTTTATCATTTATTACCATTGTCTCATTTCTTTCGATCTTGTTGAAGGTATTCAAGGACACTCATTGAGTAAGCCTGCTGGAATTCCAATGATGGGAATGGAAAGTGGAAATGACTTAAGTTACCTTCTAGCTCAGAAAGCGACGCTGGAAAGGCAGAAATCCCTGCCTAATCCTCATTCCTATTGGACTGGAAGAGATGCAGCATCCATGGTTGCAAAGAATGATGTTCTACCAGAAGCAACGCCCTTGCACTCAAAGCTCTTATCATCGATGTCAGAGGGCCCTCATCCAGTTCCACTTTCACAGAATATGGACTTCACTTCCATCCTACAAGGCGTGGTCGAAAAGCCCTCCTCATCTGTCAATAATGGAGTTCCGGGTTGGTCTAATTTCCCTGTTCAAGGTGGCTTGGACATGCGAAAAGATATGCTGTAGACGGGAATCATGGCCAACACTTCCTTTCTCAGGCTGCATATGGGGTTCCTCAACAAAGAATGCAACAGCAAATGCAGCCACCTATGGCAAACTTGAGTCCCCATAATATGGATCATCCTTCTGCTGTTGTAAGCGCAGAGAAGCTACTTGCTTCTGGTCTCTCCCAAGATCCACAGATGTTAAGTTTACTGCAGCAGCAGTATCTACTATCTCAACTTCAATTACATTCTCAGGCACCTCTTCCTATGCAGATGTCACTGCTAGATAAGCTTCTACTGCTTAAGCAACAACAGAAGCAAGAGCAGCAACAGCAACTTTTATTGCAACAGCAGCAGCACTTACTATCTCAGGTTCTTTCCGAGCATCAGTCTCACCAACGCTTCAGTGAGCCGTATGGGCATCTGCAGACTGGGGCCATGCCAACAGGGAATGATTCAATTGATCATCCAGCATTTAGGCCACCTCATGAGTTGCTTCATACTAACTCGCAGATGCCAGTTTCTAATTTGCAAGGTGGAATTAGTGCTGGTTATTCGACTATGTCTTCACAGGTTTCCCATGATATGGAACTCCGGATGAATTTGGAGGGTGCTCAACTTCACTTGCCTCATCAAATGTTTTTGAATCCTAGTTATCACAGAGCAGCTGATGTAACAATGGAACAAATTAATGAAAATCAACAGAATGATTTATCAATGGATCAAGCAAAGGCTGGCCATACACTGTCATCGGCTTTGTTGGGATCTTCTCCAGAATCTTTTGTTATGCAGAAGAATAAGGGTGTTCCAGAGAGCTCTACTGCTGTCACACGGCAGGGATTGGAAGAACTCCATAACCAATGAACCTATTACATTGAATGCCGCTGGAGTTGTTAGAGGTTCTGTGCAGACAGAGTCCTCTGGAGTCTTCGATTTTCTTCCTAATTTAGGAACTAGCACTATTGAACTAACTACTAGTGAAGTACCTGACAGTTCCAGGGTTTCACTTTCTTCAGGCCTAGATGAGATGCGAGTTCAAAAGGACCAAGATCCTGGAGTGGCGTCATTACCAAAAGAAGAAAGGAGTGTTGAATTACGGGAGGGAAAGAAAGGTTCAGATAAAAAGTCAAAGAAGCCAAAGAATGCTAAGGCACATGTTTATTCTGAGCAAACAAAGGGAGCTTCTGGCGTGCATTCTTTGCAGCAATTGAAGCAAGTTCAAGTCGAGGGATTAAATTTAACAGGCTCAAATGCTGATATAGTCTTTGATGCGGGAGAACTACATGTTGAAATGCCTCCTTTGAGAACTGGAGATTCCAAACTGAGGATGGCTTCTGCAGATTCTGTTGGTTCAGAAGTCCAAATGTTACCAAGCAGCAGCTCTAGTACTAAAGTTGAGACTATTGAGGTCAAGGACGTCTCAAGAGAAGCTGATCATTTATCTCTGCCTAATTCCCTGGCCCCTTCAGGCCATCGAGCCTGGAAACCTGCCCCTAGTGTTAAGGCGAAGTCACTCTTAGAAATTCAGCAGGAGGAACAGAAGGTGGCACAAATGGAAGTGCCTGCTTCTGATGAAGCTCCTTCTGTCAACTTCTTGAACTCTTCACTGCCTTGGGCTGGGGTGGTTACCACCAGTTCAGAAGCTAAAAGAGAGAGCCATCAAGGTGGCGCAAGTGTGCACTTTGCTTCTGGAAAATCAGATAATTTATTAAATTCAAAGAGTAAAAAGAGTCAGCTACATGATCTATTGGCGGAGGAAGTCCTGGCCAAGTCTGATGAAAAAACTCTGGTGGGTCCTGACAGTGTCTCTAAAGTGGCTCCGGCGCCACTTGTTAATACCTACATGGATTCAGCTATTGATGAGGATGAGTTTATTCAGGCAAAAGATAGTAAGAAAAATCGCAAAAAGTCTGTTAAGGGTAAGGGCGTGGCAACAAAGGCTTCGAATTCCATTACTTCAGTTGATATTGCATCAAGCCCTATTGAGAAAGGGAAAAGCTCTCGACAGGTCCAACAGGAAAAGGAAGTATTGCCCCCACTTCCATCGGGTCCTTCTTTAGGTGATTTTGTTCTTTGGAAGGGGGAACAACCTGCGAGCCCTCTGCCATCACTGGCATGGTCAACTGAATCTGCTAAACCATCCAAACCCACGTCATTAAGGGATATAATACAAAAGGAGAAAGAAAAAAGAGTGGCTCCTGTCCAGCACCAAGCCCAGAACACAACTCCTCAAAAAGTGCCAGCTACCCGAGGTACTCGTGGCAGTGGTTCATGGAGTTTGTCTGGATCATCTCCATCCAAGGCTGCATCGCCAATCCAAATCAACTCTGTCTCAACAACTTCAAAACCCAAGGGAGACGATGATCTGTTCTGGGGCCCTATCGACCAATCAAAGCAAGAGACCAAGCAGTATGTTGAAACACTTTTCTCATTATTACTTTCCTTAGTCTGATTGCGAACCTTATGTTACTTGCTTGCCCTCTTCTATAGTGTTTATTTATTTATTTTGCTTTTCACTTCCTGGTTTTCAACTGTTTAAGCTCTTTGAGAAAGCTTCTTTTTCATTTTTCTTTCCATTAACTGTTTAGTGGACTTATTTTTGGAAGCTAGTGAGCTTTGTAGATATACGACTTTTAGGGTGCCATGGTCTGAACTTTTTAGGATCATTTGGAATGACATTCGAAACAGATATTAGCCGAATTAGACTTTGCACGATGTGGACATGATGCAGAATTTTATTATCACGCACAATAAAGCAACCATATTGGTTAGACATTTTTTTTGATATTTTTTTGATTCTTGAGCAAACCATATTTTTTCTAGAATGTTTTTACTGCATCCAAGTGTAGCAGACCTCAACTAGTTTGTACTGAGGCTTTATGGTTGTTGTACATCCAAATAGCACGCTAAACCTGTCATGCTAGCTGTTTGCCATTCTTGTGTACAAGCAGATGGCGACTTCAAATTGATCCACTTCATACTGATTCTTACTGCCTTCGGTCATTTATATAAGTCGTTTAAGGCAAGGACACAAGAATTAAGGCAGCCTTAATTACGAGTGTAATTTAAATACATGTCCTTTGACATTATATGAATTGAAGAATTGAATAATCATAAATATTTGAATTGTATAAGGATAAAATGGATAAAAATGCAATAAATACATTTTGAATTTCGAAAACGACTTACAATTTTGAACAAGAAATTTTTCCAAGAAAGACTTATATAAATGACCTGAGGGAGTATTTCTCATACTTTTTGATTGTTTGGGACGAGAAAGAAGTCTTTGGCATTTAATTCATTCATTTTTGATAGCACTTTTGTGTTATTTACAATTAAATCACTTGCCTTCATTTCTTGCAGGCCAGATTTTCCTTCCCTCTCAAATGCTGCTGTCGGTGCTACTGGATACAAAAGTACTCCTTCCAAAGGAATTCTTGGAGGATTGAGTAGCCGACAGAGGTCCAC
Organism: Stephania yunnanensis; assembly: GCA_039657365.1. Lineage (NCBI taxonomy): Eukaryota > Viridiplantae > Streptophyta > Magnoliopsida > Ranunculales > Menispermaceae > Stephania > Stephania yunnanensis. Next base: position 61,087,606 of record CM077585.1, read on the forward strand.
GGGCAGCAAACTTGTAGACTATTCTCTCGCATCATCACCAGCAGTTCAGTCATCACCAAAAGGGAGGATGGATGCCGCAACAAAGCATGCAGGTCAGATTTACTTATTCTATACGTTTTTTTTTTTTTTTTTTTTTTTTTTTTTTTTTTTTGAGAAACTCTTCTTTCAATACTACTTGTTGGTCTGTTCCATTGTTATCACAAAAACAGCTTATTCTGATTATAGGTTTGATGTTATGAGATCTTACATCTCTGTAGTTTTAAGATATCTTTAGTTTCTCATCCTTTGTTACTATTCATACAGAGGCCATGGATTTCAGAGCTTGGTGTGAGAGTGAAACTGCAAAACTCACTGGCTCGAAAGGTATCTATTCTATCTATCGTAATTATATGGTTGGTCTGTGCAGTGTTATCATGTATTTGGTCCGCATGTAGCTGATTTATGTTGCATCTGGTTGTCCTAGCATCAGTTAACTCCATCTCAGTATAATAGCAGCTTAGCTCTATTGTCGTTATTTTGATCTTTTTACGCATCTATGTCTTTGTCCATTATCAGGGCACTCTTAGCCCAGTGCGCAAGCTCGCCTTCCTTGCCATTATTTCACGTTTTTAATCATACTTCGTCAAGCATTCAATATCCTGCATCGATCTTAATTTTCTCGGAATTTACACACTGATTCTAATTGTTCCAGATACGAGTATCCTGGAATTTTGTTTGAAGCAATCAACTTCTGAGGCTCAGACCCTTTTGGTAGAGAACTTTGGCTCATTTGATCCTGATCACAAATTCATCGACAAAGTTCTAAACTACAAAGAACTGTTGTCAGCTGACGTACTTGATATTGCATTTCAAGCCAGAAGTGACCGGAAGGTAACCGGACTTGACGTTAAAGGCGCAAAAGCTGAGAATACAAGCATTGGAGATATTGACCAAGAAATGTCGGTTGGTCTTAGCGACAAGGGTGGAGGGAAGAAAAAGGGGAAGAAAGGGAAGAAGGTGAGCCCTGCGGTTTTAGGATTCAACGTTGTTAGCACTCGCATCATGATGGGGGAGATTCAGACCATCGACGAATAGGCGTGGTTCGGAGGCGATTTGTAAATACATTGTCTTGAAGAACCATTTTGTAAATTTTTATTGTAGGATTTTTGTCTTCTATAGAAGTAGAGCATCTTCAGGACTGAGTTCTCAGCTCAAGCGGTTTTGTTTAAGCTATAGTTGAGGTAGAGCACTGTGATTTGGTTTTATATTTATAAGAAAGGCCTTAGCAGATTAATTTAAATGGAAGAGAAACATTATTTCATTACTGATTTATCAATTTGACTACAAGCCCTTTTTGTTCATTGAAGCAATGTGGAGATAGTGGAAAAGCATGTTTAGAAACCAATCATTGCCTTGGTGCGGCAGTTGGATCTATTTGTTTGTTCACTCGAACTTGTGATGTCTTAGGTTCGAATCTTTAATTTTTTGAGGCATACAATTTTTATAGGGTGGAGTCCGTCTCTAGTGGAATAGTAAGAGCTAATATCTAGTGGAATAGTAAGAGCTAATATCGGACACCAACAATAACATAACTTCAATCTCAAATTAATCTGGGCCGGCTAAGTAAATCAAACACTTTCATTGTGCTCGTGCAATCGATGGTTAGCTTTTCAAATCATTTAAATCTCTTATAGTTAAAGCGTCCCAAGTTAGCTTCGATCTATCTTAGTTGAATATCTTTAGTTTCTATCAAGTCAAGTTTAGAAATGGAAGAAATTCAATGTTGTAGAAGTAGATTGAAGCTAAGGCCCCAATTAACTTTCTTTTTGGACATCAAAAGATCCTTGTTATACACAGACGATTCCTTCATAAAATGATCAATTTCCATTTGAGAAAAACTTGATATTGATGATTCTCACCATAGAAACTAGGAATATGTTTGTAGAAACACAGTGACAGTAAAGCTTGAACATTGAAACAAAAGAAGCTAAGCAATTCATAGCAGTTCTTTCTCAGCTACTGTCATCTGCCAGGCGATGCCCGGCGCATTGCAAGACTAACTGAGTGAGATTTAAAGGCAAACTTGAGATCCTTGGCGGCCTGCTTCCAATGCTCGATAGAGGCGAGAGCAGCGGTGTTTATATCAAGAGCGCGTCACTCAATAGTTTAAGAGAAATTGCAGTCTCCAGTGAGGAGCAATTGATCTTAATATTCAGTTTCCAATAGACCATCAATTAGGCCAAATTCCAAAGCCTGAGAACACAGCATCAAGGACCAAAGGCTATTTAGAGGTGCATGCAAGAGGTGAACCGTGAAACAAAGCAAAAACTATCAGTTTTGTACTTAAATACCTCAGAAGAAGAGAAAAAACGATCCCTTTCGGTGTATTGTTGCACCTTCTCAAGGGGTTGACCAGTAAAAGCAGCATACATCTTGTCAATTTTCTGTGTTTGATAAGAGGAAAGGGAAAACAAAGAGCACGCTTAGATGATTTATACGACCGGCGCAACGGATTTTAATGTAAAAGAACAAGGTTAGAACATCTAGAAGAAGAAAAATGTAGGAACAACCACCGAGCAAGTGTAATTCAACAAAATACGGAGATAACTCGGGAATTGATGAATATTTAAATGCAGGTATCTCATATTATGCTAATAATGATGCTTGTAAAGAAGGCGCTAATAATAACATGGTAAAAGGTTCAAAAGGATAAAATTTACATGACGTGATTGGACAGCTTCATTAACTTGGCGCCTGACATCTTCCACGTGACCCTGCAAATGCAAATAGATGATGCAGGAAAGGAACGAAAGGAACGCATCACTTTGTTAACTAGCCAGAATTAGCAGACCACAATGAAAAATATAGTGTGACATCTACCAAGAAAAAGCAAAAAATAGATTAACAATTACAACAATCCAAAAAGATTTTTTCACAAAAAATCAAATTATTCAAGTAAATGGCCAATGTTTTAGCAGTTAATTCATGTCCATGACATCATGCAAACGTATGGACTAGCATTGTGTATTAGATGTGCTATAATATGTAGTAATTAATAGAATATAAAACAGGCTTGCCTTTCATCAAAACGAAATGACTGATTTTCTCACATTTGACCTGTCAAATGTCATAGACAACAAAAAAGTAGTTGGTGCCTTCTACAATAGAAGTTTCCGTTCCTCTCCTAAGAATATATTTTCTCAAACTGAACTTTTTGTCATCAAAGAAAAAGCTCGGTTCTAAGAATGAAAACAATCGACACATTTATTACATTAAACTTCGTTTGATAACTATCGGAAGAAGTTCTATTTGCATGTTACTATGCCTTGCATGGTTATCTTCTCTCTTTTTCTTCTCAAAGGAAAAAGTTGAAGACAACAATAGGAACCATAAGATTGAATGGTTCATGACAGCAAATGATCTTAATTATTTTTAGGAAGGACATGGGCGAGGTCATTATCTTGATGGTAAAATTTTCGGACCAATCCAATGAGGACCGAAGAGTAGACATACAATCAATAAAAAGCCACTAGTAAAATCAATAACCAAATCTTGTTTCATGATCTTTCCCATGTTTCATGATCATTTCCTTTTAACAGAGATGCAAATATACAAACACATTTTTTTCATTCATATGGCAGAAGTGCATTCACAACGACAACAACAACAACAACAACAACATAGCCTCAGTCCCAAATTAACTGGGGCGAAGTGCATTCACAACTTCATTGCAAATAGTTTTCATGAAATGCAACAGTGAAAATCAATTTTAAAGACAAGTTACTAATTCATACCCCACAACCACTCTGTGGTTGATGTATCATAATGCGTGCATTTGGCATTGCATATCGCATTCCCTTCTCTCCTCCTGCAAGAAGAAGTGCTCCTTGGCTTGCAGCAACTCCAAAACAAACAGTTCCCACCTTAGGTTTTATCTGAATTTTTAAAAAGAAACTATAAGTGGTTGTCTAGAATAAACATTACTTAAAAAATATTAGTGAAAACAGAAAAGCAAATCAAGTAAAGGTTAATATAGCTAATTGATGTAGTTCCACACTTTTCTAATATTTCTTAAGAAAACAGAAGTTGTAGAGCTCCACATCAGCCCTCAACTCTTTATCTTTTTTTTTTTTTTTTTTTTTTTTTTAATTTTGAGAAGTCGAACTCCAATTACTTCTGGACCATGAATTTGAAAAAGAAAAGAAAAGAAAGAAAGCGCAAGCTAGAAGTAAATGCGGTTGGAGATAAGGGAGCCAAGGAACTGAAGGAAATAGTGTCGTGAAGTGCAGTAGCAAAGACTGTAACGTACAAATTATATCATGTATAGGCTAGTAGCCAATATTGATAGTTTTCTGATTGTCTGAAAAAAAACCTTCAATACACTTATAAGTGGCTATAACATTGTAAAGATCTGAGTATAGGCATTGCGTGAATACACGAAAAATGATAAGTAAGCAGCTTCAAATTCACATAAAAATTGAATTGTGCGAACTCACCCACGACATGCAGTCATAAATTGCTAACACAGAGTAGGTGCTCCCACCAGGGCAATTCAAATAAATCTGAAACACCATAAAGGAAACAATCATAAGCCCCAAAACTTAGGAAATGTTAAACACAAAAATTAATGGAACAGCAGATTTGACTCTAAAACCCTAAATAGCAATGATCTCATAATTTCTTCGCATTAACAGACATGGACCAAAAAAAAGAATAGGGGATTAAGAATTTTAACAGTATAACAGCACCAGAATATCCGCATCTTCATCAATAGTTGCTAAAGTAACAAGCTGCGATATAACTCGTTGAGCCACTTGTGCATTGATCGGCTGCCCAATGAAGATTATACGATTCCTCAAGAGTACAGATGAAAGATCTAAAGGTCCTACCGGAGTCATAACAGCTGGCATTATGGGTGGATTTCCCTTCTTGGCTTCTATCACGCCATAACTGTAAAAATAAATTGCCACTAAATGAGGTTGTGCAACCTAACATGCTGGCGAAACAAGTATAGAGTACCAAAACTCGAAACATCCACTAAAGAAACTTAAATTCCAAGAACAAGCAGAGATACAAATTAAAAGTAATCCAACCAGTAAATTGGAATACATGATACATGGATCAAAATGCGCAAAACAAATGACAAAAAAACACAAATTTTCCGCGTTAAGAATTGCACCGATGGACAAAAGTAATCATAAAATCTGGTCTCTTTTTTATATTCGTGGGTATCTAAGCGAGCCCGACTATTCCCACGAGGCCTGGAGCAATCGGCCTAAGCGTACCTTAATGGCCTGGACAATCTTCACGTAGCGGGAAATTGAACTTGGAACCGTGCGTTTAACCCACACAAATCCAAGCTCGCCCATACCATTGGGCCAATCTTTCTAGGTTTAAAAATCAGGTCTTTTGAAGGGCAAACTACAAGGAAACTCTACATTACTTGTATGTGCAATGAGCGCCATTGAAAAAAAAAAAAAAAAAAAAAAAAAAAAAAAAAACCCTAATTTCTTGACCCAATTTCAATCAAATTTCAACATGAATTCCAACAATTAACAAACAATACAACACAAAACAAAGACAAAAACTTTGCATCTATTTGAGATGGTAAAAAAAAAAAGGAGACCTTGGAACAATTGGAGCGCGAAATCGACAATCGAGACTCGAAACCAATCCACTGCCTTGATTAGCCAATTCTGAGAAGGAGAAAACATCAAGTGAGCGTGAATTCCCCAAAATAGTACATGAAATGAACAATTGATTCAATTAGGTCACTCACTATGAGTTGTTGGCAATGCAGAGACGATTAAGCTCTTCGAGTGCCTGCACAATCGGAGAAAAATCGAAACTTTAGGTCAAAGAAACGAAATGGGGAGATTGGAAGAACAAATTGAGAGGAGAACCTTTGAGAAGATGGGGGTTTTGAGGTTTGAGTGAACCCTAATGGGGCGGAGATGGCAAGCGAAGCCATGGGAACGGTGGAATTGAATCAGTTGATTGGGTTTTGAAGCAGAGAAGGAGATGAGATTGCAGAGTTCAGTTAATTCTAGGAGGAAAGATTGTTTGAATTTCTTAATTCTTCTATTAATATCTCTTGTAAAGTGAACGGCGTATTTATTGTGGAATAATTTGAGATAACCTTAAAAAAAACTATTGAAACTAATGTCAAATATTAAGGGAGAGAGGAGTGCTAGAATGAAAATATTATGAAACATTATTAGACATTTTGACAAGAGCCATTTGTGCATGCTTTGAGATGCGATTGTCACTCCATAAGACACATTAGGTCAAAATAACTCTTCGTGTAACTTCGACCCGCGTGTTATGCATCGAGATTTGAGCTTGCTCGCATCTCGAGGCATACATAAATGTCTTTTGTGTGTTAATATGTTCAAGTAGTGTGACATAGTATTGTCAATCTAATATTTTCTCTTTAAAGAAAATACTAAGGTGACTCGAAATGAATAGGTCGTTGTCGTGTATTTTAATATATTCATCGATCTATGTGAACTTGAAATAATAAAAAATCCATGTAACTATGCCTCTTGAATTATGACTTTTAGAACTCCACTTTTGGTAAAACTCCATATTGACTCAAACAACCAAAAAGCTACTTAATAATGGTAAATGGTCTTTTAGATAGATATCTTAAATTATTAAACTCTTTGAGTCCGGACTCAAAGAGTCCAAACAGATTTTTTGAATGGTAAATAGTAGTATTATTCACTCAAATGGCTTGATAATATCTCGACAAAATCACTTAATTCAAAAATCACCATTAAAGGCAGCACCTAACATCCTATCTAATATGTTTGGGATTTGACCTAAAAAAAATGAAAAATAAATATATCACGATGAGAATGATGAATTACTCGAACCAAGACAATGCGTTAATTATTCAAGGCACTCTCACACCTGTGTGAACGACCTACCCACGACACTTCTCTGCAAGCTCATGAATTTCCACTATATATTGTCACCGACTTGACCAACTTCAACTATAAGTGTATCATTTTAATCTAAAAGGCCTCGACACCAATTGAGATCACACTTAAAGCATCTCCAATCTTAGGTTGAATTGGCCGACTCAACTTAGTGCCATTCTCGCACCATTTTGGCATGAGGCTACAGTTAATGCTAAAATTTTGATGCAAATGCATTGGAGATGACTTTACATATTTTATTACGAAGTCGCACTTACGCAATGTAGGACTAACTTTTGGTTTACACATCTCCAACAACGTATAATCACCAAATATTATACATTCTTATACAATATAACCACATAAGCACCAAAAATTATAATTTAATTAGGAAAAATAATTTTTGGCATAATCTAACTTACACTTCAAAGTCTGATTGGGGTTGGGAGCCAATCATGTGTTTATCAGGATACACATATCACTTGTTCTATATTGGGAACAATATACACACTGCGCTCAGACGAGTTTTAAAGCCGATGTGACTCGGGGATGCTACTTTGATGATCTTATTCTAGCACTTCTCACGTGCGAAACACCAAAAGTGCAAGGGTACCTATGCCATTACCCCAAAAATCGAGGGCTGTTGCGTCCTTCCACGGCGCTTAACGCGTGCGAGTATTTAGAGAGAGAGAGAGAGAGAGAGAGAAACACTGGATTTTTTGCTTGATTAGTACACTTAGGAAAAATTTTTATCAACCCAACACATCTTCAAAACGTATTCCCCAACTAACACATTTTTTGCCCCGTCAGCGCCACTTCACTGGGTGAGGGCCGGCAGGCGGCAGCTAGCGGGAGCGGGATCACCGGCGGCGGCAAGGGCAGCAGCGGCGGCCGGCGTCAGGCGGCAGCGGCAGCGACATGCGGGGTTGGGGGACTAGGGTTTGTGCAGGAGGTGTGGGGGGTGGGGGTTGATAAAAATGTGTTAGTTGGGGAATAAGTTTTGAAGATGCGTTGGGTTGATAAATTTTTTTTCTAGGTGTACTAATCAAGCCAAAAACCCGAGAAACACTCTTCCAATCCCAATCTTTGCCAGAACAAACACACCAAACCTCAATCCCAGCCGTTCCTCCATCCACGTCACCGATCCGCCTACCTCTAATCCAACGACCCCTACAAAGCACAGCACTCCCCGAGTTCACTCACCCCGACTCACCGATTCCCTCATCACAATATATATAGAGCGCTCTAGGGTTTCGTTCATCGATCGCAACTTCACCTCTTGAGAACAGAGTCGCAGAGCTCGATTTGGGAAGATTTTAAAGGTTAGGGTTTGTTCAAAAATCGAATCTTGATTTGAATTTGTTGTTAGGGCTTATTCAATTGCGAGACGTTGGGTTAGGGTTTTGGATTTCCGATCTTCGATGACAGTGTGAGTGATCGTCGACCGTCGATCGTCATGCGTGGAAGTGACGAGCTGGATTGCTATTCGGTAACGGATCTGTGATCTCTGATTCTCTGTGTTGCGTTTTTTAAGGTTTTGGATTGAAAAGCTAGGGTTTGATTATTGTGAATGGATGAGATTTGGGATAGAGCCGTGGAGACGGCGTCCGAAGGCCAAGCGGGCTGCGCTTCGGCACGGTCTCTAACCCTAGATGGAGCTGTGAAGTGTTATCAGGGACGATTGCCTCCGTCGTCGCTGTTAGAGAAGTTCGAAAACCTCGAACATCTATCCATCGCGAACGTCGGAGTGTCGTTGTTGGAGAATTTCCCAAACTTGAGGAATCTCCAAAGGCTGATCTTTTCGGACAATAGAATCGCGGGTGGACTCGAGTTTCTAGTCACGGCGGGACTGGAGTCGTTGAGGGATCTTGATTTGTCGAATAATCGGATTCAATCGGTTGAGGATTTGGAGCCATTGGCGGCTTCAGCTACTGTCGTTGGATTTGTACGAGTGTCCGGTTACGAGGGTTAGAGATTATATGTTTAAGGTGTTTGGATTGATTAGGAGTTTGCAATACTTGGATAAGATGGATGTGGACGAGAATGAGCGGCCGGAGTCGGACGAGGAAGAGGAGGAGGAAGAGGAAGATGAGGAGGATGATGATCCGGGGAGTGGGGAGATTGATGGGGAGGATAGGAATGGGAAGATGAGTAATGGTAGGATGCTCACTTGATGGGGAGTGAAGGGGTGCTTTATGTGGATGAGGATGAAGAGAGTGCGCGGACGAGGAAGAGACGGAGATGGAGGCTGAGGGCGAGATAAGATTGGAAATGGGTCTACTTCATGAAGTGGGGAAATTGATGAGGAGGATAGGAATGGGAAGATCGAATTTGTGGATGAGGATGAAGAGAGTAACGCGGACGAGGAGGAGGCGAAGACGGAGGTTGGGGCAAAAGTTGGAAATGGGTCTACTTCTCATTCGAATGGCTGGCTGGATAGATCGATGGGGATGAGGAGTATGAAGATGTGGAGGAAGAGGATGAAGATGATTTGGGTGAAGAAATTGATGAGGAAGAGGGCGAGGATGAAGAAGTTGTTGAGGTTCAAGAGATTGATGAAAGCGGGAACGAGGAAAATGGAGTTGAGGAGGATGAAAATGGAGAGGAGGAAGTTGATGATGACAATGAGGAGGATCCAGAACCTGGAGTTAGGAGAAGAGAATTGATTAGCACTGATGGGACGGGCATGATCATGAAGAAGATGATGATGAGAATGGAGAGATCGGTGAGGAAAATGGTGAAGGTCTGGAAGATGTAGAATACGAAGATGACGGCGAAGATAAGGTGAGATAAGTCTTTTTAAGAGGAATCATTTGGTTTTGCTTGGCTTATGATTCCATGATTTTATATATCATTGCCAGTAGCTATATAATATATTTTATTGTTTTGTCAATTTGCGAATACCTGGACTAACTTGTTTTTCCATGATTTAGGTTGTGCTAAAATATAATTTATGTTGTTTTTAACCAACTTTATTGACTTTCCCAATAAGTTGCCGTGCTTCTACCTTTTCAGTTTTACAACCACAATTTCAATTCCAGACTAATGCAGTTTACTGTTGAACAAACTTGCGCTATAAAATTTGAAGTTTTTATCTGCTGTTATTGAGTTATGTGTATTGTTGCAGTGATCCTGATTTGTTCTCCTATAATGATTGCGTTTTTTTTTTCCTACTATAATGCCTCGTTTGCTTGCTTGTATTTAACGATGCATAAATGTCTTTGATTGTTTTTCAAATGAGGAAGCACATTGACATTGGTTTCTTTAGTTTCTGATATCTGAATCGGGGTGGTATGAAAATACTAAACGATGTTCAGTTAGCTTACGGTAATGTTTCTTAAGTTGCTTATAGATAAATGTTCTACGATTTCTAGTAGCCTTTTTTTATTTGAACTGTAGACATGCAAAAATGTTTGCTATGTACTGATAAATTTTAGACCTCGAAGCCTTATCAATTTCATTTTAGTTGTCTGTCAGTGCCACACCTTTTTTTGCTCCTGCTTGTTGTGTCGGCTGCTTTAAGAATGCTTTTTATTATTTGAAATGAGGCCAGTTAGAAACCTATTAGTTTTACTTGAATGTCCTTTCCGGCACGGTACATGTTATTTATTGTTTGCCGTAATTGTCGTTAGATCATCTGTTCTGTGCTTACTTCATTGAGGTTGCCATTACTACTTAGACTGAGCTAAATCCGGCTAGGTGTGTTTCTGACCTTTAAATGTACTTGAGAATTCTTATTTTGTACTGAAGTTGACAGAAGATTTTCAAATTTAGCTGTTGATTGCTATGTTGTAGACAAGCTGAGAGAGGATAGCTATTGTCTTCAAAGTAGTTACCTTATTCCGTTTCCTGCCCTTTGATTGTTTATAGTAGCTAGGTAGATTCTAGATTTTTGCCAAAACTATCCTCAGTGCAATTCCTGAGCAAGAATATTCATGCAATGGTATACTTTGTGCTTGCTCATATTTCCTCTAAAGAACAATTTTGGTTAATCTCAACAGATGATTCGATTGATCCTTTTATTGATGTTAATTATGTAGGATGATGGGGCGAAGTTCCTTGTCCAGCCGATTGGGCAGGTTGAGGGTGACAGTGACGCTGAGCTTGACAATGCAGAGGATGAAGCCGATGAGGATGTTGAAGATGGAGATGAACATGATAAAACCCAGTTGCAGCAACCCTCATCTCTCACTCCAAGAGGAAGAGAGATGGTGGAGGCGACGAGGACGATGAAAGCATTATGGATGCTAAATCCAGGAAACATCATTAATTTTAGACTGTTTTAATGTAGCAAAAGATTGGGGACACGAGAGGTTAAGCGAAGGCTGCTGATGCCCAAGATTTTTAGGTCTCACTCTTATGGATTTGGCAGGAAAAGAAGGGTGGGTATTTTGGCTGGTATAAAGAACCTACTACACTACCCTTGTTCAAAAAGTCGTTAGTATTTTTTTCTTTACCGTTGCTTTTCAAATTTCAGTTGCAACCTCTCGCCCTCTTTGCCCGCCAAATATGTTACAAATAACTGTTTATTGTCCGTTGGAAGAGCAAGTTCCAGTGCCTTGTATGAACATGGTTGAATGGGTTATTATGTGGTTACGGACGCTTGGGGAGTCCCTGTTGTTGTTGGTGTTGGTGTTAACATTACATTTTGTCTTGCACAGCGTGGAGGATGACATGATTGATCTCCCTCTCGTTATGTGGAGCTACACGTAAGTTGCGTTAGAGGAATAATGGCTTATGAATAGCAAATTTGCCAAGTCGTAGAGAAAAAATAAAAATGTTGCTTATAACCAGGAAGTGGCATTGGTTGGATCGTTTGGCTTCACAATAATGCTACGTCTTGGCCCATAAAATGTACAATTTCAAATTTTCAACAGCCTGGCCACATACTTTTAGGCTTATAAAGTATTAATGGTAGTTCAGTTAAATTCTTGAGGTGTTTTTTTTTTTTTTTTTTTGGTCCAAACATAATGGCGGGCTTGAAAACACGTATACTTGGAAAATGAAGATTACTAGTTGAGATTTCTATATCTATATACTATATATATAATGTTAATTTTTCCTTTAATCAATTAAAGGTGAAATAGTTTTATTGACAAAAGTGTCTTCAAATGCTTATATCTTATTGGTTCAAATAATCTTCAAAAATAAAAATAGGGGTATTTTGGTAAAGTTGATTAACTAACTAAAACAATTTTGATTGAGAGAGCCGTCCCCAATTTTCTATCCTCACATTAATTACTCTCTTTACATCTACACGATTTATCATTTTTTTTTTTTTTTTTTAAAGAATACCTCCTATGAGATCATCTTCTCATATTTTTCTTACACTCTTTATGTAGTTTAACAATCATTCAATATTTTGTCGCATAATAAAAAAGTGCAAAACAACTAAAATAAGAAGAGAAAGCCCATCAATTGTGAATGGTAAAAAAACTGATTTACATATATTGTTAATCAAGAAGTCACAAAGGATAGGATTATAAACATCGCTTCACTACATAATTCTTTGGTTCAAATGAATGTGCGCATCACATGTAGAATGTGTGCTTGTCCACTAGTGTATATAAAGAGGACCCTGCTACTGTAAAGAACAACATGCACTTCTCGTTTAAAGAAGAAAAAAAAAAAATCCCCTAATAGGGTGTGGAAAATAATGGAGCCTCACAAAAAAAAAAAATATTATCATCAATAAAATAAGATAATGGAGCCTAATGGCCTGTTCGGTTCACATTTTAGTGAATCTCAACACATGAGATTAATTAGTGATGGGACTAACACATGAGCTTAGATAGTTTAGTCCCATTTGTGTATCTTGTTTGGTTGAGAGTTTTAAGGTTGGGATTAAATGAGGTTGTACATGTACATTTACCAAAATACCATTTAGATAAATAACACCAAAAATCCCCCCACTTCACACATTTCTCATCTCCTCCAATGAAGAAGACCACTGCTGCTCAACTGCGTCCATGAATCGCACCTCACCTTCGTCCAATTCAAGAGTGACCTAATTGAATCGAAACAAAAACTGATCTGATCTACTATTTGTGAAGAACTGATAAACTGATGCGACTCTGAATTTGATTTTGACTTGCTCGGACGTTTCGGTTCGAGTCATTTTCCTGCATCTAAAGCGAGAGCGGTCGAGTCGTTTTAGCGCCACGCACCAATAAGCCGTTGCTGACTACATCGGAGGTAAATTTTAGTTGATCATTGATGATAGCTGTTAATCAACGTGAACACGACCTTAGGGTTTGGGTTGTTGTTGGTGAGCTACTGCTGTCTTATTGTTACCGCTGTGGTGTGGGGGAGGGTTCTTACTTGGTTGAATAACAATGCATTAGACGTCCCAGAATTAATATTCACATCTACTAGTGCTAGCAACCATGAATCCCATAATTAACTTAAGTTTTTACAAATCTGTGGGTGGAAACGACGAAGAGAACAAAGAGAAGAAAAAAAAAAAAAAAACCAGGTCGCAAGAACGAAGAAGAAAAGAAAAACAGGGACGGCGAGAGTTGGAGAATTGTGATTTTTTAATGTGAAGGGTAAAGTGGTAATCTCCACTTTCAGTTACAATGGATTAGCTAATCCCACCAAAAATGGTGGTATTGTTTAATCCACTACCATGCCTCTTAACTAATCCTGTGGCCTAGTTAATCCTCCAAGCGAACAACGAATTAACTAGTCCAGTGTGGCTAATCTGACCTAAGACGGTGAAGCGAACAGGCCATAAGTGTCAGCACTGCAGCAGATATGAAAGGACCACGCGCAATACAAAAGTCAAGGACACAAGTCAAGGACATTAACACGTATGCTCAGTATTGCATGTCCCAGCAGGGTTACAAAAACGTTTTACAAAAATAATATCTCCAAATATGGACAACCCATGCTTGTTATCTAAACAAAAAAATATGTATTTGTAAAGATTTTATTGACGGCAAGTCATTAAAAGTAAGATCGTCGGTTAAATAAAAAAAAATAAAAATACAACATTGATCCAAAGGAAACTTTAATGTACCAACCAAGGCGATATATATAGGTAGGAAGATGAGGACGCACATAAGAAAGTGATGCACAAAGTCGCATCATTCATCTGGCTAATAATCATAGAAAAACGAATAGTGCGAGGCGCATCCAACGATGCTAAAGCCAGTGTATGAAGTTGCTATCTCCATTTATATCATCCAAGCATTTAGAGGGAAACACGACATGGCAGAACGACCTTACCATACCATTAGATTATGAGCTAACATGGACTGATACACTTGTTGCAGATTTAAGGCAGGAAGTAGGGTTATAAGTGGCGGCGGGGAATCTCGTTCCCCCATGAGACAAAATGAAAAGATAATTGATTCTCGCCTTACATCCCTTGCAAAGAATTTTTCATTTTTTATATTTTTACAAAAAAAATTATATAACTTTTTACTTAAAACATATGTAATATATGAAATGAAACTTAAAATCTCCAACAATAAAATTTATTTTTATCATTAAATTAATTTCATAATATATATATGTATATATGTCACATCATAAAGATATGTAAAATTATATTTAAAAAATTAATAAAATATATTTGCCATACTAGATTTAAAAATTTATATATTTAATTAAGTATGATTACTTGTAACTCAATCATCGATATAAATCCAAATTAATCTTTCAATTTGAGAAAAATATTTTCTTAAAAAATTGAGAAAATATTACTTAAATGCCAAAATGACAAAAGAAGAAAAAATGAAGACAGTAATTACGATTCCCGCCACTGACCTGTCCCACTTGCAACCGTAGCAAGAAGTCACAGTAATGAATATTTTTATAAAGGTTAGGTGTGGTATCAAATTACCACTTCACTTGCAGTAACAACACAATTCATAGCAATATTAGCAAGACACTACGCGGTATGTATAATTAAACACCTTTTTCATATACCCTGGTTTTGTCGACTCGTCTTTTCTCGCAACGACTAGAAGAAAAATTGAAGTGAACCAACAAAATGAAAAGGGTCTCTTATATGACATTATTGAACATTAACTTTGGAGGTCTAGCGTTACAGCAACATATGTATGCATAAAAAATTGTAGTAAGGGGAATATAACTATAGATTTGTGTGATTTTCATGTATCGTCACTCTTTCATTTTCCTAATCATGATTAACGGAAAGGGTCCATTGATTATTTTAAACTAAATGTCCCAATTGTTAAGATCAACTAGGCTTTCTCGCGATTTAGTGACGATTCTTCCATATTAATCAATGACAGCAAAAAATATAAAAAATGTCTCTAATTATAGATTACAAACGATGCTTATCAGCTAAGCATAAAAATACTTCTAAAACACATGATTGACAGCAAATGTTAATGCACGTATATAAGCAATTTGAGTAAATGTCGACGCATGTAAAAATACGATGCACAACAAGTGAGTTTTATTTCATTCCATTGACTGGTATAGTCATACAAAAACACATGATGCAAGGCACAACTTACAACAAACATGTATCATGTATTTAACTGCAATCACCTTTGCTATCATTCAATTATTTGCAAGAAAACACAATATTGGCAAGATGACCCGCCCATAACATCAGATTAGTTTTTTAATACAAAATTATTGCAAATTAAGACAAGATGCAGAAATGAATACTTGTGCAGGTTAGGTACGACAACATCAATTCGCTAATTTTCTAAACTGTGCTACTAGGCAAATTCATTAGTGGCCAATTTATATATCCATCTCTAAGGATGAGAAAATGATGCTCCGACAAAAACCTGTCAATTTAATCCGAGTAGAATCTACTACTAAATAATGCATGATAAGAAAACCCACGTGAAACCTGGAGCCTACACGATCGCTAAATGGCATAGCTGCATAATATAAATAGGGGCAAGAGTTCTGTCAGATTCATCCAAGCAGAAAACCAAGGCAATAGTAGAACAATGAAGACTCTCCTTGTTTTCTTTACACTGTTTATGGTAAGTATGCACACTACCCACATAGTTCAAAATAATAATAATAAAAAAATTCATTAGATTTGAGGTCTAGACCTCCAATATCAAGCTTCGAATGCTTATTGATCAACTCCAGATCTAATATCACATCTATCTATGATTTACTAGTTTTTGCTGATATACATACTAAGATCCATGTAATGAATAGCCATAATGATTCATTTTTAAAAGATTTTAATGTATCAACAATTGACATACGCACATATATAGAACAGAACCCGGAATTTACGAGTTTTTGGGTACCTTGTGCTCAGGTGCAGTTTGCTACAGTCATCGATGCAAGAGGTATGCCGGAAGCCCTGCAAGTTCATGCCTCGAATGATCAGAAATCTGATTGTCACACATCGCCACAAAATCAAGATACTGAGGAGCCCACCGTTTCCATCTATCATGGTGATGCCAAGACAAACGAGGAAGTAGTCATAAAGTTTGAAACTAACCAAGAAAATAATGAAGACATGCCTACTACTACTATATATCATGGCAATGCTAAATCTAATGAAAAATCTTTCATGACATATGAAGGTAAGGAAGAAAATGAGCAAAAGCCCACTGTAAGTATATATCACGGTGATTCCAAAACTAATGACAGGCCCTTCATGAAGTATCAAGTAGTTAAAGAAGAAAATGATCAGCTGCCAACTGTTAGCATATATCATGGTGACGCCAAGACTAACAGAAGTCCCTTCATGAAGTATCAAGCCGAAAAAGAAGAAAATGAGCAGCCCACTGTGAGCATATATCATGGTGACGCCAAGACTAATGAAAGGCTCTTCATGAAGTTTCAAGTTGGAAAAGAAAATGAGCAGAAACCCACTGTCAGCATATATCATGGCGATACCAAGACTAATGGAAGGCCTTTTGTTACATATCAAGCAAATAAAGATGAAAGTGAGCAGAAGCCCACTGTTAGCATATATCACGGGGATGCCAAGACCAAGGGAGAAAATGAGCAGAAGCCCACTGTTAGTATATATCATGGTGATGCCGAGACTTAAAAAAAAGCTCTTCATGAAGTTTGCAGCTAAAGAAAAGAAATAGTTCGAACCAAGTCTTACCCTGTACCGGGGATGATTCAGATGGAACAAGTTGAAAATCAGGATTTCAATGTGTTGTACTGTATTAATAAGCTTGCTACTGTGTGCAATGTCTCAGTAATAATAAATCAGTGGACAGATGCTGTAAACTGTATAATATTTGATTGGAGTCCACCCTTTTTACCCTTTCCTTCTACTTGCAGAACCTAATGGCGAGCAAAATAATCTTCATTTCTAGACCTTCCCCTTATATTACAAACAAAGCAGATGCCAGATCAAAATTGGCAAGTAATCCACCACTCAGCTAAATCTTCATGGAAGCCTCCATCTACAACTGTAATGCGAGGTTTGATGGGCCAATACATTTTTTTTCCCTGCCTACACAAGTGGCAATATTGTTATTAAGAAAACATTTTTACATTCACTAAGCCAGAAAATGGGCTTCGACCACACCATTTGGTTTCATAAGTGGTAGAATATTTTGGCCCAAAACGACACTTGAGTTTGCACACAAAGTACATAAATTTAGTCCAAGTCTCTGACTGAAACATTATTGGGCTTCAACTATTAATCGGGGCCTATTCACTTTTTTTTTTTTATTATTATTTTTTTTGTAGGCTTTCACTTCTTTTATTGATGTTATATTTCTCAACAAGTCATTCAACCAATTCTTTTAGGACTAAGAGAAAGAAGTCTGATAAGATCCCACATAGACTCACAAACAATTGAGAGTTAGTGAGATAAGATCCCACATAAACTATAAGTTATAGAAGGGTGAGTTAGTTAGATGAGACATCTTGGAATTTCAATGTAAGTGGGCACTCTTGGAGTGATTAGGTTGAGAGAGTTTTAAGACTCATCTCTAGGGTTACTTTTAGGTTTGTAATTGTTGTTGTTGCTCTCGTTTCAATAGATCAAAATTGGTGTCCTATCATTGGTATCAGAGCATTACAATCTATCAAGAATGGATTCAAGGTTTACAAATGAGGACATTTTAAGAGGTCTTTACGAAATACAGTTGGGGCTCAAATGCATAGTAAAGAAGTTTGATACCTTCTACCTTCGTTCTTCTTCTCCTCCCACTGTGATCTCACGAGAAGATAGGGATCACACCATGAAGATGTTGATAGTTTCCGATCCATCCACCATGAGGAACAACAAACATGAAGGCATTCAAGATCTCGCTCCAAGCAATCCAGATGTTCTCCAATCAAATAGCGAATTGCGCATCCTCTCGAACTTGGGTGTTCAATCTTCGCCTAATCCGGATCAAATAGCAAATCTATTGTCAACTCCAGTTTTGTGGATTCAAGCTTCGCCGTTTGTTTTGTCGCGGAAAGCTCCAGATCCACCGAATTCAACGGTGTCTGAGTTGATTCGGATCATTGGTGATCTTGATCTAGTGGCGACCGAGGTGTTCACGACTGTTGAAGTTATAGATATGGTGAAGAATTTCAGATCTGATGAGAAATCGAAGATCCAAGGGTTGTTGTTGCAGATCGACAAGTCTCGCCTTCATCCTCTCGCTTCCGTGTCGAAGGTCTTGGGTGTTCAACAAATCAGGTACTGCAGTGGAGTTCAACTCCCAAATCCACAAGATCTGACATTGTTGGCGGACAATCTAAGCTTCTGTTGCACGACTGTTGGGCTCCTACCCTAGCCACCGCCACCGCCATCATTACCTAACTCACCTCCATCAGTGTTTTTCATTCTCGTTTCAACATACCTCTGCCTTGGAGATACTTCAATGTCATACACCTCTTCTCTTGTCATAGTTGCAAGCCAGTTGGGAAAGATGACCATGATTGAACGACATGCATCTCGCGGAGATGGTGTGGTGCTCATTATAGCACAACATAGCAGGTACTTCTCATCCATATCAGAACTTGATAATCTTGCTTTTAAGCGGCGGGCCCACATGAATAAGGCGTCATTCGAGGATCATCTCCAGACTTCTACATTGCCTACTCGTTTGGTTGGAAGCATTAACTGTAGAGATGATATCTTGACCTTCTTGGTGGCTTTTCACCTTGTTACCCCGTCATATCTTAAGGAGGCAAGGGCTGCCGTAGTTTGTGTTGGACCTGATTGGAGTGGTACATATATTGATGTTGCATTTCAAGCGTTTGATGATATGTTGTTGAGAGTTTTGGAGTGTCTTACTGCATTAGTTTTGCATACAAAGATGAAATTTTGGACAAAGCTCGCTGGTTGTTTGGCTCTCATGGGCACAATGCAATTTGGGGGAACTTTTGGTAGCACGAGATGGATGATGCACTTGGCGCTTTCTTGCACAATTGCGCTCATTGTTAGCTTTTGGCTCTTTAATATTGCTCACATGCGAGATTATGAGATGGATTTGGATTCTTGCGTGGTCTCCTACTTTCGTCTTCTCTCACATATTTCTCATTGGCTTCATGACCATCACATATTTTGTCTAAATTTTATAGCCACCTTGAGGACAAGGTGGATGTTAAAGGGGGGAGTAATGATAAGATCCCACATAGAGTACTCACATAGAGTTAGTGAGAAGGAAACACTATAAATAGGGGTGAGTTAGTTAGATGAGACATCTTGGAATTTCAATGTAAGTGGGCACTCTTGGAGTGATTGGGTTGAGAGAGTTTTAAGACTCATCTCTGGGGTTACTTTTAGGTTTGTAATTGTTGTTGTTGCTCTCGTTTCAATAGATCAAAATTGGTGTCCTATCAAAGTCTCTTAAAAGATTCTCCATATTTTGGGCCTAGATTAACTCGAGGTCTCTGATTATTGACCGCAATTCCTAACCATGCGACTCAACAAACACTGGTAATGAGTGGCAGCTTTACATATATAGATCTAGGCAACTACACAGTACACACGGATGTAACTAAAGTGGGATTACATGCGTGCTGCTGTCTAAACCACCAAATGATTTAAGAACCACAGAAGTTAATATTTTTTTCCGAAAAAAGTCATGAACCTAGCATAACGTTTGAGAATGCAATGCACAATATTCATTTATGTGAGTTATTTCAGGCACCAGGTTGAAACATTGCCACAGTGAAGTGAACCAACTGTAACATTAAATTACCCAGAAGACCATGCAAAAGAAGACAACTAACAGTAACAGATATTTTGTGAAGGTGAGGTATGGTACCAATTCTAGCATCACGATGTAATTCAATCAGTGCCCGACATGAAGACCAAAGCAAATCTCATAAAGGATTGCACTTCAAGCATCACCACACAATTCAATCAGAAACCAACATAGTGATTCATCATGTCAGACGAAAAAGATGAAAGCAACAAAAAAAACCCATGAATTGGATCCAAGCAAAAAAATATTTTCCCTATAAGCAATGAGAGAATCTGCATGAAATGCTGATCTTGGTAATTTATTTGATGTCCCAATGGCATTATAAATAAGGTCATGAGATCTAAAGATGACTTCATGCAGAAAGTTGTGGCGACGGCTGAGACAATGAAGGCTCTCGTATTCTTTACTCTACTTATGGTAAGTAAGGCACTAGCGGCAAGTGATCTCAAACTAGAGGATTCCTCGTCACACTACTCACTCAAAGCAATTTCATGCATATTAACGACCAAATGATTCCCATCTAAGAACACAGAGATATATGAGGCCTTGACCTCAGATTTCAAGTGCTGCATGATTTACTGGTTTTTGCAGATATGCATGATTTCTGAAGAATTTAATGCATCAATAATCAACATACTTGTTGCACAAAGAGCATAAATAACACAAAACTTACTAGTTTTTAGTATTTTTTTGCACAGGTGCAGTTTGCTACTGTCTTAAATGCAAGAGCACTTGATCTATACTGGAAGGACAATATGAAAGAGCAGTCCATGACAGAAGCCCTTCAAACCAACCTTGCCTCAAACCCCGTCTCCTCAAACAAGCAGAAAGCTGATTGTCACATTCACAAATCACCAATGAAACAAGATAATACACAAGGTGGCGCCAAGAGAAATGAAGAGCCAATCACAGAGTACGGAGCTACAGAGGAAAATTACCAGATGCCCAGTCTTAGTATATACCATGGTGATGTCAAAGCCAATGAACAACCCTTTATGAAGTATGAGTTTAACGAAGATAACCAGATGCCCAGTCTTACTATATACCATGGTGATGCCAAGACAAACATCGAAGAGCCCTTCATTAAAGATGATGCCAAAGAAGAAAATTCCCAGATGCCAAGTCTAAGTATATATCATAGCGATGCCAAGACTAATATTGAAAAGCCCTTCATCAAATATGATGCCAAAGAAAAGGACTTTGATCCAAGTGCTACCATATATCATGGATAATTCAAACTGTATGGCTTTTCGAGAGTCAGAATTTCTATGTGCTGTACTTTACTAGTGAGCCAACTATTGTGTGTAAAATCTGGATTATAAAGAAGAATGAATAAAACAGTTCTGCAGCTGCTGTTATGATTAGTGCACTAGCTAAAGCTTAAAATGCCTGCAAGAGAATATCCAATTCTAGAGTTTCCCCGGATGTCTCAGAAATGGCTTTCGGATCTGTTCATATGTCAAGCAACAAGCCAGATTAGAATTGGCATTTTTAAATGATCTACCACTTCAATAAAGCTTTAACGTTCAAAGTAATCACAATCTACAACTGTAAGGCTTTCAAGGCTAATACAAAAAAGTTTCGGTATCCATATAGATGCTAATTGAAGCTTCTTCCAGCATGTTTTTCATGATTTAGTAATCAATTTCTACACGCTTTTCCTTTTCTAGTATCACTTGAATGACAAGCCATAAAATAGCACTATATCATGATAATAATGTCAAGAACAATGCCAATGGATCCAAACAATATATGCCACAATATGACAGACTAACAGACTGTAACAATGAAACGTTTTTTTAAGCCAAGCTTGTTAAAGAAACAATTTAATTTTACCACCACCTAATGTATGACAACCTTGAGAGCTTTCTACTATGCTTTCACCATGGCTTTGTTTGTGGTAGATTTAGCACAAATAAGTCGCTACTTGGCCATCAATCTTGCCAGTGGTAGAAGAATTTCATGACATTCTCAAGCTCTTCATTTA
Source organism: Stephania yunnanensis (assembly GCA_039657365.1). Lineage (NCBI taxonomy): Eukaryota > Viridiplantae > Streptophyta > Magnoliopsida > Ranunculales > Menispermaceae > Stephania > Stephania yunnanensis. The sequence goes on from CM077585.1 coordinate 61,109,625, forward strand.
TTGGACGATGGCAACACGTAAAAAAATTCTAACAAGAGCAAAACTGTTGTAAATTGGATGACCCTTTAACCAAGCTTATGAATGATCACATTGTCAAGCATGACTCTCACATTGAATTGTAACATCAAGCATAACTTCTACATTGAATGTAACTTGTACACTCTACATAACTTGTATTCAACTCCAATGTATAATCACTTATCCATGTATTGTCATGTAACTTGTAATCCTCTCCAATGTACACCAACTCTTCCATGTATTGTCTATGTTGCTTGTGATGTGTTGTATGACTTGTGGTGTATGTATAACTTGTACACATTGTATAGTACAATTATCATCATCACCAAATGGCCTATATAAAGGGTGCCAACCCCATTGTAATTCACACACCAAGTTGAATGAAAACTTTTCATTCCAACTATCTCATTTCTTCTCTTCTCCTTTGTAGTAGTAGTTTGTAGTAGTAGAAGTTCTTAGTCTTCTATTTCCTTCTCTAGTTCTTAACAAGTTCCAATTCAATTTACGACAAAAACAAGTTTTTTTTTTTTTGTCAAATTTGTTGCATTGATGTTCTTAACACCCATGAAGGATACAAAAATCTATTACAACGAGAGTAATAGAAAATACATGCTATGAAGCTCGGAACAACATCTTCACAAAGAAGGGCAACAATCCCACGCAGGGGACAACAACCTCTCAAAGGAGGGCAACAACCCCACCAAGGGGGAACAAACCCACAAAGGGAACAAAAAACCCTAAATTTCTAAAACAAGACAAGAAAAACAACAAGACTACTGATGCTTCCACCACTGCTATGGCACACGCCACAAAGGCGCCGCTCGTTTCACCATAAAGTCGATCGTTGACATTTGCCACCAAAGGCTTTGAAAACCAACAATGATGTCTCATTATGGCTTCTCATCCGCCTCAAAAACTCAGTCAAAAATGGGGCCATTGGTTGCGGCAACATCGAAACCCACCAGCTACCAGCCACCACTGGATCGACATGAGAAGAAGGAGAGAAGAAGAAAGAAATGGAAATGACGCTTCTAGTGAAGGAAAGGAGGAAGAAAGGGAGAAGGAGGGAAGGACGAAGTGTGGTGTGGGTGTGGGTGTGGGTGTGCGTGGGTGTGGGAGTAGGATTTGGGTGGGTTTTGGTTTAGGGTTTTGGATGAGAGAGAGCTGGTGTTATGTGGGTTTAAGGTTTTAGGCAAAACGAGCTTGTCAATGTAGAAAAAGCAACTTTTTGTGGTGTAATATATATCAATGGTTCATATGTAGGGTGGCAAAAAGTGTTCGGACCCGTTTGTCCGCATTTGTCCGAACTAACTTTAAATGGGTCCGGACATAATTTTCTCAAAATAAATATGGGTCCGAATATGTTTTTTTGTTTGTTTTAAAAAATGGGTCCAAGTCCGGACAAAGTTTCTTAAAAACGAGTACCCGTTTAGCAATTAATTTAAATAATAGTTTATTTATTTATAGGGATATTTTGAAACTTTCATGATGTTTGTATTGTAATTTCACTAATAATGATGTTATTTTTATATGAAAACTTGTAAGACTTGAATTTTGAAATATATAACATGTTTTTTTTATAATGATGAATTTATGGCAACATAAAAATCATGCATTTTTATTAATAATTAGGTGAAAAAAATTATTTATTATATTAAAAAAAGGGTCTCAACAAAAAACAAGTCTTGTATGTTTTAAAAACATACGGGTCCAGACCAAAAAAAAAGTGTTCGTTTCAAAAATGGGTACGGGTCCGGACACTATTTTTAGTTGTTATTAAGGTGGGTGTCTAGACCCGTAGCCGTCCGGACCCTTTTTTTGCCCTTATAATCATATGTAATTGTCTATTTGTATTCATCTACAAATCATATGTACAAATAACATATTGGCAGATATTGGGAAAATCACATTGAGAGGCATCATCCCCTTTTGATCATATGGAATTGTTTGTTTGGATTCATCTACAGATCATATGTACAAATAACAATATCTAAAACAATAAGAAGAATTTGAGGAAGTTGCATGTGCAGCAGTTGTTATGATTAGAGTGTACTCTCTTTCTTTTACTTTCACATACAACAACAACAACAACATAGCCTCAGTCCCAAATTAACTGGGGTCGACTACATTGATCAAACTTTTTTCATTGTGCTCGATTAAGTGCAATATATGTTTGATCCATTTCATGAAAAGTGACAGAAGTTTACGCTGCCTGTCAACCTATCGCAACCCTCCTCCATTTTCCAAGAATGGAAAATGAGCTTGGGGCCTCCCCCCCCACTTTTCGGGTATGAAAAGTGAGTTTGGGACCTCCCTTACCCATTTTTCGGTATTAAATTTTTCGGTATTAAAAAATGGGCGTTAGAGTCCTCCTCCTTTATTCGGACTTGGGACCGCTATGTAGCGCACATAGTGTACAACATAGGTGGAGTTTTCTTTTACTTTCACATATAGAACTAAATTTCCTACAAGACAAGTTTCACTTCTAAACATTTCCCGTCCATTTCATAAATGGCTTATGCTAATAAATCAGTAACAAACAAAATGCCAGATAAGATTTGTCAATTTTAACTGGTCTACCACTGCACATCAAAATATGTCTACATGCTTTCCCCTTGTTGGCAATGCTCAGAAATACAACAAAAATGGCATGGGTATGCAATGCCATTATACTGAAATTGTAGCCCATTTATTTTTCTTTTCATCAAATAACGGCCTGTTTACATTTCGAATAGTTGCAGTACAAATGTTTCTACCCTTGGCATCATCTTCTTCGTCTTCCCTTTTAAAAAAAGCTGATAGCAACTTTAGATGAAGTGCGAATCTGGACAAATGTGCACAATCATGAATGGAGATGGGGGTAGCATGAGTCCAGGAATCATAAGAAGATTTTTTTTTTTGAGGAAAATCATAAGATTTTAATGCTATACAGTATATGCTTATTGCATAAAACACAAATCAATGAAGCAGTTGCACAGATGTTATTTCATTTTATGTCAGAGATACTTGTTGTTTCCTTTTTTACTTTCAGAACTTAAAGGTCTACAAGACAATCTTTATTTCTAGCAGCTCTACAAACACCTGGATTAAAAAGAAGAAAAAATAAAGCACTTGCACAGCTGCTGTGCTGATTAGAGTCTGGCAAAAAAAAGCCTACAAGATAATCTTAATTTTTAAACTGGTTCCTTATATACATAATATATTAAAAAAAAAAACTATCACATTAAAATTGAAACTTTTTAAGTGATCTACCACTAAGCTATTCTTATTCTATAAGAGCAAGGCTTTGATGAATTAATGCAAAATGGTCTAGGCATCCACACACATTATAATTTCTTCCAGCATGTAGTTCATCATTTTATATCAGATGTTCCGTTATGGAAATACTCACATGCACCCTAAAAATGGGAATTTTCACATTACATGAAGGAAAACAAAGTCTAAGGCAAGGTACCACCAGCACTAAACGACCAGCCTGACCAAGTTCAAATCGAGTAACCAAATGGGTCAAATTTTCTTTCAGTTTGCAGATTTTATTTTCTTGATTTACAAATTGTTGCCTTTTTTTGGTAAGGTAAAGAAAACAATGCTAATCAACAGCGTTCAGTTGTGACCTCCACAAGATCGGCCAGTAACAAACTAAATTGTTGCCCTTGAAACCATCTACATGCAACCAAGTTTCTCCTCAACTCTGTCAAAATCATATAGTGGACACGCATCCTAAAAAGGATTTTGATTTAATAAGCATTCAAGGGTGATGAAGAAAATTTAACCAAGATACAACTACGCATGCATGTTTCTCACACGGGTGGGAAATAATTACCCCGACAACCATGTCAGTAATTTTCAATTATTAAAAAACAATACTCAACAAATCAAGTCAAGCATGCCTGAGCCCAACTTGAGAGCATCTAAAATTAAGTCTTCTGATAGCATGATGATGGCATCAAGAGTAGTATGAATGGTCCCAAACTATGTGCCACAATATAACACTACAAGAAAATGCATTTTTACAACAAGGCAAGCTCACGGTAGAAATTATTTACTATTAACCACCATCGATTTATGATGGGCTAGAAAGTTTTCTACAGCGGGTAGAGATTTGTCAAGGGACCCAAAAAAAATAAAATAAATAAAACAGTCTGAAAAGCTAAGCTCATGGTAGATTTTGTTCAAGTTGCTACTCTCTACTAGCAATAGAAAGATTTCTTGGCATTTATAAGCTCGACTACATTAGACAATGATAACAAGTTAATAGTTTCTACCATGAGTAAACACACTTGCCTACAATATAAAAAAATTTAAAAAATTTAAAAAATTTAAAAAATAAAATAAAATTCTTGTAGTGTAATATAAACCTTCGAATCATATGAAGTAATAACACACTGGCGACTATGGACAAATTCACTATGAGAGACCTCACCACCTGATGACCCTTGCAGAAAGTCGATTCGAACTAGTTGTGGAGGCTAACCACAAAAATGAGACATGGAGCACCAAAATCAAATAATGATAACTAATCATATATAATTAAAATCCAATTAAAACCATATGATTATAATGTATTGGATTTAGACGTTTCGTATGTAGCCAAAGAATTTAATTGTTTACTATCCTTAACCATGAGGACCTAGAAACCAAGGATTGATTAATTATTGCCAAGATTTCAAATTGAAATGTACTAATTTGTCCCCAATTTCAAATTATAGATAGTAGTAACTTCATTTAAATGTATGCGAAAGTTCCACCGTTATCAAATCTCCTCAAATAAATATTCCAAATTAAATAGTTCAAGTTGATTTTCACCAAGACACATTCCTAAACAGAACCAACATAATCTTAAGTTTTCAGTATTATTTTAGGTGCTCCCTCGCTTAGTCTTTGAGGCCATTTACCCCAACTAATTCAGATCGACTTTCAACAAGGTCCACAAGAGCTAGGTCCCCCATCGTAATTTTTTCAAACCCGTAGCTCGAAGTCAAGATCTCTTTCTAGTCAATGGCATTAAGTCCCAACCACTTAATCCAATTGCCATTTCTAGTTTCGATATTAACTGGAGCAACAGGATAGCCTTCCACATCCTTATGCTGCATTAAGGTTTTGCCACATTACTTCATTAACACACACTCTTGATGTTCATCATGCTAAAGATCATATGCCTCCATAAACCCTAGCTAAGGAAAACCCTATGGAAAAAAAAAAAAAATCTAACCAAACCAGAGAGATTCATAGAATATGTTTGATTCGAAGTATAAGAACAGAGAAACGATTAAACAGTGACCTCTTCGAAGAATTCATCCTCTGTAAACGTGTACACCACAAAGATCTGGCAATGGCGAACAATCAACTCTTCACCTGATTGTAATCGACGAAGCAGATCTCGATTCGATCAGAGAAACACGAATTGTAAACACAACAACACGATTCAACAACAGAAGCTCAAAAACAATCAGAAATCGAGAGAACAAAACCTGTGCGAAGATCGCGAATTTCGAAATCTGAGAGCGAGCGAGAGGAACAAATTTGGTACTCCTTTTGAACTCCACGAAAGCTACGTTTCTGAATTCAGAGTTCTGGTTTTGAAAACCATTTTAAAAGCGCGCGCCAAACACGCCACTCTCGTTTCATGCAGCGGAGGCCAGTCTCGTAAATTAAAAGAACACGCGGGGCATTTTCTTTTCCCGGGCGAGCCAAAACAAACACAAACAAACGAAATCCCCACCGCCGAAATGTACACGTCATCGATCCGTTCACTCTCAATCAACGGCTCTAGCAGCACGAGATGCTAGCACAGAGAACCCGAGTCGAGTCGGTCTCGACGCGCTCCGAGTCATCCGACTCAACCAAACGCGGTGGAGAGTTTTATAGGTTTTTGTTGATCAACATCGCTTCGTCATCGCAGAGAGAAACCCAAGAATGGAAAAAATTTTGAATTTCTTCGCGAGAGTTCGTTCGTTTGTTCGATTTCGAAGTTAGGGTTTCGGTTTTGAACTATATATAGTTCCGAATCTGATGCTTCGTTGTTGTCTTCGTCGTCGTCGTCGTCGTTGTGGTTCGTTCGGCGGTGCGGTCATGGAAGTGAAGTGATCAGCTCGATCGGAGTCGTTCGCGTTCGTTCGCGTTCGTTCGCGTTCATTCGGTAATTCGTGAACTCTGTAAGTTGTTTTTGCGATTTCGATTGAAAAACTAGGGTTTGTTGTTGTTGATGGACGAGATTTGGGAGAGAGCGGTGGAGACGGCGCTTGAAGGTCAAGCGGACGTTTCTGCTCGATCTCTAACCCTAGATGGAGCTGTGAAGTGTTATCAGGGACGATTGCCTCCATCGTCGCTGTTAGAGAAGTTCGAAAACCTCGAACATCTATCGATAGCGAACGTCGGAGTGTCGTCGTTGGAGAATTTCCCTCACTTGAGGAATCTCCAAAGGCTGATCCTTTCGGACAATAGAATCGCGGGTGGACTCGAGTTTCTGGTCGCGGCGGGATTGGAGTCGTTGAGGGATCTTGATTTGTCGAATAATCGGATTCAATCGGTTGAGGATTTGGAGCCATTGGCGAGGCTTCATCTAGTGTCGTTGGATTTGTATGAGTGTCCGGTTACGCGGGTTAGAGATTATAGGTCTAAGGTGTTTGGATTGATTAGGAGTTTGAAGTACTTGGACAAGATGGATGTGGAGGAGAATGAGCGGCCGGAGTCGGACGAGGAAGAGGAGGAGGATGATGATCCGGGGAGTGGGGAAATTGATGGGGAGGATAGGAATGGGAAGATGAGTAATGGTAGGAGGGGGAGTGAAGGGGTGCTTTATGTGGATGAGGATGAAGAGAGTGATGCGGACGAGGAGGAGACGGAGACGGAGGCTGGGGCGAGAGTTGGAAATGGGTCTACTTCTCATTCGAATGGTTTTGCAGTGGTTGGATCGATCAATGGGGATGAGGAGTATGAAGATGTGGAGGAAGAGGATGAAGATGATTTGGGTGAAGAAATCGATGAGGAAGAGGGCGAGGATGAAGAAGTTGTTGAGGTTCAAAAGATTGATGAAAGCGGGGATGAGGAAGATGGAGTTGAGGAGGATGAAAATGGAGAGGAGGAAGTTGATGATGACAATGAGGAGGATACGGAACCTGGAGTTAGGAGGAGAGAATTGGTTAGCACTGATGGGGAAATTGACGGGCATGATCATGAAGAAGATGACGATGAGAATGGGGAGATCGGCGAGGAAAATGGTGATGGTCTGGAAGATGCAGAATACGAAGATGACGGCGAAGATGAGGTGAGATAAGTCTTTTTCTGAGGAATCATTTAGTTTTTCTTGGCTTACGATTTCATGATTTTAGATATCATTGCCAGTTGTTATATAATATATTTCATTGTTTTCTCAATTTGCAAATACCTGGACTAACTTGTTTTTCTATGATTTAGGTTGTGCTGAAATATAATTTATGTTGTTTTTAACCAACTTTATTGACTTGCCCAATAAGTTGTCGTGCTTCTACCGTTTCAGTTTTACAACCACAATTTCAATTCCAGACTAATGCAGTTTATTGTTGAACAAACTTGCATTATAAAATTTGAAGTTTTTTATCTGCTGTTATTAAGTTATGTGTATTGTTGCAGTGATCCTAATTTGTTCTCCTATAATGATTGCATTTTTTTCCCTACTATAATGCCTCGTTTGCTTGCTCGTATTTAACGATGCATAAACTGACAAGTTTAGTTGTTTTGATTGTTTTTCAAATGAGGAAGCACATTGACATTGGGTTCTTTAGTTTTTGATATCTGAATCGGGTGTGGTCTGAAAATACTAAACGATGTTCAGTTAGCTTACGGTAATGTTTCTTTAAGTTGCTTATATATAAATGTTCTACAATTTTTGGTAGCCTTTTTTTATTTGAACTGTAGACATGTAAAAATGTTTGCAATGTACTCATAAATTTTAGACCTCGAAGCCTTCTCACATGTAAAAATGTTTGCAATGTACTCATAAATTTTAGACCTCGAAGCCTTCTCAATTTCATTTTAGTTGTCTGCCAGTGCTACATCTTTTTTTGCTCTTACTTATTGTGTCGGCTGCTTTAAGAATGTTTCTTATTATTTGAAATGAGGATAGTTATAAACCTATTAGTTTTACTGAATGTCTTTTCCGGCATGGTACATGTTATTTATTGTTTGCCGTAATTGCCGTTAGATTATCTGTTCTGTGCTTACTTCATTGAGGTTGTCGTTTACTAAGATTTGAGCTAAATCCGGCTAGGTGTGTTTCTGACCTTTAAACGTACTCGAGAATTCTTATTTCGTATTGAAGTTGACTGAAGATTTTCAAATTCAGCTGTTGATTGCCATGTTATAGACAGTTGAGAGATGATAGCTATTGTCTTCAAAGTTGTTACCTTATGTTGTTTCTGCCCTTTAATTGTTTATAGTAGCTAGCTAGATATTCTACATTTTGGCCAAAACTATCATCCGCGCAATTCCTGAGCAAGAATATTCATGCAGTGGTATTCTTTGCGCTTGCACATATTTCCTGTAAAGATCAATTTTGGTTAATCTCAACAGATGATTCGATTTAACCTTTTCTTGATGTTAATTATGTAGGATGACGGAGCGGAGTTCCTTGTCCAGCCGATTGGGCAAGTTGAGGGTGACAGTGACGCTGAGCTTGACAATGCAGAGGACGAAGCCGATGAGGATGTTGAAGATGGAGATGAACATGATAAAACCCAGTTGCAGCAGCCATCATCCTCTCACTCCAAAAGGAAGAGAGATGGTGGAGGCAACGAGGACGATGAAAGCATTGTGGATGCTAAATCCAGGAAACATCATTAATTTTAGACTGTTTTAATGTAGCAAAAGATTGGGGACATGAGAGGTTAAGCGAAGGCTGATGATGCCCAAGATTTTTAGGTCACTCTTATGGGTTTGGCGGGACAAGAAGGGTGGGTATTTTGGCGGGTATAAAGAACCTACTACGCTACCCTTGTTCAAAAAGTCATTAGTATTTCTTCTTTACCGTTGCTTTTCAAATTTCAGTTGCAACCTCTCGCCCTCTTTGCTCGCCAAATATGTTACAAATAACTATTGATTGTCCGTTGGAAGAGCAAGTTCCAGTGCCTTGTATGAACATGGTTGAATGGGTTATTATGTGGTTATGGACACTTGAGGAGTCTCTGTTGGGTGTTAACATTACATTTTGTTTCTTGTGGTCAATATATCATGTAGTGTGACAGGGTGTTGTCAATCTAATACTTTTCTTTAAAGAAAATATCAGGGTGACTCGAAATGAATAGGTAGTTGTTCATGTCTTTTAATATATTCATCGATCTGTGTGAGCTTGAAACAACAAAAAATTCACATAATTATGCCTCTTGAACTCCATCTCGACTACTTAATAATGGTAAATAGTAGTATTCTTCATTCAAATGGCTCAATAATATTACGACAAAATCACTTAGTTCAAAAATCACCATTAAAGGCACCACCCAACATCCTATCTGATATGTTTGGGAGTTGACCTAAAAAAAAATGAAAAATATCCGCGCAATACACATGATGATGAGAATGATGAATTACTCGAACCAAGATTCAGTGGTGCGTTAATTATTCATGGCACATGTTAAATTTTCCTTCTTCTCACACCTGCGTGAACGACATACCCATGACACTTCTCTGCAAGCTCGTGAGTTTTTTTTATATATTGTCACCAACTTGACCACCTTCAACTCATAAATGTATAATTTTAATCTAAAAAGCCTCGACACCAATTGAGATATGCACTTAGAGGCCGACTCTAGCTTAGCGCCATCCTCGCACCATTTTGGCATGAGGCTATAGTTAATGCTAAATTTTTGATGCAAATAGATTAGAGATGACTTTACATACTTTATTATGAAGTTGCACTTACGCAATGTATGACTAACTTTCGGTCTACACATCTCCAACAGCGTATAATCACCAAATATTATACATTCTTATAAAATATAACCACGTAAGCACCAAAAATTATAATTCAATTAGGAAAAATAATTTTTGGCATCATCTAACTTACACTCCAAAGTTCGATCGGGGTTGGGAGCCAATCACATCCTCCTTGGGATATACACATCACGTGTTCTGCATTTGGAACTGTGACGGCCCCAACTACAAATAACGGCACCGCCCGGCTTAATCCCTTAATTAAGCCCTAATCTCCCTATAGGACGTAACAAAGAATTAGTCAGCCTTAGTTAAACACCTACACACCTACCATTTATGATACCACCTACAGTTAACTTAATTGTTCTAGTGACTAACTTATAGTTGTCTATAAATCAGAGTTACTAAATTTTTTTTTCTAACAAGTTTTTCAGCGGAAGTCTTATTTAGTTACTAGTGGAAATGAAATCATAAGGCCTAACCTATTGTGGAAAAATCAGGAAATAGTGATCACATGCATATATAAACAAAAATGGTGATATATATAACATGTGTCCAGTTCTATATTCTTATCACTCAACCCAAAAAGCAAACTAGCATGTACATAAAAAATGTTATATAAAAGCATACAAAACGTACAAAAGTATGTCGTACCAGTCCTCTACCGGCTCAGAGGTAGTCAACAATCTTCTCTTTGTCTGGTCTGCTACTCGGCTGATCTGCACCCACCGTCACAAACTAGATGGTGAGTACATGAAATAATTTAATTAACACTAAGAGACATCGATCCACATTCTCGAATAGGCAACAAGTATCAAATTGCATAATTTAAATAGAAACTATGCTGAAAGAAACATCATGCAAAGAGATACTAGAGTTAATCAAATATGAAACTGACTCAAGGTTAAGTAGTAATAGATTAGGGTCGGTCGGCCGCGATCTTCATCACATCAGCCTATCTACTACAATTTGAGCTTTTTTATATATCATTTTATTACAAATTGAGCTCTATATCATAATTTCAAAAGGTCGTACGTACGATACGCATTTTCTATTCCAAGTGAATTAGTCGTCACCGGAATGTATACTTGCTAACATACCCGAGTTTTAAAACTCGTCATGTTCACCCAAGTTATTCTTGCGCCAACAAACCCCGAGGTCCGGTTACCTCGTTCGAGGCACGTTACCTCGTGTATCATGCAAGGTAGTGGAGAAATTCCATAACATCCCGGCGAGTCTAGTGACCCCCGTATGAAAGCTGAATTTCTATCATCAAATGACCCTAACCACAAGAACCACTTTCATGTTCAATAATGACACATCATTGAAATCTAAGATATGTATTAGCATACTAATGCACAAAGGATTTGAGTCAAATTAAACAAACTATCCTAATAGCATGCTATATCACTGACTTCCACAAACAACAATCAACATGACATAGTATAGGAATTAGAATCAATGATATACAAAATAGTGTATGCTATGAACATCATAAAATGAGCAACTGAACAAGTCATAGCATATGGATTTCAAAGGCAATTTAGTTCAAATAACTGAGAAGAAATAAATAAATGGAATGAAATGTAAATAAATGTCTCAAATCAATTTACTTACAAATATACTCAGATATATTGATGTGCGCTCGGACGGGTTCAAAGCCGATGTGACTTGGGGATGCGAGTTTTGATGATCTCACTCTAGCACTTCTCACGTGCGAAATACCCAAAGTGCAAGGTTACCTATGTCATTGTTGGGTTTTGGGGTTCATACGCAACGGAAATTACAAAACAATTTTGACAAAAACCCCAACAGGATCTGAATCTAATTCCATTCAAAACGTTTAAACCGTGAAAAACTTAATCATACCTCAGTCGCAATATACATTTCTGAAGGTTGATCGATCTCTAAGGCGCTGCCAACGACGAACGCCCTCTATCAGCAGTCCACACACGAACGGCGGCCGAGATTTGAAGTGCTAGCTTCGAGAGAATACCAAATCCTTTTGTTTCTCTCCAAAACGATCTAGAGCATACCAAAAACCCTAAGTCGTTTCCAAAACGAAAAATAAAGTTTCGCCCTATTAATCTTTTTGTGTGTGTTCTAACTTAAAGCGTCTATTTATACAACCCTTGTATATAGACGGTTAAGTAAATTACACATATACCCTTACTTAACGAAGTATAAGTGTAATACACCACAAGGACGTTTCTGTCATGAATTTTATCACATAAAATTCATTTTTTACGAATCATCTTAAAATCTCGCAAAACCATTCTTAGTGTGCGACCCAATAGGCTCATACAACGTTGGCAGTGTAACAAAACACATTTTGGTATACAAGTCATAAGCAGTCTCTAGCAAGACATTATGACTACCCAAGTTGTACGAATATCAAATCGATACAACCTAATCAATAGTGTATATAACATCCTTTTGTCACACGATATCCTTTTGATCAAACATAAGGCATGGAATTGTTATCCAACATGTTCAATCGTACTAGTCTCGATCTCTAGGTAGACTGAAAACATCCAAGTGACATTGATCAATATCAATTCACTTAAACTAGGCCTTTTAACGGTCTAACACATCGAGGGATCCACTAGATATCTCTCTTTATATGAAAGGGACAAATTCTATCTCGATTACACAACTTCATCACATTGCTCACTTTGATAACCAATCACAACTTTTATAATCGTCGAGTTAAAGACAACGTTTGATTGTGTCAAATCACTGTGTTCCTAATGTTGAAGTCTCTGGTAATCTCAAGTCAGAGGACTGGAATATATACCTATCATGAGAAACGACTATGACTTAATCCATGTGATATTCTCATAACGGGTCGGTCCAGTACTTTGTTCCCTAACAAGTACTCGTATCTTGATTCGTATCCCTATACGTATAATCATCATATGATCATCAATCAAGACTCACACTAGTCTTAATTCATTATAGTTCCCAGTATAATGATCGACTAGGGACATTTATGATATTTACGTAAATACCCATGGATCTTATTATAATGTAAACATGCAAATTAATTATAATAAACAGCAAATTGAATCCTCTATTTTATTAACTAAAAGTATTCATAAAGACAGTTAATGGATTGACCTAGGGCACATGCCCCATCAGTCATTACCCCAAAAACTGAGGGCTGTTACGTCCTTCCACGACGCTTAAAGCGTGCGAGTATTTAGAGAGAGAGAAACACTTCTAATCCCAATATTTGCCAGAACAAACACACCAAACCTCAATCCCAGCCGTTCCTCCATCCAGGTCACCGATCCGCCTACCTCTAATCCAATGGCCCCTACAACGCACAACACTCACCCGAGTCCACTCACCCTGATTCACCGATTCCCTCATCACAATAAATATAGAGAGAGAAATCGAGAGTGAGAGAGACAGAGAGACAGAGAGCGCTCTAGGGTTTTGTTCGTCGATCGCAACTTCATCTCTTGTGAACAGAGTCGCAGAGCTCGATTTGCGAAGATTTTAAAGGTTAGGGTTTGTTCAAAGATCGAATCTTGATTTGAATTTGTTGTTAGGGCTTGTTCAATTGCGAGACGTTGCATTAGGGTTTCGGATTTTCGATCTTCGATGACAGTGTGAGTGATAATCGACCGTCGATCGTCATTCGTGGAAGTGACGAGCTGGATTGTTGTTCGGTAACGCATCTGTGATCTCAGATTCTCTGTGTTGTGTTTTTTTAGGGTTTTGGATTGAAAAGCTAGGGTTTGATTGTTGTGAATGGATGAGATTTGGGAGAGAGCCGTGGAGACGGCGCTCGAAGGCCAAGCGGACTACGCTTCGGCGTGGTCGCTAACCCTAGATGGAGCTGTGAAGTGTTATCAGGGACGATTGCCTCCATCGTCGATGTTAGAGAAGTTCGAAAACCTCGAACATCTATCGATAGCGAACGTCGGAGTGTCGTCGTTGGAGAATTTCCCTCACTTGAGGAATCTCTAAAGGTTGATACTTTCGGACAATAGAATCGCGGGTGGACTCGAGTTTCTGGTCGCGGCAGGACTGGAGTCGTTGAAGGATCTTGATTTGTCGAATAATCGAATTCAATTGGTTGAGGATTTGGAGCCATTGGCGAGGCTTCAACTAGTGTCGTTGGATTTGTATGAGTGTTCGATTATGCGGGTTAGAGATTATAGGTCTAAGGTGTTTGGATTGATTAGAAGTTTGAAGTACTTGGATAAGATGGATGTTGAGGAGAATGAGCGACTGGAGTCGGACGAGGAAGAGGATGAGGATGATCCGGGGAGTGGGGAACTTGATGGGGAGGATAGGAATGGGAATATGAGTAATGGTAAGGGGAGTGAAGGGGTGTTTTATGGGGATGAAGATGAAGAGAGTGATACGGACGAGGAGGAGACGGAGACGGAGGCTAGGGCGAGAGATGAAAATGGGTCTACTTCTCATTCGAATGGTTTTGCAGTGGCTGGATCGATCGATGGAGATGAGGAGTATGAAAATGTAGAGGAAGAGGATGAATATAATTTGGGTGAAGAAATCGATGAGGAAGTGGGCGAGGATGAAGAAGTTGTTGAGGTTTAAGAGATTGATGAAAGCAGGGACGAGGAAGATGGAGTTGAGGAAGATGAAAATGGAGAGGAGGAAGTTGATGATGACAATGAAGAGGATCCGAAACCTAGAGTTAGGAGGAGAGAATTGGTTAGCATTGATGGGAAAATTGACGGGCATGATCATGAAGAAGATGACGATGAGAATGGGGAAATCGGCGAGGAAAATGGTGAGGGTCTGTAATGTTGGGTTTTGGGGTTCATGAGCAACAAAGATTACAAAACAATTTTGACAAAAACCCCAACAGGATCCGAATCTAATTCCATTAAAAACGTTTAAACCATGAAAAACTTAATCATACCTCAGTCGCAATATACCTTTATGAAGGTTGATCGATCACTAAGGCGCTGGCAACGACGAACGCCCTATAACAGTAGTCTACACACGAACGACGACCGAGATTCGAAGTGCTAGCTTCGAGAGAATACCAAACCTTTTATTTTCTCCAAAACGATCCAGAGCATACCAAAAACCCTAAGTCGTTTCTAAAATGAAAATAGAGTTTCGGCCTTTTAATCTTTCGTTCGTGTATTCTAACTTAAAACGTCTATTTATACAACCTTTGTATATAGATGGTTAAGTAAATTACACATATACCCCTACTTAAAGAAGTATAAGTGTAATACACCACAAGGACGTTTCTGTCATGAATTTTATCATATAAAATTCATTTTTCTGAACCATCTTAAAATCTCGCAAAACCATTCTTAGTGTGCGACCCAATAGGCTCATACAACGTTGGTAGTGTACCAAAACACATTTTGGTATACAAGTCATAAGTGGCCTCTAGCAAGACATTATGACTACCCAAGTTGTACGAATATCAAATCGATACAACCTAATTAATAGTGTATATAACATCCTTTTGTCACACGATATCCTTTTGATCAAACATAAGGCATGGAATTGTCATCCAACATGTGCAATTGTACTAGTCTCGATCTCTAGGTAGACTAAAAACATTCAAGTGACATTGATCAATATCAATTCACTTAGACTAGGCCTTTTAACAGTCTAACACATCGATGGATCCACTAGATATCTCTCTTTATATGAGGGACAAATCATATCTCGATTACACGACTTCATCACATTGCTCACACGGTAACCAATCACAACCTTTATAATCGTCCGGTTAAATACAACGTTTGATAGTGTCAAATCACTATGTTCCTAATGTTGAAGTCTGGTAATCTCAAGTCAGAGGACTGAAAAATATACCTATCATTAGAAACAACTATGACTTAATCCATGTGATGTTCTCATAGCGGGTCGGTCCAGTACTTTGTTCCGTAACAAGTACTTGTGACCTTGATTCGTATCCTTATACGTATAATCATCATATGATCATCAATCAAGACTCACACTAGTCTTAATTCATTATAGTTCACAGTATAATGATCGACTAGGGACATTTAGGATATTTCTGTAAATACCCATGAATCTTATTATAATGTAAACATGCAAATTAATTATAATAAACAGCAAATGAAATCATCTATTTTATTAACTAAAAGTATTCATAAAAACAGTTAATGGATTGACCTAGGGCACATGCCCCAACATGTAAGATGTAGAATATGAAGTAGATGGCGAAGATGAGGTGAGATAAGTCTTTTTCAGAGGAATCATTTGGTTTTGCTTGGCTTACGACTTCATGATTTTAGATATCATTGCCAGTAGCTATATAATATATTTCATTGTTTTGTCAATTTGCGAATGCCTGGACTAACTTGTTTTTCCATGATTTAGGTTTTGCTGAAATATAATTTATGTTGTTTTTAACCAACTTTATTGACTTGCCCAATAAGTTGCCGTGCTTCTACCTTTTCAGTTTTACAACCACAATTTCAATTCCAGACTAATGCAGTTTACTGTTGAACAAACTTGCACTATAAAATTTGAAGTTTCTTATCTGCTGTTATTGAGTTATGTGTATTATATATTGCAGTGATCCTAATTTGTTCTCCTATAATGATTGCACTTTTTTCCTACTATAATGCCTCGTTTGCTTGCTCGTATTTAACGATTCATAAATTGGCAAGTTTAGTTGTCTTTGATTGTTTTTCAAATGAGGAAGCAAATTGACATTGGGTTCTTTAGTTTCTGATATCTGAATCGGGTGTGGTCTAAAAATACTAAACGATGTTCAGTTAGCTTACGGTAATGTTTCTTAAGTTGCTTATATATAAATGTTCTACAATTTTCGATAGCCTTTTTTTATTTGAACGGTAGACATGCAAAAATGTTTGCAATGTACTGATAAATTTTAGACCTCGAAGCCTTCTCAATTTCATTTTAGTTGTCTGCTAGTGCCACACCTTTTTTTGCTCCTGCTTATTGTGTCGGCTGCTTTAAGAATGCTTCTTATTATTTGAAATGAGGCCAGTTAGAAACCTATTAGTTTTACTGAATGTCTTTTTCGGCATGGTACATGTTATTTATTGTTTGCGGTAATTGCCGTTAGATTATCTGTTCTGTGCTTAATTCATTGAGGTTGCCATTTACTACTTAGACTGAGCTAAATCTGGCTAGGTGTCTTTCTGACCTTTAAACGTACTCGAGAATTCTTATTTTGTACTGAAGTTGACCGAAGATTTTCAAATTCAGATGTTGATTGCCATGTTATAGACAACTGAGAGAGGATAGCTATTGTCTTCAAAGTAGTTACCTTATTCCGTTTCTTGCCCTTTGATTGTTTATAGTAGCTAGCTGGATTCTAGATTTTGGCAAAAACGATATTCAGTGCAATTCTTGAGCAATAATATTCATACAGTGGTATACTTTGTGCTTGCTCATATTTCCTGTAAAGAGCAATTTTAGTTAATCTCAACAGATAGTTCGATTTATCCTTTTCTTGATGTTAATTATGTAGGATGACGGAGCGGAGTTCCTTGTCCAGCCGATTGGGCAGGTTGAGGGTGACAACGACGCTGAGCTTGACAATGTAGAGGACGAAGCCGATGATAATGTTGAAGATGGAGATGAACATGATAAAACCCAGTTGCAGCAGCCTTCATCCTCTCATTCCAAGAGGAAGAGAGATGGTGGAGGCGACGAGGACGATTAAAGCATTATGGATGCTAAATCCAGGAAACATCATTAATTTTAGATTGTTTTAATGTAGCAAAAGATTGGGGACACGAGAGGTTAAGCGAAGGCTGTTGATGCCCAAGATTTTTAGGTCACTCTTATGGGTTTGGCGGGAAAAGAAGGGTGGGTATTTTGGTGGGTATAAAGAACCTACTATACTACCCTTGTTCAAAAAGTTGTTAGTATTTCTTCTTTATCGTTGCTTTTCAAATTTCAGTTGCAACCTCTCGCCCTCTTTGCCCGCCAAATATGTTACAAATAATTGTCTATTGTCCGTTGGAAGAGCAAGTTCCAGTGCCTTGTATAAACATGGTTGAACGCGTTATTATGTGGTTACGAACACTTGGGGAGTCCCTGTTGAGTGTTAACATTACATTTTGTCTTGCATGGCATGGATGACATGATTGATACGTAAGTTGCGTTAGAGGAATAATGGCTTACGAGAGCAAATTTGCCAAGTCGTAGAGAGGAATTATATAGGTAGTTTATGCTCAGGAAGTAGGCCTCGGTTGGATCGTTTGGCTTCACAATAATGTTACGTCTTGCCCCATAAAATGTACAATTTCAAATTTTCAACTGCCTGGCTATATACTTTTGAGCTTGTAAAATATTAATGGTAGTTAAGTTAAATTTTTAACTCCACCTATGTTGTACACTATGTGCGCTATATAGCTGGTCCCAAGTCGGGATAAACGAGGAGGACTCTGACGCCTATTTTTTCATACCGAAAAATGGGTAAGGGAGGTCACAAACTCACTTTTTATACCCGAAAAGTGAGGGAGGGAGGCCCCAAGCTCATTTTTCATGGAGGCACTACAAAAAAATAGCAAATCAGAAACGGAATTAGAAACGGAATAAGTTCCGTCTCTAAATTAAAAAGCTAGCGAAGGAATTGAGACGGAAATATTCAGAGACGGATTTGAGACGGATCAGAGACGGAATTAGAGACGGAATTAAATTCCGTCTCTGAAAATGGCGCCAACATTCCCACCAAAAATTTCATTTATTACAACCGTCCGTTACGTCTCGAGATTCGTGCATGGTTCGATCTCAATGATTCAAAAGACTCTCTCTCTCTCTCTCTCTCTCTCTCTCTCTCTCTCTCTCTCTCAACCCTAAACGCCCAATCTCTCTCTCTCTCTCGCTCAACCCTAAACCAACAACACGCCACTCGCTTTCGCCTTCTTCGCCGACCTTCTCTCTCGCCGGTCCCGCCGCTCTGCCTTCTCTCTCGCCGGCCTTTCTCTCGCCGGTCCGCTGCTCTGCCTTCTCTTCGCTTCGCCTTTTCTCTCGCACGGTCAGCCGCTGCTGCTTTTCTTTCTCTCGCCGCTTTTCTCTCGCTTCGGGTCGCGCCGCTCTGCCTTCTCTCTCGCCGGGGCCTTCTCTCTCGCCCGATCGCCGCTGCTCTGCGCTTCTCTCTCGCCGGTCTTCCGCTCTCGCCTTTCTCTCGCTCGGCTTCTCTCTCGCCGGCTGCTCTGCCTTTTCTCTCGCCGGTCACCGCTTCGCCTTCTCTCTCGCCGCCTTTCTCTCTCGCCGGTCACCGCTCTACCTTCTCTTTCGCTCTGCCTTTCTCTCGCCGGTCACCGCTCTGCGCTTTTCTCTTCGCCGGAGGCCCTCATTGTGTCCTCTTCGCCGTTTCGAGAAGGTTCGATCTCTCTCTCTCTCTAGAATTTCGTCGATAAGGTTGGGAAGTGGTTTCAGCTCTGTCCTTCACTCACTGGGAAAATCTCGTTTAGGTTGAAGATAAGGTTGGGGTGCAGGGGAAGGTTAGGGTTTTGATTTTTTTTGTTGAATACTTGAACTTTCAGTGATTTCTATGTGTTTTGGTGCACCGACTGCTCTTCTTCTTCACTTTCAGTTCCTTTGATTTTCAATTTTTTTCTTCAATAGTTTAAGCTTTGGTATTTAGGTTTGAAATCCATTTGATAATCTTTGTTGATCAAGTATTGTGTTGTTGTTCAATATGGCTTAAATTGAAATTTGGATTTGTGTGATTAGTGAGTTGGCTAAATTTGGTTAGCCTTAAATTGAAATTTGAATTTGTGTGATTAGTGATTAGTGATTAGTGAGTTGGCTAAATTTGTAGATTTGTGTGATTTTCAATATAGACAAGTAAAAGTTTCCATGTATAAATCCAAAAAAATAGTTTCCATGTATAGTGATCTTGTATAAATCCCATAAGATTTTTAATATGAAAACCTCTTGGTAGGCTTTCTTACTTACAAAGTAATTGGTGATTAATCTTATGAGATATATGGTTGTGAATCTAAATTTCTTATGGATCTTGCTACACATGCATGTGAGGTTATATTAATTGAATATCTTGAACTTGTAGTCTTTAGGTATATGTCCTATTATTTCTCAATTTGTGTAAGTTTGTATTTGAGGTTTTTTTTTCAACCCTTCTTTGCTTCGTAGTAGGTCCTTCATTTACCTTGAAAGGCCTTGTGAGGTCATTTAGACATCCAATTTTAGTTTGCTTATATTCTATGGTTCTACCTCAATGTTCATTGAGTCTTTTTGTTTTCCTCATGTGGCGGACTTTATTCAAATTTGATAAATGTATACTTTGGTTTTAAGAAAATTAGTAGGTTATTGAATAAATTTATGGATGCTTGATACATCTTGACTTTGGTAGATCTTGTGTTGAGTTTTTCGAATGTTGTGTAAGTTTAGCTGATCGCTACGCAATGAACAGATCCTATTAGATGAGTATCGTATATACCTTGACTTTAGAAGTTTCCAATGCAAGTGGTGCATAATAAGTGATGACCATTATTGTGATGAGACAGTCTACTCCAATGAGGGTAAAGTTTTATTCAAGTTGTTGCATGTTTGTGCGAGGATCACTACGATTCCGATGCCAAGTAAATTTTCTTTCATTTTCTTTTTTTCGTTTTTGCAAATTAGTAACACTTCTCCAAATATTGTGCTCTAAACCATGTTTTGAGCTCATGTCTCGCATTATGTCAATCCTTTAATTTTTAATGCCATTTGAAATTGTTGTCCTTCAAGTGGGAAACTATATTCCAATTTCGCCAAGACGGGATGATGTAGCATTTTTGCATACAAGAAGGGAATGGAATGGAAAGCCAGTAAAATGCTTCTCCCATACAAGCAACTTTGTAGTGAGAAAAAGGTAAAGTTTTCTATGTTAACCTTCAAGCCTATAAAAACAAGCATATTAGAGAATTCAATGGCAATGGTATGTTAGATGTTTCTCTTTAGTTGTTTTTTAGACTAACTATTGATGTGAATTTGAATCATTCTTTTTCCTTTTAGGGACTTGAAAATGGTTCTCTTTAGTTGTTTGATGCATAATGGATTTATGACATAAGTAGCTAATGAGTAGTAATTATAAACTATTTATTCGGATTTTATCTTTTATAGTTTCAGCTCAATGTGCCAAACAATTTATTAGAATTTTATTAGAAATTTGCTACTTGCTTACAATGTATTCTTTTTGGAACTTTGTAGGAAAGCGATAGGCTTAGACAAGTGATTGAGAAGGAAATGCTAAAAGTCGAGGTAAGTTTGTTCTTCCCAAAATGACTTGTAATTTTTCCACATGACCTTATTAAATGTGTAAATTCACAAATGTTTAGTTTAGTTAACAGTTTCATGCTTAATAGAGTTGTCTAATGACTCTGCTCTTTGTATTGTTGAAATAGAGCATTTTGACTTAAAACATAAGTCATAAACCAAAGATAGAGATGGGCAAAACATTGGTTAAATATTTAAGAGAAAGAAGTAGTTAAGTTCATACTTCACAACTTAAAAGGTATCCTAGTTCCTCATAAGCCATAAACCAATGATCTATAATTTGCATTGTTGTTTGAATAAGGATATGTCTTCTTTAAATTTAGGCAATAACAAGTCCATATCATTTTTTTTGGTGTGATCAATAGTTTGATACTCATTAAGTTCATACTTCACAACTTAAAAGGTATCCTAGTTCCTCATCAAGTTGATATTGTCAAACTCAACCTATGTAGAATATTGTGTGCTCTAGATAAAGGTAAAGGAGTCACCGTCACGCTTGGAAAATAAGGGGTGGGTTGCAATAGGTGAAAGCCAATGTAAATCGATCTTTATGAAATGGATTAAACAGTTTATTGTTTGGTTCTTGAAAGTTAAAAAAGCTCGGTTTGAAATGAGATGAGTGAGCTTATGATAAATTTTGTAGCTTGTGAAAGTTGATTGATTGAAAATAGTCTTATGAGTTTTTTGGTCTATCTATGAGGTAGCATATTTTTGTTTTCTTATATGTTTTTAGAAAATGAAGATAAAAGTGAAAATGACAAACATTGCTATCTTCCTCCTATTTGAATTGGTAAGAATTTAATTTACTTAAATCAAGTATATGCGAGTGTTTATCATCGTTTGTGGATTCTTAAATCTCAAATGAATTAATGTTAATCTTTTTGCTTGTTTGTAGACTTTGATGGTCGAGTGCGGGGATCGTCACTATAAGTTCGATGTGAGTCATTGCTCTTCTACCTTAGCTCTATCTCCTATGATGCTTATGTCCCTGAAAAATTTAAGTTCAACTATTCAATTATTAAGTTGTTTCAAATGTCCCTTGGTTTGTGCGGCGGTGTTGAAGAACATCTCAAGACTTTTCGATTGATAATTCTTTTTGTGCATATTTATAGGATTGTAAGTTTTTTTTTTTTTTTTTTGTGGTTGTTGAACAATAGGATTGGTGGTTTTGTGAATACTTAGAAATTTGGAGCATTTGTAATACTATACAATTTTTTTTGGATATATATCTTTTTCAATTTTTGATTTTTACATTTTTGTTCTCTCAATTGAATATTTGTTGATATATATTGTCGATGTATGAATGTCAATTTATTATATATTGGCGGAGTTAAATGTGCTTGGATTGAGACCTATATATGTAAGACTTTAAAAACTAAACAAAAATGAAAATTAGAGACGGAAATAGCAACGGAATCTTTGGATTCCGTTGCTATTTCCGTCTCTAATTTTCGTTTTTGTAAGATACATAAATCGAAAACGGATTAAATTCGAGTCTCGATCCGTCTACGATTAGCAACGGATCAGAGACGGAAATAATCAGAAACGGAATTTATTCCGTCTCTAATCAGAAACGGAATTAGAGACGGAATAAATTCCGTTTCTAATCAGAAACGGAATTTATTCCGTTTCTGATCCGTCTCTAAATCAGAAACGGAATCCATTTTCCGTTTCGATCAATCACGACGACGTTTTGAGATTTAACGCATTCGTCTCTGTTCGCTTCGAATCCAATCAGAGACGGAATTTTTGCAAATCAGAAACGGAAAATTCCGTTTCTGATTTGCTTTTTTTTTTGTAGTGAGGGTTGCGATAGGTTGACAGCCAGCGTAAAACTTTCGTCACTTTTCATGAAATGGATCAAACATATATAAACGTTGGGGCGTTCCCACCTAGCGACGCGCTGCTTCGGAGCCCGGGTGTAGTGAGAAATGAGTAAGGGTGTGTTTCACGTCGCCGTCTGGGTGTGAAGAAAAATGAGCAAGGGTTCCCACACATAGGACCTGTGTGGGTAAAGAAGCTAGTCCCTTCACATCGTCGCCCGGATGTGAAGAAAAATGAGCAAGGGTTCCCACACAAAGGACGGGTGTGGGTAAAGAAGCTAGTTCAAAACAAAAACAAAAACAAAAACAAAATCATAGATACGAACACTAGATCTTTTAGACAAAATAAAAATAGAAAAGAAAAACAAATACAAAGGGGAGAAAAATTCGTTTAGGAACATGAAACATAAAAACACTTACGGGGAAGTCAATAGAACTAGTAGATACCATGATTAGAAGGAGAGTCAATATTGCTTGCCTCTAAGAGACAAAATAGGTATGAGAAAAGAGTAGAGAAATAGGAAACACAGGGTTTAAATTGTGGTACACTGATATAGATAGAAAATGCGATGGAGTAGGAATTGTGGTGGATAATGATTATAAAGATAAGGTCGTAGAGGTTAAAAGAATGGAGCATAGATTGATTCTAGTTAAATTAATTATTGGAGACGAAAAACTGAACATACTTAGCGCATATGCACCACAAGTAGGATTATGCGAGAGCATCAAACGCAAGTTTTTGGATGATATGGATGGATTTATGCAGAGTATACCATTAGATGAAAAGGTTTTTATTGGAGGAGATTCAAATGGGCATGTCGGGGTAAGTAACGATGGGTTTGAGAGAGTTCATGGAGGTTTTGGTTACGGTAATAGAAATGAAGAAGGAGAATCTGTTGGGGCATGTGCCCTAAGTCGATCCATTAACTGTCTTTATGAATACTTTTAGTTAATAAAATAAACGATTTTTATTATAATTAATTTCCATGTTTACATTATAATAAGATCCATGGGTATTTACGGAAATATCATAAATGTCCCTGGTCGATCATTATACAGAGAACTATAATGAATTAAGACTAGTGTGAGTCTTGATTGATGATCATATGATGATTATACGTATAGAGATACGAATCAAGATCAAGAGTACTTGTTAGGGAATAAAATCTTTGGACCAGGCCATTATGAGAACATCACATGGATTAAGTCATAGTTGTTTCTCATGATAGGTATATATTCCAGATCCTCGACTTGAGATTACGAGAGACTTCAACATTAGGAACACGGTGATTTGACACAATCAAACGTTGTCTTTAACCGGACGATTATAAAGGTTGTGATTGGTTACTGTGTGAGCAATGTGATGAAGTTGTGTAATCAATATAGAATTTGTCCCTCACATAAAGAGAGATATCTAGTGGATCCTCGATGTGTTAGGCTGTTAAAAGGCCTAGTCTAAATGAATTGATATTGATCAATGTCACTTGGATGTTTTCGGATCTACCTAGAGATCGAGACTAGTACGATCGAACATGTTGGATGACAATTCCATGCCTTATGTTTGATCAAAAGGATATCGTGTGACAAAAGGATGTTATATACAATATTGATTAGGTTGTATCGATTTGATATTCGTACGACTTGGGTAGTCATGATGTCTTGCTAGAGGCCGCTTATGACTTGTATACCAAAATGTGTTTTGGTACACTGCCAACGTTGTATGAGCCTATTGGGTCGCACACTAAGAATGATTTTGCGAGATTTTAAGATGGTTCGGAAAAATGAATTTTATATGATAAAATTCATGACGGAAACGTCCTTGTGATGTATTACACTTATACTTCTTTAAGTAGGGATATACGTGTAATTTACTTAACCGTCTATATACAAGGGTTGTATAAATAGACGCTTTAAGTTAGAACACACGTACGAAAGATCAAAAGGCCAAAACTCTTTTTTCGTTTAAGAAACGACTTAGGGTTTTTGATATGCTCTGGATCGTTTTGGGAGAGAAACAAAAGGATTTGGTATTCTCTCGAAGCTAGCACTTCGAATCTCGGCCGCCGTTCGTGTGTGGACTACTGGTAGAGGGCGTTCGTCGTTAGCGGCGCCTTAGAGATCGATCAACCTTCGAAGGTATATTGCGGCGAGGTATGATTAAGTTTTTCATGGTTTAAACGTTTTTAATGAAATTAGATTCGGATCTTGTTGGGGTTTTTGTCAAAATTGTTTTGTAATTTTCGCTGCGTATGAACCCCAAAACCCAACAGAATCAATTTTAGAATTTGCTTCAGTATATGATATTGTCTTAGCAAATACTAGTTTTAGGAAGAGGGAGTCGCATATAACTACTTTTAGTAGTGGTCATAATAAGAATCAAATAGATTTTCTTTTAACAAGAAAAATAGATAGAAAACTATGTAGAGACTGCAAAGTAATACCTGGTGAAGCACTTACTACCCAACATAAGTTAGTAGTACTTGATATTAAGCTAACACAACGGAATAATATGAATAAAAGAGTTAGCGACCCTAGAATAAAGTGGTGGAACCTAAAACATAGTAAACAAGTAGAGTTTAGAGAAAAACTACTAAAGGAAAATGTTTGGAATCTTGACTTAGATGCTAATACAATGTGGCTAGAAATGAGTAGTTGCATAAGGAGGGTGGGATCAAACATATTAGGTATATCTAAGGGCTTGAGACCTCCAAAGAAGGAAACATGATGGTGGAACAAGGATGTCCAACGAGCAATTAAGACTAAAAGAGAGATGTATAGGAAAATATCTAAGTGTCAAGATGAAGATGCGTACAATCAATATAGAGAAGCTAAAAAACAAGCTAAAAAAGTAGTTAGTTAAGCTAAAACAAATTTCATGGAAGATCTATATACAAGGTTAGGTAATTGAGATGGCGAAAAATATATAAATTAAGAGATAAAAAGAAACAAGACCTAAGTCATGTAAGATGTATTAAGGACGAAAATCAAAATGTTTTAACGCGTGAGGAGGATATTAAGGAGAGATGGAGAAGTTACTTCGATAGTTTATTTAATGATGGCCAAGTTGATACTACAACAGATGAAAACCCACACTAAGAAAGAAATGTAAACTATACACGCAATATTAGAATTGTAGAAGTTAAAGAGACATTGAAAAGAATGAAAATAAGGAAAGCATGTGGCCTAGATGAAATACACATAGAGGTTTGGAAATGCTTACGAGAAATCGGATTGACTTAGTTAACAAAACTTTTCAATAAAATTTTAAAATCAAAACGGATGTCAATGGATTAGAAAAAAGCACGCTTGTGCCAATCTTCAAAAACAAAGGAGACATTCAAAGTTGCTCAAACTACCGGGAAATTAAACTTATGAGTCGCACTATGAAACTGTGGGAGAAAATAATTGACAATAGGCTAAACAGAGAAACAACAATATCAGAAAACCAATTTGGTTTCATGCCTAGGAGGTCAACTATGGATGCGATTTTCCTTGTAAGATGATTGTTAGAAAAATATAGAGAAAAGAAAAAAGATCTTCATATGGTATTCGTAGATTTAGAAAAAAACATATGATAGGGTCCCTAGAGATGTTCTTTGGTAGGTTTTAGGAAGAAAAAGAGTGCATGCTAGATACGTAGACACTATTAAGGATATGTATGATGGAGTAGTAATGAGTATAAAGACATTTGGAGAAGCTACAAAAGAATTTCCCATTACGATAGGACTACATCAAGGATCGGCTTTAACCCCATATCTATTTACTTTAGTTATGGATGAACTAACTAGACATATTCAAGAGGATATTGTCTTAGTGGATGAAACCAAAGATGGAGTAAATAGGAAATTAAAATTTTGGAGGAATACATTAGAATATAAAGGCTTTAAGTTGAGTAGGACGAAAACTGAATATATGCATTATAAGTTTGGAAACACTAGACATCGAGATGACGAAGTGGTAAAATTAGAGGAAGTAGAAGTTCCTATGGTAAACCACTTTAGATACCAATGATCAATTATACGAAATGATGGTAATATTAAAAATGATGTCACACATAGAATGCAAGCTGGATGGAAGAAATGGTGGAGTGCAACATGAATGATTTTGTGATCGACATGTTCCTACTAAGTTAAAAAGAAAATTTTATAGGACCGTAATTAGACAAGCTATGCTTTATGAAAGTGAATGTTGGGCGGTAAAGCAACAACAATTACATAAAATGAATGTAGTAGAAATGAGGATGATTAGGTGGATGTGTGGTAAAACTCGTAAAGATAGAATAAGAAATATAAAAATTCGACGAGGTAGGGGCAGACCAAAGTTAACATGAGATGCATTAATTAAAAGGGATTTGAATGGTTTACAAAGCTCACCATCAATTGCACTTAATCGAGCAGAATGGAAAAGTTTGATCCACGTGGAGGCCCGATTAATTTGGGGATCGAGGCTATGTTGTTGTTGTTGTTGTTGTTGTTAAGTTAAATTCTTGAGGTGTTTTTTTTTTTTTTTTTGGTCCAAACATGTAATGGCGGGCTTGAAAACATGTATACTTGAAAATGAAGATTACTGGTTGAGATTTATATATCTATAATATATATAATGTAAATCTTTCTTCCAATCAATTAAAACTAAAATAGTTTTATTGACAAAAGTATCTCAAATGCTTATATCTTATTGATTCAAATAATCTTCAAAAATAAAAATAAGGGTATTTTAATAAAGTTGAGATTAACTAAGAGAGTAGTTTTTAAAACCGTCCCCACTTTTCCATCCTCACATTAATTACTCTCTATACATCTCCACGATTTATCATTTTTTAAAACAAAAAAAAAAGAACACCTCCTCTACGAGATCATTCTCTCATATTTTTCTTCCACTTTTATGTAGTATAACGATCTTTCAATGATTTTTAGTAAAATGAGAAAGTGACAAAACAGCTAAAATAAGAAGAGAAAGCGCATCAATTGCGAAGAGGAAAAAATTTATTTACATATATTGTTAATCAACAACACAAAGTCTCCGAGAATAGAATTATGAACATCACTTTTCTACATAATTTTTTGATTCAATTAAATGTGTGCATCACGCGTAAAGCGCATACCTGTCCACTAGTGTATATAAAGAGGACCATGCTACTGTAAAGAACAACACGCACTTGTCGTTTAACGAAAAAAAGAAAAAATCCCCTAGTAGGGTGTAGAAAATAATGGAGCCTCACTAAAAAAAAATATTATCATCGATAAAATAAGATAATGGAGCCTAAGAGTCAGCACTGCAGCAGATATGAAAGGACAACGCGCAATGCAAAAGTCAAGGACATTAACACGTACGCTCAGTAATCAGTATTGCATGCTCCAGCAGGGTTACAAAAACATTTTACAAAAATAATATCTCCAAATATGGACAACCCATGCTTGTTATCTAAACAAAAAAAATGTATTTGTAAAGATTTTATTGACGGCAAGTCATTAAAAGTAAGATCGTCGGTTAAATAAAATAAAAATAAAAATACAACATTGATCCAAAGGAAACTTTAATGTACCAACCAAGGCGACATATGTAGGTAGGAAGATGAGGACACACATAAGAAAGTGATGCACAAAGTCGCATCATTCATCTGGCTAGTAATCATAGAAAAACGAATGGTGCGAGGACGATGCTCAAGCCAGTGTATGAAGTTGCTATTGTTGTAAATTAAATGACTCTTTAATTAAGCTTATAAATGATCACATTTTCAAGTATAACTTTTATATTGAATAGTAACATCAAAGCATGACTTTTACATTAAATATAACTTGTACACTCTACATAATTTGTATTCAACTTTAATGTACAATCACTTATCTATGTATTGTCATGTAACTTGTAATAATCTTCAATGTACACCAAGTCTATGTTGCTTGTGATGTGTTTTATGACTTATAGTGTATGTATAACTTGTAATAATCTCCATTGTAATTCACACACCAAGTTGAATGAAAATCTCTACATTTTTCAACTCTAAATCTCTGCTCTCTTCTCTCTTGTCTCATCTTCTCTATTTGTTGTAGTAGTTCTTAGTTTATGTCTTCTATGATTAAATCTCTAGCAAGTCCAACTTAAGTTCTAGTTGATTTACAACTTAATTTACAACAGCTATCTCCATTTTATGTCATCCAAACATTTAGAGGGAAACACGACATGGTAGAACAAACATACCATACCATTAGATTACTAATTAACATGAACTGAATACACTTGTTGCAGATTTAAGCAAAAAGTAAGGTTGCAAGTGGAGCGAGAATCCTGTTCCCCAAAGGCAAGACGGGACGATAATTGATTCACGCCTTGCATCCTTTGCAAAGAATTCTCTATTTTTTATATTTTTACAAAAAAATTATATAACTTTTTTACTTAAAACATATGTAATATATGAAATGAAACTCGAGATCTCTAACAATAAAATTTATTTTTACCATTAAGTTAATTTTAAAATATATATATATATATATGTTATGTCATAAAGATATGTAAAATTATATTTAAAACATTAATGAAATATATTTGTCATACTAGATTTGAAAATCTTATATATTTAATTAAGTATGATAACTTATAACTCAATCATCGAAACAAATCCATATTAATCCTTCATTTTGAAAAAAATATTTTCTTAAAAAATTGAGAAAGTATTACTTAAATGCCAACAACAAAATGACAAAAAAATCAAAATATTTTCTTAAAAAATTGAGAAAGCATAACTTAAATGCCAAAATGACAAAAAAATGAAAATCAAAATAGATATTTTTTAAAATTGATAAAGCACCGCAATGATTCCCCGCCTCGCAAGGATTCCCCGCCTTGCAAGGATCCCCACAGGGTGAGATGTAAAGTAGCAAAGTTCGCCTTGCAGGAGAATTTACAAGAATAAATACTCGCCCCGAACCCCGGGAAATGGGAACGGTAATTACGATCCTCGTCCGCCACTGCCCTGCCCTGCCATACTTGCAACCCTAGCAAGAAGTCACAGTAATGAATATTTTATAAAGGTTAGGTGTGGTATCAAATTATCACTTCACTTGGCAGTAACAACACAATTCATAGCAATATTAGAAGACACTACACAGTATTTTTAATTAAACACCTTTTTTATATACCCTGGTTTTGTCGACTCGTCTTTTCTCGTAACGACTAGAAGAAAAATTGAAGTGAACCAACAAAATGAAAAGGGTCTCTTATATGACATTATTGAACATTGACTTGGAGGTCTAGCGTTACAGCAACATATGCATGCATAAAAAATAGTAAGGGGAAAATAACTATAGATTTGTGTGATTTTCATGTATCGTCACTCTTTCATTTTCCTAATCATGATTAATGGAAAGGGTCCATTGATTACTTTAAACTAAATGTCCCAATTGTTAAGATCAACAAGGCTTTCTCGCGATTTAGTGTCGATTCTTCCATATTAATTAATGACAGCAAAAATATAAAAAATGTCTCTAATTATAGATTACAACAAATGCTTATCAGCTAAGCATAAAAATACTTCTAAAACACATGATTGACAGCAAATGTTAATGCACGTATATAGGCAATTTGAGCAAATGTCGACGCATGTAAAAATGCAATGCACAACAAGTGAGTGTTATTTCATTCAATTGACTGGTATATTCATACAAAAACACATGATGCAAGGCACAACAGACAACAAACAAGTATCATGTATTTAACCGCAATCACCTTTGCTATCATCCGATTATTTGCAAGACAACACAAAATATTGGCAAGATGAGCCTCCCATAACATCAGATTAGTTTTTTGATACAAAATTATTGCAAATTAAGACAAGCTGCAGAAATGAATACTTGCAGGTTAGGTACGACAACATCACTTCGCTAATTTTCTAAACTGTGCTACTAGGCAAATTCATTAGTGGCCAATTTATATATCCATCTCTAAAGATGAGAAAATGATGCTCCAACAAACCTATCAATTTAATCTGAATAGAATTTACTACTAAATAATGCATGATAAGAAAACCCACGTGAAACCTGGAGTCTACATGATCGCTAAATGGCATAGCTGCATAATATAAATAGGGGCAAGAGTTCTGTCAGATTCATCCAAGCAGAAAACCAAGGCAATAGTAGAACAATGAAGACTCTCCTTGTTTTCTTTACACTGTTTATGGTAAGTATGCACACTACCCACATAGTTCAAAATAATAATAATAAAATAAAAGTTCATGAGATTTGAGGTCTAGTCCTCCAATATCAAGCTTCGAATGCTTATAGATCAACTCGAGATCTAATATCACATCTGTCTATGATTTACTAGTTTTTGCTGATATACATACTAAGATCCATGTAATGAATAGCCACAATGATTCATTTTTAAAAGATTTTAATGTATCAACAATCAACATACGCACATATATAGAACAGAACCCGGAATTTACGAGTTTTTGGGTACCTTGTGCTCAGGTGCAGTTTGCTACAGTCATCAATGCAAGAGGTATGCCGGAAGCCATGCAAGTTCATACCTCGAATGATCAGAAATCTGATTGTCACACATCGCCACAAAATCAAGATACTGAGGAGCCCACCATTTCCATCTATCATGGTGATGCCAAGACAAACGAGGAAGAAGTCATAAAGTTTGAAACTAACCAAGAAAATAATGAAGACATGCCTACTATTAGTATATATCATGGTGATGCTAAATCTAATGAAAAACCTTTCATGACATATGAAGGTAAATAAGAAAATGAGCAAAAGCCCAATGTCAGTATATCTCACAGTGATTCCAAAACTAATGACAGGCCCTTCATGAAGTATCAAGTAGTTAAAGAAGAAAACGATCAGATGCCAACTGTTAGCATATATCATGGTGACGCCAAGACTAACAGAAGTCCCTTCATGAAGTATCAAGCCGAAAAAGAAGAAAATGAGCAGCCCACTGTGAGCATATATCATGGCGACGCCAAGACTAATGAAAGGCTGTTCATGAAGTTTCAAGTTGGAAAAGAAAATGAGCAGAAACCCACTGTCAGCATATATCATGGCGATACCAAGACTAATGGAAGGCCTTTTGTTACGTATAAAGCAAATAAAGATGAAAGTGAGCAGAAGCCCACTGTTAGCATATATCACGGGGATGCCAAGACCAAGGGAGAAAATGAGCAGAAGCCCACTGTTAGTATATATCATGGTGACGCCAAGACTAAGGAAGAAAATGAGCAACAGCCCACAACGAGTATATATCATGGTGATGCCGAGACTTAAAAAAAGCTCTTCATGAAGTTTGCAGCTAAAGAAAAGAAACAGTTCGAACCAAGTCTTACCCTGTACCGGGGATGATTCAGATGGAACAAGTTGAAAATCAGGATTTCAATGTGTTGTACTGTATTAATAAGCTTGCTATTGTGTGCAATGTCTCAGTAATAATAAATCAGCGGACACGTGCTGTAAAATGTAATATTTGATTGGAGTCCACCTTTTTACCCTTTCCTTCTACTTGCAGAACCTAATGGCGAGCAAAATAATCTTCATTTCTAGACCTTCCCCTTATATTACATAACAAAGCAGATGCCAGATCAAAATTGGCAAGTAATCCACCTCTCAGCTAAATCTTCATGGAAGCCTCCATCAACAACTGTAATGCGAGGTTTGATGGGCCAGTACATGTTTTTTTCCCTGCCTACACAAGTGGGAATATTGTTATTAAGAAAACATTTTTTCATTCACTAAGCCAGAAAATGGGCTTCGACCATACCATTTGGTTTCATAAGTGGTAGAACATTTTGGCCCAAAACAACACTTGAGTTTGCACACAAAGTACATAAATTTAGTCCAAGTCTCTGACGGAAACATTATTGGGCTTCAACTATTAATCGGAGCCTATTCACTTTATTTTTTATTTTTTTTTATGGCTTTCACTTCTTTTATTGATGTTATATTTCTCAATCAGAGAGACTAAAAATTGTATTAATGTGTGCTTATTGAGTACAATAGAGTGCTCTTATTTATAGAGCTGAACAAATCATAAAATTAGGAAAGTTATCAAAACTACGTACGTATCAAAATATAGAAACTTCTTAAATATCTAAACTACGAAATATAGCAACTACTATAATTTCCTCAACACCCTCCCTCAAACTCAAGTTGGTTCAACTTGAGGTCGTCAATCGAATCAGTAAACCTGACAAATCTAAGGTTCGTCGCGGAGCAAATCAACGACCACCCAAGACGACAAATCTAAGATTCGTTGCGGAACAGATCAACGACCACCGAAGACGACAAGAAACAGACTCTGATGTAGTAGAGTTAGAACAACGAAATTGTAGAACAACGGATATCAAAATCAACTGAGTCGACGAATGACAGATAGCAGAGTCAACATAGTCGACGACAGGGAAACAGAGGAGTCGACATAGTTAACGGCAGGTAGGCAGGCAGCAACACAACATATTCCACGCAATCATAACGTGGTAGTAGCAAAAAGCAAACAAAAACAAGAAAACGTACAACAACGTAGAAATATTCATCCGACGAACAATTTCGACGAATTGACAACGACAAGTTGATGATGAAGACAATGAACGAAGAGGGGAAGTAAATGGTGATGCAAGTTGATGATGGAGAGAACAAATCGAACAAGATGTCTTCCAAGTTAATTGATACCAAAGTGACTCTGATGCGCACATGCTTTGTAACTTTATTATCAAATCAAAGAAGAATAAAAATATATATGTGACACATCGCACATGATGAACGGGTTTGTGCGTGAAAAGGGTCTAAATGCACGGATAAAATGGAGAGGCGTAGTGGGACATGTACGTGATGATGCAACCGCAGATGGAAGATTGTGGCAATAGCGGACAAAAACGCAAAAGCAAAAACGCTAGACGGATTGCTTGAACAGAGGCATAGCAAAAGAATCATAAAGGATAGGAGATCACGAATCGGTCATCGACTCGAACGTCGACGGACCTAGAATTAAAAACCGAGGTCTGATACCATGATAGATTTCAAAGAAGAAATAAAAATTGTATTAATGTGTGCTTATTGAGTACAATAGAGTGTTCTTATTTATAGAGCAGAACAAATCATAAAATAAGGAAAGTTACCAAAACTACATAGATATCAAAATATAGAAAGTTCATAAATACCTAAACTACGAAATAGAGCAACTACTATAATTTCTTTGACACAACCGATTCTTTTAGGACTCAGAGAAAGAAGTCTTTTAAAAGATTTTCCATATTATGGGCCTAGATTAACTCGAGGTCTGATTATTGACCGCAATTCCTAACCATGCGACTCAACAAACACTACTAATGAGTGGCAGCTTTACATATATAGATCTAGGCAACTACACAGTACACACAGATGTAACTAAAGTGGGATTACATGCGTGCTGCCATCTAAACCACCAAACGAGTTAAGAACCACAGAAGTTAATATATTTTTCCGAAAAAAAGCCATGAACCTAGCATAACGTTTGAGAAAGCAATGCACAATATTCATTTATGTAAGTTATTTCAGGCACCAGGTTGAAACATTGCCACGGTGAAGTGAACCAACTATAACATTAAATTTACCCAGAAGACCATGCAAAAGAAGACAACTAACAGTAACAGATATTTTGTGAAGGTGAGGTATGGTATCAATTCCAGCATCACAATGTAATTCAATCAGTGTCCGACATGGAGATCAAAGCAAATCTCATCGAGGATTGCACTTCAAGCATCACCACACAATTCAATCAGAAACCAACAAAGTGATTCATCATGTCAGACGAAAAAGATGAAAGCAACAAAAAAAAACCCATGAATTGGATCCAAGCAAAAAATTATTTTCCCTAAATAACATGAAATGCTGATCTTGGTAATTTATTTGATGTCCCAATGGCATTATAAATAAGGTCATGAGATCTAAAGATGACTTCATGCAGAAAGTTGTGGCGACAGCTGAGACAATGAAGGCTCTCGTATTCTTTACTCTACTTATGGTAAGTAAGACACTAGCGGCAAGTGATCTCAAACTAGAGGATTCCTCGTCACACTACTCACTCATAGCAATTTCATGCATATTAAAGACCAAATGATTCCCATCTAAGAACACAGAGAGATATGAGGCCTTGACCTCAGATTTAAGTGCTCCATGATTTACTGGTTTTTGCAGATTTGCATGATTTCTGAAGAATTTAATGCATCAATAATCAACATACTTGTTGCACAAAGAGCATAAATAACACAAAACTTACTAGTTTTTAGTATTTTTTTGCACAGGTGCAGTTTGCTACTGTCATAAATGCAAGAGCACTTGATCAATACTGGAAGGACAACATGAAAGAGCAGTCCATGACAGAAGCCCTTCGAACCCACCATGCCTCAAACCCCGTCTCCTCAAACAAGCAGAAAGCTGATTGTCACATTCACAAATCACCAATGAAACAAGATAATACACAAGGTGGCGCCAAGAGAAATGAAGAGCCAATCACAGAGTACGAAGCTAAAGTGGAAAATTACCAGATGCCCAGTCTTAGTATATACCATGGTGATGTCAAAACCAATGAACAACCATTTATGAAGTATGAGTTTAACGAAGAAGAAAACCAGATGCCCAGTATTACTATATACCATGGTGATGCCAAGACAAACATCGAAGAGCCCTTCATTAAAGATGATGCCAAAGAAGAAAATTACCAGATGCCAAGTATTAAGTATATATCATAGCGATGCCAAGACTAATATTGAAGAGCCCTTCATCAAATATGATGCTAAAGAAAAGGACTTTGATCCAAGTGCTACCATATATCATGGATAATTCAAACTGTATGGCTTTTCGAGAGTCAGAATTTCTATGTGCTGTACTTTACTAGTGAGCTAGCTATTGTGTGTAAAATCTGGATTATAAAGAAGAATGAATTTGGGACTGAGGCTATGCTATTGTTGTATAAAGAAGAATGAATAAAGCAGTTCTGCAGCTGCTGTTATGATTAGTGCACTAGTTAAAGCTTAAAATGCCTGCAAGAAAATATCCAATTCTAGAGTTTCCCCGGATGTCTCAGAAATGGCTTTCGGATCTGTTCATATGTCAAGCAACAAGCCAGATTAGAATAGGCATTTTTAAATGATCTACCACTTCAATAAAGCTTTAACGTTCAAAGTAATCACAATCTACAACTGTAAGGCTTTCATGGCTAATACAAAAAAGTTTCGGCAACCATATAGATGCTAATTGAAGCTTCTTCCAG
This sequence comes from Stephania yunnanensis, assembly GCA_039657365.1. NCBI lineage: Eukaryota > Viridiplantae > Streptophyta > Magnoliopsida > Ranunculales > Menispermaceae > Stephania > Stephania yunnanensis. The sequence goes on from CM077585.1 coordinate 61,145,852, forward strand.
CATGTTTTTCATGATTTAGTAATCAATCTCTACACGCTTTTCCTTTTCTAGTATCACTTGAATGACAAGCCATAAAATAGCACTATATCATGATAAAAATGTCAAGAACAATGCCAATGGATCCAAACAATATATGCCACAATATGACAGACTAACAGACTGTAACATTGAAACGCTTTTTTTAAGCCAAGCTTGTTAAAGAAAATTTAATTTCACCACCACCTAATGTAGGACAACCTTGAGAGCTTTCTACTATGCTTTCACCATGGCTTTGTTTGTGGTAGATTTAGCACAAATAAGTCGCTACTTGGCCATCAATCTTTCCAGTGGTAGAAGAATTTCATGACATTCTCAAGCTCTATTGGACGATGGCAACACGTAAAAAAACTCTAACAAGGGGCAAAACAAGTTTCTTTTTTTTTTGTCGAATTTGTTGCACTGATGTTCTTAACACCCATGAAGGATAAAAATCTATTACAACGAGAGTAATAGAAAATACATGCTATGAAGCTCGGAACAACATCTTCACAAAGAAGGGCAACAATCCCACGCAGGGGACAACAACCCCACTAAGGGGGAACAAACCCACAAAGGGAACAAAAAACCATAAATTTCTAAAACAAGACAAAAGAAAAAAACGAGACTACTGGTGCTTCCACCATTGCTATGGCACACGCCACAAAGGCGCCGCTCGTTTCACCATAAAGTCGATCGTTGACATTTGCCACCGAAGGCTTTGAAAACCAACAATGATGTCTCACTATCGCTTCTCATCCGCCTCAGAAACTCAGTTAAAAATAGGGCCATTAGTTGTGGCAACACCGAAAACCCACTAGCTACCAGCCACCACTGGATCGGCATGAGAAAAAGGGAAAAGAGAAGAAAGAAATGGAAATGACGCTTCTAGTGAAGGAGAGGAAGAAGAAAGGGAGAAGGAGGGAAGGACGAAGTGTTGTGTGGGTGTGGATGTGGGCGCAGGCGTGGGCGTGGGAAGGGGGCTAGGGTTTTGTATGAGAGAGCTGGTGTTATGTAGGTTTAAGGTTTTAGGCAAAACGAGCTTGTCGATGTAGAAAAAATGACTTTTTGTGGTGTAATATATATCTATGGATCATATGTAGGGGTGGCAAAAAGTTTCCGGACTCGTTTGTCTGCATTTGTCCAAACTCACTTTAAATAGGTCCGAACATAATTTTTTCAAAATAAATACGGGTCCGGATATTTTTTTTGTCTGTTTTAAAAAACGGGTCCAAGTCCGGACAAAGTTTCTTAAAAAATGGGTACCCGTTTAACAATTAATTTAAATAATAGTTTATTTATTTATAGGGATATTTTGAAACTTTCATGATGTGTATTGTAATTTCACTAATGATGATGTTATTTTTATATGAAAACTTGTAAGACTTGAATTTTGAATATATAACATGTTTTTTTATAATGATGAAATTTATGGCAACATAAAAATCATGCATTTTTGTTAATAATTAGGTGAAAAAATTATTTATTATATTATATTAAAAAACAAGTCTGGACAAGAAACAAACGAGTCTAGACACAAAAAAAGTGTCCGTTTCAAAAACGGGTACGGGTCCAAACACTATTTTTAGTTGTTATTAAGGTGGGTGTCTGGAAACGTACCCGTCCGGACCCCTTTTTTGGCCCCCTAATCATATGTAATTGTCTATTTGTATTCATCTATAGATCATATGTACAAATAACATATTGGCAGATATTGGGAAAATCACATTGAGAGGCATCATCTCCTTTTGATCATATGTAATTGTTTGTTTGGATTCATCTACAGATCATATGTACAAATAACAATATCTAAAACAATAAAAAGAATTTGAGGAAGTTGCATGTGCAGCAGTTGTTATGATTTGAGTGTACTGTCTTTTCTTTTACTTTCACATACTACTACAACAACAACAACAACAACAACATAGCCTCAGTCCCAAATTAACTGGGGTCGACAACATGGATCAAACTTTTTCATTGTGCTCGATTAAGTGCAATATATGTTTGATCCATTTCATGAAAAGTGACATAAGTTTTACGCTGGTTGTCAACCTATCGCAACCCTCCTCCATTTTCCAAGAATGGAAAATGAGTTTGGGGCCTCCCTCCCCCACTTTTCGGGTATGAAAAGTGAGTTTGGGACCTCCCTTACCCATTTTTCGGTATTAAAAAATGGGCGTTAGAGTCATCCTCCTTTATCGGACTTGGGACCGGCTATGTAGCGCACAAAGTGTACAACATAGGTGGAGTTTTCTTTTACTTTCACATATAGAACTAAATTTCCAACAAGACAAGTTTCACTTCTAAACATTTCCCGTCCATTTCAGAAATGGCTTCTGCTAATAAATCAGTAACAACCAAAATGCTAGATAAGATTTGGCAGTTTTAACTGGTCTACCACCGCACATCAAATGGCATGGGTGTGCAATGCCATTATACTGAAATTGTAGCCCATTTATTTTTCTTTTCATAAAATAACGGCCTGTTTACATTTCGAATAGTTGCAGTACAAATGTTTCTACCATTGGCATCATCTTCTTCGTCTTCCCTTTTTAAAAAAGTTGATAGCAACTTTAGATGAAGTGTGAATCTGGACAACTGTGCACAATCATGAATGGAGATGGGGACAGCATAGTCCAGAATCATAAGAAGATTTTTTTTTTGAAGAAAATCATAAGATTTTAATGCTATACAGTATATGCTTATTGCATAAAACACAAATCGATGAAGCAGTTGCACAGATGTTATTTCATTTTATGTCAGAGAACTCGTTGTTTCCTTTTTTACTTTCAGAACTTAAAGGTCTACAAGACAATCTTTATTTCTAGCAGCTCTACAAACACCTGGATTAAAAAGAAGAAAAAATAAAGCACCTGCACAGCTGCTGTGATGATTAGAGTCTGGTAAAAAAAAGCCTACAAGATAATTTTAATTTCTAAACTGGTTCCTTATATACATAATATATTAAAAAATAAAAATAAAAAAAAATATCAGATTAAAATTGAAACTTTTTAAGTGATCTACCACTAAGCTATTCTTATTCTATAAGAGCAAGGCTTTGATGAATTAATGCAAAATGGTCTAGGCATCCACACACATTATAATTTCTTCCAGCATGTAGTTCATCATTTTATATTAGATGTTCAGTTATGGAAATACTCACATGCACCCTAAAAATGGGAATTTCCACATTACATGAAGGAAAACAAAGTCTAAGGCAAGGTACCACCAGCACTAAACAACCAGCCTGACCAAGTTCAAATCGAGTAAACCAAATGGTCAAATTTTCTTTCAGTTTGCAGATTTTATTTTCTAGATTTACAAATTGTTGCCTTTTTTTGGTAAGGTAAAGAAAACAATGCTAATCAACAGCGTTCAGTTGTGACCTCCACAAGATCGGCCAGTAACAAACTAAATTGTTGCCCGTGAAACCATCTACATGCAACCAAGTTTCACGTCAATTCTGTCAAAATCATATACTGGACATGCATCCTAAAAAGGATTTTGATTTAATAAGCATTCAAGGGTGATGAAGAAAATTTAACCAAGATACAACTACGCATGCATGTTTCTCACATGGGTGGGAAATAATTACCCCGACAACCATGTCAGTAATTTTCAATTATTAAAAAACAATACTCAACAAATCAAGTCAAGCATGCCTGAGCCCAACTTGAGAGCATCTAAAATTAAGTCTTCTGATAGCATGATGATGGCATCAAGAGTAGTATGAATGGTCCCAAACTATGTGCCACAATATAACACTACAAGAAAATGCATTTTTACAACAAGGCAAGCTCACGGTAGAAATTATTTACTATTAACCACCATCGATTTATGATGGGCTTGAAAGCTAAGCTCATGGTAGATTTTGTTCAAGTAAGTTGCTACTCTCTACTAGCAATAGAAAGATTTTTTGGCATTTATAAGCTCGACATACATTAGACAATGATAACAAGTTAATAGTTTCTACCATGAGTAAACACACTTGCCTACAATATACAAAAAAAAAAAAAAATCTTGTAGTGCAATAGAAACCTTCAAATCATATGAAGTAATAACACACTGGCGACTATGGACAAATTCACTATGAGAGACCTCACCACCTGATGACCCTTGCAGAAAGTCGATTCAAACTAATTGTGGAGGCTAACCACAAAAATGAGACATGGAGCACCAAATTCAAATAATGATAACTAATCATATATTATTAAAATCCAATTAAAACCATATGATTATAGTGTCTTGGATTTAGTCGTTTCGTATGTAGCCAAAGAATTTAATTGTTTACTATCCTTAACCATGAGGACCTAGAAAACAAGGATTGATTAATTATTGCCAAGATTTCAAATCGAAATGTACTAATTTGTCCCTAATTCCAAATTATAGATAGTAGTAACTTCATTTAAATGTATGCGAAAGTTCCACTGTTATCAAATCTCCTCAAATAAATATTCCAAATTCAATCGTTCAAGTTGATTTCCACCAAGACACATTCCTAAACAGAAGCAACATAATCTTAAGCTTTCGGTATTATTTTAGGTGCTCCCTCGCTTAGTCTTTGAGGCCAATTACCTCAACTAATTCAGATCGACTTTCAACAAGGCCCACAAGAGGTAGGTCCCCCATCGTAATTTTTTCAAACCCATAGCTCGAAGTCAAGATCTCTTTCTAGTCAATGGCATTAAGTCCCGACCACTTAATCCAATTGCCATTTCTAGTTTCGATATTAACTTGGAGCAACAGGATAGCCTTCCACATCCTTATCCTGCAGTAAGGTTTTGCTGCATTACTTCATTAACACACACTCTTGATGTTCATCATGCTAAAGATCATATGCCTCCATAAACCCTAGCAAAGGAAAACCCAATGGAAAAAAAAAATCTAACCAAACCAGAGAGATTCATAGAATAGGTTTGATTCGAAGTATAAGAACAGAGAAACGATTAAACAGTGACCTCTTCGAAGAATTCATCCTCTGTAAACGTGTACACCACGAAGATCTGGCAATGGCGAACAATCAACTCTTCACCTGATTGTAATCGACGAAACAGATCTCGATTCGATCAGAGAAACAAGAATTGTAAACACAACAACACGATTCAACAACAGAAGCTCAAAAACAATCAGAAATCGAGAGAAGAAAACCTGTGCGAAGATCGCGAATTTCGAAATCTGAGAGCGAGCGAGCGAGAGGAACAAATTTGGTACTCCTTTTGAACCCTTTTGAACTCCACGAAAGCTACGTTTCTGAATTCCGAGTTCTGGTTTTGAAAACCGTTTTAAAAGCGCGCGCCAAACACGCCACTCTCGTTTCATGCAGAGGAGGCCATTCTCGTAAATTAAAAGAATACGCGGGGCATTTTCTTTTCCCGGGCGAGCCAAAACAAACACAAACAAACGAGATCCCCACCGCCGAAATGTACACGTCATCGATCCGTTCACTCTCAATCAACGGCTCTAGCAGCACGAGATGCTAGCACAGAGAACCCGAGTCGAGTCGGTCTCGACGCGCTCCGAGTCATCCGACTCAAACAAACGCGGTGGAGAGTTTTATAGGTTTTTGTTGATCAACATCATTTCGTCATCGCAGAGAGAAACCCAAGAATGGAAAAAAATTTGGATTTCTTCGCGAGAGTTCGTTCGTTTGTTCGATTTCGAAGTTAGGGTTTCGGTTTTGAACTATATATAGTTCCGAATCTGATGCTTCGTTGTTGTCTTCGTCGTCGTCGTCGTCGTTGTGGTTCGTTCGGCGGGGCGGTCGTGGAAGTGAAGTGATCAGCTCGATCGGAGTCGTTCGCGTTCGTTTGCGTTCGTTCGGTAATTGGTGAACTCTGTCAGTTGTTTTTGCGATTTCGATTGAAAAACTAGGGTTTGGTGGTTGTTGATGGACGAGATTTGGGAGAGAGCGGTGGAGACGGCGCTTGAAGGTCAAGCGGACTGTGTTTCTGCTCGATCTCTGACCCTAGATGGAGCTGTGAAGTGTTTTCAAGGACGATTGCCGCCATCGTCTCTGTTGGAGAAGTATGAGAGCCTAGAACACCTCTCAATCGCTAATGTTGGAGTCTCGTCGTTGGAGAACTTTCCGAGGCTTCGAAATCTGAGGAGGCTGATTCTTTCGGACAATAGAATCGCTGGTGGACTTGAGTTTCTTGTTGAGGCGGAGTTGGAGTGTTTGAGAGACCTTGATTTGTCGAACAATAGGATTCAATCGATTGAGGAGTTGGCGCCGCTGGCGAAGATGAAGCTTGTATCGTTAGATCTGTATGAGTGTCCGGTGACGCGGATTAGGGATTATCGTGCAAGTGTGTTTGGGTTGATTAGGACGCTTAGGTACTTGGACAAGATGGATGTTGAAGAGAATGAGAGGTTGGAGTCGGATGAAGAGGAGGAAGAGGAGGGGGAGGAGGATGACGAGGATGATCCTGGGAGTGGTGAGATTGATGGGGAGGATAGGAGTGGGAAGGTTGGTAATGGTATGAATGGTGGGGATGGAGTTTATGATGTCGATGAGGACGAGGAGAGTGATGAGGATGAGGAAGAGGGGGAAAATGTAGGAGTTGGAAATCGGTCGAGTGGGTCTTCTGCTCATTCGCATTTGAATGGGTCGACTATGGTGGATGCCATAGATGGAGATGAAAATGATGATGATGAGGATGATGAGGATATTGATGAATATGATGATGAGATTGACGGGGAAGATCGGAGTAGAAAGGTTACCAGTGGTATAAATGGTGGTGACAGAATTCTTGATGTCGATGTCGATGACGATGAGGAGATTGATGAGGATGAGGAAGAGAGGGAAACTATGGGAGTTGGAAATTGGTCTAGAGGAGCTGCTGCTCATTCCCATTCGAATGGGGCAATTATGTCCGAGTTCATAGATGATGAAAATGAGGATGAGATTGAGGAAGATGATGATGAGATTGATGGGGAAGATAGGAGTGGAAGGGTTGGCAATGGTATAAGTGGTGGTGATGGAGTTCTTGATGTTGATGAAGACGACGAGAGTGATGAGGATGAGGAAGAGGGAGAAACTGTGAGAGGTGGAAATCGGTCTAGTGGAGCTGCTGCTCATTCCCATTCGAATGGGGCAATTATGGCTGAGTTCATGGATGGAGATGAAAATGATTATGTCGAGGATGATGAGGATGATTTGGGAGAAGAAGTTAATGAAGAGGAGGGTGAGGATGATGACGATGTTGTAGAGGTTCATGAGATTGATGATAGTGGAGACGAGGAAGATGGGGTTGATGATGAAGAAGACGAGAGTGATGAAAAGGAAGAGGTGGATACTGCAGTTAAGAGTCGGTTGACGAGCTCTGAAGGAGAGATTGATGGACATGATTATGGAGAGGAGGATGAAAATGATGAGAATGGGGAGATTGGAGAGGAGGATGAGAATGGGGAGGTTGGGGAGGTTGGGGAGGATCAGGGTGTTGGGGAAGATGCAGAATTTGATGAGGATGATGGTGAGGAGGTAAGACAACTTTTTATCCTTTTTGAGTTGCTTTTACATTGATATATTAGTTTCATTTGTTAGTTGCTGTAATCGATTTCTATAATCATTTATGATGGGCATCATCTAGTGAATTTTTTAGGGAGTTTATAATTGTTGATATTCTATGATGATTAAAAAAGACTAACAATATGAGCGAATTTCAGACTAACCATTTAGTTTCAGATTAGTTTGGTTTTTGTTTTTAAGTACATTTTCTTCTGCACCGGATGCCGAAGTTCATTTAATATATATATCATATATTAACTGTGATTCCCATTTGAAGTTGGCAATGAATGACGATACAATCACCTGAAGCTTAGGCCTGGTTGTCGTAGTTCGTTGAAATTCCTCCTAAGAAAGCGGAATGATGTTATTTTCTTTGTGTGTATCATATTTTCAATTGGAGTAGTTACTTAGTTACCAAAAATTGCTTATTTACTTATTATAAGTTTCTGATTATCTTTGCATATATTTATGATTAGAATCTGATATTACTTTGTCATACTGTTATCAGTTATTGAGCTTTAACTTTTTTTTCTTTTTTTTGAGGAATTTAACATTTGTATTTACTTGTTCCACCTATTGTGTTTCCTTTGATGACTGCTTATCTCAGGTATCTGTGAACCTGGTGGAAGTTGTTTTAGCACAATTTAACATGCATTGCAGGCCGAAAATGGAGACTTGACTGTAGAATTCTTATAAATTTTAACCATCTTTTGCTGGCTTACTTTAAAATGTTTGATTGGTGTACTTGTTTGTAGCAATTAGGTGACCCACTAAAAGCAAATGAAAATGCCAGAGGAAATAAATAAGAGGGTGGGGAGTATAAAATGATCTTGAAAAGAATTAAATGATCTGATTGACATTAATGCAACTATAGATGTAGCCATAGATAGAACAGCATAAAGCATCCATATGGCCAAATCCATGTTGTTGTGAAAAAGGCTTGTGTTGAGTTGGGTTAGAATTTAACATTTTGTTGGTATGTTGATTTAGTAAATCCTGTGAGTAAGCAGTGTAGCAGCCGCAGCAAGTTCAGTGGAACTGCGAGAAGAGAACAAGAAAAGGGGAGTAGTGTTGGAGTTTATAATTAGTGGCTGTTCTTAATTTGTTGCTGCTGAAGATTACCTGGTTGTTGCGAATAGTGGCAAGAAGATGCTTGTGGCTGCTTTGATTATGTTTTCCTCGCATATATTTATTTGTTTTTGGTGACGTCTTCTCATCATTGATTGTTAATGTCCTCACTGGTCAGTCATTAATGCTTAGACTTGTAGTGTGGTTATATGATTGGTCTAACATAATTTGGTATTAGGAAATTTGAGTCAATTGGTGCTAGCTTCTTCTTTCCTTTTAATTTTGTTTTTGGGGTCGCTATATAAGTCGTTTTCTTAATCTCTATTTAAATTCTGACAAACAGTTTCTTCATGCTAATGGCAGGATGATGAGTCGTCAGAGTTCCTCGTCCAACCCGTTTCGCAGGCTGACAAAGGCAGTGATTTCGAACTCAATGATGGAGAAGGCGACTCTGAAGAGGATATTGAAGATGGAGAGAAACAGCAAGAGAAATCTCAACCACAGCCCTCTTCATCCCACCCCAAGAGAAAGAGAGGAGACGAAAGCAACAACGAGGACGTCGATGTTGTTAAATCAAGGAAACGTTAGCTTCTTGTCTGCTGTTCATCTGTGCAAAGAAATGGTAGTAGAGTTCAAATTCATAGAAGATAGTCAGGAACAGAGAGGGAGGAGAGAAGAGAAGAGGCCTCTTAGTTGCTGTGGCGGGAAAAAGAACTGTAAGTATTATGGCGGGTGAAAGCCACCCTTTGTTTGTTCAAATAGTCGTTGGTTTTCAAATTTCAGTTATGATCACACCCTCCCTACCCCGCCAAACATTACAATTTTCAGATATAGTATTACATTACATATGACAACACTATCTTTTCTGTTTTTTAGTCTGTAGAGAGAGAGAGAGAGAGAGAGAGAGAGAAGGTTTAAATGCCTTGTTGTAAAGACATGACTTGATGAAATTTGTTGAATTACTGACACCAGTGCCCCTCAAATTTGTACTTGTATGGCTTCAGCGTAATTTGCTCTCCTTAACAAGTGTGAAGTGTTTCAGTTTTGGGGGTCAAACCAAGTTGTGTCAAGTGTGGTAGGAGTGAAAGTAATTGACCAATATATCATATATTTTGTGCTCTATGTGAGCAAAGTGAGCAGTCTGGGCCTTAGAAGCTTTGGTTTGGTTGTCCAACAATGAGAGGCCTGGACCATACAGATTTCTTGTGTGTTGGGGCTTCTAACTATAGGACAGAAGTCCATTTTATCAATGATTTTTTTTTGGACCTATATAGACTTCATATTGATTTACAAGAAGACCCATAATTCGCACATCTTCAATTTCATTATATCGAGTGCTGTTAAAAAGTTTTGTTAATTTAGTCGATTTTAATTAATTTGAGATTGAATTTATGTTGTAATTCCTTGACTTTGAAATCCACAACAAAACCAATCTTTTGCTTCTACACTCTCAGAACCTTTGTGTATAATAATGCAACATCTTGCCCACATACAGATTGAGCTAAAAAAAACAGTTGAGCTGATAAATGTTGGTTTGAAACCTTGAATCGTAATATATGCTTAATTAGAGTCTAATGAGATGATCCACTTGTCCTGTTGTCAGTTGAAGCTGGTATGAAATCTTGATCAACTTGGAATTCTTTACAATATCTTAATAACACGTGTTGGCCCATGAAGCATTATTTGTGCATGGTCTTGAAAACGAGACAAAGCTTACGCATGCAAAAAAATGTTTGAATAATAACACATAGTCTTGTGACGAGGTGCGCCAGCTCAATGTAAAAATGAGTTTGAGCAAAATAATTTTTAGTGCATACTTATAGTGTGCAGGTCAAAATGCCCGCGACGGTTCCTGTCACGGGGTCAATTGAGAGAGGTTTTCCCTAAGGAATTTATCCCCGCCTCGGCTTTATAGCCCGACCTGGTTCGGCGATTACAAAACCCATTTAAGCCTACATTAAACACCACCTCCTTAATGTGCTTCGATTACCAAAGTCGTCCGCCCTTCTTGCCGCCACTAGTGATCGGACGACGGGCCTTGATCATGCCCATGATCAAGGTAATCAATGAGCAATACCAAACGAGACAAAGCTTACGTGTGCAAAAAATATTAGAACAATACTCTAAATAATATCTCAAGTAACATATCATGCTCGAGGGACCATATCGATAACCACCCCTAAGAGAGCTTATAGTAGATGTTAAGCGTTTTCAATATAAAAATTAATTTCAAAGTCAAAATAATTTTTAAGGCACCATCGCGCGAGGAAAAAACAAGGATCGTATAATTTTTGCGCGGCGTCGTGTGCAGCTGAAAGCGCCAACAACGGTTCCCTTATATATAGGCCCTCACGCTTCACAATGATGTAATTTCAATAATATCCTACGTGCGTGGTGGGTTGTTGATTTCCCATGCATCTTTTTTAAAAAAAGTTTGTCCCATCACCAGTAAATATCATTTGTCAGAAAATATGTAATTATTTATATATTAAAAAAATTTGTCCCATCACCAATAAATATCATTTGTCAGAAAATATGTAATTATTTATATATTAAAAAAAAAATTCCTCCATACACCAACAACAACGACTACACAACTTAAATTTCAAATTAAATAAAGTCAACCACATATATGAATCAACATCTTTCGTTGCGTCACTCAATTTAATACAATTGATGGTGTGCTTTCCTCAAGTCCTAAGAAAAAATTAGGAAAACAATCTAAAATAATTGCTGAGGTGATATAAGGTTGTAATTTGCTAATTTGCAATACAATTAAGATGAAACCCCCTACCCAATTAACTAAATATATAGACACAATCATACAAATAAAAGAAACATTTTTTTTTCTTTTTTTGTTAAGAGAAGAAATCTTTGTAGACAGTAGAAAAGCAATTGAGCATCAGATACCAGAATAATTGATCTAGTGCTTCATTGGTGCATGCAACTTTGAAAGATTGAGTGCCTCAGATTGCATACATATTTTGAAAAGGAAAATTGAAACCCTCAGAACTCAGCAAGAAAATGATGCTAGTCAAAGGTACTCCATCCGCTAAAAAATGTAGGTCATTTAGTTTAAAGACATAAGAATTAAGGCAACCTTAATTAAACGAGGAGGTCGTGTATCAGACTCCCTCTTAAGCAAAAAATAAATAAATAAAAGATAACGAAAAGCGAGAAAAAAGTTTAGTAAAGCTTAATATTTATTTCATTAATTCAATAAAAAATGTTTATTTCATATAAAGGCGAGGTGGTGATTCGATTAAAAATGACAACGTAATTGAATTTGAATTGCACCTCCATTGTTCGATCGGAATTAAATGAATTGAAAATTGAAGAATCATAAATGTTTGAATTGTATAAAGATAAAATGGGGTATGTTGTATGTATGTTCAATTACTTATTCTAATACCACATGAATCTCGTGGAACGCTTCATAGCTCATAGTACAAGACGAAGCTCATGAATTAAACTTGACAAAAAATGGAGAAAATCTTGATCATGCAGCAGAGACAGTTGATTCCGACGTCATAGTTGGAACTATAAATATGGGCAAGAGCTGTGACTAGTTCTTCAAGTAGAAAGAAGTGTAGGCGTAGTTCTAATCGGTAGAGACGATGAAATCCCTCTTGGTTTACTTCACCCTACTTTTGGTAAGTTTGATGCATTTACATCAAAGAAGCTCAACTTAGAAGATTAAGAGCTAATTATATTTGATTGAATTCTCTCTGTAAACTTTAAAACCAAGTTAAAAAGCATCTTCAGGACTCTTTGATGCATTGACATCTTTCAAACATACATGTAGAAATCCATATTATCAGGAATTGTAATGGTTCATTCAAGGAGACCATGAACTAAAGTGTTAAAAGACATTGAACATTGCATATGGTTCTAAGATGCAAATATAGTAGCTACCTGGACATGTTCTTCAGTTCTAGTCTTGACTTTCCTCGTGTTCTTTTTGCAGTTTATTTCCGCCGTCAATGCGAGAAAAGATCCATTTGATTACTGGAAGGTTGTGATGAAGGACCAGCCGATACCAGATGGTCTCAAGGATCTTCTTGCCTCAAAGCCCAACTTTTCCTACAAGCAGAAAGCTGACTGTCATGAGTCACTGCAAGCGCCCAATGTAATTAACTATCATAGTGATCCAGAGAACAATGAAGAGAAGCAATTCATGAAGAAAGGAACTCAAAATAGCAACCAAGATCTGATGATGAGATGCCTACTTTAACTATCTACAATGGTGACCAAGATCTCGATGATAAGCCCAATGTAACTATCTATCACGGCGACCAAGACCTTGGTGAGACACCAAATGTAACTATCTATCATGGTGACCAAGATCTTGATGACACGCCCAATGCAACTATCTATCATGGTGACGCCAATACAGATGGAGAGAAGAAGTTCATCAAGGATGAAACTAAAGACGAAGAGACTCAGCCGAGTGCAACCATATACCATGGATGATTGATTTGGTACAAGTTATTAGGACTGCTGTTCCATTTACTATATTATCAAGCTTGCAATTCTGTTTGGTAGATGGTTCAAAATGAAGATTCAATAAAACATATCGTTTGCAGACAATTTTAGTTCAGTTTCCTTTACAACTAGAATGACTACAAGATTAATATTCACAAACTTCGTCGTGCAACTATAATTTTTAAGTAATTAATCATTATGCACAATTGTAAAGTGTTTGCTTTCAAGGGTCTAAATTCAAAAGTTTTCAAGTTATCCATACAAGTCCTCTCCGATCGGTTGTCATTACAATTACGGCAAATTATATGTAATTTAGTAAAAAAAGATTAAAGCATTACTAATTATTAAATAGATCATTGAATCCTAAAAAGGAAATAACAGTAGAACTCGATTTAGTACAGAACTAACAACCTTGACTTAAGCTTACTGGTCTCCCATTGTCAAGCAAAACCTAACAGTGACTCTGAAGAAAAATGAATGAAGTTAACTCTCTAATATTGCACTGAACAACAACATAGCCTCAATCCTAAAATTAGTTGGAGTCGAGTTACATAGATCAAACTCTTCCATTACGCTCGATTTAGTGCACTTGATGGCTTTCTTTCCAAATCATTTAAATCCTCCTAATTAATGCATCCGAATTTCTTCAGTTTCTATTACGGGTCAAATTTCTTCAGTTTCTATTGGGTCGAGTTTTCTAGTGGGGCATTTGTAGGTCATCTTTGGAGGTGTCCAAACCACTGCAACCGAAATTACAGAAGATATCAAATCACACAAAAAATGGATAGGCATCCAAATGATCACTCAGTGTTTGCATAGGTAGCTTGAGTTCTTCCGATTATGTTCCCAGAAACAACTCGCTTATATCACTATGACATCAATTACTCCAACAAACTTATTTCCTTGGATAGACTATAGAAGTCTGCAGTCCCTCTTTTTACTCTTGCCTTCACAAGTATATTCTCTCTTTGAGACCCATGATCTCTCACTTTATAGTTATACTGATATACATACTATATATGGAGTGACAAACAAGTAAAGATGGGGTTTATTTTTCAGTTAAGTTATAGAAGAATGATTATGTTTCACCTCATTGGATAAGACACGTACTCATAGCGTCTAGATTCAAGACGATAGCAAACTAGCACGGATAACCAGGGTAGGATTTCCTAATATATTGTGCAAAACATAAAAAACTCGAAATTCAAGAGTGGACTTCATATCAAACTCAAATAATTGAAACAAAAAGTTGAATACTTGTATGCCTCGACAATTCTCAATCGAATACAACATAATAAATGAAACAACCATGTAGAAAATGAACGACAGTAGCAGTCAATTCAGACTTAACAGTATTTTGAAAAATAAAATTGAAAGTAGACTTTCTGCGTGAACTATTTCTAGTTGAAACTCAATAGGAGAGCAAAAGGTCGTGTTCTTGCTCAAAAACGGTTGGAAGGATAATAGAAAGGAAAATGACTCCTTAATTGCATTTTTCCCCTTTCTTTCTTCCACTATTTTTCAAGTTTCCACCCTAAAAGAGTCAATCCCAACTCATAGGACTGTGAGAATTCAATCAAGATCCATTTGAAACAAGTACAATAGGCACAAAAAATAAATAGCCAAAAATTTGAAACAAAGTACATATAGTACAACAAAAAACACATACAAAAATTATCTAAGGAAAAGAAAAAGAAACGCAAAAAGGGAAACTTCATCAAGATGACAGGATTACCAAACTACTGGCCAGAGTCTTCATGGAATCTAGCATCAAAAGGAACAGAAGGATGAGCGTGAGAGGCAGAACCAGCTGCTCCAGAACCTTGTTGGAGCTCAATTACAAGCCATCGAACAGCTTTACTCATCTGCTCAAGTCGAACTGCACTGATAGGCGGAAGACCTGTGGTAGCAGTTTGTCCCGGCCTCCCTGCCACCGACCCAGTTGCCTCATCAACCAAGCATTCCGAACCAATACGTTGCTTCACTGACTCGACAAATTCTTCGGCTTGATCACAAGCAACTTTAAACAATTCCCATCTCAGCTTAAAGTTTTCTAAAGCAGCATCAGTTGCAGCCGTTTTCTGGCCAGTAGATCCTTCCTTGGTTTCAAGCACAGCAGCTGCTGCAGCGACGAATTCTTGATACGCATTATTCAAAGCCTCCACTGTTTGGTCCATCGATACGCGCACAACCTGAAAACAAAGATATGAGATCATTGTATGTATAAAAAAAAAACCAATACTATTTGATAGAATTATACAACTAATCTCAACATTGAGAAAATTCAACAACACTATGGTATGGTACTAGAAAGATAAGTAGTCAAAAACCTTTCACCCACCCTACACTGTAAGCAAAACAATGGAGCATCATATGCCTAAAAAACAATTCATATCAGTGATTGAGAAGTCAATGATCAATCAAATTGAAGTCAAGAAAATGGATTCAAGGAGTCGACGTTTTGTCTTTGATGGAAAGATTTAAGTAAACAACCCAATGCTTCCTTGTAAGAGGGTTTGTGAATTGTGATTCTTCCCTTCCATTATTCCTTAAGTCCAGTGTGCGCCGAATAAAAAGAAATCTGGAATATTGAACAATTGTACCAAACAATGTAGCCTAGCAACCCCCAAAATGTGATCAGTTTGTTTATGCTAACTGATTGTTTTCAATATATTTCATCACCATTTGCTTCAACCAAATTTAATTAACTCAAATACCTAAATAAACATAATTCTATTCAAATACTAATACATAAATTTTAATCAAACAAAACCACTTCGTTATCTAACACGCTCAACTAAGGCAGACTTGTCGAGGGATTAGGGATTAGTCGAGTCCATCGTCAGTCCAGTGTCTGCAACAATGGCTCGGATACCCTCGGCCATCAAAAAAAAAAAAAAAAAACCAGTCTTCAAAAAATTATCCACTCTATAATTCTAATTCTAAATTACTTGAAATTTTCATAGATTTCTAATTCTAAATTATTTCAAATATTCAAATTACAAATTACTTCAAACCCACATCAATCCGAAAAAATTTGTGCCCTCAAAACCCATTTTCCTTGCCACTAATTTTTGTTCAATCGAACTAATGCATATCAATTCTCTTCGAATTTGGGGGAAGTTTTTCAAGACAACTTAACACAACACACTCGAACACACATACAGAGAAAATCTCGCAAGAATTGAAATCGTAACAACAAAATTCAAATTCAAAATCAGAACAACAAAAACCAAAATCTTCTGTTACGATTCACCTCGCTCGTCCGACCAATTTTCTCGACTAGGGTTTTGCTCGATCGCTTCGGCTTCGGCTTCGACAATAGTAGGTACCATACATTTGGGAGTGCGAATCACCGCAAAATTTGACTCTACGCATGAAATCTGAGTTTATCACAAGTTATTATAACACAATCAGTGATATACATTCACAGAATGCGAATCGAACGGCCCTGATGGACTAACTTTATAATTTAAACTAGTTGATTTCATGGGCTTTAGGCATGAGTTATTAAAATTTTAAAATAAAATTAATAAATTAATTTACTTGAATATATTATAATATTTTTTACAATTAAAATTACAATTCACAATAATGAACTCATGTTTTAAGAAAACTATACAATAAATGATTTAAAAAATATTTACTTATAAATCATTAAAATAACCATTCATTAATAAAAAAAATCGAAATCATTGAGATAACCATTCATTAATAAAAAAAAAGAATTCGAATCTACTTAATTGTTCTTTCAGTGTATATAAATAATGTTATGGTAACCAAATCGGTCGTTTAGTTATTCAAAGTTGAATTTTTCATTTTTCAAAAATATGGGGAGATGAATATATCTTAAAACTGCTCCATATCGTCTGTCCACTCCAATTGAAGAATCTAAACCAACGGACAACGTAACTAAAGGAGGACGATTAGATCCAATATATTGATAATTTCATGCAGTAGTTTATATTTAAGCAATGGTAGCATAAACGTCATGCGACTATTAATTTGTGTTATAGATATAATAACTCACTTCAATCTTAAACTTATGAAAAACGTATCAAACGATTAGATCTAATATATAGCAAACATACCTAAAGGAGGACGATCGAAAGTGATTTAGCTTATAAGCGTTGTGAATAGTTGTTATATCACTAGATGCCTGAAACTATGGATAAGTATAATAACTTTTGAATGTAGAGGCGATGTTGAAATCCATCAATCCGATGAATTTATTGGGTGATAATTGATTGAAAATTGGAGGTATAATAAAATTAATTTTTTTGTGATTTTTTGAATGTTGAAGGAAAAAATAAATCAAATGGATCGCGAAAAGAATGGATGAGAGTTGAAATTTATAGAGGGTGCACTACACTCAATTCCTTATATTTATCCATGATTTCAAGTTCAACGTACTCAATCTATTAATGATAAGATAACCTCAATTAATTATTAATAAATGTACATATAATGTATAATTATATATATTGAAATAATAGATAAATAAATAACAAAAAATAAAAAAATTGAAAAAATAAAAAAATAGAATGGTGAGATGATGTAACTTTTAAACTTTCTCTCTCCTCTGTCTTTTATATACATATATATAGATATAGATATATATAGATATTAATAAAATGTTTCACAAGAATTTTATTTTGTTTATAACTTTATTTTGTTTGCATAAATAACATTAGTATCATGGACTAGCTGTGATTTCCAAAGTGTGTTAATTTTTCAATTTGGTGTTCAAACTATTATGATACATTAGCAGCTTTTCATAAATATAGTAAGTTTTTTCAATTTGGTGTTCGAATTATTAAATAAATATTAATTTGAATTTAAGAACAAACATAATATTTATATTGTCAAAAGAAATAGAAACTATCAAATAGGACGACATATTTAATGTTCGAGATATATATTTTTTTACCATTTCATCTATATTTTGATTTTAAATTTACAAAGAAATAATTGATACATATACTAATAGTATTTTCATTAAAAAAAGACCATTGACCATTCATTTTCTTCTCTATAATAGTGTAAGTTTGCTTCGAATTCCATATAATTCATGAGTTGCATAATATAAATCATATTTTCATAGAGAAATCAAAACTTGTAAATTTGAAAAGATTACGGGAAGTGGTAGGTTCAAACTACCAGAAACCATAAATATGAGCTACCTCCTATCCAAAGAACCAACAAAATCGTTTGTTGAGAAACTAAAACTCCTTACCAAATACACAATTCCTCGCTACATCAAGATTGTCAAAACCACTAGAGTACGATCAGACTAAAATTAAGTGGGAATAGTCAAGCTCACCGTCAAGAATGACCCTTGTTTTATTGTCTAAGTCTACTATTCTTAGAGGCAGCATCTGAATCTCTATCAAATTAGTGCAAAATTGTTATCAGTTACTGCAACTTTGTTCTTCATTTTCACACATAATTCATACATAGAAAGTGTACATGAAAGGCTCTGCTCAGAAGAAGCATAACATATCATAGATAATTAAGTCTCATATGTCCAGACATAGATATTAAGCTACAACTCATCACAGCAGAACACCAATCAAATATCACCCGCGATGGCAAGCATCGCCCTTAACCAGTCCGCCGCAAGTTCAAGCACTGACAATGGATTCACCTTAAATCTTAAGTTGGCACTGCGACAAAGGTGAGTGCAGGGTTGTATACTTGTATAGCAAGTTAAATTGGGCCATTTGTACAAAAGCCATGTGAGACTAGTGAGATTAGTAACCTCCATACCCATGTTATCAAAAAAAAAAAAAAAAATCAATGATCAATGATCAATGATTCAATAAAACAACAACAAGAAGAACAAGTTAGCCTCAGTCCCAAATTAACTGGGGCCGGCTACATGGATCAAACTTTTCTATTGTTCTCGATTAAGTGCAATTGATGGTGAGTTTTGCAAACCATTCAAATCCCTCTTAAAATGATTCAATTAAACCCTCAGAGAAATTCCAAAAATTGGAACATTGGCAGACAATCAACACGGCATCATTTCAGACCGCCCGTCTGCATTTTTCTCATCTTCAGGCCCCCACAAAACATTTAATCACAAATTAGTTGGGTCCGCTGCATGAATCAAACAACCTCTTTCGTTGCACTCAATTTAGTACAATTAAATGTTGTACTTCCAAACATCGACCAATCTCACAAAAAAAAAAAATAATAATAAATTAAAACATCCTCACTAGTAATAAATTTCATAACAAAATAAAGAATTGCATCAGATAATAAGCGGAGTAGTAGTCCACACATAAATTAATTCAGTGTGTAGGATAAGACTATTATCACATCATCTGCAATTCCCAATTCTCTAAAAAAAAAAAAAAAAATCAAAACCAAGAAATCATGTCGACGGTACCATTTGACCCAAAACGAAACAAAAAAATCGTAGACGAAGTGGGTTGGTAAGCCAGTCTTTTGGCTATGTGCATCAGTTATATCTACCTCATCGATTGGGCATTGCAACATGAGGAGAGGGTAAACAAATGCAGCAGATCACCAAACATGAAATTGGATACAAGAAGAAGAAGAAGAAGAAGCAGAGAAAAATCGCTAATCAAGAATCTACCTTGTTTTAATTAGAGTCGATTGAACGAAGAAATGATGGAGAGATGGCACGGGAGGAGGCGCCGAAAGAGGCTTAAATAACACTGGTAGCAAAACCCTAGCCCGGTTGCTCTCACGTTTATTGGGCTATTTTTGGGCTTTTAAGTCCTTCAAGTCCAGTGGCTTTTGGACCACACCCTGTTATGTTGTCCTACTTTGTGTGGTCTCTTAAACGTGATTTTTTCTCTAATTTATCTCCTTTGATTCCGGTTTGTTTGTTTTTGGACGGTAGGATAATGAAGAATAAACGAAATTTGATAATTGATCGGATTCTGTATTAGCTTTAACAAACAAATCCTTCAAGTCTTATCCATTTAAACCAGTGTTAATCCAGATTAAATACATCTTAATTAATCTTCGCGTCTCTTTTTTTTTTTTTTTGTATATGGTTTGATTAATTATTAACACATTGTGATAGTTGATGGAAGAGTTTGATGATGAACGCCTTGCTCTAAGGCTATCCCCTCCTGTACCGAAGGCCCGACCGCCGCCATTGCCTCCGCCTCAACCAACACCGGCGATGCCGATGCCGGGGCCGGTTCCGCCGCAGCATTACCAATTATTACTACCTCCTCAACAACAATTAGTACAACCACGTCCAATATTAATGTTGCCTACTGGGAATAACATGCACGAAGACGAGGATGAGATACCACAGGTACCGCAGCATCCGCGAATTCCTCAACGCGCTCGGCGTTTGCCTGGTCATGGTCAGATCAAGGAAGAGGAGGTGTTGGAGGCGCCGTTCGCGTGGGCGACGAATAAACACGCAGGTATTCATAGTATGGATCATCTTCTAGCTAATGGTATAGATACTATATATGGTGAAGTGCAATGCAAGAAGTGCAACCATGTAAGCCAGATAGGATTTGATTTACAAAGAAAGTTTGCTGAAATTGGTAACTATATTAAGGTGAATCAAGAGTGGATGCATGACAGGGCTCCAGAGTACTGGATGAATCCGGAGTTGCCGGCTTGTTCGAATTGTAAGGAGCCGAATAGCATGAAACCAGTGATTCCGAATAACAAACATGAGATCAACTGGTTGTTTCTTTTCTTAGGTCAGATGCTAGGATGTTGCACTTTGGATCAGCTCAAGTATTTCTGCAAGCACACGCAAAATCATCGAACTGGAGCTAAGGATCGGGTTTTATATCTCACTTATCTCTCTCTTTGTAAGCAGCTTGATCACGTTTAATTGTTCGCTAACATGTGTACTTAACTAGTTGATGCTAGGTTGGGGTGGGAATCTCAATATATTTGGAGAGAAGAGTGAAAGACGAACTGAGTCGGGCGGTGAAAATTCGACACAAAGCTTGGAAATGCAGATCACCTAGTGCTTCCGAATTTTGGAGACGAGGCCAGTATTGACTTATTTGAACACAGGATGGCAAAAAAAAATTATTTGATATGCTTCAAAGTTTATTGATTATGGTTATTGATGAAATTAAACCAAAAATTTCAACTGAGTATCGTTCGTTTCTGTCAGATTAATTAGATGCTTATCAATCATTTACATAGTAATTTTTGCACCACATTATCTTATTTTTTATTTGAACTCAACCTCATAATCATGGTCCAACTTGATCAAATGATGTGAATTGACAATTATTAAAAATTAATATTTTAAATTAAAACTTACACTGTAGTGAGACGGATATGGTATCACTTGCCGAAATGCAATTTAGCTAGAAAGACCGTAAGTTGGATTGATATTATAGTAAGAAAATAAATTAGTTTTAACTAATTTTGATTTAAACATATTAGTTTTAAGATTCTCTATATTTATTTAACTATATAGCTTGAAATATGTAGTTGAAACTAAGAAGAATTAACTAAAGTTTCAAATAGTTAGATCTTGAAGTGTATATGAATAAATAGTAGATGAATTAGTGATATAAAAATGCTAACACCATTTAAATATAGTTCAAAATATTTAAGATTATATGTGTATGTATAATGTAAATATATAAAAGTTAATTAATTAGACCAAATTGTAGAGTGATCCAATCAAATCTATAATATACGAATTCGCAGATTTCATGAACACCCCTACTCGACACAAGTAACTCAACTTTATATTATCCATTTCTTAACCATGTCTTTTATCTTCGCAAGCACCATATCTTACCAGATTTATCTATCAGATATAATTGTACTTTATAAATTTTTTTGAGGTCTAATTGTGCTTTATAATTTAAATATTAATAAACTGTTTCACAAGAATTTTATTTTGTTTATAACTTTATTTTGTTTGCATAAATAACATTAGTATCATGGATTAGCTGTGATTTCCTAAGTGTGTTAATTTTTCAATTTGGTGTTCAAATTATTAAATATATTAATTTGCATTTAAGAACAAACATAATATTTATATTGACAAAAGGAATAGAAACTATCAAATAAGACGACATATTTAATGTTTTTGATATATATATTTTTTTAACCATTTCGTCTTTATTTTGATTTTAAATTTACAAAGAAATAATTGATACATATATATGCTAATAGTATTTTAATTAGAAAAAGACCATCGACCATTCAGTTTCTTCTCTATAATAGCGTAAGTTTGCTTACGATTTCCATGTAATTCATGAGTTGCATTATAAATCATATTTTCATAAAGAAATCAAAACTTGTAAAATTGAAAAAGTTACGGGGACTTCGTGGGTTTAAACTCTCAACGGAGCTACCTCCTATCCAAAGAACCAACCAAATCGTTTGTTGAGAAACTAAAACTCCTTGACCAAATACATGATCTCAGGTTCAATTCCCTGTTGCTTCAAGATTGTCAAAGCCACTAAAGTACGATCATACTAGGATTAAGTGGGAATAGTCAAGCTCGCCGTCAAGAATGATCCTTGTTTTCTTGTCTAAGTCTACTATTCTTGGAGGCAGCATCTGAATCTCTATCAAAATAGTGCAAAATTCATACATAGAAAGTGTACATGAAAGGCTCTGCTCAGAAGAAGCATAACATATCATAGATAATTAAGTCTCATATGTCCAGACATAGATATTAAGCTACAACTCATCACAGCAGAACACCAATCGAATATCACCTGCATTGGCAAGCATCGCTCCACCCTTAACCAGTCCGCCGCAAGTTCAAGCACTGACAATGGATTCACCTTAAATCTTAAGTTGGCACAACGACAAAGGTGAGTGCGGGGTTGTATACTTGTATAGCAAGTTAAATTGGGCCATTTGTACAAAAGCCTCGTGGGACTAGTAAGATTAGTAACCTCGACGCCATGTTATCAAAACATGAATCAAAACATTTAATCACAAAATTAGTTGGGTCCGCTGCATGAATCAAACAATCAAACAAACTCTTTAGGCCAACTCTTATTATATTTTTTTATGCTGATTATATACTCCAACACTTCCTCTCAAGTGCAGGACCAATTTTCACTTGGCAGACACAGACCTACTCTTATAGAAGTCCGTGCAAACATACCTAAGCGTACCCTTAGAGGCCTTTAGGTTCACAAACACATCTACACTTCACTTCTAAATTAATGAGCTTTTCACAAACACACAATATATACAGAGATTGACAGCTTTCCCTTAATTTGATACACATTTACAAAAGTCACAACTTTAAGACTAAAGAATCATTCATGCTCCTTTTTCAGATCAGCAGGAGCAAGAAAGCAATCCTTTGACAATCCCCATATATTGAAATCAACCTCTTCAATCCTCCATGACTCCTCTAACCTCCTCTTATGGCTCACCGAGCCCGTTCCATATCGAAAAAGCGTCACCTTCGTTTGCCCGCTATGCGCTATGTTAATGGCATCAACATACCTATAGTCCTCTATCATGCTTTCCATGCTAGTCTCCCAGAACACATTCTGCTCTTGACCTCCTCTGTTGCTGCTCATTCTCACCAAATGTGAGTCCTCAAATTTAACTAGTAGCCCTGTTCTTTGGCTAAAGTATCCCCATATTCTGTGGTGTATGATTTCTAAGTTTTTTGTGCTTCTCGCCTTTAGCGTCGTTGGAGAAACATCTAGCTTCAATATGAAGCATTCGTCTTTGTTGATGATATTCTCTCCGACGCAGACCGCGTCCAAGAATAAGTTTGCCGTCGATTTTGGATCTAGCCCCTATTGAAGTAAACCATACATGCATCATGTACTAATTATTAATTAAGATAAGAGAAAAGTTAGCCATATATATATGCAATATGAAAACTTGATCAGTAGTAGCTATAGCTAGGCAATGTAAAATTCAAATTATATACATGCTTCATGTACTAAGTATTAATTAAGATAAGAGAAAAGTTAGCCATATATATATATATGCAATATGAAAACTTGATCAGTAGTAGCTATAGCTAGGCAATGTAAAATTCAAATTATATACATGCATCATGTACTAAGTATTAATTAAGATAAGAGAAAAGTTAGCCATATATATATGCAATATGAAAACTAGATCAGTAGTAGCTATAGCTAGGCAATGTAAAATTCAAATTATATACATGCATCATGTACTAATTATTAATTAAGATAAGAGAAAAGTTAGCCATATATATATGCAATATGAAAACTCGATCAGTAGTAGCTATAGCTAGGCAATGTAAAATTCAAACTATATACATGCATCATGTACTAATCATTAATTAAGATAAGAGAAAAGTTAGCCATATATATATATATGCAATATGAAAAGTTGATCAGTAGTAGCTATAGCTAGGCAATGTAAAATTCAAATTATATACTGTTATATTTGGTGACCTGAAAGAATCGTCGCAACGGCCTCGGAGGGCCTTTGGAGGCGTGGGACTGTTGAGTGGCGAGTTGCCTCCAAGACAACTTCCCATCACTACCAGCACTAACCTTACAACCAGACACAACAAGCTCTTGTTCCCACAAATCTGGGTTTTTTTGCCACAACACAAACCCCCCAACTTCACCATTCCCTTTAATCTTTCCACTCTCCTCCTCTGAGGACCGAAACTCCGACGCCCCCATCCTCACCATCCCCATTACATACATGCTCTTCAAGGCATTCAGCGCCGCCTGCCCTCCTGTCGCCGCCACATATTGTTGCGTTATGTACTTTGCCGTGGAGGCTTCCTATATATACATCATGTATAACAAAATCATTTCTTCATGAGTGATACACTACAAGAAAAATGTAATATATATAGAAGTGAGATGGACGAGGCATCACTTGCCAAAAAGCAAGGTCTGGGTCGTAAGAGAATGAGATGGACATTTTTGAAATGCTATATATAGATAAACATGCATTGGCATTAAGATTGCATGGATGAGATGCATGGTTAGAGGGATTGGACATACAATGGAGCCATCCTTGACGGGGCGGCTGATGGCGTGATCGGACTCGACTTGGACGGGGATGAGGGGGGAGCCTAGTACATTGAGGAGGAGATGGAGCTCGGCGTTGGAGGGGGTCGGAGTAGTAGGAGAAGGGGAGAGCTTGGTGCAAGATTGATGCTTGAGCCATTGGTGCATGTTTTGCAATTGAAGGGTCTTGTTTGATCCCATGGACTCCACAACCTCTTCGGGGATGGGGACCTCGAGAACGGTATCGAGACCCTCTTCTCTATCGAAATTCGGGTACATTTTCCTCATGAAGGAACAAGAAGAAGAAGAAGAACAAGAGATGAGACCCAAGGAGCCCCTGCAAGCAACCACTAGAAGCGCGAAAGCAGGGGCTGCCTTGATCAAATTCCCACTTTTTTTCCTTAGTTTTTTTTGTGATGTTCATTTGGGCACTCGGTAGAGATTTTGGGGGGGTTGGAATTGATGGAGAGAGATGCATGTCTGGTTAGTGAGGGCTCTCCTTGTTTGTAGGAGTCGTGTGGGCACGAATCCTTTTTAATTGATGTATCTCTCTATCTCATGAGACATGACTAAAATAGTCAATCTTATTGTAAAAAAACTAATGGTTTTCTATATGATTTATTAAATAAATTTTCATAGTTAAAAATATGGTAGTTTGTAACTAATTAGTGAAGAACGTTGTAATGAAAATTTGTTGTTCATTAATCTTGGTTAATATTTTTTTGTTAGATTGAGTTGACCATTTGAAATAGTTGTTTGTTGTGGGTAGGGATACTTACATTATTTTAAAAAGTGTTAAAATGCAATTATAATATTTTTCAGTTTGAATTAGTTTATTGATCCACAATAATTGTGAAGATAATAATAATTTTTAATTTATGTAAACATGATCACACTTTATAATAATAATCTTTTTGAGTAATTTTGTTTGTACAATTCATAATATCTTTAAAAGAAGGAATACGAATAGTTAACTTTATTTAATATCTAAATAGGCATTCATGTGTTACGTTTAATTTAGCAATGTAATGAATTGGTACATTGATAAGTTTGAGGCACACAATTTAAGTTGTTAGTCAACACTTGTTGGATTATAATAATGAATAACGCAAACATGAAGACGGACATCTATATATATAGAAATATATCATTAAATTACATAAAATTAAAAATTGAGAAAAATTGAAAATTGAAAAAAATGAGAGGAGGTGGCTTCAAAAATTTATCTCTCCTCCGACTTATATATATATATATATATATATAAACTTAACAAATACTGGCACATCTTTAGCTACCTCATCGTGTGTTATGAAAAATAAATAAACAAAGAACGTACGTATGGCACCAAACACTATAGTTTTTTTTAAGGCATAACTCATCTTTTGATCCGTAAATGTTGTGTTTTTTATGTTTTGGTTCATGAACTTTTATTACTATATATTTGATCATCGAACTTTTACAAAAATTTACATTTAGTATTTTCACCATTTAAAGTGTTAAATCTTGCCAACGTGAGTAACAAAAGTGTCGCGCAACTAGTTAAGAAGAGTAAAATGGTTTATATTATTGAACCAAACGACTCACATAGACCAACAAAAGCCGAAAAAAATTAATTTCCCCTAAAAACATTGAAAAAAACTCAAAATTCATGGACCAAAAGCATAATTAAAAAATCAAAAGTTAAAGGACCAAATGTACACTAATGAAAGTTGAGGGACTAAATGCATAAAAGACTCAAAGTTCAAGGAACAAAATATATGTTTTGCATTTTTTTTAACTTTTTTTATTCTTATGTGGTGTTACAGTATCAACCGCATGGTCCGCATCGATTAATCTACACTCGAACACTTTCAAAATCTCATATAGATGGTCGTCCTACTTGCTCAATTTAATTTGCTTTATTTAAGAGACTTTGAATTGAGACATCGAGTAAGGGAATTGAGTTAATTACTATTCGAAACAACTAGTAGTTTCGTCACGTCAACATTGATTTGAAGAAAAAAATATTTGTCTCTTTTTTTTGGAGGTTAAAAATATTTCATACAACAACGTTAAGGATTGATTATAGATAACAAGCAATAAGGTGTAGTGGAACTCAGTCATTAGCTCCTGACTTAAAAACAAAAACTCTAGCAAAAAGTATGAGCTAGCCGTTAGAGATAAACGCATATCGAACGTAGCGAAAACACACAACCAAACACTCATTAATATATTCAATATATCAATAATAAAAATATTAACAATCAATCTCGATCAAAGTAATAAAAATATTAACAATCAATCTCGCTCAAAGTGGTGCACAAAGCACCACTACGGGTGCACACTCAAAGCACACACTCATTTTAACCTATTATATCGATCATTTTTATATACCACAACTTTTAATTAATTCCTCTCAAACTCTAACTCACAATCCCAATCAAACACAAACGCTACTAATCTTATCTAAAAAATAATCAAATCCTAATGAAACTCAAACTTATTAATATGAATGGTAAAGATCATGATGAAGAGAATATTCTTCAAAAGAAAAAAAGTATGGACAAATAGCCTTGCCTTTTGTGGTGTAATTTAAATCTCAATCAAAAGTAAAACAAGTGTGAGATAGTAATCACGCTTCATATGGTAATATTGAGTAATTCAATCAATCAAGACCAAGATGAAAAGTACACAATCAAGATCAATTATGATCTATATTATCATCATCTCGCCTTATATGGTAATATTAAGTAAGTCAATTAATCAAAACCAAGATGAAAAGTACACACTCAAGATCAATTACAGTCCATATTCTCATTATCTCTTTTAAGGAAACATTGACCTAAGGGTGGCAAAATGGGTCATGACACGATTACACGACACAGCTAACACGGGACATTAGCGGGTTAGGGTTGAGCTTAAACAAGTTCATGTCAAAAACGTGTCGACTTGTTTACGACACGGAATAAACGGGTCGTGTCACAGGTTGACACGCTAACCTGTGTACAACCCGTTTAACCCATTTAAGTTAATAAATATTAATATTTTATTTTAGGAATGAATATGTCTAGTGAGGTGAGAGGTGAGATTTAAAATGTAATTATAAATTGAAGTTCTTTATTTAGACTTCAAGTTTTTTGACAAATATCCTCCTAAGGAAATTTGACACTTGTACTTGACATAAATTATTGCCAATTGGAAATCCAAAACAAATACAATAAACCATCCGTTTGGCAACTTGAACACTAGCCTCTTTGTCTTCCTTCTGCCTATCTTTTGGCAACTAGGCTATTTTATCTTACACTATGTTAGTGAAGGATTTGTATTTTTAATTTATTTTTTGAAGTTTGATCTTCTTAATTTTTATTAATCATCCATGATTGTAACGTTATTTGTCCTTTATAAGTTATAAAAATGAAAAGAGGAGGTTAACAGGTCGAATATAATAAATAGATCACTTTGGAGTAAAAAAATGTGTTTGTTATGTTAAATGGGTTTAATGTGTCGTGTTGAATAATTAAAAGTTAACATAAACCATTAAACTTAACGTGTAACACTTGTTGTGTCGTGTTAACCTGTTTAAATTTCGTTTGGTGTCGTGTCAACCCATTTATTAATAGGTCGTGTCCGTGTTGACCCTAATCGGGTCACCTGAGTTGGTCAATACGACACGTGAACCCGTTTTGTCACCCCT
This sequence comes from Stephania yunnanensis, assembly GCA_039657365.1. Taxonomy (NCBI): domain Eukaryota; kingdom Viridiplantae; phylum Streptophyta; class Magnoliopsida; order Ranunculales; family Menispermaceae; genus Stephania; species Stephania yunnanensis. Next base: position 61,174,560 of record CM077585.1, read on the forward strand.
ACATTGACCTTGTTGAATAACAACAATCAAGCGTGTTGCCTTTTATGTAATTATATAGTGTACATAAATATGTAACTTGCTATTGTAAAATCATCAAAAGAAATATATTCAAATTCAAGTTCTGTATTCATTCTAATTTTCATCTATTAATTCAACATAAACTAAAACACTAAATTTATATGGAGTTAGAGCCAAAAACCAACACTAGCTAACTGGTTTATTGGGCTATCATAGTCCATTTTGACATACCCACCAGTTGGTGCATTCCAAATCTCACATAAATAAATAGTGCTCTCAAGTTTATTTGGCTATCTAAAAAGAAATGCCCACATTTGGTGACCCACCCCCTATTTTTGGGTTTTTAAGTCATAGCTGTGCTTCAAGTCCAGTGGCTTTTGGACCACGTTATGTTGTCCTACTTTGTGTGGTCTCTTAAACGTGATTTTCTTTTGTAATTTGTCTCCTTTGATTCAGGTGTTGTAAACCACATTCTTTGTTTTTGTTTTTTTTTTTTTTTTTTTTGTCAAAGACCAATATCTGCATTTAACCGACTACTCCAAACTCGCGAGCTGGGTCGATCCACTAAGAGGTGAAGCTCTTCCAATTGTAGTTTATGCGCTAGAGTGACAAATCACATTCTTGTTTGTAGTAAGAAAATGAAATCGCCTTCCTTAATTTCAAATTTAAGTGTGATTGAGATTACCAATGATTCCTTAATTATTGGCTAGAGATTTGATCGAAATTGGTAAGATTCAAATTTTTAGCCAAAAGAGTTTGTTATGTTAACAGTCAAATTATGGTTTTATAAACAATGAGAACAAAGAATCCCTCATTCTTCACGTTCATATCTAAATTAAAAATACCTTTTTGCTTGACTAAAGTACACCATCAATTAGCATAATAAAGTTTGAGTTTGATCTATGTATCTAGCTAGCTAATTCTAATTAATTTAAGATTGAGGTTTTTTGTTGTTGTTGTTGTTGTCGTCGTTATTGTTGTGACGTTATTGTATTCGATGCAGGAATGTTCCGTATAGTAAGTCAAATTGATTACAATGATAACACGGTCCAAATCGAGACTGGTAAGTCGTAAGACTGAAATCCATATCACTTAAAAGTTAAAACAACTAGTAACACTACAATAAAATTGTGACTAATCCATAACATGGACGAAAAAGATGACACTAGTGAATAATTCGTGGCACGAGCCCTATAAAGATTTTGAGGTCTCATTCAGAATTTCCTATTCTGTCAGGTAGCAATTGGAACATGTCCACCTGTCAGTCCACGTGGCAACAAAAAGACTGATTTGTCATACTGGTACGGATCTCGTGAAGCATTAACCAAAAAAAAAAAAAAAAAACATGCATTGATGAATTATTAGTTTTAAAATGTTTGTTGTTGTTGATTTTTTCTTAGTACTGCAGTGATCTAAAGATACAGTAGAAGTGGTAAATGCAGATGGTGAAAGGGACGACACGCGTGTAAGTTAGTGCTTGTATTTACATTTGGAATTCGTCAGCGAGTATGGCTGGATACACCCCTACCATGCATTAATTATTTTGCATAACCTAAGCTGGCTCTTACCACACTACCTTAATTAATTAAGTCTATTTCATGTGTCTGTGTATATATATATATATATCTTAATTAAGGTTATTTTGTAAATTAACACGTAATTATTAGTGAGTGATGACGACTTGAATTCAGCACAATGAAAGAATTTGATCCATCTACGTAATTGATTTTAATCGATTTGAGACTAAATCTACTTTGTTATTGAAGTGAAGATAGTTAAATGACCATGAGTATATACATACCTCTCGACGATATCACTATTGAGTATAATTAAAATGTTAAGAAAATAACATTGCAACAACCTAACTACTTCAAGGTCTTAAAGAAGGTGTTTCCAATTTGTGAGATTAGTGAAACTTTAATTGAAAATAGTGAAACAGTTTAGATCGATACCTATGATCTCAAAAAAAAGTAACAATAACAAAGCCTCAATCGTAAATTAGTTAGAGTCGATTACATATATAAATCAAACACTTTCATCGCGCTCGATTTAATATAATTGACAACGTAATTTTCAAATCTTTTAAATCCCTATTAATAATGCGTCAATTAAGAAAATAACATTTGAGTATAATCTCTACAAACATGTTGACTTTTATTATAGGTTATTGGGTTATTAGTCTAGCCTGAGTGGAGAGGACACAAAAAAATTAGAAAAAAATATTAAGATACTCCAGTAATGAGATACGAGGACACAATAAAATTAAAAAAAATACTAAGATAATTCGGTGAAAAGACACGCGGGACGAATACCATCCCTACCTCGACATGTGAATTGATAGATATTATCACCGAGTGTCCATCTAATGATAACTAAAAAATGACTTTTAACAAAATATTAGCGTACATCACTAAGCACACGTAAAAACATTTTCAGGTTGTGGGTACGTGAGTCTCACTCTGAGGTGCAGCGGACACACATTAGCGCCTAGCAGTGCCCCTTTTAACATCTTAAAATTTGATGCCTGCATATTGTTTTTGTCCATTCTTTAAGAAATCACACCGAATAGCGAGATAATATTGAACTTGAAATGACTGCGTAGCAGGCCTACTCCTCCCCAAGCAACCTCTCTCTCTCTCTCACACACACACACACCACTCTCTATACTAGTCTATACAAGCCGGCATATTTTCAATATATAGAAAATACAACTTAAAACGTCCCTCTCGAGACTACCCCTATATATATACACACACACACATATATACACTCATCAGTATCCTCTCGATATATATATTCTTCTACTACAACACACAACATATCGATCATTATATATCATCGATCATCAACAATGGGGAAGCGTTTGAAGCTTAGGCTTTCAAGGGTGTTTTCGTCCCTGAATTCTTCATGCAGGTCAAAAGACCCCTCCAACCTCCCACGAAGCCCACTCCCAGTCCCAGTCCCAGTCCCAGTCCCCACCACCACTACCACTACTACAAACACGGCGTTCTTCATGCTATCCCCTAACAACCCCAAAGCCCTCGACATCGACTTCCCCAACTCCCGCCACGTGTCCTCCTCATCATCCACCCTCAACCGTTGGATCAGCGGGGCCACCCTGATCCTGATCCTCATCCTCATCCCACCGGATCACAAAATCAGCAGTTTCGTTGGAGGCGTGAAGAGAAGTGGCACGTCGTCGCCAAAGTTAACCAGCCCTCGGACACCCCATCCTCCCCTCGTCGAAAACTATGCAACTCATCCGCTTCTTCTTCTTCTTCTGAATACGATTCTGAAACGCAATTGCTGCTACAAACCGCTGAATCTCATTATCGACGACCGCGGCTGCTGAGTCGGAAAAATAAAAAGAAAAGAATAAAATCTAGAAAAAGTTGTTACGGATCTCGAGGTGGGGACGAAACGGAGTCGGTTGTCTCAAAGCGGGGATGGGCGGGGTCCTCGGGATGCGCGAAAGTGGAGGAGAGCTTGGCAGTGGTGAAGAGATCGGAGGACCCTTACGAGGACTTCAAGAGGTCGATGTTGGAGATGATTTTGGCGAAGGAGATGTTCGATGTGGGGGAGTTGAAGCAGCTGTTGCACTGCTTTCTGGCTTTGAATTCGCCGCACCATCACGGTGTGATTGTCGAGGCGTTTTCGGACGTTTGGGAGATCTTGTTTTGTGAATGAATGATCCATGTTATTATATTGTTGTTGTTGTTGTTGTTGTCGGTGTTGTGTATAATGTTGTCTAGTTTGTTAATGGAGGCTGTTTAGTGGAGTTGATTAATTAGTGAGTGAGAATTGTAGTCGATGACTTGTAAAGTTGTTGTATTTCACTTGGCACTTGTGCTAATCACACAATTAATTGTTGATGACTAATTAACTACGGCTCGAGAGTCTGGAGTAGTCAATTAGTAAGGCAAGAACAAATTATTAAATGTAGCTCAAAAAGTTTAAGAACAAAAAAAGACATAAAGATCCTTAATTTAAATTCATTATTAGTAATTAGGTCTTTTACTTAGGTAGATATCTTAAATTGTTAACAAAAAAATCTTTGGGTCGGGACTCAAAGAGTTAGATTTTAGCTAGGTATTGTTTGTTTGGCAAATGCTTATGTTAAATGGTTATGCCTATACAACCAAACATGAAATTTGAACTTACACTGTGAGCTAACTCTAAAGAGTTATCTCAACTTGCACTGTAAGTTAAAAAAAAAAAAAATCAAATGAGGCCTAAGTTACAAATTACCTTGACTACTTTCATTGTAATGGCTCCTATCCTGGTTCAATCAATAACTTTTCTCCACTAGAGAAAAAATAATATTTTTATAGCATAAGCCAGGCTATTGGCTGCCGTGGTATGCATCTCGAGATTTGTATGATCACTTCCCGAGGCATGACTAATTTCATCGTATCACTTCCATCAATTAAGTTTTATTTGGTTCATGTTAATTTGAAGTTATCTTATTGAAGTTAACTCTTTATAATTATTATTATTTAAACTTAAATGGAAGTTTAAAATTTTTAAACAATAAAAAATATAAATTGCTTAAATAACTTTCAAACAAAAAAAATAGAGTAATTAAAATATCATTAATAATGAATAATTATATCTCTCAAATATAAATTAGAGAAAAATATATCTCTCTAAGATATAATTTGAGAGACAATTCTCAAATTGAACAGCCAAATAAAATTAATTTTTAATTTGGTTGTAAGTTATCTCACGCTCCTTCCAAACAAGGCTTTACATTCCTAAACGTGCTTCCTTTTGAATCGGGCAACAATGCCCACGACCATGAAACAGAAATGACGAAAAAGCCCATGCGATCGTTGCAAATCTCGCGTACGGTACGGTGCACAATATTTCAGCCCGTCACAGTTGGCTACTCTTACATCATCTCACGCACGCGTTCGATAGGGAGCTTACCTGGCATTCCATAAGCACGCCTCCACGTGGCACGCGTGGAATCTTGGCCGTCCATGTTGTGGGTCCCGCACAGTAACACCTTTCCCAACAGTAGCGAGTCATTGCTCACTGTACACTTATGCTGAAAAGAGTAAAAAAACTGTGAGTTAACTAAAGATGCTGATACATCGTGGTAAAAACACAATGAAACAAACAACAAAAAAAAAAAATTTACAGAGGCAGAGATGCAGTGTGTTACACGAAAGTGTAGCAGAGTAGAGTCGATCGATCAAACTGGGCAGCTTTTTACTGGTACAGCTTTTAATGGCTAATTCAGTGCTACACGGCAGTAAATCCTACTTGTTCACCCTCCAGGGGTACCTTATATTCACGAGAGTGTGAATTCTATTTTCTTTTCTTTTCCCTCAACTTATTGAAGACATAACATACCGAGCAACAAATTAGTCCATTTTGTTACGGTATTGTCGACTTTTTTAAGTGACATTTGTTAGTTGTTTTTTAACTACTATTGAAGATGAGTCTCGAAATTAATTGGAGCTATATTTAATCACAATACTGTGTTATGAATCTAAATTCGATCATAATTTTAAAATTTTAATCAACGCAATGATAGATTTAGTTAACGAATAAGTACATTTTTTATTTTTATATATTTGTAGATGTTCCAATCCTACTAATTTAAGAGCAAGGCTATATTTTATTTTTTGTATATATTTATAAGCATTTGAACTTTTTTTCAACTTTTTTTTTCTTATTTAGCTACGTCTATTCAATGAGAGTTAATAATTAGATACTTTAATTTTAAAGTGAAAGTCTATCAAAAATAAACATATCAATGGTAAAATTCAATCTTGTAACTTTTTCTTAATCATCAAACAATCATAAAAATGTGTTAAACATGAGAAAAAAAAAAAAAAAAAAACCTCGTCATCACTACCTTACTGGCTTTGGTCAATGTCTTAATCACATGTTTATTTAATTACGATCACAAGGAAGATTTACTGAAAGATTGTTCTGGATGACTTAAGTACCGTTTTTCACTTTTTTGACTCTTAGGCTTCACAGCTATCAGTGGTAGTGGCCGTAAATCTTTTGCTAGACATGCCTTAAAAGGTGAAGCCGTTTCCAGAGCCGAAACAAGGGAACCTTCCCCTTGTTTGCAACATCTTTATCATTTGGAGTCCCAAAAACGCAGGACAAATTAATGCTGACCAAGTTGGTATTTGGATTTCTTCTAGTCCACGTAGAACATGACTTGGTGAAAGAATTACACGAAAAGTTTTTGTCGTGTTGTCAATCACGATGGTAAATGTTTTTGTCGTGTTGTCTAAGTAAAATCATCAAACACTAATAATGAATTTAAATTAAGGGTTTTTATGTCTTTTTGGTTGTTTGAGTCCGAACTTTTTGAGTCCATTTAGCACTACCCAAATATAAATTGTAGCTATAGATTGATATGATGACAACGACACAAAGATGATGAAGTTTGAATAGGCATTAAAGTTTAAAAGTTTTATAATAGTGAATGCGAGTTGCATTTTTTATTTTAAATTTTTATTATTATTTTTTATATATTTTGGAGAAAATTGATGATGTGATTATGAATTGCATCCTGGTTATAAGTAGACTTTAAATTAGACTATGCTATCTATTCACGTCTGCTTGACATTCAAAATGCACATTCCATTGAAGTGGTTTTTTTACTCTAATGTAATATTTAGTCTAAGGCGACACACATTGACATCCACTTCACATACCATTTGACATTGAATTAGTTTTTTTACTTTAATATCTATTTAATCTAAGGCAAACATTCAAACATTAATGTATCCCATGTTAACATTCACTACCCATCAATTTCTACTAGTTGGAGCATTGAAGATGCTCTCATGATATCTTTGTGCAATGTAATTAAGCTAAATCAATGGTGAAAAACATAAAATTATAATTTTTTTTATCATGTTCCACTTGGTGTTCGAAAGCTCAATTAACCTCAACTATTGTGAACTCGCTTCGGATTAGCTGCAATCAAAGTGAAGAGCTCTCAGCATGTGGAGATGTATTAATCTGTAGGTCCGAAGTTGAGCCACAACTCTAGGGATTTAAATGCCAAAACACTCGGATCAACGAGTGGTTGGTAAAAATTGTGAAATTACTTGGAAGTAAAGTTCAATCAAATGCTTACCCAAAAACGAAGAGTTTAATCTTTTTAGTTGGTTTCATTGGTGGGCTCTCTAATCTTCAAACTACACGTGAAGTTTAATTGTTTAGCCCATGTACTTTTTTTGAAGCCTCCAATCTGTACTTTTTTCATATGGGTTTGCCCCGTTTGGGCTTTTGGATATATATATATTAATTTTCATAACGAATATGTGTTACGTATCTTACGTACATAAATTAAATTAAAATAATAATATATATTTATTAAATCAAACAATTTTATAAATATAAGATATAATATATTAAAACATTATAAATGAAAAAATATAATGATAAACATATTAGAAGTGACATGAATATATTGAATATAAATATAAGGGTGTCACATCTATGTAATGAGGTACATCATGTTGGAATGAAAGTTGCCCTATTTATTTCCTCTATTCTCTCATTCTCTTATTTATTTACTTGTTTATTTTACCTAGCTTAGTCCTACTTATTTTACAACATTAGGCAATTACTTGTTTTTTGCATGAGATATTTGTTTTATTTTTTATTTAATTTTTATAATAAAAAAATGATGACGTGACAATGGAGAGAATGTCCACCACAATATCTGAAGTAGACATTGGAGTAAACACCATCTACTTTGATTCATGAAACATCATCTAGACTTTCACAATTCTTGGTTGAAGAATTTTTTTCAAATTGAATGTTCATTATCACATAAGTAAATCCATTTTCACCCAAATCGATCCTCGCATTGGAGATCCATTTTCACAATTATTATTATTATTATTATTATTATTATTATTATTATAATTATTTTATTTTATTTTATTTTTGCAAAAGTAATACTATTAGTTAACTAAGTTAATTAGCAATATATAAGCAATTTATAAGAGGGCATTTCAGTCTCAACATTATTTAATTATTGTGACGAATATTGTGAACGTGGCAACTCTCCTTGCCTTGAGATTTAATACAAGCTCAATGGTTTCTGCATCACCACTTGTGATTTATGGCAGCTCCCATACACAAATTAAACATCACTTTTTTTTTGAAGTCAATTAAACATCACTTTTGTCATTATGATATAGTGATCATGTATATTATCTCTTAATTTTATTTAAGAAAAAGAATCATCGACGACTGAGTTGACTGGTTGGGACTCAATAATTAATGCAAGTGATGCATGTGCGTGCATTATTGAGGTATCGACAAAAAGTAATTAATTTCCCCTCTATAAAAATCAATCTTCGGCAGTATTTTAACTAACTTCCATTTGTGTCTTTTATTTCACCCTTCATCACAAGTCAAAGAGAATGTCTTTTCTAAGTTGAATCCTAGATTTATTTTGTTCCTTTCCATACATATTTAAATACATTATGAGATGATCAGTGATCAAGCCTGACACTTTACATAGGCATGTTCATGGAAAGCAATTCATGGGACCTTTTGGAATTATTTCACTCATTGCTGGACCATACATCTTCAATACAAGCAAGATTTTTCTTCATTTTATTTTTTATTTTTGATTATTTTTCCTTCTTTTTGATCTGTTATAGCTGATTAAGGTATATATATATATATATGAGGAGGGGACCAGACCTATTACACTGCATGTAGATCAGTCCCCAATCCTTGAATGTGAAGGGACCAGTCTCATTATTTCTTTGAGAAATATATAGATCACTTGAAAGCAATACCATTTAATTGTATAGTATTTGAAGTTAGCGGTTCATGTATTAATAATGCACTAGAGAAGTTGTTGGCACTTGTGATAAATTCTAATATATGTAATCTTTGAAAGCTTTTTACAATTGTTCTTGGCTAAAGTGTACGATTTTCGCGATTGAGTTAAGGTAGTTTCGTTTAGTTAAGATTCGTGTGTCACGATCCAAATGATCGAAATGCCATCATCTTTGCAACTTGATGAAAAGATCAATGTGAAGACTCATCATTTGTTGGTTAAGCTGGACCCTTCCAAATTCAATGCCTATTAAAGCTGTGTAACTTTTTAGGTTCTGCAAATCATCCATCACATGGGAATCAAATATGGATCTTCCATGAAGAAGAAACTGTATGTGCACATTGTCGCAATCAACTACTGCGGCACGCACGTAATCCTAATTGAACACAACTTAAACTAGTAATACATATATGGTAAAATTTAGATAACAGTAGTACTTACTCAAACAATTGATAACAAGAAAACTATGTAATGCAGGTTTAGTCCACGACGCGGATTGGTATTTTTAGTCGGGTGCCTTTGTTAATTAGTTTGAAATGAATAAATGTTGGGGAACTCAAGCAAGAAAGTCAAGTGATTTAAATTTTTTTTTTAGCACTGATTTATAAAAGAATTACAAATGCAACTGATAGATGTGGTTAGTGAGGTTAAGCAGAACAAGTATAGAAATGGAAATGTTAGTTTGATGTAACTATATTCTTTGCTTACAAATCCGTCTGCAAATGCTTCGTCTCTAAGTTCCATTGCGTTGCAATTTCTTTCGCAACTTTCTGCGCATCCAATGAAGCGCCTAACAATCCTCGCTTGGTGAAGCCTACGCTGTAAAGTCCGTTCTCGCCTTTCCAACTGTGTGGAAACGGTGCTACCGGATAACCATCTTTCTTGCTGAAGAATCCTTCCTCCTTCAAGAACAACCGAAGCGAAAAATTAGACAAACAGAACATGAAGAAGACATGCCTAAAGACTCATCACTTCATCTAACGATCGTCTAGTAATTAATCGACAGTGGTCTTAACATAAGATATCTATTTTTGGTTGCCTAGTACCTTAATATATATATATCTCTAATGTCAATATGGCCAATTGATCTGGTGTTGGAGTTACACCTAAACTCTGATGAAGGTTTAAAGGCAGTTGATTCAAATTTACCTTGAGCCATGAAGGGACGTTGCTTCTGTATCCTGTCGCAAGGATAACTGAATCAAAGTCCTCTATTTTTTCGTCGATGAACTCTACACCAGTTTCGGTGAATCTCTTTATACTTGGAACCACCTGATAGATGACACTGAGAATAATTAGTGATACTTCATAGAAATAGAAGCGGCGCAATATTAGTTTTAGGAGAGATTGAATATATGTATTACCATGATTTGGCCAGCCTTGATTTTGGCTAGAGTACCAACATCTAAAACTGGAGTCTTTCCAGTAGTATTCTTCAGTTCAATAGGTCCGATTTGCGGTCTTCTCAAGCCGAACCTATGTGTATTGCCTAGAATAAACCACGAACAAAAGAGGAGGAAGCGATCGACAAGTCTTAGAGGGAACCACTTGAGCAACCACATTGAGAGGCCAAAGGTTGATCTTCCTAGAATTTCTCTTGGCAAAATGTGCAACTGCAAAAACAAATACAAAAAGAAGTCAATCAAAACCATAAGAACATAAGAGATGTAGATATTGCATCCTAAGACTACAAGAACATAAACATCGAATTTACCGTATCTCTAACTACTACCGAGGCTTGTGCACCGCTGTTGCATAGATCCAAGCTGATCTCCATGCCAGAGTTTCCACAACCAACAACCAAAATCTTCTGTCCTTTGAACGTGGTACCATTTTTGTACAAACTAGTATGCAAGACTCTTCCTTTAAAGTCTGAAATCTGCGGAAACTCTGGCGACATAGGCTCTGAATTCTCCCCAGTTGCCACTATAAGCCAACGGCACACAAACTCGGACGAACCTGTTTTTACAAGCCAGAATTCCATTGTTGGATCATATTCAGCAGACTTAACTTCTTCACCAAACAAGGGCTCAATGGAGAAGTGTTTAGCATAGGCTTCCAAGTAACTGAGAAACTCTTCCTTCATCGGGTAAGTAGAGAATTCGGGTGGGAATCCCATGAGTGGGAGCTCGCAGAATCTCTTAGGAAGGTGAAGCCTTAGACGATCGTAAGACTTTAGTTTCCACAATGAGGCAAGACAGTTTTCCCTCTCAAGAATCAGCGACGGAACGCCTTTCTCCTTGAGGCATGCCGCTGTGGCAAGGCCTGAAGGTCCAGCACCAATTATCAGAGGCCCCGGAACCAAAACACGCTTTAGTTTCGAGTTCATCCTTTCGAGGAACATTCCATTGAGCTTAGTATTTTGAACCAAAATAAGTTTCAGTTCTAAATTTTCTACAACTTATCACTGAAGACTGATATGCAAATCTGACAAAAAAAAAAAAAAAAAAACTAGGCAGCAACAATCCTAATACTTTCCAAAAACAATGAATAAAGTAGGAAGAACACTAGTATTGTAGGAATCCTACGACTCGAGTACTATCAGGTTAGGTAACAAAAAGATGGTTTTGCATGAAATAAAGTGATAAGGCATTAATACTATAAGAAGGGACTTGTGGAGGAAGTACTTTAATTGTCTGTACTAATGCAACCGAAGCTGTTTTTCGATTGTTCCAGCAAAACTTGAAGCAAGGCCAAGAATTATATACTCGGGCTTGGTTTCTCATCCACGCATCTGAATATCAATCGACGGTTGCAACATGAAAAAATAGCCTAATTAAGATGAAAGATTTTGATAAAATTTCACCTTTTAAGTAGAGCAACATGTGAAGGGACTAGGCTTCCAAAATAAACAGCAAACAAGCCTCAAATAAATAAAAATGTTAGTTCAAGAATCCAAATTGTGTTATATGAACATGACAGTGATTGGTTTCACTGAAAGTTAGAAGACTCGCTATATTAAAATGAGAACTTTTAAACTGCATGAAGTTAACTGACAAAGAACCTTATCCAACTAATCGAACTTTAGGCTATTCTGCGTTGCGTGCTTAGGCCGCTTTTGTTCCATAATCCCACAACAGCTTTCAGGTTATCGAACCTTCAATACGCCAAAAGAACAAAGGACTTAAGTTCAATTAGTCAATTACATAAAATCCAAAAACTGGTTTTGGATCTGCAACCTAAAATTTGGTTCATGGAGATTGCATAAAAACATTTGTCTGCTTTCCAATATTTTACATGTGTAGAATTCAACGAAAACGACAAAACCGATTTTCAAACTCTAAACTAAGCAAGGCCTTATCTTTACTTTTTATATATAGGGTGGTTATTGATCCTACAGAAGGAATTACTAAGATGGTGTTGTGACTTTCTGTACTTCATATGGAATATTTGGACTTGTAACTTTCAGGGCAAATTTGTTTTGGCTCTCATTAAATGGTTGAGAGTGAATTAAATCACAATTATTGAATCATATCTCTTCATTCACTTCTTTAATCATCTTTTTGGTGGTAGGGAGGACTCTAGGAATTAGGCAGACCCCACTAGATTTTGCTTTAGTAGATGATGGACTAGAGAGAGAGTACAAACTACAAACTATAGTTTAGCTCCATATGCAAATCATTAAATGTATTGAAAGATATCCATGTTTTCTGCAGAGAATGTATTTTTGCATGGTGAGTTTAATCTGATTAGTCCATTTCAAGCATGGGCAGAGCTTTCATCTCTTCTTCTAAGTGATTACATGGACAAAAAGCTTACTATGTCCATGTGAGTTGGTGATGTGCCTATGACAAACAGGTGGAGATCACTTAATTGTAAGGAAAATGATGTTTTCACTCCTCATGCTACTAAGATTTTTCTCATGTGTTGGATAGAAATCTAGGGGAGCATCGCATGCTCTTCGATGCATATCTAGCGCGTCTAGTTATCGACTAATAGGACATTTCCGTGCAGTTTGTACCTGATTTATTGTTTTGTGATCTGGGGATGAAAACTGATTACACACATATAGTTGCCTAAATAGATCACACTTTTTGCCTGCCAGACCATTGATCTCGAAATCTTTGGCATTATAGGCAAATTTTGAAAACAAACATCAACAAATTCAAAATCCTATTAACAATTTTCAAACAAAAGTGGAGTAATGCCTCTAGTTTTGCAGTTAGATCACGTAATCTTCCTATTGTTGCAAAAGTTTTCTTTTGTGGATGCATGAACAGTTGGCTCCTAACTTATCTTACTTAATCTGAAACCAAAGTTCCTAAAGCATTCAATCAAATAACAACATAACTTTGATATGTCCTATGTCAATGCAAGCTTAGGTATTTTCCTAAACCAAACTTAGCAAGCAATGCTGCATCCACCAAAATTTTGTCAGGTCTGTTTGTCACAGAAAAAATCTTTTGAGATCCCTGCACGCAGTAAAGCGATAGCAGCTGCTATCATACTTAAGAAAACCCCGATATTTTTCGATTTTATTTTCTAAAACATGGTAGTACAATAACACGATCACTGGTCAAAAGAACAAGAACAAAGGCACACTAGGAAGCCAAAGCATCTCTGATGATGGACGAGGCATCACTTGCTAAAAGTCAAGGTTTAAAGGGGTTGTGAGTTCAGCTCCAGCTCACCTAGATTTACTAAGGAGTGCTATGTTGTTACATGGATGAGAAATGAAGACAAAAACTAAAAATAATTGGCTAACTGCCTCATTTAAAGACTATATTACTGTGATGCTACATGGTCTTAGATTTCACTTTCAGGGTCCATTAAATCCATAACTGCAACCTGACAATTAGATATAAGAGCTGGAGAGGGTACAAACCACTGTTGGAGATGGTGCTCTTTTGAGTGATTTCAAAAATTTAGATCTTTAAAATCACGACATTGAACTCTACTGCTACTTGGCTTAACTAGAGCACCGCTATGTGCACCTCAATTGTTTATGAGGGCACCTCAAAATGCATGTAAATTAGTACACTTTTGGGGTGCCCTCATAAACAATTGGGGTGCACATAGCACCGCTCCTTAACTATCAATGATGAGGAAGCTTGTGCTCCACAAAGAGATTGCTTGGGAGGTGGATCCACAAATGCATCACTTTCTTCCTTAATTTCTTTGATGTCGATGCACTTTGAATGCAGAGCCACCTCTAACTTAAAATGATTATCTCAACAGGGCTTTTGCAGTTATCAGCATCAGTTGAGCATGCCCAGAAACATTGACATTCAATAGAAAGCATTAACACTCACATTATACACTGATTTCAATCTGATGGTGTCTTTTTGTCCTTAATATTGTATTATTGAAAGTTTTACTGCACTGTAAAGAAGGCATGGACCTAATAGTTCAAAAAACAAAAATGTATTCCATCCACCATTAATAAATCAAAACTTTCTGGTCCCAAATTCAAGCACAATAAAAGCCTAGACAGTCTGAACAAATCTTGTACAGTAAAAAACTACAAGTAGCTGTAAATTGTAATGGCGATAAAATTTCAAAGTTTTAACATCATACTACCAACTCATTATAATGAATACAATTTGGTTGACTGTTAAGACAATCAAAACCTGCGTAGAAGCGAATTGATGTGTTTCCTCTTCGATGAAGACCATAAGCTCATCATCTGAAAACAAGTGGAGGTATTTTACAACTGGTAAAAGCTCGAAATACCAAGTCAGTGAAAGAAAGAGACCTCTAAATCTCCGCGTCTTCAGTCTCTCCTTTGGTTGATATGCAAAAAGGCATCCTGATATTGCAATCAGTCTGAGAGATGGATCGTTGTTCTTAACTAGTTGGAGGGGGCGGAGGCATAGAATTGAGGGGAGGCGGTGGTGGCATGGACATATGAGGGGGAGGAAAAGGCCTTCCAGTCATTTGCTGAGGTGGTGGAGGAGGTCGCCATACTTGTGGCGGAGGAGCCACTCCCATTGGTGGTGGTAGAAGCCTTGAAGGCAATGCCATTGCATTTGGAGGCGGCGGAGGCATATTAGGTGGTGGCAGCCTGAACTGCTGAAGTGGCGGAGGTGGCATGACAGGCGGTGCATTTACTTGACCTGGTTGCTGTGGCTGACCCGGCCAAGATGGAGGTCCTCCAAGCTGCATGGGAGGTGGGAAAGCTCCAGGTTGTGGTATTGGTGCGCGGATTGGTGGGATTGGACCAGGTGGAACAGAACCATTTGCAAAAGGCCGAGGCGGCATTGGTGCGCTCATTGTGCCATTTGACTGAGGACCATTAGGGAGAGTAGGTGGTCCACTCGCAAAAAGGGTATGAGGCCTGTTTTTCTGCGCTCCTGGGTTGCTTGCTGCCAGGACTCTTTCTGCATTATATCAATGAAGTCATGGCAATAAATCAACACTTTTTCAAAGTTGGCATCTCCAAACTATAAAATCAGAGATGGTAGGCATTAAAAGTTTAAGAAATCAAGAACATCAGTGCCTAAGGCTCAGCAAGCAAGGAAAGTTTACCTGCAGGAGTACCGTGACGCTCCCCTTTCGTGTCTTTCTTATATGCATATGACACAGTTATTTGACGGTTGCAAAGATATTGACCGTTCATTGCCTGCAAAAGCAGAACGAAACAACTATTTAAGAGAGGAAATCTGATCGAGGTGCTGCACTACCATGAACTAATGAAAGAACGCAGAGTTCGGTCAAGAGAAACACCTCAATAGCTGCATCTGATGTCTCAAAGGAGTCATAACTAATAAAGCCAAATCCACGAGAATTCCCGGTCTCTGGATCTCTCATTATCTGCACAGAAGAAAGGTAATATCAGAATGCAATTGCATTTTCACTAACAAGAGGCCACAGTTTAGTGTGTTAAAGCAGGCAACCTGATGACAAAAAAACTCTGTAAGAAAGTAATTGCGAGAAAAATAGAAAATTGGAAGCAACTGTGAAGGTATGACCCCTTGTGGACACATCCATCATTTATTTTCAAAAAGAGATGGGATCCACCATTTCAAGGTCGCCCTCACAGCAATAACAGTAGTAGTAGTAGCAGCGACACATGAGCTTTATTAGACTAGGGACTCACCTAAAGAAGGTGAGCATGATTAGACTAGGGACTCACCTAAAGAAGGCGAGCTTGATTAGACTAGGGACTCACCTAAGGAAGGTGAACTTAATGAGACTAGGGTCTCACCTAAAGAAGGTGTGCCCAGTTTAGGGCTGCAAGTCATATTTAATTTATACTGGTGGCCAGGGCAACTATTAGATAAGTGGAACTTTAAGTGGTCAACTAAGTGATTGGTATCTGAAGGTGAATTTGTTAATATTTGAGGATCTGAATTCCACACTCGGGTGAGTCAAAATCAAATCACAAGTTTACTTCATTTGTGGCATAATGTACCTTAAGCTTTAATTTGCATGCCATACTGGCGAGTGCCAACTCATTAAAGGAAGACAATGTGTATTGGCTTAGCAATCTCATCCATATAAACATCAATATCTGATCCTTCTACATCAATGTAGCTTATGCTCAAATAAAAGTAGATAGTATGTAACAAGGATGCTGAATGTATGAGGAAATTGAAATCCTTGAGAGCAAGACAAAATAAGAAGTTTAAATAAATAAAATCACCAGTTAATGTGCACAGGAAGAAAGTACAAGACCTTAGGATTAGTCACAATAGCACCAAATGCACTGAAGGTGTCGTACAATAGCTTTTCATCTACATCCTGCAAAAAAAATAAAAATAAATAAATAAAAATAATAATAATAATAACAGAGACCATAGATACTAAGAATAATGAAAGCTTATTGCTTAAGTATAAGTATCGACATACTGGATCAAGATTTCCCACGAAAAGATTTGCTCCAACATCCAAGCTCTTTTTGTCTTGGGAAGCCTACGCCAAAGAAAAGAATGTCAAATGGCATTGAAATCATCAATAAATTTGAAGGAATAATAAACTTTCCAAGAGCTCACCATAAAGTGTTTCAAATGCAGAAAAAAAAAGAAGAAATTAAGCAGAAATAATAACCAGCAAAAAGTATGAAAAACGATTTATCAGAAATTTATTTTTGGAATTAGAAGTAAGGAACAAAAACCTGTTTGGTAAAGAATTCAAACTAGTACTTATTATTTTTTGTTTTTCAAAACAAAGATTCGTCAGACAAGTGCTAAGCTGACTATTAATTAGTGCAACACTGATATTTGTCATGGAAACAAGAAATGGCAAAAAGTTGTTTCCTTTGAGTGTGCTATTTACTGCAAATTATTTGTTAGATGTGCATCAATCACTTCGTAAATCTTCGATTATTGCAATTTTTAAGGCCAGGCCATGATGCATTGATAAAGAAAGCGTGTTTGTAATCTAGAGGCCGTAAGTGTTGATCTCAAAATAAATCTTCAATTTTTAAGGTGCCATGCACCAGTAAAACTTTTTACATGAGTGAAAGGAACAAATTTGACAAATTGTTGGTCATTCCAAGATGTCTCATTAATTACGCTGAAACGCGAATTATCTATAGTGCACCAAAACCAACACAACTCGAATTAGAAATTTGTATCGCCAATAGGGAACTTTTACTGAAACAAACTCACTTACACATCAAGCTTCAAAATGGCTACACTGAGAAATACAACCCGACTATGCGCAAGGAACTCACAAAACTCAATGTAAAAAATCCTACTAAAGTAACAATGCTAACTTACAGGTCTATCAAAGGCATTACAGCAAAAATTAAGGCAAGTCAAGCCTTGAGTTCACTGTTTAACTTTTGCTCTATATAATAGAAAAATTGACAAGAAAGACAACAATGTTCGCAAACATTAGAACAATGGGGAACTGAAGAAGCGTAATATACAAATAAGCCAAACCGCACACATTTTCTGATTCCAGCAAATCCTATGTCCCTAAGTAACATATGAGGCAAGAACAATACAAAAGGGCAACATATGATGGCACAGGAGGTTCAATATACCCTAAAACATGTAAAATAATGGACAACGATCTTGAGAAAACAAATTATCATCGTACCTTATTCACTCGTATTGGCTTCCCATAAAGCTTGATCATATTAAGAACCTTGATTGCCTGCATAATGGAGCATACAAGGAAGTTAAAAGAAGCCAAAAACAAAAACCAAAGCACGGTAATAAGAATTAATGTTAACACAGAAGAAGCATAAGAGTCCAAATGCCAGTTGTCCGCCCCATGCAAAATAAGTAAAGCATAACTTCAACTTGTGCTAGCACTTACATAATCAGCATCTTCTTCACTGCGGAACTCCACAAATCCATATCCTTGGTGTAGGTTTGTCACTCTATCTTTTGGAACATAAACATTAACTGCAACACATTAACCCAAATGTAAGATGAAAAATCAAAGTTAAGCACTCGCACTCTACCAACTAGCAGCTGTACTAAAAATTTCAATTGACTAATATACAGCAATTACAGGGGGAAAACCACATCCTTCAAGTACATTCGAGTGCCGAGAACAGTCCATACTCCCTTAATAACCAAAAACAAGAGGCGTGGTACTCCAATTGCCATAGCACATATCATTCATTCACAATTCATTATCATTACATCTAGAGCAATTAACCCTAATTCATTGAACTCACTGTGGCTGAAAGTACATTCATGACTCGCTCTCATAGCTGCACACGGTACACCATGAGAAAAACACGCGACTCACTCGCGACAATGGCGCGACACACTAGGGGCAAAATCAAGCCAAGATTTGCTTAATCCAATCAAATACTAAAAGGCATAAAACTCAGCTTTACACAGCTCCACATTCGCCCCATTGCGCGCCCAAATACTCGAATGAATTCAAATAAAATTGAACAAAAGAACCCTAAAACAAGAAACCCCAACTCACCAACAGGACCGGCTTGGACAAACAACTCCCACAGCAACTCTTCAGTGATCTGCACATCAAGACCCAAACAAACACAATCAAAACCAACAAATTGAACCAAAATTTCTACTCCAACGCACAATTCAAACATAAAGTTGGAACCTTTACAATCAATAACCAAAGAAAATCGACCCAGGAGCTTCGAAATCGAGAAACCCTAGTTTTCAATTAACGGAAACACAAACCCCTAAACCCTAAACCCTAAACCCTAGAACGAAAAGGGAGTCGAAAAGAGACGAACTTGGGGGTCGAGATTGCCAACGTAGGCAGTGGCGTCTTGGTTGCGCTCGGCGGAGTGCTGGCCCAGGAGGTTCGCGCCCACGCCCGGAGCGATTCGAGTCGTCATTTTTTCGGCTCGGCCGAAGAATCGACTTTCTCTTCTCTTCTCTTCTCTTCTCTTCTCTGGTGTTAGTGATTGTTGGGTTTGTCTGTGCTGTGCAGGGGAAGAACTAAGAAACGGGGATTAGTTGTTTTCGGTTCCGGAACCTACTAAATGCAACTGGGACAAGGATGTTAAAAAGTAAAAAAATAACTGCAACCAGTAAAATCAAGGCTTAATTGGTTAAAATATCTTAACATTTCGCAACTTTTATTCGTAAGCTTTTCAAATTTGTTGTTATATCCTAGCATTTATAGAGTGTTAAATTTGTATTTTAAGTCATTTTTTAACTCTAAATTTGATGATGTAACAACTAAATAATAAATTTAAAATACCACTTCTCATTTATAATTATAATTATTTAAATTCATTATTTAAGTGTTAACTCATTAAATTTAGAGTCAAAATATGACTTTAAATAAAAATCAAGCAATCTGAAAAAGTAGAGATATAATAACAAATTTAAAAATGTTAAGAATATAATAACAAAAAGTGTAAAATGTCATGATATTTAACCAATTTAACTTAAAATTAATGGTTCGATAGTCCCAAATGATCTAATTGAGTAGAAAGATCGAGCACCACGACAACAACAATAAAACAATGAAGCCTCAATCAAAAACCACATATAAACACACTATTGTGTTGGACAAATAGATTAAAGGTCCTAGATTAAAATATCCCAATATTTTTTCACGATTTTTGTTATTATATCTTAACTATTTGAGAGGTGTTATTTTTTAAATGGAAATAATGATTTTATTCTTTAGCAACCAATTTCATCCATACGAATCGAGTTTCAAACATCATCGGGATCATGGTAAATATGAATTGTATGCGTGAATTGATATAATGTATGTCCATACCAAGCGCAACTTTAAGTGACTACTCAGTCTACTACTAAAAGTGTTCAATAGCCCACAAAGCTAAGGAATTATTTATTTGCGTAGAAGTAGAGAGCACAAAATTAGGTCATCTGAGGAGGTTGAACCCTCGCTCTCTCATTGATTTTCATGCACATGAATTTCGATCTTATTTGGTTTTGGCTCGCTTAATCTCACTGGGTTAGTGCACTTCAATCCATACTCACATCGCTCGGTTCATCAAATTAGGCATTTCTTTGATGCTTCATATTGTTCAATTCATTTAATTTGTGATTAGTGTTTCAAATTTTCAATTGCTTGATTATGTGTTTGTTAATGTGTTATTAATCATTGTTACTGTGGCATTTCAATTGAAATTGCTCTGTTGAAGTTGAACTTAGATTGGTTTAATTTGGTTACTGTTGAATATAATTTGGCCATTTATTTATGAACTGTTATTCATGCGATCGGCGTAAGCAGCGGCGGCGAAGTGAATGTGGAGGTTTTAATTGCTGGTTTAGTTACTTTATGTGGATGTTAGGTTCAAAGGAACTAAAAAATAAGGTTGAGTAGGTTGCGTCGATGGAGGATCGGAACGAAAGAGTGGAGGTTAATGCGTGGAGGCGACTGAGTACTCTTTATCGACATTGCTCGGCACAATGTGAATCGTCTCCGTTCTTAATTTGGTATGGTTTGTTTTGTCGGAGGATGTCTCTGCGGTATTAAACACGCGGGATGTTATTTTAAGTAGGTCTGGATTTGGTTGCATTTTCAGACTAGTGCAAGTGCTTTAGATGATTCAAAGTTGGCGATTTCCGAGCCAGTTGTTATTGGAGGGATGGTTTTGGATATCCATGCCACGCCTGCTACTGCAACTCATCGTGGGAGCACTACTCCTGGCAAGGTGTTATTTTTTTCATCGTCGAATGCTTACAATCTCTTCAATTTCTTTCATTCTTATCATACTTGTACGAGTATTTTTAGTGTTTGCTATTATGTTGAAGATGTATTTTGCGTCATTACGTGAAGATTCTCTGTTTAGGTTCACTATGTACATGGCGGGGTGGCAAGAAATGTTGCGGAGTGCATGTCCAAGCTTGGAACAAAACCTTTTATGATTAGCGTTACTGGAGTTGATATGGCAGGTGAATACCAAGTGTTCGTAGATTTATACTCTTTTCAATGTGTAAAAACAAGTATCCATTTCTAATAAGTCGCTCCGTTTGGGAAAGCGACATCACTGTTTAAAGGGTCTTGTTCGGATATTGTCCCAGTATAGACAATTTATGCCAGTTTGAGGCTAATGTCTTTTGCATCATGATCAAATCTCGACATCTTTTTCGTTTTTTGTGCCTTTCTGTTCCACGAATTAATAATCCACGTTCCGAGTCCTAGCTGGTACTATCTCTGCCTTAGAAAATTTTCTATGCTACATGTATGTTTTGAGATAATGCGTTGGCGAGATTTTTTTTGAGATAATGTGTCTTAGCTAAATACTTAAAAATTTGATGTATGAATTACTATATCATGCAGGAAATTTACTATTAGAATACTGGAAGTCGGCTGGCCTGGTTACCGAAGGTAACTCATAATCATTATCATGATATTACGAAGGCCTTATTGCAAGTGTCTTTGGGAAATAGTTTGTCTTTGCATAGCAAATTGCCTTGATGCTCCTTCACCAAGTTTCATAGGCAGTTAGTTCATTAGTAGTTTATTTTTTTCATCATAGGTATTCGTAGGTGTCAAGATGTTGGGACTCCCACTGTGATCAACATGTTTGATTTTAATGGAGAGGTTGTTGCTGGTGTCGCAAGCACAGAGGCAATTGTAAGTCTGTTTGAATGATTTTGTGTTTATGTCCCATTAGATATGTCAAATCATTGAGTTTTGGGAAGTTAACTCTGGTTCTTCTCAATAATTCAAACAGCATTTTTGGTGGCCTTGACATTTGCGCAGGAGATTTTTTTGAATACAGAATGGGTTCAGCGGTTCTGGTGCAATATATGCTCCTCTCCAGCAGTAATGGTTGATGCAAACTTAAGTCCTACTACACTTTTGTCTTCTTGCCAAAGTAAGGAGGATTTTCAATTAATAAATGCACCATTTTGTTTATGTAATTTTGTTCTTTCAAAATTTTATCATTGATGATAAGATGACATTTGAGAGGTCTATTTCTTTGCACTATTATTATTTTTTAAAATTATTAAATAATTATATTCATATAGAAAGCACCTGAAAAGAATGGCTTATTGACAGCAACGCCACCATCAAATAACCTCCCTAGTATCAATATGATATGGAACTTAGTACGATAAATGGAAAAAGACTTATTATCAAACAATTAAGCTATGTTGTAACTTGTAATTGCATACATATCTTAAATCACATAGTCTATCTATCAAAGATTCAAAATATAAGAACTACACGTATAGTCCTATCGTTGGTCAAGTCTTTGTTTCAATAAACCGTCATTTTCGGGTTTTGATATCTAGTAATGAGAATAATAATGACTTTGGAGAAAAAGAAAGAAGGTAGAAAAGATAAAAGTAAAACTGGGAAACTTTGTAATGCTGCAGATCTTCAAATATTGTGTTTCTCCAAAATCAATTATTTTTAAGTATTAAGCTTGTCTGTGATCTAGGTTCAAGAAGGGGCAAATTAGAGATAATAAACTAAAGAGACCAAGTATTCTTATATATTGCTCAAAATCTCTATGAATTACTATGTGGTTTAAGGATATATTGTAAATTTAAAGTTTGTAATAAGAAAGAGACCCGTGCGAACTGCCAATCAAATTTCGGATTATATCACACCTAGATTGACCTTCTTATTTCTGCACCATCCTTCTTATTGGCTATAGTTCCCACACTTAATATGATATTAATAGATGGGTAGAACGGCTGAATAACGCCTTGTTAAAGGTTTTAACGATTCAGTTTTTGTTTTGTTTTGTTTTCATGTCAGGAGGTCATGCCTACACTTTCTTGTTTTATTTAGCATGCTGAATTCAGGTTTTCATATATTTAGTATTTATTAGCTGATCCCAGTTTGCAATTTTCCTATACTGCTGTATGTGTGGAGTAAGAGACAGTGTTTCATGAATTGTCTTAAAGTATCTTGTTTTTCTTCTTCATCTTTTCCTGTAGTTGCGGCAGAATTTGGAATTCCTGTGTGGTTTGAACCTGTTTCAGTTGCAAAATCCAGGAGACTTGCTTCCATTGCCAAATATGTGAGTGCTAAGCCTTGCACAAGTAGTTCAGTGTTTTATGAATTTTTAAAGCAATCTATTTACATGTTCTAGCAGCAATTCATTAGAGATATGTAATTGATTGGTAAATAGAGAGAGAAGTTATGGGTGAAAAAATTTATTCTGGTGATCCACTTGTTAAATAGAGCTGAATAGGGCAATGATCCTAAGATCATGATTATTGCTATTTTATCAATCTCTTTGTTTTGGTGGTTATGGAAGGAGGAGAAACAAGGGAGGAGGTTCTGTCTTTTGATGGTTTTGACCACAGAATCAGACTGATATTTTAATGTTGAAATCCTCACATCCGTTATAGGTCTAACACATTGGAGGCACTCAATTGGAAAAGTAGGCAAAAATTATCATAGTTGCCTCAGCATTTCGGATTCATGCTCTTTACTTTGTGAGTTTCTGTTGGTAATTTGTTGTCAAGCTGGATCTTGAACTTCAACAGTCATCATCTTCTTGCCCGTGCTAACTTCCTTGTCTTACTGTGTTGAATTATTGAAAGCTATGTTCTCATTTTTCTATCATTGATAAGGTTCCCTCTCAGCTCCCGCTAATGAGTCAGTTACTGTTTAGTTCAGATTTGAATCAGTAATTGCATTTTTACAGGTAACTTTCACTTCTCCCAACGAGGATGAACTAGTAGCCATGGCAAATGCTTTTTCGGCTGGAAATGTATTCACTCCAATCAAACGAGTTGACGATGCTGGGCGTAGATTGCCAATTGAAAGTTTGTTCCGGATGCTAAAACCAGCAATCATGTTATTGCTCGAGAAGGGCGTGAAGATAATTATTGTGACTCTTGGCGCTGATGGGGTATTTATTTGCAGTAAAGATGGGCCCGGCTTCATTAAAGAGTATTTAAAGAACACCGAGTCTAATAGTTCCAGGAGGAAGCTTTATGAAATTGTAACATTGTATTGTGCTTCGGATAAGTTCGGTGATGTTGTGGACTTCAAGAGTGGAGTTCCTCATCTGTTTGCTGTTCATTTTTCAGTACTTCCGGCATCAGTTGTGAAGCTTACAGGAGCTGGTGATTGCTTGGTTGGTGGGACTCTTTCGTCTCTTTGCGCTGGGTTAAATCTGATGCAAAGTATAGCTGTTGGTATGGCAGCTGCCAAAACAGCTGTTGAGGGGTCAACCAATGTGCCATCAGAATTCAATTTGAGCATTATTACTGGTATGTTTAAAACGTTCGTAGCTATTTTTGTTCTTGTCAACTTTAGTATCTTGTGATTTTGTTTGAAATAATTGATCATTTCAACAAATATGTCAGCTTTTTACATGCTATTTTTGGATTCATGTCATTCTAGTATATTTTCTTTCTTTTCTCTCTCCCTCAGGCATTTCACGTTTTTGAAGGGCTTTGTTATTTTCAATTTGATATAAATTCAGTATTGAAGGTGGATGAAGTGTGCATTGGAGTTAAAATCGTAAACTCGTGCTGAATGCTTATACAGCAAGAATATTTCATTAGTCTTTGCTATTTGGAAAAAAAAGATCTAATGTCTAAACAGTGGAAGAGTTTGATCTCAGCGTAAAGCCGTTGAATTACAACACACAACACACACCAAAATAAATTTGGGACTGAGGCCATGTTGTTGTTGTTGTTGTTGTTGTTGTTGTAATGTCTGAACAGTCTAATATTACACAATTTTGTAAAGAGTTGCATGTAAAAGAATCCTTACATTCTTGGGGCTTGCACCATTGAGATGGCCTATTACCGTGTGTTTGAGACATGAAGCTTACACAATAGAACCATACAGTACTTGCTTTCCAATTTCTGTTTCTTAAATGAATTTCTGGACGTTAACATGCTAATATGTGCATTTAATTATTTTTATATGTTTGAAGTCATGGAAATATCAGTGCCTACAAATTAGAAAACTTGACTCAATAGAACTGTAGAAATTCGACGAGGTAGGGGTAGACAAAGTTAACATGGGATGCATTAATTAAGAGAGATTTGAATGGTTTGCAAAGCTCACCATCAATTGCACTTAATCGAGCACAATGGAAAAGTTTGATCCATGTAGCCGACCCCAGTTAATTTGGGACTGAGGCTATGTTGTTGTTGTTGTTGTTGTTGTTGTTGAAGTCATGGAAATATCAGCAGTAAGATCCTTGGATACCATAGACTTAGATTTTCTTCAAAATCCTAAAAGAAAATCGTAACTTCTCTGACTTTGCTGAATATTTACTACTGTGCAGATGCTGCAAGGCGTATATACGACACTGCAACAATCATTTGTGATGAACCGTTGGTTTGAGTGTACAGGAAACGAACCCATACATGCAGGTAAAATCTCAAGGTCCTTCTCTCATTCTCTGCCACCATATTTGCTGTATTCTTTGATTGTTCAATGTGCCTTATACTTGGGATAAGTGACATGCTATTCCTCTCAGTACTATGACAAACAATCAACCTGTCAACTACTTTCCTCTTTCTTTTTAGTATATACTTTTACCTATCAATCAAAGACACTATAATGAACGCTAACTATTGTTTTAAAGGACAAAAATTTGGGCATTATTGCTGCTATGTTTAGAACGTTCATAGCTATTTTTGTTGTTGTCGATTATTCCCATGAAAGAACGTTGGTTCTTCGGCAAACTGGGCTTTTATGTTTCTTTTTATTCATATTTATGTTTTAGTGGACTATGTTATCTCTGGGCTATAGTGGATGCTCTTCACATTTTTCATATTTTACCTTTTCTAAAATGCTCCTTATTTTTTCGCAGGACATGTAAATCAGTCGCAACATCCATGGTTAAAGGAATTGAGTCTAAACAGTTGCCCTTTGACCTCTCTTCCACTCAATGCGGTTGTTGCTTAGGAAGCTTTGATGTGATAAGCACAACTCGACGAGTGTTGCATCTTCGATCTCAAAATACAGATCAATGCATAATACAGTCAACTCGATGTCATACTCGCGGGAGATGTCAGTCGTCGGCGGTGATTATTATCCCCATCTATTTATTTATTTATTTATTTTGTTGAAGAAAAAGAAAAAGGTCTAAAGGCATTGAACTTTTTAAATGAGATAAGGGTAGTAGTCTGTACATGATTCATAGGACCATCAATGAAAATGTCCTCTTTGTGAGGATATTAAGAATTGGCAAACAAGTTGAATATGCAATATGGCTATTGGAAGGTCTGAGGGGCTGTAAATGAAGACAACATGCTTATCTCCCTTGAGAAAAGCTATAGATTGAAAGCAAGAATTCAAGTGTGGATTCTCCACTTAGGTTGAAAATGACCAAATGAAAATGATGGTGCAATTTGGTTGGTTTCTTTGCATTCAAAATAGCTTTTAAGCTCAGAAGTTTTGTTTAATTTCCTAAGTTGCCTAACAAGACTTGTTAGGTTTTTGGGTAGGTGAGATGCGATTTTACCTGTGCCCACCTTAACCAAAAATACTTCTTGACACTTGTTAAATTTGTTATGTTGTGCATTTTTATGGCTTATATATTATTATTATTTGTGTTAGTTGGAACAACTTTAATTATTCTAGACCAACTTTCTATAGGCTTTTATAAGGAGATAGGAAAATGTTAGAATGGCACTCCTAAATCCTAATGACACCTTAAGTGACTCTCTTATGACATAGCGGACAGGTTCCATGTAAAAATGAGTGAGTGCAAAATAGTTCTTAGTGCATAACATGTGTGGTGTGTATCTCGAAGCGTGCGTGACGGCTCTCATGAATGTGGGCCTACATGCCACATCACATTTTTACATAACACCCGCCCGCCTCCTTATAGGGGTATTACTTGATGTGTCATTCTAGCATTTTTCAAGGAGATATATATTGGTCATGTATTTTTTTATTTTTTATTTTGGTGATAATCGTAGGTGTTCAAATTTTTTTTTATTTTTTATTTCATTTTTCCATGCTTAGACTTGATCATTACCATGAAATTCCGTAGAACGTTTCTAACTTTATGACCTAAGAAGAATCAACATATTTGGAGTTAATGGTGCTTTTATCCTAATATAGACATCAAAAAATAAGTTTCACATTGATAATGGTTAACAAAAAAAGTCTGATTTTCTTTGTGGAATCCGTCCTAGAAGACTTGAGTAAGTGATCGATAATTTAGCCTGATTGCATCACGGCCGTTGGATCCCAACTGACGCTCTCTAAAGTCAACCCAACAGACGGATCAGATCAACTTCAAAAGCCAAATTCGAATACCATCACGTGTGATTCCAACGGTCATCTCTTCACAGCAAACTAACATTAAAAAAACTCTTGACCCGCCCGCCCAGCGCTTCAAAAAATTTAAGCCAGGTCAACCTTTGACCTCCGCATCACTTGATCCAACACAACCAGAAGCTCACAACCGTATCTCGCCTCCAGCTTCACCACTCGACACGTACGCAAAACCCAAAAAAGCGAGCGAATAAGTGAGGCCGCCGCGCTCACGTGTGTCACGCACGCTGACGTCATCTGGCACTCGCTCTCTCAGTGTCGGACACGTGGCAGCAGAGATAGAGAGGGAGAGTTCTCTAGCTTTACATTTCCTCTCCCTTTCCCGCTCTCCATCTCTGTGTCTGTGTTGATCTGATTTGTGTCATTTGTGTTGATTTGATTTTGCGAAGATTCGATCGAGGCCTCGCGATTGCGGCAGTGGAGATCTCGATGCGGCGTTTGATCAGCTGAGGATTTGATAGAACTGGAACACTACGAAGTACGAACGATTGGAGGTTTCGATGGAGAAATTTGGGAGCGATTTCGTTGGTGCGACCGGGATTCCGTCGGGGCTGAATCGAATCAAGACTCTTCACGAGCGATCGGTGAAGGAAAGTTTGTTGAATTCTGCTAGTGATGATCCGGCGAAGTTCTATGGCGGACCGCCGGTGCCGCCGCGGCCTGTCGCGGAGAAGAGAAGAAGAAGAAGAAGAAAGCGAAGGACGGACATGGAAACACAGGTGATGACAGAACTGGTTTTAGTTTTGTTTATATTTTGAATGAGTTATATATGTGCTTGATTTGGTTGAAGTTGTTTATTAGGGATTTGAAATTAGGTTTTGTGAGATATAGATTACAAGATAAAGTATGAAACTTGCGCGATGGCTTGAATTTCACTAATCATAAAACTATGAAAACCGCGTGGAGAGGGTGAGAATTAGCGCGTTTTGAGATTTTGAGAATAGTTGCTATTATTTTGGGAGAGCGCGGTACAACGTAAGTTGTGCTTGGAAGAATTGAATTGTCTCCGAAGAAGAGGTGATCCAGGTGCACCTTGCAGTACGGCTACCTTGTTGTAACTTCACTCTAGTTGAAGCTCGAAGGGTTCTTATTATTCGAAGTTGTCTTCGATGGTCATGAATGTCGTCTTTTTTAAAAAAAAAAACACAAGATCATCAGAAATGTCTTGAACTTTGCCGATATTTATTAAAGACTTGAAAGTTTGACCAGTGATTGGAACTACTATACTTAGTTTCGGAAAGTTATGATTAAGATGTCATTTTGGATGTTTATAGTTTACATTATAGAATTATTTTATAGATATCCAATAATAAGCCATTATAGGGAATGCCTGTGCTCAAGAACATCGAACGAATAGGAAAAAGGGAAGCGTCATATTACTCACTCTTGATAACTGCGTCAGTTACTTTGCAAAGCATCTATGTGTTGACAATTCGGAGACCAAATGCAAGTGGGCAAGACTGCAAGTACGGTGGTATTCATAGCAGAGGAGCAAAGCTTAAGGAGACCAGTTTAACTTAAAGACAAGATACACTATTAGATTCCTGATTCTATTAGCCCTTTTTATTGCTGCAGGTTTTCACAAAGGGAAAAGGATTTCTCGCTGGTTCTCATCGTATCTTATGAAGGATGATCAAGCAGCCAAGGATATTCATCCAAACACCAAGGTAAATCCGAATCTACATGCAGAATATTTTGGCCTCGTGCCATTCATCTTCACTTTTCTGCTTGAATGTACAAGTCATGTCTCTGATTTAACAGGTCAGTGACTCGGGAACGGAAATGCTCAGTAAGGAGAGTTACTGGGGAACTAAGTACGTAACTGGCAAGGACTTGCCGGATAACGTACACACAAGAAAAGCATCATCAGGTTTTAAAAGCTTTTCTCATGAGCTAGGACCAAAAGGTGGCATTCAAACAACTCCTCCCCGAGCCTATAGCTTTAATGATCTGAAGGTACCTCAGCCACATTCCGACTATTTAAAATTTCCTTAGAAGTTGTTCATGAGATGAAAATCCCTTTTCCTATTGCATTTAATTGGTCAATTGTGTATGTGAAGTTAAACATATATCTAGTTTATTTTGAAAATGCTTTTACATTGCACTTCTTGTTGTTGGGCTGATATTTCAGGAGCTTTTGGGATCACTTCATTCAAGATTCGATGCGGCCAAAGGAGTGGTGAATGATGAACTGTCTCATTTTTCTAGAGATGTGAAAGAGTTCCTTGCGAAGGAGCATTCATCACCTCGAGGACAGAAAGAAGTGGAGGATCTTCTAAGTCTCGCCCAACAATGCACAGAAATGGCTTCTGCTGAGTTGCGTATAAAATGTGGAGGAATTGTGCAGAATCTGACAGTCAAGAGGCAGCAGTGTCAAGCTGGCTTGATGAAGCAGTTGTTCACACGTTTGCTTTTTATTTTGACACGATGCACAAGGCTATTGCAGTTTGAGAATGACAGCGAGCCAATTGATGAGAATTCTTTTCATAAGTTCAGAAAGTGTTTGGAAAATATTCCTGCTGTTGAAACGAGTTGGTTGCCCACTGCCAATGTTGATTCTTGTGCAAGAAACAAGTTTAGCATGGAAGATCAGTTGCCAAAGGAGGGGAAA
This sequence comes from Stephania yunnanensis, assembly GCA_039657365.1. Taxonomy (NCBI): domain Eukaryota; kingdom Viridiplantae; phylum Streptophyta; class Magnoliopsida; order Ranunculales; family Menispermaceae; genus Stephania; species Stephania yunnanensis. The sequence continues at coordinate 61,204,622 of CM077585.1, forward strand.
GAGGTGTCCTCTCTGTCTGATGGAGCTGGGGGCAGGTCAGAAGAATTACCTAGTGATACAGCCAAAGCATTAAGAAAAGACTCCAGTACCTTGGTTAAAGAATCACGGTCCCATTATCCACAAATTGATGATTTGTCGGACAGAGAGGACCCTACAGTATTTGATTCCCGTATTTATAACTCATCAGGAAAGAGTTATCTTCTATCATTCCAGAAAGAAAACGTCGAACAATGTCATCATGTTGATGAGTCACCTGGAAATCTTTTGTATAAGAGTTTTGACGATCCTGATTCAGTAATCTGTAGGATATGTGAGAATGCAGTGCCCTCTTCTCATTTAGAATCTCATTCCTATGTATGTGCATATGCTGATAAATGTGATTTAAAGTATCTGGAAGTAGACGAACGCCTCTCAAGGCTCGCGGAAGTATTGGAACAAATAATAGAGTCATCTACCATCAATAATCGTGCATCTCATGCCAGCCCTGATATTTCAAGAGTACAAAATGGAATTTCTTATGTTGGATGTGAAGTTCAATCTCCTAAAGTAGTTGACTGGCACAATAAAGGTGTGGAAGGGATGTTTGAAGATCTTCATGAGATGGACACTGCTTGCATTGATGATTCTCTTGTTGGGGCCTTCGGCAATTTAAAGGGGCATGTAGGCACAAAACTTAACCACTATGGTCCATCTTCTTCTAGTGGGAGTGTGACCTCTATTTCATCTACAAATACTCCAAGAGCGACAAATACCCCGCGAACCAGTCATTTTGATTTATTTTGGTTAGAAAGCAATTGTGCTTCAGAGTCAGAAGATGTGCAGCAGGTGAGTTCTTTTTATGGTTGTTATGTTGATTTTTTTTTTCTTAGTCATATTTAGTTCTTACAGTATCAGAGGATGTGCAGTAGGGAAGTTGGGATAAGACTTAAGAACCCTAGTCTCAATGGTTTGAAACATAATATGCAAGTCTTGGGTTTAAATACAACCACGTACCTATGCCAAGATGAAAGATGTTGTATGTGCAAGTCTAGTAGGTATTTTGGTTGATCTGCAATTACAGGAAACTTTTGGTACTATTAGTTAAATCAATAGATTCAGCTCAAATATGTTGTAATTGCTATGGTGGTTTCACTTGTCAAAAAGTATTTTGGAGTATTTGTCAACTTTTATGGTGGTTTCACTTGTCAAAAAGTATTCTAGAGTATTTGTCAACTTTAAGAGTTTAGGTTCACAAGTAGAATATCGCATCAAAAGTTTAATTTGGCGGCACATTTAAGCTCCAAGTTAATGCCAAATCTCAATATATATTGGAATCAGGAATCTGTTATTCTGCTTAAAAATTGATACTGTTGTTCCACCTGGGTCTTTTGGAGTAATAGAATTGCATTGCTTGTGTCATATGACGCAAGTTTTCTTTCTTAATTACATTTGAAAGTTGGCGGTTATGAAACCTATGTTTCCTAACTATCTTTTGATGTCCTTTATAATTTGTAAATAATATAAATAATGATTTGCGCATAAAAGATTTATATTTTCTGAGATTGGAATTTACTTGGTAGATGATTGATCTTGCTGAACTCACCCGTTGCATAGCAAGCACTGATCTGGAAAGACGAGGGGCCTCTGACTTGTTGCTTGGATATATGCGTGATTTGCAAGATATTTTAAGGCAGTCCAAGCTCAAAGCTCTAGTGATAGACACATTTGGGAACCGCGTAGAGAATCTCTTGCGGTAACTTGACATCTTGGATTAAAGTTCAGCTTTTGATCCTCTAACAAAATTAAGAAATGGCAGTGGTACTCCTTTATGAATATGACTGCCAAATGACCTTTAGCTACTTAACTTTATGCATGTCTGCAGAGAAAAGTATCTACTTGCCTGTGACGTGATTGATAGGAGAAGTCCAGAGAACACTGGCAAAAGCAAAGAAGGAATTAGATGCTTGTTGGACAATGAATCTCAAAGTAGTGCTGTATCAACTCCTTCACATTCTACACATAGAGAGAGAATTTCCATTGAAGACTTTGAAATTATTAAGCCCATTAGTAGAGGTGCATATGGAAAAGTCTTTCTTGCACGAAAACGAACAACCGGAGATATTTTTGCTATAAAGGTACGCTTTTAGTTTCTATTGCTATTGCTTGTGCTTTTCCTATTGTCTGCCATGTTAGACATGGATCGCAGGTATCTAGAAGCCATTTGAAGTCTCGAGACCCAACTACCAGAGAACTAATTAATTTTCAATTTTTTTGTTCCATGAAAGAAGTTATAAATCTAGATCTTGCGTCAATGCAACATTTCCTTTGCAACTGTATGTGGCTTTTGTGTATCTTTTGCCTGTATATTTTATTGTCTTTAGATTCTTGAAATTAAAAATTGTGTTTTACTATGCAGGTGTTGAAGAAATTGGATATGATACGGAAAAATGATATTGAGCGTATATTAGCTGAGCGGAATATATTAATCACAGTTCGAAACCCTTTTGTGGTAATATTTAAATTTAATATTCATATCCTTGTTAGAAACATAGATGTTCTACAAATTTGCTACAAATCCCTTTTTGCACTTATTATATTTTGATGCTGGCTCTCAATAAGTATAAATCATAGACATATTTGACTTTGGAAGATTATTTGCTTTTTTCCTTTTCATGTTATGAAGCATATTGTTCATTTCACTTGCATCTTGAAGAGTTGGTCCCAGTTAGATGCATTTTATGCTTTCTCACATTAGAACTTTTTTTACCATCGGCATAACACTTAAGGGATGTTATCATTCAGGTCCGATTCTTTTACTCATTTTCCTGTAGAGATAACCTTTATTTGGTTATGGAGTATCTCAATGGAGGGGATTTATACTCCTTGATCAAAACACTTGGCTGCTTGGAGGAAGATGTCTCTCGTACTTATGTGGCTGAACTGGCAAGTCAATGATTTACTGCAGTAATGCGGCTATATTTCTTCTTTCATTATGCAGTTCATGAAGTCTATTAATTTTATAGGTTCTTGCTTTGGAGTACCTCCATTCTATTGGAATTGTGCACCGAGATTTGAAGCCAGATAACATATTGATTGCACATGATGGCCACATAAAGGTCTGGTGTATTAATTTCTTGACTCTTGCATTGTGTTTGTTACTCTGATTTTTAATTCACCAGAGTTATAACTTATAAGCTTATTTATTTATTTACTTATTTATTTCTCAATCTCCATAATCTCTAGAGAATGTTGCGATTCAATGATCCATCTTTTTTGGGAAGTGCTTCCAAAACTCACACCATTAATTCATTATCAATGCTGATTCCAATAACTTGTGTTCTGTACCATGATCTATATTTAGTCTTAAACGACAAAGTTGAAGCTCCAAGCAATCTACATGGAATTTATCTTAATCAATTATTTCAACAGTAGTTTTCATCGCATAACAGCTTACAGATTTTGGACTGTCAAAAATTGGTCTTGTTAACAACACGGCGGACTTGTCTGGATATGAGACAAATGCCACGACTCTAGCTGCTGCTAAAGATTTGCATTATTCTTTTGAACACGCGCAACAAATGGAAGAGAGGAGTCAAGGGTCAGCTGTAGGCACACCAGACTATTTGGCACCTGAAATCCTTCTTGGAACCGAGCATGGTTAGAACAAATTCGAAACTTGGATATATGATTTTTTTGAAGCATAGTATGCAGTGCAGATTAAAGTCTGAATTCCTGCAGGTTGTGCTGCAGACTGGTGGTCAGTGGGAATCATCCTATTTGAGTTGATCACCGGAATACCGCCTTTCAGTGCTGAAAGTCCAGAGGTACTTTCGTATTTTAATGTTCCTTGATATAATTAGCAAGTCCCATTTTACAAAAAAAGAAAAGAAAAGAAAAGGTCCCACTTTCCTTCATGGCTATTCAGTTTAATCATACTGCCATGATTTCGACCAAGACATGTAGCAACCTAAGTTTAACACAAGTAAGAAGCTCCATAGATGTGAATGACCTCAATAAAGTGCATCAAGGATAAATGTCTTTTTCTTTATTTTGAGAATTGGTATATTTGCCTTAAGATCAATCAGGATCTTTGGTTTCATCTGTAGTGCATATACAGTTTGTCTTGAGCCCTGTTTTTTCAGATGAAACCGATTGACTATTGTTATTGTTTTTGCCTCCAATAGATAATTATTTAAAATTTTTGTTATTTTGTAAGAAAAAGTAGAACAACTCTTTTGGCTTTTAAGGACCTGCCCTTTCATTAAGGATTTTTTTAAAAACTTTTGACAGAAAAGGATGTCTGAAACAAAGAAAAATAGCAATGTTGGGTTCAAAATTTGAGGCCATTTGGGGATTGCCTGGCCTCTAGCATTGAATTCTTATATCACAGACTACTTGTATCATATCAGCTTCTTCATCTTTTTTTTTTCCAGGCCAGATGTAGGAATATCTAGGTATTGCGTCACGATTTGAGAAATGAACAAGGCATTTCTTCAATGTATTTATTGTCGATAGATCTCATTTTTTCGTCATATACGAGTATTCTTTTGCAGTATCTTTCTCTATTTTGCTTTGGCCATTTTTGATGTCTTTTCAACTTGTTAGAAACTTAGAATATGAATTTTCCATCTTTCACTAAATTCTTCTTTTTCTTTATTACCAACTTAAGTATTCTTATTTCGTTAGTCCTCTATGTTTTAGTTTATTTGTGTGATAGAACATGTTGAAACCTCGTAGTGGGGCATTCATAAGAAAATTTTGATTGCAATTCACATTATTTTGTGATGACAGATGATCTTTGAGAACATTCTCAACAAGGAGATCACATGGCCTGTTGTTCCTACTGAAATGTCGTATGATGCTCAAGACTTGATCAACAGGTTAGTTGAAGATCTTTCTGTGATTGTGGAGGTGGGATTGATTGCATTTGTTCGGTCATTTTATATGGATATTTTGCGATTTTGGTGTTTAGTTAGTGGAACTGAGAGTTAGTAATGACTAATGAGTCTCAAGTCAATTACAAAATTTTATAGAAAACCAACCAAATAATGTGGATGCACCAACAGGAGAAATTTAGCTGGAAGAAAACTGAAATATTAAACAAGGTCAATGTATTGAATTGATGGAATTGTGCAAAACATGTATAAAAGTTGTCTGATGCGTAAAAAGGGTAAGGAGTATTTGTGGTGTAACTGTTTTCTGTTGTTGCCTTTTGAATATGCTTAAATTAACCTATATATATATATATGGACTTTAGTAAGACATCCTTGTGGTTGTTGCCAGAACCATTCTGATAGTCAAGTCAATTATATAAAAAAAAGGCAAAAAACTTTTAAAATAGAGGGAAAGCATATAATGTTTCACATCTGAAACGAGGATTACAAGCTTTTTTTTTGGCGATCTCATAAATATCAGAAGTCGTTGGAAGTTGCAGCTTTGACAAGCTCTTCATTCTTGGGTTAATGGCTCCTCCCAAACAAAGCTAGGACCAAAGTAGTTGGAGCCTGCTGGAAACGAAATCAGAAGAATGTAAAAAAATGAAAAAGTAAATAAACAATCTGTTATTGGTTGCAGTACATGTATGAAAAGCCAACCAAACAATATTGATGGAGCACAACAGCATACGCGCGACAAATTTGAAAGAAAACTATGAGGATGACAACTGAATAGATGAGTGTATTCTTCAAAAAAATAAAAATAAAGATGTAATGTGTATATCTATAAGTAATGAGAACCAACCCAGCTCACACGAATGATCTGGGACAAATCATCTGGTTGATATCTCCTTTACGATATATGGCATCCCTATCTTTGTTTTAACAAATTATCTAATGGGTAGCTCTAGGGTGAGCCACTTTGGACACTCAGAATTGACACCCGGTTGTTGGTGTCCCTTCAATACACGTCGATTAGTGTGCCCACAAACATTGATGCACAAATCAATAGACACCAACAACCGGTTGTCCATTTCAGGTCTCCAAAAAGGGTCACCAAATTATTTTCCTTATCTAATAGATCTCTTTTCTGATATATGACACCACGATCTTTGGTTTCTCTTGTTGTCTAATCTCGACACGCCCTTAATTTTTTATTTCATTAAAAACTGTAGCAATTACATTTTGCAGACTTCTTATCCATGATCCAGATCAACGTTTAGGAGCGAATGGAGCATCTGAGGTTTTATTTCCCCCATTTTGTTCATTCCCTCTACTCACTGTCAATAAAATATACTGTCTTTCCATTGTAAACCAAGAAAATACTATTGAATAGTATGCATATCTTGGGTTTTACTCTTATAGACTTCTCTTACAGGTAAAGGCACATCCTTTCTTCAGAGGAGTCAACTGGGACACCCTTATATCACAGAAGGTGCGGAAGCATGCTAGCGATAACATGTGTCGTTTATGTTGGTGTTAGCTGCTGGTGTTTGCTGAAAGATGAAACCAACTTGCATCTAAGAAATTAAGTAACAACATGGTTTTTTAGTTTTTACTGACCCAGAGAAATTAAGAAAAGGATCTCATTGGAAATTATAGTGTCTCGTAAAGATATTTGGGCTAGTCTCAAAACTGTGCCTTCTTGTGAAAATGATTAAATATGATACTTTGGATTGAGTGCCATAATATGTAGTTAGTTGACTCACTAACTAGTGATTGATACTAATGTTCATCGTCCGTTCTCGAAAAAAAGATATTAATGTTCATTGCAATCATTTGTCTAATGTACCTAAGTCCTTTTCCTTTCTTTTCTTTTAGAGAATTTAGCATTTACTTCCAAAAAAACAATATATGTTTTGTTAGTATTTTCTGTGGAGTTAATTCTTGCTCATTTTATGCTTTATCACAACTGAAAGACGAGCACTGTTCACTATTAAAACATTCTTGCATGCAATTCATATGTATGGAAAGCACTTGGCTGGATCTGTAGGTTTTCAAATTGTTTATTCATATCCGCAGAAACTGCAATGCTGTGTCTTTTCCCTTGGCGGATTTTCCTTTCAGTATGGCTAAATTTGGCAATTTTGTGGCACGTGCTTTTGTAGGCTGCTTTTGTGCCAAACCCTGACGGTGTAGACGATACAAGCTATTTTATGCCCAGACATTCTCAAATTTCTAATGGCATAGTGGAGGATCATAGCTGTAGTGATAATGAGTCTGGCACAACTGATTGGTGCTCCAATTCTGAACTTGAGGTATTCTTAACACCTATCGACTTGATTTTTCTTTGAAACAAGGAGCCCAGCAAGGATTCAAACTATTCCAACAAAAAGGAGTGGAAGTTAGACATTTTTGTTGGTTACCTCCTGTGGGCCGGCTTCAATCGTCTTGTGGTTATTCATAGATTTTTCTTGCTGTTATTAAATTGCTAAGCTTAAGTTTGGATTATGTATGCAATATGGAGATTCTTTAATTTGTTTCGTCTTTCATCATTGTTCAGGTGGATGAATTTGGTGACTTGGCAGACTTCAACTCTTCTCCTTTAGATCTCTCATTGATAAATTTTTCTTTCAAGGTATGCTTGTTATCTCTAGAGAAGCAAAAATACTAAATTTGTATAAATACTTGCTATTGTTCAGGAAGTTCTGCTTGTTTCATAAATGTTATAACTTATATGGAAGGCATATGAATCCTAACTGCTAACGCTGCTGCCTAAAGTTCTGATTAAGCCGGAGTTGCGTTCCAACTGACTGGTTTGTCAGTCGTGAATGACATATTGCAGATTTGAGGCTTAAAATGTCGGTCTGACTAATCTACGCGATAACATATTTTTACATGATGACACACATTGATTTGTTTATAGTAATATCTTTATTACTTCCATCTTTGTGCATTGCAAATGATTTATGATCTGTTGGCAGAATTTATCTCAGTTAGCTGCAATCAACTATGACGTCCTGCTACAACGGGATTCATCGTCTTCATCCCCTTCAAGAGGTCAGAATTTCTTGTTCACACTTTGTAGTACAGAAGTTTTTCTGCCTGTAACTTCATTCCCTACATGGTTATTATTGATTTAAATAGTATTTTATAGTTCTACAAAAAGAGAATAGTTTTCAATTCTATGAGATTGGGTTTGCAGGGTCATTACCCTAACTATAATCCACAGATTCAGAGTCAGTCGAAATGTTCATCGAATCGGGGCCGGCCGTTAAACTAATATCAATCCTCCAAAGCAGGCCTAATTATAACCACCAGAGATTCAGAGCAGATGATACAATCAGAGAGGAGGGACAAGAATCATGAATCCTTGTACAGTCATGGTTTTCTGCAGTTCCATTTACAGGATGTCCGACCTCGGATGCGCCATCACAATTAAATCTAATTGGCCAATTGTATTTTATTTTATTGTTATTTTTTTACAATTGGGGCTTCCTCTAAAGTTTTGTAAAGGCCAGTTCTCATTTATAAAATTAGGTAAAGTTTGAAAGTAGTATATTTTAAAAGAAAAGAAGCAGTAACTCAATGTCGAGTTGCACAAAGTAATTCATAGACTATGCAAGCTCTAGTGGACAAAGAAATGCACACCTCCTTTTACGACCGTGTTATACCTCTTGAGATGTGTATGGCTGCATCTCGAGATGACTCTAAGGGTAGATGTTGGTCCATTGGGCATTGGTTCTCCTTCTCCGTTTGTCCAAGTTTAGAGAGGGTAGGAGGGGCGGACCCAGACTGGCAGACTCAAAGAGAAGTGGTTCAGTGCCCAAATTAAGAATATATATATATATATACTAGTTGTTGAGCACGTGCGTTGCACGAGAGAAACGTAAATCCCACTTTATTAGGAAAACCCGCATATTAATTTGGACTTATCAATTAAATTACCAATTTATCCCAAATTTTAATTATTTTTATCAATTCACATGGTCATTGTTGACACTTTTAGCCAAAAATGCTTCACGATTAACCGTTTTGGGATTGCTATTATAATAGTACAGATATATATATTAGTACGTAAGAACAACATTAGCAAAATATTAGCATCTTGGTCTAGCTAAACCTAGCTCATGTAAAAACATAAAAATTCCTAGTCGGACATATTACTAGTATTGAGCATTCAAAAACACTAACTAGGTCATGTAAAAAAAAGAAAATGATATTTTGACATACTTTGAGTACATACGTTGAATACACAATAGTGTATATTTCATTGAGATACGTGCGACACATATCTCAATAAAATCTAGATCATTGTGTATCCAATGTATCTATCCAAAGTGTATCAAAATATCATTGTCAAAAAAAAAAAAAAAAAAATGCTACCATGACACCCTAAAGTCACACTGGGTGATGTAGCATGATGAAAATGGGTGTGACTTTGGAGTGTTCGCATATAGTTTTTGGTGCATAACATGCGAGGTGTATGTTTCGAGGCACGCGCATACGGCTCCGACCGCTAGCTTAGACCAGCAGGGGTATGACCTTGGGCCTTCACAGGATTGCACGCCACATCACCTTATGTGACTTTAGAGTATCGTTATATAACATTTTTATAAAAAAAATATTGTGGGTAACTTATTATAACAATTTTATTACTTAAAAAAACTTTAAATAAATAAGTGGTTTAAAAAAATAAAACTCAACAAATTGTTGGGCCTACCTACGCCTTTATTCATGGTCCATGAATCTCACTAACCGATATTGTCCCAACTTAACTACATTTGGGTCAATGAGATTTTATTCCAAAAGGCCTTAAGTACTATTTGAAAGATATAACTACTTAAGTATTTATTTATTAAGTCACACTTAACTGATGTGAGACTATTATTCGGTCCACACATCCCAATAATCTCTACCTTGGACCGAAATCTCAAGTGCCTTTGCTCCACCTTACACCTTCCTCCAAGATGTTTCACCGCATAATTTGTCATTGCCCATCTCAAGTAGAGACGAGTCGAGGAACCCGCGACTACCAACAACAACAAACATTTAAAAGCCAACAACCAACAACCAGATGTCCATGTTATTTGTCGGTCTTCATTTCGGATGTTCAAAAAAGGTTACCCTAACACTATCTTATTGAGAAGGAAAGAAATGGCCAGAGGTGCCGAGAGAGAAAGTGTGGACGTGCATCTAGAGTTTTTGGAATCGATTTTATATATATATATACTAGAATCTGCAACCCAACTATCATTCTGGGTAGCCATGTCCCCAGAGCTATGCGAATCTCATCTCTGCTTGTGCTCGTTGGAGTTGCAATCTTTAGGTTGTTGATAATTGAATTTCACCATACTAATAAATTACAATTCATATAAAGTATAAACGATAATTGAAGGAGCAACACTTGAACACTCAACTTTTTATTATGTATAATTGCAAAATGGGCTCCTCCAAACTTCGTTTTGATTGGCGGTAACCATCTTATAGCTAATGCGTTTGTTTAACCTCATAAGATTAGTCGTATAAGTAATGAACACCCACGAATATACAAAAATAAAATAAAATAAAATGTATACATCCAAGCTAGCTTTCTTTTGATTGGTAGTAACCCCTTATAGCTAACCAATTGGAACTCCAATTACAAACCTTGCATAGAAAACAAGAGCAAACCCCCAACAAATTAAACCTCTTTTGTTGAGCTAGACCTTGGTTTGGAAATCACAAGGAGAGCTATGTGAAATTATTATTATAATTATAATAAATGAATGAATGAATAATAAAATACTGTCATGGATGAGTTTTGATATTATTGTGTAGTTCTATTAACAATGTTACTCAAAATTAAAGATAGAATAAGAAATATAAGAATTTAAAGATAAGTAGAAGTAGTATCAATTGATACAAAAATTAAAAAGGGTGGTTCAGTAGTAGTTTGGTCGCCAACAAAGACGATCTACAAATACCCCCTACTAGAAAACATGACTCAATAGAAACCGAAAAAATTCCATACATTTGATCGAATATAATAAAATGGTTTGATCCATGTGTGGTCGACCCTACTTAATTTGAGAGCGAGAATATTTGGTTGGTGTTGTTGTATTACCAATGTTACAACAAAGCCAATAAAACTTGTTAGTCTCAGTGACGCGTTACAATGTCGGTTCACGAGGGAAAATTCGAAGCTCACGACGTTAGCACCATCGACAACAACAACAACAAGATCAACAACGACGCCAACCGCACCAACGACGACATTTTGAACACCAGTGCTTCGCCTCCAACGAGTCCCACCAAGCACAGTGGTTCCGATGACAAAAGCGATTCCGAAGCTCAGGTACTCCGAAGCTCCGCCATTGATCTCCCTACTCTTACTTACAGTCTCTTCGCTGTTTCGATCAATGTTCGATGCTTGTCTCGCAAGATTTGGTTGAAAAAGTTTGAAATTTGTGTTTTTGGCGATGTGTAGTTCTTGATTAGGTCATCAGAGTTGTTTTTTGGGAGATTATGACTATGTTGAAGTGTTTCGGATCGTCTAGGGTTTGGTACTGCGTTGGCTAGGTTTAGTCTCTGTGATCAAGGACTATGAAATTGATAGAGTTTGCAGTTAGGGTTAATTAGGGCTGGATATGAGTTGAAAAAGCTGAAAAATTGTGTTTTTGGCCATGTAGAGTTCTTAATTAGGTCATCGGAGGAGTTTTTTGGGAGATTATGAACTTATTCAAGTGTTTCAGATCGTCTAGGGTTTGGTACCGTGTTGGTTAGGTTTGTCTCTGTGATGAAGGACTAAGAAATTGACAGGTTTTAACACGGTCAGGTTGCCACAACGGTAAGGGTGTGCGCGGGATTGCGTGAGTTATGTGCACGACCTCGGTTTCGATTTTCCAGTGTGGCAAGATCGCTCGGACTACTGGGGCATGCCCAGACCGATTGCACCAAGGCCTCGTGGGAATAATCAAGCTCGCCTAGACCACCCACGGATATTAAAAAAAAAAGAAGAAAAAAGAAGAAGAAATTGACAGGTTTTTCGGTTATGGTTGGTTAGGGCTGGATGTGAGTTGAATACAATGCTATTGAAGAGTTCTTTGGATTTTTTGATTTTGAGAAGTTGTTACATTTGACAGAAGGGATTGCATGATGATGGGAGGGAGTCATCGAAGAGCGAGGAGAGGGATAGAGAGAAGAAAAGGGAAAGGGACCGGGAAAGAGAGATGAGCGAGGATAGGGCGCCCAATAGAAAACATGATCATCATGGTTACAATGATCATAGAAAGAGTTGGAGTGACAGAAGAGAGCGTGGCAAAAGTGGAGATGGTGGTGGTGGTGGTGATGATGATGATGATGATGATGATGATGAAGATGGTCAACAACATTGGGATTCCGAGAGGTTAGTGGTCTCGCTTATATTTTTGCTTGGAATACTCTATTTGCTCAATCAACTTTTATATCTGCATTTCGGATTGATGGTTACTTCATTTACAGTTAGTTCTCTTAATGTTGCGGTTGACACAAATTACTAGAAGGGATAATGGGTGTTAATTGATCGTACTTAGTTAAGATGTCATTTCACAGAAACCTCAGGCTCGCAATGTGTATATTTCGTGTTTTGGCCTGCCTTTTCTATTACTTAATTGTCTTTTGGGGCGCATTCTATCTACATTTATTTTTGTTGAATTTTTTGTTAGCGATTTAGCTTATCAGGAAGTCTCCAGGTCATTATCCTTATGTTAAGCTATGATTAACGTTATTGTAGTACATCTATCATAACCTGGATGGTGCTTTGTTTAGAAATCTTAGTATTCACATCTATTACATTTACATGTAAATATAAATGCAACTTTCAAGTGTGAAATGCTATTATCATTATCTGTCCGTTGCAGGTGGAGGGATTATGACAGGGAAAGAGATGGTTGGAAAAGACGTAAATCACAGTCTCGTTCAAGAGGTGGGTCTGATCAAATGTCAACCTCTCATCCTTCTTCAGAATCTAAAAGGTATGAAACTCCAACCATTCAGGTTCTAAATGCTACATTCTAATTTTGTGATTTTCGTTGCAATTTGTAGACTGGCACTTGCACATTTATTTAGTTATTTTTATTTGTTTATGGCATTAGAAAATCTGTACTACTATAATAAAAACTTTTGGGCAATTTTTCAAGATAGCCATTTTTGCCACTATACTTTCTGAATTGAGACTCAATTTATAATTGGTTGAAACAAAATATATGAAGGGTAGCTGTAAAAAGCTCAATATCATCTCAAAAAGTTAGTGCTTCTGCTGCCCTTACGATACTGTTAGTAGTGGTGGTGTGGATATGAGTGAGAAAAAGGGTGAGAAAGGGATTATGTGTTTCACGTCCGATGCACGAGCATCACAATTACTAGTATGCTTAATTTTACTTCTTGATTCTAAGTTTCTAACCAGAACTGGGCACGTGCGCAACACGTGGAACCCACTTTTCTCTTTCTTCCTTCTTTCCCTCTCCACACGCAACTTTCGAAAAATCAAAACAACTATTTATTTGGGATATGTAACCCCTAATTTCTGGGATGAAACTTGAGTATCTTAAAATGACTCTGTGCTTACTTGATATCCTTTGTTTCAACCAATTATTAAAAAGAATTTGACGGCACTACTGGAAAATGTATGGTGCCAAAAATGACTATCGTGGGAGGTTGCTCAATAATTTTTATTATATTCGTGTAGTTGTTGTTTACACTGTATGAAGCAACGGGGAGATGATAGGCATATCTTTTTTGCCTTTTAGCCTGAGAGGGCTTGACTATGTGTTTTGGTGTCTCAAGTGCTTCTGGTTTAATCAGAAAGCACCAGCATGAAACCACGATGATTTCAGCACATGGTGGAGTAATTATCTTTTGGAATGTTTATAGATTTATCTAGAGTTGGTTTTAATGATATGAAGTAAAAGTTGTACTGTTCATTTAGAAGAATATTTTGCATGAAACTGAAACCCCCGTAATAGGGGGTGCACCTCGTGCTACCTGTAAGGCTGTGACAGGTAACAATATATTGTATATATTTAATTATGAAATCACAATGAATCTTCCCGTGAATTTTCATTTTGACTAGTAAACTTGTGCTGGCCTATGCAATTAATTACCTTGTCCATAGATGATGGTTTAATTTGGTTTAGATATCTGTATTCTCATTCAATTCCATTTTGGTCCTCGTATTCAAGGCTCATAGTAATTTTTTATTTCATTATTTCCTTCCTTCTTTCCTTTTATAGTTTAAGGAGGTGATAATTTTGTCTATATGTTTTCTTGGTATAATGGTAGTTTTAGCCAAAACTCTTCTTTGCAGCAAAAGTACAAGTGGTTTCAACATGTATCCTACATCTGCAACTCTAGATGATGCTGCTGCCACCGCCATCACTCCCGGTTAATAGGCTTCCTCCACAATATTTTCTTTTCTGTGTAGTCATTCTTTATTTATGCTGATATTCAGAAAGTTTTGCTTAATTGATTCTATATAAGCCATGCTCATTTATTCTTTTCTTAGCACCCTTTAACTTAAAACTGCAGTATTGATGGCTGTCATTGTTCTATTATTTATTTGGCTAAAGTAATTTTTTAATGGATCTGAGCCAACAATTGTAGCTTAGATTTAGAAGGAGGAATCAATACACTGTATGAGGCATCTTGCTTGTCTTCTAATGGAGACTGTAGCCTTATTTTGGTTGGCTTACGAAACACCAACTTTTCATCTCACCTTGGAAAAGACCTGTTCCTTCTATTTTGTACTATTATGAGAGTATAAGGCATGCATAAATTGACAAGTTCTTTGCATATTGCATTCAGTACAGAGGATGATAATGTGACAGGTTGAGTTATTTATCTTTTTTATCGTTTTAGTATTATATCATCTCTTTCAGGCCAATTAATTGGGACCAATCAGTCCATGCCTGGAATATTCGAAGACACGCTTCCAACAACTTCTGGAAAGGTACTTCCACTACTTTTTGTGAAATAACAATGAACAATTCGTAAATCTTTGCCTTTCATTTACTCAAATTACTTTATCTGTTATACGTACTCTCATTTGGACCACATGGACATGGTATCACGGTAAGTCGGTAACCATGAAATAGTCATAAGGTGGCCTGACATAGTATAATCAATTTAGTTGGGATATTAAGTCATCATGTATATTCTTTTATCTGATTCCAATTCAGATTTTGTCTAATTAGGTAATGCGTCATGCTCTCCGGGTGTATGTTGGCGGCCTTCCTCCTGCAAATGAACAGGTTCCTTTTCTTGTATTTATTTTTTCTGATTTCCCCCTAATGTTAAATTTTTCTCTTTTTTTAAGAAACATTATACTCCAGATTGTTTGTGGCTTTCCAACTTTGGTAAATTTCTCTACCTAAGTTTACTATAGGTGCAAATAAAGATAGGAATACTGAAAAACTTCAAATTCATGGAGCTTTCTAAAATTTTTGAACTATTTTAGCTCATCGCTCAGAAAACATAGCTATATTGTTGTAAATTTGTAATGATAAATATTTCACCTGAAGGAAATAAAAAGGACTAAAAGAATTGAATGAAGATAGTTTTAAAAATGAGGCAATGGATTGGTAACTTAATTATTTTGGTAGGAATGTGAAGTATATATCCTCCGGAAGTTTCAAATGTATCAGTGACAAAGTCAGGAATTGGGATTACATTCCGTTTCATTGATGTTGCAAATATCTCTATTTCTATCTCTATTTGTGTGTATATGAGTTTCTGATAGACCTCCTATCAATCTGAAGTACTCTAGAAGGCACAAGAGGGGTGATGGGTCACATGGCAAAGCCTAAGGGGACATCACCAAGTAAAGGAAGTGGGGACCAATTACAATTGGATCCAGTTAGTTCGAACTAAAGTTAGTATAAATAGTAGAATAACAGTAAAGAGGGAGCATTCTTGATGTATGAACTGTTTTGGGAGTAAATAGACTACTCGAATTGTCTATCCACAACTGTACATTCCAATTTCTATCAATACAACCCAGCTCTTCCCTCTTTTTTTCTCTCTAAACCTCTGGTTTTGCCTATCAGTTTCCTAGTTCATATCCCTTTTCCAAAATTGGAATTTGATTTGCATAGTTTTTATATCCGCCTTTGTGGTGTAAAATAGATTTTGGATTTCTCAGTTTCTTGTGTGTCCCAATTCTGATTCTTGTTTGTTTGATATATTTACTTATATCAACAATGCTTTTGCAGTCTGTGGCTGCATTTTTCAGTCGTGCCATGTCTTCAGTTGGTGGTAACACTTTTGGTCCAGGTTTGTTGATCTTTGAAAACTAGTTTGCTTGCTTTTTTAGTTGAACTTTATATTCTTTTGGCGGTAAGTATGTTTGTTGTGTTTACTCTTTTTTAAAAAAGAACTTTTTGCAGGAGATGCCGTTGTAGATGTATATATAAATCATGAAAAGAATTTTGGTTTTCTGGAGATGAGGTCTGTTGAGGAGGCCAGTAATGCAATGGCTTTGGATGGCATCATTTTTGAGGTCTACCTTTTTCCATTCTCTCTTTTGGTTAAATGATTTGTATCATGTGTAAAGATGAAGCTAAGCTTTTTAGATGCTCAGGCATGTTAAAGAAAAAGGTTAACAACTCTTTTGGAATGATGGAAAATTTGAAAATTACTTTTGCATGCACCAATATGTAGCTGATCTCTAAGACTCGAACACGGTTTGAAAATTCCTTGATCTATAATAGCCTTCAAACTAATAAGTTTTCTTTTTTTTTGGGATATTGAATTATTAATAAACCGTTTTGCGCATTCATCGCCCAGGGCAAGGGTGCAAGCGTTAAAGAAAGCCAATCCCAGCAGGCATAGCAAGTCATTCCAACCAACGAGACACACCCTTATGAGTAGAAGCTAGCGCTGTTAGTTGCTTACAAGCTCTATGTCAAGCATAACGTACTTGATAATCTTACTCTAAACAATCATTTTATATTCAATAGTAAAATATATAAATACGCCTCTTAAGTATGATTAACAAAACCTGGAACTCCCCCCACTTGAATGAAGTTATCTATGCTTATCTGTAATTCTGTGACTAGACAAAAGTTATCAATATCGAATTATGCTTCTTCAAATTGATCTTGAATCAATTGACTTAAGTTTTACCAAGGTGGGTTCTCCAATCCTTGATCTTCAGGTGAGTTGGATGGAAGATTAGAAGTGTTGCTGTCTAACCAAAATTTGGGAGGTGTAGATAGTTATGCTGGTGAGTAGTTTGTTAGATAATGTATGGTTCTCACTCTTGAGAAACTCACGCTTATGTAGGGTACGCCATTGAAGGTGAGGAGGCCTAGCGATTACAGCCCTTCCCTTGCTGCCAGACTTGGTCCAACTCAACCTGACCCTAATCTGAACCTGTCTGCCGTTGGTCTTACACCAGGTTCTTCTGGTGGTCGTGAAGGTCCTGATCGTATCTTTGTTGGTGGGCTTCCATGTCAAGTCACGGAGCCACAGCTAAGAGAGTTACTGGAATATTTTGGGCCTCTTCGAGACTTGGATCTAATCAAGGATAGGGAAACAGGGAGATCCAAAGGCTACGCATTCTGTGTTTATCAAGATCACGCAGCTACTGATATTGCTTGTGCGGCCCTTAATGGTATCAAAATGGGTGATAGAACTATTACAGTTCGGCGAAAAATCAGGGGTGTCTCCCAGCCCAAACCTGAACACGAAACTGTTTCAGTGCAGACACATCAGCAGGTGGCAATGCCCTATAGGAAAAATGTTAACAGATTTGTTTCCTATCTAATAATACACCCATTTAGATTGTGCATTTAGTGCTTAGTATTTTATTAGATGGTGTTCTCTGAAGGCTAGCAAATGTCTACTAATTTTATTGCAGAGGCTCCTGTCTCAAAGGGGAGCAAGGGCGTCCACCAAAATTTTATGCTTAAAACAGGCTGTTAGTGCTGATGAACTGAGAGCAGATGATGAGTATGAAGATATAGTGGAAGATATTAGGGAAGAAGGGTCAAAATTTGGTTAGTATTTTTTCTGTTTGATTTGTTATTGGATTTTTATTGTTTATTTTTACGATTTTTTCTCTTGAATGTTCTTGCCCTCATAGATGTCCATTTCCTTTTGGAATCTTATGTGTATTGTAGGTAAGTTGGTGAATGTTGTCATCCCTCGTCCAAGCCCAATTGGTGAACCATCTCCAGGGGTTGGGAAGGTGAGTTGAAACAGATTTTGTGTGGCTCTATGCAATGGATATATATTTTATTCATGAAGTCCAATGCCTCTTAATATAAAGGCTTGTTTGGTATGTGAGTGAGATATCTCCCAACTTAAAGGAGAGAGGGTGAGTTATCTCCCTCTCCCCTATAAGGAGATATCTCTCAAGAGTTCAATGGACAAAAATACCCCTCACAAATCATCTTTTTCCCAAGTTTCTTATAAATCATCTTTTTTATTTAAAAAATATGTTTGAAGGACATTTATGTCAATTCCCACATTTTACTGTTTTTAAAAATTTGCAACTTCCCTGCAAGTTTAAAGTTTAACCAAACATGAAATATGAACTTACAATGTGAGTTAACTCCATGGAGTTATCTCCACTCACACTTTAAGTTGGCAAAAATGAACCAAACTAGTTGCAAAGTGACATTTGTCATGAAACTAGTCATAAATAATTAGATATACCTCAAATTACCGTAGCCTAATTGTGACAAGAATATCATTAAATAGAACTAGAGAAACTCAATTTAAGTTGTTGAACACCTGCAACTTAAGTTGCAGCAATTGGAGACAATGAGTGAGAAACAAATGATATGGTTTGAAGGAAAAATGTGCAAGAGAAGTGGTTTCATGCTAAAAAAAAAAAACAATAATTGGATGGTGGCAGAGAAAGGGAGGCTGACTTGAAATAACATTGAGAAAAATGCTAGAGATAGGTATTTATGTCCTTAATATGATTAATGGTATAGCATTTTATAGTGTTAAGAAGTGTACTCACATGGTCAACCCCATGTACTCAGGAAATTTATTTTGTCTAGTTGAGTTGATTTCATTTTTGTCACAATTAAACAATTTTCAATTGCTTAGATGATACTTCTTTCATCCTAATTGAACAATTTATACACTTAATTTGGTTGATGCCAAGCAAGAAGTAAAGGTTGTTGGGGCATGTGCCCTAGGTCAATTTACACGCTTTGTTTATCTTATAATTTTGATCCATGTAGCCGACCCCAGTTAATTTAGGATTGAGGTTATGTTGTTGTTGTTGTTGTTGTTGTTGTTGTTCTTATAATTTTAGTTAATAAAATAAATGTTTTCGTTTGATGTTTTATCACTAGTGATTGCACGTTTACCTTATAATAAGATTCATGTGTATTTGTTGAGATATCTTCAATGTCCCTAGTCGGTCATTATACTGGGAGCTATAATAAATTAAGATTAGTGTGAATCTTGATTGATGGTCGTATGATGATCATGCATTAGAGATACGAATCGAGACCATGAGTACTTGTTAAGGAACAAAGTTCTGGACCGAGCTGCTATGAGAACGCCACATGGATTAAGTTATAAGTGTTACTCTTGATAGGTATATCATTTAGTCATTCGATTTAAGATTACCATAGAGTTCAATATTATGAGCATGGTAATTTGACACAATCAAACGTTGTCTTTAACATGACGATTATAAAGCTTGTGATTGGTTGTCATGTGAATAATGTGTGAATGTGTGTGATCGAGATATAATTTATCCCTCTTGTATAGAGAGAGATATCAGTGGATCTCTCGATAAGTTAGATTGTTAAATGACCAAGTCCAAGTGAATTGATATGATCCAATGTTACTTGGATGTTTCCAGTCTACTTAAAGATCGAGACTCATATGATTGAACATTAAGATTGACTTTTCATGCTTTATGTTTAATCAAATGATATCGTACTATAAAAGGATAAGACATATGTTATTCATTAGGTTGTATCGATTTTGATATTCATGCTACTTGGGTAGTCATAACGTCTTGTTAGAAACCGCTTATGACTTGTGTTCCAAAATGGTTTTGGTTAACCGCTAACATCGCATGAACCTATTGGGTTGCACACAAAGAATGACTTTGTGCAATTTCAATTGGTCAGAGTAATGAATTTTATTTGATAAAATTCATGACATAAAAGCCCTTATGATTTGTTATAGACAACTTATTAATAGGGGCAGGGGCGTATGTGTAATTTTTGTAAACTGCCTAAATACAATAATTGTATTACGAATAGATTTTTTAAGTGAGCTTATCTATACATATAAATATAGGTTGAAACCCTAAAACGACTAAGATTTTCGTTTTTACTATTTTTCGAGTTTTTTGAATTTTGGGAGAGAAATAAAAATGTTTTTTATCTCTCTTAAAGCTAGCATTCAAAATTGAGGTTACTATTTGTGTGTGGATTTCGATTGAGGACATGCACTTGAACGTTTTGGAAATCGAATAATCTATTAAGGAAATCACTGGTTAAGGTATGATTTAATTTTGTCGATCTAGTTTAATGAAATTTATTTCGATCATGTTTAGGTTTTTCAAACTTGTTTTAAATCTTTCGCTGCTTATAAACCCCAAAACCCAACAAAGACACCAATGTTTCCTTCCGGAGAAATTATCAATTTGTCAGGCTTTGTGACAATATAAAAATTCTAAGATAGTAAGGAACTATTGTGCCTTGGATTGCATACTCGGACCATAGCCATTTCTAATGAGATTTGCAGAGTTAAGAGGAATGAAAATAGTACCGGAAAACTTAGGTTTAATAGACTTATGTTTCTGCAATCATGCAGCCGTGTGTTTAAATTTTAGTGTGAAGTAAAATCTCAACAACATTAGATTTTATCCAGTTTTAGAATTACTGCGATTCTTATTTTAAGTGTGTTTTATAGGTTTTCTTGGAGTATGCTGATGCGGGCGGGGCTGAGAATGCCCTTGCAAAGATGAATGGAAGATTATTTGGCGGATTGCAAATTGCAGCTGTTCTTTATCCAGAAAATAAGTTCTCTCAAGGAGTATACAATGGTTAGCTAGCAATCGCCAAGCATATTTCCTTGCGCTCTCCGCTTCTCCTTTCCTATAACACATCAAAGCGTTCTTGAAAAAAGGTGCTTTCATGTTCTTTTAATAGTTGTTCTCAAATGATTTATGCTCTCTCATTCTCTCGACTTTCAAGTTCAGTGTATTTACCAATCCCTCAAAATTGCATTTATTGCCATGGTAATGGAAACCATTTTTTTGCTCACATTCTTCTCTTCTACATAGTTGTGTTCTTTTCTACATGTCCATGTCCCATCTAACATCTACCATCACTGATTTTGATTTCAATTTTGTTGTTTTGTCCACCAGCAACATTGCTAACATTATGGACATTAAAGATCCGCCATTACACTAATTAAGGCATCCGTCTCCACATTGTAGTACAAAATAGTTGGAAAGTTTGTAAGGGCTTATTAAGTTGTCTCTCATTTCCTCTCCACCACATCATGGGTCCCCAAAAGTCACTCATCAACACATGCACACATGACAACATCACACAAGTAACGCATTACCACCAACCGACACCAGCCCTTTAAAGTGATCATCAGTTTGTAGGGTTCCCTTAATGTTAGATCAACTACTTGGCTAGTTATGTTGTTGGTAGCCCTAATGTGATTGTCAGCTCCGCTGTTCTTCAGCTATGACTGTCCATCAAATTCAAACTCCCAAAAAACTACTACATTTGCTTGAATTTTTGTGGCCCGGGTCATCAGTTGTCACTCTCAGTAGAGAAGGAACGTGTAGGAGGGGTATTTCCACATGTAGGGCACATTTACAATTTTTTTCACAAAATAGAGAGTGTTTTTTTTTTATTCCGGATATAGGCAATAACGCCTTCTCAAAAGGCGCTATTGAGTTGGGGGTTTTCGGTTTTTGGTGACGTGGCGCTGACGTGGCAGAATTTGTACAGATAGCGCCTTTTGAGAAGGCGCTATCTGCACATGTGTCCGCCACGTCAGCGCCACGTCAGCGCCACGTCAGCGCCACATACACACTCAATAACGCCTTCTGAGAAGGCGTTATTGAGCAAAACCTGAGGAATGAGGTGGCGCTGACGTGGCGCTGACGTGGCGGACACATGTACAGATAGCGCCTTCTCAAAAGGCGCTATCTGTACAATGCTGCCACGTCAGCGCCACGTCACCAAAAATAACCAACCCGACTCGCCGATCTGTCCTCCCCGCATTGGGCCGCGACATTCTCGATCGCTCCGTCCCTCGCCGCCATGCGGCGTCGTCGTCGTCGTCGAGCGATCTCGACAATTACAACCAAATTTGAATAATAACCATACAAGGAGTTTATATTTGTATAAAAAAAAAAAAAAAAAAAAAAAAAAAAAAATTTAAATATATTGGTTTCAACCTTCAACTCTCTATTCTAAACTAACTAACATTACCTAACTAACTAACTAACTAAAGTAAAGTAAGAAACCTTTACTAATCCAACCAAAGCAAACTAAACTAAATAACTACCTAACTAACTAGCTAAGTAACCAAAGTAAAGTAAAGTAACTAACCTTAACTAACCTAACCAAACTAACTAACTAACTAACTAAACTAAGTAACCTTAACTAACCAAACTAAAGTAACCAAACTAAACTAAACTAAACTAACTAACCATAAATAACCTAACCAAACTAAACTAACTAACTAACTAACCAACTAACTAACTAACTAACCAACTAACTAACAAAACTAACCTTAACTAACCTAACCTAACCAAACCAAACTAAACTAAATAAGTAAGTAACCTTGAATAAACTAACTAAACTAACTTAACAAAACCAAAGTAACTAACCAAAGTAAACTAAAATAAGTAACTAACTAACCTTAACCAAACTAAACTAACTTAACAAAATCGAGCTAAACTAAGTAACTAACTAACCTCAACTAAACTAAGTAACCAACTAACTAACATAACGAAACTAAACTAACTAACAAACTAAACTAAGTAACCTTAACTAACCAAACCACCTAACAATACAAACTAAGTAAACTAAAATAACAAATTTAACTAGCTTAATTGCAAACTACACCACCTAACTAAATGGAACTAACCAAACTAAACTAACTAACATTAACTAACGTAACTAACCTTAACTAACCTAACTAACCTAACCACCAAAACAATACAAACTAAGTAAAGTAAAATAACTAACTTAACTAACTAAACAAACAACCAAAAAACGATCCACGGTAACCACCAAACGAAACTACACAAACATCCAAGTAGCTCGAGAGTTACTTGTGAACTAAACTCGACTAACCTAACCTAACCAAAGTACGTAACCTAAATTAACTAAACTACACTAACGAACATACCCTAACTCAACTACACTAAACAAACACAACCTCAACACCTAAACAAAACTAACTAAGCTAATTTACCTAACCAAACTAAAATAATAAAACCTAACCACCGACACCTAACTAACTAAGCTAACCACTTAAGTTAAATTAAACATATAACCTAAACTAACTTAACAAACTAAACTAACTATTGAAGAGTAATCACATATACGAAATTCCACGTAATATGTAAAACATGAGAAATAAGTTTATTCAATGATTAGGTTGAATACACGTACTTCGTTAACCCAAAATATAAGTTATTTACAAATCACTATGACATCAAGTAAACTCATTATGCAGTCTATTTCGGCGGTTCATTGACGTTGTTCCTCGGTGAAGCAAACCGGACGTACTCTTTGTCTAGTTGGACGATGTGGTTGTACATCCGGTTGAGGTAGTGGTCTTGCGATGAATCAAGTCGAGTAGATTGTTGCGTTTCCTCTGGTTCTTGACTCGACTCACTCTCGCTACTTATGCTACCAAAAATTGGAGGTGGAACCATCCCGAAATACCGGCTTCTGCGCATGGGGTTGGGGAATGGAACATGAGGCTGCGGCATGGTCAACAAGTTCATGAATGAAGGGTCTCCGCTATACGCCATATTGTAATTATACGGAGTAGGAGTGTATGGACTAGGCATGTATGGAGGGAGTGATGGATACGTTTGATGATGAGGCATTCCACGTGGATCCACGTATGAAGACGAAGGCCCGGTGCGTACGGATCAAAATGGTTAGGAGGAAGATTCACGCTCGGCGGCACTGGGTACAAACATATGAGGTTACGGTTGGGGTGTGGAAGATCTTTGGTATATACCCATGAGAAGAATGACTACTCTCGCCAACATTATCTCTTCTACTCACTCTCGAACGAGATGAACGTCTTTGGAGGAGAAGGTCTACTACTCTCTCGCAGCAACCTCGGTGCGAGTAGATGGACGTGGGGACGAGGACGTCGGTGCGTTCCCGCACGCCTCTCGGTCGTGTTCGTCTTCTTCTCACCTCTATGTTTGGTTCGCCTTGATCGTCTTCTTCATCTTCTTGTTCAATATCCTCATCTACGTCTTGTTGGACGTCGGTTAATCGTGTGAAAGATTAGACCTTTGTCGTTCGTCTTCGTCCAAAATTGAAATCCCTTCATCAAGTGGCTGCAAGACCTTGCTCGTACCCATCCTCAATCAACACACGCCTAAGTCGATGCACCAAGTTACGCTGAAATATAAAAAATAAGTTCTCAAATCACGCAATATATAATATTAAATGTTTGAGGAAAATTAATAGTTAGCAAATTACCGTGTAGTCACGTAACGCCCGTCGTGTCCTATAAATCTCTTAGTGACCGATCGATACCACGTCATGTAGTCTTGATGGTCATGCCCTTCATTCGATCGCATTGTCGCAATGGTGTCCCCACGATTTTCCCACATGTTTATGTAGCTTGCGTGGAAAGTCACCCAA
Source organism: Stephania yunnanensis (assembly GCA_039657365.1). Classification (NCBI taxonomy): domain Eukaryota; kingdom Viridiplantae; phylum Streptophyta; class Magnoliopsida; order Ranunculales; family Menispermaceae; genus Stephania; species Stephania yunnanensis. The sequence continues at coordinate 61,229,343 of CM077585.1, forward strand.
TTTACATGATGATGTCCACGCAATTCGATGCGGTGCGGTTGGGCGTCGTAGGCACAATTAGGTGGCACTACTTGTACCATGCCGAATTGTCTCATAACCCTTTCGTGTCGATGCCACTCCACAATGTGGAAACAAATCGGGGACACGTCGAGAGCCAAGCGCCTTGACCATTTGTACGATTACTCGGGAAGAGACGCCATGAGTTCATTATATGGTTGCCACACCACATCATCCTCATGCCTCTACGAGTCGAGTGCATCACGGTATGTCGATACAACGTGCGTCGCATTATGTGAAACCGAAAATGCATCGAGCCATCTGTGTAGGAAACAATAAGTTATGATAAATGAACATGGACAAGAATTATTTGCAAAGTAATGAGAAATCACAACGAAAATACCTGTGTCCGAGTGGAACGTCCATAAGCATATTTTGGCCATCCACCGTTCATTTGTTGAGCTCTCTCGACATGCGTGACGTCGCGGTGCTATGAATGGAAATCTGTCCCATGCCCACAGTTGTATAAGAATGGAGGCGCCAGCAACCTCATGTGCCCCTGCGCGAGATCCGCGACACAACTCCCTGTACGAATAAGCCAAACATGCACTCCCCCAACTATATTGGCCTGCTACTTGGAAATCCTCCAGCAAAGGTAGGAACATCAAATGTACGAAGCGATTGGACTTGTCGGCGAAAAGACAACCACCGATGAGTTGTAGTATGTACGATCGAACGTAACGTTGGACCGAATCCTCATCGCTTTCATCATCTATTGCTGGAACGTTACGCTCAAGCCATTCGACCTTAAGTTTACAACCTACGATGTCATCTCCACTCGGAGTTCGCCCAAGTAGCCTCTCGCAGACGTCGGCATAGTCTGCGTCTGTCGTTCCAGTGACAGGCATACCTTCAATAGGTAATCCAATCTGCACCTGCACGTCTTGGAGTGTAATCGTGCACTCCCCGCAATGCATATGAAAAGTATGCGTCTCAGGGCGCCATCTCTCTACAAACGTTAAAGTAATTAGAGCCCAATCAAGGCTGAAAAATGCTACCGGGATATCCCATAGAACCCACTGGAACGGAGATATGGGATCATCCTCGAATGAAAGCGCATCGTTCGATCAACGACCCCACGTCTTCGACGTACGCGCATTGTTTCAGTAAACCTTGAGGGGACAAAATGTATTAAAGTATGTATTTGATACAATATTGTGGTAAAAATTACGCATTCATGTAAAATGGCCTTACCTCGCCTCTCCAGGTTCGCGTCGATCGTGAGTAGATTGGAGTTGCAACGATGATGGATCTGAAGGACCTGGATCCATTGGAGTACAACTATATAGAATGTTAGAAAAACAAAATGAGTATTGTACAAAACCATAGCGATAAGTATTTACTAATTTTTAACACAAAAAATCACAACGAAAATGAGTCAAAGTCAACATATCTACGACCATAAGTTGTTTCACACATTATACAAAATTGACTAGAGGTCCTCATTTGATGGTTGAGGTCTCCTTGGACAATTTTTTTTGTTGTGTCCCTCTAAACGACAAATGCCACACCGGTTCCTCCTGATAGGGACTCGTTGACGGTCTCTATTGGGACATGTTCTTCTTCTATGTCCTGCTTGATGACATATCCCACATCGCAAAGGTCTTTGGTCGTTAGCCAGATCCATCTCGGTTTGTAAACGCGAACCCTTAGGTCTCCCTCGGCCACGTCTGGTTCTTGGGTCGGGTATGATCGTCGTCCCAAAAGTCGGCCAATACTTCTCATCTGGTATGGCCTTGAAAGCAAACGAGTAGCATTGTGCATACACATCCATCCCGTAGAATGGCTCGATGAAGCCGCGCGTAGTTCACTCGAACTACCGCACATCCGCAATCACGTGTGAGCAGGGAGTCCATACGACTGCCATTTATTACAAGTGCAGGCCCGGTCCTTCAAGATTACGACTTGTGTGTTGTTGCCCTTATGCATGCGGTCTCCGTGTCTTCCCGTTAGGACTTCGAACTCACCAATATCTCGATTGATCAACGTGACATGATGCCGTCGTGCGGATTTCTCATATTTCACCAATGTCTTCATTGCATATGCCGTGTACGGTAGGCCCCTTGAGAATGCATCATTGATTTCTTGGTTGCGTTTATCGTGGTACGCCACCAATCTGTAGAAGATCGCAATAATAGCGCAACTACAGAGCATACTCATTCTTTGACACCGACCCTTTACGTGTACTAATTTGCATTAAACAATCATGTTGTTATATAGCGCTTAATCGAACTTTTCGATGTAGAAGATCGCAATAATAGCGCAACTACTGAGCATACTCATTCTTTGACACCGACCCTTTACGTGTACTAATTTGCATTAAACAATCATGTTGTTATATAGCGCAATCGAACTTTCTGATGTAGAAGATCGCAATAATAGCGCAACTACAGAGCATACTCATTCTTTGACACCGACCCTTTACGTGTACTAATTTGCATTAAACAATCATGTTGTTATATAGCGCAATCGAACTTTCTGATGTAGAAGATCGCAATAATAGCGCAACTACAGAGCATACTCATTCTTTGACACCGACCCTTTACGTGTACTAATTTGCATTAAACAATCATGTTGTTATATAGCGCAATCGAACTTTCTGATGTAGAAGATCGCAATAATAGCGCAACTACAGAGCATACTCATTCTTTCACACCGACATTTTCTGTGTAATAATGTTCAATAAATAAACATATGAACCGTTGTGCATAAACAAAATACGAATGTTATATCATGCAAACCCTAACCATAACCCAAATATATTAATATGAAAATACTCAATTAACGAACTTACTTGTTTCCTATCGGTTTTAAAGCGCCGCACATTTGGTATATTCCTGCAATACCTTGTATTTTCATTATTGTAGACCAAAAAGAGTGAAAGCAATCGGATAACAAAAATTGTAGATGGGTTCATGAAACTGTCGTGGATAGGAACGATTTCAAAGTCCAAATGAGCTTAATGTACTATATATAAGGTTTAATTGCGATTAGTGTAATTGCGATTCAAAATAGAAAGTGCTCTAAGTGCATGTGTTTAGTGTCATTGCGATTCAATATTGAAAGTGCTCTAAGTGCATCACTAAATTAAGTATAATAAGTTAAACAAACATAATTACGTAAACAAACTTAAACAAACTTCATAAATGACTAACCTAAGTTCCACATAGGAAATTAAGTAAAACATATGTAAATAACTTATTAACAAACATAGCAAATTAAGTTTAACATAGCAAATTAAGTTTAAATAAACATAGCAACTTAAGTTTAACATACGTGATTACTAACTTAACAATCTTAAATTAACTTATAACAAGTAAATTACATTTACTCACTAAAACTCTCCTTGGACAATCTTAAAAAACTTACTTATACAAACTTGATTAAGTAAGTACACAAAAACACACTACCTTAAGTAACTTAAAGAAACATAGGAAATAAATTTTAACATACGTCGTTTTATTAACAATCTTAAACGATGATCGGTTGTGGACATCTTTAAATTCTTAAAAGATAGGTTGTGGAAAATCTCAACATTGTTTATTGAGATGGCTAAGTGTGACATCTTCGAATTCTTAAAAGATAGGTTGTGGAAAAGGATATCGTCCTAGCAGTTTTGCTTATTCTCGAACGGGGGGTGGGGGTAAAAAGTTCAATTCAAATTCATTGCCCAATGAGGGTTGTATGAGGGTTGTAGGTGGCAAGTAGGCGATGGTACAAAGTTAAACATAGGAAATTAAGTTAAACTAACTTAAACAAACTTCTTAAATGACTTACCAAACTTAAACATAGGACATTAAGTTAAACACACATAATTAACTTATTAACAACCTTAAAATGAACTTATAACAAGTAAAATCCGTTTGCTCACTTAACCAAACTTATGACAAACTTAACAAACTTAACAAACTAACTAGACAAAACCAAGCTACCTAAACTAACTTAAACAAACTTCATGAATGACTAACCTAACTTAAACATAGGAAATTAAGTTACACATACCTAATTAACTTATTAACAAACTTAAATGAACTTATAACAAATAATTTACATTTACTTACTTAACCAAACTTATAACGTAAACTAACTTAAACAAACTTCATAAATGACTAACCTAACCTAAACATACGAAATTAACTTAAACGTACGTAATTAACTTATTAACAAACTTCAATGAACTTATAACAAGTAAATGTAAGGAACTAAAATAACTAAAATATGCCAAACGAACTTAATTAAGTAAACGTAATTAACTAAACCAACTTTTTAACATAAGTTTAGTAAACTAACTTAAACAAACATAATAACGTAAACTAACTTAAACAAACTTCATAAATGACTAACCTAACCTAAACATACGAAATTAAGTTAAACGTACATAATTAACTTATTAACAAACTTCAATGAACTTATAACAAATAAATTACGTTTACTCACTTAACCAAACTTATAACAAACTTAACAAACTAACTAGACAAAAACAAGCTACCTAAAGTAACTTATACAAACTTCATATATGACTAACCTAACTTAAACATAGGAAATTAAGTTAAACATACGTAATTAACTTATTAACAAACCTATATTAACTTATATCAATTAAATTACCTTTACTTACTTAACCAAACTTATAACAAACTTAACAAACAAACTACCTCAACTTAAACAAACGTATTTTAATTAAACCAAACATAACAACAAAAACTCAATTCCACAAACTTATACTAACTTAATCAAAGTAACTTAATCATACTTAATTAACTAACAAACTAAACCAAACCAACTAAACTTATTCAACAAACTTAAACCAAACTACACAAACCTAAACTAAACAAACTAAAAACACAAACTAACTAACAACAAAAACTCCCGTACCTACCTCCTCCTCCTTCACTGGACCTCCTCCTTCTCCTCCGATGACCGATGGTGCACCACCGCCGCATTGCTCCGCGCCTCCAGCGCTCCCTCACTTTCTTGACCGCGCAATAGCAGAATGCGGTGCTCTTCTTCTTCGCCTCACCTTCGCGCTCCTCTGCTCCCTGCGTCGTCGCTCTCGGCCTCGCTGCTCGCTCTCCGTCGACCTTCTTCTTTCGCATTTGCTACGTCCTCCGCCGCTGCTACGTCCTCCGCCGCTGTGAACGAATACACTCTCCTCGCTTTCCCTTTCCCGAGCTCCCCGTCCCCTCCTTATATAGTGTAGAGGATCGATCATGTATGGTCACGGGATTACTAGTAATCCCGTGACCCCTACCTCCCCTACCCCTGTCCCCTCCCCCTGCATCCCTAGCGAAACCGACGCAGAGATTCTCTGCGTCGGTTTCGTCTCGGGAAGAAGAAGAAGACTGGTGCGCTGATAGCGCCTTCTCAAAAGGCGCTATCAGCGCACCCCAATAACCAAGGCCGGTGTGTCCACGTGGACGACACGTGGATCCACGTGGACACGATTGGATATATCTTTGAAACATTGATAGCGCGCTTCGGAGAAGGCGCTATCGTGTTTGGGCAGCGACGTGGCTCCACGTGGCGCGACGTGGCTCCACGTGGCGCGACGTGGCTCCACGTGGCGCCACGTGGAGCCACGTGGACATTCCGAAATTCGATAGCGCCTTCGGAGAAGGCGCTATCATCATTCGCGGACGCCACGTGGCACCACGTGGCGTCCGAAACCACGTGGCCTATGATAGCGCCTTCTCCGAAGGCGCTATCCTAGGCCACGTGGAATTTTTTTTCAAAAAAAAAAAAAAAAAAAAAAAAAATTTCCAAAGTCCACATCAGCAATAACGCCTTCTCAGAAGGCGTTATTGCTTAGTGTGGCGAAATAAAAAGAAAGGCCCCCTATTTCCCTCTTTAAAAGTAAAAAATATAGTACTTTTGGAAAAAAATCCGTGTAGGAAGCATTGAAACTTATCAGTACATCTCATATTCAGTGCAGAAAAGACAAATTGAGAAAGTGAACCTATTTTTCAGTTGCTAGCTTCGTTAATTGTTCTAACGTGCTTGGAGGATTGCACGCTATTGGGTGTCCAAAGTTGCTTTTGTTCCTTTTTAGATAGATTGAAGTATCCTCACCAAAATCTCACAAATTCCCAGATTGGCTTGTCATCTGTATTGTCGCTTACGTCTCTTCTGCTTGTGTTGTTTACTCATGAATGAAAAGAAATAGAACTCGTGTATTTTTTTTTTTTAGTGCCCTGTATGGATTTGTATTCTGATGTTAGAGGTTGGGACTTAGGCATTTAGATTCTAAATAAAATTTTAGACAAGGTTTTTGGCCTTGTTTCTTTAATAGGTTAGTAGATATTTGTTCTCTAGACACAAGTTGTGAGAGTCACAATCCAGGATATAATAGATATTGATTGATTCTAGATGTAAAGCTTGTTATGGCCGGCTTTGAATATAGTATAGGCTTGATGTGTATATCTCAACACACTCATTAAGCTAATAGATGCCTGTCTAGCTTAGCACCTGTTCCTTGTGTTCTAGTGGGACATTTTTATTTGAATACTAGTATTTAGTATTCGAACTTGAGATCTTTAATTAAAAAGCATTGAGTTTTAGAGTCTCGGCCACTTAATCCTATCGCTAACCCTAATGGCAGTGGGAGATGTATTGGAAATTTTAAGTATTCAAACATATAAAGTTGAGTGTGACAATAGATCAAAAGATGCTCAAATGGAATCTCAAAGTTCTTGGTTGAATACAGTGAAACAACAAATCTAATTGACCAGTCACCAAATGGCATAAGAGCTAACAAGATCATACCCCACCCAACAAAGTCAGTGATAGCTAGAACTCAAGAATAGATTTGTAGAAGAGAAAGAGAAGTACATGGTAAGATCTCATGTGGTCTTAATGATAGAAAAGCTGTAAAGAACACTCTTCCATGCTCAAAGTCTATATAATCCTTACAAATGAGATTGTGGGAAAGCTAAAGTTTGGTAATGATAATGTTGATCATAGTTCAGTTTCAAAGTGTTGTTCTTTTCCTTCTGTGATTTGCTACAAAATGTTCTTGTTGTGCAGTTTTCACTATCATACTATTTGACATGTGAAATAGAAAGTACCATTAAAGTGTCAATCAACCCACCTCCCCTTCTCATACCACCACTGACTAAAAGGATAGAAAGAAAATCCAAGAAAAGCAGGGGATACGTTTAGTGTCTGACATCTTTTCCATCTGTTGCAATTGATTTGAAATATCCCATCAAAGCTAGTAGTGCATAATACTATAGTTGCATCACAACACAAGGGCTCCCCATAAAATGAAACCCTGTTTGCCTATCACATGATTTGGGAATGCTTTAATCTTCTTTTATGTCTTCTAATCATTGTTAGGTGGAAAGTTTATAGAGCTTAAAAGTAACAATTTTTTTAAAGTAAACATGGTCTCAGGAGCCTCAAACCATAACTTGAACTTTGCGGTGCTGCTGATGAGAGGCTCGAACTTTCGAGCTCTTGATCATGTGGAGGTGAGTATATATCAAATCAACGTAGCTATCCTTTTTTAAACTTTAGTGGTATATATTTTTTTTTTTTTTTTTTCAATAGAGTTTAATTTGGATATGTTTAAGAAGAAGTATTCAGAAATTGAGTGAGAAAATGCAATAAACAAACGACCTTTTGACTTTTAGCTCATAATAATATAAAATTATGACCTATTCATATTGTAACCCCGTCAAGCATAAATCAATATTAACAAATGCATCTCAGCTCATATTCTTTTTGAGCAGGTACACTAAAATAAATTAATGTCAGATTCAGTACTAGATATTGATTTTTAAATTTTGGAAAAAATTTTAAACACTTCCCTTACAACATCATTTGGCTTCTAAAATATAATAATCCAACAACTACATAACAACCTTTAATATAATGGACTCCTCTCTCTAAAGATTAATAAACAAACTCTCTTCATGGATTTGTAGCTCACTTTGTTCACCAGTTAATTAGTAATAAGCAAAGTAAGATACATAGAGATGAGATTGTGTAAACAAATGGGACCCAAATAATAAGAAAAAGAAAAAGTTGGGAAAACCATTGTTTTAGGTAATAAGACCCGCTTATAAGTGCTTAAACAGTATTAGAATACTAAAGTGAGATGTCGATTGATATTAAATAAGGTTGAAACTGGGGAGCATGTATATTTTATACATTGTACTACTAAAGCTGCTATGGTTGGGAAGTTTAAGTCAATTCAAGTAATGATAAAAAAATTGAGAAAAATGAAAGTAGAAATGCCGGCTATTTGGTTGGATTCAGTCTCTTCCAGGTATAGCAACATCACACCATATCACCTATTATTTATTAGTCACTTTATAAAAGCTATTTAAAAATTGAAAGAAATCTTGATTAAAATAAAAGAGAGGATATGAGCCTAATAATACAACAACAACGACGATAACAACAACAACAACAACGTATAGCTTCGTTTCAAATTTATTGGGGTTAGCTTTTTATGGTGCTTGATTTAATGCAATTGACGGTGAATTTTCAAAATTTTTAAATCCCTCTTAATTAATGCGGCTTAGTAATACAATGTCTCAAAATTAAAAGTACAGTAGAATTAAATTTTAAATTAGGTAATGGATGAAGATTGTCACAAATTTCTTTGTTCATTGAAATTTGAAAACCACAAATATTTGATAAATTTTAAGCTCCATCAAACAATATTGTTCGTTCTCTTGAGTAATTTAAGCCTGAAATATAAATTAATTTGCGCTTGTTAAATACAATCTTTGCCAATGTAATATTGTATTCATCACACGAAGATCATCCGTACTTTCTTCCATCAATTTTTACTTAGTTCTCATTGATCAACACTTACTTCCCCTTCTAATTTGACGTGCAATACGTAGGTCTGTGATCAATATTTATTCAAATTACTTGAAATAGACACTTTTTGACTAGTCTTATAAACTTTGAAATCGTGAAAAAAGATCACCGATGACCTGACGTTTTGAATATTGTTGTGAAGAATCAAACTCAAACCATGCTATTAACCTCCACAATTATGCCTTCACCCCTTACCACTGGCCAGGCCACTACAATCCACATTTAGCTTTCGAGGATGCTCTAATCCTCTTACAGCTCGGAGTCCATTAATTATGTAACCAACTAAACCACCTGATTAGCACCATAAACAGAAACATTAAAAACTGATTGGTAGGAGCACGTGCAGCCCCTCACGTGCATGTAGTGTCCATGCAATACATCTTGTCAAAAAGTCGAAAATGCCCCTTTTATCAGAAGTATGTATCTTTTGTCTTTTACGAAACTTTGTTTCAAACAAAAGCCCTTTATTGCTGTTTGTATCGGAAGAAAAGGCTGCCGAATCGCCGATACGACAAAACACATAAATAATCTCCACTTTTTAAGCATTAGAGACAAAGATGCAGTACGACCACACGCAATAAAGTCCATACGCTTGCAACATCACTCCCCGTACGTTCTCAGTTGTACAAAAAGGCCCTTTGGTTGTGATTCAAAACATGAGAGATTGTAATTACTTTCATTACCGAGTTCACCCTAACTATCAATTGGAGTTGATTTGAGTGGTTTAATGTTGTTGTATCCCTTTAAACAGAGGTCTTAATTTTAAGTCCTAGTTTGCTTTTAAGTTGAACAACTTGTGACTTGTATGTAACTGAGCATTAATTTTACGAAGCTGATTAATCTTTTTTATGATGTTGAATATCTAATTAGTGATATCTATTTTAGACTAATTAATGTGGTTTGAGACTAATTCCATCAAGCTTAAATATATATTAATTTCATCAAGCTTAAATATATATATCAATGTCATGGAAACTATATATCTCAACATTATATTACGAGGAAATCGTAAATCTCTTTTTGATATTCTTTTGTGATTCAAAATCTTGAACCAATCGTCGATCTTCTCATTTGATCAGCAAGCGGTTTCAACTAATATATCTATTTGCATTTTTTTTTGTTACAAAAACTACATATCTTTTTAAATATATAAATATTGAATCCATTTTTGTTGCGGTACATCTTTTAAACAATCGTTCGTGAATTTGAATGGTTGTTCAGTTGATTATCTTCTTTGTTTTTTTATTTTATTTTTTGGTGGGTTGTTTTCCCTTATTGAAAGTCTTGATCTTGTTTTCTCTAATTAGAAGTCTTAAATTTTCATTTTTTTTAAACGTTTTATTTTTTGTTATATGATTTTAATAGTGTCATGCATTTTAAATGTAAGTGGTATTTGATTGTCGCATTGTTTCAATGTTACAATCACATTCGTCAAATTCACGAGTTCTTATGAACAATAAGATTATCGAGTCAATATACTTATGTCAGAGGCAATTGATATATGCTTAGTTTTGTATCGAGTCATTAATAATTAATTAAGTTTCTATTTTATATTTAAAAAATATAGTTAAAATTTTTAAAATATAAGTAATATTAATTTTTGAACTTATTACTGCAATTAAAGAAAGACATGTAAAACCTACATGCACTTATCAACGTTAATTTGTATACGTAATTAGATTATGAGATAGCGTGAGACAAATAAAGCTTCGAAATAAAAAATTGAACGAGGTTTAAGCGGCGAGTTGGGACGAGACACTGGATTAAGAGAAATTAAACACGTGTTTTTCCAGTCGGGAGGTAAATTACGAGACTGCCCAAACTAAAGTTAAACGCGTTCGTCTCAATCAGGTCAGTGGCATAAGCGTCATTTTAACGTGTAGAACAGATAAGCTACGCACTGTCGACTTTGACTTCTGAGGGAAAGGAGTTCTTATCGGGAAACAACACAACGAACCGCTTAAGAGAGCGCTTGACGGCTCAGATCTTTTCTCAACCTCGTAATACGAGATTAAAGAGTCATCTGACGGTAGGGAGTTGGTCGGCACATCTGTGTTCGTGCTCTTATCTAGAGAGAGAATAAAAGCTCTCGCTACACGACGAAAATCAGTGGGGCCCGCTTAAGGCCTGACGTCGTCCGACAGAAACCCAAAATGTAGACTCTTCGTACACGTGGACGGCCTGCCAGCTCACTCTGTGGAAACTTGGACTACGGGTCACCTCTTACCACGGTTAGAACTTAACCATGGTTAGGTCCGCCGCTTTATAAATCACAATTATTTTACTTATTATTATTGTTATTAGTTGTATTTTTTTTTTTTTATTTTCCATGCGAAATCGATTAGTCCATATTTCAAGGCTTTCGAATTCATACAGATTAGTGTGAACAATTAATTTTCTCTTTAATTTTAATTAAATTTTTCGTTTGCGTTGGGATTAGAAAATGAAACAATTAAATTTAGTTTTTTTTTCATCCATAAAATTTGAAGCTAAATATCATTGATTCATTCAAATTATTAATTATTAATAATCGTTAATTTTTTACAATAAATCTATTTGAACTTTTGAATCTGGACTTTTAATTTTTTTTTAAAAATTTATATAATTATTTTTAAAAAATTAATTTTTTATAAATGATTGTGGTTGTTTCATTAATTGCTTGAAGATAATTTTGAAATTAAATTTTTTGAGTCCAGCCTCATGAATCCAAATAGCAATACCAATTTTTCAATATTATATGGCCTAAAACTATTATATTTTACCTAGCAAAAATTATGCTATGTAAAATTGAGAGACCCAAAATTTAAACTTAATTAAAGTTTAAGTGAATAATTAATATTGTAAGTCTCAACTATTGTACCAAACTATTAATCGGTTAATTATTTATTACTATTATTTATTTTTAATAAAACAATCGATGACCTTTAAAAAAAATACTGATTATTAATATTTTTTTTAACATAAAAATTGAAGATAATCGATAAAGTAAATATATCAATGACGATCTAATTAAAATTTTTAACTTAATAAAAATTAAAAAAATTTGACGAGATAAAATTAGATCAAAATTAAATTAAAACAAATTAATTAAAAAAATGAGTAGTTTAAAATAAACTCAGAGAGAGAGAGAGAGAGAGAGAGAGAGGGTTTAATAGGAGAAGTCTTCGAAGGCAGGAAGGCAGGCTCAGAGTTCGAAAGCTTGAGAGAGTTTCCGTGTGAAGCTTCGAAAATGGTGGAACGACACGATCGAGCGATTTCAGATTCTTGTTTTCGTTCGATTTGGACCAAATTTTCTCGACCTTGAAGTCCGATTCATACAGCAGCAGCAGCAGCAGCAGCAGCAGTAGAGACCCTCTTGTTGGGCGTCTCAACTCGACAAGCTAGGGTTTTTGGGTCTTCGAGTTCTGGTCTGCGTTCACGAGAGGGATTAAACGGTTCTAGAAGCTCAGATTGATCTGGTCTCATCTCGATTCAGTGATGAAAAAATTGAGCATTAGTGATTCTGGGTTTTGAGATTTTGATGTGTTTGGACCCGATTTCGTTTGGGTTTTCAATTTTTTCTTCAAAGCACGAATTCGCGTTGTTGAGGTCCGTGAATGGTCGTCGCAAAGCGAAGACTGGTAGGTGAGATTGAATAGATAGAAAGATATATATATATATAGAGAGAGAGACAGAGTGAGACTTGTAGCTGTGAATTTGTTTGGAACTCCAATTAGGGTTTGTTGGATTTCAAATAGAGAACACAATTTGGGGAAAAAAACTTCAGAAACCCTAGAAATTGGGGCAAAAAAATGCCTGCAGAGATGGAGAATTCTTCATCAGTGACACTCGCCGCCGCCGCCGCTTCCGGCGAAGCAAGCGCCACATCGTCAGCTTCACAAATGCCTCCGCCGCCGCCATTGACAACAACAACGACGACGGCGAAGAAGAAGCGGAACCTCCCCGGCATGCCTGGTGATTGCTCACTCTCTCTCTCTCTATATATATATATAAATATATCAATTTGTTTGCTTTTCATTGTCTACATCACTCACTCGCTCAATCTTTGCAATTTCTTCCCAATCGTTGCAGATCCAGACGCAGAGGTGATCGCCCTATCACCGAAAACCCTAATGGCGACGAACCGCTTCGTGTGCGAGATCTGCAACAAGGGGTTTCAGCGGGACCAGAACCTCCAGCTCCACCGCCGCGGCCACAACCTCCCATGGAAGCTGAGGCAGAGAACGAACAAGGAGGTTCGGAAGCGAGTGTATGTGTGCCCTGAAGCGTCATGTGTTCATCACGATCCGTCGCGGGCTCTCGGCGACCTTACAGGGATTAAGAAGCATTTCTGTAGAAAGCACGGCGAGAAGAAGTGGAAATGCGATAAGTGTGCTAAGAAGTACGCCGTGTTGTCTGATTGGAAGGCCCATTTGAAGACTTGCGGTACTAGAGAGTATAGATGTGATTGTGGAACTTTGTTTTCAAGGTATCGCATTCGATTCTTGTTTTGGGTTTTATGGGTTTGATGATTTGAGTCTTAGTTTTGGATTTATGGGTTTTGGTGATTTGATTCTTGTTTTGGGTTCATGGGTTTTGATGATTTGAGTGTTGTTTTGGGTTTCTGGGTTTTCTCGATGATTTGGGTTTTGTTTGTTGGTGATGGTGGTGTTGCAGGAGAGACAGTTTTATCACACACAGAGCTTTTTGTGACGCTTTGGCGGAGGAGAGCAACAAATCAGTACAGACTGTTGTTGTGGCGGAAACGAAGTCATCGGAAGATCAAAAGATGCAGACAGTTCAGACAGTTGGGGCTTTGTCTTCATCTCCTCCTCCTCCTCCTCCTCCTCCTCCTCCTGCGTGTTCTGTGATTTCTGCTTTATTGCCTGTTCAAAACACAGGTAGTTCTTCATCAATTTTAGGGAAATTTTTCCAGTTTTGTGCTTTGTCTGATTCGTCTGTTTGTGGGATTTGACGGGTTTTGTCTGGTAATGGTTGGCAGTGAAATTAGTGATCTTGTTTTGTTGTGGAGATTCTGATAAAAACAAGAGAAAGGGTAGAAGACAGATTGAGAGATTTAAAAAGTCTACTCACTTTCTTTCTTTCTGTCTTTCTTTCTTGTTTAGAATATGTTGAGTGACTTTGTGATGGTCCTAGTGTTTCAGTTAAGATATTGGTTTCTAGCTAAAGAAGAATACATTGGATTTGAAAACCATTTTTGAGGTTCACTTTTTTCTACCAAAGTTGTGCTTAAAAGGGTAGTTTTGATCGTGTTTCTGTTCTGCATTGAATCATTTGTTGTTGTGGTTCAATTCGCAGAGATGCTGAAGAATCAACCGCTCAATGCAGATGATATGCAGCCATCAAATGCTTGTGCAAATGCAATCAGTAGTAGCTCTAGCAATGGTAGTAGCAGTAACAGTATGTGTACTAGTGTCTTTAGTTCGCCATCGGTGGGAGCACCATTGCAACCACAGACCACTGCATATTCTGATTTGATTTGTGCAATGGCAAGAACAGAATGCCAAACTTCTTCTATTGCAGCGGCTTCTGTAACGGAACCCACATTCCTTCGCCTTTCTCCAAGCAATGGATTCACTCTCTTTGGGATGACAGCGCAAGACGAGCGGCATTATGTGCGCCCGTCTCAGCCAGCAATGTCTGCTACTGCATTGCTTCAGAAGGCTGCTCAGATGGGTGCTGCTGCTTCTGGTGCGTCTTTGCTTCGCGGGTTTGGTATATCTTTGACAACTTCACCCGATCAGCAAGAGAGCTTGCAGGGCAATCACAACGCCGAGGGTGATTCTGTTAACCCCGCCGCAGCAGGGATTGGTCTTGGTTGTGCCAGTGATGGGGGAGCTAGATTGACAGAATTGATGACAGGCCCATCATCTCTATTTGGTTCCAAGCCAGCCACACTTGATTTTCTTGGGTTGGGCATGGCTGTTGGCAGCACTTCTACTGGTGGACTATCAGCTCTAATTTCATCAATGGATGGTGCTGGAAGGCTTGATATCGGTACAGCCCTAGATCGTCGAAACTTAGATGATTAATCTCGATGGGTATGTGCATGATCATCGACACAAATGTGGATTCACTCTTGTGAATTATGTACCACTTTGAGCAGAGGTAGTTGGTATGAGAAATGCCAATCTTTTGTTTCACAAAATCATCAGTGCCTTCCATGCAGGGATGGAAGGAGCAAATTAAGGGTTTTTGTTGTTTTGTCTGTAACTTTTTTTTTTTTTTTTTGTGGGTAAAGTAGCTTGTATTTTGAGTTGAGAACTGTATAGTTTAGTTAGTGCATGTAGGCATCTGAGAACTTTAGCTATTCAGAAGCCAAAAACATATAGGGTGTAGGTTTCAATTGATATTCGTTGAAGAAGACAATGACTTCTCTCTCTCTCACTCTCTTTATGGCTTTCCAGTGAAGAAACTGTATTATCAGGTGTGAAGCCTTGCAAGTGTGGAACAGATTCAAAATTCCATATACTTTTAGT
Organism: Stephania yunnanensis; assembly: GCA_039657365.1. Taxonomy (NCBI): domain Eukaryota; kingdom Viridiplantae; phylum Streptophyta; class Magnoliopsida; order Ranunculales; family Menispermaceae; genus Stephania; species Stephania yunnanensis. The sequence goes on from CM077585.1 coordinate 61,244,711, forward strand.
AGTTTACAGAGAAAGATGATGACATTTTTTTGTAGTTCAACCAAATAGACTGATCTTTGAAATTTACGAACATATTCATTCATATATTCATTCCAACTTTCTATTCAAACTTTCAAAAAATCAAACAAATTGGAAGTGTGGGACTTGCCCTTCTCACAACTACTCATCTCTTTAAAATTTATGAGCTTTGCAATTCTGGGGCCCCCAAGTTTTTGAAGAAATTTGGATTGAAGGGATTGTTGACGACCATTACATGACATTTCAATCTCTCACTGAACTTAACAGGCCCACTAGCCATCACTGCTTTTTCAGTTCTTCACGCAACGCATACTAGATTTGTAATATCTCTCCTTTTTTGCCAACTTTGTTTTCTTTGATAGTGATCTTGATTAGTGTCAAAACTATAGATGAACTACATATTGTTTTTTTTTTTTTTTTTTTTTTTTTTTTTTGTCTAAATCACTCGATATCTAGACTATCAGGTTACTTTATGTTTGTCTTAGTCATGCAGTGTATAGTTGGAGGTGCTCTTAATATCCATGTTTTCATTTTTAAGACTCGAACTTGAGTCACTAATTAAAAGAAAATAATCCACTAAACTGCATAGTAGTTGAATTGCATAACCGAGGCCTTGTTTGGTTCGTTTTTGCTAACTTACGGTGTTAGTTGAGAATCATCTCCTTGAAATTAACTCATTGGAGTTAATATTTTCATGTTTGATTCGACTTTAAACTTGTATGGAAGTTTCAAAATTTTAAACAAAAAAATATGAATTGACATAAATAGCATCCAAACAAGAGAGAAATAAGTAATAAATAAGTCATTAATGAGGGGTAATTGTGTCTACAACTATCGAGAGATAACTCTTTAGAGGGGAGGGTGTAAGTTGAGAGATAACTTGCAGAAAAGTTGAGCAACTAAACAAGATTAGTTCTCAACTCCCCGTAAATTATCTTCCGAGAGATAACTCCACCTCTAACCAAACAAGACTCGAGTGATTACTTTTAAATGCTACCAATATAAGAAAAGTATTTTAATTTGATATTTGAGCAATGTTGTTTTGAGCTTTAATTTGCTTTCATCTCAAGTGCATGTGTAGATACCCACTAGTTTTAAATGGGTGGCAGATTTTAGAAAAACAAAGAGTTGGTTGGTTGGGTTGGTCTCTTGAATATATCATCTTGTGAAAAGAAAGATGGAAGTAATTTTCATCGTACACTTTTTCTTCATTATTTGCTTTCATCTTTCCCACCTTAATTGCTTTCTTTCACCTTTTATTTTGCTTCTTGCGCAAGTGCAATCTCAAAAGTTCATACTAGTGGCTCCATGAACGTGTTTTGTGAGGCCTTAAGACTTCTTTTTAACAACTGTTGATACATTACCCTACCTTATACTTATCAAAAAGGTTCTTTTTTTTTTAGGAAGACTTATCAAAAAGCTTCATTGAATTTCAATCTACAATGTATTAGTTAGGTGATGGTCTTTACTTTACCTCAAAATAGATTTGTTCAATCAAAGACTTATGATAATCTTGTAGCATAATTAGAGCATTGAATCTACGACGGAATCGTATATGTCAAAGATCATGCCAGACTCAACTAGTACGATTTGATCAATTCATCATAACTTCTATTAATTTTAAAGTTTTCATTACTCTTAAATCAGATAAGACCATTATCAGCTATACATGGATTCAACGTGTTCATTTTTGTTAAGTTGATCAGCCGTTTTACTATAAACCTAATAGAATCAATCTCTAATCTTTTGAAACCTGTAAAGAAAAAACCTTTTTGAGATCAAAAGCATAGTTTTGCTTGATTGGCTAAATTATCATGCAATCATCCAAATACAACGTGCCACACAATAGTATGAGTTTAATGGATAATTTTGTTCTTGCTTAGCACAACAACAATCGAAAAGAAAAGAAAAGAAAAGAAAAGAATATTGTTTTAGATGGGAGACACATGGGCATCCTAAATTTACATATGTCATGCAAGATTCGACGCACCAAAAAAAAAAAAAAAAAAAAAAAAAAAAAAAAACAAAAAAAAGCTTGCCACGTGGCACGCATTAACCCCATCTCAAGCTACAGTTTTTCAACATGTGGGATCACCAAGTGGGACCCACCATTTCTTTTTCTTATTTTCTTCATGGGCCCACACTCCCCTCAAAACAAAAAAGTCAAATTGACTCCCTCTCTATCTTTCTAGAGCTCATCTTTGTGAATTCACACATCAATCCCACAATGAATCTTGTTCAATCTCATCTTATCATCACCTCTCCAATACTTGTATTTCTGCTCTTCTTCATCAAATTCACCTACAATTTCATATGGGTACCCTTCAAAATTCAAAAAAAGTTTAGAAAACAAGGTATTGGAGGCCCAAATTATAGACCCATATTTGGGAACTCATCAGATATAAGAGAGATGATAAGAGAAGCTCAGTCAAAGCCCATGCCTTGCTTCACTCATGATGTCTTACATAGAGTAGTCCCTCACTTCTTCAAGTGGTCCACCATGTATGGGAACACATACTTGTTCTGGTTTGGAAACAAGCCTAGATTGGCCATAGCAGATCCAAACATTATTAAAGAGGTATTGGTTTGCAGTGATGGGTCATTTGAGAAAGTTGAGTTCAACCCTTTGTCCAAGCTTTTGTTTGGTGAAGGGCTTGTTGGGTTGAGAGGTGAGAAGTGGGTCAAGCACAGGAGGGTCACTAGCCAGGCTTTCAACATGGAGAAAGTTAAGGTGTGTGCCACTAACTCAATATTTTTTTTATGTCGGTGGGTTTTCGTTACTTACGCGACTAGTCCTAAACAGACCACCAATCTTCGCAACTTAATTAGTAGGTGTCAGGACTTGAACGCGAAACCTCTGCCTTTCTCGGAGTCTAAGCACTTGCTCGACTAGTACTACGCTACACCTATACTAATTAACACCCTTTCCTCTAAGAAATTTTTGTTACGTAGTAGTGTCTAGTGTCAATTGCGTTAACTAATCCAAATTTTATTCTTTTCGACTATTCAGGTGATCCTCCTAATTCAGTTGTAATAAGACCTTGTTTTTATGCAAAAACCTCAATTCATGTGACTTAAAAATTGCATCTAAGAAAAATTGAAACTCGAGTCCTTTGCCGGGTCGATTGTTGGTATTTAAATGTGATTTATTATACATTTGGGGGGCAAAAGGTCCCATATATGAAAGTGGGGATTGGACCCATTACAACTATGACATTTTACCAGTAAGACCTAAACACGTGTCCTATTTGAAAAGATACTTTTAGGTGATGATGAGGACATTTTCATTAGGAAAATAGTTTTGAAACATTTTTTTTATAAATTTGTGAGACATACATTCTAATCAAATATCGTGCAGCAAATATACGTCTCCTATAGAAGAGTCGGATTCGGATTGCAAAGTAGGCAAGTATAGGAGTACATTGTAGTCTAAATACTGTACAATTGACATACATACTTTGAAATAGTATTCAATGCTTCAATGATTCTGCCCAAAACTTAGTTTTGTGTAGTGATTTTAGATTGAGTCAGAGAAGGAAATGCAAAACACATGAAGATTAGATAGTGATTCTTCATTGATGTTGATGGGATTTTCAGGGATGGGTGCCAGAGATTGTGACTAGCACTTCAAAGATGTTGATGAAATGGGAAGAGCAGAGCAGAGGAGCAGAGGAGTTTGAGATAGATGTGCACAGGGAGCTTCATGACCTTGCTGCTGATGTGATCTCAAGAACTGCTTTTGGGAGCAACTTTGAGGAGGGGAATCACATCTTCAAGCTTCAAGAGGAGCAAATGCTTTTGGTCTCACAGGCTCTAAGGAGTGTCTACATTCCTGGATTCAGGTGAATCTGCTAGTTTAACTTACATATATATTTTTGTTTTTTTTTAATTTTTACTTTTGATAATCTGAGTGTCCGAATCATTTTTAGGCCCTTCCCATTTAAGCTCGATTATTTGTACAAGAGTCAGTTGAGCACCCCATCTCCATGAGTACGAAAAACCATCGTACTCTTCCGGTCACAAATATAAGTCGTTTAAGGTAAAAGCACAAGAATTAAAATAACTTTAATTACAAGTATAATTTACATATACGCCTTTTAGCATTAAATAAATTGTTATAATTTTGAATAGAGGGAGTATTTGGAGTTCGATAGTTATCAAACACATCTTAGTAACTTTACGACAATTTTCAAAATACGTTTGTGTTATAATTGTGAATGTTTTCCTTCAATTTATTCAAAGGTTTGTGCCCACAAAGAAGAACAGAATGAGGTGGAGATTGGAGAGGAGAACCCGCGAATCGCTGAAGAGATTGATCGAAATCAAGGGCGAAACAAGCGAAAATTCGAGGAATCTACTTGGGCTGTTATTGTCAGCTAACAAGAATGAAAGGGCAGAAGAGAGATTGGGAGTGGAGGAAATGATCGATGAATGCAAGACTTTTTACTTTGCAGGAAAGGAAACAACTGCCAATCTATTGACATGGGCAGTTCTACTTTTAGCATTGCATCAAGAGTGGCAAATCAAAGCGCGTAAAGAAGTTGAAGACATTTGCCAATTCAATGAGTTTCCCACAGCAGACAACTTGGGTGTCCTCAAGATTGTGAGTGCCAGTTTCAAACTTTTATTACATTTCCAAATCTTGCTTAATAACTCTACTCAACTTATAAAGTGGTAGGAATACTAACTCTGCACTAGTCGTAGTAGTTGGCTCTAAATACGTGGCGTGGAGCTCCCAATACTAACTATTGGTCTATTAGTCCCTACTTTTGAACGACTATTATTTTGATCTACACATCCCCGACAATGCTACGTATAAAAAGATTGTTTCATGATCAAACTGCAGGTGACAATGATACTCAACGAAACGCTTCGCCTGTACCCTCCGGCGGTGATGTTGATGAGACAAACAGCCAGAGAAGTGAAGATAGGCGGCCACCTGAGTGTTCCATCAGGAACACAGCTTTACTTAGCAATGACTGCTGTTCACCATGATAAAGATGTATGGGGAGAAGATGCAGACATGTTCAATCCACACAGATTTTCTGAGACGAAATCAAGGAGCTTGGGCTCCTACTTCCCATTTGGGCTTGGGCCCAGGATATGCGTGGGCCAGAACTTGGGCCTGGTGGAGGCCAAGCTTGTGTTGGCCATGATTGTGCGTCGTTTCTCCTTTGTTGTGTCTCCTTCTTATTTGCATTCTCCCATGCAGTTTCTCACCTTGCAGCCTCAATATGGCGCCCAAGTTCTGTTCACTAAAATTTGAATTCGTGAATATCATCATCATGTAATTGTAACAAGTTTTATGCTTTTAAACCTGATTTCTCTAGTTTTTCATGGATTGGAGTGCTTGATTGACTCTCTTGGGGTTGGTTGGGTCTAAGTAAGGAGGAGCCGAGAAAAGGATTGAAAACACGATGATCATTACTATACATGTAAAATATGTATTAATTTTTATGTGTAGACTATAAAGATTTACTACATCGATAAGTCTCCATTGTAACTCATTTTTAATGAATGCCAAACTATATTAGGTTGAGAGACATCTCGAGCAAGCAAGTTATATAATTAAATTCTTTAAAGTATTCAGTAATTTAGAAGTCACACGTTTACTTACAAATATACTAGTGGTATGGACACGTAACTTTCGAGTCTTCAAGTAAATATGCTAAATTGAAATATAGATTTGGAATTAGGTGTATACTCCTATTTTATTAAAACTTTGTTAGTTAAAATTAATTTTCAATCTAGCTGAAAGTTGAAGAGCTATTAACTTTTAATGTAAAAATTAATTTTTACCTAAATAGAGACTAGTCGTGATAGTTTTTTTTTTTTTTTTTTGACAAAATGACTAATTTCATTCATAACTAATTCAAGGAATATTACAGTAATGTTCGAATAGCTATTGGAATTACATCCCAATAGGTGAGATTCGAATGACATCGCAAGAGCTTTGCTAATTTGTGAGCAACCTCATTCGCTTGTTGGTTTACATAAACTACTTTTCACTATGATCTAGCTTAAAGTCCGTTATTACAGTTCACTAATAGTTATGACTTACGAGTTGTATCAAAATTTTTTTTTTTTTTTGTCAAGATTTCTTAAAAAAAAATTTTAATGACATATTTAGATCATGAATCGAGATGCGCGAGCTCAAATCTAGATTTTCACTAATGACATTAACTTTGTAAAAGAAACTTAATCCAACGGCTGAGACACACCCTCTCGTACGGAAGAAGCATCTCCCAGTTTGGAACACAAGCAGCGAATAAAACAGAAGGAAATCGTGGTCGTGTTCGCGCTTGTTTGGGCGAAGATTAATAACTGATTTTTCGACCGTCTCTCCGAACTTCTCGTAAGTTCTATCCACTCTTCCTCCCAAACAAGACTCGCTTCACTCACTAACTTCAATTCCAGAAACTGAAATCGAAGTTCCAGAAACTTCTCGAATCACCGCCCGTTCTAGGGTTTGCCCTAGCAGGTCCGATTCGCGTTCAAGGTACGATCTTTTCGGTTCTTTCGTTCTTCAATCGTGGTTTCGGACTCCGATTTCGTTTTGGTTGATTGAATTGCTTCGTGTGGTTGATGTGATGAATCAGGTTTTCGTTGGGAGTGTAGTAATTGGTTGATTGGTTGATTGATTAGGTGATGCCGATGAGTCTTTCGCGGTCGCTGCGCCGCGGTTTTCGATTAGGGCAGCTAGGTTCGATTAGGGCTTTGTTTGGGCATTGTAGTGATGATATTGCTGTCGAATCGACTTCTTCTGTAGCGAATTATTCGCTGCGGAGGGCGTCGATGGCGGGTTCTGGTTCTAGAGATTTATTGGGCAGATCACATTGGAGGAATGATCATGTTTTGGATGCTGTTTTTGGGGAAAGTGATGATCTTTCATGTAGTATTGGTTGGAATAGACAATTGAAAAATCGAGGTCATGGCGATTCGGATTACGCCTATTGCTTGTTGGATTTGAGGAGGAGAAGTTGCAAAGACAACCCTTTTGTTGTGGGAGCAGGATTAAGGGCTTTTCATAGCTCATCATTGTTGCTCAGAGCTGCCGGTGCTGCATCGGATTTATCGTTTCATGGTTCTGAGAGTTCTGAAGTTTCCACTGATCAGTATGTGCTCTCTTTCTTTCTTGTTGGCTGTTTTTATTCAATTATCGCCTTCGAAGATTGTTCATGTGCATGTCTTAGTGTTATTGAGGTGCAAAGATGTCAATGCGCCTTGGAGCAGTTTCAAGGCGCATAAAGGCGTGTGCTTGGTGAAAAAAAGTAGCATATTTTTTGACAAACTATATCTTTTGAATTCAAAAATGATGTCTATAAGTGTCATTTTTTAATCTGTACATAGTTTATTGGGAAGAAATGTTCATCTGCAACTTATTTTGGACCACAAAAAAAAAAAAAGAGTAAAAGATAAGAGTGAATTTGGAATTTAAATTTGAAATGGTCCATTGAAGTTTCCATTCTAGAAATCGTTCTTCTTCCTCTTATTTTTGAATTGAGATGCAGTTTTTGGTAACTCTACAATTGGCTAGAGAAAAAGAGTGAAAAAGGAAAGAGAAGAAATTGGAAACATTAGGAATTTGGAAGTGAAGTTGGAAAGAAAATAATTGGACAAAAGTATCTAGAAATCATTCTTCTTCCTTTTATATGTTCTCATTTGCTTCATTCTTGCCTCTTCATATATGTTGTTCTACTGCCATGATTATTTTGTTGACTTCGTCTTCAATTTTACAAATCTATGGATTTTTTTAAATGATGAATTTCCATGGATTTCATGAAATTTGATGGATTTCATGAAATTTGATGGATTTGGAAGGACTTGATCCAAATCTCATCGTTAGGGGTGGGGTTTTTGGTTATGGTTATGTGTATTTTTTTTAATAGAAATCCACCAAAATCCATTAAAATTCACTCAAATCCTAATGTCTTTAACAATTGAATACACCTAGACTTTTTAAAAATTCATTAAAATCCATCAAAATTGTAATTGAATACCCCTTGACTTTTTAAAAGTCCATTAAAATCATTTGAAATCCAAATTAAATACATCTTGATTTCAAAATCCTTCAAACTCTTTTAAAATCCTTTCAAATCATCCAATTGAATACACCCCCTAAGTGAATGATAGGGTGATAAGGTGGAAGGAGAGGAAGTATAGGATGAAGAAAATTTATCTTTTAAGATACAACAATATCACGTTTAGCATATCTATTATACATGTATCATGTTTTGTGTTAAAGTTGTTGGCTTCACGTGCACCTAGCCTTGCACCTCTAATAACACTAGCATTTCTAACGCTAGTGTGTGTGATTGATCTAGAGCTATTTTGTGTTGTTTTGATTAATTACAGGAAGATTATGAGCGACAGACCTCTGAAGCTGATTTCAGGGTCATGCTATCTACCACATCCTGATAAGGAAGCAACTGGTGGCGAGGATGCTTACTTTTTATGCCTAGATGAGCAGGTCATAGGTTTGGCAGACGGTGTTGGCCAGTGGGCAGAGTCTGGTGTGAATGCTGGGCAGTATTCTAGAGAACTGATGGCTAATGCAGTGGCTGTAATTCAAGAAGAGCCCAAGGATTCGATTGACCCAGCTAGAGTTCTTGAGAAAGCCTACTCAAGAACTAAAGCTAAAGGGTCCTCGACAGCATGCATCATAGCGCTTACCAGCCAGGTTTGCTAGTTTAAATGACCTATCTATGTTTTTACTTGCATGGTTTAACCCATTGATGTGATTATGTTGTCAAAGTAGTGATCTTTAGATAGAGTCCTGCTATTTTGACTCCATTTGGTTTGGGCACGCCAATTGAGCACACACTCTTTGGGAGTCCCTTAGATGCACGTCGATTCTTGTGTAAATTCGGGTAAATGTTACTTATTCGCCTCCGCATTTCATATAGAAGTACAATTGTGTCCTCACACATGGTGAACTATAAGTATGCTTGGAATCAGATTTCTTTTCAGTGTGTATTACCAATTCTGGGGTACTCATCTGCAACATAACAAAAAGTTGACAACTACCAAGGTCGGGAACTCATGAATTTATTTATTTATTTATTTATTTTTATCAGAGAGAACCCCATGAATTAATTGTATGATAAACCCTTTTGAATTGGTTGGCAGTTGTATTTCACTAGTGGCGCATTTTCTTTGGTGCATGTGGGAGCAACGATTCCACTTCCGCCTTTATTTCAGCACTAAGTTTAATTCCTTCACTTAGTTCAATTATTCGAATCTCTATTGTGTTGTGTTGGTGCAGGGCCTCCGTGCTGTTAACTTAGGTGACAGTGGCTTTACAGTGATCAGAGATGGATGTACCATCTTCCGATCTCCGGTGCAGCAACACGCTTTCAATATGCCCTATCAGCTGCAGAGTGGAGGCACCAGCGACTTACCAAGCTCTGGCCAGGTAGTTTCATAATCTCCTTAACCATGACTGCTTAAATTTAAACTTGAATGAACACTATTCGATATAAGAACTTTTTAAACTAAATTAGTCAGTGTTGTTCAATTGCTAAAATGATCAGGTAGTTTGGAATTCCTAGCACCTGCTAACAGTTTTTTGGATTACGACGCATCAGGTATTCACCATTCCTGTAGAACCAGGCGATGTAATTGTTGCCGCGACGGATGGTTTGTTTGACAACTTATACAGCAATGACATCACTGCCGTTGTAGTGCACGGTGTGAGGGCTCGCTTTGAACCTCAAGTGATTGCCCAAAAAATTGCAGCCTTGGCAAGACAACGAGCCCTCGACAAGAACCGGCAAACGCCATACTCAACAGCTGCACAGGATGCTGGTTTTCGTGTTTATGGTGGAAAACTTGATGACATAACTGTTATCGTCTCCTGCATCGCCCCCAACAACTTATAAAGCCTTGCTTATTATGCCTTGTATAGTAATTTATATGTGCTACTGCTTTATACATCAATCAATTTTTAGCTCTCCCCACAATGCAATGTATTGAGAGGCTGCTTCATAGGTAACCAATCTTTTACCATCTTCAATGATTTTTGTTTTGTAATCTTGTACTGGAATCTTAAGAGGCAATATTCATTATATAACATATGAGTTTCTTTGAAGTGCCATGCATCATTCCTGGAAGTTGCAGTGAATCTAAAATTCTAGTTTGTGTTGCTACAACTTAGAAAGCAAAATAAAGGTGGAGAAGACTCTTCATCTCTTCATCTGAAACTGATTCAAAACTTTATTGCATGTTCAAAAACAAGGTTATTGCATCAGCAGTACATCCATCCATGAAGCTAATGCCTGGAAAACAAAGACCTCTCATTAAACAGAAACTGCACCACCACCACCACCCTCCTCCTCTTCCTGTTCTCTCTGTCTTCTTGCCTCCTCTTCTTCTTGTTCCCTCTGTCTTTCCTCCTCCCTGCCTTCGCCGAACCGCCTCTTGTTCCTCCTCTTCCCTTCGCCGAGCTTCCTCCTCCTCGTGCCTTCGCCGAGCCTCAGCCTCCTCCTCCTCCTCCTCCTCCTCCTCTTGTTTTCTCCTAGCTTCCTCTTCCTCCTCTCTCTTCCTAGCCTCCTCTTCTTGTTTTCTCCTAGCTTCCTCTTCCTCTTCCTTTCTCTTCCTAGCCTCCTCCTCCTTCTCGGCCTCCTCGCGCCTTCGCCTCTCTTCCTCTTCTTCTTGCCTTCTTCTAGCTTCCTCTTCTTCCTCCTCGCGCCTTCGCCTTTCTTTCTCCTCCTCTTCCTTTTTTCTCCTAGCTTCTTCCTCCTGTTTTTTCCTCTCCATCTCTTCCCACATTATCCTCTCCTCCTCTTCCGCACACGACAAGCATTTTAATATCGTCGAATCCACTTGGGATCCTGCCAGTCGATCTACAGCCTCCTCGGACACGTTGAAGGCCATTGCTAATATGTTCTTGCCCAATGTCCTCAACACCGACTCCTGCCCGGCTAGGAACTGAGGGTAGTTGTCCCTCTCCATTGTGCTGAACCCCATGAACACAAATGTTCCATTGTTGTATGCCATCTGTACCATTGGATGATACCTTGCTATGAAGAACACATCCCCTTCATTCACCATAAATCTCATCGTCTTCCTCTCACTCTCATTCACACTGCTCGGACACACCACATGGATCATCCCCATTCCGTGTGTCACCACTGCTATCTCGCTTGCCTGCGGATTCCAATGCGGCGCCACCATTGATCCCTGCAATTCATGCATGAAACCAAACCCACTCAACTCTTCACATTAAAAATTTAAAACGTAAAGAATTGAAATTGAAGCAATTGAATTCAAATTATGTAGAGTACTGGACCTGGGTCAGATTGACTGCAAAGATGCCCATGTTAGATCCACTGAGCCTGCTAAATTTTCTGGAGTTCACTGATGTGCTCCACCCATTGCAGTTCATCACATCAGGAGTCTTATCCAGAATGTTGAAAGCCTTGGTCTTCTTCTTCTTCTTCTTGTCTTTGCTCTTCTTCCCATTAATAAGCTCGAATGAAGATGACCCTTCTGGTATAAGTGCTTTTATGATTCTCCCACCCCAGTTTGTGAACTCATCAGTTCTGTTCTTTGATGGTGCATGCACAATAGGTGGTGGCCTTTTTGACTGTTTGAACTCCTCTGCTACCTCTCTTGGCACCTTTAATCAACAATTGTTTCAAACAATGTTATCAATCAAGTATAAAGTTGTATACAGAATGAAATGTTCTCTTTTTTTGGAAAATACTAGAATGACAACAACAATCTCACACCACAAGACACATTGACTTACCATAGACACATTGACTTACCATTGACTTACGATCCACGTGTTATGCATCGAGATTTGTGTATATCTGCATACCGACATGGATGACTCTTGTGACCCAATTAATGTGTCTTCTAGTGTGATTTGCTATTAATTATTTTTTTTTTTTTTTTTTGTAAACCACCCAATATCCGGTATCCAAACTATTCAACTACTCGAGTTCGCCCCAAGTCGTGCACCATATAAGTGGGGGATCTCCTATTGTCGGTGTTTCCATCATCATGACTAGAACTCAAATAACTTAGGGACAACAACCACTTTCAGTTGTGTCAACCAACTGAACTGTTGGTGAAATGTTGTTAATTAAAGTTGCTGTGTTTAATTATTACCTTAAAAGCTGATTTGAGAACCCTTGCATCAAATCCCAAGACCATATCTGCAACTGATGAGTACGCCCCACTAAACATTCTCTGTAATAATCACAAAAAGAAAATCATGTTTTTGGTCAATCAAAGCATCACAAACATCTCTAGTTAACTATGATAAGACTTAATTAAATTGTTTTTGTTTTTGTTTTTAATACCTGTTGATTTTGATCATCAGTTGAATTAGTGAAGATTGCATGGATTCGAAGCTTCTCTCTAGTGGACTCCAAACTGCTCTGCAGATAGAAAACAGACCCAGTGTGAAGCCTATACACATCACCTCTCTCCACTTTGATCTCATTCATCTTTTCCTCACCAACCCAGTTCAAGCTCCCACTCCCTGCATCACAAAACACACAAATCTGCTCAAAATCATGAAAAATAAAAAAAACTGGGTCTCCACATATTGTCACATTTCATCTAAAAATAACTTGGTTAGTCAAATTTGGATAACTTTTATTGGACAGAATTGATTTCAAATTGTGAGGCAAACAAGCCTAAGATCATGACTAGACACGTTGAAACCCCAAACCCAATCAATAAGTACTAATTTTCAAGTTTTAAAAGTATTTATATATATATATATATATATATATATATATATATATTTTTTATCGACTAATCCAAGCTGGAGCAAGTGGTTAAAAGTTATATTCACTTAAAAGGTTATTTTTTAAACCATGTTTAGAGCAAAATATGATTTCTTTCTTATAAGAAAAAAAAAAGTTTGAATTCGAGATCACTGATTACTATCAGGACAAAACCGCTTTGCTAATATATGTATTTTACTAATTAAACGCTATAATCATGAAATCTTGATAAACAAAACATGGGTCTCCACATAGTTAATCAAACCTGAGTGGACATAGAAGATCATGTCTGCATGTAGAATAACAGGGAGGAAGAGAGAGTTTGGCTCCAGAGTAATGAACTGGAGGTGATAGTGGGCCCCCCTGATTTGATCATGAACATCAACGGCCGAGATCTGCCCATACTCCGTGACAGCAATTTCTTTTCTCCTATCTTTCCCAATCACAAAGGCAGTCACGTTACATGCACCATCATCATCATCGCCATAAGCATTGACATCTCCAATAAAGTTAAACAAACATGGAGAGAGGAGAACAACTGCAAGAGAGATGATGAAGAGATTGTGACATTGTAATAGAGATTTGTTGTTCATCTTAATTAATTTGTCGTTGATGATGAAGCATGAGCATGCATCCATGATCCATGTTCTATATATAAAGAGAGAAGGTTTGACTGCGTGGCGGGTTGGTGCGCAGGTTTGCATGGTTAGAGTGATACGTGGCAGTTGAACAGGGCCAATTGGTGTGTAGTTTGTTCCGATAAATGCGAATCTACGTTGGAGTGTACGCTCCATGTTTGGTCTTGTGATTTCCTGATCTGATCCGATCGATGACTATGAGCAGGTCCTTCCGTCCTAGTAACCTATTGTTAATGGGAAGGAACCTATAATAGTAGTTGTTATATTTCAAGTTTCTATATTTTAATATTTCGATAGTTTATGTAACTTTTATTATTATTTTATGTTTTATTTAGCTTTATAAATAAAATCACTATATTATATTTAATTTACTCACATTAATGCAATATTATTAAATTTTTTTTAAAGTCTATTGGTTAAACTTTTTAATTTATTAATGAAAAACGTTAGGATGACAACGTCAATATTACGCTTAAAAAAAACATGAGCTCAACAAAGTTTTTATTTGTTTTTAACCCGCGAGTTATGCATCGAGATTTGTATACTTGTATTTCGAAATAATCATATATGGTTTTTGTGAGCCAATATGTTTTGCGGTGTGAAATAATATTGTCGTCATTCTTACACTTCTCTTTATTAATTTTTTTTTTTTTTTTTTTTTTTTTTTTTTTAACAGTTGAGGCGGAGTAGTTTTTGTCTCAACGGTGAGAGCAATTTCAGTCTTACGGACAAACCATGCATAATCGAAAGTGTAGGGGTGAAGTGACGCTTCAAAACCTTTATTCTTTTTTAATTCTATCTTTTGAATTACTATCTAAACTTTACTATCGTTCAAATCTGACGAGATGATTAGCATCATCTCTGTTACGCCCATCAAATTTCACCATTGAGAATGGTCAATTCTCACCGCTTTGTATCATTCTCATAGATTTATATTTTATCTAGACTCTTTGAATTCATAGTAGATTAAGCTCGTCTAGACTCTTGGAGTTCATTTAACTAGAACAAAATTGATTGTTAAGGTAGAAAGATATGACATTACCTATTTGGACTTCAAAAAAATCAATATATTTGTACATTACACGCGATAAGCAGTAAGAGACTTGATTCCCTTATATAATAAAAACTTCAAGTTCGAATCTTATGAATAAAAAAAATTGAGTTTGAAAGGTCGTTCTTCATATAAAAAAACATTTGCCGGAATAAGTCGGTGAAGTAGCACCAAACATTGCGTTGGAAAAAAAAAAAAAGATCGTTTTCATATTATGTGAAAATAATGGAAGCAAAAAACCCTGGCCACTAATTCAATTAGGCCAATTAGTAACGTAATCCCAGATTAAGTCACTTTCACTAATACAAATCACAAAACACTGAAAACAGTTGTAATCTCAGTTTCTAACTTTGTCTCCATCAATTCATAAGTCTTATCCCCAAATCCAACTCTCGTGGCTCCAAATCTCCCAAAACCCTAACCCTAACCCCACCTTCCCTCGTCGTCTTCCCCAATCGTCTCTGCAAATGACTCTCCAATTCTCCCATCTCTCAATCCACTTCGACCTCTCTCGCTCTCAATTTCTCTTCCGAAACCCTAGCGGTCGATCTGCTACATGGAGAGGTTTCTGCAGAGAGACCAA
Organism: Stephania yunnanensis; assembly: GCA_039657365.1. Taxonomy (NCBI): domain Eukaryota; kingdom Viridiplantae; phylum Streptophyta; class Magnoliopsida; order Ranunculales; family Menispermaceae; genus Stephania; species Stephania yunnanensis. The sequence goes on from CM077585.1 coordinate 61,259,744, forward strand.
CCGGGGAGCGCTTCGCGGAGATCGTTCGGGTCGACGGACGTGGACTTCAATGATGTGTTCGGGGGGCCGCCGCGGCGGGGTTCGGTGCAGGACTGGCGGTGCAGTGAAAGTGGGGACTGTGCCGCGGCGGTTGGTTATCGAGATCCGTGGTCTGGGTTGAGCGAGAAGCCTGTGTTTGGTGAGGAGAGTTTGAGTAGGAGGCGGCGCCAGACGAGCGAGTTCTATGATGATATTTTTAGAGGTGATGGGTCTTTGGATTCGAATTCGACGCCCAAAAAGGTTGGGTCTGATGTGTTTTCTTCTACTCCGCCATCGCGGGTTCTAAGCCCTGCTCGCCCCCTGCCACCGCAACCCCCGCAACCGGACGCGTTGATCGGCTCTTCGCTGCCCTCGGCGTTCTGGTAATGATCACATCCATTGTCAATTTATTGTGTTTTTATAGTTGTTATCGATGAAAATGTGGTTTTTTGTTGAAAGTTCATGTCTATGTTAGCATTGTCATTTGATCTCAATTGATGATTTTAGTTAGTTGAGTAATTCCAATGAGTTCCTATACTGCGGTGATGATCGGATAGACTGTAGATGTAAAATGGGCGAAATTGATTGATTGGTATTATAGACCGTAGATGTAAAATGGGTGAAATTGATTGATTGGTATTATACATTTGATGGTGCCGGTGCTGGTGCCGGATCAATTGTGCTTACATTGATTCAGTTTGTTGATTTGTGTGCATGTTTGATTGACTTTCGATTTATCTGTTTCAAGTCTGCAAGGGAAATTGGGCAAAGAAATAGACTTTTCGTCTTCTGCCTCTCCTTATCGTAGCCCACAGAAGAATAAGACTAGTGATTTAGTTGGGCATGGCTCTCCCAGTTTATCTAGCAGTTTTACATCTAGATCATCGATCCATGTCTTTCCTGGTGAAGATGGATTAAGAAATGATTCACGACCTTTCTACCGCCAAAGCTCTCTTTCCAGAGAATTTTCTTTCAACAGTATTTTGTCACCAAAATCCAACTTGTTAGAAGAAAGTGATCGAGAAGGCCTACGGAAAAAGAAAAGTGTGTTGAGTGGTAATGATGGTGGCAACCAATTCCACTTTTCCATATACAAGTGGGCAAGTAAAGGAGTGCCAATTGCTATGCTCCTTCATGGAAGAAATGGTTCGAGGGCGAAAGGAAGTGCTAAAGTTATGAATGCGGGAACTGAAGAACCTGCCCTGTGTTCCCAAGATATTGATTTGTCCTCCGTTGGTGAGAATAATTTGGAAGAAAATGAATCTTATAAACTTAGCAGGGAACTTCAAAGTACTAGTTCAGTTGTAGGCGCAAAGAATAAGGAAGAACTGATCCATCTGAAAATGACAAGGAAGTTTTAGTTTCCATGTCTGAATCAAATCTGACACCATTCTCCAAAGAATGACGCTAGATGCACCTGGTAACATTCTGCCTCACAGTGCCAAAAACGAAACTGAAGCAGGTTTTAGTGCACCATTTGATGAGTATCCATTAAAGGGCACAATGAGAGAGAAAAGTATTTTAAACAAAGAATCTCGCAAACCTGAATTAAGATCTCTGCATATGCTTCTGAATGATGAATCTACAACACCAGGTATCTCCAAAACTATCTTATATTTCATTATTTTGATTGCTAGGTTTTGCAAAGTTCTTAGAAACAAATCATTTGTCTTTCATTCAGGAGATGTTAATGTAGTTGGAAAACATAGGTTAAAAGAAGGCAAAGTGAAAAGCACGCAGACATCAGTTCAAGCTGTTGATGGCAATGTAAAGGTGAATATAGGAGCTGGTAGTGAGAAAAACCTTAATCTCAAGAAAGAGAGCAACTCTAGCTTGCAATATTCTTCCATTGATTCAGAAGAGAAGCTTGTCAGCAAAAAATTCAATGGTAAAGTCAAAGAATTTGTCAAAATATTTAACGAAGAAGCCCCTGTGAAATCCATAAAAAATGCTGAATCTGAAAGTCAGAGATTTGGAGTTAGAGAGAGGAGCATAGGTAAAGGAGGCGAAGAAGAAGCAAATGTTGCTGCAACTAGAGGAGACATGAAAGACAGATTAACAAGCTCGTCTTCAAGGGTTTGTGCCAGAATCCTTTTGTTTATATTTACTATTATGATATTATGAACAGTAACTATACAATCCATCTCTTTCTCTACAAAAGCTTGTTCGGTTTATTGAAAACGTTTCTTTTTGTAATCTAAAATTCAGTAACTTTTTTCAGGTACATCAAGCTCCAAAAGATTCAGCAAGACCTCCCCTCACCGCATATTCAAAGTCCTATAAGATTGATGAAATTTCCGATGGAAGGGAAAAGAGCTCCATATCATGTTCTGGTTGGTCTTCCACTCTTATTTTGGGTGATAAATTTTGGCTGCTCAATTTGGTCTAAGATTATTAGTGTTTCCCTGTGCATTTTTTTTTTCTTTCATAATTTTGCATGCAGTAGATGTGTTTTTTTTTTGATAAGAAAGAAACAATTGCCCCCTCCAAGGTTTGAATCCATGACCTCTTACTCCTAAACACCACACCGAACCATTGAACCAACCAATTGGTTGGTGCATGCTGTAGATGTGTTGAAATGCTACTTTTGAAATTTGATGCATTACCTGCACAAGATTTGAAGGGCCAGATGCTTGTGCATCTGCGAAAAGGATAATGGCCATTCTAGTCCTTGATCAGTATACGCACCCATTCTTTCTTCCTTGTCTTTTTCCCTAATCAAGTTTTAATGTTAGCAGTAAGCAAATTGAATCTTACTAAACTATTTCTAGTTTATTTTTACATGTTGTCTGTGGGACTTCTTTAACCTCTACCATGTGAAGGTAACTTGTTAGGCTGTGGACTCCAGTGGTTGTCAAGATTCTGGAAGAGTATATATCGCTATTGTGGTCCTTGCAACACTTAACTTTGTTTGATGATTTGTTAAGCTGATCAATTTGTGCTAATACTTTGTTTCAATTTACTTCCTGTAGCACTGAATTTTTGACTTGCAGATGCTTTGACAGTATTAAGACCATATTTTATTTTCCCATAATGAGTAATCTTTCTAATAAATAAACCAATATATTTTGTACACGTTCATCACACAATGTAATTCATTGATCCCCTTTGTCAGAATCAACTCCTGAAAGCTTCTCATCTGGAATTGGCCACATGGAGATGTCTGACAGTGCAGATCTTTTTTGCCAGGTATAGGATTCACCAACTTAAAATTTAATCACATGTGAATAATTTTGCTGTTTTGTAAACATTTATCTTTGACTTAAGCTTCCCTTCATTTTGAACCTGTGGTGTAAGGTTGTGGGCTTCAATTGTAGTATACTCTTCAAATTCTCATGTTTTTTGGTCAAACCTCTTGGGAATTTTCATTAATTGATACATAATCACGCGCTCGTTTACAGTGATATCATATAATGTTTTGAATAGCTAGTTTTAATGGGTTTGTGAACAGGTAGAAGAATTACCTCATGAAAAGGAGATGAAACCACAAATTCCCAAAACAATGACAAAGCCTCAATCACAAATTGCCAAAAATGAGGAAATAATCCAAGTAATTGAAGGCTACTCTTTCTTCCTTTTTTTTTTCCTCCCCTTTTAAAGATATTTCAAAGTTCCTGTTGTATTTAATTCGTTTTCTTACTGCGATTATTTCAGGACTCAGATGCTTGGATAAAACAGTGGTCAACTGGGAAGGAGGCAAACATTCGCTCATTGTTATCAACTATGCAGTATGTAAGTATTTAAATTTTGTCAAATGTCATGGTTGCGCTTATGCAAAGTAGATAGTTTTACTAATGAGTTTGTCCAACAGGTTCTTTGGCCGGAAAGTGGATGGAAACCAGTGCCTCTTGTTGACATCATTGAAAGCAATTCTGTAAAGAGAGCTTACCAAAAGGCCTTGCTGTGTCTTCATCCAGATAAGTTACAGCAAAAGGGTGCTGCAGCGCACCAGAAATATATTGCGGAAAAGGTTTTCGACATTTTGCAGGTTTTGTGAAGTACCTTTTCTTATGAATCCTAAATGCTCTTTTCTTGCAAATTTCTTGCTCTCTTTGGCGGTGGTGGTGGTTGATTTATTGCATCAATTTCCTTATTAATCTAGCTGAACATCCAATATCTAGAAAACAATAAAGCCACAATCCCAAATTAAAAACATATATAAACATCCAAGATCTAGAAAAGAAGGTAACAAAACAGTTGGAACAGATATGCTCTAAAACTGAAACATCAAAACTAAAACAAACTGGGAATAAATATGCAGACAAATTAGTAACTCTTCACGTGTTTCATTGATATAAACCCGCTTGAGATTTCAGATATCAGACATCCAGAGCGGGCATGAATGATTGTTTATCAATTATACATACGAATTCATTATGTGAAACAATTAAAGCCAAGCCTGGAGTTGAATCATAATTTACAATGGACTTGATTTCTGCATTTTCTTACCGGAAGCACGAATAGTTCTTTGCTCTATTGGATTTTCAAAGAATTTTCCTAGGAGTTACAAATCACTTTTTGCCTTTTTTGTTCAAGATCTCATCAATGCATCACGATTAATGGTGTATTTGCCTGCTATTATCTTGATATTCCATTCAAAGATTGCTTTTGTGCAATGCTTTGTTTAGATATTTTTCTTTTATTTGAAAATTGAATTGTGAAGTTGATTGATTTGCATTTTTATGCAGGAGGCATGGACGCATTTTAACTCGCTTGGCTCGTTTTGATTGCTTTGTTCGTCGGTATCTTTCTGTCTTAAAGAAAATATTGAACCATTACTTATATTGTGTTTTGATTGTATATGGTTTTCCATTGTACATAGAGGTAGAAGGTGTATATGTGTGATTCTTGAAAATTTAAAGCTGTATGCGGCAATGACCACTTATAAGTCATACTATAAAATTGATTAATTGCTTTTTAAACATTGAATCTATTTTTTTGTCAAAATATTTTATTATTGAAATCTAATTTAAATCATATGCTTAGTTGACTGAGGAAATAAAATAAATATCAATATATGCACGAATATCACTTGTAGGATCTTTGAAAGTTCCCCTAAAGATCGAGAGAGAGACAACCCAAGTTGGGTTGAGACTGAAAGCTGAGTTTTTCTCCAAACAACCTTTTGGATATTGATGAAAGACTAATTCCTCAATCAAATAGGGGTAATTACCACTTTTCAGTTCCAAGAGAACAGTGTGTTTTTTTTTTCTGTTAACATAATTCATTTGAAAGGATCTCTTCAATCGATTTTAAGTGATGCAAGATCTCCTGCTAGGTTACCATTTAAGCAAAATTTTAAATTCTTGTTTCACCTATATTTTGGACGGACGATTAAAAGCTACAGCGCATCATGATGTTGACCTACTGAGTAATAATTTGTTAAATTGCTGCATACTTGGAAAGTATGCAGCTTGATGAATTTAACAATCTTTCCTTTCAATAATAATTACGAAGCAAACTTACATCTAAAATCCAAAGAACACTTGTTTTCAAACTAATGAGTCAATAGTTATTGATTGATTCAATTCCAAAATGAGTTGTCAACTTTCTAAGACTAGTTTTTTTTTTTTTTTTCTTACTTTTCTTTGCACGCCTTGTTTGGTTAGTTTTGCGAAGATTTATGATTGCTTTATCAACTCCGTATCTTGAAATTCCTTGTTAGTCTCATATATATGCTTCATGTACTTGTGATGTGGGAATTTGTGGCCTAATTTGTTCAAAGTAACTGTCAAACCTATCACCCTGTAAAGGGACGTTCCAAGTGTGCGTTCCAGCACTCACAAATGAAAATAAAGAACAATAGGAAAAGCAATGTCTGCAGCATTATTTGGCTTGCTAGGACATTTTGCAAGAGAATGTTTAGTACTCTGAGTTGTTAGAATAGTTTAGAGAAGAAACTTGAAACATTATTGCAAAATCTTGATGTAGAACTACTAACTAAAGTTTGTTAGGATGATAAACACTATGAGTCTACGAGTACTTGCTAGTTTTTCTGCTGTCACTTTTAATTTGAGCATGGACGATGATGACATTCTCAACTCAACAAAGCCGTTTCCCAACTACATGATGTCGGTTACGGATAGTGATGACTGATGATATTGATAGATGTAATTTGTTAGTTGTCTGCAGCTAGCCCTTGGAAATGCTAGCTCAATTGAGTTGAACTCTTAAAATTGTCACTCTAGTGGGCAGACAATTCCCACTCTTTGTACTGTACTTGGGAACTCTTTCCACGTCCTTACCAAGTAAACACTATCATTTGTTTTCTTGAATTAGAGACTTTTGTTCCTCGAATATACTCTCGTTGAAGGTCCTGGTGTTGCTATCAGCAATGTGAGATATGTTAGCTATACATCTGTCATTTTAGGATTTATTCTTGTGCTTATCTTGATAGTTTGAGAAAATGAAATGTTTTTACCATATTTTACTCTTTCTATACTTTTGTCTATGCCCTTAAATTAGACCAGACCGATCTTGATTGGCCGGTGTCCTCAATGTCCACCATTTTGAGTTTCTCCTGCAGACTAATCTTTGATTTTACATTGGTTTTGATAATTAATAATAGCATATGTTTAGTTGTCTATCTATGACTTTGCTCATTATGCAGACTAATCTTTGATTTTGATAACTGATATATAGCATATGTTAACTTGACTATTTATGTTTGCTAATTATGCAACTGCCTTCATTATTCATGGTACTTGTATACAGTCTGTTTCACTTGAAGGCACTTGTGAAAGGAAAGTAGTACTTATCCATGGCTTCTTCTGACAACTTCCTCTTTTTGATAACCTATCAATTAGAAGCAATGTGCCTACTACTTTTTAGATAAATGAAAGTCTCTACTTCTTGTTATAGTTTGAACTTTGAAGTGAGCAGACAGGCATTCTTTTTCTTGACATGACCCCCCCAAAGGAACTGAAGAATTTGTAGAGCTTCCACATTCACCATGAGCTGGTGTCTTTCAGGGTCAGGGTCAGGGTCAGGGTCAGGGCTAGTCTGCTAGACTGAAACTACCCAAACCCGAACATGTGTCTACTTAGTGTTTTTGGAGACCAGACCAAGGCCATAGAAGCCTGGGTACATTGAACCTGAGCTTCTTAATTGGCCTCAATATGACGACATTGATGCCAATGGAGCAAAAGTTTTTGTCAGCATCTTCAATGTGTCTTCAGTTCACCCCCACCTTTGAGTGTCAGCTCACAATTTCTCCCTTTAAGGTCTGATCAAACTGGTGGAAAGTTGTTTGCTATAGGAAAAGGGGAACTATTGGGTGGCATGCTTTTGCCATGTACACTTTTGTTGATGTAGTCCTTTGCTTCTTTCGTATATCATGTGTGCGTGTGCATCTCAATGTCTATCGATTTTAACGTATCCATCTTAATTATCATTGTTCACATGAAAAATAAATCATTCCATATTCCCGAAACCAAACATTGGATAGAAGTTCAATGTACTTGGGCATTTCTAAGATTGATGTTTGGTTGTCTTTGTATTCTGTGATTAACAAAATCAAAAAAGTCGGACCCGAAAAGAGTTTTTTATTAATAATTTAAGATATATCTAAGGATTTATTACCCCCAAACACCAATAATGAATTTGAAAAGTCTTTATGTCTTTTTAATTGTCAAGTCGACTTTTTGTCCATAATACTACCCTAACAAAATATGGATTCATTCACAAAAATCAATAAAAGTTTCACATGGTTGTCAATCAATTGTAACCAACTAATTGTAACCAATCATAACTTTTCTCATTTTTTAAGTAGGATGATTAATAAAGGAGGATGTTAGCATGCTCTAGCAAAGGCACGCATTTGGCTTGACACTGAAAGTCAATTGGTTGTTTTTTTACAAACAAACAAAAAAAAGTCTTTTCAATAGATCCCACTAGCCACTGCAGGAGCTTGATACATGTTTTTTTGCTTGAGCAGGTTAGCATTTTCCATTAACAAAATATTGTTGCTAAAAATTTAGTTAGGCACTGCAACAAAGTCATTGTGTTAAGCACTGCAACAAAGTCATTGTTTATTTATTTATTTTGTCAAGACATTATAATGATTCCTTCTTCTGTGGCACTTGAGCTTCTTTCGATTGTGGTAAAAGCTATGGACTTTCTACGTAGTTTCATCTTTGAAAGTCTTGAGATATATAAATATAAAAATAAAAATAAGTGTATTGATGAAAAAGCAAAGTCCTATTGTTACAAAGTAATTTCTCTTTACAATAGGATGCAATGTACTATGCTTTCATTTCATGCTTGTTATAAACTTAACACCAGTCGAAAGTAAATAATTTCTACAAGTGGCATGGAAAAGATGTTCTTCAAGTGGAAATTTTTAATCTCTTCCAAGTAAAACATTTTTGTGTTTAGGAAAAAAAATACAACTTTGAAGTAAGAAACACAAGACATACATAAGCTGGCTTCACCATTGGCTCAGAGATCAGAGTTGAGAAGCAAAACTGGAAAATAAAAAGTTTATTTCTTTAAGGAAAAAAGAGAAGATAAGAGACCCAAATTTTGAGGTATATATACTTTCTCAAAGTAAAAGTACTTTATTCAATGTAAAAGTAGTTATTTTGCTCAGAATTTAAGAATATTCTGCCCTCACTGGAATGTACTAATTGATAACTAAAAGATTATTGGATTAACAAAATCCTGCTATTCAATAAATCAAATATATTGATTTATCTTTGATCATGAGGTTTGTTGAGTGGTAAAAGATACTTTGTTTCCCTTGGGTTTAGAACCCAGAAGTTTCAGTCTGCTAGCCAAAACGCGATTAACGCGCTAAATGACAATTAGCGTGTTAATGTTCTTCCAGACGAAGAACGAATAACTGTCTGGGAATCTAACATGCTAACTCTCATACCAAGCGCGCTAGATTTTGCAGTTTTGATATTATTTTTGTTAAGTGACATAAAACACATCCAATTGACTAAAAATTAATTATAAATGGAAATAGGTCATTTCGGGCGGTAATTTGGGATATCTGGGACTAGAAGGAGTCCGACCGGGAGTTATTGACGGGATACGGAGTGCGGTTTGAGGTGTGTAGTATCCCAACTGAAATTTCTTGAGCAGTATTTTATTTTGCTTTTGAATTCATATTTTGTCTTTTATTATTTTATTATTGGTGTGATTTAATGGACGGACGTTGAGGCTCTCCCTCTGTGCCATTTTTGTATGTACGTCCACTCGACCATAACACATATGCCATCTCGGTAAATAGGTCGACCTGAGAGTCGTGTTGGGCACATGTGGGTACGTCATAGGTTCCACGCCGACCACCTAGCAGATCCAGATATTGGTCTTGTTTGAGTGCTACTCGCCGGCAATAGTCTGTTGAAAATTCGAAATATGGCGCTAGTCTGACCTTAGGGGCTAGGAACACACACTTTGAGATTGCACTATTATCTATGCATGCGATGAGCACAGTTGTTTGTATTTATTTTCGCATGTTTATTTAATAGTTTTGTTTAAATTCCAGTAATTACTTTCCGTATTGCTCACTTAATTTCGTTGGGGAATACTCACTCTGAACTCGTCATTTGCCTTTTGTGATGACTTGAGTGCAGATCCTAGTACGAGCCATGGCAAGGGCAAGCTACCAGAATACTTGTGATTCAGAGATATTGAGCCATGTTTGTATATTTGTATTATACATATTGTGTTTTATTTTGGGATTTGGGCTTGTGAGGCACCTCAGGACTATATACTTTTGATATTCATTGAGGTACATTATTGGTCTATGATGATATATGGGTTTTTCACACTGGGTATCAGAGTTAAATGCATGACATTAATGTTTTAAAATTATAGATTGTCATGATAAAAGACTTCCGTTGTGGTTTATTTGGGATTAAAATGATCTTAGCAGATGATTTGAGTTCATTAACAATTTAAACAGTAAATTGTTGTTCATTGCGGTTAATAATGATTAAATGGTGGATGAGATGGCATGTGGGACACAGTTGTCGCTGGTAGGCTAGGTTGTGGGCCTGCATTGGCCCCCGTGGTGGTCCATTTGGAAAATGGGTCGTAACATGTGCCACATGTCACGTTTCAGGACCGTTGACTGGATCGTCGTTACTTGAAGTACTTGTCCAAACTTCTAGAGTTGACACCGAGGTAGATTTTATTTTTCTATGGTGTATGTATTATTTATTTATACCCAACTGTGAATTTATAATATCCAAGTTTATGTTTATTTGTCATGCTGAATTTGCGATTAAGGTATACGTAGGGCATTCGGTGAGTCAAGACATGAGGGGGATGTATCACGAGTTGTGTGTCGACGTGGGACTGAGATAACGGCTTATGGGGTAAGTTTAGTTTGAACTAACTATAGTTGTATATTAGTTTTAATGTGACCATGCGTGTTGTCACATTAATATATACATCTAAGTTGGTAAAATTAATCAAATGTCTTGTGATGTGCATCGAGACACGTATGACCAATCTAGAGACCGAATGAGTACATTATTGGAGTCATTTATGCATGACTCGTGGGATAAGTGTGTGAAGGTGGTCCACAAGTTAAGCCTCAGGATACGTAAGTGCAGATAGATGTGTGGCTAATGTTTAATCAACTCTAATCATATATATATATATATCACATTAGTCAACCAAACTTATCAATTAAGTTTTATCTCATTGATTTGGAGCAAGAAGAGAGGCTATTGGAATGATCAAGAGGAGGGGAGACTCAAGAATTCAGTGAAGTTGGTGAAGAAGATCAAGTTTATTAATCTAGATAACTCCATTAACATAGCTTGGTCAATTCAATTAATGAATTCACAAATTTGATGTTGCGAAGTGTTGTTTTGTGTTGTGGTTGATGTTAGGGACATATAGTAGTGTGTATGAGGGTCCCCAAGGCATCAACATTGCCTATGTGTAGAGGAAACCCAGAATTCAAAATGCGGAATTCTGAGTTCTGCCGCATATAGCTCGCTAGGTGGGAAATCCAGTGCGCTAATATTGATTAGCACACTAATGTTTAAATTAGCACTATATATTAGAGTTAGCTCGCTAATGTCAAAAATTAGCACGCTAATATTGATTAGTGCGCTAGATATTCGAGGTAGCGCTCTAATTGCCCTGGCAGCACATAAAGCTGAAATTTGTCTAAATCTCCAAAACACTATAATTTAGTCTAAAATATGTTATAGGTCCTCACGAATGTAAGGGGAGGTCTTGGGAGTTCGGGTATTCATTTTGGGGAGCGTGTCTGAGCCGCGAGAGCGGGATAGCGTGGGTCCGAAGTAAGTAAGTAAGTAAACCAGTTAAGGGAATGCATAGTAATTCGTATTTCATATTTGTTGTCTTTATTGATAAATGTCTTTACTTGGAATTCCATTTTTATTTCCTTGATTTAGTGTTTATGGTCTAAGTGTATTGGAAAGGTACTCCTGAGATTATAGCTAGTTGGGCAAACATGAACACTACCTGCGGGGGTGCAGCTACCCAACCAAACGTGAGTTTTCCCTGAGTACTGGATTGTTGCGGATTTTTGTGGGTTTAAGACCACTTAATATGCCTCTTTTGATTCCTAGACACTTATTTTCATTGTGAATATATGTCAGTCTGTTTATCATGCATTTTCTTTGTTTTTATCTATCTTTAAATACCCGCATGATATTTGGAATGTTTTTAAATGGTTCATGAATTACTTTTTATATCTTTCTGGTCATTACTTTCTACTTTACTGTACTCACCGTCTAGTTTGTGATGATGGGTGCAGATCGGACAGAGACGAGCAATGGGAAAGGATCGATGATTGGTGACTTTCTTTGATGATTTTTGGAACGGTTCCTTCCTTTGCACGATAGTATATGTGTTGCCATTTTTGTTGTAATTATTGTATATTACTATTTTTTATTACACTGGAAGATATTGGGACCGAGTGATATATAATATGCATGTTTATCCGTTAATTTCAAGGTTTTACACCGTATGTTGTTCCACCTTTATTTAAATTTGAGTTATTTAACGTCTTGTCTTAAGTTTAATTCCGCTGCAAACTATTCTATAAAAGACATAACATAATAACTCAATATTAAAATACAAATTTATTTAATAAGTAAGTAACTATTGGAGGCTGACTAGGCCTGTGTTGACTTTATGAGGAACGACTCGGGGTTCTACGTGGCTTTAGGCTAAGCGACGCCCAGTTTTATGAGAAAGTGGGGTTGTCACATGGAGATTATTCAAAGAAGGCGATCGGATCTATGCATTTCCCCACATCAATACGGGATGTGTGGTCAAGACGGGAAGGATATCGACCATCTCTTCCTTCATTGTAGAGTGGGCTGGCAACTGTAGACGTTTTTAGTTCAGGAACTCGGAGCCCCACGATCCTGTGACTACATTTGTATGGATGGATGCTGGACCAGATTCAATAAGATGAAACATGCACTTTGGGGTTGTGGGGTTCATACAATCCGATCCTTTGAGGTATTTGGGGCAAACTATATATGGGACAACATCAGGCGTCATATATGTAAATGGTTCGCAACAAACAAGTTGTTAAAAAATTTGGGATTGAACAACCTATTGAGGAGCTGGGAACCTATGATGGCTTTTGACCCTGGCTGAATCAAAGTGTCTTATTGGGTTGAGGCCGCTAGACACTCCTCATCCTTGTACCTTGTACAGATCTTCGTTAATTGGGGGATCAACTGGGCATTGTTTTCACTGATCTTAGAAAGGTAGTGCGCCCAACCTGAAGCCTATGCACCATAATTTTTTACCAATGTATCTCTTCTTTATTAAAAAAAAAAAAAAAAGGTTCATGTCTCGCAAATGAAAAAATCGGATTAAAAAAATCGCCCCGATATAAGTTCAGACAGTGCCCGAATGTAGATAAGCGAGTGCATAAAATATTTGAAAAGTCGGCGTATTTTTGTAGTCAAACGTGCATTAGTCCGCACCCTGAAACGAGGAATGTAAACCAATACAAATTCAATCTTATCTCATCCCAACCTAAATTAAATAAAATTAGTCAAGCTAATCATATAGTAAATAATCAATTAACTATACTTGAAGATGAACCAATGGCAAAAAGAAAAAAAGTACTACAAAATGGATAATTAACAAAACTATATTGGTCAATATATATAATGTTACAAACTACAAGAAGATCGATAAGAGCTAGACATCCATGATGATCTAGTATATGTACACAAATTAAGTTAACTACTCTAACTAATTAACCCCAACCGATCATTACAATATTCTAATTAACAATTAGAGGCTTAATTAATTCATTTATAAGCCACACTAATACAGCCAATAATCCACCCCATTAACATAACAACAATCGCGTAAACTGCTAAACAAATTGTCATAATATTGTTCATCCACAAGGTCCCTAAGAAAATTTGAACCACAGTCCATGGAAAAAGATGAGCAGGGACTGCTAATTGACATCCCACCATCACAACATTTTTCTGTGATCCTTTGCATCTCCTTTTCTGCTTTTGAGAGTTGGTCTTGAAGCTTTAAAACCTGAAATTCGTACATAACATGTAAGTATATATATATATATATATATACCAATAACTTATAATAATGAAGATTAATTAACAAATACATTAGGTTAATTATTAATTAATCTTTTACGTGTCATGCTATGTGAAGGCAAGCTCCCCGAATTTGTATGAGTGTGCACCCTTTTTTATGCTCATGTGATCACATCATCACATGCATGTGGAATTAATATACTTTATGAAAACTGATTCTTTTTCTTTCAATTTTTTTTTTGTTCTTGTTCTAAGCAGCATGTCTCTCATGTATGAAAGATTGGTACTCCAAACCCCAACAATTTTTTTCAGGTTTTTTTTTTTTTTTTTTTTTCATGTTAATTGTATTTGGCCTAGAAAGGTTTTAGATGTAGTACAAAAATGGGATTTTTTTTTTTTTAAAATAACTTTATTTATTTTGACTCTTCTCCTGATTTATAGGAGGTGGGCATGGGCAACCTCATAAAAAAAAGTCAAAACTAAATATAGTGACTTCACCAAAAAAAAAAAAAAGCCACAACTTATTCTCAAAAATAGTCTGACAAATAAGCACTATTTTTCAGCCAATAATTAACTGATATAAGTGGAAAAAAAGTTGAAGGGAAGTGGATAAAGATGAGAGATTTTGGCTTCTTGCAAGTAAATGTGACTGCTGACAAGAAAAAAATATTCTTGTTGTCAAGGGAGGTGACTGCAATTTCTAAAATCCCACAGAAAAACTCAATTCAAGTAGTCTTAAATTTTTATTTTTATTTTTAAGTAACAATGGATATAAGAAATTTTATCTAATTAGTACCATGAGGCTCGAAATTGCTGAAAGAAGTTAGTCTTAAATTGTAAGTAAAAATTAAAGAAACCTAAATCAGTTAATTTAAATTAATTAAGATTTTAATTGTTGGTGGTCTTGTTTATGTACACCAAAAAAACAAAATTGTATACAATATAGTGAGAACTAGTGAAGAAGATATATTAATGTGTATATATATATAATAATTAATATATACCTCAGCTTCAAGCCTGCACTTCTCAACAATGGCAGTCTCATGAGCTGATTTGAGCTTGGAGTACTCCTCTTCAAGTTTCTTGCTCTTCCACCTAGCCCTTCTATTCTGAAACCACACTGCAACCTGTCTAGGGTCCAACCCTAGCTCTGAAGCCAACCTATCCTTCCTTTCAGACTCCAACTTGTGCTCACTCCCAAAGTTCATCTCCAACATGTTCACTTGCTCTTCACTCAGCTTCCTCTTCTTCATCATCCCCACCATCCCATCCACTCCTCTCTTCCTTCTCCTCCTCTTTGGCCTCACCTCACCTAGTAATTAAACAACACATCCATCAACATACAATTTATAATATAACTTACTATAAAGTAGCTAGTACATGGTGTTATATAATTTATTTAACTTTTTTTTTTTTTTTTTTTTTTTTTTTTTTTTTTTTTTAGAGAAACGAGACGAGCTCCTGTAAGTTGTATATATAAACTCAAAAAATGTACATTAATTAGAGGGGCTATTTTCAATATTGCTAACTAGCTAGAACTATATATGCATAATATATAAATTATATATGTACATATATGTGTGCGAGTGTAAAAAAGTGTACAAAATATGTATGTGTAGTACCAATACTTTGAGTACTATACTAGTACTATACTACTTACTACTATTGCTGCTGCTGCTACTGACCTGAAGAGGGCAGGGCATGGGAGTACAAGGAGGGATATAGTTGGTTGATGAGCAGCTCTTGATCATCATGTTGATCTTGTTGTTGATGATGATGATCACCTTGGTTGATCATCATAATGTCTGATTTTTGGTTGCTTTGTTTTGTGATGTTTGGAGTTGGTGATGATGATAATGTTTGGCAAGCTTGCTTGCTAATATAAATGCAAGTACTACTGTTACTTTACAAGTGGCTGGGGATGAGGAGGTGAAGAGGAGTTATGGGATTTATAGGGGTGGGGTTACGAAACTACCCTTGATTTTTGGTTGAATTACATGTGAGCCGCCTTCTATTTTTGGAGAATGACGATTTCGACCTTTCAAGAGGGGAAGAACCTTACCCCCCAAATTTATATAACACTACCTAGTGTTTTATCCTAAATTCATTGCTTTGCTCTTCTTTGTATTTAATTTCTATCTTGTTGAAGTTGATTGATCATCTTGCTTACCTAAATTCATTCCCTCTAATCGACTTCATTTATAGGAACTTAGGCAAAACATATTCCTTTTTACATTAACATAAAAAAAGGGACATCAAACGCTCACAAAACTCTCTTTTGTACAATATGGTACATATCACTATATTATTAATTATATTATAACTTTTAAGGTTACAATAATCTTATTGAAGCTCTTTTGAAGGTGATCACTCAATTATATTAGATTTAGGCTATATGTGACAAAATAAATTAATTGATAATCTAGATGAAAAGCAATAGTGTAGTTGGGAAGCTAGGAAACATAAGTGGATGATTAAATAAGTTTTTGATTATTGCTTAAGCAACTTTAATTAACTAGCATGATGGATGAAGCACCACTTGTCAAAAGGCAATGTCGACTCATGTTAGAGTCAAGTTGTAAGTTATTAAAATAAAATTCTTTCGATTATTTATAATAATCTAGTTATTAAAATAACTTTTTAATCATAAATATGTTATGAACTAATTTTATACTTAAAACATCGATCGGAGGTAGTCTCAATCAAATCCTTTTGCATTTTATTCATATAATAACTAACATATCTAATCAAATTTGTGGAGATTGGTTCATCCTTATTGCGGTACATATTCATCAACGGTGTTACATGCATGGATTTGTGTGACGCTTGATTGATCTTGCTTATAGTTAGTTTTCTTCCCAGTTGGAAGTCTTTAATTTGTCTTCTCCTTATTGGGAAGTTTTATGTTTTCTTCTCCTTATTGAAAAGTTTTGTTATTTGTTTTTTTTTTTAGTAGTTTTATATATTTTTATAAGTTTCAACGTTGTACTGAGCAGTCTCTGATTGTCAAATTGTTTTAATTTTGCAACTACAGCAAAATTAATAACAGTTTTTTTGAACAAATAAGATTAACGAATCTATGTACTTGATTATATGTCTGGTCCTATATCGAGCCATGGAGGACAGAACCAGACATCATTTATCAAAAGGTAAATTATAAAGAGGTCATATATAAGTTCAACTTCTGTTGAAGTCAAAGAAAAAATATAAATAGCAGGGGATGAAGATATTTGAAGGATCAAATTTATCAAAAGATGGACCAGCCAAGTAGTGTCTTTACAAAATGTCATTGAACTGCAATATTGGGATTAAAAAAAAAAAAAAAAAAAAAAAAAAAAAAAAAAAAAAAAAAAAAAAGGAAGGATGAAAAATTAGGGGGAGGGGTAAAGCGGAAAATTGAGTTTGGATAAGGAAATAAGCGAAGGGCATTTTGGGAAAGGAAAAAGAAATGGCTGGCGTAGTAGGTGGCACGTAACCACGCGAATATCGGAATGCATCACAAGTCTTCAGAGCCAAGAATGCAAAAACCAAGAAAACAATAGAATAGCATAAATGGGTAAATTAAATAAACTATAGTACGTACAACAACTATAGTCTATACTATAAACTATAAACTATAAACTATAGTATTATTATTTGATGTTGTTGTTATTTTATGTGTCATCCCCTTTTTGACCTTGTTAAGTGGCAACTCACTCGGCCATTCATTCATTCATTCACATCCATGCCTCACTTTCGCTGCTCCCTAGCTAAAAATCCATTAAAAATTATGTTAAAAAAACAAAGAGACATTTTTTTTTTTTCTTTAAAGAGAACAATGGATAGAACGACAACAAAGAACAACTCCAATTGAAAGAAGAGGAGAGAGAGAGAGAGAGAGAGAGTGTGTGTGAGAGGTTCGGATCCCAAAATAAAGTCAAAAAATGAGGGAGTAGATTGTACGGAGAGTTGTGGAGATTGAGACATGTAGTCTTCACTCACTATCACTACTTATGCTGTCCAATGCATAGAGAGGTGGTTTTGTCCTTCCCATTCTCATGTTTTTTGCTTTTCTTTGTCCCTACTGTTACACCTCCATCTCCATTACAAGCCAAGTCAAGCCAACCCAAGCAAAGTCGTTTTGATATTTTGGTTAAAAAATCTTAAGCATGCACCTCGTCGACCAACCTTTTTTTTTTTCTTTACTTCTACAGTTTTACTCATAAAAGACTCCCAATTTTCAACCTTATATGAATTGAAAAGGTTAATAATATATATATATATATATATATATATATTATTTGTCTAATGTTGAATCAATTAGGTCAACTATGATTTATGAAAGTGAATGTTGGCAATAAAGTAACAATAATTATATAAAATAAACGTACTAAAAATAAAGATACTTAGGTGGATGTGTGATAAAACTCGTAAAGATAAAATAAGAAATGTAGAAATTCAAAGACAAGTTAGAGTATCACCAATTGGTACAAAGATTTAGAAATGGTGATTCAGGTAGTTTGGTCACTAGCAAAGACTGCCTACAAATGCCCCCACTTGAAAATTTGACTCAACAGAAATCGTAGAAATTCGACGAGGTAGGGATAAATCAAAGTTAACATAAGATGCATTAATTAAGAGGGATTTAAATGGTCTGAAAAGCTCATCATTAATTACATTTAATCGATCACAATGAAAAATTTTGATCCATGTAACCGACCCCAATTAATTTGAGATGGATGCTACGTTGTTGTTGTGGTGTTTAACCAATTATAAAAACTGAATATTGTCTGGCTAATTTGATGCATTGCACAAATCACTAGCTACTGTTTTTGCAAAATCCATTAGAAAAAAAAAAAAAAAGATTTAGTTTTAAAAAAAATATTGATTTTGTTAGAAAAACATAAGTCAGACACTCATAGCATCAAATACATGTGTATCGTAAATAAGTTGATGCAAATATATGTATACTAAATTATTTGGGACGATTTTTTTTTTTTTTAATTATGGGTGTCCGAATATTTTTTAATCCCTTCTTACTTTGATTCGATTAGTCATAAAAGTTTGAAAGAAATCAAGAAAATTAATTGTTACTGCTAGGAATCGAACTCATGATATATATCCGCCTTAATTAGAGTTAAAGTGTTTTTTTAATACCACTACACCACATTCTTCGGAATGCAGCATCGCGAACGATTGCAAAATTATAAACTTTTTGATTATTAAAACGTAATTAGAGGGATGAAAAAGTACGAGACATCTCAACAATTGTATAAGATAAAAAAAAGGGACATACATGTTCTTAGGGGCGGACAAATCGTGGTTTGATGGTAAAAATCATCAAACTACAATCAAACTGGAGGTTCACGATTTGGTCGTTTTACAAACCATCACTAAACGGTGAACCCTCAAAACCACTGGCAATACTGACCGTAGTTTACACGGTTTGATCGGTTTGGTTTTGCGATTTAATGCGACACATTTTCAAAAAAAAAAAAAAAAATAAAAAATTGTCACACATTCCATACATGTCCATCAACAAAACATGCAACAAAACATTAAATGTCCATACATATGACCACCAAAAACACCATGAAACACATGAACTCAATCAAAATTATGAGTCTTACTTTATTTTCAAAGTTCAAACAACATGAAAAAGGCGTCAACTCAATTCTATTCAATTCCAAAAGTTTGGGGATGATTTTGCGCGCGGTTTGGAGAACCGTGGTTTTTTATAAATAAAAACCATCACCAAATCGCGGAATCACGATTTTTAAATTTTCTAAACCACCTCAAACGGTTAGTTTAAAAAATGACATCAAATCACGCAATTCGAACAGTTTAAACGGTTTGTGTGGTTTTATGGAAACCACTGCGTACCCTTATATGTTCCACACCAAGGGCCATCTAATATGGCTTGATAAGCTTGAGTAGGAGCCGACGGAATAAAATGGCTTGAAAGGCTGAAAAGTAGAATGAAAGGGACACACGTTCCACGCAAGGGACTCTCACATGGGGGGAGAGTATGAACCTAAAACCCAATCACACGCGTCGCCACCCCCTTCGCCTCTCACGGGACCATCTCCATCAATCCACACGTGTCATCTCTTCATTCCTCAACACCCATCGATCCCTCACTCCCTCCAATCAAAAAACCCTCTCGCTTTCCACTCTCATTGACACGAATAAATACGTGACTTCGAGACAACCCCTTTTTTTTTTTTTTTTCTAAATGCGGCCAATATTTAAGCGAGGGTGTGGGTCCCACGCCCTCCACATTCCACATTCCACATTCCAAGTTACATGCTACACTCATAGACGCTCTTCTTTAAGTCTTATCCTTATTTTCTAATTCTAGGAAGTGTTATGTCACGCTTGGAAGACATGAATTTGGTGGGATTTGGAGGAGTTGATGAGGAATCTAATGGTTTGCGACGAATGTGTGGAAAATGTAAGTATGAAAGTGAGTTGGATTTTTGTTTGTTGGATGGAGTGCTACGTGGAGCTTGGTGAGAGCTGAGAGGGGAAGAGATTTTGGCCCCAATGTGTTTGTGCCACGTGGTGAATTCCCACGTGAGGAGTTGTGCAGTGTGTACTGTATAGGCTTGGACGTTGGTGCCTTGGTGGGGGGCGCATATAAGTTAAAGAGTGTCAGGTGGTGGTGTGGTGTTTTCTTTTCTTCCTACTTTTCCAATTGATGGTATATATGCTACATACATGGAGGGGCATTTACGGTTACAAAAAAGTTGTTTGGACCCAAAAAGTACAACCTCAAATGACTTATTTATAATTTTTAATATTTTTAAAACTTTAAAATATTTAGACATAACTATTATACGAGTGTTTAATTAATATGATAAAAATAAAAAGATGATTTACAAATATACAAAAATTAAAAGTTTGGACTCAAAGAGTCTACCTAACACTACCCTTAAGGTTATACACTTAGGGTTAGCCTTCATTGGACAATCATGACATTGCTTAATTGATTTTCTTGATATCCGCATTTGTTATACTTGTTAGTTAATTTTCGTAAGGACTTAAAAAATTCATGACCATCTTGACATAAGGCGGAAATAGATTTAGACCATCAAATTATATATTTTTACGAGTGAGATATGTAGATTTTAGGAGAACTAAATTAAAATTCAAGACAACTAATTATTTCATTCGTTAATTTCTCTTAATCTTATTTAAATTAAGCTACTTAATGTTGTTCAATATGTTTTTACAGAGGTTTTTGTGCTTGATTTTATGAAGTGAGGGAATCCTTTTTCGGGTAATTAATGGATGTGAATGTACAGGTCTCTAATTTGGGAAAAAAAAAAGCTTTGGATAAGAGAGAATTTTAATTTAATGTCAGCTACGCAGTAATCCAACTCCAAGAACCAACTTAGGTAATATGATCACGATCTGCAAAGTTTGATTAGTCACTATTTTCAAGATCTTTGCAGTTTCAATACATACACACATTACACACCTATGTGATTGCATATAAATATGGAAAAGATATGCATCGAAAGAAGAGACAAAGAAGATAGAGATGGCCATGTCATGATGCGATGATAGTTGTTTAATTAGAATCATTAGATGCCCATCACATGCATGCCTTGGGATGAGTTGTTTAGCAACCTAGTCTTGCTTTACTTCATTAAGAAGATTTTAAATTTTTGTGTGCTAAACTAATTAAGGTTGTTATGCTTATCCCAGACATCATAACCACTGGTTCCCCCTCCCCCAACTTGGATTAATTAACGATTAATCAGCTATCTACCTTGATTTTTTAAAGTTTAATAAGCACTAATTATACTTTGTTATTTTGCTAATCAGAGTTTATGCTGCCTTTTATTGGGATGATTAGGTGATTTTAATATGTGCTTTACACCTAAGCATATCAATAGGAGATATATAATCCTTGTACAACATTGCTTTTTTTTTTTTTTTTTTTTTTTTTTTAGCATTGAATTTTGGTTGATCTGTCTATTTCCACGTCTCCATAACCATAAACTACAACACTCCAATAAACACTCTCCTTGTAATACCTTAGTGAGTTGTACATATATACCTTTTTCTTTTTTGATTAATCTAGATCACACACAGATATAGTCAGCTATTATAAAAATTAATATAGGTTCTTCTTAATTTATTGTTAAAGATGTTTCCTTTCATGGTGGTTTCATGTAGCTTTTTGTGTCTTTCTTTTAAAAAATAAAAATAAAAATGTCACGAGTATATATTGTAGAGGATAAAATTAAACTTTTCTATAATTAACTTAACCAAAAACACTTTCCTATAATTAGTAGAAACAAAAGGTTAGACCAGTAAACATCATGAATCGGACATCAACAATTAACGTGCATGCAACGCACATAGACATAGTTATATATTTTTACGTAATTTAAACGTGTTTTAGAATACACAAAGTGTTTTGCGTTTGGTAGACATCTTGAGTGATTAGTCCATATATATATATATACATATAACGTAGTCTCAAATAATTAATGTTCCCTAGCTATTACACAATGTTGTTAAACTCGAAGAACAAGTTATATATGGTAGGAAAAACAACTCGCTCGAGTTGCCACAATCGTAATAATAAAAGGCGAGATTGTGTGAATTAAACGTAAGACCTCGATTTCGATTATTCGATGTATCGAAATTGCTCGGGCCACTGAGATATTTAGGTCGATTACACTAAAGTCACGTGAAAATAGTTAGGCTCGCATGACAAAAAAGGTTGGGAAAACAAAGTATAAAGTGTGTGTTAAACTAAGCATGTACGAATTGTATAATGTAATACAAGTGGGCTGCGGTCAAGAAGTTTCCAACGAAGATGGTAACTGTGTTTGATGTAGAAAAACATATAATAAAATGAAAAGTTGGAAGAGTTAGACTTGGGCATGAAATGACCACGAGAGCTTTGTGATTGGCCATCCAAGCGTTGAGCCACGTGTCCTTGATATTCTCTATAAAGAAAGAAAAAGAGAATCAAAAATTTGTTTGGTGGTGCACGTGGCATACAAAATGGCCCCGTGTTTCCCGTTCTCCCTACTTCACGCCTTACACCATATTTTATTCCCAAATCAACGTACACAAAACCCCTGAATTACGCCTTAATTTGCTCACATTAACTTTTATAATACAAAAATTAACCTCTAAAACTCAAAGTGAACGCACGCTAATCCTTGTATTTTATTCATTCTTTTTTTTTTTGATAAAAAAAGTTGATTAATTTCATACATTCGGTGTTTTGGCTAGTATACGTAGGTACGAGACAATCAAGTTATTACATATGAGCAGCCTCATTTGCTTACATACAAATCATATAAACTCTAAAAAAACTAAACTTCCAACATGGGAAGAAAAATAAACTTCCAACTATGAAAAAAAATCTTAGACTTCCAACAAAAAGAAGATTGAAAACTACTTATTTTAATAAGAAATATCAATAAAAAGTATCGATCCAATAGTCGCAGGTGCAAATCTACACACAAACGTAAATGAAGATGTAGAGTTGAAGGTTCAACTTGTGCCAATGTTGAATTTGATAACTATAACACGAAAGAAGATATTCATCGATATCAGATCTAATCAGATATGTTTTATTTGACAAATAAGAAGAAAGCGATATCATTAGAGCCACCATCGTTGATCAAAAGAGAAGAGTAGCGGTGGCTAAAAAAATTAATCGTTAAAAAGAGTAAACAAAATAACAAAGATTTTTTTAGGGTTTTGGAGGAGGCGTAATGACTTTTTTTTGTTTTTTTATAATGTTTATATTGGCTGCAAGGATGGCAGCATTTCATTGGTTCTTTGGAAGATTTCTAGCTAGATCCGTCGAATTAGATGGACTTGCACATGCTTGGTTTCTGCTTTGGTGTTTATGTTATTTCATTTGTTGTTGTCTCTCTTATTTTATATGTTTGTTTATTATTATATATGCGATGGGGATCGTTCCATTAATCAATTATAGTATTGATATGTAGTTGGTTAATTTGGATCTTCAATTAAAATACACAATGAACTATTTGAAGGTGAGGTAATCATTGACGTTAGCCTCTTAGCACATGCGATTATGGATTCACACGAGTTATCTTTGAGACTGTCGGGTTCAGACCATGCACACCCCCAAATTTTGAACCAAATCACGATTCGTGGTTAGTTCTAGGATGACTATGGTCGGAGATAAGGGGATAGTCCGACATCGACTACTTAAAAAGTAATATAAAACTTACAAAAAATCTATGTGGACTCTTTGAGTTAAAAAAGTAAGATATCTATAAAACTTATAATAATGAATTTAAATTGGAGTGGTTGTTTGAGTCCGGACTTTGGATTAACTACCCTAAAACTTATAAGTGTGGAGTACGAGGATTAACTCGAGCGGATGTAGCTTAGTGGTAAGGGCGATGACAAGGTTGTGTGGGTTATGTGCATAACCTCGGGTTCGATTCTTCACAACTGCCAAACGTTAGATCACTAGTGATTTGTTTCGCAATTCCAGAGTCCGTGGGACTAGTCAGACAAAGTGTATGGATACCCACGATTACTCAAAAAAAAAAAAAAAAAGTGTGGAGTGAACACTTCATCTTACCTTAACATTTTAGAGTGAACCCCACTTTCACACTTGTATCATCATACATAAAATTAGTTACCACACTCTCCTCACCTTGGATTGAGACTTATAATACAAAAATTGAACATGCATGGTATAAGAGTCTATATATGATTGTCTTAATAGCCCATTGTCCGATAGCCTTGTAGACATCTCTCTAGTCACAAATGTAGGTATTTCTAGCTCAATTCCCTTGTTAAAAAATGTAAGTTGTTCTCCTATTCCCAAACATATTTTACCTATTTTATCCTCATTAATGAATTAAAGCTTTGAAAGTTGGATTAATTTTTGTTTACTAGTGTATCAACAACAACAACATACCCTCATCCCAACTTACTTAGGATCGGCTACATAGATCAAATTTATTCACTGTGCTCGATTAAGTGCAATTGATTACTAGTGTATCAAGTTGGATCAATTTTGGTCAAGTTGGATTTCTCTCATTTCACTCAAAAAAAAAAAAAAAAAAACTATTAATAAAGGTAAGGGTAATTAATTTACAATTAAATCACTCCTTAATATTTACCTTTGCAAAGGGAGTACATAATTATTACTTGAGACCAAAGTGATGAATTGTACGTGGGACACATCAAAGTTCCTTCAAGTGTTGATTATTTCCTATTATACCATAATTTATTTTACTCTTTGACTCCAAGATTGAAAATCTGCAAAAGAATGAAAAAAAAAGAAGAAACATCAATTAATTAGCACTAAAAATAAACAATATATAATGTCTCTTATAATTGCTCCAGAGTAAGTACATGGAAAGTTGGAAATACATACTCGTTACGCAAGTAAGAATTTTTACAATGCAATAGCAAACGTGCATGTATTAAATGTGCCTCCAATCACACAAATCAACGAATCATGTGATTCGAGATGGTTTGACTACAAGTAAGAATATTTTGTTGTATTTAATTTGTTGCATTTGATGGCCAAATCATCATATCAACTACTCCTACTATATAATACTAGGAAAATACTAGCTAGAATGCCAATAAATAAGTCGGCCCACATGAACTATCCACAAGGCCTCGACCCGCGCGCACATGTTTATACATCGAGATCTGTATGTATCCGCATCCTGAGGTGGACACGTATGAGTCAAAAGCTCAATGTAACTTCCCGCGCGGCTTCTCAATTGTCATTCTAACTTTTTTTCCATAATACTGTACATGTCATGCATGCCAACCAAGTGGATCATGACTCACGTACTAATTTAATCGATATGGGATTACTAGAGCAAGAGGTCGATAGTTCGAGCCTCAAAGTGGCGAAAATGTTGTGATTTATTTCTTATCGACAAAAAAAAAAAAATGCAAGTAATTAATACTATACGTACATCATGATGAATTGATAAATTATTATATATAATAATTAATTACCTGGTTAATTATGGTGATGGTGTAGATGATTAATTAATTAGTAGCAAGAGCTCCAAACTTTGCGAGTGTTAAGGATGGACAAGACGAGGCCTTTAAGAGCTGCAAAGAAAGGGTTCCCAAAGTAGAGGTGCTCACCACGAATGAGTGCCAACTTCACAGCCACGTCCAAGAAACACCTCGCAACCTGTATCTGCTGCTTTAGCTTCTCCTCCTTAACCTCAATCATCTCCCCCTTGAGCCCACTGATCATGACTAACTCTCCGCCGCCGCATTATTATCCGACGATGACTCCGACGTCCTCTCGCCGCGGATTCTTGACTCTAAATTCCTTTCCCTCCGCAACGTCTCTACTAAAGATATGGATTTCAACCCCAAGGAGCCAACGAACCCTGCGAGCTCGGCGTAGTTGCTAAGTTTGTCCAACTTGTTAAATGTTCCTCCTGTTACGTACAATTATATTAATTTATTATAATTTGAATATAATTATACATATATATAGTTGTATGAGTAGCTAGGATCTGTATATATATATTATGTTTGTATTGATTAAGAAAGATTAGTAATTAATTAATTAATTAATTAAGTTGAATTAAATTTAATTGAGTAGGATCTATATAATTATACAATATACATACAGATTTTTTGATATAATTATACAATATACATACTAGCTAGCTACGTACATATATAAAGGTGCAAAAAGCTACATCTTCTTAACAAAAAAAAAAGCTACTTTTTTATATTAAATTCTGCTCATGTATCGAGCCATAAATAATTGATGAAATTTTTATTTATTTTTTAAAAAACCAGCAACTTTCTTATCAAAAAAGAAAAAAAAAAAAACTAATAGCAAGTTGGTGTTTGAAAAGCACATATTGTTAATGTAACTTACATATTCACGTTCGGTTACAAAATAGATGAGTGACTTGATTAGCGCATGACTTCAAGTGTGTCAATATTAATTTTAGCATGGTTCCTATTGTCAAATAGTACTGTATATATAGTGAGAACAATTGGGTTAATGTTGTGCCTATTAAATTTACCTAACAAAATACTACTCCCACCTTTCTATTTAAGTGTCATTTTAAGGTTGTTCATAGTTTTTAAAAAAGTCATTTAATTATCTTGAATGAAGAAAAAGTGACAATTAAATGACTAAATCATCATTTATCTCTTCTAACCCCACCACTTTTACATATATACACTAGTCACTAAATTAATTTTTTGGTCTTTAATAGATGTTTTAATGGGTGTTATTAAATAACACCTTATTGATAGGGGTTTTAAAATACCTCTATGTAATATATGTATTAAAAATTAAAACATAACACATTATCACAAGGCATATTTGATAACACTCATTTTAATGGGAGTTTTAAAACTTCTATTAAAAACCAAAAATGTTCTAGTAAGTTATTAATTTGTAATTAATAAATTTTCTTTTTCTTTGAATAAGAGTCAATTGAGTAATTAATATGTATTGAAAATCAAAAAATCTATTTATCGATCAAAGATGTTAACAACTTAAGATATATCGTGAAATATTTCAAATGGGTTTAGTGACTTTTCGAGTATTTGGAAATATTTCAAAGGGTAGTGCTATTTGGACTTAAGAGTCCGGACTAAAAACTTTTTTTAATTTCAAATACACCATCGAGCAATTAATGAAGCAACTATATATAATCACTTTAAAATTTTTTGATACCCTACAAAAATTATAAAAATCTTCATATTTGAATCCAAATAGATTTATTGTATTTCAAAATGGTTGGAAAGCCATTTAGAGTATGTATTATACCACCTTAATTTCATAATTAATGTGGCTTTATTGCATTTGACTCTGTTGAATCAACATACCTATTTAATTAGGCTTCAAAAAAAAAGTTGATAATTAATAATTAAATTACATCACCTCCATCATCACTAATCAAACCCGTTTTCTCCAACCAAAGGAACTGTTCGAGGAAGTGATGCAGGCCTGACCCTCCATGAGCCATTAAGTTCAATGCCATCAAGTCTTGGTTGGAACCAAATTCAAGTTTCCTCAACTCGTTTAAGTCTTCAATGAATTTGCCCAAGTGAAGGGCTTGCTTGGTGAGTCTAAGGCTTTCATGAAACCTTTCGAGGCGACTAGGAGACAAGTGTTGCTGTTGTTGATGATGGCGATGAGATGTAGAGAGAATGACCCTTGAAGCGTACATCGCGATGGAGAGACAGTTTTCGAGGCCGTCTCTCTTCTCGAGGAACGCAACGGCATGATCCATGTAGTCTTTGTTCTTGGTTCTTATGTTGATCATATCATTAGAAATACTACTCTGATCATTTGCTTGCTTTCGTTGAGATTCCATGATGAGAACTTCTTTGGATGAAAAATCCATGATCGATAAGAATTTTGTTACATTAACAAATGTATATACATAGATGATCTATATATATGCGCATATATATATACATATTGATATGTGTAACGAAATTACCTTAGTAGACATATATATAGGACTTTAGAAATGTCAGAATGTTCTACGGCGATGTGATGTGCCACGTGGAGTTATGGATATTATTGGCCGTTGATGAGGGAGGGCTAGATTGTTAAAAGTTGTAATTTGGTTGAAAATTTTGTTGGAAGAGGAGAGAGGATCTAGGGGAGGAGTGTCAAGTGTGTAATGCTTTTCTTGCATGCCATTGAAAAGGATAGAAATGTCGAATATCAAATATCAAGAGAAGTGCTAGAATGACAACGGGTTCGTCACCCATCGGGCCTTTGAGAAGTCCATGCACGCTTCGGGATCAACACACAGATCTCGATGCATAACAAGCATGTCGAAACCGCATGATGACTGATCATATGAGCCGATGTAACTTTTGATGTGACATACTTGTCATTCTAGTCTTTTCTAATATCAAAATGTAGATTAGTCAATATAATTAGCGTGTCAAATAAGGAAACAACTTTATAATACCTTCACTTCTAGGAAGGACCAACAACATTCTCAAAGAAAAGGAGATATGGTGTTAAGGGGAAAGCATATTATATTAGCGTCCTTGTCTTGTAAACATGGGGATGGTATGTTATTCTTTTGTATAGAATCAAGTTTTACAAACATGGTTTTGTTTTTCCTTGCTTATTAAAGCTGTGATTGAAAAGCTTTTACACGGTTAAAATCCCACATTAGTCATCCAGATTGAGATCCTAATTAAATGACCTCCTAACGCATCCAACTTGAATTTAGAATAGAATTAGAGAGGGAGAGGGAATAAGAAATTGAGGTAAAAGAGATCAGTGATGAAAAACTGGTGTAATTCATTTCTCGCCTTTTTTTGCTAGATATCTTCCTATTCTTCTTAGTTCTTACACGCTTATATAGGTGCCTTTACGATCATTCGTATCACAACTAATTGGGTGACTAATGGTTTGGTATGAGATTTGAAAGTAAGTGGTCATGAGTTAGAACTTCGTGGGGACAAAGTTATTTATTTCTTATCAAAAAAATGATCATTCGTATCACAATATCTATCAAGAAAGTCCTATAACAACATGACATGCAACAAATTCTTGAATCCTTGTAGATCAATAATCTCAGCATTAGTAACTACAGAACCATTCATGACAAGAGAAGAAAGTCGAGAAAATCAATGTTTTCCACACAAATTGTAGGATCCACCAGTAGCCAAAATTTCCATATTTGAGTACACAAGTGCAAGGGAGAGTTGAAAAGTCCAACCAAACTAAACAAATTCAATAATTTCATAGCCCTCATAGCATGAAGAGTTCTCATCAAATAATTTGTTTCTCTACTACACAGCAACCAAATAACTTGTATTACAAAAGCAGGCATTGCCCAATAGCTCAGCTTCCAATAACATGACATAGTTTACAGCCCAGACCAAAAAGAGGAACAAAAGGGAGGGGGGAATGAAGTCTTCCACATAGCAATGGCACAAGGAGCCCCCACTGTGCTGTTTAGTGAGCTCGTCGGAAAACCATTGCGAGCCTTGTGCAAAAGTTGCGCAAAAAAGGGGCAGCAGAAAACAAAGAGGTTTCTTTGTGCCCTCGGGAAAGGAATAAACCATGAATTTCTTTTTGTTTCGTACATAGTAACAAAAGAATTAATAACTTGACAAACAAGAATTGAAATCATAGAACAAATATCACCACCTATCTACCCAAAAGAAAGTAAAGAGGAAGGGGAAAGAATCTAATGACTATTTCTATCTTTAAAAAAGAAGCTTAAAGTAAAGGTGATTCATGCCTTGCAAAACAAGGCGTCGGGAGGACCGAAAGTGGCAAAATGTCTGAAGATCTGCTTATATGACAAACACAGCTTGATCATGCTTAAGCCACAAAAACTAGGAATATGTACATAATGAAACATGACTGCAGAGAAGAAGAAAGCATTGCATCTGTTAGGTTTATTTACTCAAATAAAATTTGACACAAATCAATTTTGCCGCTTGAATGCCAATCAAGATTGCCGTATGCATTTATACCAATTAATTAGAGCAAAAATTATAAAGAAACATCCAGATTCCAGTGTGAGAATAATCATTCTGTATCAACAGCTTTGCTGATTTATCACGTCGACAGTTTATTAAAATGTAGGTTTTTCTGCAGTGTTATACTTGTTTTAGTATGCTTAATGAGAGAGGTGACACAAAACTCAACCATGAGAAATAATCAAGGAAGACATAAAAGCAAATGTTAGTGACTTTTTAGTTCTGAAATGTGAAAAAATGAAGTATCAATAAGTTCAAAAGTTGAGTCTAGAAGGCATGTCTTACAGACAGAAAATGTACAAACCTTACTCCCATCCACCAATGATCATCAAGAATTGATTATAAGAGATAACGTAATCACATAGGTCGGCTTAAGTCCAAAGCTCAAACACATAAAATCAGAAATATTGGCATTTGGATCGATTAAGTACCGTCTGATCCCCCTTGAAAACAATATTTTGTGCAATGAGAAATCAATGTGACTTCTCAAGACAAGCCCATTAACAGCGAGAAAGCAAGAATAAGCTACTATTTAAAACCAAAAAATAAAAAAAATAAAAAAAAATTGAATGATACGACGTATTATCATTCAGGGGCGGAGCCACATACATGGTCACCCTAGGCTGTAGCCGAGGGCAGCCTTGTATGCATGTAGTTGAAAATATCTAGGTTAGCCCAACTCTTAAATTAATATATAGGCTACTCTTGGTTTAGCTCAGAAGAGCTTGAAATCCTAGCTCTGCACTCATTTTGTTCGAAAGGTTTTTTTTTTTTTTTTTTTTTAATGAAGTCGGATCCATGCTTCCAAAATGAAGAGGAAACAAACACTAACCATATTGAAAGTTGCAAGTAACACCATTTCGTGATTTCACCTTATTTTGCAAACACAATCAGTAAATTTAGAAACTGAAAATCTGTCTATCCAACTATGCCAATTCAAAAGTGACACTCAATTCCAAAAACACAGTTATTCTCAATTAGCACCAATGCAAAAGTTTAATCTAAACAAACAACATAAACATTGCGCCATTGCGAAAATGCAGCTCATGCTAATACACTTTATCATCAAGAATATGAATTACATTCTAACCAACCTATAAATTGTTCAATTTCTTGTTCATTCAATGGGATTGATTTCAGTAACAATCTCCCTGTATAATCTTATTAATCACACTCAATTCCATAACATTCTCAAATCACCATACCTCAAGCTTTGCAAGAAACCCAAATCTTGTGAGCGCTAATCAGCGCCGATAACAGCCCTGCCGACGACAGCAACAGCGGGCTCGTAAGCGGCCCCTTCCCATCCCTAACATCCGCAAACGCCATCAACCAGTCCGCCCAATCCTGCACGATCGAAAGCCTCTTCATCATCTCCTTCTCCTCCAACTCCTCCAACTCCTTCATGTTCGATACCCTCACATTCTCATCGCTCACAGACCTCAACCTCTCCTTCTCCTCACCAATCTCACTCAAATCCATCCACTTCACAGAAATGCTTCCAACATAACCGACAAATTCGCACCAAGCACCGATCTTTGAAAACCTAGACGAATGTTTACCATCAATTAGTCCGGCTTTCGACAGCCAAACGAACTGCTCAACGAAGTAGTACAAACCCTCGCCGCCGCTCGCGACCGACGCCATGAAATCTCTCTTGCTCTTCAACTCCGACGATTTCTTCAACGCGTTGAAGCTTTGCAAGAACTTGCCTAGTCTTAGGGCTTTTCTTGTCACTCCGACGCTCGATTCGAAGCTCTTGAGTTTCGAATTCAACGGTTGGGATTCGAAGAGAGAGGAGGCGATGATGATCTTTGACGCGTATCTCGAGATCTTCAGCAGCTTGTCCACGCCGTCTCTTTTGGCGAGATAGGCCTCGATGCGGTCCGAGATCTCGCGATCGCCTCCGATGGGGACGTACTGCGCCGTGATTTGCTCGGTAGCGTCCATTAATGGAAGTGTTCGTTTTGCACGGAAGCTTGAAATGGGCGCCCATGGGGTTTATATAGTATCTGAGTTGTGTAATTACGTGTATAGCCTTTGGGTTGTGGTCTCCGTAATGTGAAGCGCACCTACGTTGTTGCCACGTGTGGTGTAGAGTCAATCGTGACCGTTGATGAGAGATGCTGAGATTGTAAGTTTGGAATCTTGAGGCGTCTGGGCTTTTCGGTTATGAAAGGGAGACATCACATGCAGAGATGGCGTGGGAAGTTGTGCCAAGTGCCACGTCAACAACGACAACAACAAAATATTTTCCCACCAAAAAAAATCGAAGTAACCCACTTTAGTCAGCGATGGATAAGACGCAACGTGGTACACTTAATGAGATGCGCATCGAGGTGCATTTTATGATAATTAATTGAGACGATATCCAAAGTAAATTATTATAGTATGTACTAAAAAAAAAGAGTACTCTTAAATCAGTAGAAGACGACGATATATATAAATCAAACTCTTTCATCGCTCGTTGAATTTTTTCGATTTTTATTGAGTTAAGTTTTTTAATAGGTGCATTTGTAGGTTGTTTTTGGAGATGCCGAATAACAACAATCACCATTTCCTAATCTTTGTGTTTAGATTTTACTCTTTTTTTTTTTTTTTTTTTCAATTTTCGCATCTTTTAATATTGATTTACATCAAAGATGAATTAGGCCATCATCACGACTATTATCTTCTTTCTCGAAGAATAAGTTTCTTTAGTGAAAGTGAAAATGATCAATGCATCTGTCAATTAAAGTGGTTAATTTATTCTCCTTGTCTCTCTGAGCAAATCAATACTTGTTGATTGTCTAAAACGTTTTGCTTCTATATAGTTGAAGTAATTAAGTTTTGAACTATTATTGGTTTCGACTTTTTCAATTTTAGTTCCTTCAACAAATTTTAAGGTACAATTGAGATTTATAAGAGTATGTCTCGGATCGAAAAATTAAGAACTTTAAGCCTAATATCTTATAGTTGCACAAGTGAAAAACTAGTAGGTCTCAAATGTTATATCAAAGTAAAGATTGGTATCGAAGGTCCTAGTTGTGCTTTCATATAAAGCTCAAATTTACTATTTCTAGCATATTGTTTTATCTTCTTACCCAAATCTATTCATAGGAATACTCGAAATCAAAATAATTTTGGTTTATTCCTTTTAGAAATATCTATTAATGCAAGCCTCTCTCTACTGTCTAGTTTCCTGTTCAATAAGATCTTTCACTAGGATAGAACATTCTTCCTTTAACATTGATACTATCCTCTTCCCATTAATTTCCACTCTTTTATTTAACAACAACAACAACAACATAACTCGCCTAAGTTCCAAATTAATTGGGTCAGTTACGTGGATATCAAACTCTTTCATTGAATTCGATTAATATAGTGCAATCCAATCTTCTATCAAAGTGAATTCCTATTAGAAATTTCAAATTTCAAATTTCAAATTTCAATTTGTAGCCAAAAAAAAAAAAACAAATTTTATGCATATCAAAAATTTGAAATTTTCGTCAAAGTGAATTCCTATTAGAAACAACCTTGCCTATTACTAAATCTATTAGGACTTGAAGGAGTAATCTTACTCTTGCATTTTAACCAAAAAAAAAAAACCGTGCTTCATTATTTCCTGGCACATAAATTAAGTTGAGATTAAAAGAACATTTAAAAATTAATTTCACACTGATTTTTTTTTAATAATTACAACTTCACACTAAGCAAATATATTTGGATCTCATTAGTATCGATATTCTCTCCACCTAGCCACCTTACTACTTATATGTGTGAAGTTTTACTTTAAAAGCCTTTGGTACTATATGAAGAGAAATCTCACACTTATATACTTTACGAAGTCACAAGTTGTAACGGCTTAAATTTAATTCACCGTTATTAATGACATGGTTACAAACGTGGCTGACAACTCAGATGCTCGTGGGACCTGCAGCTAGGATAATGCGCGTCTGGAACTAAGTAAATAGTTATTTTTATATGTAGATTTGTTTAATTTGCGAGCTAGGTTTACGTTAAAATAGATTAAATGGCATTGTAATGTGTGTAATTATAGTTCATTTGACGTGTGAGACTGTGTGGTAAGTATTTGTCTCGATATGCGTGTTGACGGGGTACCAAGTAGATTAAAAGACTAAATACAAGGACGGGGGAAATAATCGTACACAATAAATGAATAAAATGAGGTAGATAGTAAAATGTAATGTATATTTGGTGGTTAGGGTCATGGTAGTACGCGTATGTCGCGGTTCGGGATGCGAAACCGCGCGTTGGAAGACCCAAAATATCACTTTTTGGGTTAAAGATAAGGGCTTGGTGCCATTGGTGTCACAATTGGAGTCATTAGAGGGTGAATAATGGAGCAAATGGTGCTCATTGGATTGCCTTGAGATGCACAAGTGAGGAGAGATGCAAATTGACTATAAAAAGTCAATATGACTTTCATTCCACCACCTTTTCTCTCTCCTTATCTCAAAATCCGAAAATTAAAGAGAAGAAACGAGAGTTTTGGAGTTGGAAAATTGATCAATTGAGGAGTTTGGAGTGGGAGATTCATCAAAGCAAGGTGAGATTCACAACTACCTCAACTTCCTTTATGTTTTGATACAAATTTTTGACGTATTGGTGTGAATTCATTATGAATTGTTAGATGGTTGTTAAGTAGTTGTTTTGATGGGTGCTAAGTGCATGAAGTTAAGTTATTGTTGTTGTTGTAGTGGTTGTTGTTGTTGGTGGTGTTTAGAAACCACAATTTTCAGCAAAAATGCTGTCAAGAACGCGATTAGCGCACTAATGTTCTTCCTGACGAAGAACATGTAGCTGACCGTGCTAAATCTTGCAGTTTTACACTATTTTTCTAAGTAACATAAAATAAATCCATTTGACTAAAACATCACTTATAAATGGAAATAGGATATTTCGGGCGATAATTTGGATATTAAGGATTCGGCGGAGTCGGACCGGGGGTTAGTTATCGAGACACGGAGTGCGGTTTGAGTGTGTACGTAGTGTCTCAACTGAAATTACTTGAGCAATATTTATTTTTGTTTTTGAATTCATATTTGTATTTCAATACTCTATTCTTGGTTTGGTTTAAATGGACGAACGTTGAAGCTCTCCCTCTGTGTCGCTTCTGTATGTATGTCCATTAGGCCATAACACGTGAGTCAGGGATCTCGGTGAATAGGTCGACCTAAGAGTCGCGTCAAGGCACGTGTGGGTGCGTAGTAGGTTCCACGCCGACCACCTAATGGATCTAAATACTGGTCTTGTTTGAGTGTTACTCGCCAGCAGTAGTCTGTGGGGAGTTCAAGTATGGCGCTAGTCTGACCTCTAGGAATGCACTTTGAGCTTGCAGTATTACTTATCCATGCAATGATCACAGTTACATGTATTTATTTCCGCATGTTTATTTAATAGTTTTCTTTAAATTCTAGTATTTACTTTCAGTATTGCTCACTTAATTTCTTTGGGAATAGTCACTCTGGACTCGTCACCTACCTTTTTGTGATGGCTTGAGTACA
The DNA here is from genome assembly GCA_039657365.1 of Stephania yunnanensis. Lineage (NCBI taxonomy): Eukaryota > Viridiplantae > Streptophyta > Magnoliopsida > Ranunculales > Menispermaceae > Stephania > Stephania yunnanensis. The sequence continues at coordinate 61,295,274 of CM077585.1, forward strand.
AATCCTAGTACGAGCAGTGGCAAGGGCAAGCTACTGGAATACTTGTTGATTCGAGATATTGAGTCAAACTTGTACATTTGTATTATACATATCTTGTTTTATTTTGGGGATTTGAGAAATGTGAAAAGTTGTTGGACTCTATATTGTTGATATTTTCGAGATCTTTGAGGTTTATATCTGATATATGTTGTTATATAAGTTTTTCACACTAAGTATCAGAGTTAAATGATGACATAATGTTTCATATTTTAGATTGTCATGATAAAGACTTTCGATGTGATTTATTATGGTTTAAAATGATATTATATAAGCAGATGATTTGAGTTCAATAACAATTTAAACAATAAGTTATTGTTCATTGAGATTAATAATAATAAAATGGTGGATGAGATGACATGTGGGACACAAATGGCACTGGTAGGTCAAGGTTGTAGGCCCGCATTAGTCCCCGTGGGGGTCCATTTGAAAATGGGCCGCTACACAAGTAATCGATGTGAGACTATATTTTAGTCTACAAATCCCCAATCAAAAGCCTATTAGACCAGACAAGCCGCGTAACTACTAGGATTCATAATGGACTTGAATTATTCAATCAATATCCACGATGAACTTAGATTAAATACCGACTAAAGTTATACTCCCTCCGATCATCTATATAAGTTGTTATAGCAAAAAATTCTTGTTCAAAATTATAAGTCGTTTTTTGAAATTCAAGAGTGTATTTATTGCATTTTTACCAATTTTACCTTTATACGATTCAAACATTTATAATTATTCAATTTTTCAATTTATTTAATGTGAAAAAAGATATATATAAATTACACTCATGATTAAAACTACTTTAATTCTTGTATCCTTACCTTAAACGACTTATATAAATGACGAGAAGGAGTATCATTTATTTTGCATTTTAAGGAGTACTATTTTATTAGCATTAATGTTCCTTAAATTCATCTAATCATCCCATTATCCCTAACATACCCCTAACTCATGGACTAATTATTAGTATATATGAGCTTATGGGATTGGCGACCTTCCAAGGACGGGGGTAAAACAGTCCAATAAAAGTAACAAAAAGGATCGCGTTGAGTCAAACTGCATTCGAGTGTGAGAGAGTTCGTCGCTTCTCTACTTCTTTTCAATTCCGCGAACGCACGCACACACACACACGCTCGATCGACAACGGAGATGGAAGATCCGCTCGACCTTCTGAGGCCTCTGATGGCCTCGCACGATCCGCATCTCGATGCGCTCATCGTCCCATCCGAGGACTATCACCAGGTCATCATCAATCCACGCTTCACCCACTCTGATCTCTTCGATTCGATTCGATTGAAGTTTTTGAATTTCTCGCTCAGTTTCTAGGGTTTGCAGTTGTTTCTTAGAATTCGATTCGAATGATGATTGAAATCTTGGTTTTTCGTCGATGTTTGTTGGTTTTAATGGATAATTAGTGTTTTTGTTTTACTGATTTGATTTGGTGGTTTTGATTCAGAGCGAGTATGTGTCGACAAGGGATAAGAGGCGCGAATTCGTCTCTGGATTCACTGGGAGCGCTGGTGAGTGTCATTCTTTGAATACAAGTTTCTACTTGAAAAAGATCATATTTTGGAGTTGCTCAAGTAATACTGAATCGAAAAATTGAAGCTTTTGCGAGTTACTGAGAAAAATTAAGTCTTTTGATCCATACAATGCCTGGCAAAGCCTTGGAGATTGAATGGGATCAAGTAGTTGTTGTAGCAAACGAGGATTTTAGCATTCAATGATGATTTACATGGGGCAAGTACTTCGTGCAAGGAATTGGTTGAAGTGGTTGTCTGAGGGCTGATAAGTCGACCTCAATCCCTTTTATTTCAGTTATTAAGAAGCAGAAAGATCGAAAACATTAGCGTGGAACAAAGTCATGATTTTTCAAATGCTTTCAATCTTTGAAGTTGTTTAGTTGAATTTGCATTTTGGAATTAGCACACAGATTTGCAGTGGACTAGTGATCAATTGAATTGGTGTTGAGGGCCGTTCTGTAAATTTCAGCAAATGTACTTGCAGCTTTTGTGAGTAATAATGTTTTAATGTCAAGAGTTCAATTTTAAACTTGTGAGAGGTGTAAGAACATATCGATATTATTAATCAAGATCATAATTTGGTGTATCGAGAAGTTTGTCATTAGGAGTTTGTGACGAATTTCAAGGGATAAGTAAATGATCTTCACCGGTATAAAAGCTACTTCGAAAATCTAAATTTTTGAAAGAATCATTTATGTACCGACTACTTTTTTCCGTTTAAATTATGCACTACATCATTTAGTTCCAATGAGTTTTTTTTTTCCTTCTCAGGATTGGCTCTTGTAACAACAAGTGATGCACGTCTGTGGACTGATGGGCGATACTTCTTGCAGGCAACTCAACAGTTGAGCGACCGTTGGAAGCTCATGCGCATTGGAGAAGATCCGGCCCTAGAGATATGGATATCAGAGGTGTGCCTTTGTTTACACTTGTAGAGAAACTTGTTTTCAAGATAAATAGTCTGAGGTCCCGGTCTCCTGCATGCTATTCAGAGTTTGGCACGATAGATGGCTTTACTCACTGGTTTAAACTTAAGAGCTAATGCTCAAACAGCCAAATCTAGATATCGCCTTTGTAATCCAATTGTTTCTAATACACCATCTAGTGCATGTTGCTTGTTGTTATCAGGATTACTTTAGGCATTAAAACTGTGAAATAACTATTCATGAGAATTAAGATGGTAGACATTACTTCACACGTATACGTATGTGTGCATTTATAAATTGATCTGTTTTCTTCTTTTTTTTTTGAATTTATTATAAGCTTTTGATAAAAGATTTTGTGTTGGATGTTGGCTGTCATGCTTCTTTAGAATCTGCCGGCTGATGCTACCATTGCAGTGGATCCTTGGTGTGTTTCTGTGGATACTGCTCAAAGATGGGAGCGTGCTTTTGAAAAAAAACAGCAAAGACTGATTCAGTTATCCAGAAACTTGGTAGACGAGGTTTGGAAGAGTCGACCACCACCAGAAATTAACCCTGTCATTGTGCAGCCATTAGAATTCGCGGGTTGTTCAGTGGCAGAAAAGTTGAAGAACCTGAGGGACAAGCTTTTTCAGGAAGAAGCTCGTGGTATCATTATTACTGCTCTTGATGAGGTATTTTCAGCATCTCTTACCTGAATTTTTTCATACTTAGCTCTTGCATTCTTGAATTTGAAGACCTTTCTTGGATCATTCTACATACTTTTGCTGAACTTGCAGGTCGCTTGGTTGTACAATGTTCGAGGAAACGATGTTTCTTATTGTCCTGTGGTTCATGCATTTGCTATAGTTACATCAGAATCGGCTTTCTTTTATGTGGACCTGAAAAAGATTTCTGCTGAGGTCAGTTTCTTAACAAATTTTGCTTTTGGTAATAATGATTTTTTTTTGGAAAGGCAAAAGCATGTTTAGGTCCAGTTTGACGTGTATTTATTGGTTCTATTATTCCAGTTTCTATTCACCAATCTTACTTTGACTGATCCCTCATTTCTCTCTGATTTCTCAGTTGTTCCTGGGATTACACATGTAAGCTTTCAGTGTATCCTGGTTCCTGGATCTTAGATTCTTTTTTTTTTTTTTTTTGAAGAGTGGATCCTAGGTTCTTTAGATTCTTAAAAGTGTATCCGTGGAGTCCTCACCTCAGTTTGTTGAATGTGGTTGAATAATCATCTCTTGCTTTCATTTGCTTAAAAAACTGTTATATCAATGACTGGCACTGCTGCCAATGGTTGACTCTTGGGTCACTTAGAAATAAAATATTTGATGATTAAGACTGGGCTACACTACAGTCTCTCACTGACAATTAAGATAACAAAGTGGTGCATTGAGAATTCTGAAAGGTTGATTGGTTTTGTGCATTTGGGATGTTTAAACTTGTGTAGATAAATGCCCGGCATTTAAAAAAAAAACTGGTGTTTTGTTATGATCGTTGTGTCCCAATCTTCAGGTTGGACTAATCTATGGCAGTAAATTGGGTACTATACACCACGATCTAGGAGAACTGATCTACTTAGCATTATAGGATTACTAATTGCGGAATGACTTGAACACATACCACAAGGATGTGGACAAGATTTTTTTCATGGGTGTAAATATGTTATCGTGTTTAATTTTATCTTACTAATTTCCTTGTGTAACCTTGAAAGTTGTTTTTCAGATGGGTAATCATTTCCTGTTCTCTTCAGTACATCCACTGTCTATATTGTCTCGAAGGACTACTATGACATGTCTACCCCCTTTTATTTACAGGTTTGTTTTATCATACACAGGTAGAATCTCACTTAAGGGAAAATGGAATCGAAGTCCGCGATTATGGTGCAGTAAACTCTGATGTTCTTTTGCTCGCATCTAATGAGCTGAACTCTACAATCAAAGGAACTCAAACTAAACAATTAAATGACGAGAAATGCGGTGCTATGGAGATAGATTTGAATAAAACTGGTGATGGTCAGGCAGGAGGAAAAATCACGATCTCATATGGGTTGACCCTGCTTCATGCTGCTATGCTCTCTACTCAAAACTCAACTCTAGTCAAGTTCTCCTACAGCAGTCACCTTTGGCCCTTGCAAAAGCTCTGAAGGTGTGGTTATATGTAACTAATTAATGGTCATCTGCCCAATCATAAATTATGAGTGCTTTGATATAATCATATAAGTCTAAAAATCACAATAGTTACAGTATTTCCATCTGGGGATATTTCCTATCTACTTGGCATGTTCGGAATGTTGTTGCTTCCAAGGACCCTTTACAAGTTACTTAATGAATTGATCATGACATAAATGGTATCATTTGCATAAGACATTAACCATTTCCATAAAGTGCAAATTCCATTATGAATGCTGAATCTTTCAACTTCCATTAAATACATGGTTATTCAAAGTCATTGCGATTATGAAAGGAACTAGTTTTATTTTCTAATCTGTTATCCGAGTCTCAAATATCTGCAGTATAAGATATTTGTATCTGATTATAGTTTTTCCCACTGATCAATTTTTTTGAAGTGTAGAACCCTGTTGAGTTAGATGGTCTAAGAAAGGCACATATACGGGACGGGGCAGCTGTTGTGCAATTTCTTGTTTGGCTGGATAAGCAGGTTGGTAGTCATAATTTTATGTTCCAAATTGTATATTATGTATTCATTTGGTGTAATAGTAGTTTAGCATTGATTTGCATCCTTTCTTTTCTTTCTGGGATAGGGTATGGTTATTGTGACGTTGATATGGTTAAGCTGGGTCCTAGGATGCTTATCTATATATAGAAGGGTTTCAAACCTGAATCCTGATAACTTTCTTTTTTAATTGTTTCAACTTAAACTGATGTTACTTCCTATTTTTGGCAATTCCATTTTCATGTGCTAATGACAGTTTCACATATCTGTTCACTGTACTTTCCTTTCTTGGTAAACTTGGGTGGCTCTTGTATTTGTACAAGTGATTTGAACTTAAACTTTAGTAAGTTTTTGTCCATAGTAGTTCTTACTTCGACCTGATGATTATAATGCTATAGTGATGTCTAGGACACCACGACATCTATGTCATTTCTGCTGATTGATATTTGAGTGCCTGTTTGGCATCACTTTGAAACCATTTGTGGTTCTTATCCTTTATTTTGTTTCATCTCTCAATATCCTTTATTTTATTTTGTATACTTTATCTTTTTATTTAGGAAATGAAAGCTTACCATGCACTATTCTTTGTTAAAGTTCCAATGTCGATTGTCCAATGAAAAAAAATGAAATTTTTACACATGCAAAGGCATTGTGATTTTTTTGCCTTTTATTGAACATGCATTGTGCATGCAATGTTTGTATTTATCATTGTGAAAATTTTCAGATGCAAGAGATTTATGGTGCGTCTGGTTACTTCTTGGATCGTGAGGGAGGGATCCATGGGAAGAAACATTTGTAAGTTTTGTTTGCTGGCCTTGATTTAGATTTATGGTAGACCATATGAACGATATGCTTAATACTGACATGTCCATTATCACAATCATATGCTCGATACGGGGCCTGTCAATACTTGTTAAGAATCTACTTAGTTAATTTTACACCCAATGTTATGGCAAGGAGTCATGGCCAAGCCATTTTCTCTATGTTGGCACTTCCTTTTTTATAATCCTAGAAATGTTGCAACTCCTGACTCCTGAGTTATGCTAGGCATGTTGTAGTTCTGGTTAAAACAGTTTCTTTCAATGTTTATGGCAGGAAAACCACGAAACTAAGTGAGGTTTCTGTAAGCGACAAGCTAGAGAGTTTCCGGGCGTCAAAAGAGGTTCTTATCTTATTATTTCACTTCCTATGCCATTACAAATTTAAATATTTTTAATCAGACTTGTGTATTGTGGTGTCTCAGGATGTTTAGTTGGCATTTGAGATATCCAATAAGTCATGGTTTCATCAATCAATGCCATATAAATTAAGAATTAGCATTTTAATGTAGATGGAAATCACCTCTTTCTCCATTTTGGAAGATGAGATTGATGTCGATGAAAGTGCTGTCAATACAAGGGTCTAATTAAATTATACTGGGCATTTACTTATCGTCTTTGTCTCTATTATAAATGTTGCTTTTGTAGCATCTTTCATGTTGAAAACTTGAAATGTAGTTTTAGTATCTTAAACATCCTGGATGGATGATACAAAGATGAATAACTCAAATTGCTTGAGGAGCTCTGAGGGAGTTGATGTTATATAGTTCTCCAATTGCTTGACTGACTTTTCCCTTTCGCCATTCATATTTGAAAAGACAGTTGAAGATTCAACTTTTGTTAGTTGAATAGAGATGATTGATTTTGAAGTATTTGAGCAATTATGATATGATTGGTGCTAATGTGATTCTATACCTACAAGAATATGGGGCTTCATAAACTTGCAATCTCCATTGTCGTTTTACGACAGCGTTTTTCCTATACTGATTCATAATAAATAAGCTCTGCAGTTATAGTGAACAGTAGAAAGTACATGTCTTCTAATTTTTTAAATTGCACAAATTTTGTGAAATTGCTTTTCAAGCTTGTGACACAATGTGCGTTTTATTTTCTGTAGACTGAAAGGTTTAGTTTTTAATTTTACCACAGATTATGTGCTTGTCGGAAGAATATTCCTTACCATATTGTCCTTTTTTGCAGCTGTTTAAAGGCTTAAGTTTTCCTACTATTTCATCTGTGGGGCCAAATGCAGCAATAATCCATTATCAGCCAGAGTCATCCACATGTTCGGAGCTAGATCCAGATAGCATTTATCTTTTTGACTCAGGAGCACAGGTTCAAACACATTCTTAAGTTTGGTTTTGCAAAAACTGTGACATGATGCTGTAAACATATATTCTTGAAATTCATCTGTCGCATTTTCGCAGCAATCGCTTCTTTCTTGATTTCCTCTACTAAAACTAATGTTTTGTTTTTGAAGTATCAAGATGGGACAACTGATATAACACGGACAGTTCATTTTGGCAAGCCTTCAGCACATGAGAAAGCATGCTATACAGCTGTAGGTGGCCTCCTGTGTATATCTTAATCTATATTTTCCAGTTTGATCTTAGCTTTGAGTAGTTGTCCTGCATAACTTTTGTAGTAGCCCATCTCTTTCTGTATCTCATGTAGTTTTGCAAGCTTCATATTGTCATACCAGTAGCATGCAATTTTATTATTGTCCTGTTATTTCTTAAATAGTTGGAGGGGGCTAACTTTGGTTGATTTGAATAATTGATATAGGTTCTGAAAGGCCACATTGCCTTGGATGCGGCAAGATTTCCTAATGGAACAAATGGTGTGTTTCTATTGTTACCTTCTCCAAGCTGTGAATCTTATTCACTTTCTTATGTGTTTTGGTGTTTGGCAAACCAGAAAGTGCAATTCCTTCCCTGGGATTAAGCTTAAGAACTGAAATGACCTTCTTTCCCCCTATCTGTTCAATTTATGTGAACTAAGCGAAGTAGCCTTGGTCAGGTCCTTGAAAGAGTCATTTAAACTGAAGTTTTTCTCTCTGACAGGGCATGCTCTTGACATTCTTGCTCGAGTTCCATTATGGAATATGGGTCTTGATTATCGACATGGCACTGGTCATGGAATTGGATCTTACCTGAATGTTCATGAAGGTTTGTCTGTTTTAACATACTGTCTCGAATTTCCTTCTTATATTTGTTTATTACTAGCACTAATTTTTTGTTTCATCAACGCTTTACAGGACCTCATTTAATAAGTTTCAGACCACATGCTCGAAATGTTGCGCTGCAAGCATCAATGACAGTAACAGATGGTTAGTGTTGTACTTTTGTCATTTATTTTTGCAGTTTTTGTACATTATTCCCAATCCGCAATGTTCTTTGCATGCTATATGTTACAACAATAAAGCCTCAATCTCACATTAGTTGGGGTGGCTACATGGATCAAGTAGTGGTTTTATCGAATTTCATAGAGAGCGACAAATGTTTTACCGTCGTTGTCAATAATGTAAAAAGTTCCTTAATAAACTTATTCCAACTGTTTTAAATTATTTGGGGCTGTATTTCCTTTTGGGAGGCGTTCGAAAATTGGAAAATATCTTGGCATATTAAAAAATCTAACTAACGTTTGCTTAAAAAACTCTGTTAAGATCTTGGTTGTCCTCTTGGAAGGCTAACAGATGCTTTTCTTAATTTTGTGCTCAGAGCCTGGTTACTATGAAGATGGGAACTTCGGTATTAGACTGGAAAATGTACTTGTAGTCAAGGATGCTGGAACAGAATTCAATTTTGGTGACAAGGGTTACTTATCATTTGAGCATATAACATGGGTAAGTCATTCTATTCAATGTTCTTGTTTGGTTTCTTGAATGTTTTGATGACTACTCTATTTGATGAGTCGGCATGACCTACCTTACTTGTCTACTCTGATGAGCCGATTGTGGTTGTTTGACCTCAACGAGAATTCCTGTTCCAATGCCTACCTCTAAAGCCTGCCGAATCATACTTAGACATGTAAAAACAACAATATCAAAAGTTGCTCTTTGTTTGTTCAAACTGAATGGTTTCATTTGTTAGTTCTCTAATTCTTTTCAGTTGATTTAATCAAATTCAATATATTGAAATATTCATATGCTTCCTGTTTCACTTCCTGCAATCAGGCCCCTTTGCTCCTTTTCCTTTTATTTTTATTTTTTCCTCTGCTCTGAAAGCGCAAGTGGTATTTATTTTGATTCCTAGATGGCATATTTCCGTTGATCGAACTCTTTTTTTTTTTTTTTTTTTTTTTTAATGGACGGCTTTATCTCCTCTGCAGGCACCTTACCAGAAAAAATTGTTGAACCTCAGCCTCTTGGCTCCAAATGAAATAGAATGGCTGAACTCATACCATTCTGAATGCAGAGATTTTTTGGCACCCTTCTTGGATGATGCCGAAATGGAATGGCTGAAGAAAGCAACAGAACCTATTGCCGTCAATTAGCCTCCTACGCTGTTTCCTCTACGCCGTAGCTAAGAGGCTTCTTAGAAATAATTTATTTCTATTTTATTATCATACTATTTATGTTATTTAAATGTTTATTACCCCTCATAATAATCTGTTGGTTAGATTAAGAATTGGAGACACTCTTAAAATTGGCCATCCCATTTGACAATATGAGATATAAAACTTCTTCAACATCAGAAAAAAAGCCTTCTCTTTTTATGAATGATTTGGTCATCTTGTTTTCCAGATTTCTTTAAACAACAGGTATCCTAGATAGAAGACATTCCAAGCGAGCCGTAGCTCGGGTTCGCAGAAACAAATTAAAGATTCTTTCGATTGAAGAAGACGCTGCGACATGTCTGTTATTCAAGCAGTCAGATGCATGGATGCTGTCAAAGCAATCCTACTGGCTACAGTCATGGTAATTGGTGAGCCCTTCTTAGATATTAGAATTTTTTATTTTTTTATTTTTTTAATCTTGCATGCGACTTGTTATGCACAGATGATTTGTGGCATTTAAGTTTTCAATAGTTGTATTTGAAAGTGTTGCAATGGTGCCCTTAGGACTTAGGAGTGTTAGTCGAGTGGTAAGTTAAAGTTTTGTTCTCTAACACACCGACCAAGGTAGACGTGTTGAGTTTGAAACCTACACACTCCTTTCTCCTTTCGATTTTTTCCTTGAGTTCTCTGGTAGGAGGCAACTTAGGACCCAACCCAAGGAATTAGTTGAGGTTGCCATCAGTCTAGTATCAGCGGTGGCTCGGGTACTCTCGGCTCTACAAAGAAGTGTTGTAATGGTCATTTATTTCATTAAGTTTTCACAAACTTTTGGTGGTGGTGCTTTTAGATGTGCGACGCGTTACAATGTGGCCAAGATGATTTGATGAATGAAAATCAAAGTGTAAACAAATTGGTGTGCCAACCTATGTTTAAGCATGCTGTTAGGCCATTGATCGAATCTCAATCTTTGCAAACAACCAAAACTGATTAAAAGGGAAGAGTGGTTTCAAAATGGGCTTTAAATAACCTCCAACAAACTGCATGCACTGCCATATTGCCAATGCCAACTCTATATATCATCAATGGCACCTCAATCTTCCCTGCCGTGCATTGTTCTTGAGCTAATAAGATCAGAAGAATGGAACCCGCGGCCATCGTCGCCTTCACCAGCGCCGTAATCGGGCAAATTAGCCTCATCACTGTCAGATATCGCCCGGCCTTCGACCTTGTTATTCGACTGGTGGAATGCCTTATGAATCCACGGCCCCTACCTCCCCAAGCCACCATTGCTGAGGAGATCAGCCATGCCATTGAAGAGAAGCTTCTTGATATATAACTAGATTTTATTATATGTAATAAAGGGATGCATAACATTATGGAGGTTGGTTTTCTATGACCAAAATAGTAGCACAAATCCTTGCTTTACTATTTATTATATTCATTCATCAAAAACTTGATGCTCGGTTTAATATATAGATTTGTTTTAGAAAAGGTTTAACACATAATTGCCTTTGTGACGCGAGTGTGCATGCATGATCGGAGGTTAGGATTTCTGTTGCAAAAAACAAATGTGACAATTACTAGAGTGAATACAAAAACTACCAACTTTGCCAATCCAATTATATTTATTTCATCGATAACACGCCAAATGACATGTATCCAAATATATATCAATTCTAAGTCAAATATAATAATCAAATACTAATAACTAAAGATTTACATCTTATCTCAATCATGAGTAGAGAATATTGATAAGCTAAAAAATGTACTTGTGTTTCTAATTTTTTAATTTTAATTACAATTTTAAATTTTGTTAATAAATTCTTAGAAATTAATTGAATGGCGTCTTAAAAAGTAGTATATATATATATATATATATATATATTTTTATATTTTAATTAAATAAGTTTATTTATAAGGATTTATTTAATTTAGAATAATTTATATTATTAATCGAAAGCAATTATAAATTTAGCAAATTAAGTTTTAATCATTTTTACTAAGCTTCTATTGGTTAAAAATTAAGAATTGAAAAGTTGCACACTTAAAAAAAAAAAAGAATGAAAATTTGCAAGCTAATATGTAAAGGTTTTTTTATTATTTCAATTTGAATATTTGTTTTTTATTTTGTAAATCTACGTAATAGAGGTTAAATTAATTAAATTTCTGCAAGCGAAAGGAAAAATATTTCTGCAAGCGAAAGAAAAAATGGAGATGCAGGGGATCGAACCCTGTACCTCTCGCATGCAAAGCGAGCGCTCTACCATTTGAGCTACATCCCCTTTTGTTTGAGTTTTAATTATTAGTTAATTCACTACAATGTTTTCTACATAACAACGCATTTAGTCTTTTAATTAGTAATAAAATAACCTTCGTATTTTATTTTATTTTTAAATTTAACGCCACATTTGGGCTAAGATTGAGACAAGTTTGAAAGTTTGAGATTTTTCGATAGCGTCAAAAGAAAAACAAAACAAAAAGCTTCTAAACAAGTGCATCACTTAGGGGCGCGCGACTTTAAAACGTGTGTTAATGTAACATTTTTTTAAAAAAAAAAATGCAGCAATCCTCTCGAGCTTTCCTTCAATTTTTTTTTATTATTAATTATGGGTAATAAGCACTTGTCTGATTATTCTCATGAGTTCAGCTGAGAATGCGGAAAGAGATCAATAGTGGCTCAACGTTTGGTGATTGTCGTGGAGCTTTACCTCAATTTTCAATCTCAAAACCCGTGATTTTTTTAATGCCTTAGAGCAGTATCGATCCATTTGTTCCCAATGTAGATAGAAGCCATATGTATTCATTCATCGCATTTATTAATGTCTCCAAATGGGTCTCGATCTCTTGTAGAAGAGATGCATGTTTGGTCACATTTCTCTACTGTTGCTTGCTTGCAGTACTATATATGTGAATCATGCGTAGTGGACCAACCACAAAATGTAAATGAGCTTTAACAAACACCAGAGAGAGTCATATGTAGATAGAGTCCATTAATATGGAGAGAAGATTTCTGTTGCTTGGCCCCTCTTGTCGTTCATTCATGCAATAGTAGTAGGGTTCTCATTGACCATAAATCTCTATTGAAACAACAATGCAATTCAATTATTATAATGATAAGATACATTTATATATATCAAGTTTATTTTAATTAAAATTAATACGAGTTTATAAACCATCAAGGAACGTTCATGAAGAGTATATATTTATTAGTTTTGAGTTGTAACGTGTACTATTCTTTATGTAGTATATATCTTTCATGTATACAATTTGTTAATATATAGACCAAATTAGGGGAAAATATTCCCAACCATGTGTATTCCGATTGGAATTTCAACACATTAGTCTGTCAATATCGATCTTATTATTTATTTTTTTCCATGTATACAACCATATCAATTCATTATATATATGTACTACTAAGCATGCCCATTATATAATTCACTAATTAGCTTTTTGATGTACGTGGTTGAACAAGTTATATATATCTAAGGCTCACGAATGTTTATTTGATTATTTAATTCACTTCGAAAACAGATCAAACATTGTCTTATGAAATAGTTAGAAGTAATTCATAAAGCCGCGAATCAAAAAAAATAATAAGCTTAAAAAGTAACGCAAATGTCGTCTAAGCGTAATGGTTACGACCTGCTAACTTAATTTGATATTACAAACTCGAATTTATGAAATAGTCAGGAGTAATATATGACACCACAAATCATAGAGAAGGTCTTAAAAGTAATCATGCATACATACATATATATGAGGGATATACATATAGTATTGTAGGTTCATTGAAGCAAGGGAAGAGTTAGCTAGGTAGAGATATTAAAAAAAGTTAGGTAACCAATAACATCAAGCGTGAAGAGAGGTCACATGGTCCAAAAAACACATATCACATGGGGGAGGGGGTCCCATGGTTGGGTTCGCCTTACAAATGCTGGGTTTGACCAACAAAACGCCACACCCAGAAAGCTCAGTTTCACAGATGGATAACAGTAACAGACCACTTCTCTCTCTCTCTCTCTCTGCATTCCCAGACAACCATGGCGTGCCTTGCATGCCCTCTCACTCTCTCCACCTTATATATTTATTATAGCTCTTCATTTATTTGCCATTATAGACACATATATTGATCTCTTATGTACATATATATGTGTGTCTGTGTTTTGTATTATTATTGCTTGTAATTGTAGTCCCCCCCCATTATGTCCACCCACACGTGTATTGTTTTCTTATGAAGAGAGACTGGTTTGTCCAAATTTATGACTAAGACATTCCAACCCCATTGAGTCATTTTTGGTGCACCAACGCCCTCCAAGGTCCTTAATGAACCAACTCTATCTCATGATATGTGATATGTTCGAGATTATATGATATTATCTCGTGACGTAGAGCCTTGACTAATTCGGACTCGAGCGTGAAACTACATTTATTTAGTTAAGGGACTCGGAGCTCCTTCCACTTGCGACTTTTTTTTTTTTTCGGCTAGCTCACAGTTGGAAGTGAGCATTGAAGAGGAATAGTACTGGGCAAAAGTAAGGTCGTTATAGCAAGGCACGGAGTGACCACATATAATTGCAAGAGAGCGCCACCAATAGAAAGATAGACTAAAAATGGTCCCAAATGTAATGCATAGAGAAATCATCAAAAGAAGACAAGTCTCAGAGGCACTGAAGTGGTTAGGAGGTCTGTAATCTATAAATCACACCCAACTGTGGATATGCTAAAACTACAATTCCAAACATACAATCATGTGGGACAAGATGGCCCATATATGAGCAACCAATTAGTGCTCATAATGCACCAAATAGGCTCACTAGCTATTGCACTACACTACACTACACTACACTACACATGACCTTTAATAACTTAACTGACCAATTGGCAGCCCCAGAGAGCCTCAGAAGCACCAGTTCTGCTGCACTCACACCACCCCATCAGATGAACCATCACTCGCAGTTGAAAGAACAAATTGGGAACTCCAGTCTTTCTTTTTTTTTTTTTTTTTTGAGTATTTTTTGGTCTTCGAACCGGCTCGACCCTCCCTATTATAACTCGACCCATGAGTTAGGAAGACTGGCTCACGCCCTCCCTATTATGATCCGACTAATCCCATGAGTTAAGAAGATACTCACCCCTCCCTATTATTGTTGCGACTAATCTCATGAGTTAGTAAGACTGGCTCACCCCCTCCCTATTATGATCCGACTAATCCCATGAGTTAAGAAGATGCTCCCTACCACTGCCGACGAAAAATAGTGCAGCTGCTGCAAAATCAATCCTATCACCTTTTTTACTAAAGCCCTACTTGGGGGCAATTGGGAACACAAGTTACACAAGTATTGAATGATTTTTCAATAAGAACAAAACAAGAGTAGATAAAGATGACCAAGTAGAATTGTAATGAAGAAGTGATAATGAAATGAAATTAGATAAACCTCTAATCAGAGTTTATAATCATATACAAACCCATCAACAATTACACCAAAGTGACTCATAAAACTGTATCAATTCCCTGGTCACGTCCCCTCTTCTATGAGACCTCAAGTCAAGAACTCATTCATTCATTCATTCAATCATACATGGGTAGTTTAGTTCTCAAGTTTTTGAATCAAACCTTCATTCAATTTCAATTCCTCCCAGAGAGAGATCCCAAGGAACAATCAAACAACACCTTCAAACCCTGAAAGGATGGATCAATGCATGAAAGAACACAAATTGGATCAATGAAAAAACACCTTCAGCACCTAGCGAGCCTTTCCACTGCCTAGAGTGAGCTCAAGATCCTCAACACCAATATCATGAATCCTCTCCCCTTCCCAAGCCATCACTCTCCCATTCTCAAACTCAAACTCACTCCCTCCTCTCCCATTGACATCCACCCTACAACTTTGTTGAACACTCTCCAACCCAGGTTTCATCAAATTAAACGTTGGCGAAGACGGCGCCGCCCCCGCCCCCGCCCCAACCGTCTGGAAGCTCACCCACCGCCCCGAGTCCACCGTCGACGCATCAGACTCATCGCATTCCGGTATCGTCGCGGGCGTAAAGGGGTGATGGCGCCTAGTAGGACTAGCCGGCGCCGACGCCGCGAAAAGGGGGTGCCTGAATGAGCCCCCGGATCCATTAGACAGTGACTCCCAATCAGGCTTCGGCTTGTTCGATCTAGAAGTTGGAGACGACAGCGGTGGAGTCACTGGAGCACTGTTTGAGATTCGAAGTGGGGGCAGAGATTGAGGAATCGACGCGAGATTGCGAAGGAAAGGGAGCAAATACGAAGAAGCGTTGGCATCCAACCGAGATGGGCTTGGGAAGGACGAGGAAGTCGGGCTGGCGTGATACGAAGGTACCGGACTTGGAAATGATGAAGAAGCTGGACTTGGTTGGTATGAAGAACAGGGGCTGATCACTGCAGATGCCACTCCGTTGTCGATCGGATTCGGCTTGAATCCCTGCAAATTAATCAAATCTTTCAAAAACCCATATGGATTGATCCACAAACTATAATGGGTAGTCCTCGGAATCATCTGAAGAGCACTTACATGATGATAGCATTTCAAAAACCCTTACAAATTGGTACAAAACAAAACAAAACAAAATGATCCATATATGTACTGATATGTAGGGATTCCTTCCGAATTAGGCAATAATTTCAAAAACCCTTATGCATTGATCGACGAAGAATAATGGGTAGTGGTCAGAATGATGCGAAGAGGAGGCATGTGAGAGAAAGTTAGTACCTTGCGATAGGTGGTGCCGTCGTCTTCGACGACCCAACCGGCTTCGGAGCAGAGGGCTTTGAGGACCTCGTTGTTGTCGCAGTGTTTGGGGAGCTTGTAGTTGCCGAAGGTGCGGAGGCCGGCGTAGATCTTGGCGGCGATGGCTCTCCTCCGCCTCTCTCTTCGCTTGTTGTTCTCTCTTTCTTTCCATGTGGGCATCCGACCTGATGGGCCGCCGCCGCAGCCGCCGCCGCCGGAGGTCATCTTGACACCGACCACCACCGCAGCAGCGCCTCCTCTCCGATTGGGTAGTCTCTGGTCGGTCACGAGGACTTGGTTGGCCACAGACGCTCACAACACGCACTTAACACACTCTCTCTTGCTTGCTTTTTGTGTGTAGAGAGAGAGCCAGAGAGAGAGAGAGAGCGCGCTTTATTGGAACTCCAAACTAAGATTCTCTTTTTATTATTATTAGAGGGTGTGGGAGGTAATTCGGCGGGAAATGGGAGGGCAGTTAGGGGAATGTGAGAAAATGGTGTAATGACGGCTTTAGCCCTTGCTCATTTGCTATTTTGCATGCCATATGCTCTAGCTTTCTGCATCGAACGCCTCGCATACGTACAAATGGGGAGCTCAGATGGTGGGCTCCACGTCCTTCTCCTTGTTTTTTTTATTAGAAAATGTTATAATGAACCTCCAAAGTGCAGTCACCCCTTGTGACGTAGCGTGTGAGCCAGCATCATTAGATTAGTTCGTATGCACATTGAAATACACACTTTGTATATTATACATAAAAATTACATTCATAATACCTACTCTTTTTGATCATGTATGTAAGTTTTTTAAGATAAAGATATAAGAATTAAGACACTCTTAATTACGATTAATTTACTTATATATCATTTGACATTAAATTAATTGAAGAATTATAAATATTTAAATTATATAAGGATAATATAAGTAAAAATGAAAGAAATACACTCTTGAATTTTAAAAAGAACTTACAATTTTGTGAAAAAATTTTTTTTGCTATGATGATTTATATAAATGATCAAAAAGAGTATTTTTATGTGGAGCTCGTACACCAAGTCAATTCGATTGTTACTTAAAGATGTCATCGTAACATCTTCCTTTTTATTTTATTATTATTATTATTATTATTATTATTATTATTATTATTATTATTATTATTATTATTATTATTATTATTATTATTATTATATAGCGCCTACTTAATGTAGAGTAGTTATGGTGACTAACTCAAGGTCTTGTGTTTTACAATAATTAAAGTTGAGTCTCATAAAATACACAATAAATAAGATCTTTAATTGATATTTAATCCAAATATGCTACTAATAAATCTTGATAGAATAATACATATTTTATTGGATCTTGATAGTAATGTAGATCCATTGAACATACTCATCGGGCTCACTAGGCTCTATAAGATTATTGTGACATATCTAAATTTTGAGGTTTATTACGAGGGGTTAAGTTTGTCCAATAAACATAAAACAACTTACAATTGCTTACAGTGAGTTTGTAATTGAGACAAAGTTGCTTCTTAATGTAGTATAGGTTATTCAGCTTGTAATAAAAAGATTAATATTTAGCAACAACAACACTAATTTATCTATGTGCGTGCATTTTCAAACCCTAAACAAATTGTCCGTCCATTCAATTTACTTCATCCTCACCTCTCTTCACACTTTGTAAATCCTCAATCGAATGATCACAAGTTCAACTTAATTGATCCATCGGCAAGAGTATGACATCATAGGGACATTATATTTTATGACATCATTTTGTGTATTTTGACTATATAAAATAAAGTCTTGTTCCTATAAAAAAAATACCTTATCCGCATAACATAAAATTAAAACCTCACCACCTTACTGCAACTCAATTGGACACAGTTAGTTTTTAATTTTTTTTAAATAAACGAGAGTCAAACTCGCAATCTCTAAAAATTTAATCTTTTGACGAATGAACACCATTACTAGCTCTCCATGTGCTTTGACAGGGAACAATTAGTTTATTTTAAGTAGGTTTAATTAATTGAATAATAAGCGTTGTTGTGCAGTCGGCTTCACACGTGCACCAAATAGACCTCCAATCGGGGAGCACGCCACTCGCCGTGACGTGTCAACGGGGCGTGCTCCTGTGGTCCCCATCCCTAATTTTTTTCTTCGTTGAATTATTCTTTTCACATTTTTGTCCTAAAATGTCCCTCCAAGACTTCTTTATGTCCCTTTAAGTCCTTTGCCGAACGTGGATCCTTTTGACCGCACGTTGCGACTTGCGTGTGTTCAACATCTTCAAACTGTCAAGCAATTCAACTCCACGACGGTAGGCCGCATTGCCACATTGGTGGTGGCACATTGATACTAGACGCGTCGTCCTTTGATCAAGTTATTGTCGTGGTTTTGTTTTTTTTTTTCAAACAAATTAGCCTAAGGAGAGGTTACATTTTTATGTGATAACAGTGGCTCTCCTTATATAAGCTCGACTATTTTCATAAAAGTCAATTGGATCATCGACTCTATAATTTTAAAAAAATCAATATATTTGAAGTTGGACGAGATGATTCAATCACATGACACATTGGTCATTAATTAAACAAGTCTCAGTAACTTTATCATTGCATCAAATTACATTTGTTTATAAATGACGGAAATCAATATATTGACATGTGATCCATGTGGTGTTGAAATGGATATCCATTGCAAAATTCGCATAAACTACTTAAAAATGCTCGTTGTTACACACTATATATAAACCATAGTCAAATAACTTACAAACTCTACATATAAACTGAATGATAACTTCACTGATTTTACACATATTGGTTTTATCAATATAAGAATAATGAAGTTCGAGTCTACATGCCTAATTTGGGTTGTAATCAAAATTTTTTCAAAAGGAAAAACATATTAACTTAAATTACTGCGACAAGTTGAGAATAACAAGTAAAGGACGACGACTTTTGTAACACGTAACAAGTATATTACATTAATCAAATAAAAATACCAATAGAACTAGAGATGTTAGGTTGGAGATTAAAAAAGTGTTTAAGCAATAATAAACAAACAAATAAAAATCTTCAAATTGTGGCTTTGAATACTTAAAAAAAGCCGAGTCGAATCGGTGCGGCCGAGCGCCGACCGGGGCCCATCGTATCCCCAACAGATCACCCTGTCGGCTCGAACCGGAGTTTTGCACGTGCGGACGCAGCCACGAACAGCGACGTGTGGGGTCCACACCCTGCCGAGCTGGCAAGCCACCACATGTGTGACCATCCACACGTGCGACAGCTCCTCTAGACTTCAAAGACGCGGTCGTGCGGGGACCACACAACCCCCAAAAAAAAAAAATTACAATTAATACCCTCCGCCTCGAAAGCCGCTCCATGTGTTCAACTACGCGAGAGAGACCACGTGGGCGTTACTTTTTTTTAAGGCCATCGAGTGGCAGCATCGTAATAACTGGGGCGATGAGGGGCGGAAGGTAAGGACGGCACGGGGCGACGTGCTCACGTGGGGCGCCTCTCTTTTGTTGGGGTGGGCCCCACAGTTGGAGAGAGAGAGAGAGAGAGAGTCCGGGTTTCACGCACGGTCACGTCTCACGAGTCAATTTCACACTCGCAAGACAGATGCTTTGGGGATGTGGACACGTGTCAGGATTCGAAGGCGTGGGCCCGGCCTTCCAAGTCTTGGGCTTTGCTTGAAACGCGTTGCTAATTGAGAAGTGATGATCGAGTGGTCGTTGGATGAGTTGATCAGATCGATTGTTGCGGTTCTCGAGGTCTTCGTGGCACGGTCGGCACTCTTGAAATGGTGACAGCTTGACTTTGGTTGGGCTTGGGCTTCAAGCCCAAAGTCACCATGACTATGGATCATGGATTTAATTGACGACCATTAGACATATCTCGGGATGTGCTTGAACGCATCTCGATGAATTGAAATTAAAAGTAAGATTGGAATATATGGAGAGAACAAATAGAAGTACAACTTTTTAATGGAAGACTTCTTGGGTGGGTTGATTCTGATGTATAGGTTCGATCAAATGGCTTTTCATATGACGGACATGTTTGCAGTCCTACATACAATGCAATGTGAGTGATTAATTAATTTTTTTTTTGTCATGTTTTGTCAGCTAAACCATCTAATTTTAGTTATCTTTGTACGCAATTAGGCCATCTAAAATATGGTCCGGTAGACTATATTTTCCATGTTTCTTAACAACCTTCATTTATATAAAGCACGCTTCACCTTCATGATTAAGATTAACTATCCATCTCGTTAGGTCCAACGAAATTTAATTTATTTGATTAATTTGAGTCATGCATGACGTGTGATGTCACGCACCTACATCATGGCTTAATAAGTTTAACTTAACGGAATAATAAATATTATGTTGCTGATTAATTGGATCGACTTTGGATTATTTTTAACTGCATGGAAAGAACGTGAACATCCTAATTATTAATTGTTATGTAAGAGAGTGAAATTAAGCAGATAAGATTAATTATTAACTCAAAAAAAAAGCAGATAAGATTATGATGAAAAGACTGACGATTGTGTAATTGATAAAGGCTGGTGGGCAAAGTTAATTAATGGTTCCTTATATCACAAATTAAACTTGAATTTAATATACCTTGAATTTGAGGTGGCAGGTATAGTAAACAAAATATGTAGTAGTTACGGGAATTTTTTTTTTTTGATAAGAAGCTACTAATTACCAATTTAATTATAAGTTTATAACGACCTGACCTTAACTCTAAAATGATATCTCTAACTCTACCTTTGGCAAGCGTTGCCTTATCATCTTATAAAAAATAATAAATCTACTTGGACTTATATAGGGAGATTTTTAAAATTTTTGTAAATATTTAAGAGGTATCAAAGTAATTTTACAAGTAATTATGGTTGCTTCATTAATTGTTCGAATGATGTATTTAAAATTAAAAAAAAAATTGACTCCGGACTCACGAGTCCAAATTATACTATTGTAAGAGCTCAGTGAAGCTCCATTACAACCCTAACAAGAATTCTGCAGCTCAACCGAATCATTAAGTCTACAATATTCATCTCCTCATATTTATATCAAACTATATATAACAATACATGTGAACCGTTCATTAGATCATATCGTGACCTTTCATTTACATACACATTTGACACATACATACAACACTGAATCATAACACTATCTCAGATATTTCTCGAGTTACACACTAGACAACATCTCAATGATTGACTCTAACATCCCCATCAAACTAAGGGGAAGAGAAATGAGACTTAGTTTGTCACTCAAATAGTGAAACCGAGAAGCTGGGAATGCTTTAGTAAATACATCAGCAACTTGGCCAGATAAAACCTTATCTCGTACATAGTAAATATTCAACTCAATATGCTTCGTGCAAGAATGGTAGACTGGATTCTTGGCCAGAGCAGTATCACTCATATTATCACACCACACTGTAGGAGGAGCACGAATAGAAATCTTCATTTCCGAGAGCAACAACTGCAACCAACTAATTTCAGCAGCCACCTGAGCTAAAGCTCTATACTCGAACTCAGTACTGGAATGAGCAACCACTTGTTGTTTCTTAGATTGTCAAACAATCAAGTTAGTACCCATAAAAACCGCATAACCAGCCACATATTTTCTATCATCCACAGAGGCTGCCCAATCAGCGTCTGAATATCCAATGATGTACATTGATGAACTCGGCTTGGACCACAAACCCAAATTAGCAGTTCCCTTTAGATATCTCAACACCCTCTTAAGAGCGTGCCAGTGAACAACAGTTGGAGACTGTTGGAACTGACTTAGTTTGTTCACAATGAAAACAATGTCAAGCCAAATATTGACAAGACATTGGAGACCACCAAGTAACCTCCCATAAAGAGTTTTGTCACTGAAAGAAGCACCACCATCCTGGTACAATTGTTTTCCAACAGAAAAGGGAGTATCAATGGGTTTGGCATTAGACATACCCCATTTCTGTAACAACAACTGTATATAGGCAGTTTGAGTCAAGTACAATCTTTTTGCAGTCCTAATAAATTGATTTCTCTAATATCCTTTGAAGCAAACTGACCATTCAGCCTATTAATGAAGGATTGAATGGTAGTAGTGTCTGAGCCTGTGATTATAATGTCATCCACATATACTAGCACATACAACACAACGTGTTCTTGATGAAATATGAACAAAGAGTTGTTAGCTTTGGAATCGTGGAAACCCCAAGACAGCAGTGTAGTTTTTAATTGATCAAACCATGCTCGGGGAGCTTGACGAAGGCCATATAATGCTTTATGCAATTTATAGATAGCAGTAGGATAAGAAGTATCCACAAATCCCATAGGCTGATTTATGTATACTTCTTCAACCAAATGAACATTTAAAAAAACATTGTTGATATCAATCTGTCTCAAAGACCAACCAAAATGTACTGCTAAGGACCGAATGACTCTAATGGTAGAAGCCTTGACCACAGGGATATATGTCTCATTAAAATCGATTTCGGGTTCTTTTTTAAACCCTTTGGCCACTAGTCTAGCCTTATATCGATTGATAGAACCATCAGAGTTCTTTTTCATAAAAAAAAATCCACTTATTACTCACTATGTCTGATTAGGAGAAGAAGGAATAAGAGACCAAGTGCCAGTTCTTATAAGAGCCTGATATTCCTGATCCATGATTGTTTTACAATGAGGAAGCTTAAGAGCATCAGCCACTAAATGAGGAATATCATTCTCAGAATATGAAGAAGTAGTTAAAAACACTTTCTTGAGGCTAATTCCATATTTAGCTCTACTGATCATTGGATGTATATTTTGTGGAACACTAACAACAGGAACCTCAGACACCAATTCTTGATCAGCAGAAAAAGGTGTAGACGAACCATCAAAAGATAATGAATTGATACAGATTCAGACTCCTGTAACTAATAAGAGCCAGAGCCAAACTTAGATACAGAGTGACTTGGAATAGGTAAAGGAAAATCAGTAGCATACACAGGAGAGGAATTTGTTGTTGTTGAAACCCCAATGGATAACAATGAGTTATAAGGAAACTCATTTTCATGAAAGACAACATTTCTAGTGATATAAATTCGACTAGATGGACTTAAGCACTTATAGGCCTTATGTTGACTGCTACACCCCAGAAAAATATATTGTTCAGATCTGAACT
Source organism: Stephania yunnanensis (assembly GCA_039657365.1). Taxonomy (NCBI): domain Eukaryota; kingdom Viridiplantae; phylum Streptophyta; class Magnoliopsida; order Ranunculales; family Menispermaceae; genus Stephania; species Stephania yunnanensis. Next base: position 61,318,664 of record CM077585.1, read on the forward strand.
GATACTTGTGATAATTGTATGGTCTTAAGTATGGAAAACAACCATACACAAACACCCTGAGAAGGCTGTAATATGGGGGAACCTAATACAATTTTTCGTAAGGAGACAACCCATGCAATGTTTTGGTAGGACGACGATTGATAAGAAACAATGCTGTAGCACAAGCATCCCACAAATATTTCAAAGGTAATTTTCCATGGGTGTGAAGGCCCTAGGTCCTCTAACAGCTAGCTAGCTCAATTGGTACACAACTCCAAGAAATCGCATACTTGACCCCATGGGTGCGGTTTCGAGTTGTGGGGTGGGGAAAATGTGCATGGGCTATTAGAGGTCCCATGTACATCCTTGGGGGTGCATGGGCTGTTAGAGGTCCCATGTACACCCTATGGGGGTGCCTAGGCTATTAGAGGACCTAGGGCCTTCACAATGGGTCAATAATGTAAGACTCATCTCTACTATATGTCGATGTTTGCGTTCAGCTCTACTATTTTGTTCATGTGTGTAGGGCATGAATGTTTAAAAATTATACCACAAGAATCAAGAGTAAACTGGAAAGACCGATACTCTCCACCCCAGTCAGATTTAACTCTTTTAATAGTAGTACTGAACTGATTTTCAATAATAGACTTGAAATGTATGAAAGCTTTCAATGCATCAGACTTCAGTTTTAAAGGATACAAACACGTGAATCTAGTAGAATCATCGATAAAATGAATGTAATAATTGAACCTACTGGGAGAAGTAATTGGTGCAGGACCTCACAAATCAGTATGGATTAAATCCAAGACATTACCTGACATTTTACTAGATGAATGAAATGGTAATGCATGATTCTTTCCCAGTGGACATCACTGACACATATCAGTAATTGAACTGAATTGAAGATGAAGATTATGATGCATAACCTGTTGAAGAGTCTTTTGTGCAGGGTGACCAAGTCTGGAGTGCCATAATTTGGACACACCTTTATTAGATACAAACAAAGCAGCATGAAATGTAGACGACTGTGCAGGTAGACCAGAAATGCGATAAAGACCATCTTGTAGCGTTCCATGAAGAAGAATCTCATTGGTTTGGACATCCTTCATGAAATAGACATGAGGATGAAACTCAATCATCACATTGTCATTTTTTGCTAATTGAGAGACACTCAGCAAGTTATTTTAGATGTTTAGTACACACGGAGTGTCGTGAAATGACAATCTAGAGCTAGAGAATGGAATGCAAACAGACCCAATATTAGCTATGTTTAACAATTGACCATTACCAACCATTAAAGACTGTGTACCTAAATATGCTGAATTATTCACAATTTGAGAAGGATCTCCAGTGACATGTGAGGTTAAACCACTATCCATATACCACCCTGTCCAGTTTATGATGCATTAAAAAGTGATGAAGGTGTTGGAGGAGTATGATTAGAAAACCTCATTTGTTGTTATTGAAGATTCTCATTTTGAGTACCCATATACTTCATATCAGCTTTGTATTAATAGAGTGCTGCAGAGTGACCAATTTTACCACAAATCTGACAGGTAGGTTTATTGTTACTGCTTGATGAGTAAAAACCTCCCCTACCACGAGAACGACCACTTCCACGGCCTCTGGATCCACCACCTCATCTATTTCCAGTACCATTATTGTTCTAGTTTTAAGAAGTAAAATTGTTACTATTGAAATTGGACTTCGAACCACTTCCTTTCACTTCAGCAACATTCACATATTGTGAATCTTGTATCACCAAAAATTAAGACCTCGAGTAACATTGTAGTGATCCATTGTTGCTTCAAACCCTAATAGGGTGGAATATAGTTCTTGCCACTGTAAATCAGATCTGCATTGTAAGAAGGTTGTGATTGACAAATAATCTCGATCCAACCCAATAAGAACACTTGAAATCAAGTCATCCATGCTCACAATAGATTTAGCAATAGACGGATTGTCCGATATCCCTTTCATCTTGGATAGGTATTCACACATCTTCATAATACCTTTACGGGTTGTATGGAGAGACTTCTTGAGTGATTAAATGTGAACTATATTGTTAGATCCACAGTATGCCTCAATTGCCATCGACAACTCATTTGCAGTTTGCTTGGGTGTATTGCCTATAATTTGTATTGTCGTATATGGTACCATAGCATTTGTTAACCATCTAATAGAAATCTATTTCGACTGAACCATATTTTGTATTCTGGATTAGGTGAACCATCAACCAAGACCTTATCAGGAGGAGACAATGTCCTAAACAAGTAACCATCTAGGTCGAAACCTTGAATTGCAGGTACGACGATAGACTTCCATAGAATAAAATTACATTCATTAAGTTTAACATTAACAAACTGACTTAATGAATTCCCAAAATGAGTGAATCGAGATCCAGAATGCAAACCTAAACTTCTACATGAGATTGATGCCGACGAAGGAGATCCTTGTTCCATAACTCCAGGATCTCAACGTCATCTTTTCTGATCTACACCAACCTTTATTGATTGAGTATCAAAAACTTCCAGATCTCGAGTTTTCTTGACCAGATCTATTGTCTTGAAGTGAGAAACTTCAATATTCCTTAGATGTGTTGTTGCAAACCACCAATCTTGATTGAATACCTCAGATTAGTGATCTCTCTCCCAAATCTATGATTTCTTGCATTTGAATCAAGATGTAAACTAACAGATCTGTAATCATGAGATCTTCATCGTGAGACTGCAAGATCTTCACCTGGTTTCACAGATTCAATCTCTACCGTATTCATCGAACCTTCCTAGCATTAGCTTCGACGCTCTGATACCATGTAAGAGCTCAGTGAAGCTCCATTACAACCTTAACATGAATTCTGCAACTCAACCGAATCGTTGAGTCTACAATACTCATCTCCTCATATTTATATCAAATTGTAACAATACATGTGAACCGTTCATTAGATCACATTGTCTTTATTTACATACACATTTGACACATACATACAACACTGAATCATAACACTATCACAGATATTTCTCGAGTTACACACTAGACAACATCTCAATGATTGACTCTAGCAACTACCATATAAAAAATACTTTGGCGTAACAGGGAGAGAATGTGATGATATGAGAATAAGATTTTACGTCCGATAAATAGCTATTCTAGATCCATATTTTGTTATAATCACTTGGTATTTAATTAGATAAAGCAAGTTTAGTAACAAAAGTTTATACAAGGGGCTAGAAGAATTTTTTCTTTTAATTTGTTCAACTTTGGAGATATAATATATGTTTCATTATGTTTCATTACATTCATACAATATTGAGGCACTACAAGTTTAAGTAGTACTAAATTAATGTGGAAACACCTCGAACTCAAAGGTCGCAATCATGCATCCTAAAACTTGATAACTCTCACATTATGGGACCATCACCTCGACCGTGCTATGTTCATCACGTGTGCTTCACAATCAGATAAACAAACTCATCAAGATGCGTTAATTTCACAAGATGAACGGACACAGTACTGCCAAGTGCCAAGTTCCCAACGGACCCCCCTCGCCACGTGTCAGTAGGTGACATGGACAGCCGAATTATATATTTAATATTCCAACGACCTCATCGATAAAGTTGACTAATAAACGAAGATCCAAAGTTTCTAACATCGTAGATTCGTAGTTGTCATCACTGGATTCGTGGCGCGCATATTTGAATCTTCAATCGAGAGTGTTGAATCTGTGTTTCGATTGTTGTTACAGACACACCAAATTAATGTTTGGTAGAAGAAGAAGAAGATTTAGATCGATTGGGGGTTGCGATTATGGGGAATAATAGCAGGAGCTTGATCAGATCCCGATTTGGCGGTCTTCGTCGATCTTGGAAGTGGTGGTCGGGTTGGAGGAGCAGCTCTTCAGACACGATGAAGTAAGTTTTTTGTTTTTTGTTCAATTCATGTTGATTTCATGATTGTATTTGGTGAAAAGTAGTATCTTTTTTGGAGAGTAAATGAATCAAAGTCTTAGTTTTTTGGTTGCTAACAAGATGGATTTAATGAAACAGAGAAATTACCAAAATGGGTTTTTTTTTTTTTCTTTTTTTTGGTCTAAACCACCATTTATCCGTACTGCCTCACTACTTTGGTTCGATCAGAGTTGCTCGCCGTAATTAAAGGTGGGAAACTTTCAATATTGGTATTTTCAATTAGTTAGACTAGTTACTAGTTAATGGACAACAACCTGCTTCTAGTTATGCCATCTACTCATAGGGTAGTGCTATTTGGACTGGTGAGTTCAGAATCAAAATTTTTTAATTTCAAATACATCATCGAGCAATTAAAGAAACAATCATAATCACTCGTAAAATTTCTTCGATACCCCTTAAATATTTACAAAAATTTTACAAATTTCCTTATGAGACTGGACTCATGAGTCAAGTAGATTAATTGCAGTTAAAAATGGGGGGAGGGGTTTGTTTACCATGCTCAAAATGAGATGCATTGGCTTTGATTACCAGTTTATACAATTATATTGTTATGTTTTTCAGTGAAAGATTTGGTTAATTTGATGAAGAGAAAAATAAATATGGTAAGATTTTCATGAGTTGATTATTGTTGAGTATTAGGAGCATCTTGGTAGTATGGATTTTGTGACTTTAGAATAGGAGTTTGTTCATGGATTTTCCAAATGTGTTTAAATGGTTGTTATTGATTATGAAGGATTTAAAGGATTTGGAAAGCACGCCATTAATTAATGAAGTGCACTAAATCGAGCTCAATGGAAGAGTATGATCCATGTAATCGACCTCAACTAATCTAGGATTGAGGCTTTGTTGTTGTCGTTGTTGTTGATCATAATGTTTAATCATGGTGTGTTTTTTTCTTGAGCTTACTCATTATTCTATCTTTGTCATTCAACAGAACAAGGAAGATCTTTGGGATCTCTCTATCTCTTATTCTCATCAACATGGCTTCTATAATGGAACGCGCCGACGAGAATCTCCTTCCGAGCGTGTACAAAGAAGTCAGTGAAGCTTTCAATGCAGGGCCAACTGATCTTGGATACCTTACCTTCATTAGGAACTTTGTGCAGGCTTTGTCGTCTCCATTGGCGGGTATTCTGGTTCTCCATTACGACCGCCCAACAGTTCTTGCCATGGGTACTCTCTGCTGGGCTCTATCCACCGCTGCGGTTGGTCTCAGTCGGCATTTTATTCAAGTTGCATTATGGAGAGCTGTAAATGGTTTTGGACTCGCCATTGTGATACCGGCACTTCAGTCTTTCATTGCCGATAGCTATTTGGATGGCGTGCGCGGAACGGGATTCGGGATGCTAAACTTCGTTGGTTCTGCAGGTGGAATAGGAGGGGGAGTTGTGGCTACTGTGATGGCTGGTCAAGAATTTTGGGGAATTCCCGGATGGCGATTTGCGTTTGTTATGATGGCATTGTTAAGTGCCCTGATTGGTTTTCTTGTCTTCATGTTCGTGGTCGACCCGAGAACGTTAAACAGTGCTAGTAAAACTGAGGAAATCTCCGAGAGGTACCGGTTTATGTACCAGTAGTCCTGTTCTTTTCCATGGATCCATGAATTTCATATTTTCATTCTGGTACATTGTTTCCATGCTCACTCGTCTTTGTTTTTGTTATTTCTCTTATATAAAACAGGGATGATCTTTTAGAGCAAGGTAGCGCCGCTGCTTCACCATCGGTCTGGATGGATTCGTGGCTAGCCATGAAAGCTGTTATTAAAGTAAGAACTTTTCAGATCATCGTCTTGCAAGGCATTGTTGGTTCTTTGCCCTGGACGGCTATGGTATTTTTTACAATGTGGTTTGAACTCATTGGTAAGTATTGATGCAAATTTCATTTACTAAGTCAATTGCTTGTCTAGGCTTCAAGATACTTGTCTTGAAAATAAGCTGATCATTCTTAATCAAAAAAGACTTGTTTTGAGTAGTAAAATGTTAGCGTGCCCCAGTAAGAGCACACTAACTCAACTGCCATGTGCCCGAGAATGTCTAGGCTTTTCGTTTGGTTTGTTTGTCAGCTTTTTCTCACTTTTTTTTTTTTCGGTTTTATATATGTGGACTTTCCGCACTGACAATCTGAGGCAGCTACACGAGGTTGTTGCATGCCCTTGCCGGGGCATGCTAGCATTCTCCTTTTGAATATACAAAGCTTATTCTTCAAACTACAATGCTTCTTTTGTTTTGAAAAGATATAGTAGATTACTGCCATACCAGTAGGATTTATTGATTTGACTCCATGACTGAGATAGGCTGGTGATGAAGAATGCATTTTTACTGAGGTTCCACACTGTCCATGCTTTTTTTTTTTTCTGAAGTTGCACTTCATTTTCCATTGCTCTTTCAGGCTTTGATCATAATATGGCGGCTACCCTACTGAGCCTTTTCGCCGTAGGATGTGCTTTGGGGTCTCTCCTTGGAGGACTACTGGCAGACAGAATATCAGTCATGTACCCGCATTCGGGCCGCATCATGTGTGCTCAGTTCAGCGCTTTCATGGGCATACCATTCTCATTGATCCTCCTTACTGCGATACCGCAATCGGTGCAGAGTTGGTTTTCCTTTGGAACCACTCTCTTCTTAATGGGTCTCACAATCAGCTGGTGTGCTACTTGCGCAAACAACCCCATGTTCGCGGAAGTAGTCCCTGTCAAACATCGCACCATGATATATGCATTTGATCGCGCCTTTGAAGGCTCTTTTTCGTCGTTGGCAGCTCCCGTTGTTGGGATCCTGTCCGAGAAAATTTACGGGTACAATCCAAAGTCTGCAAATCTAGCTTCGTCAGGGTCATCTAGAGAGGCATTTGCACTCTCAAGAGGCCTCCTCTCCATGATGGCCGTCCCGTTCGGCTTATGCTCCCTCTTCTACAGCCCATTGTATTGGACATTCAGGCGCGACCGCGAGAATGCCAAAATGACTAGTTTGAAGGAACAAGAGTTGACATGAGGAAGGAAGGAAGGAAGCCTTGGGACTCCATTCTTACTAACACACCTGCAATGCGCGACTGTTACAGCCCGCGGAAACTTCTGTTACATATGATCTTTGCTTGCCTCTGCTGAAGACCTGTGCTTTGTATTGAACCACAGGTTTTGCTTCACTTCATTGTTCAATATTGCTGAGAAGATCACACCTCATTTGCATACATGATACATTATAGAATTTGAAGAACCAAACTGTGTTTTTGATTCCCTTAATAAGGTGTAATGTGTACCATCATAGACAGAAAAACATTAATACAACAGCACAATGTCTTCAATTAATCAAACACGTCCAAATCAAAGACAGGAAAAAAAAAAAAAATCCTTCCCAAACAATGTCACGTACAAAGCAAAGAAATTACACTGATCATACACGCGCATCTTCACTTGGGTTACAGATTCATGGTTTCTTTTGAAGTTTATAACCCAGTGATTGCAGAAAGAAAAGCTGAAACTTGAGTAGCCACCATTTTACAGAATTCAGACTCCCAGGCAGTAAAGGAGTAGCGGCACAGACGCGAGTGCTGCAAGGAAATCCACTATATGCAACGAGGAAAGAATGTTTGTCCCACGTAGCCTCCGCTCATAGCCCTTCTCACATTGGACTCGAACAACTTGGGGTTGTCTCGCAAGACAGCAGCAGCGTCGTGATTAAGAGGATCCTCGTAATTAGGCTCCTGCATAAGGAAAGGAAGCAGATTTGGACTATGACTAAAATGCTTGCAAAAGCGGTAGATGGAAAAAAGCCTAACACTATCAACAATTTGTAGATAGAATTTTCATATCTTGGCGATTGTCCCCAAGAGTCAAAAGAGTAGAGACACAATCTATTTAAGACCCTAGATTCTAGAAGTCTAGTTATACATACTAAATGAAGCCTTTTGAGGGTAAGAATGAATGAAACTTTATATAGCTTCATATAAATACTAAATGAATATTTTGAGGGTATGAATGAACGAAACTTTATGTAGCTTCACTAAGAACTAACCGTAAAGAGATGATGCAACCCGTAAATGATGGTATTTATATTAAGGACAGGTTTCCAATCTTCACGTAGTATGTTGAGGCACACATTTCCTTCCAAGTCAATGTTGGGATGGTAAACCTGAAAGAAATGGATTTTAAACTGATCAATAAAATGACCAAAAATAAATGAACCAATTGAAAAACCATCATGTACTAGAGGATAAGGCCGTCTTCTGTGAAGCAACCTTTGTCTTGCATTTGACTTTTGGGGCCTCGTGAGGATAGATGGGTGAGACTTGAAAAGTAAACACAAATATACCACCCCTGCAACCAGGAAACAAGACCATATCACTAAAGCATTACCCTCTTTGAATTCTTATATATACAACAACAACAAAGCCTTAGTCCCAAAATATAAAATAATATATAAAGCTACATTAATTCAAAATACAGCCAAATCAAATAGAAAAGAAGTGGGAATATTAACACTCTAAACATTAGCAAGCTCATGAAGAATCCACTAAAATCATTTGGAGATTCCTTACTGATAATATCCCTCATCTGGTCGAATGGTAACTTCAAAGTTCATCAAGTCGTCCTTTCCATTTGGAAAAGAAATAGTTGTAGTTTTAGGAAGGTTTAGCTCAGTTATATCTGCATAAGGATAATAATAAAAAAAGTAAAACATCACTCACTACAAGAAATAGTACTTGAAGAATAGCACACGAAATTGAAAATTAAGACAACAAGAATATAAATATATAAGAGCCAATAAATATCTCAAGCAAGAATATAAAAGAAAAAACTATTAATGAAAAGAATTAAATCATTAGCCGTGAAGGAAATAAATGAAAGCAACAAAGACTAAATCCCAAATTAGTTTGGGTTGACTACGTGGATCAAACTCTTCAGTTCCACTCGATTCAATGCCCTTGGTGATGTGCTTTCAAAATGCTTTAAATCCTTTCTCATCGATGCATCTAACTAATCTTAGATCTACTCCTATACTGTCGAATTTCTTTAGTTTCAACTTTGTCGAGTTATCTAAGTGGGACATTTGCAAGCTATCTTTGGAAGTGTCCGAACCACCCGTCTTTGGTTCCCACTAAATTTGCAAATTGTGCACTTTCATTTGACATTAAAACAAAAGCAAAATCTTAGTTTCGTTAATCTGTTGAACACCATATAATACACCGTGAGTAGTTAGACATATTGAGTCAAGAACCATTTTGTAGTTGATCCTAGTAACATGTAAATTAGTTTCTCTTAGATATTTCAAACTAAGCAACATGGACTAATCATATTTCGAACAATTCTATGCATTTGTATGACTTTGTAACAAATGCAATTTATAGATTCTATTGGAATATTCAAAGTGTCTATTATACAGAAGCTTGTTTATTTCTCTTCCCAAGATATATGCTCTTTCTCAACTTTTGGAAAAAAAAAGTGTGATTGTTGTCAAATCAAATCACATAATTGTACAATTCTTATCTAGAACCTACTCTTGAGTTCAACAGAATCTCAACTTATTAAATTGTTCTCCTCCATAATAAAAAAATAAAATAAAGCTCTTTAAAAACCAAGTAAGTTTTGAATTTTTGCGTCACAAACCATTAAACTCTAAAAATTTTGTTAGGTAAAAGTTTAAACCATGGAATTGAATAACCCAAAAAAAAAAAAAGAACATAAACAACCAAGCTTGAAAGCGCCTGACTGACAAACGATTTTGCAACATTCAAGCTCAATAATGAAAATGAAGCTCGAATAGATACCTGAATATCTATTAAGAAAATAAGATACACATTTAAGAGGAGAAGCAACAAATAAAAAGGTCAAGAGAGCCAGCAAGAAGCAGACCTTTATGGAGCCGCAACTCGCCAGCACTTTGCTTCTTGACAGGTGCCCTTCCATTGGCATTTTCAGCAAGTTCTCTTTGCTTTTCCTTAACCTTGAAAAGTCTAATCATTATCACTGTTACAAACCAAAATAAAGTACGAGTACCTATCAGTCTCCAACCGAAGGAAAGTGCAATTTTTTTTATAGCATTAGCTGCATAACATAAAGGAACAGAATTCAGTTGATTTAGAACATGGATGCAGAAAACGGCTTAAGTTGTCCACAATAATGAACAGCAAATGTGATAATATAGGTCGAAAACAAAAGTAATATAGCCCCTCTCGAAAGAAACAACAGCTGCAAAAGCCTTAGCCAAACAAGGAACAGTTTGCGAACTTCATGGGAAAACTAGCACTTGTTTGAGAACTAACCACCCTTTTTTGTTCATGCATAATAATTGCATTGATTCATCGGCGTATCAACTTATACCAAAAGCTAATTATAACGACAGTAGAGACTAAATTCCAAACACAATAAACACAAGCAAATATTGTGCAAAATAGAAGTAGAAATAGTAAAGATTCTATGTAGTTTGAGCCCTCCTTTCTGCTCCAACCATGCAAAAAAATTTGTCCTAGCAACCAGGGAGACGACAAGACTCATGGAAACTATCATCGATCTTCTTCTTCGTCCAAAAGAACCAGTTCTCCACATAGACAAACTCTTAATTTCCACTTCCAGTTGACTATAAGACTAGGATCGACAAGTGAATCACAAAATTACAGCTTTTATACTTTGGAAACTTTACGACATTGATACTGCGCCTCCCATTATATTCTTTCTCGCAATTCAAATAGAGCCGCCGAGGAAGTGCCACTTCAAACAAGATTTAACGAGTACACCGCCAGAACACGTTACAATGAACTAAGTTTAATTAGGGCAAAGTGGATTAAAGACTAGACACAAACAATTGATCAACAAAATCAACAAAATCATCGAAATCATCGAAATCATCAAAATCATCAAAAGATCAATCACTCCGAATCCTATCAACATAAAAAAAAAACTTTTTTCCTCAACTCCATAGGCAACAATCCCCCAAATCACAGCGATCTCAAAAACAAAAACAAAAACAAGGGCACTTTCAAAATCAGACACAAACAACAAAAAGAGAAAACTTTGAATCAAACAAACAACCACGACAAAAATCAAAACCTAGCCCTAGAATCACCTCAATCAAGCAAAAAGCTACTGCAGCAAACACAAACAGACAAACAACAAAAAAAACCCTAATTTCTTGAATCGGATCAGGTGAAAGAGCGACCGCGAAAACCTGAATCGAAGCAGAGATCAATGAAGACGAATTAGCGAGTCTCTCGGTCGCTCAGTGGCAGTGGCGTGTGCTCTAGTGGAATCGAAGTGTTGTCGATCGCGAAAAACAAACGCAATTGATTGATCGGTCGATCGAATTCGAAAAAGAGAGAGAGTGAGAGAGAGAGCGAACCTGATTGGATTAGATTGGATTGAGAGTCGGAGATGAATCGACGAATATTTTGTAGAGACGACGCGGAAAAAAAAGAAAGACAGAAAGAAAGAAAGTAAGAGAAAAAAAGTTAATTCCTTCTCATCAATTTGTTTGATTTTCGATGCGTGCTTCTATTTTTATGCGCGTTTCATTATTACATAATAATAATAATAATAATAATAATAATAATAATAATATTATTATTATTATTATTATTATTATTATTATTATTATTGTCTGAGTCGACTAATCCCAAACTCGAGATGAGTAGTAGAGGCAAAATTGTGTTAGTTCAAATTTTTTGTTGGACTGTTGTATGCCCCTTCCACGACATCTCTATTTTTGTCTTTTTTAGTTAGAGAAAGGGTAAAATTATACTTTTTACCCTTTTAAGTTAGATTTAGCTAAAGATAAGGGGAGATATGTCTTTTAATAAAAAAAAGTTTGAGTGTTTAGATAAGATCAAATGCTAGTTAATACTCGAACCAAACACCAATCTTAAATTTAAGCTAAGTCTTAGCTATGCTAACACTTACATCAAACAGGTCATTACTTCTTTGGTTAAAAATAGAGTGACACATGTCATCACATCGCGCCGCAGCCTCATTGGGTAAAGGTTTTTTTTTTTTTTTTTTTTACTTTATGTTTTTTTAACAATTATACATTTATGTATTCCTTGTAAACAGGTATGCACTTAAAAAAAAAAAATTGTTCCCTCATGTGCCACGTTATATCAAGCATCAATTGCCATTGCTAATCCATGTTTGGACAATTGTAGTTTTTTTTTTTTTTTTTGGTTACATCGAACATTGTAGTTTATGATAGTTATGCGGGGCCATAAAGACTTATTAGGCTCACTAAATGAAAATTCTAATGTTATACGTGAAAGACACACATTTGTTGACGTCCCTTGATTTTCCTAACATATGTGTGCATACACATCCTTATGTGTGTCAAAGGTATGCTAACAACTTGAGGCCAAGCTCTATGAGTTTATCGTAACTCACTTAAGATTTATGAGTCTCATATTAGTAATTAGGTATTTCCACCGAACATTAATAGACTTGAAATTGCTCGTAACGAACTTGTAAGTAAGACAAAAATCTCTTCTAATGGGGGCGGGAGTTGCTCTCGTCAGCTTGTAATGAACAATTATACTATATTTTCCTCTTCAAGTGAAAAATTAGCAATTAATGAACAAAATGTTAATTTATTTATTTTCACTGAATAGCTTAGACAATGGAGTATTTATTCAACTCGCATTAATTACATGAACCAATGAGGCTCAATCCTAAACTAACGCTTGAGCGGACAACCCAATCATGATTTGTTTTTTTTTTTTTTTTACTTCAACGGGAGTCTAACCCACGATTTATATTTCACAAATAAAGTATCGTCCGTCTTAGTAGTTATGGACGAATGGGCCTGCTTCACTTATGGTAGAGTTGCCAATAACCTAAACCTAGAGCTCTTGAGCTGTCTCGAGACAAATCATATCTAAAAGCAAGCCTTCTTTGTCTTTCTATATAGACAATATGGTAGGAAAGCAATTTATAAAGTCTACCTATCGTTTCATGATTTAAAAGCTCAAGACTTGTTAATTATGGAAAGATTGAACAATTTGGTGGCTTTTGGACCGTAAACACCGAGTTGAGTAAGAGAATTATTTCTCAATAATTGTTAAGTTATAAATTTACATGGGAAAAAAAACTGTACATATCAATAATGATATTTTGTTTGTCACACTAAATTTGTATTCAGATATTTATTTATTTAAGTATACATTGCTTTGCTTTTTAGATAAAATAAAATAAAATAAGAGATAAAGTATAATTAAGTAGTGATTACCAAAAAGAAAGTAATTTGAGTACTGTGACGAGACTATTAAGTTGAAAAGTCATGATAGATTGATTGATTGGAAACATTGCAATGCGCGTGCATAAACTATTAAGTTGGACTTCTTTCGACATCCGCAATGCTCATATTCAAAAAGAGACTGATAACATATCACATCATCAATTTATTATACTACCTCTTTTCTTTTCTATCTCAATTTTTTTCTACAATAGTTTAGATTATTTTTAGATTGAAACGGGACTCACAATCAATCGTAAACGAACAAAAGACCTGTTGTGGCCAAGGGAGAAAGACTGGTACCAGCCCCCACTCCCATCTTCTCCGAAACATCCATGCACTGATTCATAAAGAGTGGACTCTGATTTTCTCCCATACCTACAAAGAGGGGAGTGTTGGACTCTCCACCATTGCCTATTAGGACACTTAATACTAGGACACTTAATACGGACATCAAATGTGTATCTGGACCAAGATTATGCTTAATGTAACAAGCTTGTCTTGTTTGTGCAGAAGTAAACGTCTCAACGTTATTATATCCTCTCAATAGACCCTATTAAACTCCATGCAACTGCTCTTTGATTTGAGGAAAAAAAAAAAAAGAAGAACATAATTGGACGCTAAGAACCTCATTAGAATTCTACAGTTAAGCGTGCTCACGATATCTACAAATGACCAATTAAACTTCATACTCTAATTGCACATTATCTTTTTCAATGGATAACCATGCTTCTAAGCACTTAGATCATCATAGTCATCCTATTTAATTATTTGACCGTATTTTTTATTATATTTTCGAAGCACTTACTTGTCTTTGAATTTTATGTTAATACCATACGTGTCTTTATAATTAATAGAGAATGTGACTATAAATAAGCTTGAGCCCTAGCCTATAAATGAAAATTTTAACATTAGAAGCTCATCCCACCAAATATGAAACAATTTTGAGTCTTTAAAGAGCTCATAGCTCGGATACTTAATGGTTTAAATTGAAAAAAAAATGGCACTATAACGACAATTATAGCATGTGTTGTAACTTATAAGCATCCGAAAAGAAAGTTAAGAATACTAGACAAAAAAAATAACGTTTAAGTAATAAAATTTTATGTGAAGTGTTAGAATGACAACGATAAATCACACCTCAACACATATTAGCTCTGAACAACCATCCATATGCACCTCGAGAAACACGCCGATTGAAGTTGCACGAACGACTCATGTCGGTACATGTTGCGGCGTGACTTACTCCTCCTACGTGTTATGGTCCTCGTCGATTTCTGTTACGTTAATGGTTTCACATCAAAGGGTCAATAAACAAACTCAACACAAAATGGAGGGGGCTTCTGCAATTTCACGACATTTACAGGGAGACAGAAAAACTTGACCCTCTTGGTCTCTTCACCACTCTCTCTTCACAGACCCCCAATTCGATCTGAGCCCTAAAACCCTAGAAACCACAACAACAACGACGACAACACCAACAACAATGGCGATGAAGCTCTCGATCTTCGTCGCCCTAATTGCGCTTCTTCTCCCACTCCTCTCGACAGCATTCTCTCCCGAAGCCCCCACCGATCGACGAATCCTAGTCTTGCTCGACGACCAATCGATCAAGTCCTCCCATTCGATCTTCTTCAAGTCCCTCCAATCGCGCGGATACGACCTCGATTTCAGGTTGGCCGACGATCCCAAGATCGCTCTCCAGAGATACGGCCAGTACTTGTACGATGGGTTGATCTTGTTCTCTCCCCATGCGAAGCGTGAGTTTGTGATAAAGTTTCGATTTTTATTGTGTTTGGTGAAATCTTTGTGTTTTTTAGTGATTAGGGTTTTGGGGTTTGTGTTTTTTGGGGCGAATTAGGGTTTGGGGGGTCGTTGGATTTGGCGGGCGTGCTGGAGTTTGTGGATTCCGGGCGCGATTTGGTGATCGCGGCGAATGGGGCGGCGTCGGATTTGGTTCGGGATATTGCCACTGAATGTGGGGTGGACTTCGATGTGGTGAGTGTGAGAATTGATGGGAATTGGTGATTTTGTGAATGTTGAGCATTTTTAGTGTCAAAATGTTGTTTTTGTGTGTGTGTGTGTGTGTGATTGTTGAGATTTTTTTTTATGTGAGTTTGACGGTGCAGGACTCTGCGGCGATGGTTATCGATCATACCAGCTATGCTGTTTCGAAAACTGATGGGGATCACACTCTGATTGCGAGTGACGAGTTTATTCAATCGGATGTGATTCTCGGGAGCGAGAAGATCGAGGCAAGTTCTGGTTTTTTGTAATTGGTGATAGATAAGAGTGAATGAGTGCGAAGTCTGTATGGAAGTCGGTCGATTGTCATTTACATATCTTCATTTCAAGCTGTTAATGATAAATTTCATGAGAGTGGTAGTAAGAATATTATGCCCAATTTGCTAATTATGCAATGTATAACATGAAACAGGCTCCTGTGATTTTTAGAGGAATTGCTCATTCATTGAATCCTGTGAATAGCCTTGTAAGTTCTCCTTTTTATAATCTTTTTCCTTGGTCTGTATCGAACTAAGTTCAGTCGCTGCGTTGATGTTCATTTATTTCTTTGCTGCATAATAAATGCCCCTTTTAGTTCTTTTCATTGAATCCTGTGAATGTAGCAGAAATGAGGATGCTTAGGTGGATGTGTGGTAAAACTCGTAAAGATAGAATAAGAAATATAGAAATTCAAAGACAAGTAGGAGTAGCACCAATTGATACAAAGATTAGGGAAGGGTGGTTGCGATGGTTTGGTCACCTGCAAAGACGGCCTACAAATGCCCCAACTAGAAAACTTGACTCAATAGAAACTGTAGAAATTCGACGAGGTAGAGGTAGACCAAAGTTAACATGGGATGCATTAATTAAGAGAGATTTGAATGGTTTGCAAAGCTCACCATCAATTGCACTTAATCGAGCACAATGGAAAAGTTTGATCCATGTAGCCGACCCCAGTTAATTTGGGACTGAGGCTATGTTGTTGTTGTTGTTGTTGTTGTTGTTGTTGTTGTTGTTGTTGTTGTTTTAGTTCTTTTCATCTCTCTAATGAATCTGCGCAATTATTTTTTAAAGGTTCTGAAAGTACTTTCCGCCTCTCCTTCGGCTTATTCTGCGAATCCTGAAGTCAAGTTGTCAAGCCCTCCATCAATGACTGGCTCTAGTATTTCTTTGGTTTCAGTAGTGCAGGTGATTTGATTTTGATTTTTTTTTCTTCTCCTATTTGCTAATGCCTCTCTAGATACATCGATTATTATGGGTCTCAGGTCACTTCTTTTCAGAAATTTTGCTAATTTTATTTTACTTTGATAAAGAATTAATTGTATTGTATATGTAGAGTCCCGTTCAACTTATCATTTTTGTTCATTTGCTGGGAAGAAGAACAAGTAAAGTCCTGTATTTATCCTCATATCTATGGAGAATGGTTTGAGGGAGCTTTTCCGTAAAAATCTTTAAATTTTGAGAAAACACTCAATTCGTTTAAGTTACTTTTAGAATTTTCTAAATCATGATATGTATCTTTGCATCATGGATGGATGTTGAATCAATTTGAACAAGATACACACATTTGCTCTACATATGCACCATTGAGTTGGCACCGCATGGGAATCACTATCCAGCAAAACACAGCACAGCCTTACTGGTAGTTACACTTCCCATATAGGCATTGTCGGTTACAGCTTTGTGCTCATGTTGTGGGTTATTTGACATATGATGTAACATTAATGGAGACAAATCTCTTGTGCACCTTAATGCCGTGCAGTCATATGAATGTCTGTCACAGCAATTGTTCTTTATCGCACTTGCATTTTTATCTGGTTAAGTTGCCTGTTTATGTCTTCTTCTTATCGTCTTATAAGTTTTTTATATTTTCTTAAATATTGTGTTGCAGGCTAGAAATAATGCTCGTATATTGATATCTGGTTCATTGGACCTGTTTAGCGATCGGTACGTAACACTGCCTGTTATCTGTTATTTCTGTTGGATGTATTTGCTAATTTACTTTTATTCTATGTTAGACTGTTTGGCTCAGGAGTCCAAAAGGCGGGAAGTGAAACAATGTAAGCAGGCTCCGACCACATCTTTATTTATTTATTTATTTTTGAGGAAAACCGATCTCATCTTTATTGTACATGAACTGTTGATAAAGGGCATGCACTTTTGTTTTCTTTTGCTTTTCCGCCAGTTTATGCTAGCTAGTGCAGCTTACAATTGTACTCTATGATCTTTTCCTCTCTAATTTACTGTAATTGGTAGAAACAATATTTACATGAAAGTAGGTCCAGAAGAGTTATTTGTCTGCAAATGACTGGATATCATATGATCTGTCATCAGTTTTAATAAAATGAAGTAACATATTGATTCCTAAGGACTCAAGATAAACCATGACAGGAAAGAAAAAGTAGGGAAAAAAAAATAGATTGCTATACAAGATATATACCCCAGTTAATTTGGGACTAAGGCTATGTTGTTGTTGTTGTTGTTGTTGTTGCTATACATGATATACCCAAAAAAAAGAGACCAAATTGGTAAAGCAGTATATGCAGAAAAGAAACATTAGGTTCTTAAAATGATCTTGTTCCGTGAAGGGAATTTTTTTTTTCCTTTTATAGTAGTGCTGGTTGCTAATCATGAATTCTAATTCCTCCACGCACCACCATCTTTTGACTCATTCATTCATCGACTAAGGCTTCGTGAGATTGGCAGTTTATGCTGCTGTCTGAGGCATCTCTTTGGTATAATAGAGCATCGAATGGGAATTATGTACAGAGTAATCACTGATGTAAAAGACTTCCATGTCATGACAGATTTGAGAAATCTGGGAATGAGCAGTTTGTTACTGAACTAAGCAAATGGGTGTTCCATGAGAGGGGCCATCTCAAGGTGAGGAAGTTCAATTTTGCTTTCTATTTGTATCTTCTAGATAGTTTGAAGTAACTGATGAAGCTGATTTCCAGATAAAAACTCATATACTTAATGATATTGAGTATATAAAGTTTACTTTAAAATTCACAAACCATCATTGTACATGCACATATAAGCAAAGGCTTTTCTTATTTGCAGGCAGTTAGCATCCAACACCACAAAGTTGGAGAAGTAGTTGAGCCTGCAATGTATAGGATCAAAGATGACCTGGTAAGTGCCTTGTGCGCTATTTTCTATAAGGGGAGTAAAATCGACCTAAGAGCTTGAGAATGTAAATCCTTTTTATTTGCCTCTTTCTTAATACTTGAGTATGGATGAAGGAATTCTCTGTTGAGATCTATGAATGGTCTGGAAAAAGCTGGGAACCATATGTATCCGATGATGTTCAAGTTCAATTCTATATGATGAGCCCCTATGTGTTGAAAACTTTGTCGACCAACCAGAAGGTATTCTTCTCTCAAGTTTTTCAGCGCTTGTGTTTTTATCCCTTTCTATGGATCTTGTGGTTCATGTACATCCTTTTTGCAGGGTCTATATTCTACATCATTCAAAGTTCCCGATGTTTATGGGGTATTCCAATTCAAGGTCGAGTACCACAGGCTCGGATACACTGGCTTGTCTCTTTCCAAACAGGTACTTGGTCTTGTTCCCTACTGTAGAGAACACTATATATGTGTTGAAAAATTGGCAGCTCTTATTCTGGTTCTTTGTACTCATGGATTATAGTCTATATCATTTAGGATATAGCATGACCTTCAACATTGTTGCCTGCTCAAAATATACCTGTTCCATGTAGTCAAATAAAGAAATTGTGGAAATTACTTGTTTAATATGACTTAATTGTTTCTTGTCTTGGGAAGATACCAAGATTAGCACTGCCTCATCCAATCAAAACTGCTCCATACAGGGTTTGGGGCTTTCTTTAAAATTTAAATTTTATGTCAGTTATTGATTTTGAGGTTTGAAGTTAGTTAGTAACAAAATTATGAAAAATATCTGTTCATCATGGTCCTGCATCGCAAAATGACCAGTAGTTTGAGCAAAGCATAGATTGCAGCAAAGCATGGTAGTACTCTACTTGTGGTTCTAAGAAGTGGCATCTCTTTTACTAACCAACATCGTCACTTTTGATCCTAGATTCCTGTCCGCCCCTTCAGACACAACGAATATGAAAGATTTATAACAACGGCTTTTCCCTATTATGGAGGTTCATTCTCCATGGTAAGCAACAATCTTCTGCCCCCCATGTTTATCCTTTCTTCTGGATCAGCTTCAAGATACCTCTTCTGACTTTATCTTTTGCTTGCTTATTGCAGATGGCAGGTTTCTTTGTTTTCACCATTGTGTACTTATATAACAAGTAGCTCTAGAGCTGGCAACGGAGAATCCTACCGATGAAAAGATTATTTGAATTTGTTAGAAAATTTTGAGCAAAATGGGAATCAGACACCCTTACTCCAATCATATTTACAAAGATGTAGGATTTTAGCTTGGGAGTTGCATGGTCATTTTTGCTTTCATGAAATGAATTCTTGCTGATAATGTCACTACCTGATTTCATATGTGTTTGCTTATGTTGTGCTAGCACTAGCCATTGAAAGGACAAGTTATTATTGTACTTAAAAGACAGATTACTTGTGCAGTGTTAGCATTGAAAATGAAATGAATTATTGAACGCGGAATCATCTCGAGTTGATATTTGTAGTCTTGCAGATTGAGTGTTGGCACTTGTTTGTGAAACTTGAATTCTAAAAATGGCGCTGGTAACACTCTCTCCTCGTTTTGCTAGTCATTGAATGTCTGTTATGAACTAGAAATTGTGTCTATGGCCTTGGATCACGTGCACTTAATACAATTACTGATGCAGTAACACTTTGGTAAGGATGGAAAATGCGAAAACTGTGCACTGTTTGGAAAAGCTTACTTGATCTCCTAGAGATCATCATGCAAGTTAGTTCCATCACCAAAACAAAAACAAGCTTGTACCTTTTAACTTCTCGTGCATGTTCCATGTGAAGAGTTTTGACTTTTGGGTGAGGTATAACCAAAAAATTAAAACTAAACATAAGACGCCGTTGCCGGGGATCGAACCCGGGTCGTCCGCGTGACAGGCGGAAATACTTACCACTATACTACAACGACCTTGGCTGTTGATTCTAACCTAGCATTTATATAGCTAAAACATAATTAAAACCATTGTCTTCCCATCTTTCTTTTATTTGGTATCTTTGTTTTTTTGTTTTTTTATTGATGGCTCAATTACATAACCAAAAATAAAATCAAGTACATTGTTTCGCTAAATCTATTTGTTCAAATAAACTCCTATTAATTTGACTATAAGTATGAAATTGAAACAGTTTGACAATGGAGGACTGTTCTTTACAACATTAAACACTCGTGACAATACGCAAAACTAGTAGAACCACACGAACGAATAACAAAACTTTATAACAAGGAGAAGAAAATCTAAGACTTTTCAATAAGGAGATGACATTGAAACTACCGCCAATCGAAAAGAAGATCGATAGTAGTTCAAGAACATAAATCACAAAAGTAAATTGAGAAGAGAATTTTAGAGTTTTGGAGAAAAATAGAGAGGCTTCTTTGGTATCTTCACTTATCTTTCATTCTCTCGTCCATGTGTTTATAGTTGATACAGAAATTTACAAATTTCAATGACGACACATAACTAAGCTATATTAGCAATATTTCATGAAAAAAGAAGAAGCTATATTAGCAATACTTTAGCGTCAATGCGAAGTTTCCGGTACAAGTGGAGAGCTCAGTACAATGGCTGCCAACAAAATCTCAGTTGATCTAAACCCTGTAACTACAAGATCTAAGCAGCCTACTGTCATGGCAATCAAGTGAGGAGATGAAAACAGTACACTAATGAATCACCTAATATCGAAACTTTGCTACGTTGTCCTTTCGCGAACAAACCACTCGACCTTTCTGAAATGACTTCAATTTTCATCTCATTTTCCCCACAAAAAAATTCAATAAAAGAAGGTTTTGAAAAAGGAAGGCACATAATATTAGAAAATAAGACGATGGAAGGTCCCGACTTGGAAGTTAATTTACCTTTGGTAAATGATGTCTAAAGTTGATTATTTTTGTTTCTTGCTCACAAAATATCTAGAATCCTGAAAATGAAGAGGTTCATTGCCCCATGAAGTCCATCCAGCCATTAGCTCTCTAGCAAATAGTTCCAGACAGCGAGCAGGCTTAGGACCAGGTGCATATTCCACCAGCAACTCTAACCAAGTCAAGAAACACAAAAAGCCTCTTGCAATGAATTTGATACTATGAATGAGAATGAAAGCTACTTCAGATTACTAGTTGAATCAAATGTGTTAAATCTATACGCCCAGGCTAATGGCTTAGGCCACCTTCCCAGGACATTTTCAGCAGTGCATCATGATAAACGGATAGAAGTTATTAGGATTAAATGGCTGGGAACAAGTTTTCATTTCATTTTTTTGCAAAAACAGATTGAAAAAGAAAAAGGAGATAATTTCGAAACAGATTAGTCATGCAAAGGGAAGCAGGTATGCCTAGTGTCTAGTGACTACTTGCGATCGAAAAAGGCTTGGTAAGAGGCATTTTACGATTACTAAGGGATAGGATACTTCCGATGGGTGGCTTTCTCGAGTAATCCCCAGGGATGCTAACCACAACTTGATTTTCTTCTAAAGGCTTATGAATCGACAATTGTTCAGCCTGAAAAGAATCAACCAGTTTGATCGTTAGAGAAAATTCAGAGGAGTTAGAAGTAAAAATAACCAGGAACTGACCACTCCATGACAGTATCCCAAAAGCAGGCATTCATATGGTCTATGATGAAACAGGTCCAGCTCACTAACCAAAGATCCATCTGGTTTCACCTGTCAAATGAAGGCAGCGTACAAATTAAGTCAGACGGATATAAGCACGTTCGATTCCCCTCAACGGAACGAAAAATGGTAAGGCACCTTTAACCAGAACAACAGAGTTGCATAATTGACACCCCATGCAGGGAATAGCTCTTTTTCCACAAAAACACGGAGTTTCTCTCTATTGGTCACCCACAAGGCCACGAGTGCTCCTTCAGAATGAGTGAGTTGCTTAATAGGAATAGATAACATGTATCGGTTGGGCAATGTTGGATAGCTGCAATAACATGACAATAATATGAAAAAAAGGTCTTATATAATCTCTTTCTTCAAAAAAAAAAAAAAAGTCGATACTTCGGCACTTTCGCATGACATGAAAAATAACTGTGTTTAATGCATTGTTCAAACTCTCAATCTCTTTCACAAAAAAAAAAAAAAAAAAAAAAAAAAAAAAAAAAAAAAAAAAAAAAACTTTCAATCTGAATTCACCATTATAGTATAATCCAACCTTACACCTGAGGAACCAATGTTTTATTTTGATGAATAGGAACTAATGTTAATTTATGAGTTTTAAGTTTATGACATTTCCTTATGTCGCCAACAAATGGATGTAATCCAGGAATTTTAGGATTTGTTTCCACCATAGATCCAAGACCGTCCTGCCTGATAAACGCCAGTAACCTACTCTTCTTTTTGAAATTCATGAAAACTACCAAGATAGCATGCAAGTTGAAAATTTTGCAAATGAAGCAATTTGCAGAAAGGTCTTCAAAGTGTTTCAAATTTCAACAATAAAGGAGGAGAAATCCTGGCGAGAAGATAGAAAATGTAGGGAAAAAACTGCAGAGACAAAGGATTCCACATACGCTGACTTTTGGCGAGCGCTTCCATTTTCCCATGGCGGATCGATGACAATGAGATTGAATCCATTTTCTTTGTCAGCTTAACGAAGAATTGCAGGACATTAAACTCATGTAGCATAAAAGAGAAAACCACGACACTTACAAGGTGAAATCTAGCATTGTTCGAAACACTGAGTCTATGAATTATACTTTACGAGAAGATCCGATAGACAACGATCTCTCAGATGTAGATCGCACCTATACAACAAATGTTTCTTTGCTGTATTTTTAATTTTGACATTTACAGGCATTTGACCGCACGAAGTTTAAAATCAAAAACTTAATATAGAGAGTAGAATTTAGATCCAAAATTACCAGGAACTAAGTTGTGAATCTGCTCCGCCTGACTTCAACATGGTACATAAACAAACACGAGTAATGAAACATATAATAAATCCTTAACCAGTTAAATTAAATAAGGCTTGCATATTTGAAGCTTATGTTACTCAAACTTGAATTACTTAGGTCACAAGAGCATACCATGTAAAAGCAGCTCCTTTGGGGCATCACATACAATCTGTTCAAAAACTCAGCCTCCACATCACTGCTGGTGTCATTGACCACCAAATTATTGAACAAAGGCACCACTTTTTCTTGTTCATCGTATCGCAGAGATGCCGAACCTAAGAAATATCAAATCACAAATCACTACAAAGCACTAAACTTGAATAATTGATTTATTATTTTTTTTTGATAGCGAAAGGTATCCGAGCCTCCGCCTCTAACATTGGACTGATGGTGGACCCGACTAGTCCCTCAAGATTAGGAGAGCGCCATTACCCCTACCACTAACCTAGAGGTCGAAGGACAAATAGTTCAGTTGGTGCAAATCGAACCCATCACATCTGCCTTAGTCAGAATGCTAAGACCCTCTTCTAAACCACTACATTGTCTACACCACACCCCTAGGGGCGGAAAATTGAAATTTAAAGACACTAACGATGAAATTCATCCACACAGAGTAATGACAGGCTGATACCTCCATCTTCGCCTCCTCGATCTTCCGATACGCGAGAGCATCGAAGCGCAATCTCATACAAATGAGCTTGCCATACTCTTCCAAGCTCAACAAACCACTGCCCTGCAATGTCCGCATCATTAACAACCTTCCTCTCCACCAAACAAGATCCAATTTTGTTCAAATCCCGCAACCGCGACAACATATCTTCATCACATACCAAACCCTCGTGAACTCTCATCAACAAATCCCTCGCTCCCTGCACACCACCAAATCTCAATCAACACAAGTCCCCAGACAAATCTGTCAAACAAAATCGACGTACCTGATGCCTTCGATCGGCAGATTGTTCTCGTTCGTTCAAACATCGAGGCTTTCCCCTCTCTTTCCGCTTTCGTTTTCTCGGATTCGAACAAACCCTAGCTTCCTCTTCGGCGAAGAACCGAGTGTAGTACATCGACGGAGAGGGCGCGAACCGCGTGTAGGAGCGTTCGAGGAGACGGACTGGGTCCATGAAGACGGCGTTCGAGGTTTGCGGAGTCGATGAACGCCTGAATTCGTGAAATTTGACAGTTCGCCGTCTGTCGAGTCGGTCTTCACCGCCATTGTTGTGTGTTCGAGCGAGTGAAGTGGCGCGCGCGACGAGAGTTGGGGGTTTTGAGTGTGGCAAGGGTGTAATTAAGGTGAAGTTGGTGGGTGTTTGTGAATCTGGGTAAATGATATGGTGCTGTGCGGTATAGCAGCGTGAGATGGTGATCTAGTATTGCGTTAGACGCCACGTATCAGGTGTTTCGACTGGTTTTTGATTTTTGGTTGCTTGTCGTCCAATTATGGAGCAATCAGTTATAGATTATGTTCAAGTCAACAAGTAAACAAAAAGAAAGACAATGAATCATTGTCAAAGACAGAAAGAGATAGGGCTGATTGTCCGGATCATTTAAATACTGTCACCCTAATTGCATCATAGCCTAATGAAAATAATTAGAATCATATAAACATTTATAAATAAACTAATTTTAAGATGTGCTACGCATGATTCCTCCACGAGCGAAGCGAGCGAGAATTAATTTTTAAGAATTTATTAATAAATTTTAAAATTGTAATTGAAATTTTAAAAATTAGAAATACAAGTACTTTTTTTAGCTTATCAATATTCTCTACTGTGATTGAGATAATACGTTAATGAAAAAATAAGCTAATCATGCTAGGACATTACTTCCTCAAAAAAAGTGTATTGGATTGATGAGAATGAGTTCATAATTGATTTGGAGATAAAGAAAAAAACGTGTAGTGGATTGATAAAGAGTTAGAGTTTGATTTGAATACAAAAGAAAAGATTGATTTGAAGATAAAAAAAGTATGGACAAATAAGTAAATTTCATTACCACTCAAAAATTTGTGATTCATACTTTTATATATATGATAGATATATATAAACAAAAAAATTTAAGAGCTTTTGTTACTTTCTAATTTAAATATATCTGTTAATTAAAAGTAATATGTCGTAAAATACTTGCTCTCCAAGAGTTTTATTTGTTTACGAGTTGCTTTTTTATTAATCAAATTTAATTCAATAATAAATGATATACTATACAGATCTCATTCTAACAAGGATTAATATGTTAATTACACTATTGTCTTTTACTTTTAAAGGCATTAATTTCTGTTAAGTAAGTTAAGGAATCTAGGGTGCTCAACTGACTTTTATGATATTATTCGAGTTGAACTAAAAAGGGCTAAAAAGTTATCCACAATAACCAAATAAATAAACTTAAATCTAAAAAGAAATACATGAATGGACTAAAAAGAAAGATATTACTTCACAAAAAAATCTGAATTTGAAAAAAACTCTTTTTTTTGTGTGGTTTAAAAATGTCAATTTTTTTTTTTTTGATGAATCAAAATGTCGCTTTGAATAGTAATGTTTGATTAGGAAAGATAATTAAGTTGAAGCAGTTAAGAGAGTATGAAGGGCGGTCTCAATCTTGAAACTTTTCCGAATCCTCGCATCTGCTTTTCACCGATTTTTCTCTTCTGCGCGTAAAACATGTGCTGATAGTTGTTGTGAGAGTGAAAGTAACGTAACTCATTCCCGCTCTCGCTCTCTTTCTTGTGCGTGCAAGTCACTCTCACCACCTCTCCGCTTCAATGTATCTTCTTCACCAATTCTTTATTCCACCTATATACGCGTATCATCCTCTCCTTCTCCTCTCTCCATCAAATCTTATTTCACCCATTTTCATTGATTTTTGGTGGGTTTGTGCAATTCAGCTTGGAATCTGCGTTTTGGGGGTCTACAAGAAATGGGTGGCTTCGATTCTTGCTTCCAAATAATGGGTATCTCTCAAAATTTCCACTTGCATTTGGGGTTTTGTTAATTTGAAGCATTTCTTTTCAAGTTTGGATTTTTATTGCTCTAGTGTTCTTGGGTTGAAGTCGGAAAAATTGGGGATTTTGGGATTCATAGTTTGAAGGGCAGGTCTAAAAATTGGGAGTAGATCATGGGTATCTCTCAAAATCTCCACTTGCATTTGGGTTTTTGTTAATTTGAAGCATTTCTAGTCAAGTTTGTAATTTTATCTGTTCTTGTATATTGGCTTGAGTTTGGGAATTTGGGATACACAGGTTGTAGGGTAGGAGTTAAAATTGGGAATAGAGAGTGAATTTGGTCTGAATTGATAGACATGGGTGGGCAATTTAGTAAGAAACCTGGGGAGGCATCTCCAGGTATTCAGATACCTGGAAATTTGGATTACAAAGCTGAATTGGGCTCGTACCAGAACGAATGTAGGGTCGATCCGGATGTGGAGTCCTTCGACGCCACTTTAAAGGATCGAACTAGTCGTGTTATCAACACCCTTGCAGTGGGCGTGGAGGTTCGGGCACTGTCTGTGGATTCACTGAGAGAAGTAACTGGTGTTTGCTTGAAATGGATCAAGAGGTTGTTAAGGTTATATTGAGTTGTAAGCAAGATATATGGAAGACACAAGAATTGTTCGAGCTTGTTGAGGAGTACTTCGAGAACAGCTTGCAAACTTTGGATTTTTGTACCGCGTTGGGGAGGTGTCTCAAGAGAGCCCGCGATAGCCAATTGATCATCAATGTCGCGCTTCAGCAGTTTGAAGAGGAAGATGGGATGAACCAGAAGAAATACTTGAGGACTTTGGAGGAGTTGAAGAATTTTAAAGAAGCCGGGGATCCTTTTACCGAAGAGTTCATGGAGATATTCAAAACGGTGTATAAGCATCAATTGTCGATGCTGGAGAAATTGCAGGTTCAAAAGAGTAAGCTTGATAAGAAGCTGAAATCGGTGAAGGCATGGAGGAAGGTCTCGAGCATTATCTTTGCTACTACTTTTGCTGCGGTTCTTATATGCTCCGTTGTTGCGGCTGCCATGGCTGCACCTCCCGTTGCAGCTGCTCTTTCTGCGGCAACTTCTATACCGTTAGGAACAATGGGGAAATGGGTGGACTCTCTTTGGAAGAACTATGTGGATGCATTGAAAGGGCAGAAGGAGGTGATTAGTTCAATGCAGGCGGGGACCTACATTGCGATCAAGGACTTAGATGGCATTCGTGTTCTTGTTGATCGATTGGAAATGAAATCAAATCTCTAATGATGAGCGCTGACTTTGCCCTTAGGGAAGAGGAGGCAGTGAAGTTTGGGATAGAGGAGATTAAAAAGAAGCTTGGAGTATTCAAGAAAAGCATCGAGGATTTGAGTGAACAGGCTGATCGCTGTAGCCAAGCCGTTCGAAGGGCAAGGACTGTAGTCCTGCAGAGGATTATCAAGCATCCCAATAACACTCATTAACAAGTTCTGCTGGGAAACTTACTAAGAGTCCTTTCCTGTATTCGCCAACTCACGAGTCTCAATGACACGGGGATGACATGATTACCCGTCTTGTGAATCCATTAGCATGAATTCTCTTGCATGAAGATTAATAGAAGATTGAACACAATCAGGTGTGAACTTGTAGCGACTTATTTAAATTTAATGTTGCTTATTGGAAAATGCATTTTCTTTCTTCGTTCATTTTATTGTTCTTCCATATATGATATCGAGACAATGTTTATTAATACCTTCTAAAATGATGCAGTAGTTTGTAAAGGCTTCATTATCTATTTAATGATTAATGCTTATTGATTTTCCAAGCATCCTTCAATGATAAGTTTCATGCAACTGTTTATGGGTGATAATTGAGAATATTCTTTGTCTCGTGGAAATGCTTTCTTGTCACCGACGACTAACATGAGCTATTATACGTACACATTCATTAGTATGGCAGAAATACTAGTATTTTCAGTTGGCTTCATTGCTATTACATTTTATCGTGTTAAATGGTGGAATGAGAAATATATGTGTATTTTTTGTCAATGCTGGATATTGCAAAATGTCATAAACTGTTTAAAATGCCAAGATGATTTAGTACAGAGAGAATGAGATAACAATAAGGGCCTGCTATAAACGGTTTAGTTACTGATTACTAGTGATTAGAAGAAATGGTAAGACTTTGTAGAATGTGAAAATTTGATTGCGAAAAAAACTCTTATTGATATATCATGGGACGCGTCGCCAAGGGTTGGTACTTGGTACTGATCCTCTAATCAATGGATTATAACTTTGTGGATTGTGGGGCATCAGAACTTTTTCTTTGTGTAGTTACCTTGTGCTGGTAATTGAATTTCATGACAACCGTGCTCCCATCACCTGTTGCTTTGTCCCTTATTTTCATGTCAATTCTGCATACGCGTGGGCGGGCCCATGAATTTCTACCATCACTGCTATTGTCTCTAACTTAACTACCTTCAGTTTCTAGTGCGGGGTTTTATCTCAAAAAGGCTCCGGTTTTAATTGAAGGGAGATCATCACAAGTCGTTATGAAGTTTTATTTAATCGATGTGTGACAAACTTTTTGGTCCACACATCTCCAACATTTGGAACCAGTCGCATCAGTTATGAAATTCATGTATCAAATTTCTTTCAAGTTAAGTTCTTGCAACTGCACTTGAAGAAGGATTTGAAGACACATCTAGACTTAAAATTCTTCTTGATTGATTTATTGATGAACATTTCATTGACTCTTGAACTATACAGGCCCATTTCCTTGTGATATGATAACTTCCAAGACTCATATTTGTTGTACATATATTCATCAGTCTCTTGTGTCATAACTTCTAAGTAAAAGCCTTGATAGGATATAAAGACCAGAAAGCATTGATTAGGAATTGAAGAAACTATTCATATTTGTCCTAATCTAATCTGGGCATGGGTGTCACATGGGAAACTTTTTTTTTTTTTTTCAGAAGTTGTTCATTGACTTCACTTAATTTAATGTTAGCTTTCAAAAAACTTCACCTAATACCTCACTCCCTTTTGGAAACTGAAACCACACGTTCTTTTTTCACTCTCAGTCCAAACTTGTCTTTTGCAATTCTCATTAGCCATTGAAATCTTAGACCAAGATAGCACTAGCTTTGCATGAGTTTTTTTGGGGCGAGCTTGCAGCAACGTTTACATTTTCATTTTCATTCGAACTCACTTTTTAAAGCGAGTTAGAGTTCTTCCTTCAAACTTATAAATTATATATTATTTTTTTTAAACTAATCGATATGGGGTTAATCCCAACACCTCTAAATAATATATGTACCAAACTAGCGAGCTACCAATATTAGTCATTATTGCGCCGTGGATGAAAAATGCTTTAGCCACTTGATGTTATGTTTTCATGACCATAAAAGCTAGAATGTAGCAGTTTACTGTTTACCTAACTATGAACGTGCTTTGATGAAGTTGTCAAAGCTCGAATTCAGCCTTTTAATTCAAGGTGGCAAATTAATGTATGTAGCTATTATAATATATGTATGATGAGCTTCGTATTAACTTAAATATTGGCTAAGTCTATTCCTATCAAAAAATATGGGTCTATACTCTATAGTTTTTTTTTAAAAAAAAAAAAACATTATCCAAGTCAAAAGTTGGAATATTAAAACCCCACGTGTCCGAAAGACACGAGACA
Organism: Stephania yunnanensis; assembly: GCA_039657365.1. Taxonomy (NCBI): domain Eukaryota; kingdom Viridiplantae; phylum Streptophyta; class Magnoliopsida; order Ranunculales; family Menispermaceae; genus Stephania; species Stephania yunnanensis. Next base: position 61,348,500 of record CM077585.1, read on the forward strand.
TGTGTCCTCTTAAAACTCGCCTTGATGTCCTCCACTATTTTTTTTTCCTTTTTTTAATGTGATGTCCTCCAATATTGTCAATTGACCAGTGCAAAGTATAAAATATATAACACATTAATTAAGGTTTTTTATTACTCTGTAGCTTGTCATTTCAATAAAAAGGTGTATTTGTTGATCATATTTTATTAGAAGCCTTAAAGGGTGTATTGGGAATTTTAGTAATGCGACCAAGACAAATGTGATATAATGATTAGTTTTTCACCTACATTATTTTCTTTCGACATTTGAATTAGTAACAAAGATCGTCACAATTAGTGACAAAGATAGTCGAATCTTAATCGTGGAGGTGGTTTATAGTCTTCAAACATATCCAATCATTAAAAAAATATTTTATTAAGAATATAAGATTACATATTTGATCCACTGTCGGGAACATTATAGTTAAACGCATTCCGTGCCATGCGAAACTTGAGAGAGTGAGGTGGGATCGGACGGTTGTTGTTTCTCAAATGAATCTGACCGTCTGCTATGGCGGGAAACCAGTACACGAGAAAACCAGATATTTCTTTTGGCGGGGGCGCCAAAACTGTGGGCCCCGCGATGATAAGACGCGCCTAAGACAGTAAGAACGCATCCCACGTGGGCCCACGCCCCACGAATTCCCAGCTTTCGTTACTTTTTTTTTTTGGCTTTTGGTTTCCTATACTACCCTTCCGTACTAATCGAGCCAAGTTATTTTGGAATGGACACTTCAAAGCATACATCACAACTCATATGCGTGCGATGTACCTCGAGATGCGATTCGTGCACATATCGGAGATCATCGCACTCACATTAGCATGATGCGCATTTGGTGATGCATCTAGCATTTTCCTTTGGAATTACTCCCTTGTCCCCACATACTTTTTTTCACAATAATCTAGAGGTTTATTTTTGTTTGACCAAATTATCTCGATGTTTATTAAAAACAAACCATTTTTTTTATAACTTTTACAATAAAATTAGATAGTCTAAATCTTTGATATACATAATAAAGGCAGCCGTTTAGCAGATTGGATGACAAATTTTGCAGTTTGATTGGATCTTATGTTTTATTATAATGTCTAACTTGAATGACATAACTCCTTAAAATGATTTGATTGACATTTTTATTTTTTTGAATGTGCTTTGTATAACTAATCATTTTAATATACTATTAACAAAAAATTGAAAGAAATAACACATTTAAAGTTTGATTAAAATTTTCATTACCTTTTGTTCATCGAACTCAAAAACAATAAAGTCTTAAATCAAATGCATATGAGGTTGGTATAGAGTATGAAATACATTGATAAATTTATAAAACTTTACGTTTTAACCAACAAATTATACCAGCCTTATTTTTATATTTTTTATTCATCAAACACATTTCAAAATTATATAAAAATAATTAAAATTTTTTTATATAAAAATGTAAAAATTTAATTTATTAAAATTTAATTTTTAAAAGAATATTTCATTTTTCCAAACAATTTATCAAAAAATTAGTTTCAAAATTACGAAGAATTGTCTCCTTAATTATGAATACATAAACAATCTATCAAATAATATAATTTATGTAAATCGTTAAAATACAGAAAAAAAAAGTAAATCATTAAATGAGTTTTCCCCAAAAAAAAAGAAAAAAAGTAAATAATTATAAGTGAGTAAGTAATCCAAAAAGAGTTTGGCGGGGTGGGGGGCATTATTGGGCATCCATGATTGGCAAGTGGAGCGTGCAGTGGGCATTAAAGTAATTTCACGAAGTCACTCTGAGTAACTAACTCTTCGAAACCATCACAACACGACGAGACTGAAATAACGAACCATCTTTTCATACGTGGCAGTCTCTCGTTGGTCACATCTGGGTCGTCGGGATTCATATCAACAAAATAAATTTAAAAAACACATCAAAACAAACAGAGAGAGAGAGAGAGAGTGTGTGTGTGTCTGTGTGTGAAAAACCAAATCAATCAGAGAGGGTCGCTCTGAAATCTGGGTGTTTTTTGGTTCAATGTGTGATGTGGGGATTGCGCGGGATTTGGTGATCTGATCAGTGAACTTTTCGCGGTTCAATTTGGTGGGAAATCGGGAAATCGAGAGCGAAAATGCATGAATTAACAGAGAGCTCTGTTAATGGGGGGTTTTCGAGTATGCAGAGTTGTGGGGAGAGTAGTGAGGAGGAGCTCTCGGTGCTCCCTCGCCACACTAAAGTGGTTGTGACGGGGAACAATAGGACGAAGTCTGTGTTGGTGGGTCTTCAAGGGGTTGTGAAGAAAGCTGTTGGGCTTGGAGGGTGGCATTGGCTGGTAATTTCCTGATTTGGGTGTCTGGGGGATTAGTTTTTATGAATTGGGTAGTGGGTGGATTTTTATTTTTGTGTTGGATTGAGATTTTGTGAGAATTTCTTGTTTTTTTGATTTGAGGGGTTTTGAGTAGTGCAATGTTGAGATTGGTTGGATTTTGGAATGATTTGTGCATGTTTTGTTTCTAATCTGTTTAATCATTTTAGGGATTTTTTTAATCATTACAATGACATTTTTATGTCCTGATTGGATTTGTTGTGAAAATATACTTTGTGGAATTGGGGGTTTATTTTGTTTTTGTTGCATGAGTTTCTATTGTGTTTTGAACTAGTTAACTGTAATTAGTGATGTTGTAGTAACTGGAATTGGTGGTGTTCTTGTTGTTGCATGAGCTTTTACAGTATTATTGTTGATGAAATTTAGATCTTAGTTTCCATTTCAACTTGGGTTTCTGTGAGTAGATCTGATTTTGAACTTGTTGTTTGTTGGGTTGTTGCATTGGATTTTATTGATATTAGTTGTATTCGGTTTTCTTTCTTTGATTTCCCCCTCAAAAATATGGAGATGGATTAGTTTCATGGATGATCTGCTGTGGCTTATTGTGATCTAAGCTTAGTACTGCATAATTTCCTCTCACAAAACTTGCTCCTTAGTCGTTGTCCTCCTCGAGTTTTAATCTTCCTTTTCTAGGTAGTAGTTCTAGTCCATCTCCCTATTTTTAGTGAGCTATGAAACTATCAAATTCTTCATTTTCATCTTCTGCAAGACAAGAGAGATATCCAAGTTTGCTAATTTTGTGATCAGTTTGATTCCCACATTGACAAATTCGCTCTCTAGACGTATCTCCTTTATGCATCTTATCTGATTTGTATAATTCATTTTCTCCATTAAAGTCCAGCTTTTGTTTACTGTATACGATTCGTCTGTTGCTTTCAATTGATAATTAATTGTCTTTGCGTATTGCCTGATTCTACTTCGTGAATTTACAGGTTCTTACGAATGGCATAGAAGTGAAACTACAGCGAAATGCCCTTAGTGTGCTTGAAGCTCCTACAGGTCTTGAGGACGATGATGACCTTGAATGCGGGAATTTCCAATGGAATGGCTTGGACTTTGGTTAGTTTAATCTATTTCTTGTGATTGGCGTTCTTTCTATTTTTCTTATTTCGCTTTGAAACAAAGGAAATGCATGGATTTGACATATTTAGAAGTAGGATTGATGAAGAAGTCGTGAACCTGATCTGATCTAGATGTCGGATATTTTACGATTTTATTGCAAATACAGTAGATGTGTATATAGCTGACCAACAAAAGTTCTCGGAAGTTCTCGGCTGTGAACACTTTCAAAAGGATGCCTTCATGCATAATTTGATTTGCTTGCTTTGCTCCAACTCTGGTTTATTGAGAGGGCCCTGTTTCCCAACAATATGCAAGACTAATGGGCTCCTCAACAGCTGATGATGACATTTTCTTGGTTCAAGTAATTGTGCAATAGTAGGAAGAAGTGTATGGTTGGAACAAAATAGTTGTTATCATGTCGTATGTGGGTAACTAAGAAAGCTTACTTCATTTGAAAGGTGGTAAAGTGTTTATATTGATTAACGTCACCGAGACTTTTCTTTGGATGACGGGGATTCTCATTGTTGCATAGGATGCTGAATGCCCCTATTCCTTTTAAAGTCATTGTTACTGTTTCCAGATGCTTTTTTTTTTTTTTTTTTTTTTTTTTTTTTGGTTGGTGGGGTGTTAGTTCTTCAACCTTTTATTGATCTATTTGACACCTTAATTTCAGCATCGGATGACACTTTAAAGTCTCACAGATCAAGACACCGCCCTCATAAGTCGGTGGGGTCATCAAACAAGAGTAGTAGCCGGTCCCTATCCTCTGATTCACATTCTAAGGATTCTGTTTCGCTTGGTCGGACTACCATGGTACACCTCTCTTATGATTGATCTCGTGGTGGATGTATTTATAATTTTACATGGAAAAATTGTTTGAACATGTCTACCGTATGAATACACTTTAATATCTGTTTGCTTTGCTTATTATGCCCTTTACAGAAGGTTGACCTAAGCAAATTAGAAACAACAGCTTTATGGAGATATTTGCGGCACTTTGACCTGGTAATTGAGTTTAATCATGTCTCGAGTAACAGTAGATAAACTAAATTTAGAACTCGTGAAATATTTAATTTTTATCCTTCAACTTTGTTGAGTGTTGGGTTCATTATTTTTTCCTTTATTGATAGAGCTAAATCATTCGGCTACTTTTTCATCTTGTTTAGGTGGATGTTATCCCCAATCCCTCTAAAGAGCAGCTAATTGACGTCGTTCAGAGACATTTCATGTCACAGGTAACTACACAAATAGAAAATTTTCTTTTCCATGACTGAGTTTTCATCTCGTTCATCATCCGTCCTTGAATAATATTATTACATGTTGAAATATGTCGCAATAACATAACTCAATTTTTATTTTCTCATCCAGTATTGTAAAAGCAGAAACTATACTTTGCGAAATAGATAAATTGAACAATTTTTTTTGGCATCTATTTAAAGATCTATTTGTCCTTCTCCCAATTGCTTTTACTGTACTTGAAGCAATTGGATGAGTTGCAGGTCATTGCGGGGTTCGTGCAAGCCGCAAAAAGACTCAAGACGGTTTGCAACTGACTGACCTAAGAAAGATAAGAAGAGAGAGGTTTGCATTTGCTCCTTCTGCACTAACAAACATTGGCTACCACATTTTCTTCTTACTGCATGTATCTATGTTATGTAACATATGTATCCTGGCATCTTGTCTTCCTACGCCGCTTTCGTTTTGTGCTTGACCTTAGTTATCTAGTAGGTTTCTCTCGGAGTCCATAGAGTCATGTCTGTAGATAAGTGAGCTTGTGAACAACTTCTTAATGAAGCCTTCCGGCGGCTATATCTAAACTGACCGTTAGGTTGATGCAAGGTTTCTCTAATGTATATGATAATGGTGCTTAGTTTATATCGGTTTCCATCGTCTCCCTCCCCGTTACTTTGTTTCCTATAGTTTGCAGTGTTAAAACTTCCTAAATGTCTTCTCTTCTTGTGTTTGAATGTGAGAAAGTTGGGATAAGAAAGGTTAAAAGAGTGAGTGAGAATATTGGTTATTGCATTGAAGGCTGCATGAAAAGTCTTTTTGAGTTGTGTATGGAAATATAAAGTTGTGCCTTTTGTGGAATGCACATCTGAAAGTGACCTGTAATTGTTTACACCCACTATTCTTCTATTAGTACTAACATTACTACTACCATTGGTGATGTTTCAAAGACTCCCTATTTGCCACAAATCAGAACTCTACTTTTAGGGACCCATTTAATGTCTTAATCTATATCCAACCACCACCACCCAAATTCAGTAATCTTAAACTCCATAGCACATGTAGTTTACCCACCATTTGGAACATTTTGGATTGTCATGGCATGCCCTTTTAATGAACAATATCTTTGGTTTTCCGCGTATGAACTATATTAGTTCATGTTCGGGCACTATCGAGCTCCTGATATTATGTTTGTGCGATGGGTCCGTGATTTCGGTGGCACTAGAATGGAGTGTGGTCCTTGTTTTAACAAGTGAGGATGGTTTGATTAGGATGAAAGAGGACACTATCATTTTCATGCAATAAAGCGACACAAAAATCTGGTGTAGTTGGGTGGGGGCAGATGAGGTGCCATGGCTGCACATGTTGTGTCGGGGCCGAAATGCAATTAATGGGATGTGCTTGCCATAACAGTGCCTGATGTGCTCACAATTTCTTTAAAGAAAATCCTCATCCATTGAATTAGCTTTAGCCTTTAGGAGCTGGACCACCCCACAACCTCACCTCTCTCTTCCAACCCCACCCTTCATCTCATCTCTCCCTTGTATCTCTTTCGTGGTCAATTCGCAGTGGCAGAACCAGAAAATAAAATTAATAAAGCAAATTTGTTAACTACTATAGGGGGAGCGTCGGAAAAGTTGACAGCTAGCACTGACTGTTAGTGATGACTTAGCTGCGTAACGTTATGGGTTTTCACACAATCAAGGTTTTAGCTGAAAAACATATTTGGTCAATTTGGGAGAGTAGTGAGTGGAATCCAATGTGATGTGAATTAGGGAATGGAGTTTTCTCAACATATTTGGCCAAAGCAGAAAAGGGAACTCCTTTTGCATTGTTTGCTTTTTCTCCAACTGCTCTTCACTCTTCTGCCACGCTTTCATCATTTAGGGGCCCTTAAAAGATGCGTAAAAGACGAAGCAAATTCTCACATAGTCAAAAAGGTTGTGTTCATGAACTCAGCTTTTGCCTAAGCTGATTCACACTCTACACCCCTCCTTTGCACCTTTGTTTGATTTGAACTAGTTAATTTGACAGTTCTTGTTTACTTGATTTCTTTTAAGTTATGGGTTGGGTAACCGACTAACTCCCGTAAAATTAATCAAACTAAAGCATTAAAAAAAGTTCAAACACCCATTTCAACCATTCAAACTGAATTATTCGTTGGTTAATCCGTTGGCACATTTTTTTAACATTTTGAAACGTAAAATTTTACCAACGAGCTGACAGCTAAAAGGGCGAGCTCCTCTCTCTTAATGGAGAGATTTTGTTATGACTAGTTTAAAATAATTTATGAACTAGTCAATTTTATTGTGCTGTTGCGTTGTTGTAGCAATAGATTCATGTTGGTGCCATGATCGTGTGCAGACTAAGGTTCCAAGTGTTCCAATAGGTTAAGAAACATCCTAGAATAGAGTGAAACAATATAACTTTGACCACAAAGGAAAAAAAAAAAAAAAAAGATCTACTTACTTGTGTAAATAAAGGAAATCGTCCATTATTACTAAACAACGCATGGGGTCCTTTTCTTCTTTGTCACAAAGTTATCAGTCACTTTCTACTGAGATTTTGCATTGATTTGCTCTTCTGTTCCTTAGCTTCAAGTCTCTAAGACCGTCTCCAATCACAAAATTTTATTTTTCCATCAATTTTACGCTTCTGTCAAACTCTTATTTTTTCCAACCAAAAATTTTGTTTCTCCACTGAAAAAAAATATTCCTTCATTATTTTTCTTTACATATTACATATTTGGATAAGCATGTATGGATATTATTTGTCAACCGAACTGCAAAATGTTGCACAATAATATTAAGTTACACTCTTATTTGAAAGTTGTGCAATATGTTCTAGACGTGTGTGCACATATTTATAAGTGCACCGCAAGATTTTCAAATAGATGTGTGGCGTTAAGTGTGTGAGTGAAGGCTTGAAGCCCATATGGGCTTTTTTTATGACCATATGAGTTATTAATGGGCTTCTCTATTGGACCTCAAACTAAACTAGAGCCCATTCAAAACCCTGACCAAGTTTCTTGTCTCATTCTCAAACAGCAGAGTATGCCAGAGCTCTTTACCTCGATTGCGGGTCTATTTGAGTCGAGCTTGAATTAGTCGAGGCCAATTGGTCGAGTGATCTAAGACTGGAAAAAAAAAAAGTATGCTACAGTTGGCTTAGTTTCTAAGCAATTTTTTGTTTAGGCTCTATTTGATTGGATAAAAAAAGAAAATATTCCAAAGAAAATGAAAAATTCTGTAGAAAAATGATATTTTCATGCGTTTGATAGCCAAGATTTTCTCGTGTTAAGACTCATATATTTTCTCACCTATTATGGAGGGCAAATTGAGTTTTCTATTGAGAAAATTTGAGTTTTCATATTAAGACACATTAAACTTATATTTAAAAAATAAAAATTAATATATTTAATATATATGGTAAGTTTTTATATTTATTTCTAAACTTGTTGTTGGTGAGTTTCGAAGGAAAAAGTTCTTATATGTGCAATCAAACACACAACGAAATTTTTTTTTTTGAACATTTACTAAGAAAAACTTTCTTAAGAAAATGTTTTTTTTTTCAATAGAACATATTTTTCGTAATCAAACATGACCATAAATAAAAATCAACACTAAAAACCAGTTGTTTCGAGTAATACGAGATTCGTTCTCATAAAATGAGGCCTTGACTTTGAGTCTCATAAATGAAATATATAGGGTTCGACAGTGCCTGAGTTTGAATGATCGAAAAACATCAAAAATTAAGTAAGTTGCATCATGTAAATTTTATCCACCATAACAATCATAATTAGTAGCATCATAATCCAACATTTTCTTTGTGGTTTCTTGAATCATTGAGAACTCATGGGAGAGTCCAAGACTCAGTCAGACTCATATATGAGTGCCCCTACAAACCTCAAATTAATTAAAGTCGGATATATAGATCAGACTGCACATGTTACACTTTTTTTTTAATTTAATGCAATGGATGATGTCCTTTCACAATTGGCATTGAAAAGAAAATTACTTAAGTGTATATTTTTTTTTCTTAATTAAGACTACTTAATGGATGTTACAACAAAAGGTCTCCAGTTGGAACATAGAAAAAATCAATATCACGTTAGAGCCAAAAGCTTTGGACATATATACTTTATGCAAACCACTGAATCTTTTCGGATGATTCCAAAAGTGCAGTCAAAGATTCACTTTCAATGAAAAAAAAATCACTCTAAAGTGTGTTTTCAACAACAACATACTCTATATATATGGATCAAACTTTTCCATGTGGATATATATTAGTGTTTTCAACACTCTATATAAAATAAGGGTAGTGCTATTTGAACTCGTAAGTCCGGACTCAAAACTTTTTTTAATTTCAAATATATCATCGAGCAATTAATGAAGCAACCATAATCACTTGTAAAATTCATTTGATACCCCTTAAATATTTACAAAAATTTTAAAAATCTATCTAGGAGTCTAGACTCATGAATCCAAATAAATTTATTGATAAAATAATTAAATCCAGTGAGCAAAGCAAGCTAGACCAATTAGATTTAATGTTAATTATTGGTCAAAAATTGAATTTAATTTCTAGCTACCATGTCTCCCATCTTTATGTTCCATTAATGTAATTAACTTTAAAGTTTATGAGCTTGGTATTCACAAAATATTAGTTTTTTGAGTTAAGCGCATGCGCCTCGAGAGTTTGATTTTCAATTGCGTCAAGATTGTCAGGACCACGAGAGTACGTTCAGGTTGATTGCATTAAAGCATCGTGAGAATTTTTAAGCTCGCTGGATAGCTACTGATATAAAAAAAGAATCAATCACGTTTTTTTTTAAAAAAAATATTATATTGGAGGTAGTGTCTTTTTTAAATCAATTGTGTTGGTTTTTTTTTCTATCTAAAAAAGGTTGCACTAATTAATTTGCATGTTGTGCATCAACTTCATGTATGTATAAATTTGGTGCCAAAGAATTGCTTTAAATCCAACCATATATATTATTAATTCAAGCAATGGCTTTTGTGCTCTAGATTTGGTGAATAATTAAAGCTAGAACATATATATGTATACATGAAATTCCTCTTGATCTCTAGATTCACACAGTTAATTAGTTGACACTTGACAGTGACTTCCATCTTTTTAAGCTATCCCATATATTCTTCAATTAACTTTACATTTTGTGCCCTGTTAGTTGTTCTGCAGCAGATTCTAAAGCCAACATTAAGAATGAGAATATACATACATAGCTATCACAACGCAGCAAGCCAAGCCTACTGATGCCATGAGTGACTTCCAAACTGTAGGGATGCGTGAATTGAAAGATAGTCTTTACATTATTAAGAGCGACTTCATAATAAAAGATTCAATTAAGTAAATATATATGTATATATATTTTAAATAATATCGAGATTTTTTGAAGTAAAACTTTGCACCAATATTTATCTAAAAAAACAATAACTTACTCCTAAATTAGAAATCATACGCCTTTTTCTTTCTTTCTTTCTTTTTTTTGGTGACAAGGCATAATATTTTGGCATCTACAATATATAATGCCAATCCACTTAGGTCCCTTTCATCCACTTTGTTTATAAAGATTTAAGTAACCATTTAACTGGCCACTCAGAAATATACATGGTATCACACTTGATTAATTGCATCACAAATACATATTGGTTCAACAAAAATATGTCACACTCACACACCACTATGTACAAGTAGTTACGTGTAAATTAAGATTGGAACCTCATATTGAGGTGATGTCATGAAAGCTATACATACAGGATCAATTAAGGTTCCTACACATCACATTGAGATACCACTTGGGTATTGCACAGTTACAATTCCATTTATTCTACCAAATCCATGATCACTTTATTTAGTGGTCTCATTACACCATTAAGCCAACATATTTAGCTTAACATTAAGGCTAATTTGGATAAAAGTGACCCACACCATGATTCAAGAACATAATCTAATTTTGAGATTCACTACTTAACGAACACTCAACAAATTAAGATTCCCCTACCTAACTTTAGCTAAAATAAAGGTGGTGGGTTCAATTCTCGATAATTACATTAAATTAAATTCAGTGCTCTGCACATGGGGATTCATACAAGAAACTTTGTGGAATCGGATTTGTCAGGCAAAAAGGGTGATAAAGGACGCAATAAAAGAGGCATTATAAACATGTTGGATGTGAAATGAAATTGGGTGAGGAATTTCTTCTTCAATGAGATTGCGTGGGTGATGCGAACATTACTACTAGTAGTAGTAGACATTCCACCACTACTATATACATTTGTGCGTGACTAAACAATTATACGTTTCAACCAACTTTGTGTAGCATTAATTCAAGTCCCTCCACAAGAACAAGTATATTCTATAACCAATTGGGTTGGATTCTCTTTAATAAATCCTCTCTAGTACTAATCCTATCGATTAATATTTCATTTATTGATTCAAGAATGTCGCGATTCCTCTCTTAGGGAGTAGTTGTTTAGTTAGGTACTAATTAATAAGCATTGATGTTGCTTCTCATGTCCAACCTTCCCTACACGGCTTGTTGGAATCTCTAGTAATCCAATTTTTGAATCATTTAAGTTGCTTGTCACTTTCATTTTGGTCCCAAATAGCAAAACTCATTGAAAATGAGACTAAAATTAGATTCATCTATGTTGGGCTTGCTCGCGCCTTTATCCGGGCATCATCTCCAACACTTCAATTTGGACCGAAATCCATCCAAGGCGCCAAGGTGTGTTCTATCATCTCGGCAAGTCCCTCTGATTGGGCGGGTTTGTAGATCTCCATTAATACCGATATATCCGATATTGTTTATAACTTAATCACCTTCAATTCATTGATACGAGGATTTTATCTCAAAATATTTTGATACTATTTGAAAGGAGATAATCACTTATATATACTTTATTACAAAGTTTCGCTTGATCGAGCGAGACTTTGTAATAAAATGAAACTTTATAATAAACTATCAATATAGGGTGGAGTCGGTGCGAACTACTAAATCAGCAAACGTTGTTGTTGCTTTTGCCTTGCTTGCCAGCTGTCTATTCCACCCATTAAATAGTACTATGAACAAGGTTATTGAATGAAACTGTATTAACACCATTGCCAACTCATTAGTGTCATGAATTCAATGTGTAAATATTGGACATTTGACACAAAAAAAATTGTATTGGACCACCCCTTTTTTTATATATTAGAAATCAATATATTAACTCTCAAACTCCTATATATAATATAGATTGTTTGATAATAAATAAATAAATAAACTTTTATATAGAGTGACCAAAACCAAACGACATTGAGTTATTACCTAATTAATCATAATCACCACCACTAATTTATTATATAACTAATATAATTAAGAACAAGATTTAGGAGGTTTGGTTATGATTATCCCATACCATGAATTTGGAAGGTTTGTACGTAGCCCATTTGGGGACCAGATTTATTTTCTTCTTTTGATGAAACAATTGTGACTTTTTTGGTAGAAAATCTGAATAAATCAAACCTTTTAATGCATACATAAATCTAACATCAATAAATCTATTTGGACTCATAAGCCCGGACTCATACGAAAGTTTTTCAAATTCTTACATATATTTAAGAAGTAACAAATGAATTTTACAAGTGATTGTGTGTGCTTCATTAATTACTTGAGGATGACTTTGAAATAAAAAAAAAAATTTAAGTCCGGATTCATGAATCCAAATAGCATAAATCTAACATTACCAATTCACCATGTACTATATACTAGTCTACTATTATGCGATTATGGTAAATTGGTAATTGAATGGTATGTTGGCTGGCAAGTCAATGCCATTAAAAACATTGGATATCAATGACACGTACGCAGCGTCACGCCCTCGGTTTTCAAATCTTATAATATATATGCGGCAACACAACCTCGTTTTGTTAATCTTTTCTTTTCCAACACAATCTCCCCATCGTTACTAGTATATCTTAAACATAGATTTCTAAACTTATTAAAACCGTCATATATGACGCTCACCAATTCCCCCATAGTTCGATGTGAAATTTAATCAAGAACAACTCAAACGGAGCACTATATTTCATTCTAATAGATGGTAAGCTTCCTATCAAAAATAAAAAATAAAAAATATTTCATCTAATCATTTATATAAAACGTTTTAGTCAAAAAAAATTTATTCAAAATTGTAAGTCTTTTCGAAATTTAATAATGTATTTATTCCATTTTTACCCATTTTACCTTTATACAATTCATATATTTATGATTTTTCAATTATTCGATTAATTTAACGTCAAATGACATATATATATGTAAATTACACTTGTAATTAAAGTTTTCTTAATGTATTTACCTTAATTAAATAATTTATATAAATGACTGGATGGAATAGCTGGTAAGCAAGATGTCTTAAAATCAAGTCGAGGGAGTCACATTTTAACTATAAAAAAACCACACTTATGAGTTCAAAGAAAATTAATAGCTTATTATTTGGTGTACAAACCGTTTATTGCTTACGTAAATAAATATTTATAAAAAAAAAAAGTAAAAAAGCAAACAAAAAATACTTATGAAAATCACAATCACTTTAGAAAGTTTAATTATACTTTTTGTAAGATTTAAGAGTTAAAAAGGTTAAACTTTTTTTTCAAAAGCTAAACTTTTTTTTTTTTTTTTTTTTTTTTTGATAAGAAAGAAATTGATGACTCGTTACTCTTAAACCTCATACCAAATTATTGGGTCATTCGATGGGTTGGTAAGGCTAAACTTATTCTTAATTAGAATATGCTTAATGAAATTATTTGATCCAATCTCCATTAAATTACTTCTCTTACTTGCAATGCATTTGTAAGATTATGTTAAGATTAAATATGTTATTAAATATCCGTTATGCAGTTTTTACCAACAATTAGATTCTTTAGAGTTTAATCTATTAAATATGAAATTTACCTTCTGACCGTTACCATATATACCGAGTATAATCATGAGATTTACCTTCTTTAATATCCTTGGCCATAACTCCTATATATGCACCAAATCCTTGCTTTGTTATTCATTTAAACATAATTACATAACTGCCCAAAAAAATAAAACTATTTGACGTGGCACCCTCGTCAGCTCAATCTCACTTTTTTTTTTTTTTCCATTCTTTCCGGGGCCTATATAAAGAGACACATCAAAACGTTACAAAGCCATCCTCACACAATCAATCGATTACTCTGCCTTGCTCTGCTTTGTATATCCATTAATGGCGCTTCGAAGATCTTTTCAGGCTCACGCCTCTTCGCTAGAATCTCATCGTCGCCATTGTCGTCGTCAGCTCCTCCACCCTCGCAACATATCCAATTACAAGACTAGATCAAGACTACTCGAGCAACAAAAATGGGGTCTTGATGAACCGATTATTTCTTCTTCAAAAGAGAGAACTTGTTCAATCAGCTGTTCATTTAGAAATCAGAGACATGCCCATTGGAGATAAGTTGGTGGAGAAGCTTAAAGGGATGAACTTGGGAAGAGATCGCCTGAGACTTGATGGTTTGGTCGACCCGGCAATGAAAAAGGTCTCCGTTGAAGATGCTAGAAAGTTGTTGAGGTTCTCGCAGTTGGAGATGCTGAAATCAAAGCTTAGGCAAATTCCGAAGAGCTTTATTTCCTATTCTGAGTTTGTAAAGATATGCAAAGAGGGATCAAGTTTGAATCCTCAACAAGGGTTGAAGTTTGCGAAGATGTTAGACGAATCCGGAGCAGTAATTGTACTGGGCAACGTCGTGTTCCTCCACCCTCAACAGGTATATAAAATCATCAAAAAAAAGTTTGCAAAACTCCTCATTTGATCTCTGAACTTTGTGTTTTTTGTGTTTTTATATAGTCCATGAACTTTTATTACTACACATTTGATCATTGAACTTTTACAAGGATCTATATTTAATCATTTCACCATTTGAAGGGTTAAATTCTAACAATGTTTGACTAGTCAAGAAGAGTAAAGTGGTTTATATTATTGACCTAAATGTATACCAATAAAAGTTGAAAAAAAATTAATTTTCCCCAAAAACATAAAAAACTCAAAGTTCAGATATAAAATGTATATTAATAAAAGTTCAAGGATCAAAAACAATGTGTTTTGAAAAAAAAGTTAATATTTTGGATGTCCTGTTCATTCACATTGCTAGAACTAATAAAAATGCAATCTTACCCAGATATTGAAAGCCTTTGAGGAAGCAATTCAAATGCCAAGATCGCATCAAAACGATGATTCGAAAAGGGCAGAATTAGAAAAGATGGAGAAAGAAAAAGAAGCGATTGATGGGAAAGCATATTCTATGGTGAGGAGAGAGATGTGGTGCGGTCTTGGTCTCTTGGTTGTCCAAACTATGGGGTTCATGAGGCTCACATTTTGGGACCTGTCGTGGGATGTGATGGAGCCAATTTGTTTCTTTGCGACCTCTGCGTACGTGATTTTGGGGTACTTGTTCTTTCTTAGGACCTCAAAAGACCCTTCTTTTGAAGGAATATTTCAAATCCGTTTTAGTGCTATGCAAAGGAGGCTCATGAAGGTGAACAAGTTTGATGTGGAGAGGTTTAATGAGCTTCAAAGAGAGTTTTATTGCCCTTTGTATGCTCACTCAACGTCTTCATCTTTAAGAAACTCCGAAAGAGAGTTGACAGTTCATTCATGAATTTGAACAAGTTTTTTGTTCCTTGTACTGTTGTACAAGAATTCCAAAATTATGGAGAAAGGTGCATGTAAATATTCATTGAAGATGAGGTTACTTCTACTTGACATTAAAGAAAAAATAGCAGATTTACAACAAATTTTCACTCTTTCGGAATGTGTTTTCTTCTTTTGAATATAATAATAGCGTGATTTTTTTGACTACTAAATCAAAGTTGGAAAATGTTAGAATCACGACATCACGTCACAGTAGAATGCAAAATAGTTTATGCGGCGTGTGAGCCATGCATTAAAATCTCATGTAAAGACACACTTAGCTCCCATTTTAATGTGGGGTCTACACACCACATCTACTTTTTTGGATTCTTTTTTTTTGTAGTGTTGTTTTGCATTCTATTGTGATATAGTATTGTTTAAGGACATGGGTAGGGTAGGGTAAGGTAGGGTAGGGGATGGGGACCTCATTCCCATACTCATACTCACTAAAAAATTTATCATCCAAACTCATTCCCATATGATGCAATCGATTTAAACTTATTTAAGTGACTCGAACAATTTTAATATAAAAAAAAAATTAAATTTAAGACGGTGCACTTAATTAGACAAATCTCCCAATCTATGTACACAATCAATGATGAAAAACGTTGAATTGGCTGGCAAGTCAAACCATGGAAAAAATATGGATATCAACGACACGTATGCGGCGACACGACCACACGTATGCTATGCGGCGAAATGCCCTCGTTTTCTTAATTTTGTTTATCAACCAAGCCCGCCCATCATTATCTACCAAATACTATATTTCTAAACATTAGTAAGATTTGGAGATTAGAAATCTAATTAAGTAAAATAATCTTTGGGTATCCAATAAGGATTTGAAGCCTTAAAATATGTGATTAAAAAATAAAAAACATTATGTGAATTGCGATGGAGTCCATAAAAGTCATTAATTGTTGCATGTATAGTTGGTAATAAGACACCGAGTGAGAACCACGCAGAGTAACTGTAGCGGGAGCAGTCCATTATTTCCACCGAAATAGACAAAGTTTGAATACTCTTGTGGAATGCTGGAATGTCAAATATTTAATGCAAGCTCGTCATGAATTTGATAGAATAATTCAAGTCCATTGTAAATCATAATAATTACTCTTTTAAGTTCTATAAGTTTGTTGTGACTCACCCAAATTATATGACAACTTTATTATATCTCTTTAGGTATGTCATTTGAATGTTAGTAAATTTAAAATTGATCATCGGACTTTTTGAGTCCATCTGACCCTCATAATACATAATAAATAGAGACAAAGGTGTTTATTTAATTAATAAGGGTTTAAAAACTTCTATTAAATATCGAAAAAGTGATATGTCATTTGAAAGTTGTTGAGCTTGTAATTGCAAACTTGTACTCATTCGAAGTTGTTTTCTTTTTAAGTTTTTTTTTAAGTATTTTTTTAATTTTGAAATGTTTCACAATATATGTCATTTGATAGTTTCAATATACATTAATTAGTATGATTTGTCATTTACTTATGCTAGCAGGTATGACCATGTAGGCCTATAAATATATAGCTGGGTCCTTCTCTAAGTTCTCGCTAATTAATCTTTCACTATTTCTTATTTGAAAATCTTATTTTAAGATGAATAACCATTTTGAAATACCAAGAATAAACACTCTATCTATTGATGCCTATTTAATACACATTGATTTATGTGCACATAAATATCAATGACACCAACGACTAAGTATCAAAACGGGTCACAAAATCATTTTCCTTCTCATTCTCTATCTTGCAATTGGTGCAAAATATATTTCAAAATGGATAGTGCTAGATGGACTCAAAAAGTCCGGACTCAAACAATCAAAAAGACATAAAGATCATTAATTCAAATTCATTATTGATGTACCCCCAAACACCAATAGAGGATAATTAGGTCTTTTTACTTAGATAGAATTTTTAAATTATTAATAAAAAACTTTTGAGTGCATCGGACTCAAAGAAAAGTGCAAAATTTTGTTTCAAAATTTTCAACCGAGTTGACCCAGATAATCGCAACTCGGACTGCTCAGGAGCCATAATTTGACGTGTCACTCTGGTCAGCTCCATGACTCCATCTTTTCAGGGCCTATATAAACACAAAGACATCAAAACATTGCAAAGCCATCATCTCAAAAACGATCAATTACTCTGTTTTGCTCTGATCTCTGTATCCATTAATGGCGCTTCGAAGATCATTTCAGGCTCAACGCCTCTTCTCTAGAATCTCATCTTCCTCATTGTCATCACCAGCTCCTCCACCCCTCAAAACATACCCTATTGTTCCAAGACTTGACAAAGATCAAGATTCAATCAATCACAAAAATGGTTTCTTTGAGAGATTTCTTCATAGGAAAGAAATGCCCATTGGAGATAAGTTGATGGAGAAGCTTAAAGGGATGAACTTGGGAAGAGATCGCCTGAGACTTGACGGGTTGGTCGACCCGTCAACAAAAAAAGTCTCCGTTGAAGATGCTAGAAAGTTGTTGAGGTTTTCGCATATGGAGATGTTGAAATCAAAGCTTAAGCAAATCCGGAAGAGTTGCATCTCTTATTATGAGTTTATTGAAATATGTAAAGAGGGGTCGAGTTTGAATCCTCAACAGGGGTTGGAGTTTGCGAAGATCTTGGATGAATCAGGAACAGTAATTGTGTTGGGCAACGTCGTGTTCCTCCACCCTCAACAGGTAAGATCATTCAAAAAAAGTTCATATTTCACATGTTCTCGTTCATTACACATTGCAAGAACTGATAAAAATGCGATCTTTGAACTACCCAGATTGTGAAAGCCATTGACAAAGCAATTCGAATGCCGCAACAAAATGATGACTCAAGAAAGGCAGAGCTAGCAAAGATGGAGAACGAAAAAGAAACAATAGACGTAAAAGCAGATTCAATGGCGAGGAGAGAAATGTGGTGCGGCCTTGGTCTTTTGGTAGTCCAAACTATGGGGTTCATGAGGCTGACATTTTGGGACCTGTCTTGGGATGTGATGGAGCCAATTTGTTTCTTTGCGACCTCGGCGTACGTGATTTTAGGCTACTTGTTCTTTCTCAAGACATCTAGAGACCCTTCTTTTGAAGGGCTGTTTCAGAGCCGATTCAGTGCCAAACAAAGGAGGCTTATGAAGGAGCACAAGTTTGATATGGAGAGGTTTCAAGAGCTTCAGAGAGTACTTCACCCTTTCTCTGCTCAATCTTCATCTTTCAGAAGTTCTAAAAGTTCATTCAAGAATTTCAACAGTTGATAGTTGATTCATGATTTCGAACAAATTTTTTGTTCTTTGTACAGGAACTCCAAAATGGAGAAAGGTGTATGTATTTTTTAGGTTACTTGGCATTCAAGTAGATGAATAACATAACTCTAACTCAGGCAGACACTATGGGATCTAATAGGGTTATAGGGTGAAGGTGCCCGACTAACTTTCATGGAACAAGGAGTTGAAAAAGAATAAGACACCCAAGAATATGTAAAGAAATAAAGGAAACTTTTAACAAAACAACTTATAGTGGCAAACCTCAACCTCTAATTAAAATATTAGAGGGTGTAGCAGTTTCTGTGACATGGGTTTTACTGGACAGGTTTGTTCAAGGAAAATTCATAGGATGGTGGAAAAATCTGACTTTTGGTTCATCAAGTCGATTATTGGAAGCATTAAGACCTGTGAAATGGAGTTGTGACGATATTCCTAGTTGGCATTGGAGAAAAGTTTGACTATTGCCGTTATGTTTGAATCATGTGTTCAAGTTCCAGGAAGAAATGAAACAAGGTTCAGCAGCACTTAATGAGGAGAATACTATATTAGACAAGGAAAATGATAGCGTGCCCTACAATGGGCACGCAGCAAGGACACACTGCTGAATAGCTGGGGTTGCCAAGAAACAAATTGGCTCCTCATACCCCCCAAAAGGCCCCAAAATGTGAGCATCGCGAACCCCTAGTTTGACAACTAAGAGACCAAGTCCACTCCTCACAAATCACCATAGATTGACTTTACATCCATGGCTTCTTTTTCATTCTCCATCTTTTCTAGCTATGTCCTTCTAGGGATCTTTGTTTTGATGCGATAAATCTCGGTTTCGAACTGTTGTCTCGATAGCTTTGACAATCTAGATTTTTAACCAATTCTCGCTTTGTAAAATTACGCATTTAGCGTAATCGGATGTGTAATGAAGAACATGTAGTGATCTCATCTATCTGTTCGAGGAAACACAATTACGGTTCCCAATTCGTCCAGTATCTTCGCAAATGCCGACCTTCAGGATGCAAACTGCAGATCTCAATGAACTCAAAAAGGAAATAAAGCTCTTTGGAATTTGTCTAAACTTTGATTTCGACTACTACAACTACGAATAACAACAACAACTTTCTCACGCCTTCAACAAAGCCCTTTTCATTGACGAATTGCTCAACCCTTGAAATCTCAATCGATTTCGGCTCAAGTTCATTAATCCCCTTTAGACTTCTCAATCTCTCCAATGGCTAGAGTTCTAAGTATAAACAAACTACTGTTTGAATGATCATCTATCTCCAAAGAAAGTGCCCTAAAAAAATCATTTTTGTTGTCCAATCTTGTTCTCTACAAGGGTCTTGTTATTTGGTATATTATTGGGAGGTGGAAAAGCTGATGACAGTGACAACAATGAGATTCTAGTTTTCATCAAAAAAAAAAAACAATGAGATTCTAGATGTTAAGCATGAAAAGATCTAGATGTCCCAAACTCGAATAATAAGTTAAGAATAGCTGTAGAAACCTGCCAATGTATCTCGTCGAGTCTCGACCAACAGAAAGTGCTGTAGCAATAGTAGTCCACCCATATATGTAATATACACAAATCGCATTCTTGGAAAGTAAAATTTCTACAAATTTCCACCCAAGTAATATACCAAATAACAGTGACAACAATGAGATTCTAGATGTTAAGCATGAAAAGATCTTTGAAGCACCATTGATGCAGCTTATAGAGTAAGGAATAATTAATCACTTTGCAAATGAGGGCCCCAATAAGATGGAAAATAACAATTTGTATAAAAAGCAAATCAACAATGCAATGAAAGTATCATATCAGATATCATCTCAACTTTAAGCCCAACACAAATAATGATAGGAATTAAGCATGCCAATAAATGTATCTTATGCATCCAATCATAATGGAAAACCTTGTTATGCTAGGAGAATCTCGAAGCTTCATGATAGTCCTCTATGACTGTTTCTCACCAGAAAATACAGATTTAAAAATCTCTGCAACTGGTGAGGGTCGAAAACGAAAATATGTCAAAAAGGCAAGAGAACAACAACTTAAAGCTACATAGATTTTAAAGCAGGACGAAAAGAATGTGAGAAACGCACAAAAGCTGGTTAGAGTAATTACTACAACAAGATTCACGAGGCACATGAACGTAGACAGATCACCTTCCGTTCCATGACGAGGGAAGTGGCCTTGGTCACGGAAATCTGCAAGCAACTGATCCTTAAGCTGAAATCTGTTCATCAACCAAGCCGTAGCCTCATTTTCAGATGATGGGATACTGCTAAAGGGGATACGTTGAACATGCATGTGAACTTCAGAAGGATCCACACCAAAGACATTATCCATGAAACTTGGGTATCGATGCTTGTATCCGATGGTTATGTCATAAACTGCAGAGAATAAATAAAAAGAGGAAATCCTGTTACTGGGAGTTGAGAGTTCGGACCACAGCAACTGATTAAGTTTATATTTCAATCCAAATTAATAGGGACCAAAAGATGGGAGAAATAATCAAGGAATTTCACATTCTAGTATCTATATGATAAAACATTCAATCAAATCATATCATAACATAAAAGTGATTTACCAAGGAAAGCACACTCCCCATGCAGTCGGACAGTCCGAATACCGGGTGATTTAGACCCAAAAGAAAAAATGTTAAATGCTTGTAAGTGTTGACTAAATCAGATTGATGACATAGATAAATGTCTAACGACTATGAAGATTAAAGAAATATAAAACATAACCTACCAAAACCATCAAAATACTTGATTATTCTGCAAAGAGTAAGCAAAACAGTCAAATTTTAAAGTTTCATTCTGATTAGAAAAAAAAAGGAAATATATGAAAAAAACCAGTAGGGGCGTAAGCAACTGTTGTCATGACATACACAACAATATTTACATCGACTAATATCAGGTTGCTACATATGATAGATTCTTGGGCGTTAGAGAACTTCCAGGGTGAGCTATAGCTTAGGATAAACATGTAGGGCTAGTGCAGGATATAAGCTGGCAGAAGCTGCAGAACATACTCCTGCTGAACCTAGCAGATTGAAGCTAACCGAACTTTGCCCTAGGTAGCTGTATCTAGAACCACAATTGCATGATAAAGAATGACAAAAACAACAACCAGCAAAACAAAAACGAAGCAAAACCACAGATTAGAGTGCATGAAAGAAAATAAGACCTGCATCCATGGAGCCCTTTAGAACTTCTAAACAAATGCATAAACCCTTTGTCTTCGGCAGAAGCACATTTTGTAAGACAGGCAAGCCCTTCTCAGCAGCAAACTTCTGACTCTTTGTACACTTCTCTTGACTGTATACAACTAACAGAAACCCCATGAATACTAGAAGATGAAATAAAAGAAGAAAACCAAGTTCTACAAATTGGCAATATATAGCTTTAGAAAATAAACAAGAGATTGTGATATACAGGATCTGCTAAATTCAAGAGACTGAACATTCATATAATGTTCGAATGACATGAAAATCCAGAGGAAAACCGTAAAGGGCTAACTCTGATTGAGGTTTTTGATAGGAATGTAAAAACTTGTTATCCTAATGGATAAACAAAAAAACGTATGAACAATGATGCCGTCAACTAAGGCCAACAAATTAAAGCAACCATTTAATAAGAGAAGTGAAGGAAAACTGATGAGGAATTACGTAAAATCGGTGCCTTCTGGAAAAAGAGCCAGCCACAAGGGATCCTGGCGATCTGTAAAGGTTGAAAGCATCTCGCACATAATTGACTCATCAAGTTCCCATTTCCTCTGCACAGGAATGAATTCCACAACATGAAATACCCAGCCAAATATGGGCAATTTCATCAAACTGCTCTTAAGGATATATTTAATATAACCTATGCTCCCTTTCCGCAATGCAAGATCCCACAAATACATCCAATCAACCTCGGTTCTATGGTTAGCAATAAGCAAAACCCTCTCCTTCGCAGGAAGGCTATCCCCAGCAAACACCACTTTAGTCTTATTAATTTTCTCAAAAAAAAAAGGCCATAAAGCGAGCCAAATACCAAAGAAGAAAGAAGTTGCCTTCCTGCTGTAGTGAATGCTGAAAAATCGCAACAACACAGCAGTCATAGGAGCACAGTAAATGAGCATCATAAATGCCGTCAGAAGGATAACGAACAAACACAAAATGCCTCTTATGACCCTAGCGGGAGTTAAAGGTCTATGCATCAGAACAGTATTGGAATTGAGCTGCTTGGACATGTCCATCTGCTCCAGAAAATTTCTTAAACCTTTCCAGTGTTAAAGCAGCAGCAACTGCTGCGATAATATACAGCCTAGAGTCGATCAAAATGGCTTTAACAATAAGGGCAGAGCAATAGTTGGAGAGATCAACAACAGGTGTGAACCAAACCCGAATGAATGATGGCAAGGATGGTGTAAAGTGATCGGTCTATAGCTACTTGCCGAGAGACGATAAGGACTTGTGGCACTTACAACATACAACAGACATGAATCGAAGAAACATGCTTTCGGTGAAGCCTGCAACAGTAACCATACAAAGGGCGAGTTAGCACTGGAAGTAATGAACAACAACCTGCAAATTTACGTTCTCTGCATACAGAAACAATATTGTAATTAGCGACGTAAGACCAACATTTTGATAGTTATGAATCAGCACTCCTGCGACTAGTACCAACTAACAATTGATGCAAGTCTATAAAAACAACTTGTTCTGGTAATTAGCAATTATGAGAATAAATAGAGACTTGAAACTTGCCCACATTACAACAACAACAATATCGCCTCAGTCCCAAATTAATTAGATCAAACTCTTCCATCATGCTCGATTAAGTGCAATTGATGGTGAGCTTTCCAAACCATTCAAATCCCTCCTAATTAATGTGTTTCATATTAAATTTGGTATACCCCTACTTCGTCAAATTTCTTCTGTTTCTATTGAGTCAAGTTTTCTAGTAGGGGCATTTGTAGGTCGTCTTTGCAGGGGACCAAAACACCGCAAACTTGCCCACATTATCTAAATATAAATTTGCATTCTCTTAATTTTGTGAAGGTTGATGATACATCAATCGGCACATACACAATGCAGCCATTAAAAAGGTAAAATCCTTTATCATAACTTCACTTATAAATCTTCAGGAGTTTTGAGCAATTAATATGAATGCAATCGTATTCGCACATACTATTCTTCGTTCTTTAACCAAGATCACAATTAATACGAATGCAAGATTTCGAGGAGTTTAGAAAACAATCATAATTAGCACTTTTTTTTTATATATCCGTGGATATCCATGGGAGCCTGATTATTCCAACGAGTCCCTAATGCAATCACCTTAAGCATACCCAGTGGCTCGGACAATCTTGACAAGCTATGGTTTCACGAATCTTGATTATTGATTCATCAAATTAGCCTTGTTTTGCACAATGTGAAAGAAAACGAAAAAGTAATGTACATCAAATTAGGTATCTAACTTTCAAGAATCACTTGTTTTCGTCATTGCTTTCATTAGTATAAGCGACAGCAATGGTTTCACGAATCTTGATTATTGATTCATCAAACAACACACTCAACACATCAATCTCGCGTAAATAAAAAGCCAAAGATTCTAAAGAACGACGATCGCATTCGCAAACTAGGGTTTGTACATAACAAGTACACAAGTTCGAGATTGAAGAAATACAATTGAACGAAACGAAATCAAGAACTCGGAAGAAGAGATGACAAACTTACGGAATCTTGGAAAGTTGCAGCGCATGAAATTATAGAGAGATTGAAAGAAAGATGGAGTTTTTAGGTTTGAAGAAGTTGGGGGAGTGTGTGCGTGTTCGTGTGTGTGGCGACGAAGGTCACGAGAGTGAGAGAGAACGGAGCGTAGTGCGGACAAGATATTACGGTGTCCGCTCTACGGTGGACGGACTTGTCCGCATAGAAAAGACCGAGACTAGAGACTCAGCATCTTATAAGATAACGACAAGGCTGGAATGACAACGTTTTCGGTTTTGTCTAATTTTTTTAACTAGCGGTTTGGAAGTAGTTTTAAAAATTTGAAAACTCGAGATTCAGCATTTGATGGTAGTTTTTACTTATAGAAAATGGTAGTTTACCTAATTGCAAAACCATCAAAAAACTTGGAATGAAATGGAGATGAAGCTTTTCACATATTGTTTAACTTTTGAAATAAACTTAGACTCATAATTTTGATTGAGTTTGTGTGTTTTATTGTGTTTTTGATAGATGAATAATGATCATGAATGGACATATATGTTTTGTTGATGGATACATATGAAATGTGTGGCAAATTTTTATTTTTATTTTGTTGTTGAAAATGTGTAAGAAAGCGTCAAAAATCAAATTTGTCAAATCGAGTAAACCTTGATTAATTTGATTGCGATTTTGAAGGTTTACGGTTTGCAAAATGGTTAAACAGTGAACCCTTTTTTTTTTTCTACATAGGATTGTCATTCTAATATTTTACATAACATATATACCATATGCACGTGAGAATTAGGATATAACTAACATTTTGCATCATAACCTCGTTACCATTATCGTTACCATAACATAATTTTAATTATAGGAGTAATCCTCATATCCACTATTGGATAACCTTTCTGACTTTGATAAGAATCATGAGATTGAGTGTTTAGCAAGTGAACTAGCTGTACTTTTATTTATATTTTTTTATTCTTAGTTTTCCTTTTTAACATTTATTTAAGCCTTTAACTTTCCTTTATACACTCTTTATTTATTTTCTCTTTATTTTGCGTCGCATTACAAGTAAATAATACTTTTTTGGAATAAAACACAAAGTTTGTCAAATGATATTTACTGTGTCAGTTGCATTCCTCTCATTTCAGAGGTTATGAAGTGAACTCGGTCTCGAAAATTTGCTGACTATGAATTCAAATTAATAACTAAAATTTATCATAATCAAATTTTTATTATCGTTGTTTGAGTTTATAGTTTTTTTACATGTTTTTAAAATCAAGTATTTTTTATTACAATTTTAGTTAGTCCTAACCTTTATTGAGAGGAATAGAAGTAATAACTCTTTCATTGATTTTTTTTTTTTTGGTGGCAAACTCTCTAACGTATAAGTATATTTTTTTTTATTTTGTTACTGCAACCTAGCTATGTTGTTTGGTTTGATTCTCATTGTTTGGTGAGTGTAACAATTACTAGCGCTTACTATATAAATGTAACAAAATAAGGAATTTTTGGGTAAAAAGAGTCATAATTTTTTTTGCTGACAATTAATAATTTTTATAGGCATTTGATTATATTATTCGACATTTTCTATACTTAAAAAAAAACAATAATAACAACATAACCTCAATCTTAAAATAATTAAAGGTTTATTATATAGATAAACTCTTTCATTATGCTCGATTTTATGCATTACTTACTTAAAATATAATTAAAAAAATGCTACGCGTACTTGATAAAATGCACTCACCTGGCTACACTTGGCTATATGGCTTATAAAACTCTAAAGTAAATGACAACAAATATGTTACATCGAAAATCACATGAGCCTTTGAGTCGTCCATCAATGCCTCGAGATATGAACATATACAAACTTAGTGCGATACACACAAGTTGAAGCTGCAAGGTCGACTCATTTGGGTCATCAGATCTTTTAGTGTGGCATATATGTTATCATTTTAGACCGTGTTATGCACCTCGAGATGTGTAAGCTCGGATCCGAAACTTGTATCACAAGGCAAGTGTGGTGAGGAAGCCTGCTTATCTCCCTAAAAATAACTCACACACAATAAGCACTAAAAATTGACTCTTCGGGACTGAACCTCTCTCGCAAGTCTCAGCTCCCGCGAAAGCAGAAACCATGGCGATCGCCGAATACCGTCTCCAGTGCGAGCTCCGCGGCCACGAAGACGACGTAAGTCCTCTCACAAACCCTAACCCTAATCCACCACTTCAATTTCACTCTCACGCGTCCACACCGATCGCGCACACATTCAAAACCACTAATTAGGTCTGCAATGAAAATGTGCTTGGTTTATCAGGTTCGTGGAATCTGCGTTTGCGGCGACGATGCGTTCGCGACCTCGTCGAGGGACAAGACGGTTAGGTTTTGGAGTTTGGATTCGGAAGAGAAGAGGAGGTATGGTTGTTCGAAAGTGATGATTGGGCATACCAGTTTTGTTGGTCCAATTGCTTGGATTTCGCCCAGTGAAGGGTTTCCGGAAGGGGGACTAGTGTCTGGTGGCATGGACACGCTGATTTTGGTTTGGGATTTGAGAAATGGAGAAAAGATTGGAACTTTGAAGGGGCATCAATCGCAGGTTACCGGTATCATTGTGGATGATAATGGGGACTTCGTGTCGTCGTCGATTGATTGGTGAGTGTATTTTTTTTTTTTGCAGAATTGCTCAATGTACAATGTTATTAATTCCCTTTTCAATGGACACAAAATGTGCACGATTCGTTAATATATTGGTATCCCGCCCGATTATTTTAATTTGTTTTGTGTATTTGATTTGCTATTTCAATGGCGCATACAAAGTACTTCATGTTTATGTTGTTGTAACTGCTCAATATACTGTATTACATTTTCAATTGACAAAATGTGCGCAATTCGTGATTATATCTATATCCTGCGTGATTATTTTAATTTGTTTCGTGCATTTGATTTGCCATTTCAATGGTACATACACAATATTTCTTGTTTATGTTGTTTTAACTGCTCAATGTACAGTATTGCATTTTCAATCGACACAAAATGTGGGTGATTCTTTATTATATTGGTAACCCGCGCAATTGTTTTAATTTGTTCTGGGTATTTGATTTGCTATTTCAATGGTGCGTACAAATTACTTCTTGTTTCTGTTGTTGTGAGTGTTGATTACTTTTAAGAAATAAAATTCATAGTGTTTAGAACTTTGGGGGTGCATTGCTTGATTTAACTGATAAGATTGTTATGATGAACGTAGTACTGTGAGGAGGTGGAGAAATGGGCACGTTGTTGAGTTTTGGGAAGCTCATAAGGCTGCAGTACAAGATGTTGTAAGGCTTGCATCGGGCGAGATCGTAACAGGTGTACATTCTTATGAATTATCATGTTTGTCCATTGAATTATTGTTTTGGCATTTGTAACTCGCTTACTGCAAACTCACTTACCAAATGGCGATCATGGATTCTTTAGGTTGACTCCTTTCAATATTTTTGCCATTCTATTATCTTGCCTTCGTTTTCTTTGAAAAAAATTAATATGAGGCGTGTAATGCAATTTCATCTGGGATACATTGATGATTGAGATTGATTGTTAGAGAGAAAAAAGCGAACAAACCACTTCAATATAAGTTGAAAGAAGTTGGAGAAAATGGTACTGACATGACGAGTACAATTTACCTGCAATTGATATGTACTCGTCAAACTAGAGGAAGATCTCCGTAAGAATATAGCTATCTTTGTGGAGTTGAATGCTGGTAGATTGAGGATGCTTATGTTGATTAGATGTAAAAATTGAAAAATAGAATAAGATGGCTTTCAAAGTTTGCCTAATTATATCTGGAAAAGAAAAACACGTGGACAAACAAGATCAACTTAACAAGAGCCTTTTTCCTAGCGTGGGGAGATTGATAACGAACTTATCCACATGGTCCTTTACCACAAAGCTGGCTGTTATTCACTGTGTCTTTATGGTTGTGTGCTAATGAAAGTTGATTTATTTTCTAACCCTCTTTTCTCTACTTTATCTGAAATTCCAGGTTCAAGTGACACAACGTTAAAACTATGGAGGAGCAAAACTTGCTTACACACTTTTGTTGGCCACACAGGTCTTTTTTTGGTTCCTGTTCTGTTTTATAATTTTATTGCACCAAATCGAGCGCAATGGAAGAGTTTGATCCATGCAGCTGACCTCAACTAATTTGGGATTGAGGCTTTTTTGTTGTTATATTTTGTTTTAAAATTTTCTTCTTTTATTTTTTTTGCCTCGTATTGTCCACATGTAAAAGTGAAATAATTCAGCTGCATTTTATTTTTCAGCAGTGAAAATTATTGTTGCTCCAATATTGGTGGATCTTTTGCTTTCAATTTTTTTTCTTTAATAACTAAATAAGAGCATTTGTGGAAAACTCTTCTCTTTTATCATGACCCCTGAATCTAGCTTTTGGATTAAGAACCCCGATCGCGGGACCTTCATAAACTCGAGCTTTGATATCGCGGGACCCATAAACCACTCCACAGCTTAAGTCATAAAGAGGTTTAAATCAAATTGCAAATATATGTTTTTTGAAGGGAAAAGTGATTTTCTTTAGGGGGTTAGTTTCAACTTATGGGTGATTGGCTTTGTTATCAAAAAAGACTATTCATGCACAAATTTTACTCGACTGGGGGTGCTTCATGCCTTCTGCTTTTTGAAGTTAAGATTAAGATTGATAGTTTCTTCGTTTGTCATCAAATTCTAGTTTTAGACCAATGGGAACATATTTTGCAAGGATCATTGTTTGACCATATCTTTTATTTTTTTGGAGAGAGAGTGATTTGAAAATAACTTTTCTATGATTTTTTTTTTTATCATGCATGGGATTTTTATTTGATTATTTAGTAATCACTTATTTCGTTTCTATAGAAAAAAGTTTATGTGCCGTATCATTATATTTATATCTTCTTGTGCCATGTGGGAGACTTGCAGACACTGTTCGTGGTTTAGCAGATATGTCCGGTGTGGGAATTCTTTCAGCATCTCATGATGGGTGAGTTTGTTTGTTTGTTTGTTTGTTTTTTCTCCATTTAGGTCATGTGCTTGCTACTGTATCATGCAAGTTTCCTTTAATGTTTTATTGCGTATGCTGCTGTTGATATGGGTACTATCTAGTAACCTTTATCTTCATGATTTCTTGACTTTGTTTTAAATTCATTAACTTTAGAATTTATGAGATAACACCTTTCACAACTAGGTCGCAGCTAATTCTGGTTGGTGAATGTTTTCACGTTCCATATTTGTTGCAATGTATTGAGATTTTTGTGAATAAATTTTAAGGTAATGCTAACAGCCTCTGCTTGGTGTTCTTGATGGGCATTTGTCTCATCAGGAATACTTGCATTTTATATGAGGCACCAAGGTCTCGTTTGGTTCGTTTTTGCCAACTTACAGTGCGAGTGGAGATAACTCCATGAAGTTAACTCACAAGGTAAGTTCATATTTCATGTTTGGTTGAACTTTAAAATTGCAAGGAAGTAGCAAATTTTTAAAAACAGTTAAATGTGGGAATTGACATAAACGCCCTTCAAACATATTTTTAAAATAAAAAGATTATTTGTGAGGGGTATTTTTGTCTATTGAACTCATCGGAGATATCTCCCTATGGGGGGGGGAGGATAACTCACCCCCTCTCTTGTAAGTCGGGAGATATCTCACCCACATACCAAACGAGGCCCAAGTATATTTTACTGTTTTTTTTTTTTTTTTTTCATCTTTTCTTCGGATGTCTCACGTGTTGTGAATTAAATTGCTCTTGAACTGAAAATTTTGTGGCCACCATACATATCATCTTGGTAGTTTTGTTGAAATTTAAAATAAAATAAATAAGAAGGCTTAGATCGGATTTGGTAGATGCAATAACATTGAAATCAAGTTTCATCTAACATTAGGTATTGACATTGTAGATGCAATAGCATTGAAATCAAGTTTCTTCTAACAGTAGGTATTAACCACTTCATCACTGATGATGCCAGCACTCGCCCCTCTTATGTTGGAGCTTCTTTGATATCACCATTATCTTTCTAGTTCTCAACACTTCTTCACGATCTATCTTTGCAACACTTTGATAGGATCCCACATAGAGTGTTCTAGAATTAGTTAGAGGGGAACCACTATAAATAGGAGTGGAGAGTTCTTGTAAGGGGCATTCAATACATTTGTCTTGGTTTAGAAACTCATTTGAGTTCTTGGAGAGTCCAGCCTCTTGAATGCTGTGGGATTGCTTGTACTGTGGTTTAGTTCAGCAATAGATCTTCTTCTCTATCAATTCTCTTGTTTTTATCATTTCTTTGTCAGTTCAATTCAAGTAAAGTTCAAGGTTCTATCAATGGTATCAGAGTATACTTCTACTATGGAAGCTCGATTAGATAGGATGGAAGCTCAAATGGATCGAATTCAAGAAGAGGTGAAGAAGATTCTAGCGATTGAAGCATCGATTGAGGAGCTCATATCTAAAGTAATGACGATGATCAGAGGCTTGGCTCAGAGGTGTGATGAACTATTCCTTCAACATCAAGGGATCACTTCAGAAGTCATGGTAGAACAACAGATCGAGGCATTTCGTTGCACAAAAGTTGCAGATACATCAGATTCGGGATTATCTGATGAGTTGTCGACTGCCAGTGAACCAAAACCACCAGATCTAAATGTTACACATGCCCCAAAGCATTTCCGATCTGAGATGAGCGATTTGTAGGAACTAGTGTTCTTTGCGGCAGTAGAAGAAATGCAATTGCAACAAAAATTTTCATTGTTGATTTCGATACCAAATGCTTTGATGATTAGTTCTATAATGCAAAATTTAGCCTCGACCCAAATCTCTGAGTCCACATACCACATTTCGATGTTTGTTTCGCCACCGCTAGCCTCGACTCCAATGCCTAAATCACCAGATCCAGGCAACACCAGTGTTGCACAGACATTCGCGCTCCATGCGGCGGTTCTCGCTGTCCTTGATCTGCTTCCATGGCTGCCCCCGCAACATTCTCAGCTGATGGGTGTTTATAGAGCTTCAAAGATTTTCAGCACAACCACAGATCCATCAGATCTGACTGTTCTCATGGAGGGTTTGAGTGATGATGCCTTCGATCCACCACCTTGGCCACCACCTTGGCCACCACCATCTTCACCATAACTAACAATTGTTGTCTCTGATTTCACATTCGATTTCGACGTACTTGATCATCCCTTCTTTCTGGTTGTTCTCGGGATTGTGAGTTTGGGGAAGACGAGCTTTTGTGATCGACACGACGTTCGAGGAGATTGGATGATGGGAGGGACGACAACTCATCGTGGAATCCGTCACACCTCACATGCGTACGTTTGCTCGTCAGAATTTTTTGTGCTTTGGCTCTGGCCATTTGATGATCCTCGACTTGCGTACTACTTATTTCATTTAATCGTGTTGGGCCATTTCTATTTTGCATCACTCGAGAATCATCCAAGGATGCATGTTTTGTCTTCTACTCTTCTATGCATTGCGGTTGTTCTTCTTGGTCTCTTTCCACTAACCTCTCCTTTCGGAAAATTTTCTATGGCCGCGGTTCCTACACTATTTCATGAGATTTTCGAGCATGCGATGGTTGAGGTTGTGCAAAGATTTATATTTGCCTCTTGTTATGTGAAGATTTTGATTGTTGGTACGTGGAGTTGTTGTTGTCTACAAGGTGCCTTTGCTTTTCACAAGTTGGGCACTGCCTATGTTCCGTGTTGGACACCAATTGTCTTCATTCCCAATCATGGACTACATGTTCGTGCTCTTATAAGTGCTATTGTCGCTGCAGTACCGTGCATCTTTGCGACACATTGCTATTTGGGCATGTTTGGTTTCCATCGCAATGTGATTTTTATCTCCCCTGTGGTTGGTGGGGTTATCCTTGAAGCCCGAGATAGCCCACTCATCAAACAACCCGTGAGTAGTGCCCCTCATTTCGTAACTTCGAGGCTCTTGTGGATCCTAGCATGGTTATATGTTTATTTTTCTTTCCATCTTGAGGACAAGGTGGATAATCGAGGGGGAGTAATGATAGGATCCCACATAGAGTGTTCTAGAATTAGTTAGAGGGGAGCATTATAAATAGGAGTGGAGAGTTCTTGTAAGGGGCATTCAATACATTTGTCTTGGTTTATAAACTCATTTGAGTTCTTGGAGAGTCCAGCCTCTTGAATGCTGTGGGATTGCTTGTACTGTGGTTCAGTTCAACCATAGATTTTTCTCTCTCTTAATTCTCTTGTTTTTATCATTTCTTTGTTAGTTCAATTCAAGTAAAGTTCAAGGTTCTATCACACATCTCCACGAACTAGCTTCGACTTCTCAAATCAAACATGCCTCAGGATTGAACCATCGACTTTGATACCATGTTGAAATTTAAAATAAAATAAATAAGAAGGCTTAGACCAGATTCGGTAGATGCAATAACCTTGAAATCAAGTTTCTTATAACATTATAGATTGACCTTACAAGAGTTAGGAAATACATATTTATAGACAATGCTTACACATGTATGGACTTGGTCAACATGACCCATTCACACCACTACATGCATGCACCCACTTCACTAATTAGTAACTACCCACGTACACACACATTGCACATTTGATTAACTACCCAACTCCATCACTTAGAAATTAACATCACTTGGACTAAAAACGCTTTAATTAAATTTGAATCACATTCTTCAACAAGTTTATGCCTTGGTCGCTTTTTTAATTTTTACGTTTAGGCCATTCGATTGTTGTTGTGTTCTTAGTTTTTAACTTGAGAATTAGGATAATAGTTTTTTATCCTGATTATTCTTGCATTTTTTTTGTTGGCAGCTCCATTAGGTTGTGGGCATTAAGTGGTGAAGTCTTGCTCGAGTTGGTTGGTCATACTTCAATTGTTTATTCTGTAAATGCCCATGCATCTGGACTGTTGGTCAGTGGCAGTGAAGATTGCTTCGCAAAGATATGGAAAGGTCTTTCTCATAGTTTTAAATCTTTCATAGTTAGATGATCTTACATTATTTTTATAGATGCTCGAACAAATTTAATGTTAGACTTGGTTTTTCTATGTCGGTCTAGTGAACAAATGATCATATTATTTCTTTTTCGATGCCTACACATCATAATTGGATGCTGTTATGCATGCAGTGCTTCCACATAACTTGATTTTTTGGTTTAATTGTGAAGTTTTGAAATATCTTATGTTACTCTATTCACTGCAGATGGAGTTTGTGTACAGAGCATTGAGCATCCTGGTTGTGTTTGGGATGCCAAATTCTTGGGGAATGGAGACATTATTACTGCGTGTTCAGATGGAGTTGTACGGATTTGGACAATGTCTGAGGATAGGGTGTCTTCTTCTGTTGAAATTGAATCATATGCTTCACAAGTTTCTCAGTACAAGTTAAGCAGGTGTGGTTGCTTTTAAACTCAGCATCTATCTTTGCTTTACTAAATGTTATTGATTTTCACCAATAGTTACTATTCTGGAACAAGGGAAAGTTGGAGTGATAATGTCTGAAATTGTTTTAAAATAGAAATTGAGAGCTACCCAGAAGTTCAATGCTTTTAATTGTTTTAAGATATCCGAGTTCTCTTTCTCTACTGAGGTTTTAGTATTAATGCATGATGCAACTTGGTAAGGGAACTTGATGATTTTTAACAATCTTTAAATTTACCTTTCTATTTTAGGAAGAAAGTTGGTGGACTAAAGCTGGATGAATTACCAGGAATAGAAGCCTTACAAATTCCAGGTTTGATGCTTGTGTACATATAGTTGACAGATTCTAAATTTCTAGTTTCGGTTTTGAATTTGCTAACGTGTCACCTAGCAGTAAATTTTAGCTGTGGCATAAAAAGAGCAGCAAGCTTGATTTCTTGCTTTAGATTATATGTTGCTTTATATCCTGATCTTTCTCCTTTTTCTTGTTTTTGGTAGGTAACACAGATGGGCAAACTAAAATTGTGAGAGAAGGGGATAATGGTGTCGCCTATGCATGGAACTTAAGGGAGCAAAAGTGGGATAAAGTATTTCCTAATTTCCTAAGTTCTCTCTGTTGTTTTATTTGGTTCTAAAGTTCTTTCTTTATATGCAAGACTGAATAATTATGAATAGTTTTTTTACACGATCTCACTTTAAGGGTCAGTTTTGTTTCGTAAGAGTTAATATGCAAAACTTTGTCTTGGATTTTGGACATCTTGTTTCTCTGTTAAGTTGATCTTTTTGTGCTTCTTGATGTGAATTGTGTCATGATGGTGGGAATGTAACCTGCCAATGGTTGCATATTTACTTCGTGTATACACTACACTTGCAAAAGATGCGCAGTTGCTTTTTTTTTTTTAATCTTATAGGTAGGAATGAAAATAAAAACAATAACTTAACGTGATTTTCTAGGCATATCTGAATATCTCAATTCATTTATGTCCTATGTTCTTCTGTCCTTCACATCTCTTCTTTTCAAATCTGGTTTGCATTTGTTGTCTTGATGATGACCTCCTTAATTTTTTCTTCTTTTTTCTTTTTACGTTTTAGATTGGTGAAGTTGTTGATGGACCTGAGGATACCATGAATCATCCTATCCTTGATGGTGTTCAGTATGATTATGGTATGATTAAGATTCGTTCACAGTTGCTTTAATCAAGTCACTTATTTTTCAACTTTATTGGTGATGTTCGATCCTTATTTCACTTCTTAGTGTTCGATGTTGATATCGGAGATGGGGAGCCCATTCGTAAGTTACCTTATAACCGTTCAGGTAATATTTCTTGAAATGCTTTATTGGTTTTTTCTGTACGTTAAGATAGATATTACTGTTGGCGACCTATCTGTGAACTTTTTAAAAGAATGTGGTGTATTTGTATAACATTAGTATTAGTTATTTTCTACATTCTTGTAAAATTTCTTCAAAGCTTTCCTTTGTGAAAGTCACACTTTCGTATTTTTCTTGTTACAAGAACTTGTTCTTATGCTGGCATTTTCTTTCTTTGAATTTCTATTAAGAGGATTCATTATATTTTTGTCACATTATATGACTTTCATTGGGATCGCGAAGCGTGCAATTTTGTACAAATGGTGACAACTGAATTGGTCTATCCATCCACTTGCATCTTTATAAAGATAATTGACGTAAATTGTTGTTACTTAAATTTGCGAAAGAAAACATGTATATTACAACGAACATTGTACAGACTTCCTGAAGTACTGAATTTTACATGCAACATACTAGTGCTTCTTGTACAAAATCTTATCGTCTTTGGAACTGTGAAGCATTAATATCAAGCACAAATTTGCACACTCTAAACATGTGCAGTTATCATTTTCCAGATAATCCATATGCTGTTGCTGACAAGTGGCTTCTGAAGGAGAATCTTCCACTCTCTTATCGCCAGCAGGTCGTGGAATTTATAATGCAAAATTCTGGCCAAAAGAACTTCACTCTGGATACATCATTCCGAGACCCATTTACAGGCGGTAAGTACCATTGGTATGATTTACTATTGTGAAAGTCTTCAGTAAAGAGTTTCCTTGTTTTCGAATGACTTTTTTCTTGCTTTTCAGCTAATGCATATGTGCCTGGTGAAACCTCTCAACTATCTGGTACATCATCCTTTTCAAATCCTAAGAAGGAACTTTCTTGTTGCTTATTAAATTATTTTTGCATTTCGCTTCAAGATAATCTGCTTCTTGTTAATTGTATTTATATCATAATTATGCTTGATGTACTTTCAATTCTCACAAATCTGCACCCATATCAGGTGTGGCAGCAAAGCCTATTTTCAAGCATATTCCAAAGGTACTTTCCTGTGTTTCTTCCTGTCTTGCGATAATGTTGCTAGATAGTTATAGAAATACGATGAGTTTTTGTCTTTGGTTTTTGTTCATTTTCATAGGTGTGGCATATCCTAGATGCGAAACATGCTTGTCACTTACCCCATCTCTACTTGACTCAATTTTTGTTTTTTCCTTGCAAGTCTATTTGCATTCGTGGGGCATAATGTGTAGTTTTGCTAGTTTGAGCCTTCAAGGTGAGGCATATAAACTTTGAGGTAGTATGTGCAACAGACCTTAATTTTGTCAAAAAATAATTGTTAGGAAAAACATAATGAATCTCCAAGAAAAGGCTCATAACAATAAATGTAGAAGCACGTGAAATGCAACTTTTTTACATACAAAAATCAATTTTGCCATACATACATGCTTTCTTGTACACATGAGAGAAATTTATATGAACATACCAACTGTGCCTAATATAATTATAAGTTGTCTAAAAAAGATATGCTTATAAGTAAATGCCTCAAGGTAATTGTTTTGAAATTTTAATTACAAATACCTAAATGTGGACCTTGACAATCTTGACAGTGGATTTTTTTTTCATGTATTCCCAAATAAGCTGTGAAAAGAGCCCCAAACTGTTTTATGATTTGTTGTTGTTCGTCACTGATTGAGTTTTCTTCTTTTTCCCTTTTGTGTATCTGTTGATCATTCTTTCCTGGCCTAATGATAAAAAAATGTCCTAACCTTTACAAGTTGTATCCGTTATATCCTAACCTTTGGAATTTATCAATTGCATTCCAACCTTTTCGATTTACTATCAACTCTATCCTCAATTAATTTGGGGCATTTTTTCTTTAAAATCAACTTAACCTTCTAACTTTTCTTTTCATGACCATCCCCTTTAATCAATTTATATCAATATCTTTTAAGTCTCATGCTTAAATTAAGTTTACAAGGACTCACAAGAATAATAATTTATAGTCATTGGTTTATTAATACTCTAGTTCAACTTTAGTTATTCATATATCATCAAAGATTCAAAGGTAACTTGAAAACCATGTGTATATACATATGAAAGGGATATATAAAACTTATTAGAAAGTTACCCATAGTTTAATTAATTTGGCAAGAGAACTATATACTTAGATTATATATGGATTTGATTGAGTTTTATAAATATATATATATATATATATATACAAAAATGTCACAAAATTATGTGTTTTACATACATCAATACTTATTTATCATGAATATTGAGCTCTAATGCATATGTATAAACAAATAATGTGTGGACATATATTATGAAACAAAAAAGGACCCAAATTAGTTTAGGATAAAATTTATACTAAATCTAAAAGGTTAGGATAGAATAGAATTGATACTACTTGTAAAGGTTAGGATATTTTGATCATTAGGCCTTCTTTCCCCCATATATTTCTTTCATAATGAAGCATTAATGCATGTCCTCTTTGGGATTTTTACTTGACCAATGCTTACCCTTCGATATTTTTCAAACTTCTGTGTCTGCTGTGTAGTTTTTATTCTTATCTTTGATTGCATAGTAAGGAACTTCTTATGCATAATCTGCTGTATGTCATTGAAAGTTACATCCATCTTAGAACATAAATCTACATGCACATCTTTACTGTTATTCTCTCTATTTGAATTGCAATTTGATTCATACAACTGCTTTATGTTTGTTTTTCTTTGTGTAGAAATTCTCTTCTGTTTAGATATCTCAACCATACAATTTTTTTTTTCTATGATTATAATGGCAGAAAGGAATGCTTCTATTTGATGTGGCCCAGTTTGATGGAATACTCAGAAAGATCGCCGAGTTCAATAATTCTTTGCAATCAAATTTGGTAAATATCTACTGGTTCAGAATATTTTTCGTGTTCTCTTTTTCAGATTTTAGTTTCGATTCATGCAACTGTTCCTTGGGATTTCATTTAGGTTTGAATAACATGTTCCTCTTTGCAAATCTGCTTTCCTCCTCATAATTGATTGCTTCTGATATTTAAATATGCTTGATTTGAGTGTTTTGTCATGCACGATCATTCAATTTACACCATGCATCATGTATATTTCGTGCAGGTATTCTTTGCAATAGAAAATCTTGTGTCATTTACTTAATTGATTTGCCATTTTTGAATGCAATCCCCCCCTTTAAGATTTTGGATTAAGTACATTTAACTTGGATATGAATTTGGAAAGCATGTTCGTTCCAGGAGATTGCCAACAGAGATCAATTCTTTTATTTTTGATTATTCGCTTAATTATGACCTTCTGGGATGCATTAATTAGGAGTGATTTAAATGATTTGGAAAGTATACCATCAATTGCGCTAAATCGAGTGGAATAAAAACGTTAATCCATGTTGCTGACCACAACAGAGATCAATTCTTTTCTTTTGTTCAGGTGTTTATGATCATCGGTTCATTTCTTAAAAAACGTTGTTGTTGTTGCACTTGCCACTTGTGCATGCATCTGTCCTCATCCAATTATCTTATTTCCTAGGAAGATTTTAGTTTATGGAAAACATATAAAAAGAAGCTGTTTTTTTGTAATTACTGAACTGAACGTATCGTACATCTATTGCTAGTCAAATTTTGATCATCCATGTTGATTCTACTGAAATACAGATCCAGTAAAGCAGTGTCTTTCCTGCTTGTTATTTTGCTTGACCATGTAGATCAAGATTATGACTTGAGACTTCAGTCTCGATTCGAGATTCTGGTTGGCCACTGTGTTTTCTATTCATTTTTATCTCATTTCTCATCCTTTATTAATTTGGCCTTTTTGCCTTCTTTTATTGGAAGTGTGAGCTGTATGCGTACTTCAAGCTATGCAACATGTCTGTAAAATAAACTGTGGTTACCGGTTAGTAGGGGTGGCAATTCGTGTCGGTGAGTCGTAAACGTGTCATTTCATAAACAGGTTATGACCCATATAATGCAAACCCATTACATGACATGTTTATTAATCGTGTTAATCGCTTTCATATCTAAGTGGGTCGTGTTAAACATGTCGTGTATTCGTGTCACCCTTTTAATAAATATTGTATTTAAAAAATTTATTTTATTTAAACTTTTATAATTTAGTTATTACTTTTTAAAATTTATATACAACAACAACAACATAGCCTCAGTCCCAAATTAACAGGGGTCGGCTACATGGATCAAACTTTTTAAAATTTATATAAATGATTAAATTCGAGCGAACATACTAAAATAGTCAATAAAATATAATGTGGTTGTATATAGTCGTTAGTTTTACTTTACTTTTTGATTTAAGTCTTTATTACTCTTAATAATAAAGCAAAAATGACTCGTAATAATAACATAAACAAAATTATAAGAATCATCTAAAAAAATATCTAAATTTTACTTTGGTGAAAAGTTTTATTTTTTCTTAATAAATAATTATTAATAAAATCTAAAACATAAATAATATATTAAAAGTAAAATGAATATTTCCTCTCAAATATAAAATAAAATATGATAAAAGATGCCTATAAATAAAATAAATAAATCATGCTATTAACATGCATTCAAATGGGTAAATTTTGTACTAATTTATTTATTATTAATACATTATTCTTTAGTCGTGTTAAGCGAGTCATAAACGAGTTAAGCAGGTTGACATGTTAATGACTCGTTTATTAACAGTGTATAAACGTGTTAACATGTTTATGACCCAGACCCACTTAAGTCAAACCCACGACATGTTTATTACGTGTCGTGTCACGTCGTGTTAATCGTTTCATGACCCAAATTGCCAGCCCTACCGGTTAGTGACTTTTGGTTTGCTTGCTTCAGGCTATGGAATATGTCTCTATGTTAGTCTGTTACTGACTTAATGATAGTTCATTGATCAGTTGGTTGTTACTATTTGATATTTATTTGTTGAGAACAAAGATCCTTCTTGAAATTATGGTGCCTTTATAATAATTTTGCAGAAGCAGGCCCAGTTGTCATTGACAGAGATAGAGATTGCAAGAATGGAAGCTGTTTTTAAGATATTAAAAGACACATCTCATTATCATAGCAGTAAATTTGCTGATGTTGACGTGGCTCTGTTACTGAAACCACTAAAATCTTGGCCCATTGAAATGATTTTTCCAGGTAATTCTAATTAATGTTATTATTTCCAGATTTCCATTACAGCTGATTATCTAGATAAGATCAGAACCACTTAATTCATAAAAACAACAACATAGCCTTAGTCCCAAATTAATTGGGGTCGGCTACACGAATCAAACTCTTTCATTGCGCTCGATTTAGTGCAATTGATGGTGAGCTTTCCAAACCATTCAAAGCCCTCCTAGTTAATGTATCCCAAGTTAACTTTGGTTTACTCCAACCTCGTCGAATTTCTTCAGTTTCTATCCAAACCTGCAACGACGGCCTACAAATGCCCCCACTAGAAAACTAGACTCAATAATATATATATATATATATGAAATTCTACAATGGTTACTTTTTTAAATCATCATGGATGGTGATGTAAAATTCTCCCCATAGGATTTAGATCTAATGGTGAATATAAAAGCTACATTTATGACTCATAAATGTGTGCACAAGTTCCAAGAAGGCAAATTCACCATTAGATCTATATCTAATGTGCACAAATTCTCACCATTTGTGTAGGAAATTCTACAATGGAGCCCAAATA
Source organism: Stephania yunnanensis (assembly GCA_039657365.1). Lineage (NCBI taxonomy): Eukaryota > Viridiplantae > Streptophyta > Magnoliopsida > Ranunculales > Menispermaceae > Stephania > Stephania yunnanensis. The sequence continues at coordinate 61,389,302 of CM077585.1, forward strand.
TATACCCATGTCATTGGAACTCTTCAAAATGTGTTGTGCATTAAATGTTTTGTGCATTTATTACTCATAGATTGATGTGTTGGATTAGAATCTAATAGTTGTAAATGTGGTTTCCATGGTAGTAGTACCCATATATATATTGGAAAGTGATCCGCTCATCCGCACATGCCCGGTTTTGTAGGGGGGCTGGTGGGTCACTGCCCCAGGCCCTCCAATTGGAGGAAGGCCCCGTTTTGGGGCATGAAGTAAGGGTACTTCTGTAATCTCATATGTTATTTTTTGAAGTGTGAAAATAAGATATGTACGTCACTACTCGGTAACAAATAAGAAACAAGTCCTCAAAAAAAAAAAAAAAAAAAAAAAAAAAAAAAAAAAAAAAGAAACAAGATCTAGCAAACTTGCAAAAACAAATAAGGAACTCTCATCCCCACAACATCTCTTACGTCCCTCCTCCTTGGTTATTCAAGATACTATATCTCTTTTTTTTCTTTTTCCAATGTAGTATTTTTTTATTACATATATTATATCTCATCCCTACTTTCAATTATTACCACTTCGATTTTTTTTTTTAGTTTTTGATTTCTTTAAACCTAAAACTTAATATCGAAACTTCAAATTTGGTTCGATACTATTTCCTTTCAATTCATATTTATTGTTTGTGAGGACCCAAAAAATACCCTTTAGATTGTGATAAAAAAAATTTAAAAAAAAATCAAGAAGAGTTAGTCAAATAATCAAAAGGAGTCTTAGCATAATTACCCCGCCATTTTTATTGTTTGAGTCTTGCTTGTTTGATTTTCATTTTAATGCTACTATTTTTTTGTGCAAGCCTTTTTAGTTATTAATTAACCCATTTTTATTTGGCCCTTTTTATTTCTATTTATTCTTATGGTATTATTTATTGCCTTTTTGTTACTTCATTTATTCTTTTTGTTACTAACCCTTTTGAACTCCGCCAATAATAAATGTTTCATTATTGGTCCCGAGTTCGAAGAGAGGAGGAGGGAAATGTCAAAATATCTTAATTATTAGTTAATTAATCTTAAATCCAATGCATGCTATTTATAGTTAGTTGATTTTAAGTTAAATGATGCAATTCATAACTCACATAATCTTTAATTGAATTTCTCAAAAAAGAATCTTTAATTGAAATTGAATTTTAAAAAATATTATTTTTATATGTAAGGCCCCATTTTTAAGCTTTGCCCGATGCCTTAAAAATGACAAGGCCTGCCCGCCGCAACACTCAAAATGGTTTAAGAGGGAGGTTTTTTTTTATAGCTTTAGAAATGTTGTCTTCACTTGAAAGTTTTTATCATCTTTGGCGACTTGGAAAGTATTTAAGGAGCAGATTTAGAGACATAATGTAACAAAATATATTTTATGGCACCAACATGTGGCTTTTAAACTGTGGAAAAACAACAATGTTGAGCAAACCCCTTATGGCATGTTCGCTTCACAGTCTTAGGGTGGATTAACCCCATTAGACTGGCTAAGCCGGTGTTCGCTTCGCGGATTAACTAGGCCACGGGATTAGCTAATGGGCAGGATAGGGGACTAAACAAAACCACCAATTTTGGTGGGACTAATTAATCCCAATGGTTGGTTATCACAGATTACCAATTTACCCCTCGTCTTTACAAACTATACAACAAAATCGATCAACCCTAATCACAACAACCGATCAACCCTCAAATCCAAATCACCAAGAACAGAGAGAGCGTCCACACAAGAACACCGATCAACCCTGAATCGATTGCTCACCATCGAACAGAAAGAGCGTCAACACAACAACCGATCAACCCTGAAATTATTGCTCACCATCGAACAGAGAGAGCGTCGATCGTTGAGGGAAGGCATTGTCGGCTAGACACGCTAGAAGGTAAGCTTTGTTCACTAGTCTTCTTAACGCGATGTGAAGAAGGAAGTGGAGTTCCAAAATTTGTTGGTGATGGAACTTAAATGAAAGGGTACTTTTGTAAATGTACCATTACAACCACATTTACTCACCGGCCTTCAAACTCTCAACCGAACAAGTCCCATAAATGGGACTAATACATAAACTCATGTGTTAGTCCCATCACAAACTAATCTCATGGTCTTAGGCCTCCCTAAAATGTGAAGCAAACAGGCCATTAGTTATAGAGTTAGAAACTTAAAATGCTTACTAACAAACTTTAGGAACTATATGACATGATTTAGGTCTTAGATAAGTTAATTTCTCTCTGCAATACAAATTTTTGAATGGTTTATACTTTTTTCTGTACAGTGCATTATGTAATATTCTATCTAGTAACTACATTTTTAGGATGATTTTGCTTGTACTTTCAAGTTTAAACAAAATCCTGTCTCTCATGTTGTTTCTGCTTATTTCTTTTCTATACTAACCAGGTGTTTTTAAAAAATTTCTCCTCTTGTTTTGCTTTCGTTCTTGGTGGCATTCTGCAGTTATTGACATCTTGAGAATGATGGTCCTGCATCCTGATGGAGCGAATTTATTTCTCAAGCATTTCAAGCATGAAAATGGTAATTCAACTTTGGAGCACATGTACTGGTTTTCTTGCTTTCTATTAGAGATAAGGTGGTTTATTATAAAAATAAACTCGCATTGTAATTGTGTAATAGAGATACCGCTACTTCAGTTACCATGACTTAACTCTTAAAGACCTTTTGCCTGTCAGCTTTTAAACAATTGCTTAAGTACTGGGTCTCTTTCCATGTGAACTTTCAACTCTTGTCCAGATTATTAGCAGTGGAGCTTTCAATTTCTGACCTTTGTATTGTTGTTATAAGAACTTATATTTATGTGCTAATTAATGTGGCTCATTTCATGTGCTCAGACTCGCTGATGGAGATGATTGTGAGAGTTACAACAGCTCCTGTTTTGAATCCAAACCTTTTAACCAGCATTCGTGCTGTGACAAATCTCTTTAAGCATTCATGCTTCTGTCAGTGGCTTCAAAGAAACCGCAGTCAGGTAGTCGCTTTCTTCTCAAGTTTGAGACTTATAGGGAAGCTTTATGATTCATTTGCATGGATACACTAGAAGTTCAGAAGGGATGTCTGAATAATTGGAAACTAAGATTTTATTAATGATTTTGAACTCCATGAATTGTCTTGGCATTAAAATTTACCTAGCTATCACAAGGATAGCAGTTTGGAATATGAGGTTTATGACTTTTACTGGTCGCGCAGCGCTGACATTTTTTTTAACTTGGATATGCAGATTTTAGATGCTTTTTCAGGCTGTTCATTTTCCAACAAGAATTTACAATTGTCTTATTCCACATTGTTGCTCAAGTAAGTCTATTTTTATTGAGCCTTCGTAGTTCTTACTTCCGTTTTTGTGGTTGTATAGGTAATAAAAGTTTTGGGTTTAGGAAAAATGATTTTTGCCGTAAATAGTCAGCAATTCCTTGATCTCTTGCTTCTGAGTTATTTGATTTTTCTAAAAATAGGCCGATCACCATCTAATTGTTTGGTATTGTTTTGCAGTTATTCTGTATTGCTAATCGAGAAAGAAGATCTAGAGGGCCAATCACAAATTCTTTCAGCAACCCTGGAAGTATGTCATCTCGCATTGAGTGCTTTTGCTACATGAAAAACTGCTTTATAATCCAATTTTTGTTTCTCCAGCTGATGCTCTTTAATAATCCTACATATTAGTTAAATTTTATGGTCTTTGAGATATGAAATTGTAGTATTTTACCTTCTCTATTGATGTCCTTTTCTGCATGTCGTCTTCACAGATTGCAGAAGATGAAACTTGGGATGTTGATTCAAGATTTCGGGTTCTTGTTGCCATTGGCTCTCTGGTATTTTTTTTGTTTAACCAGCATGATACTTGTGATGCATTAGCATTTTGTATACTAGTATTTTTGTCTTATGACGATCCTTTCTCTATATTTTGCATGTGCTGACTTTTAACATATAGATTACATCTTAGTGTCTGTCTCAACAAATGATATCACTGCTGCCTCGCATGGCATTCAAGTAGTAGCTCTACTGATTTGGCTTGTCTCAACTCTATGAGGTTGAGGATTCGAGTCTTCTTGTGTGGAAGTAGGGGTTGTTGGGTGGTGTAAAGGCATGTTTTGTGTGAAAAAACTGCCGCTTTGCATGCTCCATGCACGAGTGTATTGTGAGGCCTTTCAAAGAAAAGGAGATTTAAGAACCTGACCCTGACAAATAAAGTTGGGAACTTTTTTAAAATTTGTCAAGTAGGAGGGGAGCTGATTAGTTATTATCTAATATTTTTAACCTCAAAATAAGCAAGACCAAATATCAAGCATCACTTCTTTTGTTTTATGCTGCATTTCTTGTCTACACTAAAAATTTTGACACTGTTTCTTCCTTACTGTCCCTTCAATCATTGGAAACAGATGCACCAGGGTCTTGTTAAGAGAACGGCAATGGACTTAGATATTCAAAGCATTGCTAAAGCTGCAAAGATGTCTAAGGAAGGTAGGATTGCTGAAGTTGGGGAGGACATCGAGCTCCTAACGAAGCAGAGTTAGCTTTAATATTTCTTGGTAACTGAACACATACTTTCATTTCTATTATGCCAAAACAAAACATATACTTTTATTTCGATTGAGCTGCATTAATGGAATATTATCACTCCAGTGTGTTGAAGATGTCTCAGAAATCTCTTATTTGCAGTTGTCCCTTTTGAATGGCTCAACAGCTCAGTTTGCTAACAATGAGGTGGAAATCTAAAGCTTCGTCGCAGCAAATGACTGTTTCTGTTTCGCGAAGGAGTAAAACAGGTAATTGTTATTGGGTTCAGCGAGTTCCATTCTTCGATGGATCCATGAAAACTCTCCTGGGAAGTGAAGATTAAAGCCTCCAAATGTTCTGGACCAACTCTCATTATCGACTCTATACTGTTTGTTCTTCAAAGTGGGACTGCTGCAAATGGACTTCAATTTGGTAACTTTCCTCAAAAGTTGAACTCACATTTCATGAACATTTGTGAGAGTGCCCTGTTATACATCATTCATGAATAGATGTCAAAGACCCTTCTTCTCTGCTTTCAATTTTGTTTGTTCATTTAAACCCACAATTGCAATTCATAAAATTAGTTATAGTATATTCTCCACAATTTTGTCAACTACAGTGATAAACATCAGTGGCAACTGTTGTAGTGAAAATGGATATTTACATGCTATTATTATGATACCTCTATATTTCTTTCTGTACAGTGGAAATGAGGGGTCTTTTGGCCCCATCAAACTTCTAACATTACATCCTTTTTTTTTAGAACAATGGAACTAATTCCAGGGGCTACTCCAGCGCACCAACTCCATAGCTTGGGAGACAACTCAAGGAAATGATGAAGCTGTTATGACTTAACACTAGACCTCTGCCTCAGTATGCGCCTTAGCACCTGCGACACTGCCACTCTGCCACACCCGTCAGGTGCGCTCATTATCTCTTTCTTTCCAACTCACAAGTAGTAGAAGAAGAGACCTCTGTGTTAACACCCCCGCCGCCGCCACCACCACCAGCAGAACGCAACTTCTTGACATAGAAATTGACAAACCTCACCAAAACCACCCCATTGAGCACAGAATTGAACCCCCAAGCCCCAATACCATTACACCCACCTCTCCTCAAATGCAAAAGCAACACCCCTACATTCCCCCCACACTCCCTCCCACCACAACCCCCTGTCCCCACCCCACCACCTTCCCACCCCACACCCCACTCCCACCCCCACCCCCACCCCCACAAATCTCACTCCAAAACCTACATAGATAAACCACACACTCCACCAAACACTCCAACAGAATCCCCACCACTTGAAACGACTGAGAGAACTCCAGCCACAGAAACGCCGTCACGATTGAGACGACGTGCCCAAAGAGGCGGAAGACCGGCAGCCCTTCGCGGCGGAGCAAGGTGAAAATTGGCCGGAAAAGGCGGAGGAAGCGGGAGAGGTAGAAGAGGTATGACCAGAAGAATACGCGGCCGGCGGGGCGGGTGCCCGGGGGGAAGCAGAGGAGCCACCGGAGGGGGGTGGTGTGGGCGCGGGTGCGGCGGTATAGCCAATGTGAGTCGCGGAGCTCGGCGACGGAGGAGAGGAGGAGGCCGGAGAAGATGGTGGCGGAGATGAGTGACATGAGGAGACTATGGGCGGCGGGGAGGGGGCCGAGGGGGATCGGACGGCGGCGCCGGAGGAGGTGGGTGAGGGAGAGGTGGACGAGGAGGGAGAGAGTGAGGTAGATGGAGATTGAGGTGATGAGGAACCACCACGTGGCGAAGTGTGATTGGGTGTGGCTCCAACGGAATGTCAGGATTGATGGATGCTCTGATAGCCAGTACGTTAAACTCATCATCATTAATCAATAATCATCCAATCATAACAAAACCAAACAACTCTGTAAAATCTGAGACATCGGAGACATAAATACAGGAGAGATGGGTCAAAGTCAACGGTTTTAATGGTCAAAGATGTGAATGAGCGTTGATTGACGCTAAAAATGTGAGAAAGCTAGGTGCTTGTTTGGAGAAGCTTTAAAACTTCAAAAAATCTGTTTGGACTCTTTGAGTCCGGACTCAAAGATCTTTTTGTTAATAATTTAAGATATCTAAAGTAAAAGACTTAATTACAAAGGACCCTAAAATAATAATAATTTTAAATTGCGACTTTTTTTCATCAAGACTACCCAAAAAACTTTTGGTCCCGAGATAAAGGAGAGGCCAGTTACAAAGGACTTCTAATAAAATATTTCATATGATCTCTCAAGTTTTTTACATCGTGAAATTTTAGAACTTATCGTGCATAATATATTCACAAGTTAGGTGTTTATTTGCTTGGTAAAAAATTATCGAAAATATGCATTTTCTATTGCGCTACAAGCATATTATCGGCTCTGTCTTCTATCAATGCTTGCGTTCTTAATAGTTTGAAAAAGAAAATTGGAATTAAAGCATTCTTTCTAGATGCACCACCTTTTATTTTTATATTAAGGCTATAGTACTTCATCCCTTATCTGGGCATTGAAAATCTATATAACTGATTCTGTTCATATTAATGTAACAGAAAACTTGTACAATATAGTTTTTTCTAGAATGTGAAGGTCAAAGTGGATAACATTTTTATTTAGTTGAAGTCACTAAGATCAGAGAAAAAGAAATTTTTGGAAAATGTCAAATGGTGATCAGAACAAAGTGGTCAAGATTTGCATGTGAAAAAATTAAATGCTCAAATATGTTGAAGAACGATTTGTGTTTTTGGATAAACTTGAAGAACGATTTGTTAATTTGTGAGTCGTGACCGTGTCTCTCTGAGTATGTCCGTATATATGGAGGTTCACTGATTTTTTATTTTTTATTTTTGAGTAACCGTGGGTATCAGACTCTTTATTATCTGACTAAGTCCCACGACCCATGAGATTACGTAAAGAGACCACCAGTGACTTGACGTTCGTTTGCTTTTATGGAGGTTTACCGATAATATTACATCTTTAGTCCAATAATATTTTCTGATCAAGACAACACTCATTAACGTACTTTCTATTCATGAAAAAAAGAAGAAAGAAAGTACTTTCTATAGTAAAAAACGAGTTTGATGTGCACCATGCACTTATATATATGCTCATCTGATCTTTTTCTATAAAGCATGTATATTCAAATCACTTACATGTTTATGTGATAGATTTAATCGGAGGTGGTCCATGCATGGACCATTCATCAACTCTTTCGTTCAATACAGCAATTTCATCCCCATGTCAGTCAATCAAGCGTTATTTTTTCATATACAATCGAAAGAACATATATACATGCACATGCATATAGCAATCATGTTGTGATTCATATGATGATCGGTGACTTTCTTCTACGAAGGCTTGAAGAAACAGGTATCATATATATATATATATATATATATATATATATATATCTATCATATATATAAAAGCACGAATCACAAATTTTTGAGTGGTAATGAAATTTACCTATTTGCCCATACTTTTTTTTTGTTTCATCTCCAAATCAACCTTTTCTTTTTATCCAAATCAAACTCTAACTCCTTATCAATCCACTACACGTTTTTTTTTTCTTTATCTCCAAATCAATCATGAACTCATTCTCATTAATCCAATACACTTTTTTTGAGGAAGTAATGTCCTAGCATGATTAGCTTATTTTTTCATTCACATCTTATCTCAATCACATTATAGAATATTGATAAACTAAAAAATGTACTTATATTTCTAATTTTTAAATTTTAATTACAATTTTGAATTTTATATCTATCATATATATAAAAGCACGAATCACAAATTTTTGAGTGGTAATGAAATTTACTTATTTGCCTATATATATATATCATATATATAAAAACAACTATATATAAAAAAGCAACTAAATATCACAAATTGTAAACTCAGAGTTTTCCCAATGGTATATATGCAACGTACTCATCTAGAGTTCTCCCAATGGTATATATATATATATAAACATTGAAGAAGAGAGAATCTGAGAGGGAAAAGAATAAGGTGGTTTGAAAAAGGTGTTGGGGAGGTAACAAACTCAAAACCCATAAGAAATTTTAACGAGAAAAATTCTGATTAATCATGTGAAAAAAATGTGTCTAAAGCTTTAATCCTAACTAATTCAATTATTTTCATTCATAATTTCAAAGTTATCATTTCTATCTATAGAGTTTGAGGTAAAGATTGAACTTTATGTACAATTCTACGGAATCTCCACAAGCAAGTGTTCACAAATTGATGGGTCAAACTACTTGCGTTTTTTTTCCTTATTTTTTTTTTTTTTGAGGAATTAATGTCTTAGCATAACTAGCTTGTTTTTTTCATTAACATCTTATATCAATCACATTATAGAATATTGATAAGCTAAAAAAGGTACTTGTATTTCTAATTTTAAAATTTTAATTAAAATTTTGAGTTTTATTAATAAATTCTTAGAAATTAATTTCCGCGAGCGAAGCGAGCGGGTCAATCGTGCGTAACACGTCCTGAAACTAGTATATATAAAAGCACCAATCACAAATTTTTGAGTGGTAATGAAATTTACCTATTTGCCCATACTTTATTTTAATTTCCAAATCAACCTTTTCTTTTGTATCCGAATCAAACTCTAACTCCTTATCAATCCACTACACATTTTTTTTTTCTTTATCTCCAAATCAATCATGAACTCATTCTCATCAATCCAATACACTTTTTTGAGGAAGTAATGTACTAGCATGATTAGCTTTTTTTTTTCATTCACATCTTATCTCAATCGCATTAGAGAATATTGATAAGCTAAAAAATGTACTTGTATTTATAATTTTTAAATTTTAATTATAATTTTAAATTTTGTTAATAAATTCTTAGAAATTAATACCATGAAAGCGAAATGAATGGGAATCTACAGAAGACGTCTTAAAACTAGTATATATATATATATGGTTTTAGATTTCGCTTTCAATTAACTTTTTATCTTGGACCTCGATCGATTGGGATGTGACATCTTTAATTTGATACATACATTTGCTAAAATCTAAGAAGTTCATTATACTTTTTGAACCAAAAAAAAAAAAAAAGATGTCTATTGAATGCATGTGTATACAAAACAACCGCGTTAACAACGACAACAAACCTCAATTTAAATTAATTGGGTTAGTTACATAGATCAAACTCTTCCACAGCTTAAATTATCTTAATTAATATGCATGCAATTTTTACTAATGTTGAATATCCAATAAGTATAACAATATTATGCACAATAGCTTCTCAAAATTTTGTTGGAATAGTAATACTATCGAAGAAGTAAATATTAACAATATTTCAAAAAAAAAGTATGATATTAACAATGTCTTGAACGCATGTATAAAGCACATTGTAAGTTCAAATATCTTTCTAAATATTTTTTAAAATGGTGCATTTTTGTCTAATTAAGAGATATTTGAATGGTTTGGAAAGCTCGACTCAATAAAAACTGTAGAAATTCGACGAGGTATGAGTACATCAATGTTAACTTGAGGTGCATTTATTATGATGGATTTGAATGGTTTAAAAAGCTCATCATCAATTGTACTAAATAGAACAGAAAAAATTTGATCAATGTAGTCGATCCCAAATAAATTAAGACTTAGACATTAAGTTGCTGTTGTGGTACATTTTTTATCTAATTTTGGGGCGTATTACTTACCACCTCAACAGATCTGACAATTAGATTGGGCTCTACTTGATCTGGACTCTGGCCCAACATAAGCCCAACAAGAAGAGCCCACGAAACACATAGCCCATCAACATAGCAGATCAACGGTCACGAAGTCGAGAGTCGTTTAAAAGGAGTCCTAGCTGGACTTACCGCGTCAATAAAAACTCGCATTTGAAGACTTCGCGTCTCTCTCTCTCTCTCTCGCTGTTTGGCGGACTTACCAATTTAAGCTCCTTCGCTTCTTCTAGGGTTTCGATCAATCCGATCGATTCGTCTATCAAGGTCAGTAATTCTGCTGTCAATCTTGGCACTTGGTTTCGATTCCCTGATTTTTGTCGAATTGAATGATGCTCAATTTCGATTTGAATCGAAAACTCTGCGATTTGGGGATTGTTGTACTTCGTTGGTGATTACGAGAAGTGAAATCATTGATGGGCATTGTTTGTTTTTTATTTGGTTGATTGAATCTTCTATAAAGATCTGAACTTGGTTTGTTGTCATTGGTTATGCATTATGTTAGTGTTGGGGTTTTGCTGGTGTTCAAGATTCTTGCTTTTTGGGAATTAGGTTTTCAAGATTCGATTTTGATGAGGAATCTGCTGTTGATCTTTGATTACTTGGTGCCATTGTGATGTGTGATGCGTGATCTGTTTTTGGTCTTCTGTTGTGTTGATGCAAAGCTAGGGTTTTTTTTGTTGTAATTGGAGTTCTTTACTGTTGTCTAGGGTTTGACATTGAGGTTTATGGTTCTGATATGTAAGAAGAAATTGTTATTGAGATTTGATATCGTTTCTTCGTTAACGGTTGTCGAATTTAATGTTTTGTGATCTCTATGTGAATGTGAGCATCGAAAGTTACAGCCTTTAGGGTTTTTATTCTTTTCTTGGTTGTGCACCATAGCTTGTACTAAATTGTGTGATGGAAGAGTTTGATCCATGTAGTCGACTCCAACTAATTTGGGGTTGAGGCTTTGTTTGGTTGTGGCGTGGTGTTGATGGCGTCGAAAAATCTACGATAAATGATTTACGGTTCTGATGTGATTTTGGGCATTGGGTGTGGTAGGGTTTTGAGATGGATAGTGGATTTGGGGAGTCCATGAACAAACCGCCCCAAAGTCCGTCTTGTTCGGGCAGTGGTAGCAATGATGCCGGTAGTTTCGAATGCAATATTTGTTTTGAATTGGCTCAAGACCCAATTGTGACTCTATGCGGGCATCTCTTCTGCTGGCCTTGTCTTTACAAGTGGCTTCACATCCACTCGCATTCACAAGAATGCCCAGTTTGTAAGGCTCTTGTACAGGAGGAAAAATTGGTGCCCCTTTATGGCCGAGGAAAAGCCCCCAACGATCCAAGATCAAAATCAGTTCCTGGTGTTAATATTCCCAATCGACCAGCAGGCCAAAGACCAGAAACTGCCCCTCCGCCAGAACCGAACAATTTCCCTCAGCAGGGGTTTGGTTTCATGGGGGGTTTTGCGCCAATGGCCACCGCTAGATTTGGGAATTTCACTCTATCGGCAGCATTTGGTGGTCTGATTCCATCGCTCTTTAATCTTCAAGTGCATGGTTTCTCTGATGCTACTATGTATGGTGCAGCTGCTGGTTTTCCATATGGCTTTTCTAACTCATTTCACGGCGGCCATGGTTATGGTTTCCCGCGGCCAAATCAGGGTCAAAACGCGGATTCCTACTTGAAAATGCTGTTTTTCATAGTTGGTGTCTTCGTGATCCTTGCACTTTTTTGGGTGTAGGCGTACTTCCCATATTTTATGATGCCATTCGACGGCTAGGATAGTTGTTTTACATCTTCATACTGTTGTGTTTAGTTTCTATTGTTTGAAATCTACTTGTATGAAATCATTGCTATTGCTGCATTGTGTGTGCAGTCTGCATCAACATTAGCAATTTGACCTGGTATCTTTTCGGAGTGTTTTAGTGGTTAAGTGATGTTATACCCTCGAAAAATGTTTTGTTTGGTTTGTAACTTTGTATTATACCAATAAAATGGATGACTCACTGCCTCACTGGGTAAGAGGTTGAGAGTTTGAGTCTCAAACTTGGCAAGTTGTGATTTTTTTCTTATCTAAAAAGTAAAATAAAATCCTTAGTGATCCTTAAGGCCCCTTTTTTCAACTTATAGTGCGAATGGAAATAATTCTATGGAATTAACTCACAGCGTAAGTTCGTATTTCATGTTTGGTTGAGCTTTAAATTTGTAGGGAAGTTGTAAATTTTTCAAAAACAGTAAAATGTGAGAATTGACATAAGTGCTCTTCAAACATATTTTTAAAATAAAAAAGATGATTTGTGAGAGATTTGGAAAAAGACGATTTGTGAGATGTATTTTTGTCCATTGAACCCTTGACAAATATCTCCTTATGGGGGGGAAGGGGGAATTAACTCACTCCCTCTCCTGTAAGTTGGGAGATGTCTCACAAGGATTCGGGTGCCCAACTCCCTATGAGATCACCAACATACCAAACAAAGGTTTGTCTTGCTGATATTGAAGCTGCCCTTCTTCACCTTTATTTTTCTGAAAATGGAGGAGAAAACTTGCACTGTAAATAATTTATCTTTATATTGGTTTTAGACACGACAGCAACGAAGTGTTAGTTCTAAACTAGCTCTACTTGGACCTCTGGACTGGACAAAAACAAAGGTTCAGTTCTGAGTTACATTGGTTTTAGACTGGCCTCAGTATACTCAGTGTACAATGCTATACATTATGCTTCTACTGCACATTTTGAACCTTGTGACTATTACAATGATTATGTTGAATTGCTTGAGTTCCTATTCAATGAAATGCTGAAGAGATAATGATGCCTATTTCCTTCACATTTATGTTGAGTTGCTTGAGTTCCTATTCAATGAAAAGCTGAAGAGATAATGATGTCTATTTCCTTCACATTTGTGTTGTAGTGGACAGCTATTTTCTTTGTCTGTTGGGAATAAAGCTTTGTGCTATTCTTAACATTGCATCTCACCCTCATTTTATTAACAAATACTGCTGGTTACTTATTGGGAAAAGAAAAACCATTACAACTCATTCTCTGTCATTTTCACCAAGATAGCAGGATTAGACTAAAACGACATTCCATAGTTGGGTCATTTCCATAACGTAGCTCAAGTCTTTAAATAAAGATACGAATTTGGGTCGGGCTAACCCTGTTTGATATTGATCGCCATATCCTAAGACATTTAGATGAATGGTTGATGTTCAATGGTGACATTATATATGTGTTTGTGTTGTCGGCAGGGTTGCATGATTTTATACTGCACAGTACGAGTACTAGTTAGCCACTCAAACCACCACCTACTTAAATTAATGTTACAGTTGAGAGAACATATCATCTCTTGACTTTTGTGGCTTGGCTTCACTGTTGTGCTCCGAATTTCTTTACAAGACAAAACTTGAAAAGCTCTTGCTGAGTTGAGTGACCCTAGTGAGGAACAACTCACTCTACTTGCTAGAGCTGGCTTTGGAGATCAATTGCTGCCAAAGGATTGTAAGAAACAGTAGAAAATTATTGGAGCGCACTACATAGCAACATATTATCCACAAATGTTATATCAATGAACAAACTAACAAAAAAATAGAGATTTCATGAAAGGAAAAATGCTAGCTAGTTGTCGTGGCACAAGTAAGACATGCACGAGGGGCACACATCGGACAAGTGGGATATTAACGTATCGAGTGTCTCTTTGTGAAAATCAAGATTCACATTTAATTAACTTTGATGGGAAAGATTATGAAGTGACCCTTTTGAGACGCTCGATAATAATGTTCATCCATCATATATCGAGATTAGTGTACATACATCGATGCATAAATAAATGAACTCCATCGGAGTTACAGGATGATACCTGCGTGTAAAAGCGTACAAAATGAAGTCATCACGTTGTGATCGGATAAAGCAATTATGTATAAACTGAAAAGAAAGAAAACGCGTTTGATCAGATGAAGCTACTTGCTTCTTCTTTTTATCTTTAGTACTGTACACTGGTCCTGCCAATGCAGACAACACATGTATCTATTTAAGTCACGTACGTACGTATTACTTGAACATAAGAACAAAATTCGATCTCCTTCTGCACATATAAATCAAACTCTCTGTGGTCAATCATCTTTTATGCAAGGTAAATTATTTGATAAATATATATGTATATATATGGGAAAAGATTGTATTTGAAGTAAATGAATAAGTGGTGCTATTTACAATATAATTGGTGAAAACCCTTTTTTTTTTTTTTGTTTCCTGCCACACTAATTGACTTGCGCTCGGGCAATGTCGGGCCATATACTCAACTCAATTTTTTTATCTACAAGACTAAACTCGATACCTCGTTTAAGTCAAACCAAGTCACTTACACCTTTTTGCACGGAAATGTTGAATTTTTGTGTACTGTATATGATACTATCACCAGATGCTATGCTCACTAAAACTGGAAGCAAAACTGCAAAAAACAAAGTTACACTAATTTATGTGTGCACATCTTATAGATCTGTAGGTGAAGTTTAATTAGGCTTTTGATTAATTGTAACGTTACTCAGCTCGTAAAAAAAAAAAATCTAGGCATATACTATTATATTAGCTAGCTAGCTAGCTACGCTTTTGGAGTTTAGGCTTTAACTTGATTATAATTTATTTATAAGAATCATTCCAACTAAACAGTCCGTCAATTGATTAAAATGGCGGATTTAAATCTCGGTGGGCAATGTGAAACCTGCAATGAACAATTGGACTTGGTGGCATGGCATCAGTACGTACATGACAAAATTGAAAAGAAAAAAGAATATGAACACTCTGATTGGCCCACGTTGAATGGAATTCTTTTTTTTTTTTTTTTTTTTTTTTTTTGGCTAGCTAGATGTGTACTGGTATTCAGGAAATAAATCATGGGCTTCTTGTTTGTATTTTCTAGAAAATATCTGTAAAGCCTGCTTCTTCTCATCCACCCATACCAATTTGGTTGAAATATTAATTCCCTCTTTAAGGCATGCAATTATATTCATGCGTGAAAATTGATGAACACGACTAAATATAATTCTTTGTTGGCAAAAGAAATCAAAGACACCATTATTGACTCAATATTGCTATTAATCTCAATAAACTCGTTATTTATACATGTGGGGGAACTCTTATTTAAAGACACATGCAAAAATAACTCTTATTGACAAAAAAAAAAAGACACAAAAACTTTAATCAAATTATAAACTGCTCACTTTGATAAAAAAAATATAAATCATTTTGACTAAAACAAACTTTACCAAAGGGAGTACTAATTTAAATTTCAACTTTACCGAGAAACATTCATTAAGAGCATCTCCAATTCAACGCATTATAGTGTTTGCATTGGAGTACAACGCTAGGTTGGCTAGTCCAACGCAACGCCATATGCTGAGCTAACATGGTGCAAGGATATATATATTACTTTTGGTAGATATGGAGCTCATGAATCAATATAAAAATATTTTAAAAATAAAAGATTCCCTTATAATTCATAAAGTTGTTGGTTTGACGTAAAAGTTGGTGTTTTGCGTTGAAAATAAAAATAATATTTTATGTACCTTGTGCACGAAAATGCATTGAAGATGCCCTAATTTACACAGTTCGGCAAAAAAAAAAATAAAATAAAAATAAAAAGACATATTTGCTTAATGTAAAAGTGAGGATATAGAAATAAAATTAAATAATTTATGTTCCAAATATTTGTAATAATTGATGACGTGCGCGTATACCTACTATTGTTCTCTCTGAAAGTGTTCAGAAAATATTTTGCACATGTTATTTTCCCCCGGCATGCCAATTTAATTCTCAACATCGACGTCCTTTCAATACTATATTAATTGTCGATAGGGAGCCACAATATTTCATTCGGGTAGTGTTATTTAGACTCAAGAGTCAAGATTTAAAAAAAAAATTTATTATAAAGTCATCCTCAAGTAATTAATGAAGTATACACAATCATTTGTAAATTTTTTTGTTACCCCTTAAATGTTTGTAAAATTTGATAAATCTCTCTATGAATCCGAACTCATGAGTCCGAGTAGATTTATTGATTTGATAATATGTACATCCTATATGAAAACATGATGGCTCGACTATTTTCATTGTAATCATTTGAACATTTCAACTTCATGATCCGTGAGAAATTAACAAATTTAAATAGGATGATAGAATTTCATCTAATATCCTTAATTATAATCATTTTAAGCATATCTAAATAATTATTTTTTCAATAAGAATTGTACTGACTCATTTTTAAGCTACCACTTAATTAATTTGCACATTTCGATAACCTTGCTGTTGTATCAATTCTATTAGGGTGCGAACGAAAATGATACATAATACATTAATATTATATTATCATAATCAATGAGCGAATACTTTTCAATAATGTTCTAGAACAAACCTTAATAAGTCCCCTTTTGAAATGTATAATTAACGGTATTCGCACATTTCGAATACAACTAATTTTATATAATAAAATCGGTCCCATCAAATCATTGACTGAGAGAAATCACCAGAAAATAATTTTTTTGATAACAGTGAAAAAACTCACATTCAAATTTCTTACCACTCCGCCGCCCCTATGTCGGGTGTCTTTGAAATGTCATTAGCATATATACAACTGATTAAAAACTTGCTTGACAGATAATCAATTGTTAATTAATTAGTATGATTGACTTATCCCGACTAGTCATATAGTATAAAATTAGGAACTACTAACACTTAGGCAGAGACGCGTTGTCTGTTCACCAAACACACAAAAAAAGTCAAAGCTTCTGAAAACGGTGGACTGGGTAGCGCCGACCCTGCCATGGTATATTATACTATTAGTTGGTGGTTCTTAGAGATTTGCAATTTCAATCTTTATAAAATCGGACGGACAACTGTGATGTGAAGAATTTAAGAGAGACATTGATTCATAGGAGGAGTAAAAAATGTTGTACAGTCCAAGTTTGACTCCGTACGCGTTTGTACCAAATTAATAATGCAGTGTACTCTAAGGTTTTGATCTAGCTGTATATGCCTATAACGTGTTTTCATGTATAAGGCATCCACAGGCGTCTACTTTTACTCTTAATAGTGTTATTTTACTTTTTCAAAAGAGGCCCACATCATCCAATGTATCAAGACTTTGATATCTTGGTTCATTTTAATTTGCATTGTTCACTCTCTTTTTCTTTTTTATTTTTTTAAAGAATTGTATTGATATTCATGGCTAAAAGGGCAAATCAATCAATATGTCTATTTTTATATGACAAAGAAGCCTAAAACTAAATTTCAAATGGACATTTCTCCTGCTATAATTACGAATATAATTTACATATATGTCATTTGATATTAAATGAATTGAAAAATTGAAGAATCATAAATATTTGAATGGTATAAGGATAAAATGGATAAAAATGTAATAAATACACTCTTGAATTCTGAAAACGACTTACGATTTTAAACAAAAAGTTTTTGCTAAAATAATTTATATAAATGACCGAATAGAGTATATAATATCATGGGATGTGTCTCCTCTCTTGTAAATAATTAAGTGATGATCTCATACATTACAGTACGATTAAAATAATAATAAATAAATATTTTGGTGGCCTAATGATTTGGTATGAGATTTGTAAGTAAAAGGTTATGAGTTCGAACCCGATGTGAGCAAAGTTGTTTTATGTCTTATCATAAAAAATAATACAAAAAAAGAGGTCATTTAATATTTGATTTTCTTTTGTTAATTAATTAACTAAGATCGTATGAAGAGTTAAACTTGATATTTGATTTTGTTTGAGATATATGCATGCAAAAAGGGTTACGTCCTTACAAGTTACTAATGAATTAACAACAATAATTAATAAAGTCTTGATCTCAAGTTAGTGTTAATTATAGTTCCTCAAGAAGAAATTGTAGCTAGTTAGAATAAAAAACTGGTTTATACAACTTCAAAGGTTTCATCGTCAATGGCCAAAAATTATCTCGTGTTAATTATATGTTGTATGGCATATATATAGAGAGAATACTACATCATTTAATAATTTGATGTCATTAATTATCACTGATTTTTTTTTCCTTGGCAATTCCTTCTTCAACATTTTAGACATTAGAACTTAGAGGCAATTAATGCCACCATATATATATAAATGTTCCAATGTCATGTGAACTCTGCTCAGACTGATTTGATTGAAGAATAGAGGCTTTATCCAAAAATGACAATGGAATATTGATGTTAGAAACTAGAAAGCTTGTTTAATTGTTATCATTTTTTGGGACAACTTGTAGTTGCGGATCATATATAATATCATATAGTATATCATATGACACTTGCATTGATTTTGATCTACTGCACTGCAGCTCACATTATTTATTTTCACAGAGCACGTAGAAGACGCGTATGCACAAAAACGACAATTCCTTCTGCCCAAATCTTCCAAACCATTTTGTTTGAGCAGTCTCATTCCCCTTCTCATGTGTTTTTTATTTTTTTTTTTTTTTTTGCATCCTCTCATGTGTTATTTTTCGTTGTATAGAGAACATTGCAATAATGGAACTGGTTTTTTATTTCCATATTTGTTTATTCCTGACCATAAACATAAGAAAAAAAAGAAGAAAAAAAACCATGTTAGGTGCACATGCAATACTGATTTTATTGCATAATAATATATATACCTGTCGAGCTCAATAAATTAATTAAGCATGTGTCATTAAAACCAACGTGTAAATAGTAAGGCACCGTGTATACAATGGTGAAGCTAGAAAAATAAAATGAATTAAAAGTAAAAAAACAGAAAAGAAAAGAAAGAGGTGACGATGTGTATAAGAGGAACGATAATTCAATAAGAGTAATAGAAATTACAAGGTTTCAGAAGGCAAGAGGCGAAGATTGATTTTTGTCATAACAATAACAAAATTAACTATTTACAAGAGTAAGTAACTAAATATTTATATGGAGCCAATGACATGTACAAATTAGAGTATTGGTACGTGCTTTTTATTAGCTTTTGATTTGATTAATTGAAAGATGGATGAGATGTTACTCATGCAAGTATTATTATTTTTTTAAGACTGAAAACTAATAAAAGGCACTGATAAATTAAAAAGGCAGGAGAGGAAAACGAAATGGAAAGTTGAAGAGTCACGTACGTAGAGTGAGAGCAAAAGCGACGCCACAAAGGGTGTATTTGATATGCATGTCACAAAAAAAAAAATGATCTCTTCAAATTAATTACGCGCTCGTATGTAAACTCATCAAATCCAAATTAATTAACCATCCATCATTAAAGTGGTAGTTAGATCACATGGGTGGAAATTAACTCAACCCACGTGGCAGCATGAGGTCCCACGTGTCATGCAACGTGGCATATAGGCATTCAGTTTGCCCTAATGTACGGGTACACGAAATGACCAATCTAATGTGACAATCTACTTGTCGCGTGTGTACTTATATATTTTTCTTTAATTATTGATCGATTGTGAAAAATGTTTTTTTAATATAAATATTGTGAGAAATAATTAATTACATGATGAATGGTGTACATACTTTATTAATGATAGTTTTGACTAGAAATACTGATCGGTACTCACCATTATAGAAGAATTAATTTGATCATTAATATAATGCATCAATCTTTAAACATCAATTTTAACATATTCACATCTTGATAATTGTTTTCTAACATAAATGCAACTTTGTAATTAGGCTTCATTAAAATTATAGTGCTACCATAAAATAAAGATAGTGCTATTGGGACTCGTGAGTCCGGACTCAAAATTTTTTTTAATTTCAAATACATTATCGAACAATTAATGAAACAACTATAATCACTTGTAAAATTCATATTATACTCTTTAAATATTTACAAAAACTTTAAAAACTTCCCTATGAATCTGGACTCATGAGTCCAAGTAGATTTATTATAAAATAAATAGTTTCGACCTACATTTATTAATAAATTTGTGTACTAATGAGTCCGAAATCATAAGAGTTTTTTTTTTCAATTTTTTAATAAATAGTTGTGTTTTTAGAGGGTCCGCTAATAAAAGAAACAAAAAATTAAAAAACGAATCATCCTAATTTGTAGAGGTGTTTGAATAATAAAGTACACTTAATCGAACACAATGTAAAAGTTAGATCCATGTATCCGATCCCAATTAATTTATGACTGAGGCTATGTTGTTGTTGTTGTTTGAATAATAAAGTAAACTTTGGAGCACCATTATGAAAAAAATGTGAATGAACACATTAGTCTAAATAGCAGTACCAAATAGGGGTAGTACATTATTGCATGAGAAATGCTATTGTCTTGGTATGTTTTCTTCCGTTATTTTGTAAATTTACAAGTTTGAATGTTCTCATTTTTTTCATGTATCGTTGATATATACGGTAGAGTGTCTCTCATAAAATAGTAAAAAGAATCCGGACAATGTTGCAGTATAAGAAAAAGCTTCAGTCGATTGGCCATAACGCTAATTATGCATGACAATTACTGATTAAAAATCAAAACATCGATCACGTTAGGCAGTATTTGCCAAATCTACAAAAAGACCAACCGTAATCTTCAATCAAAGTCAGTTGAGGGTGTTGGTGGAACCTCCTAATCTCCACTTTTCTTTACCAATAGGTCCAATAGCAATTAAAAATCGAAGGGCTAACTCATTATATAATTTAATTTTATTTTTAATCAAATTTGTTGCATTGATGTTCCTAACACTTAATAAAAAAGATACAACGATTTATTAAAACGAAGATATATAATAGATATTACAATCACTTAAGCTCAAAACAACAAAAGGCAACCACCAAGTAGGAATCTCATTATATAATTAGAGTCGCATATTATAGTGCATGCCTTAATTAGCTATGCAATGGAAATGCACCAACCACATTGCATCGAGATTCGACTTCCCCTAAAGATGAATCAATCGAACACCCCCTCCACCACCAACAACAACACCCTTGACTTCGCCCCCCTAACCAATTAGGAAAGGAAACCCCAACCCAATTTCCTTTATAGAGAATGTGTGTATTAAAAGCCAACAACGGCCCCTCCCTCCCTCTATCACTCCCTCCACCACCCATGTCCACTCCATTCCTCCTCCTCCGCTTCCTCCTCCTCCTCTCCACGGCCATTGCCGCTGCGGCGACGACGACGACGACAACAACAACGACAAGGACAAGGACAAGGAGTGGACGGCTGAGATTCAAGGAAGCCCCCCAATTCTACAACTCCCCGGGGTGCCCAACCGTGAATGAGTCCACATCATCATTCGAATGCTCCCCGGACGTAGTCCACGTGGCAATGACGTTGGACTCTGCCTACCTCCGTGGCTCAATGGCCGCCATCCTCTCCGTCCTCCAACACTCCTCCTGCCCCCAAAACATCCAATTCCACTTCATCACCCCCGCCGCCGCCGCCGCCGCCGCCGCGGCCCTGCGTAGCGCAATCTCCCACTCCTTCCCCTACCTCCGGTTCTCCACCTACCCCTTCCGGTCCTCCACCGTCCTCGGCCTCATCTCCACCTCCATCCGCACCGCGCTGGACTCCCCCCTCAACTACGCCCGCAACTACCTCCCGCGCCTCCTCCCGCCGTGCCTCCACCGCGCCGTCTACCTCGACTCCGACGTTATCCTGGTCGACGACATCGCGTCGCTGTCTTCCACTCCTCTCGGTCCCGATCCCTCCACCGTCCTCGCTGCGCCCGAATACTGCAATGCCAACTTCACCTCCTACTTCACGCCCACCTTCTGGTCCAACCCCGCCCTCTCTTTAACATTCTCCTCCGATCGCCGCGCCCGTCGCCCCTGCTACTTCAACACCGGCGTCATGGTCATCGACCTCCACCGCTGGCGCCGCCGGGACTATACTAAGCGAATTGAGGAGTGGATGGAGCTGCAGAAGAGATTAAGGATTTACGAATTGGGATCCCTACCTCCATTCCTATTAGTTTTTGCAGGTAGGTACTACCTGAGACTCAGACTAATGAGACTAATGTGATTCACTTACTTACTCGCGTGTTATGCATCGGAATCTGTACATGTCTGCATTATGATATGACTCTTGCAAGCCAATTTGCGGGGCGGGAATGACAACATCTCACGTTACAAAACACATGGATCACTCCTGAGCGCTTTAGGATACGGGCATATACAGATTTTGATGTATAACATGCGAAGTCACACAAAAGGTTTTTTATTTTTAAGCTTATGTGTTTTACGATTGTTATAGTAATTTCTTTTGCAATCCACACTCAGTTCACATGTTAATTAAACTTTGATTTTTGGCGAGCGGAGTCTTAGTTTTCTCACTAGAGAGAGATGCTATATATGTGTTTGCAGGTAATATTGCTCCGGTGGATCACCGGTGGAACCAGCACGGGCTTGGGGGGGACAATTTTCGGGGGCTGTGCAGGGATCTGCATCCGGGGCCGGTGAGTTTGTTGCACTGGAGTGGGAAGGGGAAGCCGTGGGCGAGATTGGATGCGAATAGGCCGTGTCCGTTGGATGCGCTCTGGGCTCCGTACGATCTGTTGGAGACTCAATCAACGGCTCTCGATCAGTGATCCATCTTTCTATACATACTCTGTTCTATTCAGTATTTCTATACACACTACACACAGTAATGAACGATCTCTCTGGCGCGCAAGGGTCGGAGATCAATGGATAATTAATCTTCTCTTAATTGTAGATTAATTAGTACGACTGGTACATATTATTATTGTTGTTGTTAATGCATAGAGATTACAGAACCGAAGGGGGACTAATTAGTCATATATGTTCAATTATAAGAGAGTATACTTTGTTTTGTGAGAGAAGTGTAAATTAAAGATCCGTAGTAGTACAAGTAGTGGCGATGGTGATACTATGTTTTGTAACTTTTGTTCTTATGGTGTACCGGGGATTATTTTTGTTCCATGCTTTCGTTAATAATGCTCTCAGCTGTAAAGTTTGAGCTTTCTGCGCGACCTTTTATTATGTCATCATCTCATCACATTTTCGTTATGGGCTACTTTATGGTGACAATAATGATATTTACATAAGTTCTAAATTTTTTGAATTTCTACTTCTCTATCTCTATCTTTTTTTTCTTTTCTTTTTTTTTCTCAAGTGTCGTAGTTTTGTCGTGACTAATCTCACGCGGGGAGAATAAGACTCATGCACATCAATGTGTAGCAAAAAAATATTAAAATCTTTTTTATTCTGAAGTTCGAAATTGAGATGACTAAACTGAAATATCTCATTAAAAAAAAAATTGTCAAAGGACCTTAAGTGAAATGAATTAAGCATCACTTGGTAAAAATTTGATTGAGTTGGACCCTTTTGGTTAATGTGTTGTCATGTGGTAATTATACAATTTTAGGGCTTAATGTTACATTCCATGTTGGAATTGAAAAGTATTCGAGTGAGTCAAAACTTCTGCTTCAATGTCAAGGGTTGCAACTACAAATCGAGGGGACTACGGAGGGTGTCCTTGCAATCAATTCTTTAATTTAATACAGAAAAATCAATGAACAGTACTAGTAATGTAGCTTCTCTGAGTTGCCGACCTCGCAATTATGTAATTCACCTTTGCCAACTAAGCAACCTTAATTAATTATGTTAACATCTTCATTATGGATTTATGTGTGTGACTTTACGAAGAAAGAAAAAAAAAACGAATACTTACACGAAAAAAAGTAAAAAAAAAGTTTTTAGAATAGCTCTTATTGAGGCAAAATTTTTGAATTTAATCATAGCATATGCATTATCTCTTTGGGAGAATGAGAACAGAGCCTCATACGATTTCAAGGGATAGTAATAGCTCTATCATCCAAACTCAAATATTGAACTTGATCTTCACAAAAATTTAAAAAGCAGATGTATTATGTTATGAATAATGCTTTTTCGACTCATTTTGATCACATCAATTTGTCAGGCCTTTACTGTTGTATCATCAATGTGTGTGTATTGATATCCGCTCGAAACTATATGTATGTAAAAAATTCACAATGGATGTGTGCCAAGTTTTTTTTTAAAGGTTCGTTCCAAATCAGCAAGTTCAAAATATGTCATACAAACACTTAATGATGTCATGCAAACACTTTTATGTCCTTATAACATCTCAAATGGAGAGTTATGAATTGGATATCAATGCTTGTCACCTAAAACTAAATATATATAAAGTGAAAAAAAAACTTCTTAAATAAAATGTGTATTTTGAATATTAAAATAACGCAAATAGACATTGTCTGATATGAAATTGACATCCAATTAGATAATACAATTTTTTAAAATATTTATTTATTTTATTTACATTTTTATTTTCACATTTTATTTTCACATTTTAATTAATAAAATTAAAAAAAAAATATCAAATGAGCCATAAATTCACATTTAGCATTGGAGATTTATTTTGAAGTTTAATGTCAATTTAAACAACATAAAACAAATATTTTTTTTACATTGAGAATTCAAGCCCACAATCTACATTTAGGATATATAGATAACTATTAAATCAAGTGATCGGAATTGTGGGACCCATTGGTCCCAGTCACAGTGGTGAATGGTGCGCCTGCATGTCTGACAGTTGTCCAATAAGCTTACAAGTAGGCTTTATGGTTTTGTAGACTTTTAGTGGCTTCAACCATGGATGGTTTTTCAATCATTTCGCACTTTTTTAGATGTGCTGCCAACGTACTACTATGTATCATAATTAAGCAGGCTTTTGTTTAGGTTAATTTTTGTTTCCTTTAATCGGGTACTTCATTTATTTCAACGTGCCTCCAAAATCTAATTAGTACTTCATAATACAGTATAGGTTGGAACATCTATGCTTTAATTACCATAAAAAATGACGTACCAAATGTGCAACGAAACGCACAACGCACCTTAATTAATGAGCATTACTTTATTTTTTCCAGCTTAAAGACATGTGTAATAATAACATAACAAAATTATGACCTAAAAAATTACAGATTTTATTGGTGAAAAGTGTTTTTTCTTAATAAATAAATATAAAATCTAAAACATAAATAATATATTTTGAATTTTCTCTCAAATATAAAAAAAATATGATAAAAGATGTCTAGAAATAAAATAAATAAAAATTAACATGCATTCAAATAGGTGAATTTTGTATCAATCTATTTATTATACAATATTTATTATTTATACATTATTCTTTACGTGTTGTCATAAACGAGTTGAGCGGAGTTGACATGTTAATGACTCGTTTATTAACCGTGTATAAACGTATTAACATGTTTATGACCCTGCATCCACTTCTTGCCAAAATGACATGTTTATACGTGTCGTGTCGTGTCGTGTTAATCGTTTCATGACCCAAATTGCCAGCACTAGTTGGAACATCTATACTTTAATTACCATAAAAAAATGACGTACCAAATGCGCGACAAAACGCACAACGCACCTTAATTAATGAGCATTACCCGGCTTGACATGTGTAACATGACTTACTTATAGGCTATTGGTGGTGAATATATAATATGTTTGTTTTTTCTATAAAAATAAAAAGAAGTGCTAAAATGACAATATGTCATACCACAACACACATTGGTTCATAAAAGTTATCCACATATAATAGATCTATTGATCATACATACATGTCAAAGTCGCATTCAATGTATCTTGTCGTGTGAAATTAATATAAATCGATCACAAATATAAATTGTTTTAAGTAAGAGCAAAATAATTAAGACAACATGTAATTTACATATATGTCATTTGACATTAAATGAATTGAAAAATGGAAGAATCATAAATATTTGAATTATATAAGGTAAAAAAACAATAAGTACACTCTCGAATTTCGAAAATGACGACTCATAATTTTGATCAAATTTTATTGCTATAAAGACTTATATTTTTGTTACTTACAAAGATAGAATAAGGAATATATAATTTCAAATATAAGTAGGAGTAACACCAATTGATACAAAGATTAGGGAAGGGCGGTTGCGGTGGTTTGACCACTTGCAAAGACGACCTAAAAATGCCCCCACTAGAAAACTCGACTCAATAAAAACTGTAGAAATTCGACGAGGTGAGAGTAGACTAAAGTTAACATGATATGCATTAATTATGAGGGATTTAAATGGTTTGGAAAGCTCACCATCGATTGCACTTAATCAAACACAGACACAGTAAAAAAATTCATCCATGTAGCCGACCCCAATTAATTTGAGAATGAGGCTATCTTGATGTTGTTTTTATAAAGACTTATATTTTTTTATCGTTAATTTCTAATATTTTCCGAAAAAAAAAAAAAAAGTTTTTGTGTCAAGCATCATGCACGGGTTGTCATTGTACGTAGTATTTTTCATTTTGATTAATTATGTAAGCAAGTGATTTAAATGGTTTGATGAAAGCTCGGTTACCATCGATCTTAGGATATATACATATTTCATTCTATCAACATATCTATCTTATAGTATCAAAAAATTTGATCTTGTAATCGTTAGTTGATTGTCGATCTTGATCTTATAAATTAGCAAATCATCAATGAGAGAAGTAAGTCCAATTCATTAATTTGTTCATAAGAATGCGAAATAGGAAATAAGATATCTCTTGATGTTGTTGCTTATAAAGACTTATATTTTTTATCGTTAATTTCTAATATTTTCCATGAAGAAAAAAAAGTAGCCAAGATCACATTTTTGTGTCAAGCATCATGCATGAAGCTCGGGGTAGAGTCCTTAGCACTAAGGTTGTCATTGACAATCATACGTAGTATTTTTCATTTTGATTCGAATTCTCCTACAAATGGCAATGCTCTCATTACTTGGATTGTAGATTCTGAGCCACGATCATATGATCGGTAATCGTGATTTGTTTATGTTAAGTTCTCGGTTGGAGTGCAATTTCTTGTCTGTTCATAAGCTAAATAGAGATTTGAAAATTCTTGTGTCCAACAACCCTCTCCTTCACATTCATTTTTGGTCTCAACTTCCAATAAGTTAGATTATTCTTTGAGTTGTGATATTGTCTAAGCATACTAGACATTCATATGTGCCAAGTCCTTATAAACCATCTAAACCATTTACAATGATTCACAAGTGATATTTGGGGTCCTTCCAACATCCCAACTATCACAAATGCAAAATGGTTTCTCTTATTTGTTGATGATCACACAAGGCTCACTTGGGTTTTTCTCATGAAACATAAATCGAGGCTCGCCATCTCGTAAATTAATCAACTATGGATGTAACGATCCATATCGATGAAAGATTTCATCTATTATGGCAAGCTTTCCTCAACATATAGAGCTTATGTTTCTAACATTGATAAAATCAAGCATTCCTAGAACAGATTCATGAAGCTCTAGCATCACCGAGTGGAAGAAGGCAACTTATGAGGAGATCAGGGCATTGGAAAAGAACAATACATGGGAGATCACTACTCTACCACCTGGGAAAAGAACAGTTGGATGTAAATGGCTATTCAATGTGAAGCACAATGCAGATGGTTCAATTGAGAGACTAAAGGCTCGGTTAGTTGCAAGAGGCTATACTCAGACTTATGGGATCGACTACCAAGAGACATTTGCTCCAGTTGCCAAGCAGAACACAATTCGAGTGCTACTCTCACTAGCTGCAAACTTAGACTGGCCTCTTCATCAGCTTGATGTGAAGAATGCATTCTTGAATGGAGATCTCTCAGAGGAGGTTTACATGGACATTCCACCAGGTTTTGAGGATCGACACTCAAAAGGGAAAGTCTCTAAGCTTAAGAAATCTTTGTATGGATTAAAACAAAGTCCTCGAGCTTGGTTCGATCGGTTCTCAACAAGTATTAAGAGAAATTGGTTATTCTCAAAGCCAAGCTCGATCATACCTTATTCTCTAAACATGACACGATGGAAAGATCACAATCCTAAGTGTATATGTTGATGATATTGTTATAACTGGTGACAATGGCAGAGATTATCAAAGTTGAAACAATTGTTAGCTATGGAATTTGAAGTGAAAGATCTTGGACAGTTGAAATACTTCTTGGGAATGGAAGTCTCAAGATCTCATAAAGGAATTTCAGTGTCTCAACGTAAGTATACTCTGGATATCTTGGAAGAGACTGGCATGATCGGTGCAAACCATCAGAGACTCCCATGGAGCCTAATTTAAAGCTTGATGCCAAGGAAGATGAAGGCGATGTGGACAAAGGACGCTATCAACGACTTGTGGGAAAACTGATTTACTTAGCAAATACCAGACCCGATATTGGTTTTGCTGTAAGTTTAATCAGTAGGTTCATGAGTCATCCCAAGGAATCTCATATGGAAGCTGTTCTTAGAATTCTGCGATATCTCAAGGGAAGTCCAGGGAAAGGATTGTTCTTCACGAAAAATCAAAGTAGAAGTATTGATGTTTACACTGACTCTGATTATGCTGGATCTCAAACGGATAGAAGATCTACCTCTGGTTATTATTCATATGTTTGGGGCAATTTGGTTACTTGGAGGAGCAAGAAACAATCAGTTGTTTCACGGAGTAGTGCAGAAGCAGAATATCGAGCTCTAGCTCATGGAATTTGTGAGGGTCTCTGGTTAAAAAGGGTCCTAAACAGATCTTAACAGATCATGTAACGACCCTGTTCATCTACATTACGATAATGAAGCGGCCTTGAGTATTGCGCTTAAAACCATATATAAAACTCTATATCTAAAATCTGTATCATGCATTAGTAGGAAGTAGGAACTATATAATTGGCTAATTTTGAAGTGGGAACTAATCCCCACCAACGTAGGTAATGGAATTGCCACATACGTAGTTTTCAATATAGTAGTGAGCAATATGGGAATAAGTGAAGAGGCCAAGAGGGCCTTGATGTCGTAGTATTTGTGTTAGGCTTTTCTGTCATATTTTCTATCAGGAGGTGTATGAAGTGGTTTTATCACAGTGGGGCTAGTTCATTCATGAAAAGGCGTGAATTAAATGAATAATTCATCTTCATCAAAAAAATAAAAAATTTCGTATGTCTAGACTATCCCATAATTAATTCCCACATTTATTTCACCATTATAAACATAGTCTGCTCATTTTAGTCACTACCTATACATATTCAATTCACTACTTCCGGAGCAGTTGTGGCTCTATATATCTTTGTGATATATTTATTAATGCCAAGCCCCATTGACAATACGAATTTGAATTTGAAGAGCTTCAGTAATTATGCAATCGATACAATGAATTGAAACAAATATATAATTGATTAATGAAAGCTTTATTTTTGTTGATGTAAGTGACTCATTAGAGGTCGGAGTTTGCAAGTAATTAAACATCATTTCTCTGTGTTATATTATTTTTTTTACGGTTAATAAAACTTTGAGGCACTGTTCTCATTATAAAAAAAAAAAAAAAAAAAAGGAAGTCGGACTCGATGGATTAATATTATTTTTACTTGCTTAATTTTGTTTTAAAATTTTAATTAATTATGAAATCAAATTAAAAAAAATGCAGGTGGCGGAGCATGTGATGGAAAAGCAAGGTGTCGGTGATTAAGAAAGCCATGAACTGATGACCATGTGAGATGCTTCCTATCATTGCATCCCCGCAAATCGTGACACGTGGGGAAATCTTCACCGGCCAACTATACAAATCAACGGTCTTCCATCTCACACAAATAGTTAAACAATCTTCGATTATATATTTATATATATATTTAATTTAATTAATTGATGCATGATTTGTATTTGCATTTATATATATATATACCACGTGTACGAATGATTAATAACCATGGTATAATCTTTCGATTACTTCTAGTTATCTAATTACGCAGCACATCTTTGTGTCCATATATCTTGATCGATAATTTAATTAAAATTAAATTTTGGTCATGTTTCTATATATATATATATATATATGGTGTTGCCTTGAAATTAAAACTAATAATTTTTCTTCCCTTTTTTTTTTTCAACGATTCAATTCACCCGACCTCACATAGGTAAGAGCGTGCTTTTTCTACCGCGCTACATGTGTGATATTGTCTTATGAAACAAATTGTTATCTTAATATATTTTATTTGTGATGTAATTAATAAAATATCTTTCTTATCAACTACAAAAAGGAAAATATATTAAATTTACATTTTAGTTTTTTGAAGCCTTTAATTATTTTATTTAATTATATTCCTTTTTTTTTTGGCAAGCTATTCCTTTTATTTAGAATGGACCACAAGTAAAGAAATCTTACTTAAAGCTTTCTCTCACATTTATTATATATATAAAGAAATTAAATGAATTAGTACTAGGGTGGCAAAAACGCGTAATGAAGAATTATGCTTGGGACAACGAGCGTGAGATCACAATCTTTAGCATATCTTTAATTTCTCCCCCTAAAAACAAAAGAGGCAATTTTTTTTCCTCTACTTTGTTATTTTCATATATTTGCTTTAATAAAAAAAATTATGCTTAATTAGTGAAGATTAAAAAAGATTCTCAAACAATTTAATCATGAAATCATCTAATCTAGCTAATCAACAAATCGTTAATGAGTTGCCAAAATATCTTTGGTGAACTGTGTAGTCGCAACATCACTTGTTAAAATGCAAGATTTAAAAAGTTATGAGTTTGACTCAAGTAAATAAAAAAAAAAAAAAAAAAAAACGTGAATGAGTTTTACTCTTATTTATATTATACTGGCAAAGTGGGACAAATTTATTAAAAAGCTTAGTCGATTTGATTAAATATATAAGTGAGGAAGAAACACAAGCATTAATGTGAGATCATGGAAACTAATATAAGAGGAAAATCTGTGAAAGATTGATCAATCGTGTTTGAAGGAGAGCATTAGTGTTTATAAATAATACTGAACCAGTGCATATAAAGATCTTTGATGGATCCATTAATTCATTTCTAATAAGTAATAGCCATTTGGGATTTGATTAATCTAGTAATCGTGCATGTCAGTTTCTAGAATAGTTGTAGATTTCAAATATTTATCTAACAAAACGTGTCTCTCTTTATCTAAATTTAAAACAAAATCTTTCGTAATCTTACTCCAGCAGGATTAATGAGCTGCACGTTCTCCACATACAAAAAAACAGGGACTGATATCTGTCATCTGATGAGGTCTCAACCGTGCGTCATCAGTTGCGCAATACAGTGATCTTAGACCAATTTAGTTTAAGTCATTGTTTGTTGAGGGAGTGGAGTTATCTATCGGGAGATAACTTACAGGGAGTTATAAATTAATTTATTTTAGTTGTCAGATTTGCATACAAGTTATCTCTAACTTACACTATAGGTGTGAGAAATCTCTCCACCGCCCCTAAGGAGTTATTTCATGGGAGTTGTAGACTAAATTACCTTCATTAATGACTTATTTATTTCGGTTGTCAGATTTGCATACATCGATTCATGTTTTTTATTATTTAAAAATTTAAAACTTCCCTACAAGTTTAAAGTTGAACCAAACATGAAAATATTAACTCAAATTAGATAACTCCCAACTAACACTATAAGTTAAAAAACGAACCAAACGAGGCCTAATTAGTGAATATATAGTTCTTTTGTTGGAGATGAGATGCGTATACACCAAAATGTTTAGTTACACGTCGATTAAATATGACTTCATAAAGAAGAATATAAGTGTAGATCTTTCAATTAGTACCAAAGCCTGTAAGTTGAATGAGATCATGTTATGAGCAACTCACACCCCTTAAAAGAATCCAATTTGTCTCAATTAAAGTTGACAATAGGAATTGAATCTTTTCAACCATCAATGGACAAACCTAGACCATAAAGCCTACCCATTAAGCATAGTCTAATGGGCTCAACGGACCTTAAAACCTACCCACTAACAACATGGTAGCTGGGCCTACTGGTACTGTATTATTGTCTATGGGCCTTGGCTTCATATATTTCATTTGGGCTTCATTTCCGCGCGAGCCCAATCGATCTTCAAAAATATCTTCTTCTTCGCCTTATCCGACTTTGCAGAGTAGACAGTCCAGAAGCTCAACCAGGCTTCATCAATGGAGTCCTTAAACCCTACATCGACCTCTTATCATCATCGACTCCAATCACCGCTCTTCATCCCTTCAACTCCTCCTCTCCAATCCATCTTCAACATCAAGAGGAGCTTCAATCGCAGAATCGTTTGCGAGCTCAAGACCACACAGAACGACAAGAAGAACAAGAAGAAGCTCGTTCAGAACAAGATCGTGCTATCCGAAGGGGCTCCTTCGCTCTCCGAAGGCGATGATGGGAATCTAGAAGCTTCGGCCGAGAAGTCGGAGCAGAGCTCTCTGTTGAGGTTGTTGAAGAGGGTTCCGAAGAAGGTTTTGGGGGTTTTGTCGAATCTGTCTTTGGCGATTTCGGAAATGGGGTCTGTTGCGGCTCTTATGGCTCTTGGTATGTTTGATTGCTTTGTTAGGTTTAAAGGATTTTGTTTGATTGGTACTTAGGGTTTTGAGTTTGAGTTCTTTAGGGTTTTGAAGATTGATCAAGATTGGAACTTTAGAGTGAATAGTCTGTTGGGCAATTCAATTTCAAGTGATTTGATTGCCATAGCTCTAATACAGTGTTGTTGAAAGAATTTGGGTGTTGGAGAGTATGGATTTTGACATCAATGTAGCTGATGACCCCGACTAATTTGCGGTTGAGGCTTTGTTGTGTTGTTGTTGCTTGATTCTTTTAACTGGTTTGTGATGATAGTTGTGGAAGTTAATTTGACATATCCATAGTTAGTCCTTTACTTGAGAACAGCTGTTACAGCTTTTTGGTCAATTGGGTATCTGCCATGGTATTCAAGTTTCAGTTTTTAATAGGTTTTTGAGTCTCATTTATAGTATTTGTTTGTCTCCATTTCCATGTTTGGTATTTGAATTTTCTTTTGTTATTGGGTGTTGTAGTCTTCTTTATGTTCAACCTATAATGGGTGTTGGATGGTTTTATAGTCTGTATGCTTTGTTTCGCAGGGACTGTAATTGAACAAGGAGAGACGCCTGATTTTTATTTCGAGAAGTACTCCGAAGAGAATCCCGTCTTTGGATTCTTCACTTGGAGATGGGTTCTTGGGCTTGGATTTGATCACATGTTCTCATCTCCTATTTTCCTGGGACTGTTGGTTCTCCTTGCTGCTTCACTCATGGCTTGTACTTATACAACTCAGATTCCTCTTGTTAAGGTTGCACGAAGGTCTGATTTCCTCTAAAATCTCATCGTGTCGACTTCAACAGGAATGAGTTGGAGAAGTTTTTACTTAATGGGAGTCAATGGATGTCTGCAGATGGAATTACTTGAATACATCTGAGGCTATCAGAAAACAGGAATTCAATGACTCTCTACCCCGAGCTTCAGTTCGTGATTTGGGCGTCATTCTTATGGGTGCTGGATATGAGGTACCTTTTAGTATATGTTATTAGTCATTTATGGCCAGAAGTTCAATTGCAGATGTCTTCATTGAGTAACCATGTTTTCAAGTTGAACATTTGGGCCTCTTAGAGAGCACCTAACTAGTTTTTAAGGTGTGCTATAATGGCAGCTGTTATCTGTTAAAGTTTGTTTCTCCTAAAAAAAAAAAAAAAAACTGGAGATGGGGGGGGGGGGTGGCGGCTGCTTGAGTTCGGTCCGAACTGAAGGCTGTTGCTTCCATGAGGCAGTCCTGATAACCACACCTAACCAAATTAGTTCCTAGCAATTTGTACGTGGGTAGCATAGTACCTCACTTGAGCATATCTTTTTTCTTTGCTAGTAGCTACTGATGTGTTTTTGACACATGCTGTGATAGGTTTTTCTGAAAGGGCCGTCCCTATATGCATTTAAGGGACTGGCTGGTCGATTCGCCCCAATTGGAGTACATCTAGCAATGCTATTGATAATGGCAGGAGGGACTCTCAGTGCGACTGGAAGTTTCCGAGGCTCAGTTACTGTTCCTCAGGGACTAAACTTTGTCATGGGCGATGTATTGAATCCAATCGGGTTTCTTTCTACCCCCACGCAGGAGTTCAATACTGAAGTTCATGTTAACAGGTTCTACATGGACTATTATGATAGTGGGGAGGTTAGTTCTAGATTGCTTCGTATAATTTTAGATGATTTGAATCGAAGTCATTCTTATATTAAGTGGCTATCTATTTTCCATTTTTCTGGTTATTTCTCAGGTGTCACAGTTTCACTCTGATCTTTCATTGTTCGACCTCAATGGAAAAGAAGTAACACGGAAAACTATAAGTGTGAATGATCCGCTAAGGTATGGAGGAATCACAATTTATCAAACTGATTGGAGCATTTCTGCTCTCCAAATACTTAGAGATGATGAAGGACCTTTCAATCTGCCTATGGCACCTTTGAAGTTTAGTGGAGACAAGAAGCTTTTCGGAACCTTCTTGCCAGTTGGAAATACAGATTCGCCTACTGTTAAAGGAATGTATGTTTCTCCTTTGATATCTCTATCAGTTTCGTGATTGTTAGTGGAGATGGAGTTCTTAATTTTTCTCAATATCTTTGGGTGAATAGATCGATGCTTGCCCGTGACTTACAGTCAATTGTTCTGTATGATCAAGAGGGAAAATTTGTTGGGATTCGCCGACCCAATTCAAAATTACCAATCGATATCAATGGCACGAAAATTATAATTTTGGATGCAATCGGCAGCACTGGTCTTGATCTAAAGGTGATGATTTTATTCTTCCTTAATGTTTTTGAAGATATTTGTTCTTCGAGTCTTTTGTATATTCAGTTATCAATCTCCATTCATTTATTTCTATTATGGATGGTACTTCTTATGTGACACATTGAGCTTATACTTCTCTTATATCAGACTGATCCAGGAGTGCCAATCGTTTATGCTGGATTTGGAGCTCTGATGCTCACAACATGCATCAGTTTTTTATCTCACTCACAGGTAAAAACTTCTTTTATCAATGTTAACTTACTCATTCAACATAAAAAACTTGCCAATGTTTGTCAGTTCCTATCTTTTTGTCCTAGCTTCCCTTATTTTTTACTTGAATTATGGTTGGCTTAAGGTCTGGGCATTGCAAGACGGAACAACTGTGGTGGTTGGTGGAAAGTCTAACCGAGCAAAGATAGAATTTCCCGAGGAGATGAACCGCTTGCTTGATCGGGTCCCGGAAGTCGTCGATAAATCTTCTCTTAATGTGATCGACAACTAGTTTGGCGCAGTTAAACTAGCAGGAAATATAAAAAGAAAGGAGAGAGCCATTCTTTATCTAAAGATTGGAGGCAATGGCAATGACATCGCACTCCTTGAATGCCAGATGAGTATGAAATAAAGCTCTTCTTCTATTCAATCCCGATTCCTTTTGGTGCGACCAGCATCTGTGAGTCTGTGACTGGCACCCTCCTGCATGAATTTCATTTTATCCCACAAAATGTGCCAAGAGAAAAATTGGTCCGAGTCTGCTAGCAACACATGAAAAACTTTTATTAATTACTTGTACAGTCTCATGCTACATTCTTCCTATTGTACAAGAT
Organism: Stephania yunnanensis; assembly: GCA_039657365.1. Classification (NCBI taxonomy): domain Eukaryota; kingdom Viridiplantae; phylum Streptophyta; class Magnoliopsida; order Ranunculales; family Menispermaceae; genus Stephania; species Stephania yunnanensis. The sequence goes on from CM077585.1 coordinate 61,424,917, forward strand.
ATGAACCTTAGCTTGCAAAGAAAAACATTGTTTCTTTAATATACATCATACTTGTTCAAAACTGATGTCATTTTGATTTTGATTTCATACACAAAATTCTGCTTATCGAGGGATTATTTTTTGGTGCTTAGAAATAAAACAACAAACAAGCAAACAGTAACAAACAATGAATCATTGAAAGCTAACAATGATATTGTGACAAAGGGTTAGGTATATATTGGTGAGTTGACAATTATTTTTCTACCTAATTAGATTGATATGATAGAGACATACTTCCCACTAATTGACTTTGTTATGCAAATTGGACTTCTAATTCGTCTCATAAGTCTCAAACTAATTAAAACTTTAGGTCGCTATTTTTATATTGTTGTGCAAAGATGACTTTGTTTTCTATAAAGATAGAAGTTGATCGATTGTCTATAATATATATGATTTCTGTTATATTTGATTTAATACTAGACATTAATCGCATCGACTATTTCATGCTCTGATACTGTCAGACCCTATAAAGAAGGGGGTCTTCTCAACTCAAATTTTTTTATTTGCAAGACTCTAAACTTGAAACCTCGTTTAAGGAGAAGTGAATCTCTCGCTACTCGGACTAATCGGTTGTACCTCGTTTAAGGGGAAGTGAATCCCTCGCTACTCGGACTAATCGGTTGTTGGTTTGAGATTTCCTTTTAACACTACTCACTTACTACATGCAACGTGTGTTTAGTTGTGCATTTCCAAGAGAAAATGTATGAACGCATCTAAACATGTTTGATTTTCAGATCAAACAAACTAACATTTGTCAATTCACTCTGCTATTCAAAAGTTGAAACTACCAACCAAGCAAACGAATCCCCAATAAAATATAGAGCAGACTTGCAAAAACCAGCGCAACAACTACCTAACCCATATGGAATTCCTCAATGCGTTCATCCAATTCCTCTATAACATGTACTAGACGTGCGTTCCACAAGTGCCCATAATACTCGCTCGTTCAAATCTGAAATTTTTTGGGTCTCCCAAGCTGTGTTCATCAAATCTGTCATTGATGTTATGTAAAGAAGAGATTTTGCGGAGTGGGTTTTGTTTGTTTGGATTGAATCTATAATGGGTAGAGAGCTTTGGTGGGTTTGTCGAAGTAGGAGTGGAAAAATGAGTGATGAGTTGAAGAAAATTGGGGAGAAGTCATGGGTGGAGTCGAAGAAGATGTGGTACATAGCAGGGCCAGCGATTTTATGTGCAGTGGCTCAGTTTTCAATGGAGTTTGTTACAGCGGCATTTGTGGGTCACTTGGGAGATGTAGAGCTCGCTGCCGTGTCTGTTGTTCAGAATGTCATTGAAGGGTTTGCGTTTGGTGTTATGGTAAGTCTGGATTAATAAATACCTAATTGATTGATCAATCACTCAATGTGATGTTTGATTCATAACTGTTGTTAATCATCTATGTTGGGAGTATGGGTGTATGGGTGTTTTTAATCTGATTCACATTTTGATCATATGATCATGGTTTTTTATTTTGGGTAGAGTCCAAAACTCAATTTTCAGATTTCAAATCATTTGTGATGATCCCCATTTTGTTTCACTTTTTTTCTGATTCGAAAACAGAATTGATTGTTCTATTTGGTCTTGATTTTGATTGCGGGTCAAAAAAACAAATTCTTAAATTTAGTTTTGCGGGAATGAGAGTGTTTAGGTGACGAGTGGTGAAACTCGTAAGGATGTATCAGAAATACGAATATTCAAAGAAAAGTAGGAGTGCCACCAAAGACGGCTTGTAAATGCCTCTGTTAGAAAACTCAAGTCAGTAGAAGTTAAGAAACAAGACAATGAAAGAGTAGACCTAAGCCAACTTGGAATGCTTTGATCAAGAAGCATCTAAAGAATTTGGAAAGCATGCTATTATGTGCGCTAAATCGAGTGTGACCCACCGACTCCAACTAATTTGGGATTGAGGCTTTGTGTTGTTGTTGTTGTTGATGTTGTTGTAGTGGTGGATCCCTTTTTTGTTCACTTAGTCCAACGGAAGTAATTATTCTATTTGGTCTTGATTTTGATTTTGTGAACTGAGAATTTTCGTTGTAAGACTAGATTGAGATTGGGAGCTGAGCACCAACTCACTTGTTGATATGAACCAGCTAGGCCTGGGGAGTGCACTGGAGACACTATGTGGGCAAGCAGTGGGAGCAGGACAGGAGAGAATGCTAGGAATCTATATGCAAAGGTCGTGGGTGATAGCATTTGGGACTGCGTTCGTTTTGTTGCCCATTTACATATTTGCAACACAAATACTGAAGCTCCTCCATCAGGGCGATCACATATCCGAGGTTGCGGGGAAGTACTGCGTCTGGGTGATCCCACAATTGTTTGCATATGCCTTGAATTTCCCCCTCCAAAAGTTCTTCCAATCTCAAAGCAGAGTTTGGGTCATGACTATAATGTCAATAGTTGTCTTTGGAATTCACACACTGCTTACTTGGTTGCTTGTGGTCAAGCTTGGCCATGGCTTGGTCGGGGCTGCGATAGCGGGTAACATTTCATGGGCAATTCTGGTGTTGGCTCAGTTAGTCTATGTGGTCTCCGGTTACTTTCCGGACGCTTGGACTGGCTTCTCTATGGCGGCGTTCAAGGCTTTGTTTGGTTTTCTAAAGCTCTCACTTGCATCAGCCATAATGTTGTGGTCAGTTCCTTCACCTTTATATCTATACAGGAGAAATGGAAAGCTTAGCATTATAAAATTGATTGGTTCTATTGAATTGCTCCATAACACGATCATTTTGATGACAGCTTGGAGCTTTGGTACTACACCATATTGATTCTGCTAGTCGGCGTTCTAAAGAATCCCGAAATTGCATTGGATGCAGTCTCAATCTGGTACTTTCCTTCCCTATACTTAATAGCTGAAACTAACAACCAAATAGCACAATTGAGACTCTTTTTGCGCTTTTTTTTTTTTTTTTTTTTTCAAAGAATGTAACTATCACCATTGCGGCCGCAAAAGCTAACCAAGCTTTCTTTGCTCTTTGTGAAAATCTTGCAGTACTAATTTGCATATGTGGACACTGATGGTTGCTCTGGGTTTCAATGCAGCAGTCAGGTTTATTACCCTTCCCTTCTTCTATCTATATATAAAAAAAAAATACCAGTCACATTTACATTATCTTTTATATGTAATAATTTAGTTTTCGGTTGTGTTTATGCATTTCTAACTGTCTGACAGTGTAAGAGTCTCAAATGAACTTGGAGCTGCGCAACCAAAGGTTGCGAAGTTCTCAGTAGTAGTTGCAGTTACGACATCTTTGTTTTTCGGACTTATTTTCACTTCGGCAATCCTAGCTTCTGGCAAGCAATTCCCTAAATTGTTTACAAACAAGCCCTTGGTTGTAAAGGAGACATCGAAGCTGCAGTATCTTTTGGCTGCAACAATTTTCCTCAACAGCATCCAACCTGTTCTTCATGGTACTCTCTCTCTCTCTCCCTCTCTCACTCGGCCATTGATTATAATTCTATGTCGAACGAGCTGAACACGTTAGTTATTTTTTGAATTTGCAGGTGTAGCAATTGGTGCAGGGTGGCAATCCCTTATCGCCCTGATAAGCATCGTTTGTTATTACGTCTTTGGGCTTCCTATTGGTGCCTTACTTGGCTTTAAGTTCAAGGTTGGAGTGCAGGTAAACCTTGTTCAATATCAACAACATAATATTTTTTTTTGTTTTTTCATGTTAATGGATTCACTTGTTCTCTCTCTCTCTCTATATATATATGTTACAGGGAATTTGGTCTGGGATGTTTGCTGGTGCTTTTGTGCAGACATTAATATTGGTGTACATTTTGTACAGAACTAACTGGCAAAAAGAGGTATGTTGTTTTGAGAATTATTTTTTCACTCTTGTATGATCTGATGGAAACTGAAATCTGAGTTATTGACCTAAAGTTGGTGAAATTGCAACACCCCTCTTAGAAGTTGCTCTTAATTTTAATGGTGAAAACTCTGTCTGGCCTAAAATAAAACATATTCCAGTATTTTTTTATTTTTTATTTTTTATTTTTTGAATTCCAGCTTGGTCTAGATTAGTACTTCTCATCCGAATTAAAATAGGGGTCAAGTCTAAACAATGATTTTGAACATGAGTTGTCTGGATTTATTAAAAATTAGGTAAAAAAGCTTTCAATTTGAATAATATAGGTTCAAAGTCATCTTTCAATATGATTGTTTTTAGTTTACACATTTTTTGTGATATGATTCCAATTCAATGGATTTGTGATTTTTTGTTATATTATTTACTGCAGGCCCTTCAAGCAGAGGAACGCATTAAGAAATGGGGTGGCCCTACTGAAAGGCCTGAAACAGAGTTAACATAAATCACAAGTTCATTTCAACAAGAACACAATCAACACATTGTGTTTAATTTTCCACTTCTATTGGAATCTTCTTTTTGTTTTTTTGTTTTGTTTTTGTTTTTTTTTTAATTATACATTTGGTCTTCAAGTGCAAGATAAGAACAAGTTGTAAATACAATATTTCTCTTGTATAAGAACAATAAATAATCTGAAATGCATGCATTGTTACATCATTTTTGGTTTCTATATGGAATAAAGCATTTCTACTCTCACATGCATGATTAATGTCTTTCGACGTGTAATGACATAACTCGAGACCTTGTTTAAGGGACTCCGATATATCTTCGCCCGAAAATTGTTGAAGTCATTAGTATTGCTCCTCCATCGAAAGTGAATATTCTATTATTATATAATTGTAGCAGTAACAAATTAAACTAATGTAGTATTCATTTTATTAGTAGTTATGGTCACTGACTCACTGTGTTGCATTGTAGTGTCTCCATCAAATTTACATGAGTTTTAATCCTTGTACCGATTGTAAAGTGGAGCCACAAAGTCTCCCTCACACCTCATCAACCACATGGAGCAAAAACAAATTAAACAAATGTGCATCTTTTGTTATGATTTAATTATATGAAGAACTGTTAACATCAAATCACACTTTAGACATCTAAATCTCTAAAGCAATCACTAATCTCCATTTTGAGTGGTGAGTGAATTATCCCCAAAAAACCCAAAAATAATTGCTCTTTTACAGCTCTAAATTAATCTCAAGAACAACCAAAAGAGTTGAAAAAATGGGTGAAAGAAGGGATGATGAGTTGGGAAAAATGTGGGAGAAAAGCTGGGTAGAGTCTAAGAAGGTGTGGCACATAGCAGGTCCTGCAATTCTAACTTCATTGGCTCAGTTTTCTGTTAATTTTGCTACCATTGCTTTTGTTGGTCACTTGGGGGACTTGGAGCTTGCAGCGGTTTCAATTGTTCAAAGTGTTATTGAAGGGTTTGCCTTCGCTGTCATGGTAATTTAGTTTTCGATTAGTTCATGATATATACACTAATCTATGATGATATCTTCACCTAACAGTCAAATGGCCAACCTAAATCAGATGTCATATGCTCTTCTTTGCTATTTTATTATTTTGGCCTTTGATTTTCTCCCATCCCTTTAATCCTTAACTTTAGTTTTCATTTTATTTAGATTATTGTGGTTTTTTTGGGGCCGCTCTTTGTATCTCGGGCCAATCAGACTGACTTTCTGTAAGGCTCATAAGTAGCGCGAAGGGAAAAATAAAAATAAAAATAAAAATGAAGAAGATGTTTTCAGTACATGGCTTGTATCATTTTGAAAATGGTGAATGAAATGGTTGAATGTTTTCCACTATTTTGAAGTTTTCATCAATCCAATTGAACCAAATTTACATCTCCATAGTCATGTCTTTGTAGTGCCAAATTAATTGTTCATGTGAACCAGCTAGGAATGGGGAGTGCTCTAGAGACACTGTGTGGACAAGCTGTTGGAGCAGGGAAGTTAAACATGCTTGGAATCTATATGCAAAGGTCATGGATCATAACTTGTGTGACTGGGTTGTTTTTGTTGCCAATTTACATCTTCGCGTCGCCACTACTAAAACTCCTCCATCAGAGCCATCCAATGTCGAACCTTGCCGGAAAGTACTGCATTTGGGTGATCCCGCAATTGTTTGCTTACGCCATTAACTTCCCCCTCGAAAAGTTCTTCCAATCTCAGAGCAAAGTTTGGGTCATGGCCATAATTTCAATGGTTGTTTTTGCCATTCATATTCTACTTGGTTGGCTGCTTGTGTTCAAGCTTGGGCATGGTTTAGTTGGGGCTGCAATAGCTGGTAATGTTTCATGGTGTCTCTTGGCATTCACTCAGTTAGTTTATGCGGTCTCTGGGTGCTTCCGGGATGCATGGACTGGCTTTTCGTTATCGGCATTGAAATCCTTGTCGGGTTTTGTAAAGCTTTCATTTGCCTCAGCCATAATGGTGTGGTAAGTTCTTCAAAATCCAAAGAATGTTGTTGTCCTTCTAGTTGTTTAGTTGCACTTTGAGCTCTCAATATCGCCGGACACTTACCTGTTATTAATTCATGGTTTTAAACTTCGTTTGGTGGCAGCTTGGAATTTTGGTATTACACCGCCATGATCCTGCTTGTAGGCCGCTTAAACAATCCGGAGATCGCAGTGGGCGCCATCTCAATCTGGTAAACTCCTTTCCTGTACTTGAAGCTTTAACCGACTAGGTATCGGTATGCAAAATTTGCTTGCAATTCTCAAATTCCTCTCCTTTGGTACCAATGTCTATTAACACTATGTATAGTTAGTGTATGGCCCTTTCTCTCGACGAGTTAGGCTCATTAATTTTTTCAAGCAGATGCATATGTCAGGGATTCAAGTTTCTAGGATGAGTTAGGCCCATGTACTTTGTTATGTATTTGTTTGGAGATCTTGACATGAAAGCTCATGTTAGTGATCATGTGATTGGCTTTTGTTTCATTGTTTCTTGGTCTAGTTCTTTTCATGTAACATAGTTTTAATTTTCTTATAGTGTGAATTTGCATTTGTGGACAATGATGATTGCTTTAGGATTCAATATAGCAGTCAGGTTAGTTGGTTTACTGAGAGTTTACTCTCTTGTTTTTTGTTTTCAACATAAGAATCAAGGTTATTTTCTGATTATGCATTTATAATTGAATCAAAGTGTGAGGGTCTCAAATGAACTTGGAGCAGGGCACCCTGGTGCCGCAAAGTTCTCGGTGATGGTTGCGACGGCAACATCAATGTTTTTCGCAATAATCTTCTGTATCACAATTTTAAGCACTGGAAATCATTTCCCTAAATTGTTCACAAACAAACCCCTGGTTGTGAAGGAGATTTCAAAGCTTCGCTATCTTTTAGCATCGACAATTCTCCTCAACGGCATCCTTCCGGTTCTAAACGGTACCTCTAGCTCTCTCATGAAATCATCTCATATATTACAAAATAAATAAATAAATATAAAAGATAGTTGTTGCTAAACAAGTTGAACTTACCCTTCATTTTGTTGAATTTGTAGGGGTGGCAGTTGGTGCAGGATGGCAATTCCAAGTTGCCTTAATAAGCATTGCTTGCTATTACATTTTCGGGATTCCTTTCGGTGCCCTTCTCGCTTTTAGATTCAATCTTGGAGTGCAGGTAATTAAAATATGTTCGATACCAGATTTAACTCCAATTTCTTTCCAAGAAGGGCTAATTTGTTTGGCTCATTATCGATAAATATAGGGAATTTGGTCAGGGATGGTTGCAGGAGCTTTTTTGCTAACTGTGATACTAGTGTTCATCATCTTGTATAGAACCAACTGGCACAAAGAGGTGATCAAGTTTTATTTAAAGGACTAAGCCTTGCTTTGAAGTATGCATTCATGAAATGGTTAAGTATGATAATTTGATTTTATGCAGGCATTGCAAGCTGAGGAGCGCATTAAGAGATGGGGAGGTCCAGCTGAAACTCAACTTTATTAAGTCACAATGCCATGGCAACAACAACTTACAACAAGAAGTTGTTTTTTGGACTTAAACAGTTAAACATTCAATATGTTGTATTCTCTCTTGTACTCTTTTACTATAGAGACATGTTGTATGTTTAATTTTTTTTTCATAGTTGTATCATTGTATTTGTAATTGAATCCATAGCAAACAAGAACAAATAATTGTGAATGAATAAATTATGGTAACGTTATGAACCATTTAGAAGTTTTTTGAATCCATGCAAGAACAAATTGTGAATGAATAAATTATGGTAACATTATGAACCATTTAGAAGTTTTTTCTCATGCCTTCATGCATATAGAATTCTATTTCTCTTCGATTTACTAATATGAGTTTTTGAACAATCTTATTAGAATAATTGGCGAAGCCAGAAGATCAAATAAAAAAAAAACAATAGTAAAAGCCAACCAGCCGTTACGGTGAAAGCTAGTTGGAGCCTTAGCCTTGGAGGTCATTGCCCTTGTCTCCATTTGGTTCTGCTACCTATTTAAATGTTCCATGCATTAAAGAATGAATCCAAAATGAAGAATGTATTGAATATGAATTGAATGTTTTTTTTAAATAGTTCCAAGACCTTTCGGAATAAATGAGTTGTTCCTTGTACAATGAACCTAGCCACTTTCTTTTATATAGAACGAAAGTGCGTCTAGGTTCAAAGAAAGCCAAACTCCTGCACCAGGCACTAAGAGAACAAGTGCATATATTCACTCTATAGTTAGATTAATAAAGCAAAGAAAACAAAATACACATTCGTAATATATGCCTAAACTCCTGGCAAAAAAACCAGTTTTGATAAATTACTTAATCATACCACATCCTAATCAAGGTAGTTCTTAATTAATCTACCACTAATTTTCATACGTACTATACATTTAATTAAACTTACTATACTAACATAGAAGCACACTTGCGTGCAAAATTAAATCAGTCATACAGAACCTCTAATTATTTCTCTACTTTCTCATAGTAGTAGTTTGTGGTATTCTTGTAGTCTTGGGCGCAGTTTCTTGTCCTCCTTTCCTTTAATCTGTAATAGACATACTGCAAAATGATCTGAATTATGTCTGTTAAGGCAAACAATTAATGACCACTTATATAAATGTATAACATATATAAGACCTATAACATACGTATAGTTAAGCATATAATATAGCAGTGGCAATTAAATTAATTATTTTTTCCATGAAGGATACAAATAGGTCTAGTACCACACAAACTATAGCATCCAAGAGCCATGGCATGTTGGGATTTATTTTTTTCCAATCAGTGCTTCTCACAAGAATGCTGTCACAAATAGGAAACAATTAGTGTTATTCATAAGCCCGATCAACTCTCATGGAATTAATCGAGACACAAGGTTTTAAAATAAACGTAGAGATCAAGAAGAGTACCTTGCCACGTAGGTAACGTTGGCAATGAGAGCAAATATGAACATTAGAGGATTCAAGCCCTGAAACACAACATATTAATTATAATAATTCAATCCAAATATGTATATAACGTGTACTAATTAAACACTTAATGAAAGAGCATCAATTTTTTGAAAAAAAAATTTAGAGCACTCAAAATGTATGTATGAGACAGATGAGGAAAGAAAGTTACCTCTACACTTCCTCTTTTGATCTGAAAGGGAGAGTTCATAAAACTATATTAATTAATTAGCAAGGGAACACATACATTTTTACATAATCTAACCAAGCTACTTTAATTAGTTAAAAGATTGATCATCGATCACTGATAATGACATTAATTAATTAGAGACTCACATTCAACCATATTTGAGGAATGCGACCACCCATGTATATGGCAGCCATCATCCAACCGAGCCAAACTCCTAACACCCCATGATGACCACCACTTCCCCCATTGTTCTAAAATTAACAAACAATTAAACCAAGTTTAATTAACTACTAGTTATCTAAATCTTAATAATTCAATTAATTATTTCAATAATTAAAAATTAAGTAAAAATCGTACAAGCATCAATAGTCTCCTTCCAGAGAACCCCATCTGACTTTCCATTATTGCTGCTTTATTTTGAACGGGCAAAGCGGCACAAGTAGCAAAAAATGTTCCATAGCCCACCTGTAAATTAATTAACACGCATTATAATTAAATTACAAAAATTATAATTAAATTACAAAAATTTTTTGATAACAATTTAAGATATCTTAAAAGACCAATTAATTCCGGACCCCAAACACCAATAATGAAGTAAATTAAAGTTTTTAAACCTCATTAAGACTACCCATTAAAGCTAAGTCATTATTATTAGTAATAGTAGTAGTAGAGTACTAGTACTTAATAACATGACTATGGTAGGTACAATAAATTAAGTATGTTCCTATATACTGTGGTACCCAAGTTGCCATCACGAATTTCGAAGAAATATTCAATGAAAGGGCCTACCGATCGTGAGATTCTCTTCGATTTCTGCGAAGGCACCGAGATTGTCATGTTGTGGACATCTTCATCGTCGGATGATGAGTTGATGTCTTGGAGAGCTGAAGGGCCACTTCGAGCTGGTCTTAGATAAGACCCCATTGGTGGGGTTCCACTACTAGCCAAAGACCTTGCAGACCTGAAAAATACATGCCCCCCACCAACCAAAATTAACATTTTTTTATTATTATTTTCAAAAGACCTCGAAAAAGTTTTTTTTTTTTTTTTTTGGAAAATGTTAGAGTTAGACAGACCAGATACCCATTTGTAAATGCCCTTTAATTTTTGCCGGATATAATTACGTAAACTCATAGGCGCATCAAAGGACACTTACAATTACATGCTTTCTCTAGGTGTCATATAGGGATTACTTTACCAGGTTTTTTTTTTCTTTTGTTAAAAAGAAACAACAACAACATCAACAACAACAACATTACCAGGTTTTTTTTGTTAAAAAGAAAATAAGATTTTAATTATAGAAAGTATAAAATAAAAATAAAATAAAAATTGATGAGCACTGACGTGTAATACAAATCTCTTGAAGAAGCTCTACTAGGGATGAATATGCTTGAAGAAATAGTAGTATTAGAGTCACTACTACTGTTTGTACTATTAAGAGGTTTCTTAGCGTCTTCATCGTCACAGTGGCTTTGCTTATTCTTTCTTTTTTTCCACCATCTGCATATGTAATCGTAGTACACACACTGTAACACTAAAACAATAGTGCTCACAGTGTAGAGCTGCATGCACACACACAAAACATATGTATAAACATTTTTTTTTTGTCAAACAAACATATATAATATTAATTAAACATTAGAAACTATATATATACATTATATGTCACAAATTAAAAATTAATTAACACCCTAACATCATTACCAGAGCCGTGTAGTACTGGGTCGGCAACTGCATCCATGAAAAACGTCACTTTTTTAGCAAAATTAGGTAATACAGATCTAGTCACATTAAAAAAAAAAACACCACTAGCTAGTTCTACTACACTTACAGTAGCTGGTTCAAGAATGCAACCAACTAGGTTGAATATGTCACTGCACAAAAAAAAATATTAGATTGACAAATTAAACTTTATATTTATATATAGATGTATAATATAAGGTGGTATATAGCTAGCTTAGATCATGTATAGAAAGTTTGTGACACATATTAATGGATTGGAGGGTTAACATGTAACAAATTAACAAACCCGAGAACCCAAGCGAGGAGAAAAGAGAGGGAGACGCCGTGGCCGGACTTGTTGATGAAGTTGGTGAAGATTTGAGGGATTTCAGCGACTGCCCAGCAAATGAGACTGATGAAGCCACAAGTGAAGGATATTTGGTCTTTGAGATTGCAAAGACAGTCATGGAAGTATGTCTCCACCCATCCAATACATGGCTTATTCTCAACTGAACAATACTTATAACTTTGATTCATCACCATTTTGTTGCCTAACATTTCTGCAATACTAGCTAGCAGAAGATTTGGTTTTGTGAGGGAGTGAAGAGTCTCGAGAACGCATATATATATATATATATATATATATTAAACCAAGAAAGAAAAGGAGACATGACGTTAATTTAAAGTGAGTGACTAGAGAATATGCGGCGAGTGTGCATTACCTGATTGAGGTACAAAATGAGTCCTAGCATATTCGAAATTTCCTCGACCAATCAATTAGGTGGCCAGATGAGTTCGGCAGTAAAAAAATCACAGGTTAAAATCTTAATAGAGGCACAGTGTTTCTTTCTTATAAAAAAAAATTGATTAACCAGTTAAAAAAAATAAAAAAACCAATATTAGTTCTATATTTTTATTTTTTCTACCTCTTGATTATTCATTTTTCTTGGTTGTTGGTAATTTTTTTTTTCAATGGACATAGGTAGTCACATGCATGTACAATTGTTCCCGTAAAGTGAATATTGCAGGAAAAATGAGGACATTTTGTGTTGAGGTGAAGCCATGGTGAAGATATTTATACTACTCATATATGTAACGTTGGAGTCAGACTTATCCTATACATATATTTATTGGTAGTTCTCGTAAAGCTGCGACGCTTCGGAGAATTCGAGAACACGTAATATCGACGTGTTGAGCCACTTACATTTTAGTGACATTTTTTTTTTGTGGTGTAAGTGACTCAGTATTCATTCAACAAATTCGAGTTTAAATTGGGTAGGATTATTAGATGTCGACTCTGTTTGGTAAGCACAAACTAGTTTTATCAAATAATTGATCACTATTGATAAGCTAGTTTATTTTTTAAGTTGTGTTTGGTTTGAAAGCTTATTTTAAAAATAAGTTTGATGTAGTAGCGTTTGAACAAAAAAAATCTGTCGTTTGGATTTTTTTTTACAATTATACCCTTATTTTTACGGTATTAATAAATTAATGCCCCGCGAATATTAGTGTCCCGCGAAACTACAAACCAAATAGAGATAAATACAAACAGATTTGCTATATCACGTTAGGGATTTCCAATGTGATTCCTAGCGTTGTTTTTTTTTTCTTTTTAGAGTTGGCTATCTCTCAATCGTTCAGGCTTTGTTATTCCTCTTTGGCGATCGAGCATTAGATACTGAAATCTTGGGTTAAAGGACCATATTTGTAAGATATCAATTGTTATTTTTGTAATTTTTTAATTTCATGGTGATCTCTTTGATATAGAGTTATTTTCATGTAAGCATTTATGGACACACATAATTCAATTTTCTAAATAATATAAATTATTTTATGGCATTAATTTATATTTTGTAAATAAAATACATAGTTATTTATAACAATTAATTATATGATTATATAATGAATATACTAAATTGTGTCATATGTCCTTTATTGTCATTTTACATTTATCAGCTAATCAATCAGCTATCATTCCAAACAGTTTTTAGTTGATCATTTAGATTATCACTTTTTCCATTATCAATTAGTAGATTATCACTATCAATTTAGATTATCATTATCAACAATTTTATCATTAGCCTTACCAAACAGAGCCGTCAAGAAAAATCATTATTGGTTAATGTTGGTTAATGTTGTCATAACCTAAGCCATCACACCTAATCCCGGTTAGTGAATTCACACATTTAGAAATATTTATCATGTTACAAGGTCATTATGATAACTAAGCTTAACAATTATACATAAATGTAACATTATTATAAAGTTTGTAATTAGAAAATGAGATGAGATTTATTTGGCACCACAAAAGGGAGGAAGGATTTTAATCGTTTTGCAGAGAAGGGTCGTTGGATTGAATTGAATTACTGTGTCGCGATCGATGCAGTGCAGCCAGCTGTCCTGATAACAATGGTAAGTAATGTTAGTGATCCTGACACCAGTGAATTCTAGTTCGTCAAAAAAAATAATAAGTCCTGTGTGAAATGGAAGTATTCAGTTTGGTCTTTTCCGTGAAAGTAAAAATCAATCTCTACCGTTGATTTGTGAAAAGGAAAAATTAATGGAGCATTTGTTATTGAGCAGTGGTACAATCACAACGGAAAGTTACCCAACATATATTGACTTATAAAAGCATTCGTGTGCACTTCAAAATATAAACGTAAATAAAGCCTCGATACATAACACGCGTGGGTTGAAACAACATGAAAAACTGTTGTGAGAAAATGTGTGTTGAAGCGTAACTTATCCGTTATCATTCTAATATTTTTCTTCCTTATTTAATACTATAGCTTTGGAGCTGAAAGTTCTCTTGACGCTTTGGCCCTTGTACATGTTATACTAACATTAATATCACAATACATCTAACTCTGCCAAAGTATTTTTAGTGAGATGAAGGAGAGAGGCAAGGTTAAAAGATTCAACGTCTCAAGTTCGACTCATACTAGAATGCGTGGCGTATCAAAAAAAAAAAAAAAAATACAAATTTCACGAATTAAGCATTGATTGAATTCATGATCTCTTTAAACTTTGCATTTAAAAAAAAATCGCAAAAATTCAGTATAAAATTAACGATAAACTTGCAGAACAAACAGCCAAAATGAGATAAAATCACTAAAAATCCCTGAAATCAGTGGAATGTGAAACTAGAATGTTAAGCCATTGTTGGAGGGGGCCAAGAATCCGTCCAAGTTCATTTGAGCAGTTTTTTTCTTTTGTACCAAAGAACTCCATCTATACTATACGTAAGAACATTATATGCTTTACATAGCGAATCCCAGGTCTCATATCTAAATAAAGGAGGAATAATTTCGGACCGTTATCCAAGTGACACGTGGGAGGTTTGTCATGGTTCAGTTTAATACGTGGCATCACGTAGAGAACAGAGTCACCAGGTTATGTGATGACGTGACTGAAGAAGAGGTATGTTGGTTTTTTTTATTTTTAAATACTTTTAGCGGAGTGAATTGAATGATATATAAAGCCAGTCAATAAATAAATAAACAATTAATATATAAAGGGAGACGCGGCAACTTGTGTTTGCATTTCATGATGTGACATCACCTCTTATCGCCTTTCACTTTTCTTATCAGATCAGATCGGATCAGATCAGATCGTCGTCGCATTCTCGTCTTCTTGTTGATTGCGGTGCCTCCAACTTATCCAGAGACCTCAAAGTGCTTCGGTTCAACACCGAACACTTTCAGTCTCTTCTAATCCACTGCTCTACGTGTCACTTTAATACCAATGTCACCGCACCACCATCTTAGACTAGTCAATCCATGCATTGTATGTTGTTACTAGTCCTCTAAACACAGAGTCATCACGTGTGTTGAGACTAGTCGTATAAGTAACGATACCGAATACCGATGCAACCTTCCTTATTTGGTCATGTCATGTTTGCATAAAGCAGCACAACTATAAACACAGAGTCATCAAGTATCAGAGGTCTTTGTTTTATTTTACTAGTTAAGATATAGATTTGAGTACCTTAAGACTTGATTGAAAATACACAGCCGTGTAAGGATTGCCAAGAAAACCCAATTCCAATATTGAAGGCAAGCCAAACCTGCAAACAGAGTTGATACATTTAATCAAACCTTTGCAAAGATTCAATCAAAAAAGATGTAGCTAGCTAGTTGTCCTAGTAGTGTACCTTATACTTCAATGGAATCAATTCCAACAAAACAACAATTGTTTGTCCATTCAATTGATCACATGAACTCAGACCTGACTCTCACTTCTTTTGTTGTCCAACCCATATATTTGACACCTCCATTTTGCCTCTTCAAATGCCAATTAAGGCTAGTGGCATTGCTCAGAATCAAGCTTTGCCAGGCAAATGCATCATTGTTATGCAAACATAGAGACTTGGAAATGGCGGTGGTGCAATTCAACTAGTGTAACAAACCAAAATGATCTTGATCTGACTCCATGTGATTAGCCGGAATAAGTGTTTACCAGTAATCCCCACATGAACATTTCCCATCCTTGAAATGGTGAAATCTACTGACATCTCTTACTATGATTTCTCGCCCAACAATCTTCGATATGAATTTCGTAGCTATATGGCAATCCACACACACTCGAAGATTCTTTGTCACTCTGATGGTTGTCCCCGGAGGAGTGCTTATGATGCCAAAGGCAATGGCAAGCCTCTCACTATGACTGCACAAGAGATGCCTCTTTTGTTCCTCTTCAACATCATGTAGCACATCATCAGTATTAGGCACATAACCTTCCCGCTCCATTCGCTCCAACAAAACACCTAGAGCCCCTTAATTTCATAGTATTTCGGATGAGACTCATCGCCGGCCATGAAAGCATGAACCTTGTTCTTGATTTCTATCCAGCTGCATGCTGGTTTCTTCCTTATTCCCCTACCTTTCATTGCTATTCTTAACCTCGCCGCATCCTTCCATCTTCCCGCGGCGGAATATACATTCGACATTAGGACATAAGCCCCCATGTTCTCGGGATCAATCTTAAAAATGTTCTCTGCAACCTTCTCGGCCAGTTCAGCATTCTTGTGAACTCTACAAGCAGCAAGTAAAGTAGACCATACACTCCCTGTCCGTTCCTGGTCCCTTGGCATGCTAGAGATGAACTCATAAGCTTCTTCCAACCTTCCTGCCCGTCCAAGAAGATCTGCGACTGCGGCGTAGTGCTCCAAGCCGGGACTAATTCCATAATCTCCAACCATACTATCAAAAAGCTTTCGAGCTTGATCAACCAATCCTGCATGGCTACATGCAGTTAAAACTGCTACAAAGGCAACATAATTAGGCCTCACATTGTTCACCTTCATTTGCTGGAACAGAAAGAGTGCATCATGGGCATGTCCATGGAGAGCAAATCCCATGATCATGGCAGTCCACGACACTATATCAGGTGATTCCATCTTCTCAAAGATACGGCGAGCAATGCATATGCGCCCACATTTCGCATACATGTCCAGAAGCGAACTAGATATGAACTCATTATCATCAAAACCACACCTCAGTATGTATCCATGAAGTTGCTTTCCCAAATGCATTGTTGTCAAGTGGGCACAAGCAGGCATGATACTTGAGAATGTAACATTTCTAGGCTTAATGCTGTTCTCCAACATTCGCCGAAACAATCTAAGGCCTTCGTCGAACAAACCATTCTGCACACAACCAGCAATCATAGAATTCCAAGAGATGGCGTCGCGCTGCGGTAAAAATCAAATATTTGCCGCGACTTCTCCACCATTGTGCATTTCGCATACATATCAATCAAGCTACTCCCAATAAACAGATCCAAATCAAACCCGTGTCTAATCGCGAAACCATGAATCTCCATCCCCCTCGAAACATCCACATACTCAGCAAAAATCGGAAGAACACTCGACAAAGTGAAAGAATCCGGTTTCAAACCCGCGCCACCCATTTCTCTCACCATCACCAAAGCTTCCCTATACATACCATTCCCTGCATTCCCCGCAATAACAGTATTCCAAGAAACCAAGTCTCTCTCGGGCATTTCATCAAACACTTTCCTCACACTCCCCATGCACACTTTGCCATACATGTTCATAAGAGCATTTCCAGTATAAACATCAATTTCAAGACCAACGCGAATGATGCTTCCATGCAAAGATTGGCCTAGCTTCCAATCCATCAAATGGGTACACGATTTAACGATCGAAGGAAACACGTCGCGATCAGGGCGCGCCGCGGAAGCTCTCATTCGGGCGAAAGAGAGGAGTGATTGGTGGAAGAGACCCAGAGAAGTGTAGCATCTGATGATTGATTTCCATGCTAGATAAGATGGTGAAGTGAGGGAATTGAATATGAGAAGAGACTCACGAAGTAGGCCTAGATTTGAATACACAGAGAGCACCAGAGACGTTGGAGCTCTGGTTCTGATCATCCGTGCATGGAGTTGCTTTGCTTCTTGTTTTGATTTCACTCTGTAACTGTGACTTTGCAGAATGGACTTCGCCATTGTAGCACTGCAGTACTAGTCAGATTCACTTGGATACCTACGGATCACTGGTGGATGAAAAGCACACCAATGTTACATTCAATTTACGTAACAAAATGTAGTTGGTACACAAAAAAAAGGTCACATTCATTTGTATTATTATTATTATGGGGTACAATCTAATAAGATTCTAAATACATGCGTTTGTAAGGTATCTAGGATACTTCATATATCATCGTCCTTGATACCTACAGACGGTACTGTGACAGTCTATACTGGTTGGAGTAATTCCTGGCGTTTGATCTCGAGGACTTTGATGAGGACATCTTCGACGACCTGTTCAAAAACGATCGAGCCGAGGGTTAGCGCCGAAACTACAAGTTGAATAGAGCCTAGATGATGAAATAAAAATGTTTAGTTGTTGTACCTTATCGGGAGTGGATGCGCCCGAGGTTATACCTATGGTGATGGGGCCTTCTGGTAGCCAGTTCTCCGTCTCTATCAATTCACCGTACTGCGATGATCGAGAAGGAATATGAATATTTGGAGAATGCAAGTAAATGACATTGCAGAACTTTGTTAAGGATAAGTTAGTGCGATTGCTTGAGTTTGAACTAGGGGTGGCAATTCGTATCGGCGAGTCGTAAACGTGTCGTGTCGTAAATGTGTCGTGTCCCATATAATGCAAACCCATTACATGACATGTTTATTAATCGT
The DNA here is from genome assembly GCA_039657365.1 of Stephania yunnanensis. Taxonomy (NCBI): domain Eukaryota; kingdom Viridiplantae; phylum Streptophyta; class Magnoliopsida; order Ranunculales; family Menispermaceae; genus Stephania; species Stephania yunnanensis. The sequence goes on from CM077585.1 coordinate 61,443,301, forward strand.
GTTAATCGTTTTCGTGTCTAAGTGGGTCGTGTGTTAAACATGTCGTGTAATCGTGTCACCCACTTATTAAATATTGTATTTAAAAATTTTATTTTATTTAAACTTTTATAATTAAGTTACTATTTTTTAAAAATATATCTAAATGATTAAATTCGAAAAAACATACTAAATAATCAATAAAATATAATGTGGTTGTATATAGTCGTTAATTTTACTTTACTTTTTCATTCAAGTCTTTATTACTCTTAAAAATAAAGCAAAAATGACTCGTAATAATAACATAAACAAAATTATAAGAATCATCTAAAAAATATCTAAATTTTACTTTGGCGAAAAGTTTTTTTTTCTTAATAAATAATTATTAATAAAATCTAAAACATAAATAATATATTAAAAGTAAAACGAATATTTCCTCTCAAATATAAAATAAAATATGATAAAAGATGTCTATAAATAAAATAAATAAATCATGCTATTAACATGCATTCAAATAGGTGAATTTTGTATCAATCTATTTATTATACAATATTTATTATTTATACATTTTTTTTAGCCGTGTTAAGCGAGTCATAAACGAGTTGAGCAGGTTGACATGTTAATGACTCGTTTATTAACCGTGTATAAACGTGTTAACATGTTTATGACCCAGACCCACTTAAGCCAAACCCACGACATGTTTATTACGTGTCGTGTCGTGTCGTGTTAATCGTTTCATGACCCAAATTGCCAGCCCTAGTTTGAACTCACATGTAATTTGTAACTGATTTTGTTTCCTGGTCCAATTCTCTTCTCACTATCAACCCAATAGGAAGGAATTCCTCGAACTTCCGAGATCTCCTGCAGGTGAGAGGTGTTGCTTGAATTCCAGCCACCCACCACTAACATCAGATCTAATTTTTCCTCCACCAACTTGTACATTGCGTCTTGTCGTTCCTATAATAAACAACAAATTGCAATATAGTGAATCAGAATTTGGCCAACCAAAAGCAAAAGAATTGCAAACATGCAATTGGAGAAAGGGATTTAAGATGAAAACAAATTGGTGAATTATCGATAGTTTGTTCCCTTGAGATAACCATCGATACCAGCCGAGGGCCATTAATTTGAGGGATTAATTTGCCAAAAAAACATTTGCTGAATTCATGCAGTTGGAGACATAGAGGTAAGAGAGCACGAAGAGTCCTGACAAAAATTAGCTATTTTATTTAAGTCAAAGATCCGTGCTTTATTAGCCATAATTAAAAGCTAAAACTGGTTGTTTACAACATAAAAACCAAAGCACCCAAGTCTTAAACAATTTACTATCAAGACATTTGTCAAGGAAACTACATCATGAAAGACAAGTGAAAATGCCTGTTATAAGGTTAGTAAAACAACTCTTCAAAGTATGTCTGAAGTGAGACTCTCTGAGAGATAATATGGACCTTGAAGCCCTGAAGTATGTCTGAAGTGATTTTCATAAGTCAGATGAATGCATCTTGGCCAACTAATACAAGGATTTTTGCCAACCTAATAAAGAGACTGATTCTTGGTCCAATCATTCAATTTAATGGAGGAGCATTAAACTGGATGCATCACATACAATATCACGATAAAGTGAAGGACATTGACAATAAAAACTAATCAATATAAGTAGATAGCCCTGGGAAAATGCACATACATAATGATAACGAGAGATGAAATAAAAATAATTTTATGAACACAGTGAGGGAACAGAATTAAAAGAGATACATACTTGAGTGGCATCACAAATTGTGTTAAAGCTTATGAAATGGTCATTCACGTTCTCAACTCCATATTTGCGCATCATAGTTTTCTCAACCAATTTTCCTGGAAATGCAGATTCACCATCAACGAAAGGTATTCATAGCTTATCTATGCCAACATTCAACCGCACTAAATTGACTTACCAATTTCTTCTGTTTCTCCCTTCAGCATTGTTGTCTGATTGGCAATGCCTAGTTTTGAAAGGTCAACATCTGGATCAAAGCCCTTGAAACTGCAAATTTGAACTTCTGCAGGTGTACAAGAACCATTTCCGACTTGGATCTGTTAAAAAAAAAAAAAGCTCGACGATAAAAGGAGAAGTTACAGGAATTACCTCCAGGAAGGCTTCTTTCGTAGAGTTAGACCAATCAAGTTTACCTCCAAGAATGTAGTCACATACATATGTTGCCTGCATTCATTCAAATGATTAGACAATTTAATTCCACCTCTACTTGAGTGTATGAACATACAAAAACAAATTGGCTACAAAACAATACCAAGTTATACCTCTGCAATGTTTTTCACAATGATATACTTCCCCGCAAATGATGCGGTTGCAACTGTCTCCTCATGGGAATATTTACCATGTATAATTGAAGTGTACTCTCCTTTCTTGTGCTTCTCTACGGTATTCCAAACCTTCAGAAAAAAGAATATGTATCATCAGTGAAAATCGTATGAAATACAGCGTCCATAAACAATTTGAACGTGTCATGATGGTTGCATCACATTGAGAAACATGTATGAAAAAAAGCCAAAAGCCAAGTGTGGGATCTTCAACGCCAAAACTCCACTGAGACATAGATATGAGAACAAGATCTGTAGCTGAACTGACTATCTTGGATAACCTTTTGAGCTCAATTATGGGGAGACTAATTAGCAATAAGAGGAAACACTACCTTAGACACCCATGGGCAGGTTGTGTCTACTATCTGCACACTTTTTTCACTCAAAGTCAACATTTCATCCACCGCAGCTCCAAAAGCGGGCAAAATCACAACATCCCCATTTTCGACAACTTCAAAGTGTTTCTTTCCATCCCCAACAGGGATATTCTCCACTTCCATCTCTTGCAATCTCTGCAATAGAAAACAAGCAATATTCATTACAGAATTTCCATGAATTCAATTCATTATAAAGAGCATGGAAGACTTTACCCAAAAACAAAAACTAACAACAATCGGGACATTTTCCATCATGATAATCAAAATGCCCGTCCATGTCCGCCGCAATTTAGGATAGTGTGATGTGACTATCGTGTGAGTTCATTACTAAAGGAAAACAAAAGGAGTACCAGGAATGCAACTTCTCCGCTCATCACAGTGACAAGGAGAAATAAAACTAATTCTATAAACAAAGTAAGTCTACTAGTCCCTTGCAGCTCAAAGGTTTGAGTGCATTAAATCGAGCAAAGTGGAAGAGTTTGATCCATGGATCCGAGACCCAAATTATAATTAGGGATTGATGCTTTGCTGTATGTTGTTATCATCAGCAACACATCAACTCAATTGCTCAATAGACATTACAGAAATCGAATTGTACAATATCGAAAGAACGCACACAATTTAATCCATGAACAACCATAGAATCCCAAAACAGTAATCATTCATTCAATCACAATTCTTCAAAAGGGGAGGGGTATGCAATTGCAATACTTGATTCACAGTGGGATTGTGAATAATCTCATTAGTAATCCAGATCTTCTCCTCCGGAAACTGCTTCCTCGCCTCATACGCAATCTGCACCGCCCTCTCCACTCCCCAGCAAAACCCATACGCCTCCGCCAGCTTCACCGTCACGTTCCCCCACCTGTACTCGTTCCCGTTCTCCTTCAACGTCTTTATCAAATCACCTGCACAAACAAAACCCCCAAATTCAAAACCCTAAAAACCCCCAAAACCCTATAAAAATCGAAACTTTGAATCCACCACCACTCACTCGTGTACTCCTGGCTCATCTGCTCCAGCGTCTCCTCCTTGTACCCGAACCCCTTCCGATTGTAGTTCTTGCTCCTCGTCAGATTCTTCCGGAACACCTTCGCGTCGAACTCCGCATCGGAACTCGTCGCCGCCGCCACAGATCCACTACTCTCAGACCCTCCATGGCAACGAACACTCAAAGGCTTCCGTGCCCTAGAAACCCTAAATCCAGAACAGCTCTCGGACCAATCCGTCCGAGCCCAGAATCTGTACAGTTGCAGCGACACAGCCATGGCAGACACAGTCGCGAAGAACACGAAATTGAAGTCAAAAATCGAAATTGAACTCGAAATCGGAATCAAAATCGTTGCTTTTCGTTAATGGAGTTCGAGCGAGTGAGGGGCTCGAACGAAATGAACGAATCTTATCGGCCACGAATTGGGTGTAGGGCGCGTTTGGCGTGACTCGGGACCTGATTTTTGATTGGGGAGTGCGTTCCCGCGACTCCCATCAACGGTCGGCCACACAGGTGGATGGACCAGATGTGGTTTGTGCCACGTGGGGGACGATGGAGGCGAGAGTTGGTTTGGGTAAGGTGCGGTCGGGTTTTGATTTGAAGACATTTATGTGGTTTTGGAGTTACCGAACTTGGAGGCACGAATAATAAGTGGAATTAAATGTGATGCGATTGCGACACGTCAGCGACTTAAAAAAGTCTTTAACGTGATGGTGTCGAATTGATTTGTTTCAATTTTTTCATGTACCTGGTGTGTTTGATTTTTCATGTACAACGTGTTTCATGAAAATGGAATTGATTTGGGGGGTTTGAGGTCACACTCATATGATTGAAGTTTACAAACGTTCCAGAATTAGAATTAAAATTCACTAACACGATATTATCATCTACTTAATTATATTTGAGTTCACATTGGTGCAAAATTTTATTGCAAAAACATCGATTCCATTTAAGGAGAGATCAACACTTACGTAATTCACTTTATAAAGTCACGCTTAATCTATATAAAACTAATATTTTGATCTATACACCTCCAACATTAGTAAGACCTAAATTATGTTGTTACTAGATATAATATGCTGGGGCAAAATCACAACTATAAAGAGTCACCAAAGCATCACTTATGAGATGGATTAGGAATATTAATTATTCATGTAAGTATTAATTAACTAAACTAATACGTATCATAAGTGATCCATGTGGGCCCACACATTACAAGTGTCAAGTTGTGATTAAAGATAACGGTTGAAGGACGGATATCTTTTGAGAAAATAAACAACGCAATTTGATCATCAACTCCATTCTCTTGGTTTTGACTATAGAACACCATCTATGAGAGGAGAAGAAGAGTTGGAAGATCAAACTTTGGAAAGAACAACAATGGCTATTGCATTAATTATAGGATTTGATAACCAGTTACATTAATTATATGATTCCATCTTGCCATGTGTACATGATTAAACACATGCTTTTATATCAATCAACGTACATTATATATTGAATTGCATGTCGGCCCGACTATGTGCACCCCACATTTTATTATGTGCAAACCATTGAAATTTTTTTTATTGTATTTGCAATATATCCTAAATGAAATGGCTTCCTTACCCCTCACCATTCTCACAATACCTTTCCTGCCATTTTCCCGCCATCATTGTGTACCCCACATTGATTGAACATTGACTTCGACGATCCCCTTCGACAACCGGCGAAGACGACCGGCGAAACAAACATTGAGATATCAGAGCATTGTAAGTCTTCCTCGTCATAGTTGATGTTGGTATATGGTGTTTTAGGTCTTTTTTGTAATGGAGTTCATAGTGTTTGAACAAATTTTTGTAATTTGATAGGGATTTGTTTGTTTGCGTTGGTGCTGGCGATTTACCATAAGTAATGGAGGGTGGACGTGAAGGAAAAATGGATTTCAAACATGGAGGAGAGGTCATTGTTGAGTGATTAACCGATTTTTTGAAATTTTGAAACCCAATTTTCGTCTTCTGTTCGACCACGCAGAGCCGAGCAAAGGCCGTCTGTTCAGTCAGGTACTTGCTAAACGATAATAAAAGAGTTTGGAAAGGTTGGTTCGGTAAATGTCAACCAATCAAAAAGATAATACTCGGTCTATACCAACCAAGCTAATTAGTTTTTTTTTTCATGTACAACCGAACAGAAGGACTTTATTCGGTCGGATGTGACCGATTGACGTAAATTTTGGAAATTTTGGAATTTTGTTGTTTTTCTTGTTTGAGCATATAATTTAATACAATGATTTACTATTTGACAGGGAAATTTGAATTATACTACCTATTTTGACTACACCGATGACTTCACAATAGAAATGAAATTTGGAAGTATGATTGAGTCGGTTTGATGGGTTCAAAGTCAAAGATATGATAAAGGATTCGTTATTATCACGAAAAGGTATGATTCAGGGGGTGATGGTCGTCGTCGTGGAAATGTGAAGATAAGGTGCGAGAGGTCGGGTAGTTATAGAGGTGATGTCCAAAAAGTTCGAAAATTGAAAGCTAGTAGAGATGCAGATATTATGAAGGAAAGAATTGTGTGTGATGAACAAGGGGAGGTTTTAAAGGGGACGACAAGGCTCAAATCTGGGACCAAAAAATGTGATTGTCCATTTGCAATAAATATCAAGGAACACAAATATCGATTATGGCGTATGACAATGGTGTGTAGGCATCGTTACCACGCCTTAGGTTCTCATATGGAGGGTCACTAGCTCATACGCAGGTCGATTACAACCAAAAGAATGGTGGCACAAATGATGGATGGAAATGTGAAGTATCGAGAGATTTTGGACACAATAAAGAAGAGGGCAGAGAACATGAAAGTACCAAATTCATCAACTATGCGTACGATATACAATGCAAGGCAAAAAATTAGGTTTGATGAGGTTGGCAAGAGATCACAAATGCAACAACTCATGCATTTGCTTGACACGAAAGATTATATCTCGTGGTATAGGAACCTGGAGGGAACGGATGTGGTGATAGACTTGTTTTGGGCTCATCCGGACTCCATCAAGTTACTAAGATGTTTCCCGTGGGTGTTGCTATTCGATTGCACGTACAAGACCAATAGATATCGGATGCCTTTACTAGAAATCGTTGGTGTGACATCGACTGAGTTATCGTTTGCCGTTACATTTGGGCGTTGAAGAATGTTAATGACCTTATAGATGGATGGTCGAAACTACATGTGATGCTCACCGATAGAGAGTTGAGATTGATGGCGACAATTGAGATGATATTTGCCATGTCGACTCATCTTTTATGTATTTGACACATTAATAAGGGCGTGGCAGCGAAGGGAAAAAAATATTTTAAACGGAACGAAGACTTCAACTTTTTCTTGACTCGATGGAATGCTTTGATGAACGCCACTTCCAAAGATTTGTTTAACATGAGGTGTCTAATTTGGCCGCCGAGTATGCTTGTCTACAAGGATTGCTTGATTACTTGATGGACACATGGGTTAGGGAATACAAAGAAAAGTTTGTTAAAACATGGACAGGCCGTACAATGCACCTTGGACATTTTACGACCGGGAGAGTTGAAAGTGCACATAATGCCTGTAACAACCCTAAAAATCTAACTCGTGTCACGTGTCATTTCAGGGTCGTTTGTGAGACCCACTCGTTGTGATCCGTATGTCCAAATCTCGAATATAATTTAATCGACGCGAAATAGGTTCAAGTTAAGGTTTAGACGCGGTGTCCCCGTGTTTCGGAGTGCAATGATATTTTCGTCAATTTTTGGATTGACACCAACCCCTCAAAAATTTAGACCAAAAGATAGAGAAAGTGGAGATAGTTGTGATTCTCATCTTGCTTTGTTGATTTCCCCACTCCAACTCCTCAAATCACCAAGTTTGAGCTCTAAAACCTTAGTTTTCTTCACTTAATCTCGGATAAGAAAATGAGGAGAGAGAAAAGGTGGTGGTTTTGAAGTCAAACTTGACTTATATAGGTGACTTTGCATCACCACTCACTTGTGCATCTCTAGGCCATCCAAAGACCTCCATTTGCTTCTATTCTAAACTCTCATGACTCTGATTGCGACACAGATAGCACACTTACTCTTGTATTTAACTTAAAAGTGACATTTCAAGTGTTCCGATGCCCGGTTTTCTCCTCCCGAACCACGACATACGCGCACTACTATGCCTTAACCACCAAATATACATTACATATTAATTATTTAACCAATTTTATTCATTGTATATGTGTATTATTTCCCCCGACCTAGTGTTAAGTCAGTTAGATTACGTACCCAGCACCCGCGTCGACACGCATATCAAAGCGAATACGGAACACACAATCTGTACGTCAAATGTAATATAATGACACACATTACGATGCCATTTATGTTATTTCAACATAAACATCGCAAATTACCAATGCAACACACATAAATAACCATTTACTTAGCTCGAGGCGTGCACAAGCTTAACCGCGAGTCCCACGAGTGTCTCAGCTGTCACCCACACCCGCAACCGCGTCATTAATAACGGTGAATTTAATTCAAGCCATTACAGATTCTATCTCTAGGCCATTGAAAATGTATTGTGATAATTCGACTGCTATTTTCATGACTAATAACAACAAAAATGGGAGTCGAAGCAAGCACATCGATATTAAGTACTTAGCCATAAGAGAAAATGTTAAGGACAAAACAGTGGTCATTGAGCACATTAGCACCGAATTAATGATTACGGATCCTTTAACTAAAGGCATGCCACTAATAAAGTTTAAGGATCATGTTGATAGGATGAGATTTAGATCCATTATGTGATTATCATTGTAAGAAAGATGTTTGTTGAAACTCTTTTGAGATATTTCTTTAGTTATGTATTGTGTACACATTCATGTTTTATTTGATTTGAGAAATATCATTAAGTTTGGACCAAGAATAAACATGAGGTTTATTCATTAAGTTAATGGCAATATGTTAAGAAATTTAATGCATTGTGATTCACGAAAGATACTACTCACTTGATAGAGAACCTATCGTCATGATTAATGCATTTTATTTCTTAATTTTGGTGATAATGTGTATATGGATCAAGTGAGAGAATTTAACCACATGGATCTACATGACGGTTATAAGTTCAATTTGTATTGGAATCAAATTGTTGATTTTTTTTTTTTTAAAGTAGTGTTATTTGAACACATAAGTTCAGACTCAAAAATATTTTTTATTTCAAAGTAATCCTTAAGTAATAAATGAAACAAATATAATCACTTATAAATTTTTTTTGATACATCTTAAATATTTATAAAAATTTTAAAAATCTTTCATTCAATTTCGGACTGACGAATCAAAATAGATTTACTATTAAAAAAAAAATAACTCATTTTTTCTAAAGCTAGGCAAGTTAACATACCAAACAAGCCTCTACAAAACAACTGGCTTTTCTTCGTTTCGTCTCCTTTTTTTTCACTTTCACTGTACTTGGCATTGCTCGATCGATCGCGCACAATTCGCGATGGAAAACCACATACTTTCAGCGATGAATTTACTCAACAAAGCCTCTTCAAGCGTTGTATCGCCCCCATCATCTCCTCCGGATCACAAAGCTCGGAACTTGTTCCAATGGGGCGGAACCGTCTCTGCTATGTCAGTACTCAAACCCCTCTCTCACAATCTCTTTAATTCAATCTGATTTTACGAAACCCTAATCGCCCATTTCATGTTGTGTGTTAGGGTTTAGGTTTTTAGCCTCTAATGGGTCTAATTTTGATTATCTGCCCCAGCATTCATGTATATACACTGTGTAGTGATTTAGGGTTTTGTGCCCATTTAGGTTTTTTTTTTCTAATGATGGATGTCAATGCTGGTGTAGTCATCTCTATGAAGCTGAAATGTAGTAAATTTGGTTTCTTTTCTTCAAAAAATCTTTTTTTTTTTTTCAGCTAAGCATGATGCATTGTTTTCAAGAAGTGCAATTTATACATGGCCTGTGTTTTTTAAGTTATGCAATGATCATTGTGGTGGTTTTGAAACCTCCAAAGACGGACTACAAATGCCCCCGCCGGAAAATCCTGACTATGGAGAAAACTTGACTCGATAGAAACTAAAGAAATTAGACGACGCAGGGGTAGACCGAAGTTAACTTATGACACATTGATTAGGAGGGATTTGAGGACTTGGAAGCTCACCCATCAGTTGCATTGAATCGAGTAGATGTAGCCGACCCCAACTAATTTGGGATTGAAGCTTTGTTGTTGTTATTCCTTTGGCATTGTAGATTGAAGTAGTGTTGTTTTCACTGTTTTTGAAGTGGATATATGACAGTTCGTGATCTTTTCTTGTTTTGTGTCAGACTTCTGCTGGTAATTAACAGACTAGCGAGAAAATCGCGCACACAGACTACCCTTTTAGTAATGTATCTCCTATCAAGTCTTCCAACTGTGCTGCTCAACATTCTCAGGTGTTCGTTTTCGTGTTCCGCTGCTTGATCTCAATGTTCAGTCGTTCCGCTGATTTATGTGGCTAATAATATTTCTTGGGATAAATGTAGAGGAGAGCTTGGGTATTGGATTGCGTTTTTTGCCGTTGGAGCACACCTCTTCTTCCCGAGGTGTTTTCAGGTGTTTTTATATGAATTACATAATCATATTTTCTTCAGTTTATTACTGTTATGATATAATTAATACCGCTATTTCTGAATTCGTTGTGTGTGACAATGTGTATATTTAGTTCCGAATGTTTACACTTGTTAATAATCTACTTGCAGTGTCTCGCTTTATCCTGTTTGTCATCTCGCCTAGCTGGGTGATTCATGAGCTGCATGACAGTATTGTGGGTGTTATCCTTTGTATACTTATTGGAGTGATACTCTTTATAGACAACATCAAGGGACGTGGAAGATTAGTTGATCGCGGACCCGGATGCGATCTATGTTGTTTTTTCTACTGGCCTGTTATTATTTTTATGTTTTATTGTACCATATTTTACCTTGGGAAGGGACCTTGGTGAGGAATGAAATGAATGAAATTTTTTTTACTATGCTTCCACTCGATCCTCTTCTTTTAGCTTTTTGTCGGCGATCAAAATTTGCCCAATTTTGTTTCACGTTCAATTATTTTTCCGGGGCAAATTCTATATTTTGTTGAACAAATAAACTACTGTTATTAGTTATTACTATGCCGGCAAGTTATAAGACTAACAATGATGTCTATAATCATAAAAACTCTCTTTGGATTCTGACCTGCTTAGAAGTTGCATTATTGAAACAGCTGAAAACAAATATCGCCTAGCTTTTATCAGTTGGAACTTTATATATTCATTCCATCTATGATAGTTGAACTTGAATTTGGAATTAAGCTGGTCTTAATTTTTGATTCAATATTCTGCAGCTTCAAGGGAAAGAAACCACCCTGAGGCATAAAAAATTGGCTGTCTCCAGGGAGATGATATAATGGTTGCTTGACTGTCATTTTACTTCTTCATTGTTTTATCAATATTGAATAATTGACCTTACCGTCGAGTTAGAATTGTTTGGCTGTAACTACTATTATGATTTAGGAGAGATTGAATACTGGTACAATACTTGGATGTTTGTCGATTAAATATGTTAATGCTTCATGAGGAAATTGACTTTTACTTATGATTCATTTTCATATCTTAAGAAAGAAATTCCCGGTTTGGCATTAGGAAATGGATGTTTTAATGCAAAAAATTCAATATTATCTACCTTTTTATTTTATTTTTAAGTAGCAATTGGTTCATTTATGCCCAATTGTTGTACATAACACTCATTTACACTTACTTGTCTGCAACTATAATATACAAGAACGGTTATTGGTGGAGGTACTTCAAGGATGTGTTGGTATATGGCTCTATGGGAAATAAACAATAATGGCCTGTTTGGTTTGTGGTATTAGCCCGGATTAGCTACACTGGACTAGTTAATCCGCTGTTTGCTTGAAGGATTAACTAGTCCAGCGGACTAGTTTAGAGGCATGGTAGTGGATTAAATAATACCACCATTTTTAGTGGGATTAACTAATCCTTAGTGGGTGGTGGAGGAGATTACCACTTTACCCCTCCCATTAACACAAACACCAAACAAAAGTAGGCACTGTTTTGTTAAAATCGACTTCGTCCCTGTCTTCTTCATCTTCTTCGCGCCCTCTCGCCCTTCTCTTCTGCTCGCCCCTTATCCCATTCTCCTCTCTCGCTTCCGCCCCATCATCTCTGTAAATCTCTCTCTCTCTCTCTGTGGCAATGGAGAGAATCAACGTGGCAGTGCGGCCTCGGCCTCTCTCCGGCGAAGACGCCAAGTCCAGTCCTTGGAGGATTTCGGGCAACTCCATCTCCACCACCGCAAATCATACCTCCATCTCCACCACCGCCAAGTCCAGTCCTTGTTTGGTTGGCAGTGCGGCCTCGGCCTCTCTCCGGCGAAGACGCCAAGTCCAGCCCTTCTCTTTTTTATTTTATTTTATTTGATTTTCAGGGGCAAAGAGATGATAAATGAGTGAAATGGGGGTTTTGGTGTTTTTTACTAAAGGGTACTTTAGTAAATGTACGTGGACAACTTCATTTAATCCCAACCTTAACACTCCCAACCAAACAAGATACACAAATGGGACTAAACTATCTAAACCCATGTGTTAGTCCCATCACTAATTAATCCCATGAATTTGGATTCACTAATATGTGAACCAAACAGGCCATAAGTGTCTTACCTGTTCTGCCCAATGAGTTGCTTATGCAGCTGACAGTTAAAAATAACTGACAGCTCTTCTTCGTTTGATTGTGTAATTTTATAACTGGTAATGTGCTGCATAAAATCCAACCTGTAGTTATGGTATCAATAGCTTGATGTTACTACTTACAATTACCTTATATTTGTCAATTAAGTTGACCTCCTATTTACTTAGTGTTTGATCCGGGAATATTCTGAAATATCTGAGGTTTAGGTGACTTAATTTTCTTTCTTTGTATTGCATTCCCCCTTTAAATGTTGCAGGTAATTTCGTCCTTTGCTTACCTCACAAGCTTGTGAAATAATTGGAAGCATCTGGTGAGTTTAAAGAATACTTATATATTTAATTGCTTGCATTTTTTTATTAACTCATTTGGTTGGCTTTGATGAAGTCTTTCATTTCAAGGTCTTCTTTTATGAAAATACTGGGAATTCTTTATATATTCATATTGGGTATATGTTAATCATAGGGTCCCATCTGATGTTGGCTTTGGCCTCCAACGACGTGAAATTTCAGCTTGGTCAAGAATGCCATTGTTGTTTACTGGTTTTGTAATTTGCACTGTTTTTGTTGTTTAGTAGTTGATCATCATCTTCCCCTCGACAAGCAAATCTCAAATGGATTCTGCAAGAATGGGAAAGCAATACAAGATTCTCACTTTATTTGTCATTTTGTGTGTTTCGACTTCTGATGTTTGTGCTCAACAGGAGTATTCTGGCAATTCTGTACTAGATTGTGGCAACATAGAAGGAAGGCCTTCTTCAGCTTATCTTTATGCCTGCGATGGTGAAAAACCAACCTGCAAAACCTTCCTGATCTTCAAGTCTTTACCGCCATACAACTCGGTCGCCACTATATCGGAACTGACATCTGCAGATCCGTTAGAGCTTGCACGCGTCAACAATGTGTCAAGAAACACAACTTTTCCCGCATACAAGGAGGTGATTGTTCCTGTGACCTGCTCTTGTTCAGGTCAGTACTATCAAGCTAATACCTCTTTCGTCACCCGTACTCGTACCGACACTTATTTCTTTATTGCAAATGACACATATCAAGGGTTATCTACTTGTGATTCCCTTATGGGTGAGAATCCCTATAGAGCCACAGAGTTGTTACCTGGGTTTAAATTGCGAGTTCCTCTTAGATGTGCTTGTCCTACAACTGATCAAACTGCAGCCGGCACCAAGTACCTGTTAACTTATTCAATCTGTTGGGAGGACAACGTAACGTTTATTAGTGAGAGATTCAACTCGACCGATCAGGGTACTCTTTTGGCAAACAAATTCTCAGAAGCAGAACCGAAGATTTTTCCTTTCACAACAATTTTGATTCCTTTAGCGACTGAGCCTTCAAGTTCCCAAACTATTGTTCACCCTCCACCCAAGTTTTCACCTTCAGTTACTAGTCCTGTCTTCACTGTCAATCGAAGAAGTAATGGAAAGGCGAAGACAAAAACTTATGTGGGTCTAGCAGTGGGAGTTGCAGCTAGTTTTCTTTTGGTCTCCTCCGTCGCTCTAGCTTATAGGTTCATGAACTGCAGAAGTCTTGATTCATCTAAATCAGAGAAGAACATAGTATTGCCTGAAGATCTACTGGTTACAATTGCTAGCATAGATCGAGTACTACAAGTGTTTGAAGTGAAGGACTTGAAAGCAGCGACGAACAATTTCAGCACTGATTTTAAGATAAAGGGATCAGTATACTGTGGAGTGGTAAACCAGAGAAAAGTAGCCATTAAGAAAATGAGCACGGATGCGTCGAAGGAGATCAGCATGCTAAACAAGATTAACCACTTCAATCTGATCAAGCTTTATGGTGTTTGTAAAGATGAGAGCTGTGCCTACCTCGTCTACGAGTACATGGAAAATGGTAGTCTGAAAAATTGGCTCGGAAACAAGAACAGTCCAGGTTTTCAGAGTTGGTCGCAGAGGATTCAGATTGCAGTGGATGTGGCTAATGGCCTTCATTACCTTCACAAGTTCACAGACCCGGCATACGTTCACAAGGACATAAAGAGCAGCAACATACTACTTGACCGGGAATTGAGGGCGAAAATTGCTAACTTTGATCTTGCTAGCCTCGCAGAGAAAAAAATATCGACGAAATTATTAGGGACAAGAGGCTACATGGCTCCAGAGTACTTGGAAGTGGGACTGGTGACTCCAAAGACTGATGTTTATGCCTTTGGTGTTGTTATGTTAGAGCTGATCACAGGGAAGGAAGCTGTCATGGTACAAGATGGAAGAGAAGCGTTGCTATCAACCGCTTTGATTCGTATAATGGAAAGCCAGAATCCACTCGTGGAACTTTCCGAGTTCATCGATCCAAGTCTCAAAGTGTTTCGGCGCATGGACCTCACATTTGCTATGGCCAAATTATGCGATGCCTGCTTAACTCGAGACCCCGCTTTAAGAATGAGCATAGAGAAAGTAGTATCAGTTCTAGTAAGGATTCACTCTCGCTTGTCAAATGAGTAACAACAACAACAACAACAACACCACCTATTATATCTTTTGTTAGTGAAGTTAAGGCCTTCAGGGAGGGTACCAGGAGCACAACATAGAATTATGTAAGCCATTTGTATATCATCTTTAGTTGTAAATTATTTTGCAAAGGAAGTTGAACCGCGTTAATTTCTGCGACGGTAACTCACCTTTTTAATTTGTAACAATTTAGCCCCGAAAGCCGCCATGGAGGCATTTTTAATGATTTAGTCGGCCAAGGAATTAAAGTTCGACTCTCACTTTAGTCCATAATAATAATAATAATAATAATAATTAAATGAACTTACTCTACTGCCTTGATAGTTGTTATTAATTGAAATGCAAAATAGTTTCAAGTGGCAATGAAGCTCTAATGTTGCTTCAATTGAAAAGGCTCTATCCATGTGCATCTGCCCGTTCTCAAACCTTTCACGTCCATAGCTCCGGCTCTCGCGCTCACTCCTCGACTTTCTCCTCGACTTCCTCGACTTCAACTTTCTCCTCGACTTTTTCTCGACTTTCTCCTCGACTTCCTCGACATCTGGGGCATGGGTCTCGTCCTCCGAGTCCGAGGCTATTATCACCTTATGCCTACGATCAGTCTCTATCTTTTTGATTAGTTCCTTCATATCAAATCTTTTCTTACTCTTCTCGTTAACCAGGATAGTGTACTGGAACGTTTCCCCATTACTTGAATCCATAAGTTTGATACCATGATCTAAACACGACACCAATGCCAACAAATTAATCATAGTACAACAAGAGAAGAAAAAATGTATGTGTTGTACAGCACATTAATGCGCTTCGTAAATAACCCCTCTATTGTACATACTTTGTGAGAAATGCAAATTTCAGAAGCTCGCCTCCTTAAATTACTCTCAAAAAGAAAAAGAAAATAAAAAAAAAAAGAAAAAAACCTCAAGTCGTGTACCTTTGAATTTCTTTATTTTTCTTATATTTTGTATATAGCAGCCTTCGCAAGGACAAGTACTTTTAACTTCAACAGTCGTCAAGTAGATGGACGCCATTGCTAGCTTCCAATTCAAAAACTCTGCTCATTCAACACAAATGCACAAAAAATTAACTTCTAATATCAAAACAAGTTGTAGACTACTTGTTAAGGAAAATGAATATTGTATATCGATAATATCAAAACAAGTTGCAATAAACTTATCCCATTCAGAAACTAACACTTCTAACACCCAATAATGTATACCTGTTGTTGATGGTGTTGTGTCTCCAACGAATGAGACTTGTTTATTCTTGTTTCAATGTTTATAATGCAAGGTTTATAAAGATTCCAAAGTTTGACATGCAAGGAAATTCTTTAGATATCCTTTTATCCCTTAGCGTATTTTTATAAATCTAGCAATATTACACTTGCTTTCATTGACACCATAATGACAAAATCTTCCTTTTATTAAAATATATCTAATCCATCTTAAAAAAAAAAAAAAAAAAAAAAAACCTGTTATCTAATCCACCATTTCCTTTTTTTTTTTTTTTGACAAAAAATCCACCAATTCCTTAAATCTAGATTATATTGGCACGTATATCTTTTATACTATGAAAATAGAAAATATTAAAATGACACTCCGAATAATACCTTAAGTAACATCCATGTGGAGCGCAGGTCTCATGTAAAAATGAGTGTGCGCAAAATAATTCCCAGTGAATAATACGATTGGTGTGTATTTTGAAGCGCGGATGATGGCTCCCATGAATATGGGCCCCGCGCCATGTCATATATATGTGTGTCATATGGGGTTATTCTAGCCATTTCCATGAAAATGTTCATTTTATGTCTACCAAAAAAAATGTATATTTTAAGGTTATCTGCCAACTTTAACACAAAAATGTTATCGGCATATCTTTTATTCAAAAAATTTTCCTTGTTTGATGATTATTAATGTATCTTTGTACTTTTTTTCTAGAATTATTAAAAATAGGTAATATTCATTGACATTATTCATTTCTATTATAAAAGATTTATATATTTTTTTCCTAAAACACGCTCATCATTCAATACTTTTTGGAAAATACTTTTTGAGAACCACTCACCCAGTTTCTCTTACGGTCACCTAACTTTTCGAATTATAACATTCTAGTCACAAAAGTTATCTTTGTAATACAAAAGTCAATAATTTTTTGAAAATCTTGCAATCGCAGTCACCAAAACCTTTTTTCGATCAAATTTTCAACGAATGTGCCAACGTGACAATGACGTGGTGCCACATGACAATTAAGGGTCAAAAAGATCACTCTAAATTAAGTAACTTTTTCAATTTTGTAAAAAAAAATTCTGAAATCCATAACCTAAAAGACTGTAATACTTATGTTTATGTTAAAAAAACTTTCATTTTTTTTTAATATAATGTTATAACTTTGACATGACTCAATTTAGCTTTTTGAGCTTTTTTCCCTTTGTTGATTTATGGGTTGTAATGAACTTATGTTAACTAACTTTCTCGTAGCTCTTTAAGCTTTTTCCTTGGTGTGGATGCCTTCACTTTGATGTTTTGAAATTATATGATATTGATGTAACTTTTAATTTATCATTTTGTTTATTGATATCATTTTGCATTGCGTTGCAATTTTTATTTATTTTTCTTTTTTTTGAGATGTTTTAGGTGATGTTTTGCTTTGAATTAATTAATTTGTTGTCTTTGTGGAAAAGAAAAATTATGTTTATACGATGCATAGATGAGTTCAACACCAAATCAAAAATTTCATCTTTCTTTTTATTGAGTTCATATTTTTTTTTTGTAGTGAATCATTTCAATTGTCATTGCCATGTTGGAGCATTTACCTTTGGTGACCAAGGCTGCAAGAGGCACCACCCTAAGTTTGAGGTTTTAACTCAATAGGTCTAGTACTAGTTAGGAAGAGATCATCATATATATACTTCATTATGAAGTTCCACTTAATCGATGTGAGACTATAATTTCGGTCCACACATCTCCAATACTCCGCTTTGAATCGAAATCTATCCAAGGCATCCCATCTGAAACGTCGACTTTGATATCGAGGATCTTGGCCATCGCTGATATATTATCCTCAACATAACCACAACTTTTCAGCAGGAGGTTTTAACTTACGGGTAGTGCTATTTGGACTCGTGAATCCGGACTCAAATTTTTTTTTTTAATTTCAAATACATTCTCGAGCAATTAATGAAGCAATCATAATCACTTGTAAAATTCATTTGATACCCTTTAAATATTTACAAAAATTTACAAAACCTCTCTTATGAGTCCAAGTAGATTTATTCTTAACTTCAAACGCAATCACTAAAGTATGCGTGAGACTATAACTTCGGTCCATAAATCTCCAACATCATTTAATTCAGTTGGAAATCTATAAACCAATCAAACAGAGATTTATACGACACATTGTTCAAGATACAATACCAACACCAGTTAACTTCACACTTCACTTGATAAATGCAGTACATGCTCTGTTTTTTTTTTTTTTTTAAGTACTTGTGATCAAGCCATCATTTGATGAAACTCCTGAAAATCAAGCACGCCATTGTGATCAAGATCGAAAGCACGAATCATGGCGGCACACTCCTCGCATGACTTGGACTCCCCAAGTCGATTCAGCGCGCGCTGCAAGCTCTTGGGAGTTATACACCCAGACCCCTTCTCTGCCTCGAACATCTCAAAAGCCCTCTTAAGATCGTCATCAATCTCATCGTCTTTACTCTCCCTTTCGCTCATCAACCTCGTGAAATCTTCAATGTCGAGCATCCCATCCCCATCCCCATCGAAATCCGCGACTACCCATTTCGCCTCTTCGTGGGTCATGGTGTCCCCGATCGATTGGATGCAGGATTGGAGCTCTGCGATTGAGATCTTCCCGTCTTTGTCCCCGTCGAAGTAGTTGAATACTTGGTGGAGGAGGAGGAGGTCTTTCTGGCTGGTTTCGGAGGTGGGTTTTGTGTTTTGTGTAATGGGTTTTCGGTTTTTGAGTGTTAAGGTTTTGAAGGGCTTGTTGAATGCCCATTTGGATTTGGGAGTGGACATTGTTCTCGGTTTCATTGTATTCGATTATGACGAATGAAATGCATTTATACATTGAAGAAGAGAATAAATGCAAAAGTGCAAGTGGCGTGTGAGATGGAGTGCATAATTGGGGAAGGAAGGTTCATGGCAATTGCGGGTAGGCCGACTTCCCCCCCACATTCGTACTGTGATGGAGCAGTTTCGCCTAACATTCAATCGAATATACGTGGTGATCTCAGCTGTTCTTCTATGGCTTCATTGATATTTACATGTTTTTACTCTCTAATTTACTACTTTGGCTTTTACTTGTTGTTACCTTTAATGAGTACATGGATTGTTTGTTGGGGTGAATAATGAATTGGGTGGAAGTCCTTGAGAAATTCCCATTTCGTCAACGTCAAGGTTTGGAATCTGTTAGTGTAATGGTTGAACTAATTGGAATTCTTTGGTTAACTAAATGGCTATTATTAGTTTTTCTAAGCTTGTTCAAGGTCATGACTTATATGCCTAGGCGCTTTCGGATTGTGACAATTAACAGTGGTAGTGTTTCTAAGGTTGGCATTGGTTACCTGCCCAAAGTTTATGGACCTTAGACTTCAGTTGAATCAATACCATAGAATCAATACCATAAGGTATTTGATAGATTGTTGATTGGTAACGTCAATGCTACTTAGCTTTTTTTGTTGGAATGAACCTCTTGGCGAGTGAACCAAAGAGTGCCATGTGATTTCTCGCCATGTTGCTCTTGAGGCCCTTTCTAAATGGGTTTCATAATGTTAAGTTGGTGCCTTGTATGTTATGCCTACAACATCCTTCGAATCAATTGATGTAGGATTATGCCTAGGACATCCGTGAAATCAACTAATGTAGGATTGGGTGCCATTCATCAGTGACAGTAGCGTATAAGGCTCTTTGTTTTGGAATAAAAGATTATCATGCCAATTGCTTCATGAGTATTGAAAACCGCAAATGGAAAAGTGTCTAGCTTGCTCGCTGAATAAGCAACGATGTCACTGACTGACTGATATTAGTGTGATATTCACTGAAAGCTGGGGGAGTATTGTTTGATGTAGAAGAACTTTTAGATGCAGACATGACAATTAACTTCTATGATTGGTCTTATTGCACTAGAACATTTTTTGCCTTTAATAGAGGTTTTGAAACTCCCGTTAAATAGTGTGTTATTAAATGTCACGTGAAATGTGCTTTGTTTTAATTTTTAATACATGTATTACATAAAGGTTTTTTAAAACTCCTATCAATTAGATGTTATTTAATAACACCCCCCTTTAATAGGGGTTTTAAAACCTCTATTAAGTACCGAAATTGTTCTAGTGTTGGCGAGTGTACAAAGTCCTAGGAAAATCTTTTGTAAATGCGTATTTACTCACACTTGATAACTATTAATCTATTTTTCATTTTCATGATGAACTTTTAAAATTGCAAAATTCTTTCTCACTCGACCCTCTTCATTTGATCAAATACTTCTAGGTTGAGAAATTAGAAGTTGATTAATTGTGTGTGAATGAGTTGGAAATGAGGTCAGGCCTTGTAAGATTGAAATCTCGCTAGTTGTAAATCTTGATGTGAGTTCCTTAGAGCAATATGCATTATGTGATTTGTGAGCTAATAACAGGCTATCAAATACCAAATGAAATTGAATGCTTTTACAAATGATCACCAATTTTATATGGATGACAGTTTGATATAGATTGATGTCCTGGTGCATTCGACGATGAAAGATAGATTGGTAGTCTGACTATCTGCAATGTTGCCATTCACACTGCTGCCATTCATACTTGCCACGGGAGGTTTGGATGATCTTTTACCTGGCTAGAAAGGTAGTCATTTTCATTTACTAGCAAATCCTACCAATGAAAAAAAAAACTATTCATAGTATACTTGCAAAGATTTAGAAATTATAGTGGAATATTCGTTGTATGATTGCTATCATTTAACGTGCTGATACTAAGGGTATCATTTGTATGCCATGAATACTATCCTTCTCTTGTAAACTCTGTGTCCAAGATCTCTCTAATGTCTCAGAAGATGACTGTGTGAGAACAGAAAGACTGAATACTATATCTTCCATGCTTGGCCTAGCCGAAGATTTCTCCAATGTACATGCCTTTGCCAAAGTTGCCAAGCTCAGTGCACCGTCGATGGGGTAAAAGTCTTCCAAGTTTTGATCTATCCATCCTCTTAGCCTCTCTTCTTTCTTTTCTTCCACTTCCAGTATCACACTTATTTCCTTCCACAACATCGTAATTTCGCCACCCTCTTTTGTCTCCATGGCCCTTTTACCAGATAACAACTCTAGCAAAACAACCCCAAATGCGAAGACATCGGCTTTGGTTTGAACAAAGCTTGTAGTGGCTTTAGCCATGGAGAAATTCGCGACCTTGGCCCTGAATCTGGAGTCCAGAAGTATGTTACTTGTTCTGATGTCCATGTGGACTATGCTTGGTTGAGCATGCTCATGCAAGTACTGGAGGGCATTTGCTATGTCGACCGCTATGTTCACTCTTTGGCTCCATGTGAGAAGAGTAACGGAGCTTGAAGAAGGCGAGGGCTTCGGTATAACCACTCATTCAGCAAACCATTTTCGGCATATTCATAAACTAAGAAGGTACTTCCATCTAAGTCAGTTGAAATGCCAGTTAGTTTGATGAGATTTGTATGGTTGAGCTTCTGAAGTATTCTTAATTCTTCTTTGGCATCTTTGGTCTTCTTAACTGCAAAAACTTCACCATTAATGGTTGCTCTATAAGTTGTCCCGCCAATTTTGTATTGTGCTGCAAGACTCATGGTGGCCTCCATTATAACTTTGGTCTCATACACGATTGGTTTACCGAGATAACCAGAAAGTCCAGGTAGCAGTAGTTTGCCTTGTTTGATTCTGGGACTTGATTCTTGACTGTCGAAAGCTTTCTTCAACTTTGCTGCATCACCTATCTCTGATTCAGACCCCTCATGATCCAAAGCTTCTCTTCTGCAATATCTTTGGTGAAGGAATCCCAGGAAACATGCTAGACTAGACGCCAAGGCGGCAATTCCTGACCACAGAGCAATAGTGAGAAGTCGATGACGCCTGGAACGCTCTCCCGAGGCATGAGAATTAGAAGGTTTAGGCAGAAGAGGCAACTTAGTCACAGGTATGAACACCGGAAGAGCTACTGCAGCAGTGAAATTTCTGAAGTCATTTTCGGAGGTAACATCATCAACCGAAGCATTAAACATTGCACTCACTTGCGAAATGCCATCGCTCGGTTGCCATACGTAAGTTATAATAAATTGAACACCTTTTTTTGACTGATCATATGTTGGGCACTTGCAGAATATAGGGAAGATGACTTGATCTCCACTCCGCAAATTGGTGGGATGCAGTGATGGATTCAGCCGTTCCGCCTCTTGATAATTGGTGAGATTTTCAAACACGAAAGTGGAAACGAAGTAGAAACTGTCGTCTTCCTTGATCTCGTAACTTACATTCGAAGAGAAATCTGTTCCGCCGCAGCAACATGACAATGGTATGATCAAGAGCTGGTCTGAGGTAAGGTTCTCATCTTCAGAATCCAAGTTACTAGCTTCTTTTATCGATAAACGACTAACTCCAAACAGGTCGGATATTTTCCCAAGGTTCATGTAGTCAGGCGCCCGAGCCCTGTACACAACATATGCGTCACAGAAGTCGGGCGCATGCGCTGAGCATGAAGAGTCTGTGGTGTTCATGGAGGGTGCTTGAGCTGTAGTCTGTGAAACATTAAAGAAATATATGAGGAAAAAGAGAGGTTGTAAGTAGGCAGAAATGGCCATTGGCATGGGCTTTGCCAAGTAGTCTGGTGAAGGAATGTGGTGTTCTTTTTTAACTTAGTTTTTCTGTTAGAATGATTGGAGTAATTAACTATCTAACATTGCTCTTGTGGAGCAATCAATCTGATTAAAAGAATTCATTAAGTTGTTTGTAACTTTGTATTAGAAGATCCATCCAGTTTTGGCTGTTTCAATTTCTTTGCTTTGGAATTAACGATTTTGTTTTCTATGTCCTTCACAAATATCAGGCCACATCATGATCCATTTAAAAAGAACAGTAAAGAATTCTATATATCAAGAATAGTCTACAGTCTCTTATTAAATAAAAGATAGTCTACAGTTTTCGTATGATCTCTAAAGGTGATGCTTGTATCGTAAACTACTTTTTTTTTTTTTTTGTCTAAACCAACCGGCATTCGGACTATCCGACTCCTTCGAATTTGTCTTGAGTTGCGCATCATATAGATAGGGGGATCTTTCAACGTTGGTATTTTTATTCTCAAGACTCAAATTCGAGTCATTTAATGTATTGTAACTTGTAATCATTCTCTAACGAACTTTCTTTGTGCATTAATTGTCTTCTAAATTTTCGCGGCATGTCTCTTGTGGAGTGGAGTTTTGGTGCATTTGTCTTCCAAATTTTCGAGATATATCTCTTATGTGGTGAGTTTGTGTCTCCCTTGTGAAGTAGGTGCACATTGAGCATATAAATAACACTTGGGAATCTTTCCAGTCCATTCAACTAATTTAACAAATCCTCACCAAATAAAGCCAGTAATTTTTGAATCTCAGGTCAACCCTGCTTTGATGTATCAAAAAGTTTAGGCTTATTAATTAAGGTTGAATAACTAATTGGACCTAAGAAGTTAGCTTAAAATTTAGAGTAATTTCAAAACTGTCTAGATTTCAATTACGAGGCAAAACCATAGGTGTTGAAAAAATAGTTTTATCAACATAGATCGAGGTGCGGATTTTGAGCAGCTCAGTGAGTCAGACTACTGATGATCAAGAGAGCAAAAACTAAATAAATTAACTGCAATCGAGAATGTTTGTCACTATCTACATATTCAAAGTTCGTTGACCAAGTCGAGTTAATTGTTTACTTAGAATTCCAATTGATTTAAAAGCCTCCACAACGAAAACATGCTTCATTGATCTTCCTCAAATCATGCACTAAGACACAACTCGAGGTCGATCATAGCATTCAAAATTACCATTTTTCATTTCTAACTTGGCCAACCATATATTTAAGTAGATGGTAACATTTGACTGCTTGAAATAATTTACCATGCATGCATGGCCTTATAACTTTTTACTTTGGTGCCTCGATATTTCAGAGAGCGTGACCTGCTCTCTGTCCATTTTTCATTAGCCAAACAAGAGACAAAACACACGTACACAGTTAGATTCTCTCTCGCCTTTCTTCAATAAACTCTCATGTTTCATTTCAAAACTCAAAATCACCTTTGTTAATGACTTTGCCAATTAATTAGAGGTGCATATATATATATAAGTAATTAAGTCTTTCCTACATTAGTGCACCCTAGCTATACAGTCACACATGTTTTTGTTTTAGTTCAAAGCTAGCAGGCAAAGATGTTGAAAACAAGCTGCAGTGCTGCTGGTTGTGTAGATGCACAAGTGCCAATCAAAATAAGCTTCACCAAGCTCTACCGATGGCCAGAAGCGGACGCGGAGTTTGTGAAGTTGATGAGCAAAAAGGAAGCCGAGGGGCCTCCGATTAATTCTTCTCATACTAGATCGTCGACATTCTCTTATTCGTCGAGAAATTGGAGTTACATGAGTTGCCATGAGAGCTATGTGTGTAGGCAGAGGTACCTAAGAAGCTACACCTTCAGTACTAGGAAGGAAACAGTGGCAGAGAGAGGTAAGAAGTGGTTCAAAGAGAGGAGAAATGTTAGGAAGAGAGCAACATGTACATGTGGTGATGGTGTTTGTTACACTTGCACCTCTGGACTTGGTTTTATTTTCAGGTTTTTCTTGTCATGCATGGCTAAAGTAGATGTTCATGAGTTCTAATTAATCAATTAATATATGATGAAATATATATATATATATTAATGCTGCCTATTAATGTACATGTCCCAGTTCTTGATTTTCATGTATTATATGTGATATTGCTATATATTTGGCAGCCAATTAACTGTTAAAAATTAGGAATGATTTGTTTCTTTTCTTCTTTATTTCCTATTCATTATTTCATTGTAAAGCATGTTATATGTGATATTGCTATATATTTCATTGTACTATGGTATCATTTCTTAGATTTTATCAGTTGTAACTAGACATTCTGTCTCCTTTTGATATAAAAAAAAAAAAAAAAAAGTGTCTCTAATCAAGGATGATTAATTTGTTTCTTTTTTTTTTTATTAACAAAACAATCATCATCACTATATAGCTCTATGCATACATATTAGAGAAATTGATTTTCTTGGTGCATTAAATTGTTTTACGGCCAAAACATATTTGTTGAGATGGATGAAGCATCACTTATCAAAAAGCGAGATTTGAGGAGGTCGTGAGTTTGACTCCCATTGAAATTGGAAAAAAAAAAAAACAAGTTGCTTTTACTTAAGCAAGAGGGTTTTACAATATACTTCTCCGATCCGATCAAAAATATAAGTCTTTCTAGCAAAAACTTCTTAGTCAAAATTATAAGTAGTTTTCAGAATTCAAAATTATTTTTTTTACCAATTATACCCTTATACAATTCAAATATTTATAATCCTCAATTCTTATAAGCTAGTTAATAAGCTAGCTTATAAGTTAATTTGTGTAAGCTAAATAGAGCCAAAGTCTCAATCCGGAATTTGTTAGAATAGGTTGCATGAGTCAAATTTTTTATTTTACTAGATTTAATACATAAAAAGGGCTTTAATTGGTCTAAATATATAAAGGAAAATGATTTGTTGACAAAAATGGGGCGCACACATTGAGCGCACAACCTATGTGGCGCCCCATTTGTGTGCTTTTTTGTGGGCCCCATGTGTGAAAAAGCACACAAATAGAGCGTCACCACAAAAACAATTTCGGTATTTAATAGAGGTTTTTAAACCCCTATTATAAAGGGGGGTGTTATTAAATAACACATAATTGATAGGAGTTTAAAAAAACCTCTATGTAATACGTGCATTAAAAATTAAAACATAACACATTTTCACATTACATTTAATAACATTCTATTTAATATGGGTTTTAAAACCTCTATTAAATGCCAAAAATGTTCTAATGCACATAGGCTGTGCGCCCCATTTGTGTCAACATATCACTCCCCATATATAAAATGGTGGGATTTTGATCTGTGCACATCTATCTGTAATAATGTACTTAATTTATAGACATGCATGGTGGAGTAATGTAAGAAAGTACTGATCTAATAATGATCATTGTATATATGATTTTGATTCCTCAACCATGTTGAATGCCTAATTTAAAGGTCATTATATATAGAATAAACTCCTAGCCAATGATATTCATACAATGTCACAAAAGGAAAGAAATAAATGAAAATTTGTGATAACATTCGCTTTGCAGAAGTGCGGGGATAAAGGGATCAAGATGAGATGAATTGTACGTTAGTCAACAGTACTAGATCGAGGAACCTAATTTTTTATCAATTATTTGTACTATATAGTATATATATGGTGAACTGAATTTTGTTTTAATGGCTAAATACAATTAATTAATTGCATACATGCATATAGTGCATGCACTAGGACCACATCGATAATTAAAGTAATTCATGTGAGTGTTTCTTTGTACGTTGGTGCTACATTTTCCTTAAAGACTTGTGCGAATATGGGCCCCTGTGACTAGTTCACTAATTAGGCAACTTGTTATGTGTCATCACCCTCCCCAGCAAATTACTGTTACATTCTTCTTCTTTGTTTTTTTTTGAAGGGATGCGCCCATTAAGGAAAAAAACAATGAAACACATATTACATATAGCAATGACTACTAGATATTTTCTTGGTATCAACCATTCAATATTTGGACTAATTGATTATTCCGAGCTCAAGGTATAAGATATAGTCAACTCATAAAAGATTTTAGTTTTTAATCGGAGAAAGTTTTATACATTGAATTCAAACTCATTACTACTATTCAAGGGGGGTGTGCGAGCACTACATATTTATGAGTTTAATTATTATATATGGGAATACTTTATTTTTTATTAATCAATTTTTTTATAATCATGAGTGTCGAAGTTGACCATACTATTAATCGCACGAGGCCCTGACTCTATTGACTGGTAGTAAAAACTCAGTGACTCGATCAATTTTAATTAATATCTTATCATACTGAAGAATTCAAACTAAAGTTGTGTACTTAACTCACATAACTCCAACCCGACCGAATTGATATTAATCAATTCATATAAAGTCATAGCAGTCGAGGCTTTGAACACTAGCGAGTCATAAATAAGATGATACATACAACATTAGACTCCTAATTGAGGTGGACGTTACATGGCATGAAACCCACATTTTGTGCAACACACCAAAACCCAACCCAAAACATGCCTCAATAATATCACCCCCACCTCCACCTTTTTTTTCCTTTCCAAAATAAAATATGAAAAGTGAAACAAAAGAAACAATAAAACAAGAAGAAAAAAAAAAAACTTTAATCGGCCACCATTGACATATTATCCCACATGACCCGATTTCAATTTTTTTTTTTTTTTAAATAAAAACTTTTTTTACTCTGTTTCCAGTGAACAGACTGGCATGTGTAGTCCGTGAACACGTGGCAAGAGAAAATACGGGGGTTAATCTGATTGGACCACAAGTCCCACGTGGCTGGGGCCATCCTTGCCTGCTCAGGACCACATTCACTCTGTATTCTCTACACGCACACACGAGGTACACACGTAAATCTTAAAACCTTTTTGGTTTGGTTTCGGATGTGGTATCCGACGTCAACCACACTTATCAATTCACACTCATATAATGTGGCGCGGGGTAATTTAATTCTTTTTTTATTCAAGAGACTCAAATCAATCGATAATGACAATTTAATATTTTTAAAGTAACTAATCACATTAACTTTACGTTAGCTTTACAAAAACGTTATCTACAGATCAAGCTTGCCTGAACTCTCACAAATATTAAAAAAAAAAAAAAGTGAGATGTGGGTCACACTATTGAATTCCCCGTTCAATTTCCACACTTACAGGTTAATGTGCTCTTGCTAC
The DNA here is from genome assembly GCA_039657365.1 of Stephania yunnanensis. Taxonomy (NCBI): domain Eukaryota; kingdom Viridiplantae; phylum Streptophyta; class Magnoliopsida; order Ranunculales; family Menispermaceae; genus Stephania; species Stephania yunnanensis. The sequence goes on from CM077585.1 coordinate 61,471,258, forward strand.
AAAAATCGAAAATGACAATTTCCACTATATAATATATAGCTAGCTAGGCTTTCAAATGAATTGAAAAAGAAGAAAGAAAAGAAAAGCATACTATGAGAATGTTGGATTCTCTGGAGTTTGTGCAAGGTGGGCTCAAGGGGAAGAAAGGGACGCAATTATATGTAGAGATAGATAGAGGGAGGGAGAGAGAGAGGAGGACTAATGGTCCCAATGGAGTACTGATTGAGATGCAAATGTGTGATTGCGAAATGCAATATTTAATAGGAAGAGTAGCTAGGGATCCATGGAGTAATAAAAGATGGAGGTGCTGGTGGCATACTTTAATTTGTTTAACGACCCTATTCATGACTAGCTGTATATATACTTCATCCGGTAAAAAATACAAGTTTTTTGACAAAAACTTATCGCTTAAAATTATAAGTCGTTTTCAAAATTTAAGAGTGTATTTTTTTTTTTTATCAATTATACTCTTATACAATCAAATATTTATGATAACCACAATAGAGGTGCAACTAATTATCTCGTCATATTTGAATAGATCTTAAGTTACTTTACTTGATAAATAAGAAAGGCAAATGCTAGACTCGGAAATGAAGTTCGATCAACGCACGCACCTTGACATGGACTAAGTGGATCCCACTCAAAATCAGTTGATTTTAGGATTGTTGAAGTCAGCAAGTTTATTTACCGAGTGTCATTTCTAAATCTTTCTAAAATTTATCAATAACAAGTAAGGAAAACGTTAACTAAAACTACAGCCGATTAAAACTAAAGAAAGGTATTGGAAAAGCAAAACCATTAAGGAGAACTAGGGAAGAAAAACTTAAGGTTTGGAGAGCTAATATTTTTTTTTATTTACTTATATATGCTAGCCAATTATTTAAACATAGGGCAAATTAAGATGGTTTCTTCAAGGTTGATTATCATTAATTAAGTTCATTATATTATATTGGTTTTTATATTATTATTATATATAATATAATTAAGATCCCGCGCACTAATTAAATATTTAATTAGCAATTGGATAATATGATTAGAAGTTTGATTAGACAAATTAGTTGATTACATCAACATAAATAACCATCGTAAATTATTATAATCAACGTATTCTAGCTAGCTATTTAATTTATTCATTGATTTTTTTATATGCAGTATATTCCTATTTTATTACTACGTTTAATATATCCCTTTGAAAAGTCTACCCTTCCCACTGATAAAAATAATGTAATCTTGTAACTTTGATTAATTACACTTCTATATACATAAATGAACTTTTTTGTGAGAATTTTTGTGAGAATGCTTTTGAGATATCTCATAATATAACATGCGATACGTGCTTTGATGATAATTAAGATTTATAATTATAAAAAACAAACCATTGATCTTTCTCACACTTAAGTAATTAAGATGATTATAAAATAAAAAAAAACACAAACCATTGATCTTTTTTTCTATTTTTTAAGTTATGTTTCACATTTTTTGGTTTTTAAGTTTTTTTCATAATTTTTATTTTTTCGTTTTTTTTTTTTCTGTTTTTTTTTTCTACAAATATGATTTTTAGTTTTAAAATTTTAATTTTCTAATTTTCCTTTTTTTGTTATTTTTTAGGTTATGTTTTTAATTGTATAATAATAGGGTTTTTGGTTTTTAAATTTTAATTTTGTAATTTTCATTGTTTTACTGTTTTTTAGATTATGTTTTTAATTGTTATATAAATATGATTTTTGATTTTTAAATTTTAATTTATTTCTAAAATTTTTTTTGTTGCTATTTTTTTAGGTTATATTTTTAATTGTTATATAAATAAGATTCTTGTATCTTTTATTAAATACTATTTGTATAATCTTTTTGTTTCAATTAATTGTTTAAAACAATTATTACTATTATTTTCAACTATAACTTTAGAAAATCAAAATGTTTTGTGTAGATTTAAAAATATGCATAGTGTTTGTAAGTATTTTTTTAATTAATTATTGAGGGACAAAAAACGAGCAACTTCGAGTTCATATAAAAGATTACATAATAATTATTTTTACTTTTGTTTTCAACGTTTTTTTTTTTATATTTTTTGATAATACTAGATTTCGACTAATTTTTTATAAGAATAAAACTGCTTGTCCCATTGGAGTTTGAACCTCTAACTTCTTACTTTTAAATCACATATCAAATTATTGACCACCCAATTGGTTATTGAATAAAAACACATTAGATTTAAGGAATTAATCGATCATATGTGTATATATATATATATATGTTGGTATAGGATATTAATGGCAGCGAACCTTCAATCGAAATCGAAGGGTGGTACAGGACACCAATTGGGCAGACAAACTGATCGATAATTGAATGATATCTCCTTTTGTCACAAACGCACAGCCTCCTTTTCAAACAACAATTTAATCAATATCCAATAATCCTAACTCCAGCTGATGATCGATCTCCTTCATGTTTCTCATTGGTTCAACATGAAGAATTACTTTTTTATTAAAAAAAAAAATGGGGTCGCAGCAAAATTAGGGTAAATTATCCTTGCGCCCTACATTAATTAATTCTCTCTACCAGACTGCTCTCATATATAGAAGGATATTTTTGAGAAGCTGAAGTGTATATATTTTTGTCTAGCAAAAGAATATATATATCCAAACACACAATTATATATAGTTGCTAATACTATTGCTTCTCAAATATATGATTTTAGTCACATGTGAAAACAATGGAAAAGCTAGATGTTATGAAGGTATCAGAAAAGGCAATAGTGGCAATTGGAGTTGAAAATGGAAAAGGAACAATTAATGTGGACATCGAATTTTAACACTAACCGCCCTTCTACATACAAATATGCAACTTTTTTTATAAAAAAGAAAGAAAGAACTTTAGCCCACGAAGGTTTGAACCACCACCTCTTACTTCCAAATCAAACAAGAAACCATTGAGTCATTGAGTATTGGTCTAAACATATGCTACTTCAGTTGTCACAGCTGAAATGGACATCACTGCATGCCTTTATTCCCTCTTATGGCTAAATGGCTCTGATCATGTCCAATTACCTGAACCATCAGATGGTCTCTATCTTGATCATGACACAAACCATGATCTATCGATATAGATATTCACTTTAGACAATTATATCAATTTTACTACCTATATATACTGCTATACTTTCGAATTACTCTAGTGTTTGACCGTTGACCCTTCATCGCCCATACCACCTGATCATATATATATATATATGAACAACTTTTATTTTTTTGGATAAATAGATGAACAAGTACTTTTATATGTTTATATGGATACATAGACTGATCGTAGTCTTATCAAAAAGAAATATCAATCAATGAAAACCAACGCAATGGCATGTCCATTCATTTCTTACCTGAAAAATGATTTTGACCTCAAAAACAGTGACCACTCGCTCACTCTCACCAGATAGCATGATTAACAAGTATATATATATATATATATCAGGCCTAGCCGTCTTCATGTGCTACATATTTTCGCGTGACAGTGTGTGTAAATGTGTAGTTACAAAAGTACGTACAGGTCACTTTCTACCAACACTAAACCCTAAAATGATAAAAATCTTTTGATCTGGTCACATAAAAACGTTGGTGGGTTTTCAATGGTTGATGAGGAACTGTCAAAACTTGTGCGCCTTTTCTCTTTGTTTTTCCGTTTGGTTTGGCTACTGCAGTCACTACCACATCTCATGCGTACTGATTGTGACCCCAACCCAGCCAATATATGTGCTATAGCCCATCCCATCTAACCCCAACTTTTTACTAATTATTTAACTAATGCTAATTGTTAAAGAAACTATATTAATTAATGCATCCTTTACTCTCTAAATCATGCATGCATGATTTAATTAATTAATTACGTACTGACTTAACTAATAGTTAATTAATAAGTTGTATATATAACATATGAAATTCGTGGTGTTGCCATAATGGTAAGGGTAAATGTAGGGTAGTTTGAGTAATGCGTATGACATTGCATGGTTTCGATTCTCTGATGTGGTATACTCGCTCGGGCCACTGAGATACGTTTAGCCGATTATGCTAGGGACTCGTAAGAATAGTCAAGCTCGAGTGAACATCAACGAATATTATTATATATGCACACATTTAAGAGTCGTTAATGTAAGTATCGCAATAATCATTGTGATGAAAAAAATCACCATAAAATAGTGTTTTAAGAAAATCAACATATATATATTAGAAATATGAGCCGTAAGCTCGACCAAACCCTTGTCAAATGATCTTTGACTTAGCGTGCAACCCTATAACTGGAGAAAAAAAAAAAAACCAAACTATATCTAAACTTCTACGTCACATTCCAGTAATCTCGCTACTGCACCAATTTGATTGGATCGGGCAAAATAAATAAAAAAATTTATAATTTTAAGTGCCCAAACGAATACATAGTGCCATTCGAATCCAAATAATTATAGACGTGCCCCACCATTTAACTCTTTAAGTGGCGTCTCATAATCATCCATTACGTTTCTCATGATAACAAACAAAGTTTGAGGGGACCATAATACATTAGTCTTCAAAAAATAAAAGTAGCTAGCTAGCTAGAATTGGTGGTATCTCTTATCTTCGATATGCATATTGCTGTTTAATTGTAATTAGCGACGTTATGTCCAATTATTAGACTACACAAATTAGCTTTTAATTGACTAAGCATGTTTTTTTTTTCCTGTTTTTGATGAGATAATTGACTAAGCGCATGTCTCCCATGAAACCTTCGAGGGTGGGTACATACATATGTACTAGCTAGACGTCGAAATTATAAATATTAATTAATTAATACATCATCATCGTATATATATATTGTATACATAGTCCAATAACTGCCCTTAATTTCTCAATGACGAGTTGCTTTAATATGCTTGTAAATGTATATTTTATGTAGAGTTTTTTTTTTTTTTTTTGAAAGACTAGGGAATAATGTTATTTAATCAAGTCATTTAATTAAGCTACACAACAAAAGAACAAACAGTTATTAATTTAACACTATTTTGATCACATAGTCCAACTACCTTGGATCTTCCATATAAACATATATAAATATACAATTTGTCACATATGAAACATGGAAATTAAACACATAATTGAAAGGGAAAGAAAGAGGACACGTGCGGTGGGCACACATGGCACGTGATTTAGAAGATAAGAAATATTTAATTATAAAACTATACTATAAGTTTATTATGATGGACATTAATCAATAATAGTGAATAATAAAGTGGTCCTAGGAGAGGTGTGAGGTTCACGTGACATCACAAATGGCGACAAATGAGTGAAAGGTCGACATGTCAACCATCGATGCCCTTTGTTGTTTTAAAAGTTCCTCTCACCGTCACCTCATCTCTCTTAATGAATTTTTAACAAACTCAAATAAGAGGCCAACCATCCCCACACGTGTCTCCACTTAGTCCAATCACTCTCTTCCTTCACACGTGCTTCTTTTACCCTTTTTGGAATTGTTACATGTTTGTGTAGTAAGTCACTTTCACCTTCGCTCAACGACAACTTGTTAGTATTTATGGTGTGTACATATATGAAAATAGTGAAACTTATCTTATATTTGAGTTGGAGATCGATGGAGGACTAGCTATATAATAGCAAGATTTTTAATTTATTGATCATGGAAATTCATGCAGGGCACAGACCATATACATATATAATATTTGTAAAATAATTGAAGAACAAAAAGATATATGTTTGGTATATGAGGGACAGCATTAGAATAGGACTGTACATTATAATATTAACAAGAACAACACAGTTCACTAATTGATGAAAACAAATCCTAGCTAGCTCAACAATAAATATCTCCTCTTTAATTAATCGTATAATTAATAATGGAATCATGTTTTGTAATTGAGCAATGTTATGGTAATAGTACAGTTGAAAGTCGGTTATTTATTTATTTATTTTTTATAAGAACTGTTGTAAAATAAATTGAAACTTGCTAAGAACTAAAGAAGGAAATAGAAGACTAAGAACTTCTACTACTACAAACTACTACTACAAAGGAGAAGAGAAGAAATGAAATAGTTGGAATGAGAAGTTTTCATTCAACTTGGTGTGTTTTTACAATGAAGTTAGTATCCTTTATATAGGCCATTTGGTATGACAACAAATGTGCCTTAGCAATGTGGGACTAAAACATCACCCCATGTACATTGAAATGGTTACAAAGAACATGACAATATAAAGACCAATGGAAGTACATAACTACACAATATGTTGGTGTACATGCATGGTCATCCACACTTCACAACACTCCCCCTTGGATGACACTTGCTGAGAGATTGTGCCTCGTTAAAACTTTTACTAAGAAAAACCCTGTGGGAAAAATATAGTAAAAGAAAAAGAGTACACTATTCTCATAAATATTAAGACGGGTATAATATTGTTAAGATTGCCTCATTAAAAACCTTGCTAGGAAAACCCAATGGGATAAAACCATAGCTAAGGAAAAAGAGTGCAATACATTAATCAATAACTCCCCCTCATGTGAACATGGGTGAAACTTGTTCAGTTTCTTTACTTGCAATATCTTTAAGTTTACGCAAGCCAATACCATATGAAAGCCTTTTAAATGTCGTGGTTGGTAAGGCTTTTGTGAATAGATCAACAAGATTATCACTCGATCGGATTTGCTTGACATCAATTTCACCATTCTTCTGAAGCTCATGCGCATAAAAGAATTTTGGTGAAATATGTTTTGTTCTGTCCCCTTTTATAAATCCTTCACTTAATTGTGCAATACATCTTTGCGTTATCTTCATATAATATGGTTGGAGAATCTTTTATTGAAGGCAATCCACATGATTCTTGAATATGTTCAATCATATTTCTCAACCATACACATTCACGACTTGCTTCATGAATTGCAAGTACTTCAGAATGGTTGGAAGAAGTAGCAACCATAGTTTGCTTTCTCGACTTCCATGATACAGCAGTATTACCACATGTGAATACATATCCCGTTTGAGAACGGGCCTTGTGGGGATCAGATAAAAACCCGGCATCAGCATAACCTTGGAGATTCAATTTTACCCCTCTCGAGTAGAATAGACCCATGTCACTTGTTCCTCGAAGATATCGGAAAATATGTTTAACACCATTCCAATGTCTTCGAGTTGGTGATGAGCTGTATCTTGCAAGTAGGTTGACAGCAAATGCAATGTCAGGTCTTGTACAATTTGCAAGATACATAAGTGCACCAATTGCACTTAAATATGGTACCTCTGGACCAAGTAGCTCTTCATCACTTTCATGAGGTCGAAATGGATCCTTATCCACTTCAAGTGATCTGACAACCATTGGAGAGCTCAATGGATGCGCCTTGTCCATATAAAATCTTTTTAATAATTTTTCAATATAATTTGATTGATGGACAAATACTCCACTTGAAAAATGTTCAATTTGCAAACCAAGACAAAGTCTTGTTTTTCCAAGTTCTTTCATCTCGAATTCCTTTTTCAAGTATTCGGATGTTCTAACGATGTCGTCGTGGTTTCCCACTATATTTAAATCATCAACATATACAGCAATAATCACAAATCTTGTTGATGATCTTTTAATAAAGACACATGGGCAAAGCGGGTTATTTACATATCATTCTTTCAGTAAATAATCACTGAGGCGTTTGTACCACATTCGTCCGGATTGTTTCAATCCGTACAAAGACCTTTGTAATTTTATAGAATGCATGTTATGAGGTTTTGATTTTATTTCATCGGTTGTTACAAATCCATCAGGGATTTTCATATATATCTCACTGTCTAGGGATCCGTACAGATATGCTGTAACGACATCCATTAAATGCATATCAAGCCCTTCAGAGACTGCAAGGCTTATCAAGAACCGAAATGTGATTGCATCTATAACAGGAGAATATGTTTCCTCATAATCTATGCCAGGTCTTTGTGAGAAACCTTGAGCTACAAGTCTTGCTTTGTACCTTGTAACTTTATTTTTTTCGTTTCTCTTTCGTACAAATACCCATTTATATCCAACAGGTTTTACGCCATCTGGCGTTTGGACAATTGGTCCAAAAACCTCTCATTTCTTTAACGAGTTTAGCTCTGCTTGGATAGTCTCTTGTCATTTTTGCCAATCAAGTCTTTTTCAACATTCGTCCACTGATCGTGGTTCTGGATCATCATCATTTTCACATATTTCAAAGGACACATTGAAAGCAAATATATCATCAGGAACAATTTCATTTCGATCCCAAATCTTACCAGAGTTTAAATAATTTATTGAGATCTCATTATTTTCATCTTTTTCCTCTTTTTCTAGAGGAAGTTGTTCCTCATCAGAATCAACTTGTTCTGACAAACCCTTATAAAAGGATTCTTGTGCTTTCTCAGGAGTATTTTGATTTGTATTTATTTTTCCTCCTGTTTTCCTCTTTCGAGGAATTGTATCCTTTGAACCAACTGGTCTTCCACGCTTTAAGCGTTTCGTTGGTTCTTGTGCATTTTGTTGCACAGAGACATCAATTCTTGCAGGAGCATTTACAAATTTGGAATATGTGATTTTGTCACTTGTTTTGCATCATTAAATGCATCAGGTAATTGATTTGCAATTTGTTGCAAATGAATGATCTTTTGAACTTCAAGTTCACACTGATTTGTGCGTGGATCATAATGTGATAAAGTTGATGCATTCCAAGCAATTTCGCGCCATTTCTTTTGAATTGGCTTCTTATCTCCCTAATGGTGGGAAAATTGATTCATCAAAGTGACAATCAAGCAAAGCGTGCGATAAATAAATCCCCTGTTAAGGGCTCAAGGTATCTTATAATAGACGATGAGTTAAATCCAACATAAATCCCAAGTTTTCGTTGTGGACCCATCTTAGTTCTATTGGGAGGTGGTATAGGAACATACACTGCACAACCAAAAATTCTCAAGTGTGAAATATTTGGTTGTTGACCTAAAATGAGTTGCATAGGGGAATGTTCATGGTATGCAGTAGGCCTATAATGAATGATAGATCTTTGCATGAAGGATCGCATGTCCCCAAACTGAAGTTGATAACTTAGTTCTCATGATTAAAGGATCGGCAATTAATTGAATGCGTTTGATAAGAGATTTCGCCAAACCATTCAGGTATGCACATGTGGAACAGAATGTTCAATGGTAATTCCTATAGACATGCAATAATTTCTAAATGCTTGAGATTGAAATTCCCCGCATTATCAAGACGGATGGTCTTGATTGGGTTGTCCAGGAAATTGTGCTCTTAACTTAATGATTTGTGCTAAAAGTCTAGCAAATGCAACATTGCGGGTTGAAAGCAAACAAACATGTGACCACCTAGTTGATGCATCTATCAAAACCATGAAATATCTGAATGGTCCACAGTGAGGATGAATAGGACCACATATGTCTCCCTGAATGCGTTCTAAGAAAACTGGGGATTCCGCAACGATTTTACTTGGGAATGGTTTAACTATCAATTTACCTTGAGAACAACTAGCACAATTATAATCACCAGCTGAAAATATTTTGTGACTCCTTAAAGGATGCCCATGCGAATTATTAATTATTCTTCGCATCATTGATGATCCTGGATGACCAAGCCGGTCATGCCATAAAATGAATGTCTTTGGATCATTAATTTTCTTATTCAAGACGACATTCGTTTCGACATGCCTTATATGAGTAAAATATAATCCAGATGATAAAGCTGGGAATTTTTCTAACGCTTCTTTTTTCCCATTTGAAACCAATGTGACATAGAGAAATTCTCTACTATTTTCATTCACGGTTTCAATGCGATATCCATTTTGTCGAATATCTTTAAAGCTCAGTAAATCTCTTCTGGATTTTTCAGAGTATAAGGCATTGTCAACATGAATTGTTGTTCCCCCAGGCAACATAATATTTGCTCTTCCAGAGCCATTAATCAAATTGGAAGTGCCAGATATTGTTTGAACATTAGCCTCAGCTAAATTCAAATTGGAGAAATATTCTCTGTTTTTAAGGATTGTATGCGTTGTAGCACAATCAGCAAGGCATATATCGCTCTTATTTGATTCATGACTTGAACACATGATTTGTTGATCCATCTGGACAAATAATGTTTTGCAAATCAGAAAAAGAGTCATATTTCAATGATAAAATTCATAATATTTTGCCTTTGATTTCGAAGGCATGGTAAAGGTCACAAAAATATTCGGGCATATATATGACAATATTTAGGCAAAATAGCCTTTTATATATGACTAAAAAAATGTCACAATTATGAGCGCTCATTGTCAATAATTATTTGCCCTTTGTAGTGGTGCACCACTTTTATTCCAATTTTTGGTGGAATTGTCAATACGACCTTTACCTGATATTTTCACATTTTCCACGTCCATAAATTTATTATTGCGATCATGATCATTATATGCAACATATGCTTCTTAATTTGAAGCTGAACTAATTGGACGGGAGCGATATTATATTTATAATATCTCATTATTTTACTCAGCTACCATGAGACAAGAAATCAATCCTTAATATTTATTGGATTGACGTGCGCACTCGATATTTGTTGCAGCAATTAATCGAGGCGGGCCACGTGACCTCTTTATTGTCTCATCATCATATTTTCACATAGCCTCAACATAAAGGTAATTAAAATTGTGGAATTATAATTAATATTTGACTGATTAAATTTTGTAGCATGAGACCCAGCCGCTCATTTTGAGCTTTTTGGAGCATTACCCTTTTGGTATGTATATATATAACTCCATGAGGTGAAAATATATATAAAGTGAAATATTCACTTTTCAAATCTCTAAAGAGAAATTGGTGAATGATTGTGTACAACATACAACCTTGCATGGATACAAACTTTATTCATAATTTGTAATATCTAACTATCATGACAAGAATTATAATAAGGTAACAAATTCAACTATGGTTGATTAATATTTTGAAAGTAAATATAATCTAAAATAATTTTCTCTTTTCTTTTTATGTAAATAAAAAAAACATAACATATGATTAAGTATATGTTCACAACTTGATTTATTAATAATCAAATGTACTATTCGTATGAGTTGGTGGGACAACCTCCAGGTTGGGTGGCGAGACAAAGTGCGCTTAATGCCATGCCTCCTCGAACGGGATAACCCGTCTCCCTTTCAATGTTTAGCTTTACCTGGGGACAAGGCTTACCCACTATCAACTCAACTTATAGCATGATTTGTATTATAAAATCAAGAATAGAACAATAACTAATCGTTTGTAGTTTTAAGAGAAAACTAGTTATGTCACATATTGACTTTTGATTTCTGATGTAGAAGATCGTACAAGACGCAACTACAGAGCATACTTTCGCAATCGGTGACGCTATAATGCATAATATATGAATAAAGTATGCATAGATAAAAAGAAGCAACCATGATAATATAGAAGTAAATTGAACTTATTTAAATAACAAAAGTTATACCTTCCTAGCTTTCTCTCCTTAACAAGCCTTCTTGAACTTCAAGATCTCCTTAATGCTAGAGCAAGCTCGTGCTGATAACGTGTTGTAAAATAAATTGGAACTTGCTAAGAACTAGAGAAGGAAATAGAAGACTAAGAACTTCTACTACTACAAACTACTACTACAAAGGAGAAGAGAAGAAATGAAATAGTTGGAATGAGAAGTTTTCATTCAACTTGGTGTGTTTTTACAATGAAGTTAGTATCCTTTATATAGGCCATTTGGTATGACAACAAATGTGCCTTAGCAATGTGGGACTAAAACATCACCCCATGTACATTGAAATGGTTACAAAGAACATGACAATATAAAGACCAATGGAAGTACATAACTACACAATATGTTGGTGTACATGCATGGTCATCCACACTTCACAACAAGAACGAGACTTTATTGTATATAGCCAAAAAAGATTTTTGTACAAAATGCTAGAAACAATGTGTTTCCTTAAAATAAAGTCGAAAAAATCACTACCGATGCAGTAAGGGAAAAACGCGTTGTCCCTCTTAATACCTCCACCCGCTACAAAGTCGGTTAATATTTTTTATTACTTACTTAAGGTACAAATATAGATAATTCATGAAGAGGTGAAGTCTCTCGATATGATTTTTTTTTTTTCATTTCTAATCAAGGCTCGAATTTGAGTTGATTTAGTTAAAGGGCGCACATTGAATTTCACTCGACACCACAAATAACTGAATAAAATACAATCCATTGTATTTTCGAGTATTTTCTCATCATGGATTTAAAAATAGAAAATTATTATTTAATTCTAATTAAATGAGATAGAAATTAATTACCTTAATTAACATCTCTCGTAATCAAAATAAAAGCTGTATAAGAGTTTAATTAAAAAAAAGACTAGGTAATAGCATACGCACATTATAAAAAACATTAACTTTTACTAAATAATTAATTATTTCTTGCCAAGGAAAGGTAGTAGCACCCCCCCGCTAGACCTCTACAAGTAGCTAGCTCAATATATTCTTCCAAAAAAAAGGAGCATGTGTAGCTTTTCTAACTATTTTATCATATCATAACATATAAAAAGTTAGCTAGTCTTACGATATGATTTATTATTTGATGTTGGAAGCATCACTTTCACCATTTTTATTGCAAAATTATTTGTGTTCTACACTGCAGAGTCACAGACTCATATTTATTGAGATCGATTTCCCTACCGTATGCACTATCAGTTAAATTTGCCGTTTAATTTGTCTCACCAATTAATCACTACAACCAAAATTTGTACCCTAAATAATTAAATAATTCAATACGCCCATTTATGTTTACTTTTTTTTTTTATGGAAGCAAAGTGTTAGGATAAAAATATCTATCTGAAAATGATTTTAATTAATAATTAATCAAGGATCATGTATTATGCTATAAGTTAAAATATGTATAATATGTATCAGTCTGGTGACCTGATTATTTAGTGTTAGATTTGAAAATAAAAAGTCATGAATTTAAATTTAGCAGGGCAAGTAGTTATTTCTTATCGAAAAAAAAAATAAATGTATAATATATGGTGAGGTATAGTCAAAGAATAAACGAATTAACGGTCACCAAACAATCCTCTCAAACTAACGCAACGAGAGAGCCTAAAAACGAAATTGCAATCACACGACCCACTGACTCGTGTGTACGCGCCCTTTACGGCACGTGCAAACCGATCTTTATTTTATTTTTCACTAAAATAAGCATGGACTAAACCTATAGCTTGCCTAGCTTCGAGGGTTGCTTTCTTCTTCCTTATTTAATTAAGGAAAATACTTTTCATCGAAAAAAAAATTAAGTGCTACAATGACAATATAAGTCGTTCATGCGGCCTCGATTCGACTTGTGTTTTATGTATTGGACCTGTGTGTGCCCGATCTCAAGACGCACATAAATAACTCGAAGGTCCAATCTAACTTTCGATGACACAAATATGTTGTCATTCTATCACTTTTCATTAAATAATGCTAATTTTTGTTTCTCCAATTTTATTTTTCTTATACAATATCATAGATGTGTGTTTGTAACATCAACTCCAAACTTATATGCCTATAAGAAAAATGAAAAATTCATACGTATATATGTATTGAGTGAATTATTTTGATATTGGATACTAAGCAGTAAACAATATCTCTACAATTACAAATTAAAGAGATCCACTGTATAGATAGGTAACAACAACAACTACTACTACAATATAGAGGTAAATATAAGATAATTTATAAATAGTAAGAAAACTGCCCATTAGGGAGTGGCAATGAATCAATTTTTGTAGCAGCGCGCTGTATTATTTTCATTCGACATTTGAATTAGTGGTAGGGAAGTACTCCTAACTCTTATGGGATAAGTCGAGTCTTAATCCAAAAGGATCGAGTCGTTCAAACAAACATATATAGCAACAAAAAAATAGTGTACGTAAAATCGAAACACACGTCATCAACTGTATTAAATCGATCGAGCTAAATGAAAACGTTTGATATATGTAGGAGAGAGTGTAAATAAAAATGTGTTTCAAAAAAAGTGTCAATAAAAATGAAAAAAGAAGAAGACGAAAATGCCCTTATTTTTTGTGGAATGATGGAGGGAATTTAGTAATTTGTGTTGATAAAAATAATAGGAAGTCAATCTATGGAAAGACAAGGTCTATAAAATTTGATATATATATATATATTTGTGATGATGTGTATATGATAAAGATATATAAAATTTAAGGCGAAGGTGAAGAACAGCGACCTGTTCTCTCCCTTTCTCTCTCCTCTCATCTCTCATCTCTCATCTCTCACTCTCTTGTGTGTATTTCTGTGTGTCTATGTTTATAAACAACAACACGCAGCAAAATATATATCTCCATTTTTTTTGCGCTCTTTTCGAGAAGGCGATTGTGGGTAGAAAGGCAGGAGAAGTAACTATAAACAGACGGTATATATATATATATATCAAGATTGATCAAGAGTAGAGAAAACGATGTATATATATTATATATATATACATGTTAGCTATATAGAGAGTGAGAGAGACAGACAGAGAAACAACAAAGAGAGATATATATAGATATATACATGTGTTTGTGTGTGTGCTAATACTGTGAGAGAGAGAGAGAGAGAGAGAGAGAGTGTGTGTGTGTGTAAGAGATATGGATCAAGAAGTGAACAAGTTATCAATCTTACAGGATGAAGAAAATGATGTTTGAGAGCTTTGCACCCTTTCAAGCCCTGCAATTCTAGGAGGTAACTCCATCATCATCATCATCATCATCATCATCATACAAATATTTATTATTTATTAATTTATTTTGTATGTATAAATATAAATATATATAATTTATAAATTAAGAAGAAGTTAAAGAAGAATAGCACCATCAACAAAGTAAGTATCCATTCATTCATTCATTCACTCATTCATTCTAAGACTTTTCTTTTCTTTACTCTATCTTGCAGCTAGCTAGCTAGGTAGCTCCAATTACTGATCAAAATTCCCAACATGGGTAATTTGTTTATGGTTTTAATTTGATTTTCCATGGCAGAACTCATGAGCGGTGTCGGCAACTGGCGAAGAAGAATTGATTAATTATTAAGAGATCAGTAGTACCACACACTGATGATGATGTGGGAATTATAATTGTAAAAAAGTGAATAAACTCCACCCATATATCAATCACCAAACTCCCTTAATTCTATCTATGTCCCAAAGTTTCCATCATCCAGGGATCTATAGTTTCTCCAATGGATTCGACGCCGCGGCGGCGGCTTTGGCGCAGCAGAGCCAGAGGAACAAGCTGCTCAGTCTGAGAGGATTCGAGACGTCTCTAGTAGGAATAGATGATGATCAAGATCAACAAACTGGAGCCCCCGTGTACGAGACGCAAGGCGGCGGAGGAGGAGGCGGAGGCGGAGGCGGAGGCGGTGGTATGTTGTCGGAGATGTTCAATTTCCAATCAGCTGCTGCGGTGCAGCAGCAACATCCTTCCGAGCTACTGGAAAATCATAATCATCATCATCATCATCATCAGATCATCCAGGACAGCTTTAGGCATCACCATCATCAGCAGCAGTGGTATGGCACCGCTGCCTCGAGGCACGCAGCAGATGATGATGATGATCATCATTCACCAAAGCATCAGCAGAACCACCATCAGATTTCATCAAGTCGTCATCATCATGTGAATGTGAATGTGAACGGTGATGATTCAGCCTCAGCCATGCATCTCTTCTTGATGAAACCACAGCCCAGATCCCCATCCCCGCCACTCCACATCCTACTCCCCAACCAATCCACCACCACATCATCTCCACCACTCCAAGTGTTTCATCACACCACAGATGCCGCCGCCGCCGCCGCCGCCGCCGCCGCAGCCTTTGATGCTACTCCAATTATTCCCCAATTCACATGGGTGCCTGACAGTAGTACTACAGGATCAGGAGCAGATGATACCGCCGCTGCTACACGAATCGTCGGGAAGATCGACGGCGAGACCCAAGGGCTTTCGCTTTCCCTCTCGCCGCTGCAGCACTTGGAGGCCGCCAAGGCCGAGGTTTTATATTTCAATCAAGGGAGTACTGGGACTAGTACTAGTTTGAAGAATTTAGAGCTTCATCAACAACATCAACAACAACAACAACCAGTTCATCTACAAGGATCAGTTGTGAGCCACCAACAGCACCACCATCTTCATCAAGGCCACCAAGTTCACGTCGGCTACTCGCCTTCGCTCGGCATGATGAATGTATTGAGAAACTCCAAGTATCTGAAGCCTGCCCAAGAATTGTTAGAAGAGTTTTGCAGTGTTGGGAGAGGGCAATTGAAGAATAACAAACCCAAAGACTCGTCAAACCCTAATAATCAAACTAGTACTACTGCTGCTGGTGGTGGTGCTGCTGGACTACTGTCTTGTTCATCATCTTCAAAGGACCTCCCTCCTTTGTCAGCCTCAGATAGAATTCAGTGTCAAAGAAGAAAAGCAGCTCTATTATCCATTCTTGATGAGGCATGTAATCTCTTATTCTTCTATTCTAACTCTCTTTCTTTAAAAACTCAACCACCCATTAAAAAATAATCCGCAAAATCACCCACCCCATTTTGGGAGAGATTTTTTTTTTTTTTTTTAAATCCCCCAAAAGGGCTTTCTTTAATCATCCACAATTGCTGAAAAGTGATAGAAAAAAAAAAAAAAGCAAGCCGGCTTTAATTAGTCTATACAATTCACAATTTCAACACCACCTCTATAGCTCTCTTTTATGTTTTTTGGGTCAAGTATGGTACATACACAATGGTTTTTTGGGGGGTTGAGAAATGAACCTGAGAGAATGACTATTTGGGGGGTTATCATGGAATAGGTACGAACAACCTGCAAGCCAAGCCCTAGCTAGAACTGGTATAGGTCATTGATTTGTTTGCAGGCCTTCTCCTCGGGATTGTCTACCCAAACAGGACCTTTTCCTTTTGTATTATTTTTGCAGTTTGTGACAGCAAGAAAGAAAGAAAGAAAAAAAGAAAGAAAGAAAGAGAGCAAGAAATCTCCAAATTTCAAAGACATTCTTTCTTTCAATTCTTAATCCCAAGATTCTTTACCTTCCCGGCCACTATTTTTTATACAAAAACTTGGATCATAAATGTGTGTTTTACGTAACCAAACCTTAATAAATAAATAAATCATAAATCATATCATTGCATTGTCATCAATCATCATTGTACTGCCCACAATGTAAGTATATATATATATTAAGTCTGCTCTATCTCAATTTGGGCAGCCTAAAATCCCACCGAACCAGTAAAAAATGATTGTAACTTTTGGGATTTGCTGTTAATGCTAAGAAAGAAAAAGTTGTTTTAGTGTCTTTGTTGTTGTTGTAATGGGGGAGTTAATGTGTAATTCAGGTGGATAGGAGATACAACCACTACTGTGTCCAAATGCAATCAGTGGTGAACTCATTCGACTCGATAATGGGGTACGGCGCGGCGAGGCCTTACACGGCGTTAGCTCAGAAGGCAATGTCGCGCCATTTCAGGTGTCTTAAAGATGCGATTGCAGCGCAACTGAAGCAGACCCGCGAGCTTTTAGGGGAGAAGGATGGGGTGGGAGCATCAGGAATCACAAAAGGCGAGACGCCGCGCCTTAAGATGCTTGATCAAAGTCTTAGGCAACAAAGGGCGTTTCATCAAATTGGTATGATGGAACAAGAGGCTTGGAGGCCCCAAAGAGGACTCCCTGAACGATCTGTCAACATTTTGAGGGCTTGGTTGTTTGAGCACTTCTTGCACCCGTAAGCACCTCTCCTCCTCTCTACCCATATAACTATATATTCTTTGTCAATCATTGAAATGAAATTCTAGGTCTCTATATATCCAACAATTAATCCATTCGTCCAATAATTATGTACAGGTAATAATAAGGTCTTAAGTCCAAACGTGGATCAGTCATTGTGGTTGGTGTCAGATAGGAAACCTACAAATTGCTAGTTCTTAAGTCCAAAAATGGATTAGTCGGTGTGGTTGGTGTCAAATAGGAAACCTACAAATTGCGAGGTCTTGAGTCCAAACGTACGTGGATTAATCGATGTGGTTGATGTCAGGTAGGAAACCTACAAATTGTGGGTCTCTTCAAATTAATATTTCTATCATTGAACATATTAATTTGAAGATTAATTATGAGCTATTTTTGAGTGTGGTTTCAGTCAAACAATGTTGATTTTGATTGTTATTTATGGGGAAAAAGTTTATTAATAAATTGATGTTCTTGGGTAGTGGGGTGGTTCCCTTAAAGATGCTAAGGTCATTTTCTAATGGATTTTTCAGGTACCCTAGTGATGCTGATAAGCATTTGTTGGCTCGGCAGACTGGCTTATCAAGAAATCAGGTTAGTCCTTTCCCCCATGAACATTTTCTTAGTAAAAACAAATCTGTGAAAGAGTAATGACTTAAGAGTGATTCAAGAGTAGCAGCTTTTCTATTCTTCAATTTAAACAGACCATATATAGTAAGTAAAAGATAGATCGATGAAGTTTTAAGGGGATCTAGTGGTAGGTCCAACTGAACTAGAACTAGCTTGAAATAGAGTTTCAGCTCAAGCTAGTCTTCAAGACCTACTCTCTCTCTCTCTCTCTCTCTCTCTCTCTCTCTCTCTCTTTAATTTGCTTCTTTCATGATAGACTATATATTAGACTCCATCCTACAAGGCAGTACTGCTTTGTTTTAGAATTTTTATGTGGTTAATTTGTTTATTTACTGCTCAATAATTAACAAGCAATAACCAATGATTCTTGGAGAAAAAAAAAAGACATGATAAATAAAGTAATTAGAATAATATTTTGTCCTAAGCATGCAGCCTGTATGGCCATATAGTACTCTATTTGTTTCACTTCATTCTTTTTCCTGATTAGACCTTGAGCATTGTTTCTTTGTTGCTAAGTTTCTTTAAAGTAATTAAGCAGTGGCAGACATGAGATAAAGCAAGTCTAATTACCTTCAGAATAAATTTTTAAAGATTAATCAAGTGATAATTTTCATTTCATCGATCCAATATAAAGATGACAATGTTTTTCCTTGTAAATCGACTACCTTAAATTATTATTGTCTTATTATATGACTTCACCTCTATCAAACCATCATGCATAAATATATACTTATTACGTGCACATATCATCACATTCACATATATGTAACAATTAATAAAAGATGATATCTTAACTAGACATACATATATGGCTAAAATATCTTTAATTTGAAAATATCAACTATACATACAAACTTGTCTTACTAAATATATATTCATCATTCCATTTTTATTTTATTTTTTATTTTTGGGGCGCTTGCATGCTTTCAAAGTAAAGGGCAAACCCCAGAAGTTGTTTGACCTATATATGAGATATTACCTTGATGGGCTATGGCAGCTTTCTCTAGTGATTCTGTACGCTAGCTGAATAATCTTACCTGATCGATCATCCATGCTTTACAGAAACTTGCATATTCCTCTTTACCTGTTTGATAAATCCCAAAAGCAAATTGTCATTACTTTTCCCGTCTATATCACATTTCTCTTTATATGCATGCATGCCTGTCAAACCTGATTGCTATCTTTATCCGGGCATCCTAGGACATTCCATCAACATAAAACTCTCACACTTCAGGACAACTGATCATGTATAATTGTGTGTATATATATACACATCATATAATTAAATATACAAGTCTTTGTCTTTTTTTTATGAAGTTTAAAGCTAGAACCACTAGAACGATTTCGATATTTAATAGAGGTTTTTAAACCCCTATTAAATGGGGTGTTATTAAATAACACCTCATTGATATGAGTTTTAAAAAACCTCTATGTAATACATGTATTAAAAATTAAAATATAACTAATTTTCACATTATATTTAATAGCACTCTATTTAATAGGGGGCCAAAAATGTTTAGTGACTTATAATATGTTGATAAAAATAGAGGCAAAGATTGGGAAAGATTATTAATATTCAGAAACTGTTACATATGAAAACCATATAATGGTCATATAAAACAATTATTATTCATAAACTGCATGTCATGAAAGCCATATACCACAACATCAAGTTTTGGATGCAAGTTGCTTTAGAATTCTTCATTGTATTCAGGAGATCAATGCCATGATGACCAAAACATCATTTACTTCCTGAAAATAATAAGTACTCAGTTGTAAATGAATGGAGATTCATCTTGTAATGAAGCAAAAACTTCAGCCTAAGTTACAGATAATTAATTAAGCTGAATTCTACTATTTTACTAAAAAGATATCTATTCTTTAGGAGGTTACCAAAATGAGCTATAAAAATGTTTTTTTTTTTTAAGTCTAATCATTATCTGGAATTTTAATTTTGCAATAAATTCTTAATTAATTTATTATATATAAGTTCTAACTAATGTTTAGGGTTATATAACTAGCATATATATATAGATGTACCTGGTCATGTTTTCATCCTAATGCCTAGATTTATAGGCATGGCAATTTTAATTTTCATTCAAATGCATGGTATCAATATATTCCCTTTGATCACATATATCAATTAAAAAAGGACAAATGAAAATGGGGAAAAAAAGAAAACTTTTGTATTGTGATCAAAGTTAATTGTAAATGTGCTGCTGTCATTTCAATATGTATAGATACATAAATGTAACAATTAAATATACTTTGGTTGTAGCTTTTATTTATTATTTACTCCATCACTTATTTTGTTTTTTAATGTGGTTACTGCATATATATGTTACAGCAATGTTTCATATCCCTCTTAATTTCTTTTCCGTGTTGTTTTTATCTGTGTAGTGCACTTGCTTTCTCTCTCTCTCTATATATATATATGGATCATGTTTGGCTCATCTTATAATCAAACTGAATCTTATTGAAAATTTGATCATTTGTCAAGAACGAATTTTGTTGGACTTTGTTGATATATTCTTGACATTCTTTAATCATAACAAATAAGTCTTAATTAATTTCAAATTAGTTGAAGTCAACTACATGAATTATACTCTTTCACTTCGCACAATTTAACACACTTAATGATCTGCTTTCAAAATCTTTTAAATATTCCTCCATATTCAATGTGTGACATTCTTACATATGTAATGTAGATATATTCATATGTCAGCTATAGTTATGCTTCTAAACAATTAAGTATTATAATTTTCTTTTAGTTTTAATTTCTACTAAGCTAGTTTTAGACTACAACGTACTATTGTGTTGTGCACTTTATTAGTATCATTGTTCTTGAATATTTTCTTGGGTTTTGAAATGCCCTTGTTGCATGTGTGTGTAATTGACTAATTGTGTACTATATATTAGTGGATATATATCATTGTTTTTCTTCAATCAATATAGTACTGCAAATTGCATGTTGTTGTTGTCTTGGTTAATTTATGCCATCTCATTCAAAACCCCACTGGAGCTTCAAACTTTGCCAAACATTCAAACTTAGTTTCAAACCAAGAAAATGACAAGAACCAGCTCTAGATATAAATCATAAGGGGTCGTCAGACATACATAATAATTACATCCAAACATGCATCAATTCCTGAGAGTTTTGCAGATAATTGGCAGGTTCTTCTTAATTTGTCAGCTACTTCAACTCCAACACAAAAACATGCCCCATCTTGAAATCAATATCACTGATGAATGCATCAATGCCCATATACGATATGATATATTCATTCAATATCAAAGCTTTTATTTCTCCATCCCCATTTAATTAATTAGTCTAGACTCCCCACGTACATATATACATGAATGTCATTGCATTATTAATTCCCACCTATATAATATATATCATACATATTGGTGGTATGCACTGATTATAATGTTCATTAAATTGGTCCAGGTCTCAAACTGGTTCATTAATGCCCGGGTCAGGTTGTGGAAACCCATGGTGGAGGAAATGTACCAACAAGAGAGCAAAGATGAAGAAGACACAGTCGATCACCACTACCAAGGCGACGACGATGATGATGGTGACGGCGATGGTGATCAAGTCCTCACTAACAAACAAAGCCAAGGCCAAAGTAGCAGCTCTGCACAGACCCCATCATCTGCTGCACCACCACCACCACCACCACCACCACAACAACAACAACAACAACACAACAGCAACAGCAAGCAATGCAGTGGGCAAAAGATCCGAAATCGATGCCATCGAAAACGACCCTTCATCGTCGGCCTTCAATGCAATCAATGCGCAGCGCTGCTTCCCGGAGAACCAAACAAACATTGCCAGTGTTACAATTATGCCCACCAGCACCAGCAGCAGCAGTACTAGTGTCATCATGAACAATAGACCTCCAACAGCTGCTTCATTGCAATTTCATCACCACCCTCACCAATATAGCCACCATCATCAACTTCATCAGCTTCAGCAGCATCAGCAAGTGATGATGGCAACAATGGCCGATCAAGAGAGTAGTAATCGCCGCGGCATTGTTATTAATAATGTTGTTGATCAATATGGGGCTACTTCTGCTACCACTACTACTACTACTACTCCAATAACTTCAAACAACAGCATTATGGACTCATCTACACTTCTCATGTTTGGAAGCTCAGTCGGCGCACCCACAACCGGTGATCATGTGTCGCTGACTCTAGGCCTTCGACATGCGCCGGAGAATAATCGGTTCCCCCTCAGCGACTTCGGTAGCTGCTGATCCATCCATCCCTCCCTCCCTCCTTCCATCTCCATCAATCATTTTCTTGATTATAATTATAAGCTCCTCATTAATAATTAATGCAACTTGCTCTTCATCCCTTCTTCAATCTTACTATTAATTATTTTGTAGTATTAATAATTACAATTTGTATGTATTTATACATCCCACTAGCTAATTAACTAGCTATATTTGTTTCAATTTTCATGGGTATAATAGATAGAATAATATTGATTAAGAAAACAAAGTATATGCAAATGCCATCTATATATATATATATATATATAAGCTATCTGTGTTTGGTAGCTGAAGATATTTGTACCAATTAATTAATTAATTAACTTGTTAGCTCATATTTGAACTGCAATTATATGCTATACTTTAGATTTTAATTTTTGTGTGTTTGATTAGCATTGTTTAATATTGCCATTATATATGGAGGTTAGATGAGAGGTCTGCATCTCATGTGTATATATAATATATTTCGCCTTGATTAATTGGGTATTTAAATTATAGATCGAGCTAGATCATCAGTTGAAACAATTAATACTCAATGTTTCAATTGTAATCACACTTGTCTTTCTTTTTAATTTGTTTTACGTTATATTATATGTAGGTATAGAAAGCAAAGTTTTGGATTATATTTGACCAAAAAAAAAAAAAAAAGTTTTGGATTATGTATATGTATACTATATGTAGATCAATATCAAGTGGAGTACTTGCATAAAACTGGAAGAATTTAAATTAAGCAAATAATGTTGGGTCTTGGCCCTTGCCTTCATCAAAGATTAATTAATTTGGATATATCATACAAGAGAAATGACTACTGTAGTAGATTAATTAACGGGCATATTATTAATGTACATTATATTGAATATATTCTATGTTCTAAAAGATGGTATGATTTCCGCATGTGCAACTAACCATTAAGATAACTATCTCTTAAGTGAGGTCTCTGACTCTTTAATTCCAACCACAAAATTATTTTTGCTGAGAGAGCTTTATCCCTTTGTGAGTTGATGACGGATAGATCGATCATGAAAAAAAAAAGTAGTTTTTGAACTATAAACGTATGAATTGTTTTTAATTTGTTGGTGAAGTCATACCCTTTTATGAGCATGACTGGACTCAAATTGGGATTAGTCTGGCCGAATGAGCTTCAGCCTAATGGTTTTCCAAAAAAGAAAAGAAAAAAAAATTAAAGGCAAAAAAATGCCCCCATGCAGGATCGAACTACAGACCTCCAGTTTACAAGACTGGCGCTCTACCACTGAGCTATAAGGGCTGACGGAATAAAAAATTGATCAAGTATTATTTCTCCTAAACATTCTTCATTAATTTTTTCGATAAGATATATATCCGATGCAATGCCGTTGACACTAAATTGACTAAACTGACTGATGAATCCACTTCATCCCTCTAGACAATTGCGGAACTAGAAAATTTTGTTGAGGAGCGAACTTTGGACGAATTAATTTTTTTTTTTGATATATATAGGGGTACTATAAGTAGTCCCAGCCCCATTAATTCAGGGTTAGGAAAACTTTCACCACCGACTTAGGTCGAAAGAGAATTTGAATAGTTGATGCAAATCAAATCCATCAACTTTTCATTAGTCAGATTAATTAGAGTCTAGATCATTAGATCGCACGCATCACAATGACTGCTACTTCCCATCAATTTCACTAGGTTTTATACAAAGAAACAAAGAGTTGACCATCTAGGGGCTGTGCCAAAAATGGCCAAACCCACCAAGTTGTTTGCTTTGTCCTCTCTATCAATGGCTTCTCTGTTTGCTTACTCTGCATCAGTTCAACTCAACGATCCAGGTATCAATGACTCTCTTTGATCAAAATTTTCTCATTTTTACTTAAATCTTCAATACCCAAAATTCCTAACATTGCTAACATACCTAACATTGCTCCAATTTTCATTGATGCCCACTAGATTGGTACTTTTGGTTTCCACTTTATGCATTTGCATCAACAGTCAACATTTTGAACTGCACTTCCCCATCAAAAATTGTTAACAAAGTAGTAGCCAACACAGCACTATGGTTGGGTGTGTTTCTGTTTGTGAAGGTTGTGATTGAAGACTTCTTATATGAGTTGGCTGGGTTTTGGTCTTTGGATTTGGGCAAGAGAGTTGTTAGGGAGAAAGTAGGAAGTGGGCTTGTTGTGATATCTATGTTTCTGCAACTTAAAGCATCAACAACTTCAATCGAGAGACTGAAAAAGAAGAAATCAGGTGCAACTGTAAACTGGGTTGAATATGGTGAGAGCCTTTTTACTTATTATTATTATTATTATTATTATTATTATTATTATTATTATTATTATTTTTTGTGAATTGCTAGAACGACGACCACCGCATGTCACACTAACGGCGCATTGCTCACAAGAGTATACATGCATATCTCAAAATGCGGATATACACAGATTTTGGTGCATAACACGCGAGTCGAAATTGTATGAATGACTCTTGTGAACCAATGCGTCTTGTGGTGTAATATTATTATTGTAATGATCTAAACCTCCTATATCCAGAATATCGATCTGACTACTCTGAATTCTTCATTCTCATTACTCAAACTCCTTAACTAATTAAAGGATGACAAGTCACTTCCTATTATGTTAGAATTCATTGTTGATGTGTAATTTTATTTTATTTTTGAATTTGTTTTGATGTAGGTATGGTACTATTGGTGGGCTTTAGTTATGGGCTCCCAGTTGTCTTCTATGTGCTGCTGAAAGGAGACTAATTAATATATGTTCCAGCAATGCAGCCCCAGTTTGGGAGTCTTCATTAGGTTATTAGTGATGATCATCATGTATTAATCACTTTTGAGTTTTGACTACTAAATTCAATTGTTAGATTTGAATGCTTAGATTTGAGAGAACAATTGAAACTTTTTTTTTTTTTCCAATTACAAGCTCACATGGATCAATCACAGTTTGTATTGAAGTGTAAAGAAGATATCTAAACGATTATCATGAACTCATAGAACCTAAATAGGTCTGAACAAACTCATAAAGCTTATTTGCGTGCTTAGTAGGTCACAATGTGTTGTATAGATTAAGATTACAGCGGACATAGATTGTTCGTCTAAGATCCTTGATGAACCTGTACTATATATCAATTAAACATCTAACATTTTATAATATTATATCATCTAAGCGGGAGACTCAAAGTTTGTATCCCTAATGAAAATCTAAAGACCTTTGCAATTACAGGTATATTACCAACAATTAAACATCTTATTTTATATCAATTAAACATCTTACTTTGGTTTTTTCACTGTAGAAATTAATCTATGCCTCAACCTCATAATTGGTAAGAAACCAAGAAATTTGCAAATATCAGGTTTTATGTTCTAAGCATCTGTGGTTTAGGATCTTGGGCATCTACATACAACATAGCAATGAGAAGTTCTATCTATCATGGGCTTAGTTCGAAATAAATAAAGTACATGGTTTGCAATCTTTGTTTCAACATTCCATTGTCGTCTAGTCCGGTTAGGATACCTGGCTTTCACCCAGGCGACCCGGGTTCAAATCCCGGCAATGGAAATGCATTTTTGTGAAGATTTTGATCCATTCACATTGTTGTACATCTTTGTGATGATTTTTAATTTTGTTTTTCTTTACTTGGTTTTAATGATATTTGTATATTATCATGATTTCAAAGGTTTGTAGAGAATTGACAACTAACTTCATGTCAATTTTTTGAACAAATATGATTAGCAAGTCACTGTATTTTTCCTTGATGATCAACATAATTTTTTTTTTTACTTCAAAAATATAAATATATGAACCAAAATGTTAACAAATCAAAGACATGGTTTGGTTTTTTTTTTTTTTGCCCAACTTACGGTGAGGAGATAACTCCATGAAGTTAACTCAATGTAAGTTCATATTTCATATTTGGTTTAATTTTAAATTTAAAGGGAAGTTACAAATTTTTAAAAATAGTAAAATATGAGAATTGATATAGACGTCATTTAAACATATTTTTAAAATAAAATAGATGATTTATGAGGGAATTGGAAAAAAAATAATTTACTAGGGATATTTTTATCTTATCGAACTCCTTATTAGAGACAGGGAGTAAAGACTACCAAACAAGATTAGTTAGGAAAATCATCGGAGCTATTAGACTACTCTGCGTGTCTCGAGTTGGGCAAAGAATAGGAGAGATTTTTCTAGGGTTTTCAGTCTTCATCGTCTCTTTTGCAGTGTTCTTCATGGACGATGGAGACGCCCTTCCAGCCAAGGAGCCTCAGAAGAAGCCCTTCTCAGGCCCCTCTTCTGCGTCTGCCTACTTGGACCCTCTCTACTGGTACATTCATACATTCACTCGCTCTCTCTCTTTTGCTTCCAAAATCAGAACTTGAGACTACTCTCTTTGCGCTTTGAATTGAAAAAAAACCTAACTTTGTGTTGTTGTTTGGTTTAACTTTAAGGGACGAGAGGTTCAGGTCTGAAGAGCATTACGAGTGGTTCAAGGACTACTCCCACTTCCAGCATCTCATTCAACGCCACATCGAACCCGCCTCTTCGGTACGTTTTCGATGTTATCGTCATTGATTGGTTATTGATTCAATCAAATTGGGTATTTGTAGTGTTAGCTGTATGTGTGAAATCATGGACTTGGAATGTGAGGTGTTGTGAGATCACGTGTGGGATTTGTGATTGATCAAGTGTAGTAGTATGTATGTTGCTGTTGTTGTTGTTGTAGGTGTTAGAGCTTGGTTGCGGAAACTCGCAATTGTGTGAAGAGTTGCATAAAGATGGGATTACTAACATCACTTGCATTGATCTTTCCGCGGTTGCAGTGGAAAATATGGAGAAGCGGTTAGCGAGCAACGGGTTTAAAGGTTTGTGTTTGTTGTGCTTTTCTTCAAATCGATTTAGTTCCCTTGTGAAGTTGCATTACACATCTTCCTATTGTATGTGCTTTGATATATATATATATATTTTTTTCATTGTATATATTACAAAGATTTGTCAAACTCAATCCCCAATTAGTTGGGGTCGGGGTTGGCTACATGGATCAAACTCTTCCATTGCGTTCAATTTAGTGCAATTGATGGTTTGGTTTTCAAGTCCTTTTAAATCCCTCTTGATCAATGCGTCTCAACTCCCTAGTTAGCTTCAGTTTGCCCCTACATTGTCGAATTTCTTCTGCTTCTATTGAGTCAAGTTTTCTAGTGGGGGGCATTTGTAGGCCGTCTCAAAGGATAAGTGACCACATTTACTAGAAGAATAAATGATGAAGGTTTCATAGCTAAAATTAGGAGGCATAAAATGACTTGAATGGTCCTCCTATTGACGACTGTCGTAACTCCATACACAATAACCTCCTTTTTCTCTATTTTTCCTCATCAGGGCAGTTTTCACTCTTTTTCACAATTTCACCTGGTTTACAAGCTTTACGGTTCTATCAGGAAGACGACAATTGACTTCGTCGTGGGTTGATTGTATATTCTGTTACATTATAGATATCAAGTTGATATTCTTTTAGAATGGGGTTTATGTTAATAGCTAAACATCAACTATTTTTCTTTTGACCCTTTTTCAGATATCAAGGTCTTGGTGGCTGACATGTTAGACCTGCCTTTTGGCGATGAGTACTTTGATGTGGTCATTGAGAAAGGAACCATGGTACGTGACAAAAAGGCCATGCGCTTATTAAAGTAGAAACTGCATTAAGCTTTTTGTATTCTTATTGTTATGCTTTAGATTTAAGCAAAAATGTTTTGTATTTGAAGGATGTGTTGTTTGTAGATAGCGGAGACCCCTGGAATCCACATCGTGAGACAGTAGATAAAGTAAAAGCGATGCTCCATGAAGTTCATAGAGTTCTGAAACCTGGAGGCATTTTCATCTCAATTTCTTTTGGACAGGTAATGTCCTGAACCATCATTCTACTCTTTCTTTTTCTTTGTAGTCCTTCCTGACTTGGCGTTGTGATTTACACCTTGGCAGCCACACTTTAGGCGTCCACTGTTTGAAGATCCAGAGTTCACATGGTCATTTGAGTGGAGTACCTTTGGTGATGGATTTCACTATTTCTTTTATGTTCTGCAGAAGGTATGCTATCACTCCCAAGGTTTTGTTTTTTGTTTCTATAAGCTTATACATCTGTTTTTCCCGCCATACCTTCATTTTTCATTGTTCAATTGTTCATTATCATGATCGTCTCATACTCTACTATTATTTGGTGTTAGGGAAAGAGATCGAAAGAAACTTGTAAAAACAACAGCGACAGGTTAGCTTTGCCATCATTTTCCTTGCTTCACGAGGAGTTAGAGAACGAAGATTATATTTTCCGTACAAATGTTGAAGAGTTGGATACTTAAAACCCTCTTCATTAGCATCACAATATGTGTGGGAGTCCAAGTCTTGATGTAACATGGTGGTTGATAGGTTTCTTTCAGTAAAACATGTGCTAAACCAAGCCAGGAGTTGCTTCATGAATTGAATTAATGGAGTGTTAAAATGGAAATGACTTCTTTTTTTTGATACTGGAAATGATCTCTCTTTGTTTTTGTTTCTTCGAAACATTTCTCTCGCAGCAACAAATAATAGAAAAACTATGGAGAAGTAAAGGAAAATAAATTCACCAAATTATCATTGCAGTAGGTATATTCAATTATGAGGCTCAATGACTATTATCAAGGAATTATAAGACAAATTCTGGTGGTTGCCTTTGCAGTTAGCACCAAGCTTGCCCAATAGGAATTTATACTCTCCAAAGTTCATTTATTAACAAAATGACAACTTAGGGATTCAAGCAGATGTACAAGAGGCCTGTGTTGGAGATGAAGATTGAAGTATAGGCCCTAGAGGGGAGTGACTCGTGCTGCCAACCATGCTAACCACCATTCCCAGCTCCAACTCTCCCAACTATAGAGTGAACCAACTTGAGTTCATGTGATCAACAGACGCGGTAGAAGCAATCACTGCGAAACTGACACCCTTCTCTTGTACTGTCGACTGATTTTCCAAACTGTGCAGGAAGTATATAAAATGCATTGTGCCTCTGGCGTTTCACTCAAGTGGGAATAAAGGTTGGACACAAAAGCATTTGAGATATAATGGAAGTTCCATTACTTCAGAAACAGTTTAGTCCTGGAAATCTATTTAGCAAGGTAGTGTTGGAGTCCAAGAAGTTGTGGTTCATTGCAGGGCCAGCCATTTTTACTACGATATGCCAATACTCGATTGGCGCCATCACTCAGACCTTCATGGGACATGTGAATGCTTTTGAACTTGGCACTGTCGCTGTTGCCAATTCCGTTGTTACTGGCTTTGGTTATGGACTCATGGTAGTTACTTATGTTCATCTACTCTGAAAATACTAACCATCATGTTTGATTTGTCCCTAAAGGATTTTTTTTTTTTTTGTCAAGCAGTTGGGCATGGGCAGTGCCTTGGAGACACTGTGTGGGCAAGCGTTCGGAGGAGGAAGGACTCACATGTTGGGAGTGTACATGCAGAGGTCTTGGATCATTTTGCTCACTACTGCTCTTGTTCTAATCCCTGTTTACATCTTTTGTCCTCAAATACTCACGCTCGTCGGCCTTGACTCTGAGATTGCTTTTTCTGTCGGTTAGTAGTCTCCCTATGTCTTTTTATTCAATCGATTCTGGAACCATGAATGAGTTGCAATATCCTTACATATCTAGCTAGTAGAATTGTTTGGTGAGTGAGAATCTGATTCACGTATTGTTTTGAATCGTGCTGTTGGTGTGAATGCAGGCAAATTTTCTGTATGGATGCTACCTCAATTGTTTGCATATGCTTTGAATTTTCCAATACAGAAGTTCTTGCAAGCACAGAGTAAAGTCATGGTGATGGCTTATGTAGCTGCCATAGTTTTGGCACTGCATGTGGTGTTGAGTTGGTTGGTGATACTGAAGCTTAAATGGGGCCTGGTTGGAGCAGCGGTGAGTCTGAATTTGTCGTGGTGGCTTGTTGTATTTGGACAGTTGATTTACATTCTTGTGTGGAAGTCAGATGGTGCTTGGAGTGGCTTTTCATGGCTGGCCTTCTCAGACCTCTTTGGTTTTGTCAAGCTATCCTTGGCTTCTGCTGTCATGTTATGGTATAGCAGCTCTCACTCTCTCTTTTCAGTGCACTTGTGTGGTGGGGTTGACCATGGTTGTTGAAAATTCGAACTTGAATTTGAATAAGACTGCAATCTTTTTTTTTTTTTAAAGACTTCACTAAACCATAAGTTGAATTTGATGTTTGCAGCTTACAGTTCTGGTACCTGATGGTGCTGATTATAATAGTAGGTCATCTTAAGAATCCTTTGGTGCCTGTTGATGCCATGTCTATTTGGTATGTTCTTCATCCTCGCAACTTAAATCGAATACTTCTTTAATGCGAGCTATATCAATGAAGAGGAATTCAATGTTGTATATTTAGATGTCAATCAAGGCTGACATCGAGTGGAGGATTTTTTCTTGCATCTAGAAATCTAAAAATTGAATTTTTTTTTTTTTGCAGCATGAATATAAATGGATGGGATGCAATGATTGGAGTGGGGTTCAATGCTGCCATCAGGTTGATGATTTGACTAGCAAACCATCTGAAAAAACTACTAAACTGGGATACTCTAGATGCAATTCAGTATATGTCTAGACATGTCCTATGAAAACTTTGTGTTTGCTTATGACAGAGTGAGAGTATCAAATGAACTTGGAGCTGGCAATGACAAAGCAGCGAAATTTGCTGTTGTGGTTGCTTCAGCCACATCAATCATCATAGGCCTGGTTATAATGACCTTAGTCTTGACCACCCGTGATGAATTTCCGGTTCTTTTCACTAATGACTTTGAAGTTGCTAAAGCAGTCTCAAAGCTTGCAATCTTGCTTGCTGTCACTGTGATTTTGAATAGTCTTCAGCCTGTTCTATCTGGTATTAATGTTATTATCTTTTCTCGTGTTTTTCATCTATTTTTAGTTCTTGTTTAATTTTCCCTTTTTCTTGTTTCTCTTCCTCGTGTTATTTAGGGGTTGCCGTTGGAGCTGGATGGCAAGCTCTAATTGCTTACATCAATCTAGCATGCTACTATATCGTTGGCCTACCAGCTGGGCTTCTTCTTGGATTCAAACTTGGATTCGGGGCTGAGGTGAAATACTAATCATGCATTAATATTAGGACTCTTTTACTTCCTAATTCGTTTACATTACATGTTTCGATTCATTGCTCTTGTCAATGAGAGTGCAGGGTATCTGGGGAGGAATGATTGGAGGCATTGCTTTGCAGGCAATAGTTTTAATAGGAATCACTTTGAGCACTAACTGGAAAAAGGAGGTTATTAATCTCAAAGTAATAAATTCACATTAACTGAAAAGTGGAGATGGTTAGTCTCCTCAGATCTCGAACATATAGTTAAAGTCACATTGGTTGATCATTCTCATCTCCTATGCGAACTGCAGGCGACAGAAGCTAAAAACCGCTTGAGCCGATGGGGAGGATCAGCTGGAGGTGATGGATGATTGTCAAAAGAAGATGCCCAGCCATTTGGTGAAATATTAGGATTTGAGAAAATGGATGTACTATTTATGTTTGATAGTACATATAGGATAGTTTTTCTTTTTCTTTCAGCTCTTCTATTTTTTTTTTTTTTTTTTTTTTTTTGTGATTTGAGTGATTGTAGAACCTGTTGTGTCTATGAACCTGTTTATAATTTCTGATTTTATGTTCAACAAAGTCAATGCATTGTTTATACTGAACAAAATTGGATGTACGTTTTTGTTGAACCTAATGTAGCTACCACTTGGTCGGTCGGAGTGAGCTCTATATTAAAAAAAAAATAAAAAAAATGTATGATTGTTTAATAGTAACACTTAGTTAAAGTAAACATAATTAGAATGGGCGAGTTGGAGTAGAGGGCGTAATTATAATACAAAATATATACACAATCTTTCCTTTCCTTTCCTTTCCTTATACGCAGAAACAGAAGTGTGTAAATCCCCCTTAAAACTCTCCAACAAAACAATCTTTCAAGATCTCTCGCCTTTCCATCGATCGCCGTCGAATGGGGGAGTACTTGTCCGCCGACGACGACGATTACTACTCCGATCCCGACTCCCAGGAACCGTCCTTTCGCAACGATGACGACGGCGACCATCGCGAGGCCACGCGATCCGCTCCTTCCTCCAACAAGGTTAGGGTTTTCTTGGCTGCGCTTCATTCAATCATTGAAAACACAAACAATAAACAAGAAGACCTAGATTTTGATAGTAGCTCTTCAGTTGGGTTGTTTTGGAAGGTCAATTGGGGATTTTCATTACTTAACCTGGTTATTGCTAATCCAACTGTGTCATCGCCTTGATTTTGCAAAATTCGCGACCTTTTGTGGCCGATTGTCGATTGCACCAGGGTCTCGGGAGAATAGTCAAGTTTTCAAATATAAAAAATAAATATTTATATACATGAATGAATATCAATCAATTAGTCTACTTTACAAACTTCTTGAGCTAGATTTAATTGTGTGGTTGATGTTGCATTGGTGATCATCATAATCTGTGGTATTAGATACAACAACGACAATAACAACAACATAGCCTCACTCCCATGGATCAAACTTTTCCATTCTGTTCGATTAAGTGAATCTGTGGTATTAGATAAAGAAGATAATATAGGGCGAATTAAGTGAATTGTGTCTCTTTGTTGAAGGAACTTGTGTTGGTTTATTAATGTATATTCTAATCTATGAAGATAATCGTTTCAAGGATATGGTAGAAACTTAACATTCGATCGGAAAAACACCTTTGATGCAAGTGAAAGATAGTCAATCTCTAGGCTCTACTTAAGCTTTTTGCTTATGGGTATTCTGCTTTCTAATTTTTTTTTTCACATTGTTCTTTGCAGGTAGTAATCAGAAAAGAACATCTTTTACTTGCTCAGGTAAAAACTTATAGTCGTCGTACTTGTTCGTGTCGCATTCCTATTTTTTGTTGGCTTAATAATTGGCATTATTTGTGCAGATGGGAGATCTGCGGAGGGTAATGGACTTGCTGAAGCTCCGTGAACAGCACGCGCGCACTTTACTTATTCATTATCGTTGGGATGTAGATAGGTTGGTTGAGGTCCTTGCAGAGATGGGTAAAGACAGATTATTTGCTCAAGCAGGTGTGATTCTGCCTGGGAATACAACTACTCCCTTATTGCAGTCATCATCAATAATTACTTGCAATATATGCATGGAGGATGTTTGCTCAAGAGAGTTTACAACAATGGATTGTGGTCACTGCTATTGCAACAACTGTAAGTGCTTTTGTGGAGCTTTTCCCACTCTCATTTAACTCCTGAAATTTTGCTGCATAAGTTATAGTCTTAAGTTTGCTATTGCATTGCCAAGTTGTAGTCTGTGGTCATAAGATATGAATTCATTAGTGTTTGTACCTATTTCTCGTTAATTCTTGTTCCTTGACAAGATATACTAGCTTCATTTTGTTATGATTTTGACTATCTGGGCTACCTTCTTCACAAGCATTTCATTGGCAATACTGACTTTTTTGCTCTAGAGTTATTCAGATATTGTGAAATACATGTTATAAATATTTGGATGTGTTGAAGCATTCATAATTAATTCTGTTCAAGTTACTTATATTTGATTCTTATAGAATAAGTCACAACCTCTTTATGCTCACTGTGCATATGTATCTTTTTTGGTCAGGTTGGTCTGAGCATTTTATCGTTAGAATTAAGGAGGGGCAAAGTAAGCGTATAAGATGCATGGAACATAAGTGCAATTCTATTTGTGATGAAGCTGTTGTCAGAAAATTAGTTAGTACAAGGGATCCTGATTTGGCGGAACGTTTTGATCGTTTCCTTTTGGAATCATACGTTGAGGACAATAAAATTGTCAAGTGGTGCCCAAGTGTTCCCCATTGTGGTAATGCTATCCGTGTTGAGGATGATAAATATTGTGAAGTGGAATGTGCATGTGGTTTCCAATTCTGTTTTAGTTGTTCATCTGAGGTACACTCACCTTGTTCATGCATCATGTGGGAGCTTTGGACCAAAAAGTGTCTTGATGAATCCGAAACCGTAAACTGGATTACTGTCAACACCAAGCCTTGTCCTAAGTGTCATAAACCTGTTGAGAAGAATGGGGGCTGCAACTTAGTGAGATGCATTTGCGGACAACCTTTTTGGTGAGTCATTCTTTTATCCCTCTTTTTCCTTTCGTTCAGTTGCATACCTGTCTTTGTGATGGATTGTTCTCCTGATGACTAATGTCGGTATCCTGCATTATTTAAGATTAATTGTAATTTATTTGCTTTCATGCAGTTGGTTGTGTGGAGGAGCTACTGGGCGGGATCATACTTGGTCTAGTATCCGTGGTCACAGTTGTGGCCGCTATAAAGAAGAAGGAGAGCAGAAGAAAGCTGAGCGTGCAAAGCGGGAACTTTATCGTTACATGCATTACTACAATCGCTTTAAAGCCCATACAGACTCCTTTAAGCTTGAGAGCAAACTTGTAGAAACGATGATGGACAAAATATCTGCTGTGGAAAGAAGGATTTACAATCTCAATGATTTTAGTTGGTTAACAAATGGACTCAACAGACTCTTCAGATCAAGACGAGTCCTTTCGTATTCATATGCATTTGCATATTACATGTTTGGTGAGGAACTTTTCCCGGATGAGATGACCAAGGAGATAAAAGAAATAAAACAGAATTTATTCGAAGACCAACAGCAACAGTTTGAATTCAATGTAGAGCAATTGTCCAAGTACTTAGAGGAGCCATTCGATGAGTATTCCGAGGACAAAGTCGTGGAAATAAGGATGCAAGTTATCAATTTCTCAGAAATTGTTAACTCACGCTGCGAACAAATGTGAGTTTAACCTTCTCTATGCTTAAATCTTCTTGTAGTTATTTATCTGTGTTAAAATTATCTGATATCGATCGTTGTGCAGGTACGAATGCATTGAAAATGATCTACTGGGTTCTCTTGAACGGGCTACTCATTGTATAGCACCTTACAACTCAAAAGGTGTTGAGAAGGCTTCTCTTTGGAGCACCAAAGTTGATAATTCTGGGAGTCATCCACCACATGACGTAAAAGGTCCTCCGCCGCAAGACATAAAAGGTCCATCACCGGAACTTATCCAGGATTACCAAAGTTGATAATTCTTCTTATCAGTTTTTCTTCCCATTTTTTAGGTGGAAGAAAAGTTTGAAGATATACAAAATTGACTTGCCTATTCTAACCAGAACTGACACATTCGTTTATAGATTTTTGCCGACCGAGTAAAGAGAGTGGTTGCTCCTCCTCCCGGAAGCGTTCAAGGAGAGATTCCCGTGGAGATGGCCTCTTCGATCTCAACTTGCCTTGCGGAAGCGATGACAAATGTTGAAGAAGAAGAAGAGGGAGGAGAGAAATGCAATCATATCTACTACTATATTTTGAACCACAGCTCAAGTGTACAGCTCTAACTTAAAGAGAGCGGCTACTGTTATATGGATTGAATTGAATAGCTGCCTCTGTCTTTTTTTGTTCTGTTAAGGCCTTCTCTACTTGAATCTCCAAATCCACCTTTTGTAAATGTTAGCTCTATAGCCTCTATTGGGTCCTATGTCCATATATTTGTATATCCACTCTCCCACAAACATGGATTATCTATGAATTCAATATCAATCTCTTAAATTAGATACGCTGAGTTATTAAATAATTACTACTTTTGAAAGTTGATCTAGCCTTTCTTACGTAAGCACAAAGAAGGAGCTTATCAGTTTGATTATAATTCAGCCGATCTATTTTATAAAAAAAAAAAAAGCGAATATTGGTGTGTCTTGCTAAAAGTTTAATACGATTTTTTTTTATAAATACAAGTTTTTTAATCGACGCTATTTAATACTACCTACATAAATATCTCTTTAGAAAAACCATAAAATATATAATTAACTACTACTAAATTAAAATTTACTTGAAAAAAAAACTAAATTTATAATATTTCTTTTTAAAATCATTATTATATAGCAAATAATAAATTAATTTGTTATAAATAATAATAATGTTTGTATTGTTGAGAAGTTTTGTAAGTAATTTATTTAACTACCATGTTATATAGATAAAATATCTTTTTATGCCATTTCGTATTTATCAATTAATCCATTAACTATTTCTCCCAAACAATTTTGATTGATCAAATAGATTATTAGCTTTCAGTCATAAGTTGTTAACTTTTCAACTATTAGTTAGACAATCAACTTTCAGCTAGATTATTAAGTGTTGCCATTCGACAGTTCTAATGGTGATGAATCCAACGGGTTGGTTAAACAACTTCATACAACAAAATTGAACAACTGGCAGACTGATTTCTTCCTAGAGAAATATGAGAATGAAATTGCATAAATTCTTCTCCACCAATTGGTTGAGAAGCTATTGCTGTGTTCTTTCAAATTGTACATTTGAATCAAGAATTGATAAAATAAAATAAAATAAAGACAATGCAATCTTCTGCGTCGCCTACACCGCTCCGGATTAGTATTTCGTGCCTGGTTCAGTGCCAAAGTATTGCAGAGCTGAAGGCGTCCTTGGACTTTCTCATGCTCGAAATCTTAGTTCTTTTTCCGAGAAGCTCCATGCGAGATTTGCTCCAAGTTCTCTATTTCTCTAGATCATCATGCTTCAGCAATGATGAGATCTTCTATCCTCTTCTGGGGATGAGCTTTTAAAGTTCAACTTCTCAAATTCATCAAAGATTTACGGAAGACGTCCACGGCAATTAGGAGTACCACAAAGGCAGGGCTGTTCTCCACCAGACAGTAGTACACAAATGTAGTCATACGTCAATTCCTCACCGGCGGCAATCTGCTCAAAACAATTAGCGTAGTTTGATTCGTCAATGGCATAATCGAAGTTAAAGCTAGACAAAATGGAAAAATAACATACTGATATTTATTAAAATGATTAGAAAATTAAATAGTTATAAATCATCCCACGTTTCCTTAAATATGAAGATAATTGTCAATGAATAAATGAAACAGAAGACTGAATTTTTAAGGATGATTGCTGCCAAACCAAAAAATTGCCAAGACGGCATCGATCGAGGACCAATTATCTAAAGCAAAAGTGAACAATATTCAAAAATAAAAGAAGAGATAAATGTGCACAAGTCTATAGATCCAAAACCATGCACAGGATGATCGTAACTTTCATGTCGCGTGTTTTGTGTTAAGAAATGTCTGGGGATACTTCTTTAAGCAACTAAAAACTAATTTGATTTTTTCCAGTAAAAATTCAATTTGATTCACTATAATAGAAGTGATACTAAAAGGAAACTAGAAACCGTGTATAATAATTTCTTAAAAATACAATACAACTATAGCATCATCACTTCCTAACAAAATAAAATCTAAAGAAAAGCAAAACTATAGAAAGAGGGATAGATGAGAGAGCTTACATCACGACACGCATAGAAGCCAATATGAGCAAGCTGGAAATCCATGCTATCCACCAAAACTTGGTAATTGACAAGGTTCGGCAAGCAACTGACGTTAACAAAAATTGTAGAACTGATTAGAATAAAATTCATTTGCAAGTCCTGCATTCTGAAAAAAAGAAGGCAAAGTGCTTCTAGCCTTCTACTGATAAACTAATAGAAAAGTGAAAAAAAAAAAAAAAAAAAGACCGACTAAAGGCGCAACGTCTTTCAATTATTTAGCAGCTCATTACTAAAGGCTCAAAGTTTTAGGTCTAGTGGAATAGACCTAAAACTTTGAGCCTTTAGTAATGAGCATTTTCAAACATATGTGGAAGGTTAATATCATTCCAAGTGCATTAAACAGAAACATATAAATCAGCACTATCACCAAGCGCCTAAGAATTAAATTTACCTGTGATTAATAAACCGTGAAACATTTCCATAATATCTGGCATCAATGACATACTGGCCTTCTTCATCCAGCCCACTCATTTCATCAACATGAGCATCGACACTGTACAAATAGCAACTTTCATCCTCATACCTGAAGTTTCATAATGGCCCATCCAAAAATATAAGCGAAATTGCAAAACGTTTATGCAAATATACTCATGAAGCAAAATGTGACCCAGAAGCACCTCTTGCCCCTTTTATTCATCTGTAGATCATTTGAAACCTCCCCAACGTATTCGCATACAAAGGTTCCGCGTGCAATTGCTTCCCGAGCTCTAAGACCCCAACCCTGTGAATAATAGCCAGTATAACATCTAAGCTTCCTACAACTTATGTCAACGTGTTTTGAGTCCTTATTTGAACCAACAAACAGATTTATCTCTATAGATATGGTAGCTCTTACCTTTTCCACAGTTTTGAACACTTCTAACTCAACTTGCAACCCATTCTGCAAAACCCGATTTGCACAAGTTCTGTCACATCTACACATTGAGTTACACTCATAGACTACATAACCCTCCTGCATGAGATACACAAGATTTTTCAATGATAATAAAAGATCATGGCATCATGAAGCACTATAAAATGTATCGATGCATGTCTGTATTTGCCCATCTCCGCTAGTTACCACAATTACTTGACATCATAACATTCACTACTGTTTATTTGGAAACAAGCAACCCTACTATCATGGTATTCACCAAGTCAAAGATCTGCCTTGAAAATTTTGTTGACGTAACAAACTTAAGATGATAGCAGTGAAAGAACAAAATGTTACCTCCAAAATAATGCGGCCCTTCTCATCATAAGCAAATTTGCCATGCATGGGTTCACCAAAAATATCTTGTGCAGCTTCGTAGTCATTCTCAAAGAGATATACATGATCACATGCACCTGGAGAACAGGTTGAGTGAGAACAAGCACATCCCAACTGAGAACCCTGCAAGTAAATAAGACAGATGAAGCAATAATCTGAACAGAATCGTAAAATACAGCAAATAATACAGATGAAGCAATAACCTGAACAGAATCGTAAAATACAGCATCAAGTATCAGAGTTGTATTTGATACAACATTAAGTATTAGATCGTCAAATACAACATGACAACATTAAGTATGCCGATGAGTGGAAAGTACAAGTATTATAAATTTCTAGCTATTCCAAACCGTATGTGTTTGTTTAGGGAACTTTTTTTTGGTTATTTCTCTGCAAAAACACACGCTAATTCGAGCTTTATGGAAGAGTTTGATCCATGTAGCCGATCCCAACTGATTTGGGATTGAGGCTATGTTGTTTGTTTTTGTTGTGGTTGTTGTATTTCTCAGGAAAAAAAAAAAAAAATCAACAATATGAAGGTTAATCGAAATTTAAAAAGTCAAATTGGCACTCTAACATTTTGATAATCTTGTCTAATCTTACAATTACAGCAAATCCTACTTGTTATACTCTTTAATGGATATATTTAAGTTGATTTCATTTGAAGACAGATAAGACACAAGACATAATAGAAAGCATTGAGAATATACCTTTGTAGCACAATCAGTGGACGGATCAAGCAACCGCTTTGTAGCATAGGTAAAACTCTCCCAAGGCATGGGAGCAACATATTCGGTGCAATTAGATCTTTCATCTATGTTAGTATGAAGGGAGTCCAAAGTATTCTCTTCTGCAACGCAACGTATAGGAATTGGTTCCAGACCAAAGCTTACATCTTCACACAATACTATGGTTGTTTGTGTAAATTTTGATTTTATATGCTGTGATTCAATTACATAGTGGCATTCATCCATATCCAACTCATCAAAGTTCATAAGATCGTCTGAAGGTACTGAGGATTCCACTGCTAAACTAGTAGAGAGAGGCATCAATGGAGGTAAAAGCTGTGGGACTTTGGTAGGTTTACAACCTTTATGACATATAAACCTTTCATGGTGCCACTGCACATGAATATTGAGCTCACTGCAGAGTCTAGCAGCCTTAAGATATATGCGATCGGGCATTACTCCAAACTGCTCCTCCAATGCATTGTGAAGGCTGACCTTGCAGCAAGCGGAGCGAGCAACAGAAAGCAAATCAAGGTTACTTGGCCGTTGTTTTGCTTCTTGAATCTCAGAAAACAAGTTCTTTGCAACATTCAAACATTGTGGGTCTGACAACCTACCAAGACCTACCACCTCAGCCACCCGAGGTTGCAACCTTACAACACTGCTAGCCAAACTAGATGTCTGAAACCGTTTCTTCAATCTCATATTAGCCCTGTTTCTAATCCTATTTGAAGCTGTTTCAAGACTCTTTGAGATTTTTGGACGGATTAGCCTGCCTGACTTCAATTTATAAGGATTAGTAAATCTCTTTGGGGGATTATGGCCTGTCAAAGGATGACCCTTGTGAGCAGCTTGATGGTGGCGTCCAAGATCGGGTAACAGATCAAATGTCAAACCACATAGCTTGCAAATGAATCTCCGAGATCCACCATTGCTATTGTTTTTATTCTCGGTGACATCATTACCATGCTCAAGCTTTTGAGAAGAGAGACCTTCCACCAAATTATCCTGTTGAATTCCACTTGAAAGCCTCAAATCCATGGAATGAACTGAGAGAACATGCAACCATAACTCTTCCAGGTTCATGAATTGATTGCCACAAGGCATACACTGGGACATCATACATTGATCATGAAATTGCGTCTCATGTGCTTCCCTCACATGGGTCTCAAGATACTTTTTGTTGGTAAAAGATTTAGCGCAGATGGCGCATGCATACCCTCTGAAAAGCCACTGCGCTTCCTTTTTGTGAATGTCCATCCAGTGTGCACCAAGACCCTGATCATCAATAAACTCCTCTGAACAAATCTTGCATTTAACAGTATTCTGCTTTTTATCACTGCTTTGTTCGAGTGGCTGCTCTGGACCCGACTGCTCTACACCAGTGAGACCTGGCTCATGTGTTTGAATGTCAAAGTTCCAAAGCCTCCTGAGTTTTTCTCTCTCACGTGAAACCAACTTCATAATGTATTCCCCAGTGCATATATCATTAGAGGCTTCAGATAAAATCAACTGAAGTTGGATTTCCTTAGAAACTGGATTTCGACGAGATAAAACACTTTTGGTGAATGCATGAAGAAGCACGCAAGCTCGATGCAAATGTATTTTCTGCTCTTGTGACCTGCAATTGTTTAAAAACTCAAGAAAAACTTCTCTTGATATAATCCTACTCCTGCCATTTCTTGCCCGTTTAAGAAAGCTTGGAATATGCCTTTCGCAATACAAGGTATGAAATTTTGCATGTTGTGAGCATATGCCAGCACCTTGCTCATTCAATGACTCGATGCACTGAAGCAGATCTGGACCACTGCAGGTTGTAATAGGTTCCTCAGGTTTAAAAGTGTGTTCCCAATAGCAGGAAGTGCATGCTCTTGCAAGGAATTTTGAGGTTCTCCATCCAACATTCTTTCTCCACAAGACGCAGTTCCAGTTATAGATATCATCTCAGTATGACTCCTTTTAACAGATGCTTTCTGTTGATTCAGATTTGGAGGCACTTCTACACTTGTTAGAAGCTGACCATTCTGATGTCTGTGTTTCTTGCAAAATGTAGATCCAAATTGAGACCTATGCTTGCATTTCATCCCATGAGTTGTAGTTCCGGCACACATTGGCGTGTCAACAGGTGGGGTAATTTCTGCCTTCGAGGTTTTTCCATGTGAAATAACTACCAAATGCACACAACAATAATTATCACCATCATTTGCCCATCTATTGCACTGCCTACCTTTGGCTTCAACAAAAGCCTGGCATTGTCGAGATTTATTCTCAGGCACCATCAGTCCACCACTTGCTCCATCTGTGGCTGCCTCTTTCGTTTCAGTGGTGCCGACGAATTCGTTGTTTCCTGTTTCAGCAACAATTTCATCCCATCTGTCAACTAAACTACCTGGACAATCAGGGATTCCATCCCTTGTCGCAGAAGTTACGTGGGTTTCTGGCACAAATGTGACAGTATTCTCAACTCTCTGGCTATCAAAATCTCCAGAGTGTATAGCTTCTGGTTGAGATTTGGTCAAAGCATTGCCTTCCATATGTGAAGCATGCATCTCTGCACGACGGATTTCAAGTTTAGGGCGTTTCCTGCTGATCTGGAGGCCCACACTCACAGACTCGTCACATAGTGGCTGATCTTCCTCTATTCCATCAGTTATAGGGTGCAGTAGAGTGAACCAATTCATAGCTTCCTGCTTCCAGTTTTTCCACTCAGAATCCTCCTTGGATTGCATTGGTGCACCACGTAGTGCGTCTATTTTATTCCAAAGTAGAGATTCAACTAATTCCTGAAAAAAAGGATAAACATAATGAAATGGATAAAGAAAATATGAGTGACACAACAAAGATATGAAAACCACCACCTTACGATATCAAGGAATAATTTGAAGCATAAACACAAACAGCGTCTAATAACTTCATTGGCCAAGTAAAGTTTTAAATCCCTTAAATTCCCCAAGTTGACAAAGATTGCATTTGTCAACCGCATGCCATGATGATGGTGTTTTTTCAAAAGTCAAATTTTGTTGTTTAGCCTCTTGGTTGAGACATGCCTTAAGGTATGATCTATAATTAAAATCGAGCGGAGTGGAAAAGTTTGATCCATATAGCCAACTCCAACTAATTTGGGATTGAGGCTTGGTTGTATTATAAGATTATTGGTATGTAAGTAATGAAGCTTTTGAATAGAAAAATGCATGCCTAAAAAGGCAAAAACAAATCAAAGATGTCCCCCACCGAAAACGTGTTAGCGTGCTCACCAATTAGCAA
Organism: Stephania yunnanensis; assembly: GCA_039657365.1. Classification (NCBI taxonomy): domain Eukaryota; kingdom Viridiplantae; phylum Streptophyta; class Magnoliopsida; order Ranunculales; family Menispermaceae; genus Stephania; species Stephania yunnanensis. The sequence continues at coordinate 61,514,646 of CM077585.1, forward strand.
CACGATAATTTCATGACTTACAAATTCACTAATCAATAATATTGCAAAGAATATCTCTTTTTTTTTAGAAAGGACATGTATAATATTATATTATATATATTATAAAATTATAGAATATATTATATAAAGAACACAATCCCTCCAGTTTTAAACAAATTACTAATCTCCCCAATAAAGCCTACAATTTCCACCTTATCACACTTGTAAATCAAATTTATTGTTGTCAACATTGGCCTTGTAGCTGAATTCATCAATCAGAAGTATTCTTTTTTGATAGGATCAATTAAAAGTGTTCTTTGAATATAAACAATAAGCGGCTCATGCACCCTGATTGGATTCCACGTTTGCAGACTATTAGTCTAGTTGCAAAAAAACAAAAAAAAAAGAATCTCATTAGACAATTCAATTGTACAAACAAGAAAAATGAAACAGTCAAACAGCCAATCAATCCATAGCGATGAAAATATAGAGCCAGAACATCATTCTCGAGGTAATTTAGTTACATGAGCACTTTGAGATTAAAAAAGCAGACATTTGTTGCTAACAATCAACCAAAGAAACATTTGGAGACTAACAGTCACATAAATTAGTATAGTTACCTCCTTTGCCAATTCAACAGCTTCAGCACTTTTTGCATTCGAACAGCACTGTGTCCAAGAATCAATAGAACATTGTAGCCAACCAGGATCAACATAGTCTTGCAATATCATCTGAAAGGAAAATTGCGACACCAATATCACTACAAAATTGAGCTCAAGCAACTAAAAACTTTTCTGCGACTTTGCACCAAAAAAAATTCCGCAACCCCAGTATCATCTATGTATCACAATAAGAAAAGAAGAAGAAAAGAAAAGGAAAAAAAAAACAATTTATCATTATAGAAGGTAATTTCTAACATCAAACTATCAATATTTTTATTCAGTTATTAACGAAGATCACATTTGATAAATGTTAAAGTCAAACCATCCAAGTAAATATCAGCAAATAAGAAAAGGAATAAAAGCCAAAATGTAAATAATTCAATGCATTTAATAAAGGAGCTACTTGAGAATCTGGCAAAGCTAACAATTGTAGCTTTATCGTTTTTGCATTCCTAGTCTGATACCGGAAGTCTCACATAAAGGAACTGGTAAATCAACTTTAAAGTTTAAAAATTATATTCTTAGCTAATTCAAAGACCAATAGCATACACTTTGAAGTTTCAACAGCATCCGTCCAAGATCTGAATAATCTTTGCAGTTGTAGGCCTCCATGGCAAATTCCCTCCAGGTTGTCCCTTTCCGAGCACTTTCGATTAATGCCTAACAAATATGACAGACAAAAAGCAAGAAAATAAGCATAAGAAGTGAACTTCAAGGGACACTTCTCCCAGCTAAATAAGATTTATCTCCTAAAAAAATAAAAAGAAAGACAAACAAATGAAAAACTTCTACCTCATTATGTAGCTTCCCAATAATGTCCAACATATCAACAGCAAGCTTTTGCATCATAAAGGAATGTGGAAGGCTCAGATCTTTGACATTCTCTAAGCCCTGATAATGTGTTCCGCTTGCAATCGGTTCAGGAAGCTCATCGATTGGACATACTAGCAGCATATCTGCCCAAGAGTAATCTCTTGTATGTGGAAAAAATATGATAAAATCCTTCTTTGGATCATGAAAAAGCCTTCCTTTCAAAATTGACCGCGGGCAGTCAGCCTTTAGGCAACGGATGCCTGCATGCCATTTTCCTTTCCACTACACTTGGGAAATAGTTAAATTTATGGTCATTAAATACGATAATCATTATAATATTTGGTGCATTAGTTTAAAGCCTAATCATAGCAAATTTTTGCATAATACCTACATAAAGCTGTAGTGCTCAATAATTACTCAAAACATCTCTGACAAATAAACTTATGGAACATAAGTGCATAACTATCAATGAAAAAGGATCTGGTAAACTGGAATCATGAGAAATCTACATTTTAATGTGATACGAGAACTTTTACATGAGATAAAGTTGCGCGTATGTCCTTGGCATACTATATCCATAACATTTGAATAGTAGAAATTGAATATATTAGCATCTCGAAACTATAACATAAAAAAGTAATAGATGAGGCTATGGTGCATATGCATGTAGTCAACTTTTTTTTTTTTCTTTCCATCATATCCATTTCCACATGTCCATAATTTTGAATAATGCATAGCAAAGGCTTATCTCAACTGGATTTTCATTTAGCCTAAGTGAGAATTAATTTTTCAAAGTGTTTGGAATAATATATATGGAAACTTGAGGGTTTACTTAGATATGTATTATTCACACAGTAAACAAATTAAACTAATAGATGAGAAAAAAATAATAATAATAATTCTACAACTGCTTAAAGGCATTTGGTATGCCACAAATAAGATTCAACTATTCGAATAGGTGTACTTGAAACATTATGCAAATGAAGACACTTAGGGTTCCATGCTAGTTAAATGGGAGGTTCACCATGTGAATACCTTCAGTATCAATTTCATTTAATTCATCATTAAGGGCAGGCCGTCATGCTATATGGATGGCCTTTTGTGATAACTTGGAGCTAGACTTTGGTTTAGCACAATCGTCTGCTTTTATTAATATGTCTAAACCTAACAACCTGATAAAAAAATAAGAAATAAAAGAATGGGAACATACAAAACTACTTAGGACCTTGGCAATTTTATCCAGCTTTAAAAAAATCACGCGGAAATGAACACAGTCAAGCAGCACCATGTACCTTTACCCACAAGGCAACTGCCTTTTCTAGACCCTCAAACTCTGAATAACAAGATACTCCCACTGAAGTAGGTTGCACATTGACTGTCATTTGATATTCGTTTATTTTTTCCTCTCGGCGACCTAACATATTCACATGATTATCAGCAGCAGCCAAAAATTCGAACTCGTGAGCCTTTTTACCAAGTTCATTGGATTCAGCTTCTCCACCATGCACATAATTTGAGCCAGCACTGTTTTGCGGACAATTAGTCTCCAACATACTGGACAACAAAGCACGATGATTCCATTGCACTAAGTTTTCTGATGCCATAGCATGCTAAATGAAGCCCATCACAGATTAATCCTACAAATTCACATCCAACAGAGTGATCTGATTAATAAAACTAGCAATTTAGATCTTAACAATGAAGCTAGTGCTCGGTTCCAAGTAAGTAGGAAGAGTAACGCCCGAAACTATATAAAAACACAGGAAAGAAATAGCAATACAAAAGCAATGTTCATGAGTTCAAACATGGATACTGCAAATGAAAGTGGAGAAACCCAAAATACGATAATATTTTGGAATCCGTGAGAATGCTCGAAATGGCGCGGGCACTACTCATTAATCATCAGGAAAAGGTTGAAATTGTGAATACAATTCTCATAGAATTCAAAAACTCACAATCCATTGTCGAAGAAACCAATTCACATGCTGACGTGCATTACAGGAATTCTTAGCTAAAATAACTTTGAATAAAAATATTACTTCATAGCAATAAATATGATCCTCATAGTCCTAATTTAAGTCATTCCATCAACTTGACTCAATCAAAGTGAAGCTTTATTCCCAACTGCATAGGGTTGCATATATGCATCCCCGTTTCTTCATTTTGCCACCCAAAAAAAAGTCAATATCAACAAATTGAGATGCTATACGTATTGGATATAGAGATTGCACATTAGCAATTGAAATAAAAAGAAAAAAGAGAAAAGCAACAGGATGAAATTAATAAGAATATTATATATTGGTATTGCAATGCAAGTATTTCCAACATACTTTAATGTAAATATTAACTCCACCTATGTAGAACACTATGTGCACTTAATCGAGCACAATGGAATAGTTTGATCCATGGAGCCGACCCAAATTAATTTGGGACTAAGGCTTTGTTGTTGTTGTTTAATGTTATTTGGCATCTACAAGTTATGCTTCAAATATAGGTCAAAGCTACTTCGCCGAAGAAGTTGCTAGTTACTTTTCCCTAGCCAGGATAAAATTTTGACTTGGCCTAAGACTTTTCTTAAAATCCAATACTGATTCGGAGAAGTCTAATTTCATGATAGAAATTTTGTAAAATTTCAAAACTGTGGAGAAGTATAAATAATTTCATCTAAGCACTCCGATCCTTTTTCAAAAAAGTAAAAATAAAAAAAAATCCGCCTTTGAGCAACTTACTAAAATTCACCCTTCACAAACGAGACCGATTTATAGTCTCACTTACAAAAATGTGAGCTTTTGTGAATACACTGACATCCAACAAAGTATCAGCAATAGCATGATTAGATTGGCATTGAATCCTCACTCATTGATACAAATGATGGGATCCCAAGAGGAGAGAAAAATTTTGTAATCGTTATTTGATCAATAAATCTCTCAATTGCAAATACATGCTTGTATTAATTGTGAAAACATTCATGAGCCTTAATAAATTCAAGTGTTTGAACTCCTATGCTCAAGTTGAACAAAGACAAGAATCTACCAAGGTCACCCAAACTTGTAATTTTTTTTTGGACAAAGGTAAATAATAACACCCAACTTATTCAAATAACGAGAAAATCAAAAACCTTTTACTTAAACAAATAAGCATCCGATTATCCTATGCCTAATGACAGCATGACAGTCGATGTTATTAAAGAGGTTAATTTAAAATACGAAGTGTACATCCTTATTGATCAAGGCACAAGCAGCCTAATTCTTTACGGTGAAATTAGAGCAACAGACGACTGCGACAAAACGAGGTTTCATGAATGCTGATGAAGATTGTACTACAGATGCACCCACATTTGACCCATTATTTTCACTTTAACTATTTTTTTTTCTTTAATTTGCATATTCCCACATGCCCCTTATGTTACACATCAACCAACACATCCATAACAAAACTTGTGAATTACTGCATCAGAAAGTAAATCCATAGAAATAACCCAACTGTTCCATATATGTAACTTTTTCTTCTTCTTTTTTCCCTGAAATCGTTCCATATGTTTATCAAATTCGGACCAAAATAACTCCATTAATAATCAAAAATCGTCGAACAGACATGTCCCTAGTAAAACCAACGTTCACTACAAAAAACAAAATAAACTTTTACGATCAAAAGTGTAGAAACATGTGAGACGTGTCATCTCATCGTCCCTAACATGAACAATCTAATATGTAACAAAATATGCATCATCATATAGCAATAGTAGAAGCAGAAGAAGAACAGAAACAAAAAAAAAAAAAAAAAAAACGTACAACTGCAACAATCGTCCCCGGCCCCCGACGCCTCAACCACATCTCAGATCTATATAATTAATAACAAGCCCTAACCAAAACATTAAATCAACATATATATATATATACATACTATATGGTTTGTTCGTAGTCATCTAAATAATAAGCGTGCCCTATGACCTAAATTACCCAAAAAAAAAAAGTTACACCTCATCACAAAAATAAAAAGTGGGTCACGCCCAAAATCCCAAACCAACGAAAACCCACAATCAAAATCAACAAAAAATCAAAGTTGATGATAAGTTATAACAATGTTATTAGGGCACGAGGCATGACTGTACAAAGGTTGCATTAGTGACATCGCTAAGAAAACACACACATACATACATACATACATACATACATACATGTCATGGTTGGTGTAAAATGGAAGAATGAGACGGTAATAGTATTACCTTATAGAGGGAGAGAGATGTGTCTGCTTTTGTAATGGTTGGACTTTGGAGATGATATGGTAATGGTAATGGTAGTGCTTTTTTATTTTTCTGGGTGTGCCTCGCTGTGGGCTGTGGGAACGGTGGTCTAGTACTAGTGGGTGAACGAGAGAGACCTTTTTTTTCTTTTTTGTCAATAATGTGTATGTGATAGAGATCTAGAGAGGAAAAAAAATTGGGATTTACGGGGCAGTGCCAAACAAAGGGGGCACGAGAGGGGAAGATAAGGAGAGAAAGAAAGAAATTAGGGATCCAGATTAAAAGCAGAGTATTGTATGATGTATTATGTTATGTATGTATATCGTATGTGGCCCTTTCTAATACGAGTACTGTTGATTGATCTCCTAAATCGGGGTGTAACTCGCTTTGAGCAACGACTTTGGATGTTCGACTCAGTCGGATTCGTGCATTTTACTTCAAGATCGCGCGCGTATCTTTTATCTTTATATATATATAAAAGAATTGTTTATCTGAGAAAGTCTTACAATGCGACACGTGGCACGTGAGAAGCTCTCATTGACATGACATTGCTATTTTTATTTTATTATTTTTAGGTAATTCTTTATTACATGTGACATATTTTATGTAGATGTTTTTATTTTTGTTTTTTCCTATTTTTACGATTAATTCGGTTTCATATAATATTTTGATATTTTATCTTGCACGCGGCGAAATGGAGAATATCGACTAGTATCGATTAGTTTTAATATGCATTGCACAACATTTGATTGGATCAATGGTTGAAGTGGTTTACTCTGGCATCTCCTAAATTGGGGTTTCATTATTATAATCTGGTTTTTTGGCGTTATGGGTTGGGAATTTGTGTTCAATCGGAATCCATTGAATCCAAGCACAGACGGCATTCGAGGAGGGTTTTTCGAGAAATACAGCTTTAATTTTAGGAATTTTGGTGGAACTTGGTCATGGGTGGGATTTAACGTGCCTAACTTGGTTGCTTTAACTTTAGTGGTGCTTTTTTAACTAATAATTATTTGATGCATGCGGAGACAAACAAGGAAAATAACACGCACATGTTACGGTCCGTTGATTGCATTTTGATGTAAATACACATCTCAATGTATATATCGCACACACACTTATAAGTACATGCTTGTTGTTGTGCTTGTTCGTGATGAGGCACAATAGTAAAAAAAATATAATGTTAGTGATTATTATAAGTATATTTTTGACAAAGAAATTCAAGATTCAAAGAAATAATTGTTAAATAAATAATTGTACGAGTAATTTCAAACCTATTTTAATTTTTTATCGATCAAATTATTTTTATTAGGATAATTGATGATTATATATTTGATATCGTGTTGGGATATTGATGATTAATAAAATATCTTTTTTATTTTACTTTGGGAACAAACTAATGAGGAGACATTTTATATTTTGACTCTTAATAGTGTATGAATAATGAACCAGTACCACAGATAAGGAATATAACGCAATACACTTTGAAGAGTCTAAAAAAAATTAAGCAACAAGCCAACAACTCCTTTTTTTTTTTTTTGGTCAAAAGCCAACTACTCCTTTTTTCTTTTTTTATCCATCGAACCCTAAGTATCCAAAACTATTCGACTACTCTAAATTCTCCTTCAGCCGCACCTCACATAAAGAGGAGCTTTTCATTCTCAGGCTCGAAATCAAGCCACTAGTTAAGGAGCACCAAGCCGCTTCCACTTGGGCAAGTGGACCGTTGGTCAACAACTCCTTTACGTTCCTTCTAAAAAAAACTAACTCCTTTGTGTACTGAACCAAGTTGGGGTAATTTATAAGATAGGCCCATTTGAAGCCCAACAAACGGCCCAATTGAAGAACATTATTTTCATTTGAAAGATACTTGTATGCAGGATTAAGCCCCCTTTACCCGGTGAGTAGTAAACATAGATCTCTTTAGAAATTTAAAAATAATAATAATAAATAAAAAAAAACTATCTCTTTATATTTTGACAAAAAAAGAGAGATGTCATTATATATAGTGGATTAAAAAATTCATACATATCAATCACGCGTGTGGCTGGTATAATGAAAAAGTCGTTATTTCACCTCTATGATGAGGGGCTTCCAATCCAATAGGCTTAGTTGTTAATACAAGTTGAGAAGAGATTGATCATAAATTTTCATTGGAGATCATTCTTAACCAATGTAAGACTAGAAAATTCTGATCCCAAATAACAAGAACACTTTTAAGAGTATTAAATATCATATTTTTCAATGGAAGGGAAAGCTAGCTAGGTTGTACATATATTGTTGACAGCAAAAGAGTGGATCAAAACCACACAAAGAAGGCACACGTGGTTCAAGATGGGGGCCCTTCATTGAAGAATCTATTTTTTTTAAAAAAAGAAGAAGAAAAAAAAAACCTGTCAAACAAAGACAGAAAAGAAGAAATCCCTCAATAACGTACATCAACATAAAAAGAGTTGAAATTAAAGGTGATTGATTTTGATTCCAAATGGCTCTGTTGCTCTCCTATTGTTAGCCATGCCATGCCATGCCATGCCATGCATTATATGTAGTGTACTTGTACTGATTGCGCTACTAGTAAAGTTTGCAGTGGAACAACCTTTAACTTCTAATTAATTCACTCCATGCATGCACAAACGCGACTATCTAAGTTACTTTTAGTAAAGGCATTGCTCCTTTTTGCTTTGGCCATGAATTACTAAATTTTGCATAAATTTGGATCCATATATGTAGATTGGTTTTTATCCCAGCACAACTTTTTTTCCCTTTTTTTTTTGCAAATCTAACACGAACTTTGTTTATTTTTAGTTATATCGTAAATTTCTTCTTTTGTTGCAATTCTAGCACATAATAGTACTTAATTAATTTAGATCGATTGTGTTAGCGTACGCTGTTAGTTGAATCTGATAGACCTCATGCTTTCTGTTTATTTGATGTTTCATGTGGCAAGAACTATACCAAATTCAACTAGTCACGACATCACAATTTATCTTCAATAGGTTTTTGCGCTAAAGTTTTAACAGTTCGTAATATTTTTTTGAGAACGTATATAAAGTTTATAACATAATTGAAAAAAAAAAAAAAGTTCGCGCTAGATTTTATACTTTCCATACGTGCATGTTTGCTACTAAGCCAATAGATTAAGCTGTAATTGAAAAGAAGGTAGTATTTGTATATAGTTTTACTTCATAAATCATTCAATTGAGTATTTGTTTGTTTGATAACGAGATTGTGAATGGTCTTCAGACATTCCAGGTCCACAAACATATACTTTTTTTTGGATGAATGTCCACAAACATATATAAATTAATTTGGCAAACTTAGTCAACAGATATCTAATTAAAATTTTGGCATGAATGATTGGGTACAAAAAGTTGCCATATATATTTCGGAGTTGGTGATTGAACATGACTCTCCACCTAACTTGTCTATTCTGAACAAATAACACACTGTTCTCTTTGACTAAATGAACCGAGGATTCACATGCCTTCCACCACCTATATGTACATATAATATGTCTAGGCAGTTAGTCTCACCACGAGTTTTTTTTAATTAATCTCTCCTATAGTATAGTTAATCCTATAAAATTTCACTAATCCTTTTTTTATTAACACGTTCTTTGTCCTTGATCTTCATCTTCCTTGACATTGGCAACATATAATTTATGTTTTGACGAATACTTTGACAGGATCTCGTCTGACTCTACACTGAAAATGCAGTTCAATAGTAGGTCGGGCTTGTTCAGATTGAATTTCTCAAGAATGTTGCTTAATTTATTGAGATAGGTCATCTTTAATTAATTGCTAAGGATCCATTAGTATTAGAAACTTATTATAAACAAAGGGCATGAAGAAATGAAGTACTTGCATGTTTTTTAGCTTTAAAGTCATTTACCAGTCGATATTCGCCAGTGAATCACGGATACTTTGACAAAATGTTAGATATATATAATTAAGACAGGAAATGATTTATATCAAAAATTGTCTTTCAAGTTATTAATATTGATGCTGATGGTTAAGTACATTACCAAATACTAAGTGATAACAAATGAAGAATTTGACAAGTGCTAATTGGCGCGATTGAAAGTAAGTCGTTGTCCTCTAACCAGTGATCTCGAGTTTGAGCTTATTTTTTTTTCGGTGTAAACAAGGAGCAAATAGGATGAAAGACCAATTTTGATGATTCTTTGATCAAAAGATTAAAACCACATATACATTCCAATCAAGCTGATGTTGGTAACAAGTTGGTGCTTAATTTGTGAGTCCCATATATATATAGTAGTATGTGATTAAGTTATAATTTAGCACAACCATATATATCTAAGTACATTAATAGTCCAAGACGACATATATGTCATCCAGTTGTCATATTCGTGTGAGCAATATTGCATCTCTTGCAAATAAGTGATGGGGATACACTTTTCTAAAGTCCCCATCAGAGCAAGAATTAAAGTGGTTCTCACACACCTGTTTTCTTTGTATGCATTATGAAAGGTCAAAGACTCAAAGCTGCACTTATTTTGTTCCACTAGTTTTGCAACAAAATGTAACAACTACTCAGAGAAGTGCATCTACACAAAAACACACACACACACACACCCCAAAAAAGAAACAAAAAAGAATAAATTAAAAAACCCCATCACATAAACCATATTTTCTCTTCAAAGCATCCTATGTTTCCTTTACATTCCCTTTCTCTTTCAGCCCTTTTAAGGACATGCTTTACCCCCTTAATTGCTCTTCATCATCTTATAATCAAGCCCTACATGTTTCAACATGTACATTTAATCTCCATCTTAGCATCTATCCTTCAGTCTAGTTTTCCCGGTACCAACTCAAAACATTAGGGGTATTTCGTATGATTAATTTGAGGTGCTGTCAAATATGTTAATTTTGTCGTGTTGTCGTAATATGTCGAGTCATAACTGTTGAACATTGAAGTTCAAGTTTTGTATTGGAAAAGAACAAAACCTTTAGTCCCACATAGGAGAGAAAGGTTTGGTTTTCTCACTTAATATATGTTCCAACTCACTTCACTATTGTTTAAGAGAGAAGTGAGTTAGAATGAGTGGACCATGGGGTTCACTAGGATGGACCATGGGGTTCACTAGGAACTCACCCTAACAGTTGCTAAGTTCGAATTAGGAGTTAAATAACTATCAATTAGTGGCACACTAATTAAGACCACTAATTAGATAGTTATGGAAAAACTGTCCGCTAATTGGACAGTTAGATGGTTATCTATAATAGAGGAATCTTTTGATGAGAAAACAAGCTTTTCAAATCAAATTTCATGTGATTTGTGTTTAATCGAGAGAGACGATGGAAAAGTTTGAAGGTTCTTTGATTGGTGCTTTAATCAAAGAATAGGCCAGTTGTATCCTCGGGGGACGAACTCCTAGTTGAATTGAGCACCGAGTTGAAATTATTTGTCTTGACATTGTTTAAGTTGAGGTGCTTTTAAATCTTCTTTATGTTTAATGTTTAGTTGCTTGTGATATAATATGTTCGATTTATGTTTATTATAGATTGCTTGGTCTAACAATAATCGCTACTTAGCTAGCGTTAAAACGAATAGTAAGAGTTCATCAACTTGGTTCGTGTTGTAGTCGCGATCAAGTAATTTAGGAAGAAAATTGTCCAAAATTGTAGACTTTATTTTTTGATGTTTCATCATATATAAATAGATTTGCACGTGTTTTTTAATAGATTAAAATCAAGAACTAAACAATAAAACTCTATGGAAAAAATAGAAACTTGTATCATAATCTAACTTATTTTAAAATTTTTATAAATATTTAAGGGGTAAAAATAGATAATTGAATGTTGATTTTTCATACCCGCAGCACTACTCCACGAGCCTATGATCTCCGCCAGTACCGATAATGTCCCCAACTTGACTACCTTTCAATTTTTAGGTGTGGGGTTTTATATTAAAAGGCATCGAACCCATGCCCGCGACACTTCTCCACGAGCCTACGATCTCCGCCAGTACCGATACCGTCCTCGGTAAGTTAAGAGGAGATCACCACTTATATACTTCACTATGAAGTTTCAATTATCCGATGTGGGACTATTATTTCGGTCCACACATCTCAACACTTTAGACGCTGAGGGAGAGAGAATAAATGAGGGAGGGAGAGATATGAGTTGCCAACACATATTTTATCAAACTATGGGTGATACTATTATGGCATGGTGGTGGTGGCGGTATGATAGGAGTTTTACAAGTGATTGGAGGTGATGAATGTGTCATGTGTAATGTTGTTAAAGGTGATGATAATTATGTCTTTTTATTTATGAAGATATTCTAAACTATCAGTAAAAGTTGTTTTGAGTTCCGACTCAAAGAGTCCAAATAAATTTTACCCAAAAAGAATATCAAGGAAAATGCAACAATGGCACCCTTAAGTCACACATCCTTAAGAGTTGTATGTGCGCGCTTCAAAATACATACTCCATGTCTTATATGCATCGATAACCATGTGCGGGCACACTTTCTTAACAAAAAAAAGAAAGGCAGCCACACTTTATTCAGCAGTTATTTATGGCATAAATCTTACCAGATCAAAACAACTCCATAACAAGGTTACCACATGAGATGTGATGACATGAGAGAAATTAATTCAGTTGTACGTTTTGCTTAGACAAGAAGTTGCAGCAAGCATGGCAACAATTGGCAAACAAAGAAAAACTCAAAAGGGGTCTCAGAATTCAACTCATAACTCATGATAAAGTCACTTTGAGCATCAAAAGTTTCCTTGACCTTTGAGAGTCCCCATACATATTTTCCTAATTAATACGGGCCGTTACGGTAAACTCACCAAACAATTAATTCAATGTTAACATCAACAAGGGTGGCATTGAAAATTGGGAGACACAGATTTTGGTACAGTGGGAACTGTGGAGGACAAAGTAGTAGTTCAGTGTTCACCAACTCTCCCACCACCACTATCTTACAAAGCAATACTACTACTAGTTAATTAGAGTGATTGGCAACGTTTTCTTCTTATTGGGTTTTGTCGCTAAAGAGATGATTGTGGTGGATGTTGACATTGACATCAAAGTCCACTTACAAAAACTGGGTTTCTTCTTTTAATGCCAAAAAAAGCCACCAAAGGAAAGCTAGAAAGTTGGGGAGGCATTTGTTGGTGCATGCGTGCAATTGCAAAGAAGAGAAGAGCAAAGACTGATCAAATGGTTCAGTTTTGTTGTTTCTGATTACTTCTTTGTTCATTGTCATGAAAAAGCAATTCTGGGTCTTCTTTAAGTACTGAGAAATTCAAGGATTTGAGTTGATAGAGGGCTTTTTTTTCCTGGGTACCCATTTTTGGTTTTGGTTCATCTTTTCAACGACCCACTAGGGTATGTTGCTTTCTCTATTGATCTCTTATTTCTATGTGGGCATTTGTCTTTTGATCTGTAATGTTTGTTGGTTGGTTGGTTGGTTGGTTTGGTTGGAAATCTGGCTGAAAATGCTGTGTTTTGACAGTTAGTAGTTGAAGGGGTTTTGAGAGAAGGTTTGGGGGAGGAAATGCTGGAAATGAAATGCCAGAATTCATCCTTGGAGCCATTGAAATCGGCGCGGCGGTGTTCGAGACATAGTCGTTCTATGAGGTAACTCATTTGATCAGTCCTGCTCAATGTGGGGATTTCTTTATCATATATGTTAGTTTCTGTTAATGATGCAAAACCAATTTGTAATGTTGAATATGATCATTGTTAGTGAAGTCATCATAGCTACTAATTAAGCTTTATTTCCCTCATTTTCATGAGTTGATTGGAAACTATTTTGGGTCTATAGAACACCTCGTCACTGCTCTCCTGCTATCTTATATTGATTTGGGTGCATTTCTGTTTACAATCACAGTGATCCACATAAAAGGGTGGAACTAGATGGCTTGCAAGTTTCTCTGTCGAGTACCAATCGCGGCAAAAAGGTAGAATTCCCACTCACTCCTACTTTTCGTTAACTCTAGTTCTTCGTGTTCGAAATGGATGTCGCGCTGGATATTGGGGTTTTGTGTTCTGGAAATACTAATACCATGAAATTCATAACCAAATGGTAACTAAATGGTGTCATGACTCTTCTGTTTTAATGTTCAAGGAGCTTTTAGCTGAAATTCATTGTATTAGGCATTAATATTATAACTGGAAGGGTGGAAAGAACCAATGATTATTCAGATAATTTGCACATTAAATGAATTCAATTGCTTTAAATTGAGCGCAGTGGAAGAGTTTGATCTATGTAGCCGACCCCAACTAATTTGGGATTGAAGCTTTGTTGTTGTTGCTGCATACTAAAAGAATACTGAGAAATGATGATAGTTTGCGTCTTATGTGATGCAAGGATTTGGAGGTAATGGAGGGCGTTATCGAGCTGAAAAAGCAGTTCTCTAACAACAAACTTGAAAGCTCTTTGAAGCAAGAGGTATAGAACTGAATTTGCAGGGCTTTGATTACTTACTATTTAGACAAATTTTGTGGTTGGTGCTTCTTTGGCTGTATTTAAGGTTTCTATTTTTGTATACATCAAACTTATTTGTGTCCTCTTATATCTCTTTGCAGATTCTGCAGCTCGAGAAACGGTTACAAGAGCAATTTATGGTACGGATGGCCCTAGAGAAGGCGCTTGGGTATGGGTTTTCTCCCCATGATGCATATAATGAGAGCCCAGAGCCGAAGGTAGATCTTTAATTCCTTGGTTCCATTGAAAAAACTCTTTGTTCTTATATGCAAATATTTATCAATCACACAACAGCAATCAGAGTCTATTGCAAACTGAATTCATCTAATCCATTCTGCTACTTGGGAATTAATTCTTAGCAACTCAAAGTCGCTTCTCAACAACTTATAATAAGTATTAGTAAAGAGAGGCCTTCCAACTGTGAAAACAATTATTTTGATGTATAATGAATCTGATGTACCTCCTAAATGCAGTTTTGATCATACTATTTCTAAGCTTCGATGTTTACTAGTTTATGTTCTATTGGAGTAATTAGAAAGATGCATCATATGGTTTTCTGAGATTTTAGTATACGGACGCTTTGCTAGCAGTCATAAGCAGACTTGAGTTAAATGAATGGGAACATGCTATTGTTCCTTCATCATGGATGTAGGTTTTTATTGGCCATTTTTTATATCTTTGCAATCTTGTTCAATTAACCAATTAAAACCTACTTTCTTTAGAATCAGCCTGCAAAGCAACTGATCAGAGAGATTGCGGTACTGGAGCTGGAAGTCGTATATCTAGAGCAGCATCTTCTCTCATTGTACAGGAAAGCATTCGACCAACAAATTTCTTCAGTATCTCCAGCAATGAAGAATGGCAAAATAAAAGCATCCCCATGTATGCCGAAAGGAGGAGCAGTTGAAGTTGCCGAAAATACAAAAACAAAAAATGGATCAAGTGTTGATTTTAATCAACTACAAGTGCCGCAAAATTCAGTTCTCTATCCTTTGAAAGAATCTGACACTTGTGGGGTTGCTGAGAAGCTATTAGATTCTGGTATATATCGCACTGATTCTTCTCTATCTCAGCGTTCAGCTTATTATCCAACTAGGAGTTCACCTCCCATGAAAAGTGAAACCAATGATGCACGTCTGTACTTTTCCCAACCATTGTCTTTTATGGAGGTACCTGATTTTATTCACACATTCCTGTTTATTGTTATCGTTGGCAGTGAAGATTCTTCGCTCTTTAGTTTCAACTAAACTGTTTTATTCAATAATTCAGAGTGCTACCTCAAGTGTGACCAGTCTGGCCGAACATCTTGGCACTCGTATTGCAGATCATGTTCCTGAGACACCAAACATGATAACTGAAGATATGGTGAAATGCATGTCGACCATATATACTGCAAAATTTCTGACCCCCCTCTTGTGCATCACGAAATTTCGTATTCTCCTATTTCATCCTTTTCATCACCAAGTGCATTTTCTCCTGAGGAGCAATTTGATATGTGGAGTGCTCAATGCCAGAAAGTTTCTCCCTCTGATGCAAAATTATATAACCCTTTCCATGTGGAAGGGTTGAAAGAATTCAGCGGACCATACAGCATGATGGTTGAAATTCCCTCAATTTGCAGAGAGAAGCATATGATGAATGGCATTGATGACATGCTAAAAACTTATAAGTGAGTGGTGATATCTTACGACTAATCCCACGTTGACCTGCTTTTGCCTGACCAGTTAATGAATTTTAAACTTGTACTATGTCTTCAATTGATCAAGTGTTTCTGAACTCTTGAAAGTACTGTTTATATGTGGTTAGATGTACAGTTTCATACTTTTGATTATACCCTACGAGGTAGAAATCTCGAAGGGGCATAAATATTTTGAATTGGAGGTTGCAGCTTGACACTTCAAATTTTCTTGTGACAGATCACTTGTTTGTAGACTGAAAGACGTCGATCCTAAAAAGATGAAGCATGAAGAAAAGCTTGCATTCTGGATCAACATATATAATGCGTTGGTGATGCATGTGATGATCTAAATTCCTATAACCTTGTGACTTTCTTGAAGTTGAATTTAATCTGGGCCTCATCATAAATCAGTAGTAATTTACTTTTATTTTGTTGTTTTACAGGCACTGTTAGTTTATGGGATACCGCAAAGCAGTGCGAAAAGAATGTCGTTAATCCTTAAGGTGAGTAAAAAGGCATGATAACTTCTGTTTAAGATGAAATTACACTGAGTTTTATTCTAACAGCACTGATCTTACGCAGGCTGCTTATAATGTGGGGGGTCACACCATAAGTGCAGACATGATACAGAGTTCTATACTAGGGTGTCGAACGCCTCGTCCAGGACAGGTTGATTTTCTCTCATGAATTTGTTAAATTTTCTTACAGTATTTATGTCCACAATTACACTCCATAATATCATAATTGTCCATAGCTTTCTTTATTATCCTTCTTTTAACACACCAGCCTATTTGATATAGTAATCCGACTCAATGTTTCTACTAATGCAATTCATATAAAACTACGTTGATGTTGTAGTGGATTTGGATGTTCTTTTCTTCAAAGACGAAGTTTAGAGCCGGGGATGAACGGCTTGCGTATTGCATCACACAGCCAGAACCCCTTTTGCACTTTGCACTTTGTTCAGGAAGCCATTCTGATCCTGCGGTAAACTATCGATCTTAATTGTCTGTTTTACTTTTTCTTCCAGTTTTAGTTTTTATAGTTCTTGCCATGTTAAATTCTTAGTTGAGTCTTAAGAATGAAGGGCTACTTCAATTTTATGCTAACTCAAAATGCAATGCTGTTGTTGATTTTTCGCATATTCTTGTTTCAGGTTCGGGTATACACGCCCAAGAGAGTGTTTCAGGAGCTGGATCTGGCAAAAGAAGAGTATATTCAGGCCACATTAGGCATACGCAATGACCAAAAATTACTTATGCCGAAACTCATAGAATCCTTTGCAAAAGACTCGGGCTTATCCCCTTTCGGCGTGGTGGAGATGATCCAACATTTTGCTCCCAAGAATGTAAGTGAGACAATGCAGAGATATTTGCAAGGGAAATGCCGCAAGATCGTCGAGTGGACGCCTCATAACTTCACTTTCCGCTGTTTGTTATCAAACGAACTGGTGAAATGACTGAGTTGAACTCATTATATATACTGCCTGATATTGTGCACAAAAATTCCTTCTTGTCTTGAGATGTGTAGAGTTATATTTGTTAGTCTGTTGTATTGTGAATGAAAAAGTCAATTAATTTTTTTTGTAATTAGAATAACCAAGTATCCGACTATTGTCACTGTATTTTCCACTCTTACAGTGCCTCCATGAGTCTCGTGTTGGCAAGGAGGAATCAAGATATCTAATATATATATAGTATATCAGGAATTTCAGTGCATATGCTTGATGCAGTATATACAAGGAATGTGGTCCCTGTCAATTGCGGGTTCAAATCATTTTTTTTTTTTGTTCACATGGTGTTGGGTTCACCGGTACTTGATCTCATTAATATCTTTCACCATGACACTATAGCTACTTTCAACTCACATATACGTGGATTTACTTCAAAAGGCATCAATACTATTACAGTCACACTTAACGAATGTGAAATTATATTTTGATTTACATATCTTTAGTACATGGTAGTACTACACTTATATCATATAATTTTGACTATTAAAAGCATGTTTCACTTACAATTGTGCCTCATTTGCATCACTAATGACGTTTTGGCTTATACCAAATTAACAAAAAAAAAAATAAAAAGTTAAATACTAGCTAGTTTCATATCTTAATGTTATCTATTACAAACCATATTCTTTTCACTTTTATACAAATAAATTATACTCGTATAAATAAATTAATTATAATTATGATCCAAATAGTTATAGCTTTGTTATATTTCTTTGATTATATTCGAAAACAAAATAACTCATTAGATATACTTCACCCATTTATAATACGGGAATGTAGCTTTAATTTTAAATTAATTGAAGTGGGATATATATGGATCAAACTCTTTGGTATTACTCGATTTAGTGCTCGCCCATTTATTTATAATAGTTCTAAAAAAAAAAAAAATGAAGTATTAATTGTATGATTTAGCAGACATTTTAAAATAAGATACGTGGGCAATACCATATGCGCAGAACAGAAGTAGCCCATGGTTTCAGGAATATGTCGGTCGTCCGATATACGCTGAAGGCCCAATCCATCTACAACTCCTTCGCTATATATATAAAATTTCATAATCACCATCTCTCCAATACCCAAACAAACACAACATTTTCACAACTCATCAATCAATCAAATAATGGATCTCAGCCATTTGACTACATTTTCAACCTCCAACCTCCTCTCCAACTCCAACGGTGTGTTCTCTCTCTCTTTTTCTTTTTTGTTACTAGACTAAACCTTCTCTGTTAACTAATCTAAATTGGGTTTTCAGAGGCTCGCATCTCTGCTCACCATTCGAGGACCATCACTAGTCCAATATATGGGCATCGGAGAGACCTCAAGCTCTCCTGGGTAAAGAGGGACGATGATGGATCAATCAACGCCCTTGTTTCTAAAAGTACCCCAAAATTAATGTCAAAAACAAGTACGTAAATTATATAAGGCTTACTGTATTGTGATCACTTGCTCTTCTGTTTCAGTTATTTTTTTCTTTGATCATCAGGTGATTTTTATTTACTCTTTTTTTTTTTTTTTTTTTACTGAGCCGGTTTAGGTGTGAATGAGAGGATCGGACGGCTGAGAATCAGAGCTTTTACGGAGGAACAAGAAGCTTTGGTGGTGAAATCATGGAGTGTGATGAAGAAGAACGTCGGAGATTTGGGGATGAAATTCTTCTTAAGGTGTGTAAAAATTAATTTTACCTGTGCATTCACACGATAAAAAAAAAAGTATACTAAATATTTTGGGCAATCCCAACATATTTTATTGTTGGATTTACTGGCCCGCATTGATTATGGAGCCTTGGCAGTGTCCACGTGGCTTAGACTTTTCATTCTGAGATTTTAGTCCATTAGATGTACATAGAGATGCGATGTTGCACAGGTCACTCAGCAATATATAGTAGTAGGCTGTTTTTGTCATCGCACGCAATGATTAATGAAAGTAATGGGCATGGGCCCAGTTATTTGTCGATATTTGTTTGTTTTTTTTGAAGTACCCTTTTCACCAAAATGTTAGTTTTTCATTTCACTTTCAGCAAACGGGGCCAAATTTTAAGTTTGCTTTTCTAGAGGAGTGTTGATAGTCGTGGATGCATTAATTGTCTACATGATAAGCTCGATAAACTCAGTCGGGATGCTTCAACTATAATAATAAGATTTTGATTTCTTATTAAACTCAGTCGGGATGCTTCAACGGTAATAGCGGAGTTGTGTGAGTTAAACGCGTAACTTTAGTTTTGATTTTTTGTTGTGGCAAGATCTCTAGACCATTAAAATTAATTTTGATTTCTCGATATGACAAGATCGCTTAAGTATTGGAATACACTCAGACCAATTGAATTACAGAAAAAAATTAACCGCGGCCAACGTTTGGTTGTCATATATAAGAAATCAAACTCAAAATCGAAATGCTTAACCCACGCAGCAGTCTCACTTTCGCATTTATCATTAGGTCAACCCGTTCGGGTTGAGCCTTATAAAAGTTGTGATTTCTTTCTTATTAAAAAAAAAAATAAAAACAAAAACAAAACAACTTGATGCTGATAATCCTTGAAACACGTACTGTCGCATTTTGCTACGTTATAGTGACTTATACAAATGTGTGTTGCAGGATTTTTGAAATTGCTCCATCAGCAAAGAAGCTGTTCTCATTCTTGAGAGATTCCGACGTTCCTCTTGAGAAGAACCCAAAGCTCAGACCCCACGCCACCACCGTCTTTGTCATGGTATGTTTTTACTTAAATTTATATACAAATGTTTAAATGGAGGCCCAGTTTGTTTGTCCCTTTAATTAGATAGCCCATGGTTGACCCTATAAGAATTTGGTAGTTCCATACTATCTACCAAATAAGTATATATAATGTAGCACAAGTCCCTCCTAAATCAATGTATTTGTGCATATGAAATTTACATGCATTAGCTTAGTAATACAATGTGGAAAGGTTCCCCATTGTTTCCTGGTGCTTTTGTAGACTTGCGAAGCAGCTACTCAATTGCGGAAAGCAGGCAAGGTAGTTGTAAAAGATTCGACTCTCAAGGACTTAGGTGCCACTCACTTCAAATATGGTGTAGTTGATGAGCATTTTGAGGTAATTCTGAAATATATACAAGTGTAGGTAACGAATTGTCATTAGACTTAATGTCCAATTAGTGTGAAGTGATATATAGTATGAAGAGTTAATTAAAAATGTGATTAATTTGGTTTAATTAATTGATGTTGCAGGTCACAAAGTTTGCTCTGTTAGAAACCATAAAGGAGGCAATTCCAGACATGTGGTCTCAAGAGATGAAGAATGCTTGGGCAGAAGCTTATGACCAGTTGGTGGCCGCCATAAAGTCAGAAATGAAACCTCCCTCTCTTGTTTAATATTTTAATTAACCTCTACTACTACTACTACTACTACCACCACCACCACCACCATTAATAATCATCTCCCCTTCAACTTCTCATGTTTCATTCTTTATTTGTCATTGTCATTGGGGGGATGAATATATGTTTCAATAAACATGTTAAATTTTGGTTGGCATGTATTTTGTGTACAATTAAGGGCTTGCGTAAATAAGCTTAGTTAGAAGCTACATATCTTATTATTTTTATTCATTTATTTTTTTTCTTAACTTAGAAGTTTTGGGCTTATAAACCTTTTAATGGGCTTGAGTACTTGCACCACTCACCTAAGCCAACACCTATGTAGTTACATCCAATTTTTTGAAGCAAGAAAAAAATTAATACAACAACAACATAGCCTCAGTCTCAAATTAATTGGAGTCGGCTACATGAATTAATTTTTTTCATTTTGTTTGATTAAGTGCAATTGATGGTGAGCTTTACAAACCATTCAAATCTCTCTTAATTAATGCATCCAATGTTAACTTTGGTATGTCCCTACCGCGTCGAATTTCTACAGTTTATATAGAGTCAAGTTTTCTAGTTGGGGCATTTGTAGGCCGTCGTTGTAGGTGACCAAACCATCGCAACCACCCTTCCCTAATCTTTGTGTCAAATGGTGCTACTCTTACTTGTCTTTGAATTTCTATATTTCTTATTCTATCTTTACGAGTTTTACCACACATCTACATAAGCGTCATCATTTTTGCTACGTTCATTTTATGTAATTGTTGTTGCTTTACTGCCCGACATTCACTTCCATATAGCATTGCTGGCCTAATTGCGGTCCTATAAGATTTTCCTTTTAACTTAGTAGGAGCATTTTGATCACAAATCACCCATGTTGCACTCCGTCATTTATTCCATCCAGCTTGAATTCTATGTGTGACGTCATTCTCTATGTAACCATCATTTTGTATGATTGATCATAGGTATCTAAAGTGGTTTACCTTAGGAACTTCTACTTCCTCTAATTTTACCACTTCATCATCTCGATGTCTAGTATTTCTAAACTCACGGTGCATGTATTCGATTTTCGTCCTACTCAACTTAAAGCTTTTAGATTCTAATGTATCCCTGCAGAGTTCTAATTTCATATTCACTCCATCTTTAGTTTCATCCACTAAGACTAAGACAATATCATCTGCAAATAGCATACACCATGGTTTATCCTCTTGAATATGTCTAGTTATTTCATCCATAACTAAAGTAAATAAATATAGGTTTAAAGCCGATCCTTGATGTAGTCCTATCGTAATGGGAAATTCTTTTGTAGCTCCTTCAAATGTCTTTATAATCATTACTACTCCATCATACAAATCATTAATACAACAACAACATTGCTTCAGTCCCAAATTAACTGGGGTCGGCTACATGGATCAAACTTTTTCATTGTGCTCGGTTAAGTGCAATTGATGGAGAGCTTTGCAAACCATTCAAATCCCTCTTAATTAATGCATCACATGTTAACTTTGGTATGCTCCTACCTCGTCGAATTTCTACAGTTTTTATTGAGTCAAGTTTTCTAGTTGGGGCATTTGTAGGTCGTCTTTGAGCAACCGCCCTTTCTTAATCTTTGTATCAATTGGTGCTACTCCTACTTGTCTTTGAATTTATATATTTCTTATTCTATCTTTACGAGTTTTACCACACATCCACCTAAGCATCCTCATTTCTGCTATTTTCACTTTTATGTAATTGTTGTTGCTTTACCGCCCAACATTCGCTTCCATAGAGCATAGCTGACCTAATTGCGGTCCTATAAAATTTTTCTTTTAACTTAGTAGGAACATTTCGATCACAAATCACCCATGTTGCACTTTGAAGAAAAAAAATTAATAATAATAATAAAATTAAATATTGTATTTAGTAGGTCGGGGTTTGAAAAAGTTCTCGAAAAAGGTCTTTTCGCGTCAGCGACTTTGCATTCCGAGATGAGAAATGTTAGAATGACATCGAAGAAGTCACGTAAAGCATTTGAACTATTTGGACTCGTGAGTCCAAACTCAAATTTTTTTTAATTTCAAATACATCATCGATCAATTAATGAAATAACTATAATCATTTGTAAAATTTATATTATACCCTTAAATATTTATAAAAATTTAAAAATCTTCATATGAATATGAACTCATGAATTCAAATAAATTTATTGATACAAATATATATATAAATTTTGTGCATCACACTGAAGTCGATGTTGTATAACCAATTTGTAACGGTCAAAGTGTCTTGAACTGCGTGACGTATCAGTTGTCGTAGCAGAGTACGCCGTAGTATTTTTCTTCCGAGATTAGGATACGCAGGGGATCGAGGCTGTTGACTTTCAAATCCACGTGACTTGCTCTCTCATTCACGTGGCATTCACGTGACCATGCGAATTGTGACAACCAAATTCACTGCAATCATTTCATTCAAGCTAAGTTCATAGTTGTGCTTTCATTTGATGCCAATGAGTCGTTGGTTTCTAAATCTAATAAGAGAGATGCTAGTGTAACCTTTTTTGAACACTTATTTTGAGCACTTAGTAAGTTTAAATAAGTGTTTAGTTATTCGATACACTTCAAAGTATGTGAGCAATATCTTGAAATGTGCACTTACATTCCTTGAACAAAAAATTTAGTTGGACTCTTTGAGTCCAGACTCAAAGAGCTTTTACTAGTAATAAAAAATATCTAATTAAATAAAAAGACTAAATTACCCTCATTTCTAACATCAATACACATTGACATATGCATTTCCTCGACCGCCACAGCCGCCGTCGACCACCACTTACAGTCGCCGACCGCCCGTTAACCGTCGCTGACCAACACCGCAATAGCCTGTCGCTAATCGTCTTTATCGTCGCCGATCGCCATCATCTCCCTCAATTAGATAGAACACATATGTTGATTGAATATATTGGTACACAAATGTATACTACGTACATTTCTACCGGAGAATGACCGGCCTGACACCGGCCCACGTTGTCGGCCTCCGCCGCCTCTCCGCGAGAGCAGCCTCCGCCGCCGCCACAAAGTCATCACCCACCTCCGCAACCTCCATCCCCGTTCTCCCCAGCTTCTCCGGCTCCGAATCCACCCTCGCCGAGGCCGAGTTCGGCTTCTACTTCCTTCCCGACCTCCGCGTCGTACTCTCCGCCGGCCTCCCCATCTCCCCCGGCTTCCTCGACTGGCGCGCCCCCACCGCCTCCCGCCTCCAACTCCGGCCTCCCTCGACCTCCCCATCGCCGTCGCCTCCCTCCAAATCGCCTGCAACTCCCGCTGGCCACCAACCCAAAAGCCACCTACCCAAACTCTCTCTCTCTCCCTCTCTTTTTCTTCCGGCCAGATCTGGACAGGAGAAAGGGAGAGGCTGACCGGAAGGGAGGAAGAGGTGGCTGGCGGTGGATGATGACGTGGCGTTGTTGATGGTCGGTGCTCACTGCGTCTAATGACGGTGGCGGCGGCAGTGGTGTAGGTTTGATTGAAGATAATCAATTTACATCAGGGGTATTTAAGTCTTTTCGATTCTTTGAATCCAGACTCATTGAGTCCATTTAGCATTACCCTTCTTTGAAATGTATTACGTAAAGAGACACCCCCTCGAGCCCACTAATTAAGTGTCCAAATTAGATTATCAAAACATTTTCCATCCAATTAACTATGCATTAATTGTAGCCAAATCAATTGAGCATGTCTTATGTTTCAAATAAAAAGAAAAAAAAATGATTGAAAGGCATACTCTTAAATCTTTAACAAGAATCTTGAAGATTTAGATATTAAACAAGCTATTAAGTACATTAAATTAATCGAATGAAATAGTTTAATTTATATAAGCTAACTTCAAACAATTTCAAATTGAGATTTAGTTGTTGTTGTGGTTGTCTCTTACTTTGTACTTGCACAAATTATTGCAACTTGTGAGTTACTCGGGAATCAACAAATGTGATGTAGCAAATGTATCAGAAGTATATCCCCCTAGTATATACATTTTGATCAAAATATGATTGCAATTAAGAAGACAATTATTAGCCAAAATTAGTATTACTAATTAATGAAGCAATCATAGATCACTTCAAAAATTCCTTTGATACAAACTTAAATATTTAAAAAACATAAAATCCCTTAATTTAAATTCGTTATTAGTGTTTCCAAGTAGAGGTAATTAATTGTATACATTTTGATAATATCTTAAATTGTTAATTAAAAAAATTTTTAGCCAAAATTATTTTTTGTTACTAATTACTTAAGGAAAACTAACATTAATTAATTGTATCCAATCATCAACAAATTCACATTATTAGAGTTAACAACAACAACAACAACAATGATGGATTGGGATAGGCACATGGAACAAACCCTTTCCATTGCGCGCTCAATTTAGTCACACTATTAAAACAATAAATTTACTTAGACTTATAAATCCGGACTCATATGGAGATTTTTAAAAATTTTATAAATATTTAAGGGGTATCAAAGAAATTTTACAAGTGATTATAATTGTTTCATTAATTGATCGATGATATATTTGAAATTAAAAAAAATTTTAAATATGAAATCACAAGTTCAAATAGCATTACCCTTATTAAAAATCAAGGCGTACCAATTGAATTAATCAATTAATAAGTCTCTCTCCAACATTGAGAATGCGAAGGAACCCATTGATTGATTGATTGATTGATTTTTCATAGTTGAGGAATGTGAGTGATCATGAGTGAGTGAGAATTGGTATTAGAGCAATGTGGACAGTTGAGGAGCAATAAATTTAGGGGACCGGCCGCAACGTGTACATTACCAAACGCACCATTTGATGTGCGTGCGTGAAATGTACCTCGATATGTTTAGAACGTGCATCTCGAGGAGCATTTGCACACGCATTAGAACGCGCGCAAAATGTGCGTTTTGATGTATGCATATAATTTTTCATAAATTTATAAGGGCCCTTATTGATGGCAAAGTAAATTGCAAATTAAGGACCCATTAGGCTTATCCAGCACCGACACGCACTTGTTGCTTGTCGATATCTCTTTGATACTCATTGAGATGTGTGTGCACACGTGCAAATCTAAATGCAAAAATAAGAGATGTCAACATCTGCGTGTTTGTGTAGAGCGACGTAAAAGCATCTATCAACAAATTCTCTCTAATGTCACTACTATATATTATGAAAATACATGACAACAATTATGTCGTACCGCACGACACGTTGGTTCATAAAAGTTATTCATGTAGCTTATATAGCTTGATCGGCATGTTATGCATCGATATATTTGTATATCATATCCCAAGGTGCACATGAACGACTCCAATGAGCTAATATGCTTGTGGTGCGACGTATTGTCATTCTAGACTTCTCATATAATTAATTACAGTTTCCCTAGCTACAATCGCCAAAAAATGTACGAGGGCTACAAGCCTTCAAGGCTTCAAGTGTACATGCATTATGCAAAAAAAAAAAAAATAAAAATGAAATAACGCATGTACATGTAAATAAACTACATGCATTAACTGACAATTATATATGGGCATCAATATATGTATGTGTTGTTGAATCATACAAGCATTGAAGGACCCCCATGTCCCATGAGAACTGATCAACCTTGAAGATGTCATAAATATTGTATTTGATGTGCTGACGCTCTCTCTTAGCTGGCTCACGGCTGTTCATGATCACAAGCATTCAGCAGCGGATCGATCATCCATGACAAAACACTCGTGCTGGCTAAAATTTCTCATATATTCTCCATAATCTTTCCATGAATATGAAACTGACTTTTAAATTCCTTCCTTATTTAATTTTTCCGAAATTTGACATCATTTGTGCTAGTTTATCTCAATTTGACTTGTATTCATTTTTGAAAAAGTCACGTTTTTTTTTTGTTTAATTTGGACATGTTTTGTAAAGTAGGGGACCTTATTTATGTTTGGACCCTTTTTTTTTTTCGATGTAATGAAATATTTATTTCCTAATTAATTACAAAAGCACAACATTATATCATCATGCATTTACTTATACAAAAACGATATATCGTAATATTATACATTCAAAATCAAAGTATTACACTCTTTGAGTAAGGTGTCAATAAGGCTAATTAATTAATTTCCATTCTTATGGAAGATGTAAGAGAGGTTTCATTTCGTTGTTTTTGTTGATGTAATAACAAGCTTGTAGCCTTTTTTGATGAAAATAAAAATAAAATAAAATTTAAGTATTACAACAAGTTTCTAATAAATAACATTATCGTTGTTTAAATTAATTAACTAGTTCATTTTTGACAGATTTCAACTCGAACTAGTCCACGTGACAAAAAATTAAACAGCTGCCTTGGCCTTAATAATTAACTTGATGAGTACAATATTTGCTGACTCCACTTTATACATCCATGCATCAACCATGCACAATTAATTCCCGGCCAATTGCTTTCCACTTTTTGTTTTGCTGTTCCTGTATAATCTTTACTTTTGTCCTTATTCAAAACTTTTTTTTTAGAGCGCGTAGTTGTGAATGATGTGAGTGAGAATGTGAACATGGAAGGACGTATGCATATTCGATTTTTTCATATATTTGGGACCCATTATCGCTCCTCCATGTCACGCTGTGATATAATAATATCGATCCACTAGTCGTCTAACAGAATAATGAACATTATTGATCAAAAAGAAAAGAGCATACAACATCAATGCACCTCAAGAAGTGTATATATATCTTCTTTTTTTTTTTCAAAAAATTGCATTGATGTGTTTTTAATTTAATCGGACAAGCATCTATTAGAAATAAATTTTACAACATTGATGAAGCACGGCACTAATTCAGAAATGCCCACGCTATAATTGGTGAGTATATATTATAAACTAATGTGTTTTAATTTCACTAAAATCTAATAATTAATTAAGTCAAGCATTTTGGATATTAAATCAACCAATTTTCCTTAAGTAGACTAATAGTAGTGGATAAAAACATTCAAACTTCAATTTGCCAGTTAATAGCTAGCCAAATCCTTCCAATTGCAAGCATTTTAATATATAGGTGTATGATATGTGTCTAATTTTCGTAAGTAAAACTTTTTTTTACAAAAATCGTTTCATAAATAGGTCTCAAGTATGTTATGTATATTGAAAAATTAAAATTATTTACAGGAAAAATCAGAGCAAAAAATTGAGGACCAAGTCAAAAAAAGAAGAATCAACTTTTGTTCAAATCGCTCTAATATATATATATATAAATAATTACCACTAGTATGCCCAAAAAATCTTATTATTTACATAAACATCCCAACCTAGCTAGCTAATTAGCTCACTAATCCTAACTTCATCTTTAGTGAAGCACTTACCAAAAAATAAAGTTTTGAGAGGTCGTAATTTTTACTCCTACTAAAATACAAAAAAAAAAAAAAAAAAAAACTAATATATCCTACACCTACTCCTCAATGACACCCAGCCCCGATACAAACTCATTCCCTCTCCCCCACTTTTCCTCCTCCTCCGCCCCGCCCCCCTCCGCCGCCGTCACCAGAAAACCCTACCGGAACCACTTCTCTCCGCCGCGCATTACTCACAACACCACCACCACCACCACTACTACTCTTAATCATCTCATCTCCATAACTACTACCACCACCACCACTACTTATCCTACATTTCCTCAACGCCTCGCTCGCTTTCACGGCCAATGCCGCCATCTCCTCGGCTTGCATAGGACACCTCAGCCTACGCAGAGGCAGCGCAAAGTACAACTGCCCCGGCTGAAGCTCTTCCTCCATGTTCACAGCCCTGACAATGTCGTTAAAGTCTATGCTATCAGCGTTACATATGAAACACTTGTCGCTGTTACTATTACTATTACTACTGTTACTAGCACTGTTAATATTTTGTAGCACATGTGACACCTTCACCGGGTACGTGAACTCCTCGAGCTTACCGTCTTGGAGCACCAGCTTCGCCGTGGACACCGCCGTGGACTCGGCCGAGTTGCAGTTCCCCATGTAGAATATACTAGATGGTGCCGAGCCGAATCAGTGGAACACTAGCTAGCTATGATTTATGAATGTTGTTGTTGGGGAGCAATGGCATGCATAATTGCATATAGTATTTGATTTGGATTATTTATTTGTAGGGGGAGAGGATTGGTACTTACGTGCCACGTTAGGTGGTTTTGTCGTTTGGTGGCTGAATGTGTGCATTGGGTCGCGTGGGCAGGGTCGCCAACCTGGCTCTTGTTGGTTACAGCTTGTATGGGTGTACTTTTTTTAATTACATGACACCCCTCGCATTCCACCTCTAATTTCGATAATGGTGATGCTTTACTAATTTGTTTCTCTCATGGCATCCAATGCCAATTGATCCCTCAAATTAGTTTCAACTTTTAACGAAAAAGAGAATCTTGGTAAGATGGCAAACTATTTCATCAATTATTAAAAGACAGATTTTTTAGAAGGGGTGATTCGATTCTTATTAAAGTAAAAATAAAAATAAAATAAAGAACTAAATTTTTTACTTTTTGAATTTATCGATTGTTTGTAGTGCTACCTAACCTTGCAATTTATATATGTGATTATATTGTGAAATTACTCCAAAAAATGCTATCAATTTGTTTTAGATGAACTTGATGACTAAAAAATCACGATAATTTTGACATTCGTGCGAATTTGTTTGAAATTATAAAATTTTGGCTCTAATTAATTGTATTTATATGATTAAAGAAAAAAAAAATAATAATCACGTGAAAGATGCGGTTTTAAATTAATTTTGTATTCTTCTTGCGCTTTTTATACATATGAAAAGACGTAATATGTGTATTTCACCTTACTTTTGTTGATACAAAATATATGCCGTATCTTTTCTATTTTTTTAACAATCACATTAAAGATGCGGTTATTGCTAAATTAAATAAAAACTAATTTGTATGAAATGAAAAATATTGATGGAGTTGGATTCAATTTTCACACAAAGCAATGCCTTTTCTACTGCAACTGTAGTTCACAAAGAAGTGTTATAATGGCCACATTATAAAATATATTAATTCACAAAAATTACTTTATGCGCTTTATAAAATGATAACATATATAAATCTCAATACGCGTCAGTGGGCAAGATCGCACGAAAAACTTTTATTAACTTGTATGTTTTATTGTGCAAGTTGTTGCGATACCAGTATTTTCTTGGATGGGACAAAATAAAGGCTACTAGCATTCCTTCGTCTTTTCAAAAATGTACCAGAGGGGCATCAAACAGTTGCTGCGACTGTGCCATATTCTCCATATGATCATAAAATTGATTGATTGATTGATTGACTGATTGATCATCTAGAAAACCGGTCCCTTGATTTATCCAATGAACGCCTCGTCGAATCTGCCGGGCCCACCATTTGGGCCCACTCTGTGTCATACACCGACGTCAATATGGACTGTGCGATCGGCTTCGATTCGGTAATTTTAGGGAAAATGCAGGGGCAATTACGGGATACAAAGGTTTGACGAAGAGTGCAGGAAACGTGGCGTTCTGGTGTTCCATGAATGCTCGCTTTAAACTGCCACGTCATCAGTGGACTGTGGGGACAGGGAACACGGAATAGATCTGGTACACCCACCCACCAGACATCAATTGGTGCCAGTGTGTGATATGATGTTGGGGTTGTGTTACGCCTTTGACCATTTAAATGGTCCCTTTCAATTTTAACTTATTGTTTGACTTCTTTCAAAATTTTCCATATTTGCATACCACGTCAACTAATAATCTCTCAAATACAATCAAGTTCACCAATATAAAAATAAAATAAAATAGAGACCATACTTTTAAAAAAAAATTAAGTTTTTTTTACCGTTCCGACGAGATTGAGATTGAAATTTTACTAAAAAAAATTAAATCTCTTGATGATTAAGTCGATTAATTTCTTAATATTTACATTTATTTAGATAAATGAATAAATAAATAAATAAAATTAATAAGTGGAGGAAGTGTTTTTAAGAATCTATCTTATTTAAGTTATTTTACATTCTCGATGATGCAATATATGATCATAATTTACCTTAAAATATCCCAACATATATATATATATATATTCCTTTCTTTTTATGGTTCTCATTTATATTCGTATGAAGCTTCTTCCTAGCAAAGTTGTTGATGATCATTCTTTAGAGACCAAAAAGGCTTGGTTCACCATTGACTATTTAAATAGGTTTGTTTGTTATTGATCTATGAGGCCAATGTGATTAAAAAAATAAAACAAGTGTAAATGTGCCGGAAAGCTTTTTTGTGTCGTGTCCAATTGAGACATATTAGAGATGCACTAAATTAGTGTTATTAGTGTTGACTTAATAGAAATTTTCAATTTTACTTAACTTTAACAAGGTTGTTAATTGGGTGTGTCCAGTAGATTGTCGAGCAAAATGTGTTCATAGTTTTTATCATCCACTTAATCAACCACCATGCTATGTGGACTAAGTTAAGCTATAGTCCAAGACTCCCAAGTCCACAACAAAGCATGAAAAGCGATAGTAATACTAATGGCTAATGTAATATTCCACGTCAACTATGCCAACTAGGGATGCAAATGGATATGATAGGGGAGATAGACCTCATTTCCATACCTACCATATCGATACCCACTAAAAAATTTATCACCAATACCCATACATATACTCATATAGGGATGAATTATCATATCCATTAAATTCTCGTGGATATAGGGAATCTCCACGTGTAAAATATTTTATCCATTTCATTTTTCATTGGGGATCCTCGTGAAAATTTTCATGAGGATTTATGCAGGGATGGAGAATTTGTGCAGAGAAATTTTTTTTACCCCATTTCATTCCCTATTAGGGATCCCTGCGGGGATTATGAAAAAAATGAATTGTAACAAATAAGGTGTCAAATATACATATATAACAACATAATTGTTGAAATTCCAACAAAAAAAAAATCAACATATCATGCAATAAAAATTCTAACTACTAAGTGCTAACAATTATAATTAATTTTCTGCAAAATCATTGGCATATGCAGAATAAAAAGTTCAAATTCAAAATATTTCTTAATGTCATTATCTCTTTAAACCACCGAATCATCAACTTTTTCCAACACTTTTTATCCTAAAATTTTAAAATATAAATATAGTTGTAAACAATTCAAAACAAGACATATAGTTATTAATTAACCAAATAAATTAAAATTATAAAATTAGTTTTTTATTAAATCTCATGATTTTGAAAAAGAAAGTGATTTTCAAAAAAATAAATATATGGAGGAAAAAAACGTGAATAGAGTGGAGAAAGAGAATTATGGAGGGGAGAGAGAGAAACGTGGAGGGGAAAGAGAGAGTGGAGAAACGTGGAGGGGAAAGAGAGAGTAAAAAGGTGGAGGAGAGAGAAAAAAAAATCATCCTCATTGAGTTTTCATCCGCACATTTAAAATCAAAACCGTCTATTAATTTGTAGTTATCAATTAAATTACTATTTTATTCCGAATTTAAATATTTGTATCAAAATACTTAGGGGTATTGTTGGAAGTTTTAGCCAAAAAGGCTTCACGGTTAACCGTTTTGGGATTGCTATTATAATAGTATAGATAAGTGTTTCTGAGTGGAAACTATGTAATATTTATATATAAATATCATATGGTGTATAAATTGATATACGAGGATCCTCGTGGGCATTGTTACTCGTTGGGATTAGCCATGGGGATCCCAGTGGATATATTTATTACTCAAACATGTACCCATACCATGTGGGTATAAGATTTTGTACCCCCATCCCCATCTCCATTTAAAATCTCCATACGTGTACCTGTTATGATAAATTTTCATCACCCGTGGGTGAATCTCCCTACCCATTTATATCCTTAGTACCAACTTATCCACATTTTGGCACTATCAAACCTATAAAATGGTCTTAATTCCAAATTAATTAGTTAAATATCACCCACTCCACTCACATAGATCTAAAGCAATTGATGATAAAAATATCATTTGTAACCAGTTGGTTCAAGCGGCAAAGAATTAAGTTTCCTTTAAGCAAGTTTGGAATTCGAGTCTTATAGAGAAAAAAAAAAAAAGTGGATTGAAAGTACCGTCCATTATATGGGCCCGATCAACAATGTCTAAAAGTGGAAACACATGAGAAATCAACAACATAGCCTCAGTCCCAAATTAACTGGTGAGCTTTGCAAACAATTCAAATCCCTCCTAATTAATACATTCTATATTAAATTTAGTCTGCCCCTACCTCGTCGAATTTCTACAGTTTCTATTGCGTAAAATTTTCTAGTTGGGGCATTTGTACGCCGCCGTTGCAGGTGACCAAACCATCGCAACCGCCCTTCTCTAATCTTTGTATCAAATGATGCTACTCCTACTTGTTTTTGAATTTCTATATTTCTTATTCTATTTTTACGAGTTTTACCACACATCCACCTAAGCATCCTCATTTCTGCTACGTTCATTTTATGTAATTGTTGTTGATTTACCGTTCAACATTCACTTCCATAGAGCATAGCTGACCTAATTGTTGTCCTATAAAATTTTCATTTTAACTTAGTAGAACATTTCGATCACAAATCACCCATGTTGCAAAACAAAACAAAACAAATTTGAATAAATCAATTCAGCGAAGCCATAGAGAGTTTGTAAGCATTTGTCATTAGCTTAATTTGCGGTTTATTTATTTTGACAAATACATGATTAAATCAGAAGATTCAAAACATAAACTGAGGTTTGTCCTCAGTTTAATTTAATACAGGCTTTTTCATTCAATTTGTATACATATATACTGCACAAATTACTCATTAAAGAGAGCATACAGAAATCGAAAATGAAGGGACAAGGTCACAAGGATGGAAGTCGCCAAAGATTGAAAAGAAAGGAAGCAGTGATTAGAAACCATGATAGGAAGGTCATAGCCACAGATAGTTGGAATCTATTGCATTCTTTAGAAGGGCAGAATGGCTCCCCCAATTGACTTAGTATCTCAACAACACTGGCTGCGGAACACGCTGCTGCCAACGATAAAATCGACAAAACCTGATCAGCAAAGATGATAATCTCTTATTAGCGAGTTTTCAAAACTAGTAATGAATTGTACGTATATGCTGATATGAATTTCTTTTATCCATGCATATGCATTGGTAATGAACAGATATATAATATAACAGACAATTAATTTTGAGATTTAGAGTCTTCGTCGGGGAATGAATTTAGAGAGAATGAAAACGCATACCCAGTCGCCCATAGCAATGACAAGCAATATTCCAGCTCGACGAAGAGGGCACCCGGCAATGACAGAGTATCCATCCAACAATGCCAGCGTGAAACTCCATGGAATCACCAAACCCATAATTGTAACCAAGTAGCTGTTGAAAATCCATAATCATTAATCAATAACAGATATATGAATCAGGTTACAAATGAGCATATTATCAAACACATAAATCAGGTTTGTATAGGACAGATTACATTAATTTTGAAAACTAATGCTACATTGTGTATTTGCTAATATGGCTAGTACACTCTAAAAAGGTTTTCTCCAAAAGCTCTAACTAAATGAGAGTTCAGTGTCTTGCTTTCAGATGCACAAGCTTTGAACTTAACCAATTTATTGTGTTCTTCAAGAGGGCAAAGGTTAGAGATTCTGAGACCGCCAAGTTAACTTTTGCGGAGACTGTAAGATCTATAGAATTCATGACCTGGATTTCAATTGTCATCAATCGAAATTTGTTTCTATAAGCACACCACAACAAACCCTCAATCCCAAATTAGTTGGAGTAAGCCATATGAATGAAACTTTTCCACTTCGGTCTATTTAATGCACTTTCATAATCCTTTGAATGCTTCCAATTCATACATCCGAATGTATCTTAGGCCTACTCCTATGCCGTCGAGTTTCTTCAATCTCTATTGTGTCTAAAGTTTTCCTACCGGGCCATTTGCGGGTTGTCTTGTATCATCTTTGTAAGCACACTAATGTATTTTTTTTAATTTTTTTTTTGAATTCATGCACACTAATGTACTTATAAATCAGACTAAGTTCTTAACTAAATAAAGAAAACATGAAAAATTTCATCAAGTTAATTTCATAATAGATTTTGCCAACTGGTATATGGCATGGTTATGCACCATGATGCATTCTCATGCTGAGCTCAATCTGGAGCATTCATTAGAACATGCTCATGTCTGAGTTCTCCAGGTAGGTCGAGGGCATCAACTGAATAAATCTAATAGAACATTGACGTATCAAATAAAAAATTCTCTTGATGTAATGTGGGGAATTTCAATGCTATATAGAACTGTCACTTATGCAGCATCCTACGTGCACAAATTCTTATACACCTGATCATCCGCCCTCCACATGCCTCAAGATGTGTGTGCTCCTCGTCAATCAAGGGCGGCTTAACAAGTGCGTAAGTGTCCCATTTGGGTCACAACAACATTTTCCTTATTCGTTAATAACCAAAAACTAAACAAGGTGGCGAGAAACAATGTGTTTTGCTAAATAAAGTCGAGAAAACCCTACAAGTGTAATAGGGGTAAAAAAACCGCCGTCCGTCCCTATAATGATGAGCAAAGACCTTTTTTGAATACATTCCTGCATTTTCTCAATCATAGCTTAATCAATTTCTAGACCCTCAATTCTTCTCCAAGTAATCAACATTTCTTGAAAGATAAAGACTACAAATTCCCAAGTCTAAGCCATCTATACTCCAAATCACCAAAAACCCAGTAATTCTAATAAGTGAAATTTGATCTTAAACCTCCCAAAACATTCATATTCGACTAAAATGAAAATTTACTCATAAAGGCGGGGGGATTGAATGATCATTACAAGACATGGGCACCCACCCATGAAAGAAAGAGAGAATTAATACCAGAAAGAGGTGTAGCTGTAGAAATTGATGCCCAGAGACATGATGAGGAGAGAAGCAGAGGCGAAGATGGTCTGACCCAATCTCAGTGAGAAGCTCGCGCTTGTGCCCAGCGACCCCGGAAGCTCTTCCATCCTGCACAACTCATCATGGCCGTTCAATTCCCACAACAATTCTCCATCCCCACTACACTTTCAATTTGTTGGACTGTCGAAATCAGCACAAATGAATGAATTATAGTAATTTATAAAACCCCCCCATTATTCTTGGACGTTGTTGCAACGCTAATGAAGCATAAATAGCACCCACAAATTGATGAATAAAGGGTGGAGAAATTAATTCTTGGCATAAACATAAAGAGGCCGTACGTGCACGCCACTAGATGTGACCATGCACTTTTTGAGTTGCATAGCATGATCGTCGGCCTTATAATACTAAATGTTAACAATAATATTTTATCTTTTTTGATAGAACACAACAATAATATCACACTACAAGATACTTTAAATTAAACTATAAAAACCCTCTATAAGATACTTTAAACCGTATGTTATACATTGAAAATCGTGTATATTCGCATCTCAAGCATATACGAATGACTCTTATAAGCTAATATGTCTTATAGTGTGACATGTTGTCATTTTAGCACTTCTCGTGTCCGTGCAACTCGATCCACCTGTTATGCATCGAGATTTATATAAATTCGCACCTCGAGAAATACGCACGGATGACTTTTGTGAATTAATATCTTGTAATGTAACACGTTGTCATTCTAACACTTCTAGTAGATAAAATGAGGGTGGACGATTTAGAATAATGAGAGAATTATTAGGTATGGAAAACAAGGTGAAGTGTTATTGGAGGAGAGAAATTGGACAAGTCCAAGGCTACAAAAGCTTAATTGGTGTTTGGAGGTCTTGATTTGATATGACACGAATTATTGCAATTTGATAATGTTATTTTTTAGAGCACAAATTCTGTGGTTACACAGCTGTGGCCTGTTTTGGTGGGGTTCGAGCTCTCCACACAAATATGATCTCAGTTTCAGCTTCTTCTGCATCATTTGAGGTTATGTCAACTTTTTTGAACTTTTTCGCGTGTTGAACGAGTAGGGATCAGGCGTCGGTTGCATTTCAATATCTCACACTAAAATAGACCTGAAATCCTCGGTCGTACTTATTCGCCCGTGGTTTTTTTATTTTTTATTTTTTTTTTCGATTGATTGCCATAGCATTATAATAATACACCTCTTCAATTTAACAAGTACTTATTCATATACTCAAAGCGACAAGCATCAAGTAGCAACTAATAAGGCTTGAAGATAATAACTGTAGAAAGAAAGCATCTATAAGCAAAAAAATAAATAACAAGCATCATGTAGCAACTAATAAGGCTTGAAGATAATAACTGTAGAAAAAATTTGCAAAAAAATAAATAACAAAGCACGTCACAGCACAATGAAAAAGTTTGATCCATGTAGCCGACCCCAGTTAATTTGAGGAACTGAAGTTATGTTGTTGTTGTTGTTGTCATACGGCAGCACCTAAGTCCACCGACGAGGGCATGAGTAACCTGTGGATTCAAAATCGAATCCATAAAAGAAAGAAAGCGTGGATCAAAAACGAAGGCTAGCAATAAAGAAGAGAAGCTAAGAGGGCCACATGTCGCAATAGAAAAGCGACACTTGTACATTCAATAATGCTGCTTCCTCAGCTTCTCATCTACAATGTCTAAGCAAGTAACCTTAGAACTAAGAAATCCAGAATAGATTGTATTTAAATGATGCTTAAACTGCCCATCAGAGTCACTTCTCATCTACAAATGTCTCAGCAAGTAAGGTGAAACCACCCAACTTAACCATTAGAAGAAACAATTTAAAAGTATTGAGGTTTAGGTTTGGACTTTGGAAGGCAAGTGGTCTAGGTAGGAGAGCAGACAGAGGGATAAGCAAATACCTTCACCAAATGCACTCAAAAGATCCTCATATAAGACTTTAATCATCTAAATATTCATCCAAGAAACCTAATAGCAGAAATAAAGGAACTTGCTTTGCTTGATGAGGTCCAGAATCATATTCTGCACTGCAGTCTCTATTGCAACGGTTGCCGTCATTCTCTTAGCCCTGATTTCACCTGTAGTCCACGATAAATCACGCAATAACAAGCAAAGGAAATGGCTGGACCTATCGCTATACATCCAACAATCTCGAACCAAAAGATCGATAATCAACCCAGGAAAAAAATCGGCATTTATTTTTTACCATAAGCTTACGGAGGGCCCTCATAATACTTCTAGGATGGTTGGGAAAGCTCAAAGGTTCATAATTCCCGTTCAGAAGTTTGCACAATCTGCATTCAACATTATCTATTTGACCTTCGACACACCTGAATATTCTGGCAGCCTGAGCATCGAAGCCAACTATGTTCCTCACATTGCTGAACAGAAACTCAAGGTGGTAGGTGGGACTGGTTCTTTTGCTTTTGCTAGAGGGATCGCTGTGTTTTCTCGACAGAGAGACGTAATGGGATCAGACTCTGAGGCAATGTATCAATTGAAGCTGCACCTAAACCTTCCTAAACATGTAAGGAAAATTCCAAGCTGAGACTGACAAGTGAAACAATTACAGTTTAGCTTCCTGCTTCTTGGGCAGCTTCGACACATGTATTTAGCATCCTCTAATTATCATATTCTAAATTCTTTCAAGATACATACAGGTGAGGTTGTTTCTTTGAGAGAAGGATTGTGTTTTTGCATAGTGGCTCGATTATCTTAAATGCTCATAGAATTCAACTGAATTGTGCATGTAAAACACTCATCTATAGTTTGTACTCTCCCAGCAACAACAAATTAATTAGGGGCTACATGGATCAAACTCTTCCATTGTGCTCAATTAAATGGAATTGATGGTGAGCTTTTCAAACCATTTAAATCCCTCCTAATTAATGCGTCCCTGTTAATTTTGGTCCACCCCTACCTCGTCGAATTTCTTTAATTTCTATTAAGTCAAGTTTTCTAATGGGGACATTTGTAGGCCGTCTTTGCAAATGACCAAACCACCGCAACCGCACTTCCCTAATCTTTGTGTCAATTAGTGTTACTCCTAATTGTCTTTGAATTTTATATTTCTTATTCTATCTTTACGAGTTTTACCACACTTCCACCTAAGCATTCTAATTTTTACTACGTTCATTTTAAGTAATTATTGTTGCTTTACCGCCCAACATTCACTTCCATAGAGCAAAGTTTGTACTCTCCCAGCAATCAAAGGGAAATGCCTGAATATCATCAAAGTAATGAAAAAAAAAACTTGATTAGGGAAGGGCGGTTGCAATGGTTTGGTCACCTTCAAAGACGGCCTACAAATGCCCCAACTAAAAATGCCAAAGCGTAGAATTATCACTCAAAATTAAATGGGATGCATTAATTAAAGGGATTTGAATGGTTTGCAAAGCTCACCATCAAGACTTAATCGAGCCTTAATGGAAAATTTTCAACACCGAGGCTATGTTGTTGTTGTTTTTAATGAAAAAAAAAATGAGACTTACCTTAATGGTTCAACAATTAAGAAGAGGGAGGGCCACCCATGGCCAACGAGACTGGCTAGGAAAACAAGTTCTCCACTATGAGATTCATCGTATAATGCCTGCTATTGATCATTACAAGCATCTAGCAAAACATGAGATCAAATCTTTTAGAACTTAGAAGGATTGGTAATCAGGCTGTACAAGATGGCTATGAGTAAACCAGCAACAATTAAACATAGCCTCGTCATGTAGTTTGTGCAAAATCAACTTTCCTAATACCAACAGCTATATCATGGCTCTTAATGTCAATTCTAAGCTTCTAGTTATCAATGACTCGTCTAGGTTCGCATGAAATAAGATGGCTCTTACTGTAATATAACAATTCTAGCTAGGCTTCTAGTCATCAATGAGTCATCTACGCTCGCAAGAATGGCAGCTAAAAAATCAATCCAGCAGAATGATTTGGGCCAAATGATAAAAATATCATAACCTTTATAAGTTGCATCAATTATATCCTAACCTTTTCGATTTAGTATAAATTCTATTCTCAACAAATTTGACCCCATTTTTCTTTATAATAGGTGTCCACGCCATTCTCTTCAACTTTATTATAACACCCTTTAAGGATGTATTCATACAATATATAAAGGTTAGGATATTTTTGATGTTACGCCAATGATTTGACAAAGTACGCTACACTACCATCACATAGACAACAATTAGTTATAAAGTTTTGCAAGCACTACTCATGTTCACTCGTATCGTATCGCATCGCATTGCGAAGCCAATAGCAAAAGGCAGAAGCCAATCAACTACATCATCAAATCTTTATCAAAACAAAGGCATTAAGCCAGTAACACGCAGTAAAAATTAACCTAGAAAACAAAAGAAAAAAAAAGCAATGCATACTCCTCAAGCCAGCAAAATTAATGTAGCGGACCGCGGCGAAAACCTTACTGCAATAACAATAAACAATGCATCACAATTAAAAGAATGATGAAATGAGCACACGTTAATGCAACATAACTATGATGAATTCTAAATAAGCCCAAATGAGGATTGAAAGATTGGGGACCTGGTGAGAAATCAGAAATCGAGCTTGAGTTCCTCTTGTTCTTCGCAGAGGTAGTGAAGAACGTAAGGGGTGACTCGAACGACGGCGACCCAGATTCCGAACATCGTCAGGTGTGACTTCAACTGCTTCAGAGCAGTAGCCTTGTCTGGCCTGCGAGGGATTGCGCCCAAGATCATCTTCTCTGCTCAGATCGGGCACTCTTCGAATTCAACGAGATTCCGAACGAACTGCAAAACCCTAGCGAAATGCTTTTGCGGGAGATTCGTCGAGGATTGAGTTGAGAGAAAGGCTTTTATTGTATAGCCCATGGGCTTCAAGAACTGAACGTAACAGAGCATATTTGCTATCAAAGCCCACACTTAGGAAAGGAAACACATCATCTAATATACTAGAGGGTTGCAAGTTCAAGACATGTTATTTTCAGGGTATCTCCCTACCAATCTTAGATTTTGCAAGGGAAGGACCACATCGGAGGCAATCTTTTAAAGTTTTTCCATTTGTGAGGCTCAAACTCGAGATCTTTAATTAAGAAATGAGGGATATATGCTATCTCACTACAACTCTCTTGTTTTATAAGTTTTTCATTTGTAAAGCTCACCATCAATTGTACTTAATCGAGCACAATGGAAAATTTTGATTCATATAGCCGACTCCAATTAATTAGAGACTGAAGCTATGTTGTTGTTGTTGTTGTTGTTGTTGAGGTATATCTTTTATGTGGAATAATCAATAATAATCATGAACATTGCAGTGTCTGAAAAATTTATTTTATTGATACAAAAGGAGAAATGACGTTAATTGAAAGTAACTTTGATGGTATGAGAACCAAGCTCGATTTTTAAAATCTTCGAAGAGATAATTGCATAATTAATTTGAGGTATTTTTCAAACTAAAATATTTTAAAACGAGGTTGTTGAGCTTTCGTGTCTTCATTTGGAACAGTTAGACCTAAGGCAATACAAGAAAATATGCTTACAGTTATAGCTTGAGATATTTCTTTGATTTTAGAACGTTTTAAACGTAAAGTGGGATTGTTGAAGTAATTTAAATGAAGACAACAAGAATGGGTTCGTCTAGTAGGGAACTAGGGATTAATGCCTTTGAGTATGTACACCATAGTATGTCAAAAGATCATTTCCTTAAAAAATTAAACAAGAACACTCTCATTAATCTGTCATTATGAAATGCTATTTGGACTCTTAAATTCAGACTCAAAATTTTTTTTTATTAAAAATATATCCTCGAGCAATTAATGAAACAATCATAATCATTTGTAAAAAAATTTTAATACCTCTTAAATATTTACAAAATTTTTAAAAGTTTAGTCCAAATAAATTTATTATTATTTTATATTTGAAGAAAATGTCGTGGAAAACATTTATTGAGAAACCGGCTGTTAATTAAAGGTAGCAGTAGATTGAAAGGGATTTTTCAATGAAAAGCAACCTTTACCATCAAATTTTGAAATAACAGTTCTATTTTCTTCTGTTGACCCCCTTTTGCCTGAACCAAACCAATTAAGAACCAGGACAATGACTACCACAACACATCCCACAATGCCACTTGACACTTGACAGTTATACACAAAAAAATAGGTACCAAAATTTTCTTTTAAAATCAATAGTTATTAAAAAAAAAAAAAAAAAGTTTTGAATTTTCTTTGAATCAAACAACCAAAAAATTTTTAATTTAAATTTAAAAGATGTTTGGGGTAAAGTAAAAGTAATTAATTTTTACTTACCACAAATATCTTAAATTGTTAACAAAATTTTTTTTGGGTCCGAACTTAAATAGTCCGAATAAATTTTTTGAAAAAAATATGTAAATGGAGTTACTTCAAAGTGCTTTCTAAGTTATTCATGTTGTTATCGAGGTAAGCTGTAGAACAACTGTCATACTAGCTGTATATATGTTTTTCATTTGTATCAAGGCATGAAGCCCATTTGAGTTCTAATAGCTAAAATGGTTGAAATATAATAATTTAAAGAAACAATAAATCTACTTGGAATCATGAGTCCGAACTTATAGGAAGGTTTTTAAATTTTTATAAATATTTAAAAGGTATAAAAAAATTTTATAAATAATTATGATTATTTCATTAATTGTTCGAAGATATATTTGAAATTAAAAAAAAATTTGAATCTAAACTCACGAGTCCAAATATCACTAACCATATAATAATTTAAAAAAATGTAATAGTAATTCTACTATATAATGTAACGCTTCATTTTAAAAACAAAAAACAATACTTTATATTAATGTTGAATATTCATTAAATGGTGTATGATCTCACTGGCCATGTCACCTATTGACTTTCCAAGGGCGGGTTCTCTCAATTCTCAACCCTCAACCATACGTGTAATAACTCTACACTAATCTATACAGTATTTGCGTCTAATCCAGTTTAATTAAGAGAACTCCCGCGTTAACTGACATTAATCTCATACTATCAGAGTCTCAGTGACTTCTCAACCATACCAAAAAGCCGTGCACTCGACTGAACACCGAAACGCAACAAAAACACATGACCAAAGAACTACGAGATTCGCATAACAAAACCATGGCGATGGCGTCGCCGGAGAATCGATCCCACATCGACTGGGGTCCATCTCCGGCGAGCCTACGCCAATCTCCGTCGCCAATTCCAGTGGACTTCAGCCCGCCGCTCATTGCCATGGTCGTCGTCGCCGCCGCGGCTTTCCTCGTCGTCTCCTACTTTCGCCTCATCTCCCGCCACGTCCTCCCTCCAGTCCGCCGCTGGCGCCGCCAATGGTCGCGGTGGCGCCAGCGCGACCGCGGTCGCAACCACAGTCGCAATCGCAGTCGTAATTTCTCCGACTTGAGCGACAGCTTCTCTCCTCAGTCGTCCAACGCAGTGTTCGAATCGTCGGCGTTTCAACTCTTCTCGTCGCCGTACGGACTCGATGACGATGTGATCAAAACTATACCGCTATCGATCTACACTGTGAAGAGTGGAAGATCGAATCACTCGATGAACTGAACTCGAACTCGAAAGGATCGAATTCGAGTGGACGAAGAAGCCAGAGCCACGATTGCGCCGTGTGTTTACTGGAATTTGAAGAAAACGATTACGTTCGTACCTTACCTGCTTGCGCTCACGCGTTTCACGTTGATTGCATCGACATCTGGCTCAGATCTCACGCCAACTGTCCGCTCTGCCGCGCCGGGATCTTCCGGCCGGAATCTCCGTTCGTTCCGCTAATGGCAGGCCGGATCCGGCCGAGCCTCGACGACCGAGCGCTCCTCGAGAGCATTCTCACCGAAACGAGATCCGCGGCTGCCGGAGCGGCGGTCGCGGAGATATCCGACGGAACTGCCGGAGAAATTGTGCCGGTCGTTGGAGAAGGAAATCTGATGAGGAGTTCTCTCGCTGCGAGCGAGGATCGGATGAATTACAGCCGAGATTTCGTGTTGAAGCGATCGTACTCGTTCGGATTCGAGCGGAGCCTGGCGGCGGACCGGATGGTTCTGGAGGCCGCCACCGCGACGCCGTGGCGGTACCGGAGAGGAAGCTTCTGGAGCAAGCGGCCGTCGCCGTTCACATCTGTGTCGAAGCACAGAGTGTTCTCGTTCCGGTCGTACAGAGGGATGACGAAGTCGCCGTTCTTCCGGCGACGGCAGTCGACGACGTTCTTCCCGATGTCGGAGTCGAGCGTGAGATTCTCCGGCGGCGTCGGCGGAGGAGGAGGATCGTCGCGGCGGAGCAAGTCGATCACGAGTCCGATGTTCATGATGAGGTCTTCGGCGGCGATGGCGTCGTTCTCGTCGAGCAGGATGAGGTGCGGGGATCTCGAGGCGCTGTTGTCACCGGAGAGGCTGAACGGACGGTAGAGAGAGAAGCGATGGGGCTGGGGCCGAGGCTTTAATGGCGGTGTCGCATTTGGAATTAATGAGGTAGCGTGGTCTGCGGTGCCGCCATTAAAGCGCTCTCTCTGTCTCTCTCTTTCTCTCTCTGCATTTAATGAAAATTGACGAGAGAGAGTGGAAGAGAAGCGATGAGCAGCGAAGAGAAGAGACTCAGAGAGAGAGGGAGAGTCTCCCGCGCTGGGTTTTTAGAGTTTGGTGAAACTCATAAATGTTTGGGATTCTGTATTGGAAAACTCCACACATAACCTTCCCACTCACTTTATTGAGATTTGAACTCACCTGATAGACTCTATGGGCTTGGTAACCATACTCCTGTTACTTGTCTCGCGTTTGAAACTTATACGGGAAGTGCTAGGCGTACATGACAAGTGACAACACATGTGTATGATGCACCTCGAATTGCGATTTACGCACTCTATGAAGAGCATCGAAGCACATCTGAACGCGATGCGTGTTTTAATGTGTGTTTGCTGATATCCATGTAGAATTTTCTTTTATATAAGTGGATGTTCTGTACCTTTTTTATATTTGTAATGTTATTTGGACTCGACTCAAATTTTTTTTTCAAAAAAATTTACGCGATGCGTGTTTTTTGTTAACAATTTAAGATATCCAAGTAAAAGACTTAATTACCCTCTACTTACCAATAATGAATTTAAATTTTTTTTTTATGTCTTTTTGGTTGTTTGAGTCCGGACTTTTTGAGTCCATTTAGCACTACTTTTTTTTTTATTTCAAATACAAACTCGATCAATTAATGAAGGAACCACAATCACTTGTAAAATTCATTTGATATCTTTTAAATATTTACAAAGATT
The DNA here is from genome assembly GCA_039657365.1 of Stephania yunnanensis. Taxonomy (NCBI): domain Eukaryota; kingdom Viridiplantae; phylum Streptophyta; class Magnoliopsida; order Ranunculales; family Menispermaceae; genus Stephania; species Stephania yunnanensis. The sequence continues at coordinate 61,559,508 of CM077585.1, forward strand.
TTCAAAACTTCCTATAGTGTAACTTTGGGATAGGCGGTGCATGTCCCTTGATTTTTATTGAATTGCGTGAATATATGTATCTCGAGTTACATTAAATTTATGAGGATAGCGTGTGTCATGTCCTATCTCAAAGTCGCACCCATGAGTGTAAACTCAAAATTTTTTTTATTTAAAAGTCATCCTCAAGTAATTAATGAATCACATACAATCACTTGTAAAATTTTTTGTTACTTATAAATATTTGTAAAAATTTAAAAAACCTCTATAGAGTCTAGACTTATGAGTCCAAATAAATTTATTATTACATTTTATTATAACTTCAGTTGAGCACACACTTCCACATGTCCCTTCAATGCATCTCAAAATATGCGTATGCCTATAGCATTTTCCTAGTTTTGTAGGAGTTAAAATTTAATGTAAATATAATTTTTAAAATTTACAATTTATGTCTTTACGTTTTATAGTAGTTCTCATCTCATTACTAATGCATCGCATCCTATAATCTGTATATGAGGACTAAACATACTTATTAATTAATTCACGCTCGTCAAACTCGTTTAAAAGGGATTGAGTCTCTTACTACTAGAACTAATCGATTCTCGATTGAATCTCATTTAACACAACACAGACTTGCATGTTATTTTAATAATGCAATATAAAACTCGAACTATTATTGTCTTTGTTGATCAGTCAATATATAGGAGTAAATAAATAGAGAGTACTAGACTACTAGCATAATGTGAATATTCATATGTTACAGGCTGCCGGCCTTACTGTACCAAAGCAATCTCACTGGCTTATGGACTGCATGGTGGCCCATGGGCCCCTCATCTCCCATTTAAAAGCCCAATATTAAAACAAAACTTGGTCAAAAAAAAAAGAGTCAACAACAAATAGCTAACAGAATCCCAACAAAAGTCCTGGCTGGAACAATTAGACCCGGCCAAACAATCAAACCTGCTCTCCAATACGTTTCTACTAATTTGCTCACTCTACTCTAGCTTGAGTTGAAGAATTCAAAGCACCCATTACTGATGAACAACTTTATATTAGAAGAGAAGGCTTAAGAAGAAGAGTAGCATTAGTTTGCGATTGATTTGTTTGAGTAGTGTACGTGATTATAAATTATTAGTTGAAATGGTGGTTTACACAGTTAAGGTTGAGGAAGCGAGGGTGGCAACAGAGGAGAGGCCTTCGGCTGGTCCGGTGTATAGAAGCATTTATGCTAACAACGGACTCACTGAACTTACTGATCAATTCAACTCTCCATGGGATTTCTTCAGGTTTGGAAATTGTGCCAATCAACTTTGAAATTCTACAATTTCACTCTTTAGTGTAGAAATTATGCCACGGTTCAACCTAATTGATTTAGTGGACTTGCGGTGCCACTATAGAATCGGTTCAATCTAGTTGATTTAATTGTAGAAAACAATCGATTTTCATTATATTGTTTCATTCTTTGCAATAAGAATAATAAAGTCTTGCTCCTATAAAAAGAAAAAAATATATTTGTGGGTTAAATCAAATATGCTTTTATTGTCCCATTGTTAACAATACGAATAAGCGACAACCCGGACGGGTGCGACTTAGTGGTAAGAGCGAGAAAGTGGTTGTGTGGGTTAGGTGCACGACCTCGGTTGTAATTCTTCGCGATAGCCAAATATCAGACTACTGGTAGTCTTTTTTTGTAATCTCAAGACTGTGGGACTAGTCATACAAAGTGCCTAAATAGTCTAAGGTTGCAAGTGGAGCGGGGAATCCCCATTACCGCCAGTGCTCCGGTGGGGCAAAGATTCTCCGCTTTTTGCTTCTTCCAGTAAGACGAGGCAAACGGGGACGAGAATTGTTTTTGATTCGCGAGGATTCTCCGCCCCACATCTCTTGCATAAAATTCTTCATTTTTTATATTTTTACAAAAAAATTATATAACTTTTTTACTTAAAACATATGTAATATATGGAATGAAACTCAAGATCTCCAACAATAAAATTTATTTTTACCATTAAATTAATTATATATATATGTGTGTGTGTTATATCATAAAGATATATAGAATTATATTTAGAATACCATTGAAATATATTTGTCATACTAGTTTTAGAAATCTTATATATTTAATTGAGTATGATAACTTGTAACTCAATCAACAAAACAAATCCGCATTAATCCTTTAATTCGAGAAAAAAAATTTCTTAAAAAAATCGAGAGAAAGTAATACTTTAGTGGCAAAATGACCAAAGAATGAAGATCAAAATATAGATTTTTTACAAAATTAATGGGGCACCGTGGGGATTCCCGACTCAGCGAGAAGATCCCTGCAGGGTGGGGCGTGAGGTGGCAAAGTTTGCCCCCGGGAAATTTGCGGGAATAAATCATGCCCTGTGCCCGTTGGGATGGGGATGGTAATTACGATCAAAATCGACTGCCCTAAAAATAAATGTAACGATTAAATCAAAATCACTTAAAATCAACCCTATAAGAGAGAGAAACATTGACACGGGATACATCGTCTTTAATCATTTGACTCGATTTTGAGACGTAAGAATGAAATCTCTTTAAAATTATGAGACAATGGCGCAACACTATCGCTTACCCTAGGAGAGAGCGACACATTTACACGGACGCGTTGTTCTTAATCATTTGACTCGATTTTAAAACGTAAGAATGAAATCTCTTTAAAATTATGAGACAAGGGTGTGACATTCAACGGTCTTACCAACCCTTAATTCGAGACTAGTCAGAGGTTACCGAGGCTCTGAAGTTTAAAATTAAATGCTTAAATCAAGGCATTAAACTTAAAAAAAAAAAAACTTTTTTTGAAAAACAAATTTATTTATGGCCCATGCAGGTCTCGAACCTGCGACCTTCGCGTTATTAGCACGACGCTCTAACCAACTGAGCTAATAGGCCAATTGATGATCTAAAATATAAACCATGTTTACTGATTGTTTTAAAATCTTTTAATAAAAATTCTTTGCCTAGTTTTATATTCAATGGAGATAGCTGTTTTTCCAATGCAGTTATTCCGTCAAAAAGAACCCCAAGAATCGCATGTTGGGTCGCCGAAGTATCACCAATGGAATGGTAATTTTTTCCAAGACTCACTTTCATGCTTTTAACTTTCATAATTTTTATTTACGATAAAATTGCAAGCTTGAGATTACGTGAGTTAGGCGCACGGTCTTATATTATTGGATTCCCACCTAGTCAAAATTGTCTGGGTCATTGGCTATGTTCATGCCAATTGCATTAGTATATTGTGCGTATAGTTAGACTTAGACTGAAAACCACAGACATCAAAAAATAGGGGTAGAATAAGATGCAGGTTTCGAATGTGATGAGGCTTGCTGATGCCTTTAGGTTTGCTTTAGAACTAATTTCATTTGGAATGTGAGTTCACAGGCAGGACCGTATGTGTGGCTAACATATCAGGAAGTGTTTGATGAAGCAATAAAAATTGGGTCTGCCATCGAAAGCCGCGGTGTTGGCCATGTAAGCACATTCTCTAGCTATATTCAATTGATTCATTATCTTTTCAATACAACATGGGTATTCCCACTTTAAGGAAGTGTCATACTTTTGATATTGTTAGGGAGGTCGTTGCGGTATCTATGGATCCAATTGCCCTGAATGGATTATTGCCATGGAGGTATATATTATATAAGCTGTTTAAACATAAAAGATTTTTCAATTCAAAGGCCTAATTGAGGAAAATTATGGCTTGTTTATTAAATTTAATCCGGTATTCGGACAATGCAGTATGCTTGCTACATATCTCATACAAATCTAAGCACATTCTTGGTTTTGTTATAGGCGTGTAATAGTCGCGGGATGTACTGTGTTCCTCTTTATGATACCCTTGGTAGGCAATTCTTTTCCTTTCATGTTCTTGTTTATTGTGTCTTCTTTGCTACGGATTGTAGTTTTAGAGCTTAATCTTGTAGTGAATTGAATGAGGAACTATTGTGGATAAGACAAGTAGATTCATCAATGAATTGTTTTTGTATTTGTTTCAGGTGCCAATGCAGTTGAATTCATTATCAATCATGCTGAAGTCTCGGTAGCCTTCGTCCAAGAAAATAAAATGCAATCGGTACATCAATTACTTTTCTGTCAAATTTTCCAGTAAGAGATTCGAATTATCTGCGTAGGATATGATGTTTTCCATTTTTAATGTTTCGTCGTGAATGCAGACCTATTACTTTCAAGTATATATGTATGCTTTTCATACTTATTTTGGCTAATGCCGCGTTCATGATTCCGTGCAGATGTTAGCATGCCTCTCAAACTGTGTTTCACATCTCAAAAGTATACTCAATCCCATCTCATTTCTGAGGTTGAGCATCTTAAATCAATTCTTAATGCTTATTACATTTTAAACTATGTAATCCAGCAATTGTGAGTTTCGGTATGGTGATGGAAGAACAAAAGAAGTGCGCTGAAGAATGCGGTGTCTCATGCTTTTCTTGGAAAGAATTTGTTTCCTTGGTAACTGGTTCCTTTTTGCATCTTGTGATTCTGTCTTTAGAGCTACATAAATTGGATTTATTGATCTTTGACAAATTTCTTCTTTCTATTTCTTTAAGGGAACCTCAGAATATAAACTTCAAGCAAAGGAGAAGGGCGATACATGCACAATAATGTATACAAGTGGAACAACTGGTGACCCCAAAGGTGTCCTACTCACTAATGAGGCAGTGGTAGCCGAAGTCTTCTCTATTGATAAATTGTTACAGGAATCAGATAAAGTGGTAGTTTTTTCTAAATCCAAATCTCTTAGTTTCAAGTTTGTGTATATTTGCCTTGTTGAAACTTTAGTATGCCAGTAAATGCTAGTCTTCTCTTTTGATCCTAATTGAAGTCTAAAACCATTTAGGAAAGTGGTTGGTAAACTGTCTACTTTCTTGTACATTGATTGATTCTTGTTAGTCTTCCTTCATTTGCTCATTGGAGCTTTACTTGAAGTCTCAAAACATTTTTGTGGCTGTAGCTGCTCGAGAATTCAGATAGATATAAACTTACTCACATATTAGATATTCTAGAGGGATGAATTATCAGTATTCCACTTCTTGTTTAGGACAATAATGAAATAAATGTTGAAATCCTTAATTTTCAGGTGACTGAATGGGACACATACTTCTCATTTCTTCCACTGGCCCATATATTCGATCAGATAATTGAAACCTATTGCATCTACAAGGGTGCATCGATTGGATTCTGGCAGGGGGTATGTTCAGATTTATCACAACTTTAGCATTTGATGATGTTCTTCGTCCGACAAAGCGTAGGAGTTTGTTTTAAAAATTATTGGTTGCAATTCCAGGATATCAAATATTTGGTTGAAGACATTCATGCGCTTAAGCCAACAATATTCTGTGCAGTTCCTCGCGTTTTTGACCGTATTTACACAAGTATGAAGACATGTTCATGAATTATTATCTTTTTAATGTTCACTAGTTCACTTTTGAAATGCATTCTGGTTCTTCATGTGAAGGTGTACTTGAAAAAATCTCGAAGGGAGGACCCATGAACCAGAAAATATTCCAATGGGCTTACAACTAGTATATCCTAAGCTCAGCACTTTTGAAATGCATTCTGCTTCTTTATGTCTGTTCCTACCATTTGTATCTTGTTTTTTCTAGTAAGTTGAATAAATTGAAGAAAGGAAGGAAACAGCATAAGGCGGCACCATTTCTTGACAAACTTGTTTTCCAAAAGGTCCATATTTACCTGTCCTATTCTACATTATGTAAACAGTATCCGTTTTTCGGAGTTCCTTACTCCAGTCATTTCTATAGATAAAAGAAGGCCTAGGCGGACGGGTGCGCATCATGCTGTCTGGTGCTGCGCCGTTAAGTAAGCATGTGGAGGAGTTTTTCAGAGTTACAAGTTGCAGCATTTTATTGCAAGGATATGGTATGTTTGAGTAACAGTAAGAATTTCCTTCCATAATGTGGATAATTCATTCAATTCTGTTTTAACTTTTAAGTAACCGGCATTGACTGTGAATTTATGTATCTCGATTGTTAACCATCTGGCAGGTCTCACAGAAAGTTGTGCTGGATGTTTTACATCAATTCCTAATGAGTTCTCAATGGTTGGCACTGTTGGGGTCCCTGTCGCCGCCATTGAAGCAAGGCTTGAGTCAGTGCCGGAAATGGGATACGATTCACTTTCCAGCACACCACGTGGTGAAATTTGCTTGAGGGGTAACACATTGTTCTCTGGCTACTGCAAACGACAGGATCTCACTGATGAAGTTCTCGTGGACGGTTGGTTCCATACAGGTAGAAAGCTTGAACACACACTTCCATAGACTTTAAGAATGAGCATCTCATTTGTGAACGCAACAAATAGGAACTATCGATATTGTGTGCATTTTCAATTTAAGCTGTATGCACCTACCAGGAATTATATCAGCCAAGCAAATTTTTTTGTATTAGTTTCAGTTCTCCATTAAACACACCATTTTAACTAAGTTTTTCTTTTTGTATATAATACAATGAATAGAGTGTCGCCTCCTTTCATCCAAAAAAAAGAACTAAGTTTCACCCTGTACAAAATTTGATAGCTTTATGTAGAGGGTTACGTGTGATTAAAAATGAAATGCAGACTTGCATACTGATGGTTTGATAGATCTTTAATTTCCCATTAGATATTTCAGCAATTTTTTTTTTTTTTAATAAGTTGTTCCAATGAACTAGGAATTCAGTTTAAATTATGTGTATGAACTTTGAATATCACAGGGGACATTGGAGAATGGCAGCCTAATGGAGCTATGAAAATCATTGACAGAAAGAAGAATATTTTTAAGCTATCCCAGGGGGAATACATTGCTGTTGAGAACCTTGAAAACACATACAACCGATGCCCTATTATTGATTCGGTATGGTACCTACAATTTCTTTTTTTACATGTATTGCAAGTAATTCTTCATCCTTCTTGTTGCTGGATTAGACTTACCAGCTTTGTTTTGTTGTTTGAGTCTATATTGTTTCCTCTCTAGTGGGATAAAAGCAAGCTTGAATGGTTAAGTACAACTTTATCGAATGATATCCATACTTGGGGTTTATTTCTTGGGCTGTATCTAACAATAACCGGCTTCATCACTTCTTGATGGAATGCAGATTTGGGTCTATGGAAACAGTTTCGAGTCGTTTCTTGTAGCAGTGGTGGTTCCCAACAAAACCACATTGGAAGATTGGGCAGAAACTCACAACAAAAGTGGCGATTACCAATCACTTTGCGTAAGTCCCAGGGCGAGGAAATACATTCTTGATGAGCTAAATAGCACAGGAAAGAAACATAAAGTGAGACATCGTCTTTCTTTTCCTCTCCTTTAGTTTTAATGCATTTATAAGCGCGTGGAGATTTTATTGTCTGATCATCTATTGCCACAATGCCATTGCTACAGCTTAGAGGTTTCGAGATGTTAAAAGCTATTCACTTGGAACCGAATCCTTTCAACATTGAGAGGGATTTGATAACTCCTACATTCAAACTGAAAAGGCCACAATTACTCAAATACTATGAGGTATTATTATCTATGCTATCTATCTATTGATTTACTATATCTAGATCTTGTTTGTTACACCTTCTTTCATTCCCATGAACATGATAAACGATCATCCTGCGTCGCAATCTGATGCTCTAACTTGGACCACTTCAGGATATAACACGAATCATTTCCAAGTGAAGATATTTTCAAAAGACATTCCCGAAAGGAGCCTGTTCTTTCTTTTGTCACTGTCAAAGTTTTTACATTTGTAGTTTTAGGAATTTCGGATGTTCATTCCAATTCTATTGATGAAGAATAGAATAGAATATTCTTCCATAATGTTTTCGCTTAGAGCTAACACTTTCTGTTTCGAGGCGACAAGCATCACAAACTTTAGTACAACATCTAAATATCATAAAATCATAGTCAATATATATCTTCATGTGGAGAATATAAACCTGTGATACAACACCCTTCATATTTCACCATAATCATAATTTTTCCTAATGATTTTTTTTTCTTCAGGAGTATATCGACCAACTTTACAATGAGGCGAAGGGAGGAGCAACAATTGCACGTGGTATGTAGTATCATTGCCGCTTGACACATCGATACAGATTCGTTTTTTCAATTTGATTGTGTTCGTCATTTGAACTTTCAGAATTTGTGGGAACAGAGAAAAAATGGTACAATAAAGTTCCTACTTTGATTTATTTTCAAACAGCTGTAGTTTTCTTGACTGCAAAATAAACACATCATGACCTATGTATCTGAGATTTGTTTGGCGCTGAATATTTTATATTTCAATGTTATGTGTAAAATGAAGTGAAACTTATATATGTATAATACTGGATTTGAACAAATAATGAAAGGCGTGATTCCTGAAATCATCCGACAGATCAAAAAACTTAATTATACTTCAGTAAGAGTATGGATTATCTTTTCTTTTATTCATGAATCAAGAATACATTGGCTTTTTTATTTTCTGGTGAAAACTGAGAAGTATGGTGGTGTATACAAATTTCTACAAAAAAGAATGTTGGTTGCTCAAAACAATTCACTTGAGGGTTAGTAAATTGTGTGTGACCATCTATTTCCATTCTACCTTCCACATTGCGTTCGATCCACAGCGAGTTTCGAGAGAAGGAAGGTACAGGCAGAAGATATCAGAACCGCCCCCGCAAAACAGGCCAGATCCAGGCCAGTGACTAAAGGTACATTCTTGAACTTGTCTAGTACCCCCACTTGAAGTATCATTAGCACTGCATGCCCGATTTTCGACTTTGCTTGTGATATGCACTGCATTTCCAGCCATGTTGGTAGTGTCTGCGACGACAAATTGATGAATCATTAGCGATGAGTAGTCGAGACCCAGCCTTACATAACAAAAGTGGTGATAGACTAGCTCAATTACCTTGAGATGGAAGAGACCAAAAAGATTGGACCTTGGACACAACCCCTTCCTGTCTTCTGCATTCATAGTCTTTTGATTCACAAATAGAGAATAGAGTCCCATTCCAAATATAAGCAAAGCACTGCCCATAAGGAACATATCTGCCAAAACAACAAGTTTACATAATAATATTCATATTAGTAATCAAGGACTTCAATTTTTTTTTCTTAAACATACCTATGGCTTCAATAAGAAGGTGCATGACATGCCCTTCTTCAACTGATCTTTGTGACATTGCTCGAAAGTACTCGCAATATGACTCCAGAATTAGAACACAACCCTGAAAAATATGACTCTTGAAACTAGCATCATATTATTACTAAACAAAGATGAATTGAAAGTATGGTTTTGTTAATTATTACCTCGAAAAAGCATAAGATAGAACCCAAGAGAGACCCTGCAACAGCAAACAAGGTGAAGAACCGGCAGTCCACAACACCCTGAACATTATATTATATCACTCAATTAATCAGACTTGATACATATAGATTAATTGATCAAGAAAACAACTAAACAAGATATATACACATACTATCTCGATGAGCATCTCGGCTTGGCGTTTCCATGACGACGAGGACTTGTTGTTCTTCCTTTTGAGCTTTGGTCTTATGACAGTAAGAGCAGCATTGGCGACACGGGACACTAACACTCCCAACTCCTTTGCAACTCCTTCACTAATACTCCGCTTCGCCTCTGGTTGAGTACTTGTGACCACAACCCCTTCTGATGCCGCCGCGGTCACCACCGCGTTAACAACTCTCAATCTCTTCACCACTTTACCGACACATCCTCTCCTCCCCTCTCCATTAGTCCCACCAAACTTGCTCCAAACAAATAGAGATTTTGAAGAACAAGAGAATCCACTCCTAACTAACAATCTAGTACTAGTACAAGTACAACCACTAGCCCTCGCCGCCATTGTTGTTGTTGTTGTTGTTGAAATGTTCATGGTAAGTGTGGTGGTTGGTTTGTTTATACTTATAAGGGTGCGTTCGTGGAGAAGGAATACTGGGAGAAGATTCGAAGCACTTAAGGGGAGTGTGTCGTTTTGCTTCAACAAAATTTCTTGGAGAAGTGAAGTTGGTTTTGTCAAGTTGGTTTAACGTAGGTAAGTAAGAGAGGAAAAACGAGGAGAGAGATTTTCACGTGGCATGGCGCACACACCAAAACACATGACCTCACAAGTCAGATAGCTACTCCTTCGGTTATTTATATTAATCGTTTTAAGGTGAGAACACGAGAATTAAGGCAACCTAAATTAGTAATATAATTTATATATACATTTTTTAATATTAAATGAATGAAATAATCGTAAATATTTGAATTGTATAATGATAAAATATATAAAATTACAATAAATACACTTTTAGATTTCAAAAATGACTTATAATTTTGAACAATTTTTTTTTGCTAAAACAACTTATATGAATGACCGGATGAAGTATTCATGTACGCACCGAGATGTAGGTATACATAAATCTCGATTCATAACACGAGAGTCGAGATCTAATGAAATATTTTTATAAGTCAATGTGTCTTTTGACGGGACATTGTTGTTGCCCTTTTACTATTTACGTGTGGGGCCGAGAGGTCTCCTGGCCAGCCACGTGTCATGTATTTATTTTGACTCTTGACCGTGCGACGGAGGCCGTGACGCGAATAATAGCCGTTAAAATAGTGGCGCGTTTTAACGGCTGAAAGAGCTTGGAAATGTCAATTGAAGTTTGAACCGTGAATTCGTGCACGCCAAAGGCGGTTCTACATCTCAGATTGTTGGACTTTTTTTTTTTTTTTTGTTGGAATTCATGCTTTAAGGCTGCTCCGACTTTGCCTCAAGTCACAAATCATTTAAGTGGAGAGAGTTCTCAACTTTAGTGTTTTCATTCAATTCCATTTGTTTTATTTACAAAACTCAAAATTAAGATCTTGTTTGATTCTCCACGTCAACAAACGTAGATTTACTAGTGGTTTCTTTCTGCAATCCCTTGACCCATAGAACTAATAAAAAATACCAATGATTCATCACAATAAAAAAATACCTAAGATCTTGTTTAAAATAACCGAGTCCCTTCCGCTTGAACCAACTATATGACAAAAAATCATTAATGCTTGTTATATTTGAATAAAATGCATTGCTACAAACATGTTCGAGTCCATTCACATTTCACATGCATCAGACATCCCAAATTTTCAATTCACAATTCAAAAGCACGTGCAAATCTCGAATCAAACAAAAGGACGATCTAATTTGATGACTTTTCAATAGTTTATTGAATTCGTTTGCACCCTTGAACCTTGCCATTGCCTTGTTTGTGTTTGGTACTATGGTTTTTTTTTTTCCAATGGTATTTGGTAGTGGTTATTACCCCTAACCTCGCCTTGAATAAAGGCCTTTCATTTTGACAATAAATTGCAAACTATGGTATAAGTTTTTTATTTTATTTTGGTGGGTATTCTCATGGTGTAAGTTTTTTTTTTCTATTACCTAATTGAATCACTCAATGATTTGGTACAAAGTTTGAAAGTAAGAGGTTTAGATTTGAATCCCATTTTAATAGTCAAGATTTTAAGTTAGGACATTTGTAAAATGGTGTAAACTTAAGAATTTCAGAAAAGAAAGAGAAGTAACAATGGTTTGAGACATTTAATTTAGTGTCTAATCTTTCCATATATAGAGTCCAATCTTTCCAATCTAGTCTAGTCCACAAATCTGAACCTTCACCAATGGAGCTCTGCTTTCAGTTGAATAACATATCTCAAATTCAAAGACTCCACTATCCATCCAATTATTGTTATTTGATGTCTGAAAGAGACCCCTTGTTTAACAACATAGAGCCAAGGCCCACCACGTACCGAGTTCTATTTTTACAGATTTTTAGTGAACGTCCCTACCACTAACTCTTGAGAGGAAAATGAATTCAAATGTTAAAAGAAAATAATGCATTTGTTAAATCATTATTTTTCCCAACACTTATTTGCATAGTAACCAAAATATGTAACTTAGAAAGCACAAATGTAGGGTGATAGAGAGTTTGGTGTAATTTTTTGGAGAAGATCAACAAAATAATAGTTTCCATACGTAAAACCATAATTGATGTATTTTATTATGCTTTAAGATTGTGCAAATCCAACTCATTATAGTACTAAAGCTTATAATACTAAAGCCTCCTAGCAACCGCCACACCCCCACCATTTGGGGCCGCTTTTTCAAGAATTCACTTGGTCATGTAATAAATAGACCAATTTGAAGAGAAGCCAAGATTGAGAAATCAACATAAACATGAAGATCAATCAACAAATTAACATAAACAGAAGGAAAAGTTGAGATTAAGAGGTGGTGATGCAGCTCAAAAGTGCTTGAGATGTGCTCATCGGATGTTCACTCCTCAAATCTTTCAATATTGAGAGAGTTCAATTCTATCATCATCACTGCATTCCACTTCATCACCAATACTAAACCACACACTCTACAAAAAAAAAAAGAGAGAGAGAGACACAAAGGCACTCAGAATGAGTAGGAGGTTTTGTATCATTCACACAAAAACATCAGACAGAGATTTTTCCTCATCATGCCAAATCAAAACCAAAATCCCAAGAAACAAAAAAGATGAGTATTGATTGAGATATTGAATGAGTGGGAGGACAATAGATTTCCCTCAGACAAATGCCTCGATTTGTCGTCACAAAGAATGGATAAAAGAGATCGGACTCGTCATCATAGTGTTCATCATCATCATCAAAGAAATCTTCCCCACAAAAACCACTCAATTGAACAAGTACAACAACAAAAGAGAAACACAAATGGTATAATACAGAGAAGGAATGATTGAAAGAGCAAACCAAGACACCTGAGTTTCAAACGACCAATCAAGTTGATTCATCATATTATATATATAATATATAAGTAGGAAAGTCTCTAGGGTTAGGGTTTACTAGATTGTTTTGTGAGATTACCAAAACGACCCTATCAATTCAATGCAAAATATGTCAAATGGGCCGCTTTTGCACTTACTAGACAAGGCCCAGGCCCAATAAAGAAATGGGCCCATGAATTCAGTTAAGAGAATGCTAACGTGACCAACAATTCCAACAGTGCAAAAAGTAGATTCGCTGTTAGATTCATACAGCCACACAAAGCCAAAAAAACAAAAATCAAACAAAAAGCTATTTTGATTGGTTGTCCGATATAGCCAAAAATCTATTTTGATGGATCCCACGATAGCTGAGTAAGCCGTGTGTTATTGTTACGTAGCCAGCTACCATATTACTTTCAATTAATAGTCTTACTTTACAATGTCCATAGAAAGAACATGGTAAATTAATAACTCACGGAAGGTTTGACATAATGACAAAAGTTAGAGTCCCTTTAAAATCCTTGAGATAGAGCTTTACCACCACCTAATGAATGAATTTGCTTAGCTTGAGCCCAGAGTAGTCGGACCCATGGGGCTTTAGATACGAGTGGTTTCAACAAAAAAAGAAAAGAAAAAGAAAGAGTTAGAGAGAACATTTTTTGATAGGAGTTAGAGAGCATAATAAACGGCCAATGTTAATATTTAAACAACCATAGAGTATTAATGAACAATACAACATATAATATACTGATTGTTTGGATGGCAATCTCAGTTTGTCAAAGACAACTGGGGAACCTAGAGGATCCAAAGCACCAGAGCCCAAACGGGGTAAACAAACAAGAGAATGATTCCGATTGTGTTGGAAACACCATGGCTTTGAGTGAAAGCGTTTCTGAACCCGCCGGAAGCACGGATGTGCTCCTGAAGCAAGTAGCATCCAATGGCGAGGCAGATCAGTACCCCGACCCAGCTGTGCCTCAGTGTAACCGCAAAAAAGTTCGGCGCGACCACTAGTAGAAGAATTAGTGAGCCAGGCATCTCCAGCCAGTCTGCCAAAGAACATCAGATAAACAACAACAATAACATTAATTGGTTCACCAAAATTGGACTCAAGAATGCACTATATAGTAATCAACTGTATATCCACTACTACTAGCTGAATTTGTTCTGAGAGTTATTAAAGATGTCTACATATGCTCAATTATACACTTCTATGTCATAGTGCATCATTGTACCTGGGAAATGTCGTGGGAAGAAGAGACGCAGTACAACTGCAATGAATGCTATCCATTTTCCGACCTCTCCCCTTAAATTGAAAGCCAGAAGAATAATTTTCAGACAAGAGAAAAAAGAAGTGGAGCCTGAGGAAAACAAGTCAAGTGGTGTAATGAGATAGGTTTCACCTTAAAAAGTTGAACAATATTGAAGGAAGAGTCAAGAAAATGTAAGGGATCAAAAGGGAAGTCAGCATGTTCGTCTTCCAGTTGGTTCGATCCAGTATTAACAAATAGCTGCAACAAGAAAGCATCCAAATAACACAATTAAAATGAAACTGATGCAACCATGGCAATGCGCAAACGTAGATCATACTTAAAACTTAAATTTAATGTAGCCATATTACATCCAACAATGCTTCAATTTTTCCAAATTGATTGTAAGAGCCTAACAAGTGCGATTGTGATCGAAATATTCCTACTAAGTTAATAAGAAAATTTTATAAGACCGCAATTAGATCAACTATGGTTTATGGAAGTGAATGTTGGATGGTAAAGCAATAACTACTACATAAAATGAACATAGCAGAAATGAGGATGCTTAAGTGGATGTGTGGTAAAACTCTTAAAGATAGAATAAGGAATATAGAAATTCAAAGACAAGTAGGAGTAGCGCCAATCGGTACAAAGATTAGGTAAGGGCGGTTGCGGTGGTTTTTTATCACCTGCAAAGACGGCCTACAAGTGCCCCTCTAGAAAACTTGACTCAATAGAAACTGAAGAAATTCGATGAGGTAAGAGTAGACCAAAGTTAAATTGAGAAGCATTAATTAGGAGGGATTTGAATGATTTGGAAAACTCACCATCAATCGCACTAAATCGAGCAAAATGGAAGAGTTTGATCCATGTAATTGACCCCAATTAATTTGGGACAGAGGCTATGTTGTTGTTGATATAAGAGCCTAAAAATCTTAATTGACCACTGTTTGACCACTGTATGTCATTATTTGGGAGGGCATCTCCCCACCCATCTATTATTTGCATTAGCTCAAACTTCTTCGCCTAGCATAGAAAGAAGACAATGTACATGGCCACAAACTAAGGCGCAAGAACACTCAGCTGGGAAAATGAAGAAAAGGAAATGTCGATGAACAACAAGGTAACAAGAGACAAGTGTATTCCATCCATTATGGTTCAACAAGTCCCATTTTTCGAATGGCGGATCCAAAACTTCTTGTGGGAATAAGTTCTTAGTAGAAAGAACTCCAGCATCAGACAATAAAAGTTGGTTTATTTATTTTTTTTTGCTCGCTATTACCCATGTAACCCCATATCAAACCAGCGAGCGACTCACTTGGTTAGTTCCAAAAAGTAAGTCAACACATGATAGATCAGGAATGATGAAGCATAAATTCGCCTAATTTCGGCTCAAAAAACAAAAAAAAACCCTACAATTCGAAGCATACAAGATAAATTGAAACACCACTCGAAAACCAAAATCACCCACCAAGACTACTAAATCGAAAACTCACATTGCAGCAAAAGAAGCGACCCATTTGAGAAAGGAAGTCCCGAAAGCAAGCCCCCGAGCTTGACCGCATCATTGGCGAGCCTCTTGGCGGCGACCCCAAACTCCTTGAGATCCGATTTCAGCAAATCCTTCCTCCATCGCTGCTCGTCTTCAGTCGCCATGGCTATGTACTCCCCTCTCCCCATCAATTCTCCACACACACACACACACAAACTGATCAGATCCCCAATTCCCAATTCCCAATTCCCAATTCAGTTCAATGGGGTTGGCGGTTTGACTTGTGTGGCGGGAGAGCCGGTTTTTTTTACAAGTATTGGTACGACACTACATGGAAATCTGCCACGTGGGCAGTGCTGTGAGCATAGCTGGCATGTTTATCGGATTATTATTGGAATTTTGACTTGACGCAACGTAACTTGTACCATTAAAGGAGACACATGTGGTAGTGATGCACAAGTTAATTAAGAAAGAATGCATGAAGTTGTGAAGTTGTGTATTGTAAATTAAGATGTGGTTTGATGTCACCACCAAGGGGCTAGTTTGGATGGAATTTAAGAGTATCCCGCAATCTCTAAAGGTACTGTGTTAGTTTTTGGTAATTGTTATAGGCAAGTTTGCCAGAATGACAACATCACGAGCTATTTATGTGTAACTTGAGATGCGAGCACATATAAATCGCAATGTATAATACGTGGATCCAAGTTGTATGAATAACTCTTATGAGTATGTATGAGCTAATATATTGCGATGTGGCATTGTTAACGTCATTCTAATTTTTTTTTTATATGATCTATATATAGTGTCATCATGCTTATCTACTTGTTTGGCAAAAGTTCTCTATTGAACAAAGAAAAATAAAGCCAAAACTATTATTTAGTCCTTAGACTTTGCAGTTCTTATACATTTAGTCTTTGAACAAAGACATAAAGCCAAAACTATTATTTAATTGACTCGTGATTTTTTATAAAGATGTGTATATTTGGTGATTTTTGGTCATTCCGCCGTTTGATTTGTTAAATCTCGCTAATGTAGCTAATGTAACCACACCTTCCATCTCTTTTGACAATAAAAAAACAAGGATGTAAAATGTGGACCTTCGCCTTCTTAGGATACCTATATAGTCATGGGCCTCGGAAAAAATGGGCTTGGTGACGCTGCTATAGGTTTTATTCACACAGCCTTAATTAGCCTGTTGACATTGAGAGGGAGTTGCTGATAAGTTTGATTTGATCAAACAAAGTTAGTAATCATGGAAGCATTTGATTTCAAGTAGTCAAAATAGCCAAAAAAAAAAAAAAAAAGTACTCTTTTCACTCTAACAAAAGCAGTCACGTACGTTATGTATGCGGAGCTCTCAAATTCTTTACTTTGTTACACAACAACACGAAGAGTATTCTCAAAAGATTCAAAATGACAGGGGAGCATTCACGATCCACACCCTTTAAGAGGCCCCACTCGTACGTATCATCTCAATCTCTTCGAGTCTTTGTGTTTTCAAGCCATGGCATGCAAATTGAGTTGAGAGATTGTGGAATCGATCACGGGACATGACAAGACTTGTGTGCTTTCACACATTTGCATCTGCTTTTACTTTACTTGCTTGGTTGTTTCTACGAGCAGAGCAATAGAGAGAACATACATGTGTGTACATAAAAGACAGATCGTGAGAATGAACAGTTCCAATAAATTACAAACGAAAACATGTATAGATGTTATATATCTTGCTTTGGTGGAGCGCACTTGTCTGACAAAAGTTAGTTTGATTTATGGCCTGTCATGCCAATGTTATGTACGTGTTTCTCTTTGGATTCTGTGCTCTATGTGATTAACACTGCATATGTCCACAGACATGGAGTTCATCAGCTGCTCTGCTCTTTCAATCAAAGATTGATTCACCTCGCAAAACCCCCCTCTATCTTTCTTTTGGAGGATGATAATGACACTTATGTTTCTTGACGGATTAAAATATATCATTGTTTTTGTCTTTTTAGTTTTCATAAGAAACATATACTTGTAATTAACACTTATGTTATCATGCGCAATGTATTTGTTTTGATGGTAAAGTTAATGAGATGTACTTAGAGATTGAAAAATGTTGATAGATTAATTGGTACAACTTACATGTAACCCTGTCATATATGTGTTCAATAAAAAAAAAAAAAAAAAACTAAAAATGCATAATCTAGCCCACCTCTTAAAATAGTGCTTAGATTGCTTTGATTTAGCCGACGGTGCTTGAAATCTTGGCTCTGCCCCTACGGCTCATAAGATTGGGAGGACCAACTGACTTGTGCAAGATTAGACTAGCTTAAAAAAGCATATACATATGAGTGAGTCTGGATTCAATTGTAAAAAATAAAAGGCATTTAGTCATCTAATTATAGATTGCTCCTGCGAAAATTGCAGCAAATTAATGCAATTTGTTGGACCACAGTCTGATTAAACAAACAAATAATCACAAGACAGTACTACTTACTAATAAGTTACTATGTATCAATACAAGGATATCTGAAAATAGACCTAAAAAAGAGGGAATATCTCAACTTTAATTTGATTAAGTATTATACAAGCATGTCATATGGGTGCAGAGTGCAGACAGTGTGGTGGGCAGATCGATAGAGTTCACTCACTCACACTGCCCAATCAAGCTGAACCCGATCAAACAACCAATTATGGTTAATACTTTATAAATGCATGTAACAGAGTAGTAGCAGTTGCAATTAAATTAAATAAAAAATACAAAACCAAACATTAGACTATCATCATGATCTGCTAGTTTGTCGATGATGATGATGATGATGATGGTGTCTAGTTGCGGTGCTGTTGGCCTTCCTGTTGGCATCCACTACAGTCCGCTGGTGCGAGTCGCAGACCTGCGTCTTGAACTTACACCCAAACTTCTTGGTCAGGGAAGTCCACCCACTCCCACTCTGCACGTGCTCCTGCTCCTGCTCCTGCTCCTGCTCCTGCTCTTGGCCCACCCTGTCGATCTTCTCAATGGCCTTCCTCATGCTGCTGCACTCCCTCTCCAACTCCTGCACCCTCGACCTCATGCTGTCCATGTCCAGCCTCAGCACCTGGTTCTCCCTCACCGCCGCCCGCCACCTCACCATCCCATGTCCCTCCTGTGGGCCCCCATTACCAATCTCACCATCCACATCATCAGATTCATCGTCATCATCTAATTGATGATGCTGTTGTTGTAATAATTGTGTATTATTATTAGTTGTCTCCGGCGCCGCCGAGAGGAGGGACCCGGCGATTGCGTGGCGGAGCTGGAGCTGCTCGAAGAACAGCACCTGGACCACCGCCCGAAGCGGCAGCCGCTCGTTCTGCGCCGCGTGTGTGCACGCCTCCAGCGTCAGCTTCTGGCAGTCCATCACTCCGCATATCCTCTCCCTCTCATCCTCCTTCACCCACGGGTGCGCCTGCCACGTGTCATCCCATCAGTCAACACAGTCAACAAGTCAACCCTTCCATCATTTTACTTTTGGTTCATTTGCTGGTCAACGCAGTAAGTAAAAAAATACCTAGCTACGTACCTTGAGATACACATCCACGGCCCTGTAGAGTCCGTCGTCGTAGAGCCTGGCTTGGTCGGGGAGAGCCACGGCGAGCTCCACGAACTTCTCCGGCTTCAAGTTCGCGTCCGAAGAGACCTCCGACAAGTATCCGTCGATCAGTTTCCCGACCAGCATCACCGGGTTCACCGCCGGAGATCCATCTCCACCACCGCCGCCACCATCATCGCCATCATCTTCCTCCATTGCCAGTCTCTGATCTAGGCCTTCTAGAAAGCACTGCAGAATCCTCTGCACGCAATCGACATCATATAGAGTTTCAATTAAGTAGGAGTAGCTCGGGATCAGCAGATCATCCAGCGTCGCCTGATCGAGCTGCGAAGCGATCTTCTTCTCCAGAGAACCTCTGCAACCTTCCGACGCGTTTAATATGTTCGCTGTTCTCAACAAACCGAACAGATGCCGAATCGTCGACGAAGACGAAGATCTCGGTTTCGGCCTCGGTCGACTCCCTCTCATCGACCTCTTCTCTAATGGAAGATTCGTGATTATAGTCTCGATCAGCTCTCTCTGCTCCGACTCGGAAGCTACAGATCCAGACGAATGCTTTCGCGAAGAGCGCGAGAGGCCTGGAATCGATTTCCTAGCGTAGGAGATGAGCGACCTCTCAATGATCTCTGAGTTCAGATTCTTCTCCTTCATTGAACAGATGATCTGCTTGTATAGAGGTAGGCTCAGCAGAGCCAGATCCTCGATCCACGACTCCGATGACGACGACGACGCAGTAGTCGTAGATTTTGTATTCCGACGAACTCCGGTTTCAATTCCATTCCACAGCATTTGGTTTGAATCACTTGTCGTGGCTCCGACCGCCTCGCTCATCGGCCAGCCGAAGAGCGAGGGATCGGCGGAAGAAGCTCTCGACGCGATCGAATCAATGCACCGGTGTGGAATGTTCAACGTCTCTGCTAATGGCATCAACGACTCACACGATCTTAGGGTTTTGATGGAGTCCTTGATGTTCTTGAGCACAGACTGGGAGAAGAATTTCTCAGTTTTGTTGATGAGGTTGTCTTCGGAGTATTCCTCAGTCATCTCCAGATACTCCGCCGCGCAACGGAGCGGCGCCACATTTGTGGATGAGATTTCAATTTTGACTCCGTAGCAGAACTTCGCGGCGGTTTCAAATGCCTCACAACCGCCCGGGAATTCCGGGAGTGTGATGTGCACTGATTCTGGTTCTTCGTCGTCTTCATCGTCGTCATTTCTGTTTTTTTTTTCAGTCTCTGATTCTGATTTTGCTGATTCTTGTTCTGATATGAGTTGGTGCAGTTTTTTGCTCTTTGACGTCAGAGGAAACTTGTGGAGGTGAAAACTCATGTCGTTCACTTCAATCACAATGTCGCTCGGCAAACCTGTGGTGCAAAACCTGCAAAACAAAACCCCTAAAAGTGTCAGTCATGATTGATGAGTTGGGTGCGTGAGAGGAAGAAATTTGGGACTCACCATGCTTGGCCTTTGGAGGTAGACTTCTCAGACGCCATTGTTGGAGAGGGAGAAGGGACAAAGAGGGCTTCAACGGACTCCAACAAAAGGTTTGATTTCTATTTACTTTTATCGATCTTTGAAAGCTTTTTCCCTTATTTTGTGCTCTGAAATCTCACTCTCTCTGTCTCTCTAATGGGCCAAAAGAATCGGTTACTTTGATTGTTGCCAACTGTGTTTTTGGTGTTATAAAATTGGAAGTGAAGAGAAGATACATCACAATCTCATGAATTCATGGCCAACCCAAACATTTCTCGGTACCTCATTAATGCTTATCATGCCCACTTATCTACTTCCTTTCTTCTCATTTACTGCTACTTCAAACACACCAAATTCTAGGCCTGGCTGAACAACCTGAGCCTTGTCATCAGTAGTGCATTTTCTAGGGTATTACCCGTTTTCACCCCACTCATTTTCCTCATTCAATAAATTATTTGGACTCATGAGTTTGAATTCATAGAGAATTTTTAAAAAAATTTATAAATATTTAAGAGGTATAATAAAAATTTTACAAGTGATTAAGGGTGTTTCATTAATTGCTCGAAGATGTATTTGAAATTAAAAAAAGTTTTGAGTCCGGACTCACGAATCCAAATAGCACTATATGAGATGACCCTTCCAACTTAATTTTTTTCATTTACAAAATTTGAGTCAGAGACTTTGCTTAAAAAGAATCGAATCCCTTGCTAGTCGAACCAACTAGTTGCCTGAAACTTTTAACTATTGTAACAACACAATACAACTCACCATATAGTTTTTACTGTTTAGGACCTGAGACGTGGCCCAAACCCTATAGTTTTCTTCATTGGACTAATAATGCAAAGTGGGGCAACCTAAAGTTAGGTTTATCTCCTCATTAGCTGCCACTTGGCATCTTTGATCCCATTTTCCAGTGCTCTGGGACAAAAAGAAAGGGAAACCCAAAGAAGTGGCACTTTCAGGCTTGCTTTCAAGGCGTTTAAAACGTCTTTAGGGACATGATTGAATGGGTTTCATTTGGTTTTTAAGAGTCTTTAAAAGTTGCTGTTCAAAATGTTACATATTTTTATCTTTTGACCTTCTGACTCACTGGGGTAGGTTAACATATTGAATTATTGATGGATGGCCATTGAACTTTTAAACTTTCCCTCCAAGGCTCAGTGCATGATGGGTGAGTGTTGGGGCCTGGGGGTCATTAGCACTAAAACCAAAGCCAGCCATTGCACCTTCAACATAGAATCGATATAATGGAATTCAATTCTTAAAATATGTGAAGTGATGAACACTTGAAGTTAATTAATGGAGGGGTCATTTGCATATATAAGCTTAATCATAACAAAACAATAGGTCTAATTAATTTAGTAACAGATGCTGTCCATTCCCTCAACTTGAATACTGTCCTGTAAAGCTAGGAGGAGTCATTGCTTGTCTTCACATGTAGACTTTGAGTAATCAAAGTTAACAAGATAATACAAAACTTTGTTTAAGCCAAGAGTAAACAAACAAACCCGAGCTAGGTTATTCATAATTAAGCTCAAATCCCATGCCACACAAAATGATTTAATTATTAAAGCGATTCCGTTCTAACCCCATTGAGAGTGACCCTCATACTCAGGTTGCTCCATCAACAAGTCTTAAAAGTGAGACCTTGCCTCAGAACCATAATTCATTACCACTCGAATTCAACTAATTGTTAGTGAAGTGATTCGATTTCTTCGAGTCTTCAAAGTTTTCAAAGTGAAACAATGAGAAATATGCAAAGTAGTCTAAATCCATGATACTTATTACAAATACAAGAACATTGAGTGAAACATTTATCCAAATAGCAGATATTACATTATTAAGAAAGCAGACCACCATTTCATTTATTCAAAGTTTGAAACAAACTTTATTTGCTTCTTCCAAACAGCCCACGCCTTGCAAATCATAATTGAAAGACAATGAGAAAAGATGGTCAACATTTGTTGGACACCGCTACCTAACCAAACTTAAACAAGCATATATAATTAATACAGAGAGTGCAGTAACACAAAGCGCTTATTCATCTAATCCTTATTATTAACACACCTACTCTTGGATACGATGGTATCCAACGCATTCCCTTCGGTGTCTGTCTCTCTCCCTCTTCGGCCTCCATTTATTTTATTATTTCAAGTGGCCCACCCAAGAACCTTTTCAGGATTTCACCTCACCTGCACCAAAACAAAGCATCAAATCCACTTGACCCCCAATCTTAAAATAATACTAGCTTTAAACAATCTCACTATTAAAACAAATTTTGATGCAGACAAGCAATGCAAATTTACAAATGAAGCCGAATTAGCTGGAGTGGAAAGTTTATCGTAAACTCTTAACTGACCGACTCTCGTGAGATTAATAGAGCTCTGAGTACACGATTATAAGCAAATCAAGCAAAAACTTATAATTGCATGAAAATAAAGAGGGGAGTGGTTGATGATGCAAGGTCGGATTGTTGTGGTCCCATATGATCACAGAATGTGTTGAAAGCTTTGAAGACATAAATGCCTTCCATGGACCATGGACCCTCTTAATAAATGTAGTAGTTTTTTGAAAACCATATTAAATGTAGTAGTTATAGAGTTCAGACAGAAAAAAGAGTGTGGAAATGCATGAATATATGCTCACCATTGCTTGAAGCAGAGGCAACGGGCGGTTGTTGGTTGAGCAGATCAGTTATCTGAGTAACAGATGGTATAACAATGCCAGGCCAAGCCTGGCACATACAGTGCTTCCCTTCCTCTATGTTGTCATACACTGATTGCACGTGCTTCCCACATCCAGTCCAAGTGAACTTGCCGCACCTTGGACATGGAACTTTGAAACACATCTCCACTAATACTATTTCTTCTCTTCAACTTATTCAATCTCTTTCTTTGGCTTATGAAACTTCACAAGTCACAAACTCTGGTTCAAGTTGGTTTTATGGAGTCTTATCTGACTCTTTGGTTTCATCGGCATTTCCTTGTCTATGTTCAACTAGTTGTGCCATCAAGCCACGCCAGCTTTGAGGGTATCGCTTGTGTTCTTATTCTAAGATGCTCCTTGTGTAATGTCGTTAACAACGCTGTCGTCGCAAAGTTAAAATTTTCTTTGTCGACATTGTAACAATGTTTTCATCTGTTGGCCTTCATGCATGGTTGGGTCTGCACAGTTTTTCATCTAATTAAACATAGAAACAAGGGAAACATTCTATAAATGGAAGTAGACAATTAACTTATTGTACATCTTACTTCAGTCATTCAAGCAATGCAACATGACAAAATTAAGATTAATAATACTAAATGGTTCGCTTTATATTAAATATGAAAAGGAGACTACTACACAAGAATTACAGAAATATGGGCAGGAGAATTTCAACTTTTACTACGAAGGCACAACCCAACCTATCCCATGTAGACTATAAAGGGAATTAGCAATAGTGAAACTTTGCCAGAACACCCTTAAAGCAGTACATTATATGGGTACTTGTAGGGCTTTGAACTAGGTACATTGCCAGAACAAATTGATCAAAAGTGTGAGCTCTTTACCCAGTTGACCTTACAGCAGTAATACATGTTAGCAATATAGGGCCAGGCTGAAGAAGTACCATTCATGAATGAAATAAGTACTCCCATGAATTCCAACCCTAGACCCATCACAACCTGATATGAATTTGACCTTCATAGTCAAAACATGCTGCTTCACCAGTTGAGGCAACTATCACGGTAAAAAGGTATTCCAAGTCAACATAAAATTTACTTGTTTAGTGAGTTTGAACACCAACCCAATAATCTACAATGCTTTTGACTGTATGATTAGAAACTATTTCAAGTTATATTGATGAGACATGAGAGGCTTCTCAATTCAAAGCAACTCGAATTAAGTCATAAAGTTGAGCACCGAAAGCAGAAATCTTAATAAGTAGCATTCTCTCTTAACAAATGAAAGCAACAAACACGCAGAGAAAATCATTGTGAGCTTTTCAAATGGAGCATGGATTAAAGAATATACATTCTTCGGAAATGCATAAAACCACAACATGGAGCTATCAATCATAAAAAATTAGAAAATAGAAACAGAAACCAAAGAAAGGAAAAGAAGCACATGCAATCAACATCATTGTATCAATCAAAAGTCCAAAAAATATACTGTTCTTCATAGGAAAGAATAAAAAGCATGAAAGAGGAGTAACAAGAGAATATACTAATACAAAATTCTTCATGGGATAATAACGGAGAAGTCAAGTAAACGCACATTTAAAACGAGGAGGTATATGAGAATTAGTACCTTCTATGCGAGCTTCTTCAATTTTGCATTTTAATGGCAAAGAATACCAGAAAAGTCGAGCCAACTTGAGCCTTAATGACAAGCCAGACAAAAAGGAGATGGCCTTGTAAATCTCCAAATTGTGTTCATAACCTTTTCCAACCATCTCTGTTTGAAGCTCCAATGCCGCCACAATCTTCCCATCTTCACACAACCCTATTATCAGAAATTCATAACTTGACCTCCCTAGATATATATATATATAAAACCCTTCCCTTTTCGTAGAAATTGATTTTAAGTCATACAAATGTTTTAAAACCGTGCGATGCATACCAAGATGCAAAAACGCGTAATAATGTACATAACAATAAGTCTCCAAAGCTGGGAGTTTAGAGAATTGTGATTTCATATGGACATTCTCATGTCTATTGGTTATGGCAAAAAATGATCTTAAAAAAGAGGCCTAAGCCTAGTTCATGTTTTAGGCACTATAGCATAGCAGATGCACATGAAAATTGTAAAAACAGATGTACAATACAAAAGGTCTGTTTCAGTCAGTAGCGAAGAAGGGCATCGTGCTATCGGGGACACCATAGAGCTGCAGCAAGACAGGCGTAGATGGGATCTAGAAACTAGCTATCAGGCAACATTGTCCTTGCCTTTCCCTTCTGTGGCAGGCTTCTTCACAGAGCTAGAACCTTCACTATTGGAATTTGTTAAAACTCGCTTAACGCCTCTTCCTACAACCCCAAGATGCGTAACGGTATTGCCATTTGTATGAGCAGTAGAAACAGTAGGAGAGTCAAAATCCCCACCACTGTCATTGGTACCAATCCTAGAAGAGCTCAATGCAGTTGAATTCAAAGTCTTCCCACCGCTGTTACTAGCCTTTGCAGAAATCATGCTGAGCACTTCTGACAGCAAGGAGGATGGCTGTGAAACAAGCTGCTGCAGATCTTCTAACTGCAACCATATAACCAAGTGAGATACTTGGCGGTTTAATCCTAACACAAGCTCAAAACAATGAAGAGGCAAGCCAAGTTTTTACCTTCTTTTCCAGCTCACTGGATAGCCCAGTCAAAGTTGTTATCTCAGCTTCCTTATCTGAATCTGAGAGAGATGCATCAACAGCCTTGTCAACCTGATCTACAGCAGAAACAGCAGTCTCTGCTGGAGGCGCTGCTCCCTTCACTTCATCCGTCAACCGTAGTATCCTAGCCTTGCAAACTGATATAGCTTTCTCGCAAAATGGAATGGCCTCTTTAGCCCTTGAGCCTACTTCCAGAACTAGACAAATCCTAAAATTTCTGTAATTCAGGTTAAGGCTCTTTAGAAACAAAATAAAAAATAAAAAATATAAGAGGTCGATAATAAAGCTCAAAACTTGAAGATAAATCATCCAATAAAGAAAGCAACTCAAGTTGCATTCTTGGTATTTTAATAACCAACACCAATAACACATGGCAGTAGTAAGTCGAAGAGGATACAGTTCAGCTATGTGTCGGCTATCTTTTTCCACCAAGCGCTCCAACATTGAAAGTGCAGTCATGTAGTCATTTAGAGAAGTCTCAATGTCCTCTGCAGCATCAAGAGAGTAAGAACTATTTTCGAACTAAATTTGTATTTCAATATCATATAACAATATCGCATGCTTCTCGAAAGTGTGAAGAAATAGCAACCTCTTTCCAAGGCAACTTCCCCCAAGGCAGACAAGATATCGACTTTTTCCATTGTGTCATCTGGGTTTTTTTCAACAATTGCACGAGCAAGATCTAGCATTTTCCATGCAAGGTCCAAATCAGATTCATCCTCATCATGCTCAGCCAGATCTTCAGCTTCACTTTCCTCCTCATCCTCCTCATCAGCTTCTTCTGCCCGATCTTTCCCACTAGCACCTTTCCACGACAAAGTAACAGAAAATGTATGTGTAAAGAACGAATAAGTGGTATGGACATGATAAAAAAGCATTTAAGGGCACTAATCAGTAAGCATAATTTACATGCCAAATACAAAAATCCAAACTGTTGTCATTCTCAAGTTCTTAGACCAACATCATAAACTTCTACTATGATTTATCTGTACCAATGTGGTGGCACCGCCAGACATATAAACCTTTGGATAAGCCCACCTTCTGTAGCTATCAGATGTGGCATAATCTTCCTATTGTGTGACCATTCTAACATACATTTCTCAA
Source organism: Stephania yunnanensis (assembly GCA_039657365.1). Lineage (NCBI taxonomy): Eukaryota > Viridiplantae > Streptophyta > Magnoliopsida > Ranunculales > Menispermaceae > Stephania > Stephania yunnanensis. The sequence continues at coordinate 61,586,563 of CM077585.1, forward strand.
TATGTATATTTTTGCATCTTCATAAAAGATACACACAAAGCACCAACAAAAGTGTATAAGCAAGTATAAGACAAATCGCCACACTGTATATAGAAAAATGACAAGCAATAGAACAGTCATAAGTACGCGAACAATGACCATAGAGAGATTACGAGCATGCACATTAAGCATCGTCCTTTCCACAAAAGCAATTTGTAAGAGATACAGAAGTAATGGAAAAATCATGACCAAATATAGTTGAAGGGACCAACCATTATTTTCCTCCTTGTTGGGTACAGCATCAAGGTCTTGCTGAACATCTGCAACAGCAACAGCAGTTGAGGATTCGCCTTTGGCAACAGACTCAGTTTCTTTCTTGGGAACAGAACCAAGTGGATCAGCCTCTTCTTGTGCTTTATAAAGCAAAGCACAACCATACTTATAGTACACGCTAGAGCACTCCGGAGCCATCTCATTGTAATGAGAAACCCTGAAAGAAAACGAATATAACAGCCAGAAGAAACGGAAAACCGATTGGAGATGAACATAACATAGAGAAAAGGCTTTCCTTTCACTTCCTTTCCTTTTGACAATGTACAATTAAGTGTCGAACCCCACTTTCATGGAAACTATTGCAACTTCAATTCAAATACCTACATTTAACCCTATTTTCCCTTCAAACAAACTCCCACTTAACGTTGCGCAACCGTGCACAATTGATGCCCACAAATGAAGCACAATATCCATCACAAGCGTTGCCGCCGCATAACTATGCTTCAAAAACGACTTTGCTCCAAAAAGAATAGTTTTTTCACACAGATCAGTGATTCAGTATAGTAAGTAGAAATTACCATAAACAGTCAACAGTAAATGCTTGCACAGAGTGACAATAGAAACCATGTTACCTAGAACGCTCATTGAAATAAAGGTTCAAACTTCCCAACTAAAACCCCTAAAAATCAGTGAAATCCCTAATCACATAAACCAAAGAAACAATCAACACAGAAAGATCGAGGAAACCCTAACCTGATCTCGACGGCGCGGCTGAAGCACTCGGCGGCCTCAGAGTAATCCCCAGCCTTCATCGCATCCGACCCTTTCTCCACCAACTCAGCCGCAAATTCTAGGGTTTTGGTCTCATCTTTCTCAGCATTAGCCGAAGGAGATGACGACGAAGGCTGAGCAGTCCCGCAAGTGGACTCCTCGTTCCCATGACTCCCCGTCACCGCCTGAGCTTCAGTCGAAGCTAGGGTTTCGACCGCCACTTCTTTCTCCTCTGCCGCTGGAGTTTCTAGTGATGTTATCGCCGATGCTTCGTCCGAGGCGGCCATGGCCACACCTCTCCGCTTCGCTCCTTCAATTTCAAATCGAAATCGAAAACCCTAACTCTCTCGCGCGCGCGCTCTCAGTGTGGCGGAAAAACGCCGATTTTTTTCTGTTCAATATGAATGAAATGAGGCGCGATACTGGTACTAGTAGGGGCTTTATATATGGACGGCTCGATTGGGTTTGGATGAACCGGGATGGTTCGTGCCCGACCGGGTTTTGGGACTACAGGTCAAATAATCAGGGGTCTGTTTGGAATAGTGTCACCAGGGAAATAAAGTGGAATTGCCGTCATGGCCTCCATTGAGGTTGGAAACACAATCTTAAGTGGCGGTGATTTTAATTTTGGATCATTGTTAGGGACCCAAATTACATTTCACGTTCAATGTAAATTAATTCTTCTTTTTGATTTTTTGTGATATTCTACGCCAACTATTTTTGATTAATAGATGCTCAATATTTTTTCAATCTTGTTTTTTTCCTTTCTTAAAAAAAAAATTTATACTATGCATTGTTGGGTTTCAAATGAGGATGCTCGAACTCAATTTGCTTCATCCACAATACTAAAAATCGAGACCTTGTATGAAAAATTGTGCACTAATTGTTGGCATAATGATTTCAACAAATCCCAAATGTAGTCTTTATTTACAGCAAAAATAAGAACTCACCTATTATATATATATATAAAGCAATCTCAAAACGGTTAATCGTGAAGCTTTTTGTTAAAAAGCAAGCTATCAAATACGATTAATAAATCGTAGTCGATTTAGAAGATTTTTTCTCTCTCTAGTTTCTCTTCGAGTAACGGTTCCTCCATGGTTTTTTTTTAATGTTTTTAATTTCTCTCACGTTGTATAAAGTGTTAACCTCAATCCTATCAAGCTCCATATAAGAGGGAGACATCCTCTCAAATATGAGTCTCACCCAACTCACGTTGTATAAAGTTAAAAACCTCTTTTAGACCCCTCACTCGAAGTCAAAAACCTCTTTTAGTCCCTTGCCACTCCGATCAACCGATTGTTACCATGCGAAATTGTGAATGGTCTTTTGTTTTTACTTATTTAAAGCATTTTTTTGCAATCTTGTGCCAAACAAGTCCTTAACCACGCAATCTCCACAAACAAAATAGGCCACTCGAGCCACTACGGGATTGGCCACTCCACAAACACGAGCAATGGCTGCCACAAACTCAACTCTCCTCCACTTCTCCTCTCGCCCCCGCATCCACGCCGCCCACCACCAACACCGCACGGCGGAGCCACCCCACACACCCCTCCTCAGCTCAAGACGCGCCGCCGTGCTGCTTACAGCCTCAACATTCCTCGCCACAGCACCGCAGCTTAACAAAGCCAAGGCTGAAGACATCCCCCTGTTCGGGCTGAGGAAGAAGCTTAAGAACGTCGAGGAGGAGGCTGAGTTGGTGGTCCGGGAAGGGTTCGAGGCCGCCGAGAAGGGTATTGAAGCGGCCGAGAAGGGAGTGGAGGCGGCCGAGGGAGAGATCGAGACGGTGTTGAGCTACGGAGGGCTGGCGCAGGCTGGGGTGGTGGCGGGAGCGGAGTTCGTTGGTGTGGTGGTTGCTACTTCTGTGGTGAATGCCATCTTGGGATCGGAGGGTCGGAAATCCTGAGATTACACGCCAACACCCAATGTCCACCGCCCGATTGTTCTCGACCAATGAAACTTTCGATTAAGTTGGATGTGATGTGCTACTTGCTATTCATTCTCATTATGTCACTTTTGATTATAGTATCACGCATCGATATCAATTTTATCTAACTCGTCTGTGAATGTCAATATGTGCATGAATGCGAGAATCAACAACAATACATAAATATTAAGTTATGCACGCATGAGGTCAATCTAGTACAACTAACGTGACAAACGCACCTCCTTGTTCAACATAACGGTCAGATATGTGGTATTAGCGGTTTGCGGTTGTTGGGTGAAGTATCTCTAGATCAGCCTTGCAGTCCTCTCTTAGTTCTTCTAGTTTCAGAATACTCGATTGCTGGAACAAAGAAACGAAACGGTTAAGTTGCATTTAACTTGATTGATTCGTCGGCAATGGGCGATGTAGGAATTAGAAGTCTTTGAAATCAAATGAGAATTTCACAGTACTCACAAGCTGGGATCCTTCGCGATCGAGTATTTTGTCGGTGTGAAGGAAGAGCGCTCGCCACTGACCCAAGAGATCAGTTTCCAATTCTGCGGAATTGTTGGAGCTTTCTTGACTGGAGTTGCCATGCACACCACCACCATTTAAACTTTTTTCCATTTGCAAACTAAATTCCTTCCTGCTCTTCTTTATTGCTGCACAAGAAATCAAAAAAAGGAAAAAAAAATCAACAAACAAATTTAAGAAGGGAAAAAAAAAAAAAAAAAAAACGTATGATGGAGTATAGACACAATTCTCTTCCTCTTACTTTTCTTGAAAAATAAAAAATAAAAACTGCTTTAATCAATAAAACAACGTCGAAAAATAATTTAATCAGTAAAACAACGTAGAAACCGAAACGAGATTTAAGCAGAATGCTACATTGACATAGTAGGCAAACGAACACCATAAAGCCCATGAACATACTCCAATGACTGACTGGCTTTATGCATGTTTACTAGGTGTCTCCAATCTCCATCCAACACTTGCACAGAAATTTAACAACAAACCTAATCTCCTCCCAATTTTTTCCCTCTTTTCTTCTACTTCTTCCATCAACAGACAAGCATAGCGAAATAGAAAATTTTAATTAACCAGGTATTTACAAATAACATTGTTGACATACCAGACAGTCGGCATTTGGCATCTTGGTAATGAAGGTCCGACCAAATATAAGCAGCTGTTTGTGAAATCACAATTTAAAAAAGGGTTTTCAGATGTAAATACCAGCAAAGGCAAGTACATGTAAAGCAAATCATTTAACTAGGACAAAGCAAGCAAGTACCTTTGAGACAGAAAGAACAAGAACAATTCTTCAGGGGGCCCATACCCAGCCTAGCATTGGCGCAATCAGCAATGCCTAAACCCGTTGTTGATATGCGCATTTCTGGCACCTTGGCAACTGCAGAACCAGATGGAAAAGGAGACTCAATTGAACTAGGCTTGTTCGTCATTGTATCATCTCCACCCTTTGCCGCGATTTTGTTCTCACAGATAGTTGTTGGTCTGATTGTGTCCCCTTTTGAGTCTACTACAACTAGTCGATTTCCATCAAAGAATCCTGAGAATTCCTTAATTTCACTGGGGAACCCCGAGACACTAGAAACTGTTTTGCCTTTTGGGAACTGAATATTGGTGCTGCCCAAATTAAAGGAGCCGCGACCTTCATTAGCCTTTGTCAATACAATATTCCTCTTACCATCAGCCAGAAATTCAGAGTCATCTTGTTTGACTCTCAATAGATTTTCCTCTCCTGAACTAATTTCCCGCGCAAATTTTCCAGGCCCGGATTCGTTTTCAGCATCTTTCTTGTTATTAGAGTTACTTGGAATTGACACAAACCGCCTCTTACCAAGTTGATTAGTTACATCGCCTAGAACAGAACGGCTTCTTGATTCCCATCGACCAAACCGTCCTCATTTGCAGCCCGTTTACCTTCTAGAATCAACATTTTCAAAAACCTCGATTTCAGCTCAAATTCAATGAATTCAAAACTCTTAAAAAGAAAGAATGAAATACATCCAATAAAGCACACAAATCTGAGAGAATGCCATGGGCAATTCCAATTGAAATCAAAGTTTAAAAAAGGAAAAGAATAAATGTATGTGAAAAATACATGAATCTTTCAAACAACCTTAAATCCCAGATTTATGCATGCCTTGAAGAAGATATTCTAAAGATAAACCTACAAACCCAATGCCATCCAGAGGGTGCCTTTCAAAAAAATTATTGAGCTTTGAGGATGTCTGACAAGGATCAAAGATTAGGATTTTAAACAAAGAAAGGAGATCATGAGACGCATATGAGAGGGAAATGAAAGAGAGATAAGAGAGGAGTACTATTTTTGAGTTTGAGTCTAATGCAAAGCAAGCAGGAATCAGATTTTCAAACTTTTGACACCTAATACCAGGTTGGAAGGCTTCGAAAAAATAACGTTTGAAAACTTGGCATAGAAGAAGAACAAGCTGAAAACACAAAAAATGCAAAATGGTTAAATGCAATTAAGCAGTGTCAGAATTAAAACTAGTCATGTGTTACACTTTAGTTGAGGCACACCTAACAACCAGCATAACTGTAGTGCCCCTCGTGTTCCCTGCAACATGACTTTAAAATGTTGTTGAATATAAGGCTACCCGTGATTTTTCACAAGGGATCGAAAAGGGTCGATCTTGTTTTTTTAGGGACGAGAGGCAATGTATACAAAGTGAAGCTCTTTAATTTTAAAAATGAAATTATTTACAACAACAAAGCCTCAAGCCCAAATTAGTTGGGGTTAGCCACATAGATCAAACTCTTCCATTGCACTCAATTTAGTGCAATTGATGGTGTCCTTTCCAAATTAAAATAATTTTTTACAAAAAAATATTTAAGACGAAATATATATATACAGAATAAGTATATTAAAATGAGTATCTACCTTTGCTTAAGGAATCTTTTTCCGTTTTTGGACCCAAACCAAGTGTATCAATTTCTTCCTGTGCTTTATAAGGAAGAGCATATCCATACTTATCGTGCGCACTAGAACGCTCCAAAGCAACCTCGCCATGTGCAACCCTGAATTAGAAAAGAAGAGAAGAAATGGAAGACCAATTGTAAATGGATAAGAACTAAGTGTTTTCTTCGACTAAGATACATGGCAAGCATCCAAATACCCTTTGTCTTTTTTTTCTTCAAAATAAACTCCTAGCAAACAATCCATAATTATGCATAATTTATGCCTACAAAATGAAGGTCAAGAATGACTAAAAATATTGTCGCATAACCAAACTATTTGTAATATGCCTCAATTAGAAATGCATAACTTTTAACACATGCCAGTGCTCTAATAACCTTCTAAACAGAAAATACTTAAACATGTATTAATCAATGACCGTGTGTTTTATAAATTTGCACTAAATCGAGCACAATGGAAGTGTTTGATTCATGTAGCCGACCCCAATTAATTTGGGACTAAGGCTATGTTGTTGTTTGTTCTATGCATACAACAAACGTTCAAAAATCACAAATCACGCCAGGAGCCCAAATTGAAATGGAACAACTGAGGACACAACAAAACCCTAATTTGAAACGCCTCATCAACGTCATTGAGCAAGATCAGCATTTGCAACAATCAGCAAGATTACAATACGCAGAAAACAACAAAATCAAAGCAAGCAAAAAGAAGAAGAAACAAGAAATAAAACCAAATGAAACCCTAACCTGATCTCAGCAGCATCGGCGCAATCAGCAGCCTTTCTCACCGCATCCGATCCTTTCTCCATCGAATCGGCTGCAAATTTTATGGTTTTGGTGCGATCTTCGCGAGCGACAACGCGAGTAGAAGAAGCTAGGGTTTCCACCGCTACTTCAACGATCTCTTCTTACTACTCTGTTGTTGGAGTTACCTTGGATGGTTCGTCTGAGGCATATCCATCCATGGCGACACTCTTCGCTGATTCATATCTTCAAACCCTAAATTTCAAATCCGAATCCAAATCGCAAAGATGAAAACCCCCAAATTTCCCGCTCAAGACACTTAGGATTGTTTTCAAAGGCGCGATTTCTTGAATCGGGATTGGGTTTGGGTGGACCGGGATGGTTCTTGCCGAACCGGGTCGACAAGTAAGGGGCTTGTTTGGGAAGTATCACGGAAGGTTCCTGAATTAGTGTATCATTCGATTTCTATGGTCCTTGTAGGGCCTGTTTGGTTTCAAGAGCCCCTCTAGCTCTTTCAAGTTTTTCTTACTCTTTATAGACTAACATATTTCATGATTTTTCTTTTTGATTTTTATACATATATATATATATATATATATATATATATTTATTAAGAAAAGAGTATCGCCTCCACTTATTCAAAAAAATAATTTTTCTTTTTGCATAGAAATGACATTATGACAATTAATAACTTTGGCAAGAATAGACTTCACTCTAGCAAAAGTAGGAGTAAAAAAAATTAAAGACACCCACAATTTTAATAAATAAAAAAGAAGTCACGTACACATTGTCTATTCCACACTCTCACATTGTCGAGCTTCTTATAAATAGGCCTTAGCGGTCATTTCAATTCAATGTCTTCACTTTATGAGACTCAAAACATACAACAACAACAACAAGAAAGTTTTAATTTAAATTAGTTGGAGTCGACTGTCGAACTCAAGACATTGTTTATATATATAACATAATGCGCCGAGAAATTATGAGATTTGAACATGTAAACTGATAGACTCAAGTGAACAATTAGTTATACGCCTAGAATTATTAATTCTTAAAAACACCGAATACGCTATACAACATTTAAGAAAAAATAAGAACGAGATTGCATAAAACTAGAAGGTCTGAAACATAATAAAAGAAAGTACGGACAAATTTACATCCTTAATTATTCTCTACAGATAAATTTACATCCTTAATTATTCTCTAGATCAGTTATGCACAGATGATACAAAAGAGAAACATCAAGAAATTTCAAAAACTCGAACCATGACTAAATTGTAGTGGAAAAGACATGCTCCCGCCTTTGTAATGAGGTAATTGAATCCTTAAAAAAGACAAATGCTACCTAAACACAATTGCTTATGTGCAGTGTGGTTAGGTGAGTGCATGTGTTTACCAAGTAGTCAATTATGTATTGCATTTCCAAAAAAAAAAATCTAAAAACAACTGGGATAATGCTACACTTAATTTGCGCAAATTAAAAGCTCTTATGAACCAAATTAAGTGAATGTTTCTGTGCATCGGAAACATGCTCTAACAAAAGTTCTCATGTTAGTTTCTCATTTCCAATACTGACACCATTGTATTGGAAAGGAGAAACTTATATGTGAACTTTTGTTAGCACGTTTCAGATGCACAGAAACATTCACTTAATTTGGTTGATGAAAGCTTTTGTTCGCACAAATTAATGGAACCCCTTGATTGTGATAAACATCTCTTCTTTCTTATTTAATCCAGCGTTGTCTAGGATTCTTAACATAGGCCTGATTGGACTTCCTTTGGGATCCACACGATGCATTGGGAGTACTAGAGAAACTCGATAAATGCTTTGAATCTTCGTCCAACGTCTTCAGTCGACTCAACATAAATTTATCCTACACAATAGAATTCATTGATCAATCAGGCAAAGAAATCGAGGTTTATGTCTAGATATATTTCAATAGAATTAAAAAAGTAATCTTGTTTGCACCTTAATAAATGCCTCGACAGTGGCAGCTCTCTCTCTGAAATTGTCAGTTTATCCTTCAAACCTTGTATTTCTGCCTGTAAACAACATACAAAGTTCAAATGATACAAAAATGTGATTTATATTAGGCCTACAAAAAAACTAATTAAAATATGATTCAGGTTGGCATGCTTAGTGATCACCACTGTAATTCATGTTGATTAATTAAATATACCTCCACTGAAGAAGTGGCATTACTGGTTTGAAATATTCATTTTTTAAGCAAAAAAGTATTCATTTAAAAAGAAATAAGAACTAAGAATCCAAGGTTTCTCAATGGGAAAATTACCTGCATGAATCTTCTCTCTTCGAGCCATTGCAGTTTTAGCTATAGCTAGTTCCTTTTCAAGAGTCCTCTTCTCATCCTAAAAAATGTAAAGGATCAAGGCAGTTATTAATGCATGCATGATTTAGACATAAGTCCATGACTCTCTCTCTATATATATATATGAAAGTATCTAAATCAATTCATCAAAATTAATAAGAAGTTTTTTGTTACATCTAATTCAGAAATCTGCCCTGATAATCACGAATTGCAATATCGGCAGCAGTCTCACAGGTTAGAATGGCCTCCTCAAGTTCTCAAACGACGTGGTCAAGTTCCTGATCAACCTCAGGGACATGCTTTTGACGGTTAGTTCTGTGGAGTATTTTGCTTTAGTCCTGCATAATTTGTAGCAGCCATCCATCGTCAAATAAAGCATGCATTTACATTTAGTAGAAATCAATTGAATAATAAACTTAATTTGCATTTCAAGTTACTAGAATTAATTCTAGACATAATGCTTTTGCAACCAAGAATTTATGAATTCGGTGACTTAGTGATTAGTTGATTACTATGCATAACAAATCCATATCTCTGGTGATGTCATCGATCTGAGTTAACAATAATCAATATTTGAATGCATGCTATTTCCAAAAAAGCAACTACTTAATTATATAAATACCAATTTTATATACCTGACGTGAACTCATCTCTAGTGAGATGGTAGATGCATCACTTGTTAAAATGCAAAGTTTGGGAGCTTGAGTTAAAAAAAAATGATATATACCTGACATATTTCAATCTGCCTCTTAAGTTCAATATTCTGGTTTTGAACCTCCTCTACTATCGAGGCCTTTTTCAAAGTCCTTTCCAAATCATTCTTTTCCTCTAAGGCACTTTTCCCCTACTGACAATCTGAAACACACAAGATATGTCGCTTAATATATAGAAGAGCATTTTAATTTCCAGCAGCAACAGCAACAGGAGGAAAATCTTATAATTAATTGTCTGATTGATACCTCTTTCCTATACATTCTGAAACCATCATCATCTTTATCACAAATACGCCATCTTAATAATCTCCATAGTCTCAGTTTCTCCGCCAGTGTTGTTGTTGTTGGTGGTGGTGGTTTTGATCTTCACTTGTTGTGGATCTACTCCCCCAATTAATTTGAGACTGAGGCTACGTCGTTGTTGTCGTCATCGTGGGAGTGCTTTTTCAAAGAAAAGAGACAGGGAAGTTAGCGGAGGACTAATAATGGGGCACTTGATGGGTTGGAAGTCAGCAGGCTTAATAGGGGGCTTAATGGGGGAGTTGGTGTGGATCTTCTTCTTCATTGTGAGCTTTTTCAAGGCTCTTTTGAAGGATCGAAGCATTTTGGGGATTGGAGTAAAGAAGTTTTGAGTTGAACTTAATTTCATGTTTAAGAGGAAGTGTACGTGACTGAAAGAGTGAAAGGTTATAGTAGCAGTCGATCACAATTTATTATCGCGTTTTATACCACCAAAAATACCCAAAAAAAAAAAAAAAATCATTTTAGATGGCATTAATTTCAAGTTTCCAAATTCTAGCTAGATTGTCGACAAGTTCTTTCCATCTAAAACAAATTAATCCAAAGTTTAATTAGGTTGGTATTCTTAATTTATTCCAAAATTAAGGTGGAGCACATCATGGTACTTAGTACCATATATCTAAGTAAGGTTTTTTAATATGATTTTCAGGGCATCAACTTATTTTCATCTAAAACATTCATTCTATAAATACGACTCATATGTTTGCTAATCATTAGGATTTTTTAAAAAGATTTTAAGGGATCTTGACAATTTCCACGTTAATTTCTTGAGCAAATTAATGTAATGTTTAATTATGTTGGTATTTTTAATTTATTCCAAATTAAAATGGTGCGCATCGTAAATATGGTCCGGCTTCGGGCTCCACCCCTACATTGGTGCAATCGGACTAAGCATACTCTAGTAGCACGGACAATCTTGACACGGAAGGGAATCGAACTTCAGAGGTGCGCTTAACTCACGCAATCCTAAGTTCACCCCAATCCTTGGGCCAACCTGTCCAGGTTTCTAGGGCTGGCAAAATGGTCCCGGTCCCGTTTTGCCCGTTTTGTCCGGTCCCGTTTTAAACGGGACCGGGCAGTATTTTTATGAAAAACATACGGGACTGGACAATATTTTTTGTCCGTTTAAACATACGGGACCGGGACTTGACAAAAATTCTTAAAAAACGGGTACCCGTTTATTGATTAATTCGAAGGGCATATAAGTAATTTCACAATGTATTTTAGGTTTTTTTGCTTCTCCTCTCACTCTCTCTGCCTCCCCCTCTCCTCTCTGCCTCTCCGCGTCTCACTCTCTCCGCCTCTCGCCTCTCCGCGTCTCACTCTCTCTGCCTCTCCGCGTCTCACTCTCGTCTCACTTTCTCTGTCTCTCCGCGTCTCTCTCCCTGCCTCTCACTCTCTCTGCCTCTCCGCGTCTCTCTCCCTGCCTCTCTCTCTCTCTCGCTCTCCGCGTCTCACTCGCGCAGTCCTCGCCCTCTCCTCCTCTCCCACCCACTCTCCCTCCTCGCCGCCGGCTCTTCCTCTACCTCTTCCGCCCTCCGACGCCCCCTCGTCATCTCGGCCGCGGTTTCTCCGACCGCGAAACCCTAGCCCTCCTCATCATCAACGACCCCACACTGCTGCTCGATCACCGCCGCCACCGCCAAATCGGCCAACCGAGGCGGAAAACCACTCACAAGTTCGGCGTCCGAAATGCGGCGGCAGCCCAAAAGCCCCAAACTCAATCTCCCAAAACCCTAGCTCGATCTCCCCCTCCCCCATCAAGACCCGAGCTTTCCCACGATTTCTGCGGCCGCCGCTCCACCCGCCTCGTCTCCAAGATGCACGTCGGCCGCCCCAAGTCCGCCGTCGCCACCCGCCACTCCTCCGCCGCCGAGGAGGCCCTCGAGCAGGCCCTGGACCTGGACCCCAACGCCAACGCCGCCCTCATCTGCGTCTTGCGCAGCTTCCGGAGAGCTCCAACGACTACAATTACTTAAAAAAAACGGGCAAAACAGGTCCCGTATGTTTTACAAACATACGGGACTGGACAAAAAAATCGTGCCCGTTTTAAAAACGGGACCGGGACCGGACATCAAATTTAAACATTTTTGAAATGGGTGTCCAGTCCCGTTTTTGTCCGTTCCCGTATTTTTGCCAGCCCTACAGGTTTCCTAACACGTTTTTGTCAATAGAAAACTTTTAGTGAAACCACTATATATATGCAAGTAATTGTGATTGTTTGGTGAGTTTAGGAACAAATTGACTGCCTAACAACTTCCTATCAATTAATTCCCCAAATTGACAAGCCAAAGCATCTTAACTAGTGAGATAGATGAGGCGTCACTTGCCAAAATACAAGGTTAATTTGGGGAGGTTGCGGGTTCAACTCCAATTGAAGTAAAAAAAAAATCTTCAAATAGATCAATCGGAATGCCTAAAAGGATTAAAATGAAAGCATGGATGCATAACCATACTTAGTAATATAGAACAAATGAAGGGTCAAAAATACAAAAGAAAAAGCATGTCACTTGGCATGATCATACAATGAAGGTTCAAAATCGCGCTGGAAGGAGCCTGAATTGAAATAGAACAAACGAGTACACAGCAAGATGGTGCATTATGCATATCATTTATATGGTCTGGCTTCAGCTCCACCCTTACACTTTTTTTTTTTTTTTTTTTGATCTATGGATATCCAGACAGGGATATGCTCAAACAATCTTAATGCAGCGGAGAATCGAACCTGAGGTAATGCGCTTAACCCACAGAAGCCCAAGTTCAACCCTATTGTTGGGCCAACCCGTTTAGGTTTCCTTACACATTTTTGTCAATAGAAAACTTGTGATGCAACCGCTATTTATATATCCCAAGTAATTGCTATTCTTTGGTGCGTTTAGGAAAAAATTGACTGCCTAACTACGTCCTATCAATTAATTCACCAAATTGAAAAGCCAAAGCATCTTAATTGGTGAGATGTATGAGACATCACTTACCAAAAGGCAAGGTCAATTTGGAGATTTTGTGGGTTCGACTCTAGTTGAAGTAAAAAAAATTCTCCAAATTGACCAATCGGAATGCCTAAAAGGATTAAAAATTTAAAATGAAAGCATGGATGCATAAATACTTAGTAATACAGAACAAATGAAGGTTAAAAAATACATAAGAAAAAGCATATCACTTGGCATGATCATACAACGAAGGTTCAAAATCGCACTGGAAGGAGCGTAAATTGAAATAGAACAAACGAGGACACAACAAGATTATAGAACTGTTGTGGACAGTAAAAGCCCTAATTTGAAACACTTCATCAACATCTATTAAGATCATCATTCCCAACAATCGTTGAAATTACTTCAAACATAAAAAACCCTAACCTGATCTCAGCGGCCTCGGCGCAATCAGCGGCCTTTATCATGGTATCCAATCCTTTCTCCGTCGACTCAGCTGCAAATTCTAGGGTTTCGGAGCGATCTTCGTTAGCAATGATGTCATCTTCGATGCTCCATCTGGGGCATCCATCCATGGCGACCTCTTCGATTCATATCTTCAACCCTAAATCCCAAATCGAAATCGAGCTGATAAACCCCAAATTCCCGCTCAAGACACTCGATTGTTGTTTTTGTTTTCAATCTGAAATAAGGCGCGATTTTCAGATCTTGTGAAATATGTATAGACGGCTCGATTGGGATTGGCTGAACCGCGATGGTTCTTCTCGAACCGGGCTTTCAGACTCTAAAGTTGACACAAATAAGGGGCCTATTTGGAACGTATCGTGGAAGTGATTTTTTTTTTTAATTTCATCGAGGTTGAAAACCATGACTTCCTCAAATTTTACTTTTTTAAAAGTGATGATACTACTTTCGTTGTGGAAGTGTTATTTAAAAAACCTAAAACATATTTTTTCGATCCAAAAGACATACGATGGTGTGAAAGTTATTTGTATGATGCTTATCCATTGTACTTTACAAGACTTGTAACATCTGTTGCTTTGTTAGTTTTCAACTTTTACGTTAAAGATGTGTGATTTAATAGTTATAGACTTATAGTCAATCACGTTTTTGCCCCATGTGATGTATATATACCACAACAATGCATGAAATGATTTGGAATTAAAGAATCAATTATGAGTGATCGATTTAAAGAATTATGAAAGCACATCTATTAGAGATGGGTGAAAAGTAAGTAATTATGGATTTCTCCCTAATTAATACCAAGGTCTAACAACCATCATATACAAACTATACTTACCAAACGGACAATGTTTGAAGAGGTCGTGGATTAGAGACACGTTGAAGTCAAAACCATCATGCATAAACCCTAATGAATTATTAATATAACTTAAACTAATTCAAAATGATGATATAAGTATAAAAAATCGTTTATATATGAGGGTGAGAGCGTGTGTAAGGGCTTATAGTTTGAAGTGGATGTTTTAGTAGTTTTACCAAGTTGTCTCCAATCCAAAATGTGGGACTATTCTTAACACTTTCTTTTTTCTCAATTTTTTTTAATTGGAACACTCCTCTTTTTAATTAGGTTTCGCACTCCTACTTCCCAAATTTTGATTGACGTAAAGTCCTATCCATCTTCAACATTTATTCCCTCAAATCACTAGCTAGGATTTATTGAAAAAAAATTATGGCGATCGATCTTGACGATTTTCAACAAAAAAAAACAAATCCAAAGTTTTGATCTAGCTCGTTTCACACAATTTTTGAATTCCCTGTAAATACTTACTAATACATACATAAATACAATAAAGGAGTCTCGCCTCCATTTCATCAAAAAACTCTAGCTAGCTAGGTTGGTATTTTTGATTTATTCCAAATTAAATTAAGATGGTGCACATCATGTGGATTGGCTTTGGGCTCCTTCCACATTTTTGTCAATGGAGAAAACTTATAATGCAAAGCAACATTCTAGTTATGATTGTTTGGCGAGTTTGGAAATAAAGATAAGAGATCGCGGACCAGTATGTACGTAGTCGAACAAATTGACTGCCTAACAACATACTTCCTCTCTATTAATTCTCCAAATTTAAAACCCAAGGGGCACACAGAATCAAACATACATATGTAGCATTATACATGCGAAAGAAAACTAGCCGCTTAGTTTTGAGCCAAGTCATTTTCAGCTCTTTTGTACTTCCAAAATCAACTCATTGAACACGATTGTAAATTTGTAATACATTAATTAAGCAGCAACACCCATGAATACTAAGTGCGCGTGTATTAATTAGTGAAATAGCTTCCAAATTTAATTTGTAAACTTTGTACCCAGCTTACACTATATTCGTATCGTCAAATATAAATGCAGGTGTGAATATGTTATTACGTACAAGCTGTATAGTTAGGCGGGGCGAAATTTCGGTTGGACCATGCAAGGAAGCTAGTTATATATGGTCGGAGGTTCGTGAGTAAGTGACCAATAAAGTCAAAGTCCAACATAGAATGTATGTCGTGTGCATAAATCGGACCGTTTATTTGTATGTGATTTGAGGTTCATACATATAGCAATGGTTTCGATTTTGTTTTAAGGAAACACAATATTTTTCGTCATGTACATACATTCTTTAACTATGTATAATAAAATATCGTTCCTCTAAAAAAAGAGGTTCATATAGCAATGACAAATCACACATGAATGTTGCGCTTTTCAACTTACCATGTACTGGTACAAATTTCAAACTTTATTCAATTATTCACGTATGCCTTGGAAATGCCTTGGAAATGGGAAGAATTGAACTTTCATTGTTTTTGAAAGAAAAAAAAAAAAAAAAAACCTTATTTGTTAGGTCTATTTGCGACATTTATATTTATTTATTTATTTATATATCTTTTTATTTTTCATTTTATATTTGGAGCCACACCTTTGGTGGCTCCATTCTTGTAATGAGAAGAGCTCCCGATCGTACAAGTTTGAGTTAATTTGAACCCTACCGGTGTTTCCGAGGTATTGAGTCACTTCCACTCGAATTAATTTACTTTTATTGGTATTATTGTAGCTGGCTAGTTGTTGTTGAATGGGAAGGCCGAAGGTGTTATCCATTTAGCTGGTCTCTTCAATAATTTTTTTTTTTCCATCTTTGCTCCCCCAGGCCCCGGGTCCCTTTATTCAATAAAGATACTGTAAGATGATAAAACATTTGATATAAACAAAGAAATATTGTAAAGCCATGTCCCACACTCAATTATTCGCCCATGTTAATATAATCTACATGTGCCTAAAAACTAAGTATATTGTGAGACCTACAGAGCCCTACATTGCGCATCTTCTCTAGAAGTGAGTGCTGCAGAGCACCAAGCCCACTTATAAGCGCACGCATTTCACAAGCTCTATATACAATAAAAAATGACCCTTCCACGTAAGGATCTACATTTAGTTGTGGGGTCCCTACTATACATATTAAGAAGAGGGCAACCATGTCAATACAAAAGTCTAAGGAAGGCCAACAAATGTGTGTCATTTTTGCGTGCTAGTTTCAACTTTTCTATTTAAACTCGTATCATAAGTGAATTCAAATCCTTCACGCGAGGTATCAACTTTTCTCTTTAAAATACTCGTTCCTATAAGATAATGTGTTACTTTAAACAAATTCATTATACTTTATCAACAACTAATCAATCTCAAGAATGAAGAAAATTAAGTAGGGATTGAAGTACATTCCCATAGTAAAATCCGCATTGCTCGAGTGCGGATTAATTAGCATTGTTGGCATCAAATACCAGGTAAAAAACCAAAAAATAAAAATAAAAAAAAATCAAGTTATATACAATGGCTTATGAAGTAAACAAATTCTTCAGAAAACTTGTGGATGCAAATGAAAAAAGCCGGTGCTAAAATAACACCACTACAACACAAACTCTCTTATCAAATCGTCAATGTTGACTTGAGAATTCGTAAAACACGAGGTATCAATGTAGCATTTTCGAATGAAAACATATGAATGAAAAAATTATACTCTTTCATCATCAAACGCATATGAAAATGTGATCGTGATTTGTAATGTAGGCCTAGCACTCCCCTTTCCAACGAAATACTAACAGCGAACATTCAAGGAGGTAAAGACAATACTGCTACGTTTTTTCTCTCACTTTCACCCTTTTAGGCCCCCACCACCACCACCCCCACCCTCCCTCCTTTCCTTTCCTTATAACAACGACACCCACGTCCCAACCCATCAAACACACGCACAAGCACACCACAACACAACCCAACCGATCAGTGTTCCAATTAATTAGCACTCCCACTCGACCACTGTCATATCAATGCAGATGGCCTCCGCCACGATCAATCTCCCCCGCCCCGCCTCCGCCTCCGCCTCCACCTCGCCCTCGCCCTCGCCCTCGCCCTCGCAGCGATCGACGACGCCACGCCGACCACTCTCCACCGCCCTCCCCGTCCGCAAAATCCCCGGCGATACCGGCATCCCACTCATCTCCCCAATCCGGGACCGCCTCGACTACTTCTACTTCAAGGGCCGAGACAACTACTTCAAGTCCCAAATCCAAAAACTCCAATCCACCGTCTTCCGCACCAACATGCCCCCCGGCCCCTTCATCTCAACCGACCCCAGAGTCATCGCACTCCTCGACGCCCACTCCTTCCCCACCCTCTTCGACCTCGACAAAGTCGACAAGTCCGACGTCTTCACCGGCACCTACACTCCCCACCTCTCCCTCACCGGCGGCCACCGCGTCCTCTCCTACCTCGACCCAACCGACCCCAAACACACCCCCTCAAAAACCTCCTTTTCCACCTCCTCATGTCCACCCGCCACAACGTCATCCCCGAATTCCACGCCTCATTCGGACGCCTATTCGACCAACTCGAATCCGACCTTGCCTCCAAAGGCAAAGTGGGTCTAACCCCACTAAACGACCAGGCCTGTTTCAATTTCATTGCTCGGTCCCTATTCAACACCGACCCTAGTGAAACCGACCTGGGCACCGATGGTCCCAGCTTGATTCAAAAATGGGTCTTATTCCAATTGAGCCCGGTTTTGAGTCTGGGCCTCCCTTGGTTCATTGAAGACCCCTTGATCCACACCTTCCGATTGCCCCCATTTTTGGTTAAAAAAGATTATGAGAGGTTGTACAATTTCTTTAACAAGGCTTCGTCTAAGGTATTAGACGAGGCAGAGAAAATGGGTCTCGACAGAGATGAGGCATGTCACAATATTTTGTTCGCAACATGTTTTAATACGTTTGGGGGGTTTAAGGTGTTCTTTCCGACTCTGTTCAAGTGGTTAGGGCGGTCAGGGTCGAATCTGCACTCGAAACTGGCTGCGGAGATCAGGGGGGCCGTCAAATCCAACGGTGGGAGTGTCACGATGGCAGCGATGGAACAGATGCCCTTGATGAAGTCGGCGGTGTACGAGGCGTTCAGGGTCGAGCCACCAGTGCCGCTGCAGTACGGGCGGGCGAAGAGAGATCTGGTGGTGGAGAGTCACGACGCGTCGTTCGAGGTGAATCGTGGGGAGATGTTGTTTGGGTTCCAACCGTTCGCGACGCGTGATTCGAGGATATTCGAGAGGGCGGAGGAGTACGTGGCGGAGAGGTTCGTGGGGGAGGAGGGTGAGAGTTTATTGAAGTACGTGCTTTGGTCTAACGGACGTGAGACGGACAATCCGACGGTCGATAATAAGCAGTGCGCGGGGAAGGATTTGGTGGTGCTTGCCTCGAGATTGTTGGTGGTGGAGTTGTTCCTGCGTTACGATTCGTTCGATATCGAGGTTGGGAAGTCCCCGATAGGGCTTGCCATAACGATAACGTCTCTTAAACGTGCTAGTGTTTAGTGAGATTACTAAATACAGCGACCTTTGTTTTTTTAATGTTCAAATCAGTCCATCAATCTCTTTCACCTTGTAATTTATTAATCAATCTTGACGAGGGAGATAAGAAGTCATGACTATAATATTCTTCTCTCGGTAAATTTGTTCAAACTTGTTTGCTATATATATACTTCGTTTGGTTCGCTGTATTGAACAGTTGCCATTCATAATTGTTCGCCTTTGTCGCGAGTGTTTCAGCAAAATAAGGCATGAATAATTGATGTAGTGCGGATTGATAGCACGAGGTCTTTCTAGTGCTGTAATGTCATGTACTATATTCATTATCTTGTATGGAATAAATTGATTTACCTATTATTTTGTTAAGAGAACAAAATTCATATAAAAAATAGTAGGAAGTGTTATGAAATTGATGGATACTTGTGCATGTATGTGACAACATTATGAATTATTAACATCAAGCATGACTATCACACTTCATGTAACTTGTAATAATCTACGATGTACACAAACTCTTTTATGTATTGTCTATATTGTTTGTGATGAGTTGTATGATTTGTGGTTTATGTATAACTTGTACATTTTGTATAAGTATAATTATCATCATCACCAAATGACATATATAAAGGGTGTCAACTCTCATTGTAATTTACACATTAATGTATGAATGAAATTTTTAAATTTTTATATGTAAGTTCTCTTTTCTCTTGTTGATCATCTTCTCTACTTGTTTTAGTAGTTCTTAATTTATGTCTTCCATACTTAAGTCTCTAGCAAGTCCAATTAACTTAAGTTCTAGTTGACTTATAACTTAGTTTACAATAGAAAGAACAAAAATTAGTATATCTTTTCTGAAAATAATCATAATATACATATACATAGTATCAGAAAGTTTAATATAAGAGAGATCACGTAGTACACCGTATACATAGCCATAGAATTTTAAGTAACGTGGGTGAGATAATTATTAATTATATACACACACACACATATATATATATACTGTAACAGCACAATGGAAAAGTTAACATGGGATGCCATGCATAGAATTTTAAGTAACGTGGGTGAGATAATTATTAATTATATACTGTAACTTGACTCAATAAAATTAATAAAAATTCGACGATGTAGGGACAGATCAAAGTTAACATGTAATGCATTAATTATGAGGGATTTGAATGGTTTGCAAAGCTCACCATCAATTGCACTTAATCGAACACAATGAAAAAATTTGATCCATGTAGCCAACCCCAATTAATTTGAAACTGAGGCGATGTTGTTGTTGTTGTTGTTGTTGTATATTGTAAGAGCGCATATTCTTTTCTTTCTGTTTCATGTCTTTTAATATTAATAAATAGTAGTCATGCATGCTACAGTGACTTGCAATTAGGCAATGCACTACGCTTTTAATAAAAAGTAGTCATGATACACCTCAAGACACGTGCGTGTACACATCTCAAAGTGTATCACAAGCGTTAAGTAGGTCGGTGTTCAATTTAAGTGAGTTACTATAGCAAGCTTCATATTGTAGTTGAATAATTCATATCCAATGTTCATTATGAATCTGAGTTAGTTATGTGAATTTTCTAATACAATATATATATTGTTGGGTGCGCCTCAATTAGACTGCACAAAAAAAATATCAATCTACGTAAATGATCTAATAGTTAGGCATGCGACTTGGTTGGAAGAAGGTGAAAAATCGAGTTCCACCACTAGAACAATTTGGTATTTAATAGAGATTTTTAAACCCTATTAAAAAATGAGTGTTATTAAATAACACCTAATCGATAGGAGTAGTTTTAAAAAACATATATGTAATACATGTATTAAAAATTAAAACATAACACATTATCACATGACATTTAATAACATTCTATTTAATAGGGATTTTAAAACCTCTATTAAAGACAAAAAATGTTCTAATGCACAAGAGACAAAAAAAGTTAATTTATTTCTTCTAAATCCATCTGCGGACATACACGACTTTAGATAAATGACACAGAGATCGAGATTGCATATATAAAAGACACTTATGAGCTAATATATTTTATAATGAAATATTATCGTTACTCTTTTAGTATTTTCCTTTTGTTAATACTATAAAGTCCGTTAAATTCGCTAATACTACGTATGGATACATGAAATGGACTGTTGGGCCTAGAGATGAGTACAACTGTACAACACAAGCAGTTGGAATTGGAGTGGATGAGCTAGTGATGTGTGAGCTGGAGAGCTACAGTGGCCAAGTAAAATTGTAGTACGATGTTACATGTGCATATGATGAATGAGTATATATGTAAGTATAACAACAACATATATATATTATATATATATACGGTGGACACATTTGTTTCTCGTCCCCATCGATCTGCATAACTTACTTTTCGGTCACCATCACTTAAACACTGTTTCAGGCGTGGGTGTTTGTGAAAGGTGACGTAGTATATGCCCACACGTCTACTTGCAGTTACAAAAATAGAGTACACCTTTTATATATATATGTGTATTGATTTCTGTGATTTGTGATATTAGCCAAGCAAATTAAAATGATGATCGGGTGACATACTATTGACATAGCCCTAGATTCCGGGCTTGAAAATAATAGTAATCTTAATACCCATGTTTATATATAAAAAAAGAGAAGATACTAATAATTTTTTCATGCATGCACGGTACCTTTTTATAGTCTTTAAAGCCATTAATTGAAATTCTACAAAAAGAAATGTGTAAAGCATGTATGCATTGAATATTCAATCATATCTTTGGTGATCTGTGCATCTATAATTAAGAAAAGATAAATGATTCCTGCATTGTTTCTTAGTCTTTAAAGGGCCGGGATACTGCAGATACCCTTACAAGATGAAGTGACAGGCTTAATGAAATAAACACAAAGTGGACTATACAAGTAGTCTATAACAACCTACAATGGACGAGCCCAACAATCGCAACAATGGCATCTTCCCATTTCTTCTACTTTCTCTCTTCATGATGTTCATTCTCTCCCTTGCTCATGGCATATACATCTACTTGTTCATATTATCTATCCTTCTCTTTTTATGGCTTTTCCATGCTACTCAATAGTCCTACGAGCTCATCCATCCCATTCGACGACGCCCTTCATGTACATAAAAGGCAACGAGAGGCATACATATCATGGAAGATCGATATATACAATATTGTGTGGTACAAGTACTAGAAGAGCATGTTGTGCATGGTTTCAATTGATACATTAGCTAGGCAAAGAAGAAGCAAAAAATTGCATAGCTAGCAAGGAAAGTTATGGCATGTACAGGCATCTCATATGTATACATATATATTACGCCTGGTTAACTGATTAACTATAGACCCTTTGTGTTCCTAACGTTTTCCTCGAGTGCTAGGATTAGTCGGGGTTATTTCTCGAATTAATTCCCAGACAATTAAAAAAAAAAAAAAACTATAGACCCTTTTTTTTTGCCTTCAATGCTGTCAATTTTTCATCACAAGAAGATTTTCTTAGTTCCAAGATTTAGAACTTACTAATTTCTTCTCATTTGAATTTACATCTTCAATTCAACAAGCAATTAAGGAATTGAGTTCATTAAACTTTCTTGCACAAATTGAGATTGCATGTCAACAAAAAATACCTGTATATATAAAGATATGTATGTCGAAATGGAAATTTTGATTAATGTATATATATGACCTCAAAATTAAACCAAAGCTGGCAATGTGTATATATATAGTTGATGAGTTTAGTGAATCGCATTATCCAACAAACTGTTTGATGAAGGTGAACTATGTTCACTAAACCAAGGAGCCTCTACAGATACTGGGGAGCTACTTTTCCTCACATCCTGATCTGTCGATGAAACCACAAACTCTTCCCGCTTCAACTCACTCGACATTTTCTGCCTCGTCAATGAAGCGATGATCGACACTTGAGGGCTTTCGCTCCCAATATTATGGACAGATGAGCTACATGATGGCACAGGGGATTCTACAATGTTCTCCTCCAGTGGTGCCCATCCACTGAACTTGATCTGCTCTAGCTCAGCTGCCACTTCTGTCATTGAAGGCCTCATGTCTCTATGAAAGGCTAGGCATCGAAAGGCCAATTCTGCCACCTTGAAAACCGACGATAGAGTCCAAGCATCCCTGTGAGGTTCAAGTACTGGGTCTAGGATATCTTCGACGCAACCTCTCCCAATCTTATCTATAGCCAGAGCTGCCAAATTCACATAGTTTGGTGGCCTAGTGAAGTCCACAACCTTCATTGCAGTTAAAATCTCCACCAAAACAACACCAAAGCTGTACACATCACTCTTATCAGACAAGTAAAAATTTTGATGGTACTCAGGGTCCAAGTACCCTGGAGTCCCCTGAGGAGTCGTCGATATATGCGAAGTCTCCGTCATTCCAAGCCTAGACAACCCGAAATCTGCGACTTTGGAGTTGAAATTCCGGTCTAATAAAATGTTACTAGACTTGATATCTCTGTGATATATTGGAGGGTCTACTGAGGAGTGTAGATAAGCAATGGCTTGTGCTGTCTCAGTTGCAATGCTAAGCCTAATTGTCCAAGGCAGGCCTGAGCCTCTCTCCCTTTGTAAATGCTGCGATAAAGTCCCGTTTGGCATGAACTCATAAATCAGAATTTGCTCCTCTCTCTCCAGGCAGAATCCGAGGAGGCGTACTAGATTCGAGTGGCTCACAGAGGAGATGATTTTGATCTCATTCATGACTTGCTCTATTCCATCTCGGTCGCGATACCTAATCTTTTTAATAGCTACCCATTCGTCGTTGTTTAGCTTCCCCGCATAAACCGTGCCGTAAGCGCCGTTTCCTAATCTGTGTTTTTCGAGAAGCCAAACGTTGCCCTCTCGACCTCTTTGTAGGAGTAGATAGGAACACTGCAACTACAAGCAGTCTCTGATAGTAAATGCTTAATGCTTTGCCGAGACTTCAAATATTTGGTTCTCCTTCTCATCAAGTACCATAGAAGAACAATTATGATCACTAGTGCAGCACCAGCAATGATTCCTAATAAACCACAACATTCATGTACAAGCAAGTATAAGTACAAGTACAACATAAGTTAAAGCATGAATTCAGTTTTTGAAAACTCATTTTCGGACTGAAAACGAAAAGAGCCATTCATTACCTCCTATTAAAACACCAATTTTGCGAGAAGCTCCACATCGGCCAGACAAGTACTTGGTTGGATTGCAATTTGAAGACTCTGTTGAATAAATTGATCAGAATTACAGTACTACTACAATTTATGACAATAATTAACGAATAATCATGCTAATTAGTGGAGATTAATCAGAGGGTAGTTTGGGGATCTCAGTTGGGCGCCGGAAAGTTCAAGATACGTGACAGGTTTGACTTTTGAAGACACAATAGTTGCGTGCATTTACTGCGCTCCAGGATCAGTGGTTGTTCGTCAACTCCATTTTTATATTAAATTTCTTTCGGCGTGAACTTGGACCAAATGCATGAACAACAACAACAAATTCTCATCAAGGGTTAATTAGACAACGAGACCAAATTCAAACAATCACGTCCGTCCATCACCACGACTATAGCCATCCAATTTTCGTCCAAAATTTAGCACAATACCTAAGCTTACGAAGGTTTAGCTTCATGCGTAATAAAAAAAAAAAAAAAAAAAAAAAAAAAGTTCAATGAAATGCATAATAATTGTTGCACCTTTAAATGATATTTAGTTCAAATTTATCGTAGATCACAGTATGTTAATTCGAGTCTAGTACTTACGTAGGTTTGTCGAGTTCACTAAACTCGTCTAAACCTCTGTATGACCTACCCTAAATCTATGAGTCTAGTATGGCAAATTAAGTATCTCCACCAAATTTAATAAGATTGAAATTTTAGGAGCTTTTGATGAGGCTCACGGGGCTACAGGATCAAAGCTTTTTTATTCAACTGTCCATTACTCTAATTGTGATTGCTTTGGTCAACTACCATTATTGATTATGAAGTCAAAAATTAAACCCCTCAAATCATGATTCCCAAATAAGGAAAAAAATAAAATAAAAATTGAAATGCTGCAATGTCCCAAGTAGAACACGCACACAGTGGACTAGTCACCCTTATTTTTTAATTATAAGGTTTACCGAGATATATCAACGGCGTGTGATGAGTGTGCTACATATTGATGCGTCAATTTTATTTTTTTTGAAAGTGACTGCTCGGCTAACATCAGAAGGCACATCGTGTTTTGACACGATCTCGAGGAACATCACACGCACAACCGAACGTGTACGTGGGTTTGTGAAGTACGCCTAAAATTTTCCTTCAAAAAAAAAGATAAGAAAAAAGACTCACCTCTCCGGCAACCACTCCCATGTTTGAACCCATCTCCGACGAACCCGCTATCACACCGGCACCGGAAACCCCCACTGCCATCCACCGGAGACACCACCTCCGTACACGTGGCAATATCAGCACAGCGGTCGCAACCGCCCTTAACCCACCAGCCCAACTGTAATAACTGAAACTCAAGCGACACGGAGGCGGAGGAATTGTTAGCGGGGTCGATGACCGCCATCGAAGAGTACAAGTGCGCACACCCGCTACCGCTCACGTTAGCATACACCATAAAACCGGCATCACCGCCCGTTGCGTTAGCTTTCGCAAAGCATGAGGGTTCCCCGCACCGCTGTATTTGCCCGAACTGCCTATCCAACAGGGGAGGCGGGACAGTGCAGTCGTTGCGAGGAATGGTGCAATTGTCCAGCAAGAGCGCGTTTCGCCACGTCGGGGCGTAGTTCGGGCCGAAGAGAGGGGCCATTTCGGAGATTGAGCGGTTGCATTTCGCGGGGAGGGAGACGAGAATTGTGTCTGAAGTGATGCTGTGGACTCTGTACCGGTCGATTTGGGTTGTGTCGTTGGTGCAGTTGAGGCGGATTGGGCATGAATCGGAGAAGCCGAAAGGGTAGGGGAGTTGGGGGAGGGAGGATCCCGGGCAAGTGCTTACGCAGGATTGTGATTCGGTGAAGGGGATTGCAAGGATTGTGGTGGTGATGAAGAGGAGAAGTGGGTGTTTATGGATTCTCATTTTCTGGGCATTGGAGGTGCAGGGGAGGTGGGATTGATGAAAAAGGTGTGATTTTGATTGTTGGGTGGTGGTTAGTAGTTGAGATGGGAGAGTTCTTTGATGGTGGTGGAGTCAGAGGAACTTCAATTCATCCATCCGTTTCATTAATTGCGCATAGAACAGAGAACTACTCTGTTTTCTAAACAAACAAAGTCGACCCAGAAAGCACTTGATCTTCAATTGCTCTATTATTTCGATCTTCTTCTTCTTCTTCTTCTTCTTCGTCTCCCACTGCAACTAAAAAAAAAAAAAAACAGAGCTTCTCCCAATTTCGTGAAAGTTTCTTCTTTGAAGTTGTTACAATGAACACAGTTTTCTACGTTTCAGCTTTGGAATTTCATGAAGGGTTGAATGACGAAAATACCCTTGGCGTTCGGGATTTAATGTTTAATGATCGTCAAAAGAACACGTTGAGAACTCATAATTTTGTCTGTGCAGAGTTGTATACTACGTGGGAGCGAAGGGACTTAATTAATTTGTTAATTTGAACTACCTCCCTTGCCTACTTCGATATTCTCCAAGACCTCCTCCGTCTGTAGTCCGTTATGTTGAACGGATTTAATAAAAAAAAGGAAAAAAAAAGCGCTCGCTGTCGGCTTCCACTTGACTAATTGACTACTACATAACTAAAGCATATATAAAAACTTCAATCAATATAATTGTAGAATTTGTAGGTGTCCAAACTTTATTTTTCTCGAATATTTGTTATAAGCCCATATTTGTATTTCATTACAAACAAAATGTTCTATAAATTTTTTTCTACATTTGTATAATTGCACATATAATTTTTTTTCCTTTCAAAACTCACCGACAACAAGTTTTGAAATAAATATGAAAACTTACTATATATTAAATATAATAATTTTTATATTTAAAATATAAAGTTAACGTGTCTTAATATGAAAACTCTTTTTTTAATTAAAAAATTCAATTTGCTCACTACATTAAATAAAAAAATATATGAATCTTAATTTAAAAAATTGACAATTGTAAGAAAACGTTCTAACGACAAAATTTTAGTTATCAAACGCAAAAAAAATGTCATTTCTCACATAATTTTTATTTTCTTTGGACCATTTTCTTCTTATGTTCAATCAAACATGACCTTAAGTACAACCATTTTTACGAACACGAGACATAAGAGAAATTGACAAGAAAAAGTAATTATGATTTATAAAATAGCCGAATAGTTATGGTTTCTTCGAATTCAACATATACTATTTGATTTAGATGATCCTTTCATACTCTTATCATGAAAATGATGTTCAAAGCCGTTATTGTTAATCATACTTTCAGAATGATATATATTTTTTTTCAATCTATGTTTGACTTTTCATGGGGAGGCAGTCACAAATTGGAGGAGGTTGGATAAAATATGCCTTTATGGTATTAAACAATGGCATCCTGAGATATTCCAAGATAAGCATACATAAATGTTTTCGAGAAAGAAAAAAGAACATGAAATTGAAAAAAAATAAATCATTTCTGATAGAAACGAGTTTTCAAGATAAAGAAAAATGAGGAACATGAGATGACGTCGACGAAACAATAAAAATAAACTAAGAAAATAAGAAATATTGAAGAATTTCTTTTCATTTCTAAGTAGAATCAAAGATAAGAAGCGACTTGTCATAACTGAAATATTAATTAAGGGAGGAATGCTTATCTACAAGTACCAACGTAGCTGAGAAATAAGGGAAGAACAATTGCAGTAATTTGAAGATAATATGTCAATATTCAAATTAAAAAAACTCAACAAAATAAAACTTGCGATCCATTAATTTGTAAGTATTCTGAAAGCACGCTATAAGTGTTTGATTCATGTAGTCAATTCAACAAATTTACAACCAAAAAACGAATTTAAGATTTGAGGCTTTGTTTTTGTCTTGACAAAAGTGACTATTTTTAGTTACATTTTTTTTTTTTTTAATAACCGTGGGCAATTGAGCCTTTTTTTATGAAAGATTTTCATTAGAACGAAAAACCTAATAATGAAAACCATGATAAATAATGGCATTTCAAACACGTTAAATATCAGATAATTCAAAAATAGGAAGTCTAAGGACCACCTGAAATATCCCACAACTGATTGAGATTTCTCGTGGACTATTGACTTGACTAATAATTAAAAAAGAAGTCCGTTAGGATATTTAGAAGAAAAAGAGTTTTGTAACGAAGGCAATCAAGCATGTAAATTCCCTTTCGAGATTGAAAGGATGATTGGATAGAAGGAAGCATAATCAATGAACATTGCTATTCTTTGATTTCTCAAACCTAAAAGTTCAAAGAGCAATCAATTTCAGCTATTTAATAACACAACTGTTTTGATGGTACAATTTTAAATATTCATTTCTTAAAGTAGAATACATTTCAAGTGCTCCCTAGTTTATGAAATCTTTTTCCTGCTAAAAATCAAAACTTGTCTAATAATGTTGTTTTCACTGAAATCATTTACACTAGATTGTAATCATAATTTCTAAAACTAGATTTTGTTGTTATAGTAGAGTCTAGAGATCACATGCATGGAAACTAATTGAATTTACACCATCAGCTTGACTTATTAACCATCATTGACCCATGAAGGTATGGAAAAGAAAAACACGGTTTGAAAACACAAAAGGAAAAAAAATACATACAATTGTGATAGAGAAGAGGCATGTGTGTGTGTGTGTGTGTGTGTGTGTGTGTACACAACTAGGAAGCAAGTCATCATCTTCTTATCTAATTGAACACAAACAGAAATGGCTTTCAACCAAAAGAAAACGTGTCACCTGTCGTGGGGGAAAGTTAGCAATACAAAAAGAACAATTCAGACAAATTTGAAACTTGAGGAGTAAATGAATGCCCAAAAACACATTTGCATATTAGGGTCACAGCAAGTTCATAATAAATGCTTATGCTTTGTGTGTAAAAGGACAACTATTGCAGACAATCAATCGTTCTCTAGTACAGTGAAGTTTCAGAATATCCCAAATTACATACATAAAAGCCAGCAAGAAGAAACAAAAGGAATGGCGTCGAATTCAACTTCATGTGGTGTAGAAATTTAACAGTTAGACTTAATCTACCGCAAAAACTTTGCTGCAGCGTTTCTTTATAAACTAAATAAACTTGTCCTGGATTGCATATAGGCACTTTTAGCAGTGAATAAGAAACCAAAGTAAGAAATTGTGTGACATTTATCTCCCTTGCTATGAAATTTAAACTAATTTTTTTTTAAATTATATACCTCAATAACTACCGAAAATCATTGGAGATCTCACTGGACTTTATCATGTTATTCCTCCTTCCTTGGCCTAAAACATAAGCGCATCAGGTGGAGGCCCATACAGAGTGTTCCAAGAGCAGGGAATACGCCATCCTTCACACTCTTTACCTAAAAAATATCGCGACAACTATTTAGATAAATTCTAAACAAGCTGTTTATAAGCATGGAATAGTATAATACAGGGATACATTGCATGGATGCACAACAAAAACTGCACAAAGCCTACCGTTTCAACATACAACAAATGCACAAATTAGCTTAGCTAAATGGATGGGTTCAAAAGAGATACTAGTGGACTTTAAGTTTTGATACAATAAAGACTTGGAGCCATCAATGCTGCAAACAATTACAATAGCTTATGAACCAACTGCCTGCCATTACACCTTCAGACAAGCAGTCAAGAGATGTGGCTAATCGCTAATCATTTGATAACTAATATAAGGTTGGACAAGAATTTAACTAACAAACAAGAGGAAAGATAAATCAAAACCTACCGTGCAAATTATTGGGGTCAAGACCTAAAAGTTTGCATGCATCCTCCGCCAACTGGAAAGAGTCTTGTACGTTATCTCCTTCTGAGCAGTAGCATAGTATACAGGTGACTTTCAGACCTTTTGCCTGATGACAAATATAGAGAGATTTTGTCAAGACAATCCCCTCTTCGTCATGAGAAACATGAGAAACAATGAAGTTTACAGAGCAATGCCTATAAATAAAAACAGCAGGAAACCAAAACTGCTCCCACCAACAATGACAAGAAGTGGGTTAATGCTGAACAATGATAATTTATACTACAAGCACCTCATCAAGAGAAGTTTTGCTGGAGAGGATAAATATTGATCAGCAAGTTTTTGTTTTGTTTCATTTTTTTTTTTTAATTTCTCACGTGTTCTCTAGTCCGGGAACTGTCGGCCCCTGTACCCCCATGGTGATCCTCCCAACCCAACTTTTTCCATCCACGAGACTCGAACTCGAGACCTCGTTTAAGGGCAACCAAGCCCCTTACCACTCGAACCAACTGGTTGTTGGTTACCAATCGAGTTGTTTAAAGAGTTCCAAACCCTCAAAATATTGTAGGACATTAGCTTGTACATGTAATTTAAGTCAACTGCACCGTCTGCACCACATATTTCATCTAAGAAAATTATAGTTTACAAGTTGCAGTAAAGCAAACTGATATAATCAACAAAATGTTTTTAACAAACACACCTTGCAACACGAGAACAATGCAGCAAACGGCAAACTAGGGCAATAAGCTTCATCTGAAATTTCATCTTCAGAGAATGGGCTCTCCTCAGGTGAAGAATTCCCCTCAGCCAAAGCACGGAGATACGCCCAGTGTCTTTGAGCCGGGTTGTACTCTGGGAGTCTCTTCCACCCCATTTTTTCACAGTCATCATCTCTTCCATCCTCAGTGCTACTTGAGATGTAGTATGTTTCCCTACCGCAGTCGCAACAAAATTAGCAAAATAAACTCTAGAACAACAACAATAAAGCACTGAAATCTTTGCCCTTCAAAAAACTCATCCTACTACACCTTAAATCATCAACCTTTGGATTCCTTCCAGCGCTCAAGCTAGAGAGTACAATTACATGCTCCCTGCCATTGGCGGCTGCAAATTCGGCAACATGCTTCGCAAATTCAATCATCATGCCCTATTGTTATTCATGATCCATTTAGTACTCTTTCAAGAATAGCAACAATTTTCATTCTTGCAAAAACTCAGCGACGGCTACATTAGGTACGAAAGAAGTCCCAGTGAGCCGTCTCAGTGATATCCATGGAGTGCATGCAAGATGATAATCGACTATTAAGCATTAATCCCTGATCTGATGCATCCTAGTTTCCCAGTACTAAAAAACTGAACAATAAGTTTCTTTTGCAGCATACATTCTGCTACTTCAGTGCTATACGATAGTGATGGTTGAGTTAAATGAAATACGCCTTGCTTATTCATATAATATACACTACTAGTGAGAATAAATATGGATCATAACCTAGATTAATTCAAGAATAAACAATCTACAATAACCAAAATAAGCAAAGCGTTAGTTAATCCGAACCTTGATTACTGGCGATCGCTGCTGAATAAGAGTCAAAGAATTGTGAAAAGAAACATACGCTGCAAAACCCCAAGCAGAAAATAAGCATAGTTTTTTTTTTTTTTTTTTTTTTTTTTTTAAAGTTACCCTGACCAAGCTACAAAAGCATCAACATAGGGAGCAATGCAAAATTCACTAAACTTTCCCAACAATAAAATCACATAAGCCCGACAACAGATCCAAGTAGCCGACTGCCAACTAATGTGAGATTGAGACTTTGTCATCATTTCATAGAATCATATAAGCATTTGAAATCAATTCCATTGCATAGCCTTTTTTTTTCATAAGAACGAGAACTTAATGACACCCTTGTCTGCACCATGACTCAAACCCCAACCTTGCATTTGGCAAATGATACCTCATCCATTCACTAGAGATGCTTTCGCAAATGCATTTCATACTAAACACACAAAATAATTTCAAGTACATATAAAACATCTAGCTAAAGCCCGATATTCAAACTCGACATTCCATCGAAGCATCCAAAAGCATTCCAAGCAAACCCATGTTTCACTCAATAACCTAGTTGAAATATGGTCTATAACTGAATCACATAATTTAAGTTGTCACATGAAGATAGTAAAACTCGCCCTAATTGGCAAGTAAAATTGAACATTTTCACTGAACCATAGATAGTAAAACTAAAAATCACGCAAAGCAGAGTTAACAAACAAGTCAAGAACTCATCCAAACTGAAAAAAACAAAAACTTGAATTCATGAACTCGTACCTTCAAGAGGCAAAGCAAGAACTCCAGTGGGAGTAGGTCCATAAGCGTCGTTGCCAACGCAAGGAAGAACAAATGGGTCGTCCAAGTAACCAATTCTTTCGGCGTTCATGGTGGAGACCAAGAGATCGATCGCCAACTGACCCACGTTTCCAGTCGACAGTGCGGGCTGAGACCAAGAACTATTAGAGCTGATACAGATCAAATGCTAGGGTTTCGAAAAAGGGGTTTTAGGGGGTTGAAGCAATTACCATGATTAGGGTTGGGGATTGATCGATTTGCTGTTTGCCTTCTTCGATCACGAACTCCATTGTTTTCGTGCGATATTTGATCGAAACAAGTCAAAAAGAGAGTTTATGATCGATTTCTTCTTCTTCTTCTTCTTCTTCTTCTACAAGAAACTAAATTTGTTTTAACTTTCAAAGAAAAATCAGTTGTTTTAGAAGGAGTAGCAAAAGTAGTGCATTGACGTTAATGGGGGACACCAATGGCGCACAAACAGCTTCTGCGTTGTGAGATTTGCATCGAATCTTGTGTGTGAGTGTGTTCTTGTTTAAGTGGATACGTGGATGTCAGTGTGACAGAGCTCTTTAAAAATAGCACAGTAGCACTGAGAGGTCGGTCCAATTTGACTTGTGTAGAAAATTAATTTTCTTCTCAAATGTTGCTAAGGAGGAAAAAAGAGCTTCACCTCAGCAAGTCCGAACGTGGATTAATCGATGCAAACAACATTCGAACATGGATTAGGGTTTAGAAACAAAAAAAAAAATAGCTTCATCCTAAATAAATTTGAGCTCCAAATACTAAATTTATTAAAAAAAAAATGATGTTTCACAGTAATTTGAAACTAAAGGTTATAATTTCTTTTGCTATATTTCCCATGTGGTATTAGGTGCGAAGATCGCACAGACCAATCAATGATTGGGCATTGTCGAACCCTATATGAGAGGAGGGGAGTGAATATCTTAACGTAATTATTTCCATCCACAAGATACAAACTGGAGGCATTGTTAAAGGGGAACTAAATTCCTTCACACTGGAGGTGGAGCTGTATGACAGTTATGCTGTGAAGTGAGCCTTTCAAGACTGCTACGTACAGAGAGGGATGTCGATGGACTTGAGAAATGTGATTTAGTTAGTAGTTGAAAAAATATAGAAGTCACTTGGTTTGTTCGACACCATCGTTCAACAAAGCTAATAAAACACCACTAGCAACTCGCCTGGCCAAGTAATTGGAAATGTGTTTGCAGAACAATCCATTAGCATAGGAGGCTCCGCTTGATAATACAAATCTATAGACCTTCCATTTTACATTCTCCAACATTTGGTCCTTGAAAGAGTGCTTAGTTTCACTGTCTGCTGATGATGCTCCTCTTCTTCTGAAAGCAGATATAATTCCTAGGATCTTTTTCTTCAGCACCAGGATTAGGAAAAGAACAGTCATCTGTTCCCCCAAGGCCTTCAGCGAAGGATCAGTGCTTTTGAGACCTGCAAGTAAGTTAAATTATTTAATTCTAATTATTCGAGTTACAAATAAGGCGATTTGGATGAAGAAACAGAAGACTTAAAGAGTGTCTTATGCTTGTTATAGGAGTGTAGGATATAAGAGATTATTCTACATATATATCATTTTGTAAATAAACCTATTGATGAGCCATCCTTAATTACCATTTTCTGCCTCATCATTACAATGTAGAATTGCCCGCATGGCTAGCGGCTCGATTCAAGGAAGGTACCTCACAATTGCTTGCCTCCTATTTGGTGTGTCCAATGCAAAAGAGATTCAGAATTTATAGATCACCTATGTAACTATGTTGCAGTTGAGGGGAATCACGATTTTTATGGGAAGAGTTGATGGAGGAAATGGGGAGTGCAGTACTCAGCCTTTTGGTTAGTTAGGGGAGCAATATCTTCATATAACTTTTCCTTGTTTATTTATTTGCTGAGGGAGGGAGGGAGGCTCGACTGTTTTTCATTTTTGGAGGGCCTGCTTTCCTCCTAGATGTATTATTCCATTCCAATAACTTAAATCTTACGTTTCTCATTAAAAAGTAGATAGGTGACTAGAATGAAAGCCAATATGAATAACCTTGAATATTAATAGATAAGAGTGTTTCCAAGTGAAGGAATGAGAGGAAGGCTCACCTTTTTTCCCAATATAAGCTGTATGGATGGAGTAGGTGTAGTTGTTGTTGAAGTAGATTGCAAGGTTGTTGATGATGATGATGATGATGAAGACGACGATAATGATGATGATGGCTCTTTTGTTTCTTCTCCCTTCAATAGATCCTTGTCCTTGAGAAAAGCTTTCACTCGACCTTCGATATCATTTAGGAGGAAAGTGCTTGGAGGTAGGTTCGAGAGGCTAACCTGTTCGTTTCAGGAGGAAAGTGTTTAGAAATTAAAACTTCAATTTAGAACTTGTTCATGAGTCACATTTAAAAAAAAAAAAAAAAAAGAGCTGCAGGAAAAAAAAATCCCTTCTTGTAAATAAGACACTAATTTAGCAAGACTGCAAATATTTGAATCAGCAGCAGTCACTTATCAGTTCCAAAATAATCAGGTAATAGCAATCTCTTAGGCATCCATATGTTAAATACATGTAGAACAAAATTTATCGAACTTTTTGATATTCAACTCATCATCTATTAATAACCTGGTCACCAGCAACTCTCACTTCTACATTTCCTTCCTTATATGCTGTATCCAACATTGATTGGAGATATCCTTCAAGATACAACTGCATCAGTGTTAAGTTTTCTAGATGAGTTAGCACTAGCAGTAGCAATCAAAATATGTATCAATAAGCATATACAAAAGACGTTTGGATTGATTCACTTCATCAGAATGTAATTGATAACAACCATTTTGAGATAAAAGCAACGGATGCAGCTCAAATAACAGCTCTTGATCACCTTATCAGCGCTTAGAACTCGACTAAGTTCAATTGTCCTTTCAGACCCAACACCATTCCAGACAGCACTGCTTAACATTTTCGGCTCCATAGCCAAATTTGTCAACCCCTTATAGAAGCCTGTTACCTGATGAAGACAATTTAAAGAGGATTTAGAAAAAAAAAGAAAAAAAAGAGGTAATTAAGCTTTGTCCAAAGCAAGGAACTAGCTAGAAGAAAATTTAACCAGTCCACTAAAACCCTTTGCTTCTGTTTCTGCCATAATAGAGTCAGAAATCTTGGTGGCTGCAACAAAGGATACTGACTTGATCTGCATAAGAAACACAACTATCATTCAAGGAACTCGGATACCCGACCCTAGTGATGCTAATATACTACAATGGAAGAACTTACAGTTTTGCTAAGATCCATTGTCCTTATCATGCGATACTTGTCCATCGATTTACTGATGATCGGTTCCTACTCACCTACAACAAAACCAAAAGCATGCATCAATAAGATAGAATGTGTTTCCAGTGTGACATTCATGAACTTCTAAATTTGTTCCATATACCTGCAATCAATAAGCTTAATAACCTTCTTAATTTGTTCAAAACCAAATGAACTTACAGAATTATGGCTTTAGAAGTTAAGATATGACTTATCATGAAACATAAGACCCAAAATGCTTACTCTTGAAGCAAAGAATAAAAAGTAAAGAACAACTTGAAGCTCACAGCTAACCTGTCCAAAAATGGTTCAAGAAAGCTCTTCTCTTTGCTTTTAGCTGTTGGTCCTTTAGGCTTCAAGCTTCATGTTTCAACAGCGAACTTTCACGTAGGCACACCGTGCACATCTAAACAGATTTAATTTCAAACCAAAAGACAACAACAACAACGTAGCCTCAATTCCAAATTAATTGAAGTCGGCTGCATGGATCAAACTTTTCTATTGTGCTCGATTAAGTGCAATTGATGGTGAGCTTTCCAAACCATTCAAATCCCTGCTAATTAATTCATCCCATGCTAACTTTGTTCTACCCCTACCTCGTCGTATTTCTAAAGTTTCTATTGAGTCAAGTTTTCTAGTGAGGCATTTGTAGGTCGTCTTTGCAAGTGACCAAACCACCGCAACCGCACTTCCCTAATCTTTGTATCAATTGGTGTTACTCCTACTTGTCTTTGAATTTATATATTTCTTATTCTATCTTTACGAGTTTTACCACACATCCACCTAAGCATCATCATTTCTGCTACGTTCATTTTATATAATTGTTGTTGCTTTACCGCCCAACATTCACTACCATAGAGCATAGCTAGCTTAATTGCAGTCCTGTAAAAATTTTCTTTAAACTTTGTAGGAACATTTCGATCACAAATCACCCCTGTTACACTTTACCATTTCTTTCATCCAGCTTGAATTCTATATGTGACATCATTCTCAATATTACCGTCATTTTGTATGATTGATCTTAGGTATCTAAAGTGATTTACCTTAAGAACTTCTACTTCCCCTAATTTTACCACTCCGTCATCTTAAAGTCTAGTGTTTCTAAACTCACAGTACATGTATTCGATTTTTGTCCTACTCAACTTAAAGCCTTTAGATTCTAATGTATTTCTTCAGAGTTCTAATTTTTCATTCGCTCCATCTTTAGTTTCATCCATTAAGACAATATCACTGCAAATAGTATACACCATGATAAATCCTCTTAAATATGTCTAGTTAATTTATCTATAATTAAAGTAAATAGATATCGACTAAAAGTCGATCCTTGATGTAGTCTATCGTAATGAAGAATTCTTTTGTAGCTCCTCAAAATGTCTTTATATTCGTTACTACTCCATCATACATATCCTTAATAGTGTCTATGTATCCAGTATGCACTATTTTTCTTTCTAGAACCCATCAAAGAACATCTCTAAGGACCCTATCATATGCTTTTTCTAAATCTACGAATACCATATGAAGATTTTTTTTCTTTTCTCTATATTTTCTAACAATTGTTTTACAAGGAAAATCGCCTCCATAGTTGACCTTCCAAACATAAAACTGAATTGGTTCTCTGATATTGTTATTTCTCTCCTTAGCCTATTGTCAATTATCCTCTTCCAAAATTTCATAGTGTGACTCATAAATTTAATTCCCCGACAGTTTGAGCAACTTTAAATGTCTCATTTGTTTTAGAAAATTGGTACAAGCGTGCTTATTCTCCAATCCATTGGCATCCGTTTTGATTTTAAAATTTTATTAAAAAATTTTGTTAACCAAGTCAATCCAATTTTTTCTAGAGTTTTTCAGTAGCAAATGTCAATGATACATGTTTGGGAGTAGTTTAAATGTTATGAAGTTAATTGCACTTAATCGAGCACAATGAAAGAGTATTATCCATATAGCCGACCCCACTTAATTTGGGATTGGAGTTTTAAATGTTATGTAGATTTTGTAATTGCCCTAAAAGCTCTTAGTGTGGATTTGATTCTGTAACATATAACTATTATGTCAACAAGCAAATAATATCTTCTACAATATTAATAAACAATAGCAAAGATTTACTGGGCTTGAATCTCAATTGGGGAATGGAGTGGTCAAAGCTCAAACATGTACAAGAAGCAAACAAGATCGAACCTACCCATGGTTCACTTTTTGTGTATAGTTGCATTTGGACAAGAGCAGTTCAAAACATGGTAGTATGTCATGTGTTAAATGATACCAACTTTACAATCAAAAATCAAAGTCGCGTGCACGGACAACATTAGTCACTTCATTGAGCTTTCCCCATGGCTCGTGCCCCATGACATTATAGTTGCGCCTTCATAGAGCTAAAGTGTTAGCAGCCCAGAAAAACAAGGAAGAAAGAAAACTTTTATCATACAGGTGAAGGCAAACTAACAGCCAAAAATGAGCTAGACCCACTAACACCACCATGACAAGCAATGGTAACAGAGCATAGAGAACTAAATGGGAAGATCGTGAGCAAAAAACTATGGAGAAAAAAAGAGAGTTCATATCAGTACAAATTGAAACTTTATTTGCTGTCATCGTCGTCGAGAAGACTTAATAGAAACCCACTGACAATCCTTCTTGCTATGGCATTGGGAATGCACCTGCATAGCCTACCATCAATATATGCAACTAAACCTGAGAATACAAACTTCTGCAACCCAGATCTCATATTAAGCTTCCAATTCCCTTTCTCATCGGCAGGCGTGGGAGCATTGTGCTTAACATCATCATTGCCACTGTTATCTTTGCCCTCTAATTTTCCCTTCTGTTTGAGACCAGCAGTGACCTTTCGGGTCTGTTTTTTAAGCATCCGAATGGCAAAACTTACAAATAAGTGTTCCCACAATGTCAGCATCGTGGGGCCAATCTTCCACTCCTGCAAGTACAGAAGATGGAATTAACAGTCAGAAGAAAATAAAGTTCAAGGACAGAAACGACATTAGGCTATGGCATTTCTCATGTTGATAGACGGTGTTCTATCATTAAGTTTTAGTGTAATTGAGGATTTCTCTAGCAAAGACATAATAAGCTGTGCCGGGCCACACTCCAAATTACTATCAAATATTGGAGACCAAGGAAAAATTCTCATGAGATAACGTTAAATGTGTCCATGCATTAGGAAGAACACTTACATTTTCTCCTCGGAGATGACGGAGAGGACGACCTGACGTTGATAGTTCTCCTTTCAACAGTGCCTTGCTTATAAGAAAGTCCTTTACACGATCCGTGATTTCATTCATGAGGGAACTGTTTGGTGGGAGGTTTTTTATAATAACCTGTAAAATAGCAATTGACATCATTGAGGGAGGGAGGGAGGGAATTGACATGTATTATCGGTGTGAAAAATGAACGTAACGAAACCCTTAAGCATTTTGCACAATTCCACTCCAGAATAAGATTCTCAAGTTCAAGTGACGAATTACAGAAACAAATCGAGACCATAGTTTTGCCCATTCAGTTTTGCCCATTCAAGAGTGAGATGCAAGTTTCACTTCCCAGTTCCCAGACTTAAATTTGGATGCCATGGACTAGTATATCAGAATAAATATAAAGTAAATCATGAGATTAATTGATTAACATTCTACTTACCAAGTCATCGATGACTTTTACTCTCAGATATTCTTGCATGTATAATGTATCCAACATAGCTTGCAAATATCCTTCGATATATAACTGCAAGCGTGGTGACAGAACAAAAAAAGTAGACAACTTAATCCTTTTAACCATCATATTTCTCATCTACTTTTTCCACTTTCACATGGCAAGGCTTGAAACAAGAAATGTATCATCAAGATGACAGTCAAGAATAACTACTTCAATCTATGAAAGAAAATCAGACAAACTCTCACAAGTTACCTCATCAACCCCAGGACTGGAGTCAAGTTTAATTTTTCTATCAGGGCCACCTTCCATGACAGCACTCCTTAATAGCGACGGCTCCATTGCTAATTTTAGTATGCCTTGGTGAAATCCATTTACCTGTATTCCTCAAATAACACATCAAAAGACAGTTACTTCTGTACGTACGTTAGAATAGCACAATTAATCTAATAATACACATCAGAAGTTTGTCAAGTGGATTCCAACGTAACGAAATAGAGAAAAATAGTACCATTCCATTAAAACCACTTGCTTCTGCTCCCTTTATAACACAATCTGATATTTCAGTAATAGCAGCAAAAAGCACATTTGACCCTGCTGTTTTCATCTACAAAAAAATCAAACAACTTATCCTCCAAAAACCTACCATTTATGTTTTAGAGCAGAAAAACCCTTCGCCAAATACAAAACTTACAGTTTTGCTTAGATCACCAAAATAACGTTTTGTCCCTGAAAATCCCTTCTTGTTGATGGATTTACTTATGAACTTGAACATACCTAACCACGTCAATAAAAACATATACAATAAGATCGGAGGACACAACCATCAACCATTTTTCTTCTGAAATCCAAAAAAGATAACATCTTTCTCCTGTTTGTAGACCTTTTAATTTTCTTAATAGAACATATATTGCCTGTGCTTTTATCTGCTTTAAGTTTATGAAGAGCAAAACTAGTGTTGGTTACATAAGGAGTGACACACTTAGGAAAGATTGATGAGATCTCTAAAAAGAATTCAAGCGATGCAGCCAAGAACTGAAAGGAGAATTGAACAATATTTCAATTGTGAGAGGAGAATGCATCAATTTATCTTATTGAACTAATGAACACAGCCTTGAATCCACTTGTGATAATGATTGCAAATTTCATTATTGATGTACACCTGCAACTAAAGAAAATACCTCAAAATTCACAATCCTTCAAGGCAAACCTTTTTTTCATCTTAAAAAGGCTTTTGGTGGGTGGATATGTAGGGCTGTATGAATTGAAGTAAGAGTGGAGGTTAATTGATTTCTGAAATTTATTGCCCATTACATTTGATATCTAATCAAGATTTTGAGAGAGAGATACCCAAGGTAAGTCCTGGAAGATTGATCAAGCCACTGGAAGGATCAAAAAAGATATCAAGAGATGACGAAGCCGAGTCATCAAAAATAGATGCAAAAGCTGGTGGAAGCAGTGGGCTTCCTTTTGCAATGTAGACAGCTCTCATAGAGTACCTAGTTGGAAATAAAGACATTAATTAGTCAGTAAAATCTGTTGTTGACCAAAAAAAAAAAGTCAGTAAAATCTGTGACAGTGCAAAACAATGTAATTTAGCAAAAGCAGGCTTACCATGAATAATGCTGCCCACATTTGATAAATAATTCACGCGCCGTTAGCAAAGCATGAGTAACCAGGACACCGTTGAGCTCAACGTTCATATTTTTCACAGCAGGGATCTGTGTGTCACATTAGGAAACCAGAAGGACGATTATTCTTTGCAAAAGAAATAATATAAATATTCTGACAAAGAATGACATAAATATCAAAATAGCACCAAAAAACTCTTATAAAAGACTATTTATGTTATGAATTACGATCCATGTTACACAGTGATTCCTGTGACACCTTTATTACGCTGTGTAGCAATGATCTGAGCGTTTCTTGGGCTGAACTGTAAGTTGAGTCCGAGCTTCCTGGAAGAAAGCTTGCGACAATCTAGTGACATCAAGGTAGGAACACAGGTCAGTAAAGTACTAAAATTTAGCTAGTCATGTAAAGCTGTTCTTTCATCTAATATTTGGAGCAAGACTAACCTTAATTGGATGAATCTCAAAATGTTTGAAGTAAAACTTTTTACTCTGACTATTTGATTCACTGAGGGATGATCTCCAAAATGGAACAAGCCTCATTAAAGTTTCCTCGTCAATGTTCAAATCAATTGGCTGTGAATGTTGAAAATCAAAATGTTTTAGTATAAGGTTTCTAAGACTGTAACTTAAAGCAAATGGTTAAACCAACTTTACAGTTTACATATTGACAGTGGAGCTTATATCCATTCAGAATTCTATAAAAATTATTCTGGGTTCTGAGAATTGAATTAGATAATATAACCTTACAAAAGTTATAAAAGCATAATAAATAATTATAAAAAAATTTCTGACAGCATAAGAGTGATGAATATAAGGTTATATCATCTTACCTGCAGTACAATTGACGCATACTTGACTTGTCTCACATCAGAATTGGTTGGAAGTAGGATAAATATAACCTCCAATATATTTGCATTTGTGTCAGAGTAATCTAGTTGATTTCTTCGAAGCATTGCAGCAAAGGGGGCTCCCACCCATTTTTCTTCCGCAATCAACAACTGCATCGTTCAAGAAACTTGGGTACAATAGCAGAACAAGAGAATCAAACATAGTATAAAATCTAAACGTTGTAACTTTGTTTCCATCAAGATCAAACTTATGACAATTATGACAAGTTTTACAATGGCCAAAGCTTTCAAGAAGTTATTACTTATTACCTGTGTCTCGATCTTATTGTACTTGGCTAAGTCTGTGAAAGTTGAACTCAGATTAATGTTCACAAGCCTCAATATTAGAAATGGAGAATAAGTTGGTGGAGTATCAGCTTCTTCATCCTTCTCCCCGTCAATAAAGACAAGGAAGAAAAAAATCAGAAACAAAATGAGTCAAGAAAAAAAAAATCAGACACTGACAGGTAATAAATTCTGATAATCAGAAGGCCAATGAAAAAGGCAGTTAAGCACATAGCATGTAATGCAAAGACTTGTAAAACAAGACAACAAAAATCAGATACTGACATGCAATACACAGACTACCAATGAAGAAGGCACATGACATGATATGGCAAAATCAATAGTTTGAGATGTTAGAACAACCACTCGATTTAAAAGATATATCTATTAAAAGCAGAAAATGTGTATCAAGATTCAAGAGAACATTCATATTGAACAGGAGATAGCACTATAATTACCAACATAATGCAGTTTGATATTGATTAAACAAAATTCATGAATTATGTTCACTATCAAAATTCTTAGGAACTCCACTTATGTAGAATATAGGATCTTCTCTTATGCTCTACATAGTCAGTCCCACGTTCAGATAAAGGAGGAGAGGTCCCAAGCTTGAATAAAGGAGGAGGGTGGCGATAAGTTGACAACCAGCATAAAACATTTGTCACTATAATTTGAAATGTATCAAATAGATATAAAGATTGGTGGGTTCTGAAGGATTTTGAAAGCACACCAT
This sequence comes from Stephania yunnanensis, assembly GCA_039657365.1. Taxonomy (NCBI): domain Eukaryota; kingdom Viridiplantae; phylum Streptophyta; class Magnoliopsida; order Ranunculales; family Menispermaceae; genus Stephania; species Stephania yunnanensis. Next base: position 61,629,078 of record CM077585.1, read on the forward strand.
CAAGGACATTGAGTCAAGCAGAATGAAAGAGTTTGATCCATGTAGCTAACCCCAATTTGGAATTGAAGCTTTGTTATTGCTGTTGTATGGAAAACTCTTAAGGGGGGAGAAATAAGGTCCGCATATCTAAAAAATGAGGCCACAAATCAACTAAATTCCTTCACCAGTTCTAAAGTGGCAATAGCTACTTGTGTCACAAAAGAATAACTCACTGATGGATCGTTTATTTATGAGATACTAGCACCAGTAAATAAACGTTTATATTGTACAAATTTAATACTTTACATTTACTAGCATATGTTGTTTCTTTGTAAAGGTCATGTGTAAGGTCTTTGGCATGACCTAGAGCCATATAAATAAGCTTGAGTCTTGCAATGAGACAGTTTTGAAGATTTGGATAATAGAGAAATCAGTTCTGTATAGCAGTTTGGGAGATTTCCTGTTACATCTTCTTTGTTCCTCAAAATCTACTGCCTCAAGTTCTAGGTCAGATGTCAACCCTCGAAACCGTTAATAATACATGTTCAGTAAAAGTGCATAACAATGTTGGGCAATGCGCTTACAATGGTATCGGAAACCATACATTTTTTGCGTATCAAATCTAATCAACCAATTTATTGAAGTAAGCTTATGATTGCACAAAACTATGGTAGAAGTTTCAAGTAGAGGTGTTTATGCTGCTTGAGATGTACAATTTGTGCACCCTTATAGCAGTAAGGCACTTGGGACCAGAGAAAAACCACAAGAAACTCCAAACTTTAAAAAACTATAAAATTTAAATACTCAACTGTTTTCTTGGATGGTTACATTTGGAAACTTGCTAATAACTGTTCATCAGTTTTACAACTAAAACTCAAATTAGTGAAGGAGAACAGATTTAAACAAAAAGATGAATGTCCTTGTTTGAGCTAAGTGGACTTTTCAGGTGCACTTTTGCAGGGCAACTTTGGAACCAGGGGTCTTCCTTCACAAATGGAAGAGTAAGCAAGCCAGACGACCAACATATTTTCACAACACCGATGACAAATGGTACCAAGAATAATCAAGACATCACTAAAATAGTGATTGCTACAGCTTGGTTCCTGTGTATGGAGCAAGACAAAAGATTGTTCGAGATTAAAAAAAAAAAAAGCCTTGATTGGTATAGCCGACCCCAGTTAATTTGGAACTGAGGCTATGTTGTTGTTGTTGTATTGGTATAGCAGGTGGGAATCTACCAAGTCAATTGCATCCTTTTTTACTGCTTTTACTAAGAGTAGCAGTTTACCAGAACCGGATTTGATTAGAGAATGGGGTGGCTTATGGATGGAAGGGGTGAGAGGTAGACAAGGAGTTTTTGCTTGTTGAGGACTGCTGGTCCTATTTGCTTTTTTCTTTTGTATTTTTTCACCATTCATTTACTTTCTCGTTATTTTTTACAAAGAAACTATATCTTATTAATCTTGCCATAATTTACACTAATAACAAAAGTAGAGAGGAGAATGACTCCTCTCAAATCAAAATGGCAAAACAAACATTTTCAAACAACTAATGGCCTCCTACATCAATTTATCCATAACACTCTGTCACTCTCCAATTCCGCACAAGATTGAAAAAAGATGAGTCCTTTCCTCATTTACTTGCCTGTCATTATAATTAAAACATATTATTAGTTTCTTTATTCTAAGAAAAAGATGAAGATTATTCTGAATACTAGAGAAGACGTTAATATGAACATCTTCACAGATTGTTTACACGGTAAGAATACAATAACAACATAACCTCAGTCCCAAATTAATTGGGGTCGGGTACATGGATTAAACTTTTCCATTGTGTCCGATTAAGTGCAATTGATGGTGAGCTTTCCAAACCATTCAAATCCCTCCTAATTAATGCATCGCATGTTAACTTTGATCTACCCTTACCTCGCCGAATTTTTACAGTTTTTATTGAGTCAAGTTTTCTAGTAGGGACATTTGTAGGCCGTCTTTGCAAATGACCAAACCACCGCAACCTCCCTTCCCTAATCTTTGTATCAATTGGTGCTACTCATACTTGTCTTTGAATTTATATATTTCTTATTCTATCTTTACGAGTTTTACCACACATCCACCTAAGCATCCTCATTTCTGCTACGTTCATTTTATGTAATTGTTGTTACTTTACCGCCCAACATTCACTACCATAGAGCATAGCTGACCTAATTGCGGTCCTATAAAATTTTCTTTTTAACTTAGTAAGAACATTTCGATCACAAATCACCCATGTTGCACTCCGTCATTTCTTCCATCCAGCTTGAATTCTATGTGTGACATCATTCTCTTTACACAGTAAGAATAGCAGCCAAAATTACAAAGACAAGAACAAAGACAAGAACCAGCTCGTTTTCATGGTTAACCATGTGGAAAGTGAGGTGTAAATGTGCTGAAGCCTGAATCATTTAAAGGATTACTGCATAGGGAACACCTCAAACATTTCACCAACTTCAATCATAACAACAAGCTGACAAATTAATCAAGCCTTCTCCTAACTGGTACTAGCATTTAGTTCAGCGTAATAAAACACTTACCTGTTTTTGAGTCTCAAGTAAGTGAATTGCGAAGTGTGGAATTATAACTTGAAACTTGGCACATGGCTGAGATACTGAATCGTCCTTGCAGCGATCAGGAAATTCAGAAATCCGCAGAACCCGAGTAGAGCCATCAGCATACACCTCATACCCCACCGTTAGAAGCTCGGGGCCATATGAGTGGTACTTATATTTATGATCCCCCAACTTCTTTTCCAATGGAAAATCCAATGCCAACCCTCTCTGTTGCCTTACTTTATAGAAAGGCTTCCATGAATGCAGCTTGTCGATGTTGATTTCACGAGAAATATTCAGATCTATGGAAGGAAACCAAAGTTCAAATCCAGATGCACGATCACATAGGAAAACTGAACAAAATTGTCACGCGCAATTGAACAGATTTTGTCACACAAAAGTTTCTTTTTACATTTTGTGGAACATTGAACATAATACACACTACAAGAGAAACCAGAATGCCTACAATTAACTCTCAGAATGTTAACCACAGAAAGACAACTCTCCTTATGTTGGATATTCTCATAGCAATTTATATTATACCATTACAAGAATAAATCAATTTAACCAAAACTCAGAAATTATAAACTCCTCTTATTGTTGGTCGATTATATTTAGGAACTTCCAATCAATTTAAAGAAAAAAAAGAGAAGGAAAAAATTAATCTAAGTGATAGAGGTGCTCGAAACCTTTCTTAATAAGTTTTAATTAAAGTACAAAAACATGCCTCTTAAATAAGCCTCAACAAACACATGATCTACTTAATGCTTAGATAGAGGACACTTAAACTTCTTAATATGCTGAAAAAGTTTACAAGAATTTCCTATATTAAATTAGACATCCTCGTATTTATTCGGATGTGAGCAATTATTGGTTAAAGTCAAACTTTTCATCCTTGTTTCTGTCAAATTAGCCACTAATAGAACAAGAGTAATCAATTATAATTAATAAATAGGTTTAGTAAATAATCATATAACAGAAAATGAATAAAAGTTACACTAGAGCATAAAATTGAGAAATTATGAGGGAAAATAGGATCTCAAAGCATACCAGTAATTTGGACAACCAGTAGATGAGGCAAATTCAAGTCATCCCAGACATAGTCAACTGAATTTCCAGATCCAAGGATTTCTAAATATGATGAGTCCTGAACATATTGAAAGAACACACTTTAGAATAGAACACTTTCATTTACAAGCAACAATACAAGTTCACCAAAACAAAAAGGAAGAAACATATTAAGAGACAAACCTTTTGGTAGTATGTGATGGTTGCATTGTGCAAAAGATTTTCAATCCGATAAGAGAAATTAATATTTACTGGTCTATGGAAGTGCAAAACCAGAGAAGAACCTTCTTCCACTGCATGTACCAGTGCAATTTCTGCAAATCGATTGTCGTGCTCTGCAATTATATTTGAGTTGTTTCCAAGAGAATCTAATGATCTCCTGAACTTCAAGAAAAAACGGCCCAAGGAAGCAATACATATTGGTCCAGACCAACTCCATTCATCATTATTCAGGCAAAACTGGATAAATGTTAAGGAATCCTCATTAAGATTTCTATGCTTCCTTAGCAAATAGTCAAAGGTGTTCAATTCTTTCCTCTCACTTGTCCCAGTTTTCACCCATAAAGGTGCTTTCATTTTGCTCTCGATAGCTATGCTTCCATCCGTATCATCCTTTTCAAGAGCAAAGGCGAGACATATTAGCTATACAACTGAGAACGGATTAAACATATAAGAACAGACCAACAAGCATGGAAAGAAGAATGTGTGCCAAAACAAACCAACAACTGAAGTTGTTAAAAAGATGACCTCTAAATAACATTGCCGGACAAAGATAGTCTCTTCTGATTCATTACTGACGATGTATCTAGGCACTATTAACACTGTTTGTGATGGCATAGCCACTTTGGTAAGACAAGGCTTGAGTGATATGCCCAGTTTTAAAATGTGCTTCGTTCCATCTCTTTTACGAACTTCCAGGCATATCTCTGTAAATCCTGATAAAATATCCAAGTCCAGCAGCGCCACGGACACTCTCTCTTCTAACATTGTGAGGTTCACCCTATTTGATCTGAAGAAACATTTTTTTTACAGGTCACGATAATAAAACAACATAAAAAAATTATTACTAATTAAATCAAATGTTCATACCATGAATTCAAAGACATTTCAGGAAAGTAAACACCAACATGATCTCAAATAATTAAAATAAGAGCATACATATGCCAAACATATGCCAAACATATGCAATACTCAATGACCATGGACCCTGACTGCAAACTTTTATTACACATTCTACATTGGCTTCAAAAGTGGTAATGTGTAAAAAAAAAGAAAGAAAAAAAAAAAGAAAAAAAAGAAATCGAGATCAAACCAAAGCAGGAAGGCTCAAAGCAAAAATGTGAGCAATCTTACTTTATGAACCAAGATGTGATTGACTTTGGTGGCAGAAGTGAACCAAGATTAGGCGGAAGGGATATACCATACTGTTCAGTTTCTGTCCTGTACAAAGATTAACTAAAGTGAATGCATACAAGTAGTTAATAGTTACGAGTGCATGAAGTTCTTGATCAACATAAGTTGTGTGATTACCTGGACAAAGCCTTCTGATAAGGTGCAAAGCAAAGGAAAGTAAGATCACTGTCGTTCTGCAATGTATAAGGCGTAAACACCACAGCCTGCATGTGTTATACAGTCAAAACCTATTGTAGAGATCAGTGTGCATATTTTTCAGTATTTTAAACATGGAAAGGCTGGCACTGGCAGAAACATGTTGTAAATGCCTAAATTCTAAAAGGTCAAACTACTACACTATTGCCAAGCCTAACAGACCTTCAAAACCTCGCACCTCTAGACTTTGCAAATATTGATAGTTGACAAGAATGTCAAAAAAGACGCAACCAACTACACTAATAGAAGATTGTAAAGAGTGAACAATTGAGATCTTCAAAAATTATAAAAATTAAGAAGCCGTAGCGAAAAAAGAATTATCAAGCAAGAAAACAACCTCCAATATACCCCTTTCACCTCGTGACAATCTCAAATAGGCAAAATATTTGCCACCACCAAAATCCAATTCTATGTCTAAATAATGGATATCATTCTTCTGTTTTTGCAGCATTTTCGACCAGTCTCCACTGTTCACAGGTTTGCACCTTGAATTGAAAGTAGTTAATGTAACTGTGAAGTATACAATAGAAGGATTTGCATATAGATACTCAGTAGCCCCACAAGCAATTGTTGACTGCTTTCCCATGTTGTTCAATCCTTCAGAAGTACATAAATCTGCAGCAACGCTGAAAGTTACGTTACCAAAAAGAAATGCCATGCTACACTTTTGTGGAACAGTTAGTTCCATTACCTGGATGTGTTTCAGTTAAAATCACATGTATTTCTGACTGCAAATTATTGGAGATCTGGAACGTTGGAAGGAGAAAAATATCTTTTTGCTCCTGTAGAGCAATTGGCGAATTCCTATTCTCAGGCGAATTTCCAGCACCATCAGGCTGTATGACAGGAACATCCCTTCCAATAGTCTGAATTAAGAAGTATAGATCAGTGGCATACACACCATCAACATTGAGGGAACAATGCACTGTGCTGAAGGAGTACTTCATTGATCCAACTCCCAAGACATTCTTGAATCTGTAAGTTAATTTGTCAAGTACTCCGGAAAGACGAAACGCCTTCCCACCTTTGAGATCTCCTGACCAAGCTGATGAAACTGGTTTTCCCGCGTCGCACAGGCGTTCAGGAATTTCAGGTCTAAAAGAGAATTGAAAGTTGCCTGCAATTTAATTATATTTTAGAGGGGTAATATTACTATAGCACTAAAAATGCCATATAACATTTTCTCCAATTTATTGATAAATGGAAATGAAATAAATTCATCACTGCACTCATCAAGAGGAAGAGAAATAATTGAGACCATCTTCAACAGTTCAAGTATGTAACAACAACGCCTTAGTCCCAATTCCCAAATTAGTAGGGGCCTGCAACATGGGTGCAACATTTCTTCAAATCTTTATAATTGATGTCATCCCAAGTTATGCTAGGTCTATCCTTATAACTTTGAATTACTAATTTACTATAATTTCTAACAGGTCGAGTTCAACGTCATTTTCAGGTCTTCAGATTTATCCAACTTATTGTCCTATTTTTTTTTTTCTATTTTTGTGCTATTCGTACTTTTCTTTGAATCTCCCCATTTCTTACTTCATCCTTGCAGGTTCAACATACACCATCCAAGCACCCACGTCTCAACTGTTCAAGAACATAAATGGAAACATTATTACAGAAGCATTCGAACAAACTATGTTTCCCCAAGCAGAACTGCAAGGGGCAGGCAACATGGAAAGTTTTTAATGAAAAAGAAAAACTTACAACGGTTGAGAACCATAATACAGCGATTCACTCCGTCTCCACAGACGCCAGATAATCAACAGGGATATGAGCCTCTCCATATATGATGACTTTGAACACAGTACATCTCTAACAGTTCTCATTTAACAGGAAAGGCTACTATGAACTAGAATTTGCATTCCCTAAGTTATTAGTTTGGCCGGGACTAACGAAGTAATAACATTTCAGTGACGGCATATCAAATATAAAATGCAAGCTCGAAGCATATGCAAGGATAAAGCCAGCACAATTTATAACCATCAAGCAGCAGGAGGCATTTATCCAAGACATGCGGCACTTACAAGTCGTGCATTAATCAAAGAAAATAAGTAGGAAGGAACAAGGAATTTGAGTAATCTCAAATTTGGAAAGTTGAAAACTTGAAAAGCATAGGAACTATGCATGTATATATCTAAACATTAAAATAAACAAAGCCAAAGCAATAGAAATTAATTGGCTCACCAAGGCATAAAGACATTAATGCTTTTTTTGAACCCCCGCTTAAATTAATTGCATCGAGTGCAGCCATGGAATCATCAATTGCATCTCCAGTCCTCAGTGAAATGAAAGCAGATTCAGATTCCCCTTGTTGAGGGCGACAAAAACGAATTACAATGGGGAATCCAGTCTCATTATGTATTCTCAATAATGGAGAGACTTTGATGGAGAAACCATCCTGCACATTTTGCAATAGAATATATGATAATACTGAAAGCATCTGTAGTCATATCAATAAGGAAAGGGTAAATTACAAATTGAACCATGGGGTTTGCCATAATATGCACGTTTGTCCCTCTATTTTAAAAAATTCCCACTTCTACATTTCAGACAATTCCAGGGATGCGCCAATCAAAAACGATCAACAAACATCTTAGACTCAAGTACATATTAGGCTAAACCTCCAGGGGTATTTGTAATTTACCCATAAGAAAATTAGCTTAGCAAGATACCTCCTTTTTCTTCGAGACATGAACCACAACAAATGGCCCAGGGTAAGTTTTCGAGTCTGCCAAAGATTAAAGGGAATAAAGAGGATGCCACCAACAAAAACCATGAAAAGCATTATCAAGATTAACTAATATTTAAAAACAGAAATAATTTAACCATCAAAGTTCCAACAGCTTTCTAGCCAAAATTAGAGGACGAGGGGCAAAAATATTTTTTTTTTTTATTTTGGTAAGAAAGAAACTTATTCCCTAGTGAGAATCGAACCCCCAACCTCTTACACCCATAACATCATACCTAACCATTAGGCCACCCAGATGTTTGGTAGGGACAAAAATATTTTGGAGTGCATGCGACATGTCAACCAATGTTATCAAAGGTGAAAGGCGCACTTGATGTGACAATTGCCTAAAAGGCCGGAGGCGCAAGTCGCACGCCTGAGTAAAGCTCCATACATACAGACTTCTACATATGCACAAACATATATAGATGTAACGTGTATGTGTGTATGTCTGAAAATTATGCATGTGTTATATGCGACATTGTTTGACCTAGTAAAGATTACAATCTAGAATTGAATGCGAAAAAAATAAAAACAATTTTAAGTTTTTAATGGTGAGGCACACACGTCTATGTGCCTTAAAGCAGCGCCAAGGCGCAGAGAGGTGTGCCTAGGCTCATTTGAGGCGTAGAGGGCACCTTGCCTCAGGGAGCACTAGAGGCACACCAAGGCGCATGCCTCAACAACACTTGTCAACCATATCTTTATAATTTTACAACACAGACTAATAATATGGAGAAAAACGCAAAAGATCATTTTCTCATTATTCAATTCGTACAAGAGCTTCCTATAATTTCATCTTTTTTCTTATTTCCATAAACCTATCTTTTTTCTTATTTCCATAAACCTTATATCACTCATTTAAAATCTCGTATTAGTGCCTATGACCTATATTCTAGATGGATGAAATTTTGAAAGAAACACGATATCCCGATCAACATAACAAGATCTACTTTGAGCTGTCTGGCCGTCATAATGTCTGTCCGTTAAGATTTTCATGCTGGAACTTACATAAGGATATTTCTGTGAATCATTATAAGATGGTATCCTGCCTGTTTAGTTTTTCCTTTCCTTTCCAAAAGAATCAGAAATTTGAAGTTTTCCTCAAAGCTGTCCCGAATGACCTTGATGTCTCATATACACCATCCAACATTTTTTACCAAATCATTCAAATAATAACAGCCATCCAGTGACACTGGATGATGAAGAAGGGTATGCAATCTACCTTGTAATGATATAACCCGAGTTCTCCAAGCAAGTGTTCCAGCACTCTTAAGGGACACATTAATTGCAGAGGTCCTAAATGGTCCGGCAGCAGCAAGCTGGAGCGATGCAAATGATGATTTTTCCAGCTGCCTACTGGCTAATGCTGTTTGGCTTACAGAAACACAATCAAGATGGTAAAAAATCAGTATCATAATTAAGAGTTTGAACTGCATTTTGTGGCAATGGTGCTCAGCTCCAAATGCCCCCACTAGAAAACTTGACTCAATAGAAACTGCAGAAATTCAACGAATTAGGGGTAGACCAAAGTTAAGATGGTATGCATTAATTTGGAGGGATTTGAATGGTTTGGAAAGCACACCATCAATTGCACTTAATCGAACACAATGAAAAAGTTTGATCCATGTAGCCGACCCCAATTAATTTGGGACTGAGGCTATGTAGTTGTTGTTGTTGTTCGGTGCTCAGTTCCAACTAATCTAGCACCAGATATCTATAATCAAGATCGCAGATCATGGACGCAAACACATAAACATCTACCTCGTGAATTTGTGAAGCATGTATTCCCACCGGCCTATATGCCTAAATGCCTCAGGTAAACACCATGCTTTATGCATTCATTAAAATTGATATTTAAAAATAAAAAAAAAAAATATGAAGATAAAAAAAGCTTGTCAAGATGTAAACCAAAAAAAAAAAAAACTTATCAAGATGAAATAAGCACAAAATTTCAGAATGCTATTCCCGACTTCCAGTTTTCTGAGTTGTAGATGTTGCAAGCAAATACAAAAGAAATACCTGAGAAAAATCGAAGTAGATTGCTTCCCAGCTACTGTAGCTTCCTGGTCATCATAAAAGTGACAAAGAAGACTTAAACCTGAATGGTTTTCAACCTGGAACAAAGGGACACTGTAAGTGCATGTCTAAAACAACCAAAATAAAGACATACATAAATACAATAAAAAATAAACTAGTGGCTTCTGCTCACTTTTCTTCTGATAAGAGCAAGAGAAATATTTTGTCTTATGGTAAGAGAGAAATAGAGTTAACAAATCCCAAATAGCCACTAGGTACAAGAAACTTTTAGATAAACTACCTTGCAGCAGTTAGCAAATATCATGGAGCTCCTAACTGCATAAGGACCGGCCAGGTTTAATTCCCCAACCACAAATAGAATTATGTCCAATGAAAGCCCGGTTAGCAACACATTCACCTGCCACAATTGCCCTGAAAGTCTTAGAACACAGCCCTTGTGTTGCATCATGCGTCTTTTATAGATGAAATAGATAAAAATTATGGTAAGAAATGACATGTCAAATTTTGACCTTTTTACTTCTGAAATGAAAGTGAACAAGCTTTCCTCGTTCAACAATTTCTGAATTGTCGTGACAAACAATTCTAGAGTGGTAAAACGTACAAATTTCAACTGGCTGTACAATTTCTGTCCTGCAATAGATAAAATAGACAGGATCAAAGCCAACATAGCCGCAACTCATGCTCTATATCCTTGGAAGGAGATGGAATAATGACAGAATCAGGATGTCGATATCCTCTATGGATTAGAGAAAAAGTGAGAATGAGAGAGAAGAAAACCAGTTAAGCAAGGAATTGACATAGAAGAAACTAGAGTTTTCTTGAAGTTTGCCACCCACCATAAATCTCCTTGTACATTGAAGTAAGAGATCGAAGTCGTAAACTTGCTCATGACTCTAGTTTTCATAGGATAAACTTGTACAATGAATTCAATACTATCAATACAAGTCTGAAGGAGCGGAAATCTGTCAATTGCACCAGGAAGTTCATGAACAATAGTCACGGTAACCTTATCAATTGCTATATGCACATATGGGAGATCATCACTCTGATTAGAAGCTTGATCCATGCTTTCATGTGAACAGCGCGTCAAATCCATTGTTCCACCACCACTCAATGAGGCAACCACTGTTTCACTGAAAATTTTGAACTTAAATGGATTTCCAGGTTTCTTGACAAACTCTGGAACCCCGTCAACAAAAGCAACAGCTTGGTCGTATTTGTGGTTTATAAGGTAAAAGGCATCTTTAGAATATTGAATATGAGATTCCAGATCTTCATCCCCAGTAGAATTTTCAGGTTTGTAAGGAAGTTTCTTCCAAAGAGACCGGCCATTATCAAGAGTGCTAGAAATGTTGACGAAACCTGATCCTGGCAAGTAATTCAACCGAAATGGTTCTCCTGAGCTACTTTTGGCATGAACTGACTCCAAGGTGAAGCACGATGCTGGCATCCCCCATCTCTTTCTAGTGCAGTACTTAACCTGAGTGTAGGACCAGAAAACTTAAGCGTAAATAACATAGCCATACCCAAATCAAAATCACAAAAGAGAGAATAATGCCTGCCGAATTAGGTAATGAAATCAAGTATCCAATGTCGTATCTGAGAATAATTTGGAAACGCATTTGGAGTGAGGCAATGCTCTTAAGCATCAAAGTGAACAAAACTCTAGGCTCATCTTTTCCTTATTAGAATTTGATTTCTTCCCAATTAATTTGGGACTGAGGCTATGTTGTTGTATATACTAGTAATAATTTGTAGAAATTACAACCACTAACAATATTTTTTAGAAATTACAACTATTTTTTTTTGTTTTGAGGATCTTTTTCGTCATACAAAGAAATTAAAGCAAACCATAAAAGATTCCCTCATTGACACTGAACCCAGACTCCAAAATGCCTCATTTGACTAGCTTCATCGGGCATCCAATAGGGATTTTAGACCAAAGTCCATTACCATCCGAAAGAGTAGCCCTGCCAGTAATGTATCTATGAATTCAATAACAGTACAACATAGCCTCAATCCCAAAATTAGTTGGGGTCGGCTGCATGGATCAAAGTCTTCCATTGCGCTCGATTTAGTGCATTGACAGTACATTTGACCTAGGAATTCAAATTTCAAATACAATTACAATCTAGCCAAAAGATGCTAGGAAGTATGAAAGATGTTATGGTTTTGCAATGGTTGCTAGCTTCCCAATTGTTCATTTTTAATGATCAAAAAATGATTTTCGCCTAATATATTACAAAGAGGCCAAAGTTCCACACACTCAGTCAACCAATTTTGTCCACCCGTATATTAGAAAGAGTACAAGTATCAATATCATACAACAGGACCAGCACGGATTAAATATTGAGTTCAGTTTCCAACAGTAAGATTCTCATAACTAATTTCTACTAATAGATAAAAAAAATTTAACAAATTTTGTCAAAATTTATGGACAAATAAACCCCACATTAACAACTTTATTTAGGGCTTTTCAAAAACAACAATTCTGCAGTTCTAGAGACACATTTTAACTACAAATCAATAAGTAATGACTTAATTTATGCATATTATGATACTCTTATGTGGTGTCATTGACCTATTTTTTTAGTAGTAAGTGATTTTATTCCTATGCATGATTTTTTTTTTCTGTCATATGAGGTTAGTATTTCTGAATGCTATAAATGCACAATTGTGCTTACTTTGATCTGTTTACCATCTAAAAGAAAGTTTCCCAAACTTCTCTAAGTTGGCGAATTTACACAGAAACCCTCCATGTCGAATTACAAGGCAAAATCAAAGTTTTGATCCTGTTCACCAAAGCTATGATCCTACGACTGGACATAAAACCCCGGATTTCCTATTGATTAACTATTCCATCACATCCATCTACAAGCCCGAAGCACCCAATCAAGGTCGAAAGACTTCCACGTAAAATGCAGAACAGTAAATGTACGTCAGTCACTTCACAGATAGTCAAGAACCAGGATAGCAATAACACAGTTACATAGTGTATTTTGAAAATAATTTTCAATAAAAAATGACCTCGTACCCTGAAAAGTGCCCTTTCTCCGATAAGAGAATAGTGTATTGTACCACTTAGATAGTACTTCTCTTCAACACCTTCAACTGCAAAATACATGTGCTGATGAAGATCTTGGATTGCAACAATAGCTCCTACACTAATTGGAATGCATTATATTTATCAGAATCAATCAACTTTGGAAACTAAAAGCAGCTACTACAGAAAGAGAAGCATCGGAAAAAATACCATCAGGAACTATTAATTCTGAACTGTTGTCCTTTCCTTGGTTCATTCGCGGGCTTTTTTGTTTTAACTTGACTGATGAATCCCCACTAGAAATACCAGATAAGGGTGCAAGCAGAGACACGAGCATCTGCAGTATTTGAAGAAAGAATCCATCTCGTTACACATGCCATGAGAAGGAATAATCGCAAACTTATAATGCATTGACGAACTCCAAATTGTAATATCCAAATTATAATATGGTCAATTATTGCATCTCAATTTCTGGACTGCCAAAACAATTTTCTATTTCTAAGCTTTTTATTAGATAACTTTAGCTAGTCTTTCCTAGTAGTCATTGACATCCATGACTACAGACTTACAGAGCATTGTTAACTTCTTATCCTATGTTAACACATAAATATAAGGTCAAGCAATCAGCTGATCAACGCAAACCTACCTCCTTTCTCTTCCCAGATTCATTTTTTTAACCTACACAGTGAAGATAACTCTTTGCTTATTTTCAGGGAGTCAAATTGATTCCTATTTTTTAAAAACAAAAAACAACAGGGAGTTATAATGAATGAATATGGCCATTATCTACCTGAAGTTCCAACAAAGAGAAAGTTAGATCAAAACCAGAAATAGAACCATGACCAACCCAGCAGTTTTTCACCCACAAACAACCAACTTCATTCCCAGAAACATCCTTCTCAATCTGAATGGACACAGCCCCGTGTTCCAATATACGCTTTCCACAATTGGAATGAGAAAATATTGACACATCATTTCTCGTCATGGATTCTTGCTGCGGAGCTTTTGAGCTTGAAGTATGTCCTTCACGTGAAAGAGAAGCTATACTTCTTTTCTGCTTTGATTTTAGAGTTGAGTCTACAGAAGCATACTGACGAGAAAGAACATTTACTGCAACAGGGGAAAAATGAGGGATGACTTCTTCAACTGTTATTTGTTCCTCAAAATTGTAAGGATGACACCTGGAAATGATGGTCAAGTGACATAGATCAAATAGTATTCTTCTTCTTAAGTTCATCAGCTCAAGCCTGAAATGCAAGTCAACTTTCAACTCAACTCCCCGAACTTCACCTACAAGATGATAAACAAACATGAAATACATTTTCATATTATCAACAATCACTGGAACGAATATAGAGAAGATTTACATACCAGGTTTATCTGCAACAACAAGAACAAGAGTTTGAGAAAGTTTTATCATACATGCCTCTGAGACTTTCCATTTCGAAGCAGGGATCAAATCACTTGTCTCTTGCACAGGAAAAGATACAGAGCCAGAGGCAAATCGCTTCTCAGAATGACTGCTTGGTTCGCCAAATTCTTTGCCAGGCTCAAGAGCTATGGATTGTCTTCCAAATGACTTTCCCCTCAATGAAAGAAAAGTCGAGAAGTTTGTGATGGATTGGAAGTATGCATGAAAACAGCAAATGAATGTAGCAAATGCTGCCATGTCCACAAAAACAATGCCACCCTGTAACGCCATAACACATTTCGAGCCATTACAAAACAAGTAATTAAGCAGATAATATAAAGTGAAATTCAAATGAACTTCAACAAATATAGATAACAATATGTAGCACGAAGAAAGAAATTTAACGAGCAAAGAATATTCATAAACCAAGAATCTGCGAAATGTGGGACAAGTACAAGTGGTACCTGGATTGTCCAAGAAACAGTTTTAAGACCCCCATCAACAGAAAGTGAAGAATGAAGTTTCTCCGGTTCATGTGCTTCAAGTAGAATATTCTTTAATGAGTGTTCCACAACATAGATCTCGCCAATTACCACATCCATGAGAAACTGGTTTGCAGACGATAGTGGTAAATGATCTGAAGATCTTTTCTCATTTTCAATGAAATTGTTATTAGGGGCGCAAGGTAGGATGTCGGGAATATCAGCGAGGATTGCTGAAGTCGGCTGCACTGTGTTATAAGTGTCACTGCCGGATGTGGAGGCAACAGCTGTATTGAGTCTTCCAGAGGATGTGGCATCCTCAGAGGGCTTGGCCGACAAAACAAATGAGCAATCAGAAACAGAAAATTCATATAAGCAATAAGGAGACTGATTAAACAGGTTACTAAGGTCAAACTCATTGCCGCCTTCTCCATCTAAACTTTGATAACTGAAAATAACGGAATGAATTTCTGATATATTGATGTTTAGTGTTGCACACTCGTCTTTAAAAGAAACATGAACTCGTTGCTTCCCAACAGCAACTCCAACACCATGTTCAGTTGCAACAAATGTGGAGAGAAAACTATCACTAGAAGCACCATTAAATTTGTATGAATTCTCTGTGGCACGGCCTCTCCTTGAACCATTCACGATGGCAACTAGTGAACTGAATTCATAAGAGACATCAATCCTGAACCGTGTACTTTTATGTATGAAATCACCACCTTTGAATATGGCAACTTGTTCCTCTTCATGAAAGTGCAGCCTACTCATGGGATTAATACTTTTGAAAGTGTATAATGCGGCAGACTGCATGCAACTAACCGCCTGCAAAGAAAGAAAATCCATTACAATATATGAGTCCCGAATAAGTGAATCATGGAAGCACAAAATGATGAAAGAATAAACTATTTTAAGGTAACAATACAATTGGACAACAAATTATACAATTGAAACTAAATTGGTTTCACAACCTATTATAATGTAAAATCTAATTCCAAAATAAATTAGACTCATTAAATTTGTATTGAAATTTTGCTGTAATGTTGTCATCCTAGTGGCTTTTCTTTTTAATCAACTTGCGATGTACTATTGTAACGACAACAACAACAACAACAACGTAGCCTCAGTCTCAAATTAATTGGGGTCGGTTACATGGATCAAACTCTTCCTTTGTGCTCGATTTAGTGCAAAACGCCCCAACGTTTATACGTGTTTGATCCATTTCATGAAGAGTGACAAAAGTTTTACGTTGGTTGTCATCCTATCGCAACCCTCTTGGAAAATGGTCTTGGAGCCTCCCTCCCCCATTTTTCGGGTATGGAAAATGGGTTTGGGACCGCTCTTACCCATTTTCCGGCATGAAAATGGACATCAGAGTCCTCCTTTATCGGGACTTGGGACTGGCTATATAGCACATATAGTGTTCTACATAGGTGGAGTTATATAATTGTAACAACAACAACAACAACAACCACAACAACAAAAACTAGCGGCATACTATCTAAAAAATGTCTGTCGTCATAGCATTATTTGGTGCTTTTAGGATCAAACCAACCTCTAACGTCTCACCATTGACTTGGACCGCGATAGGCACAAAAATTGTTCTAAAAAAAAAAAATCCTGGAACAATATAACAATAACAACACACCCCTGGAACAATAAAAATAAATAAATAAATAAATAAAAGGGTTTGATCCTTAAAGCACCAAATGGCAATAGGGTTCAACCAAACAACCAAAATACAAGGAAATCACAGAAAACACCTTTTATATCTCAATCTTGAGCCAGATGCATCATTATTGAGTCCAAATGAAACAGGTCTGTGACTTAGGAATGCAATGGATTCATTACTGAGTTTCCGTACTTGTTGAAATAAACCATCATATTTCTACCTGAATCTGCATTCTGTTCAAGATTTTTTCTCTTTGGAAATCAGAAGCACTAAGTTAGGTATAAGGCATTTGTCTCTTTTGCAATCCTCAAAGTTTCATGCATAGCATCAAAGATAGCAAAAGAAAGATCTAAAATAGGTTCACATAAATGCAAAGAGAAGTGCATTCAACACTGATTGAAAGGCCAATTGTTTCACGCTTGATTCAAAATAAATAAATCAATAACAGAATCACCTGAAATATAAGGCACAATTCATCCATATATGATGAAACAGTGACCCCTGTAGCCAACCCACACAAAGAAGCTGACAAAGTAGTGATATTCGTCATCAATGAATACACATACTCCCTGCAAAACCACCAAAAATTGAGATGAGGGTGTAAATGCATGTTTTGCTATGCAGGCGGGCACGTGCAAGAGGAGTTCAGCTGAGTTTTCCTTTTTTTTTTTACGTTGATTAATTAATGATCAAATTGCACTGGACTACACATTTGAAGATAAGTTTATTTGTTTGTGGGGCTGGGGCTGGGGCTGGGGCTGGGGCTGGGGCTGGGATCATGGACAGTACGTTGCTTCCTCTGTGAAGGAAATTAAGAACATTCAGTTTCGTTACTTCCTATCACTTCAAAAAAGAGGGGTTTTGCAGCATTAGTATGTCCCCTTCAAACATTTTCTAGTTCAAAGTAAAGATGATCAACAAAGAGTACATAAATGTATAACTATATACAAAGAAAATATGAAGTCAATGACCCATACCTGCCGAAAGAAGATTGCACAAATGCAGACTTTAATCCAACAACTTGGAACTGTTTTGCTTCCAGATTTTTCCAGTAAGTTTTAAAACCATTAATGATTAGGCAAGAATTATGAGTGGTGTTCCCGATGGAAATATAATTTCCACTCATATCCGCACCAGATGTTTTATGTGATTGAGACCTCATCCGTTGAACAATTTCTGCATCTGCATCATCTAATACTTGTTCCTGAATGGATTCACAACTAGGCTTTGAAGACGGCCAAACAACAAGTTCAGTACTTTCCAAGTTCAGCATAATGCAAAGATCACCATGCCCTTGATTGAAAATATGATTGAGACCTTGACCATTTGTAATGAGTAACTCCTCTTCCTGCAGAGATACTTGAACTCTAGCACCACCAACTATGACTCCCATTTGAATTTTTTTCTCTGGTATCTTATCATACATTAACATTTTCATACCAGATACATAGGATTCAAAACAATCATCCAAATTGATTTCTTTAGCTTCCTTGATACTTGGAGAATGTGAAACAACCCCACTTTTTTTACAGCTAGAAATAGCAGATTGTATTTGCCAAAGCAACAACAAAACAGAAATTATTGCTGAGTACCCCAAATCAATATTCAACTTTCCCATGGACAAGACCAATTGCCACTCTCCACAATCGTTTACAGGGAATGGATCCATAATTGCACTTCTAATCTCAAAGAGAAGAATTGGATTTTCCAGGTATCGAGCCTCAAAACTAGCAAATTTCTCGCTTTGTTTTTTCCAATCTGACCATAATTTTTCTAAATGTATTTCCAAACGTGAGAAGAATGCATTTCTAATTGGACTAGAAGAATCAATAGCCACTTTTCCAGCGTCTAGTGATTTTGTAGCAGGGTCAAACCATACCACCTTTGTATCATTACATTTCTCTTTTCCAAGCGTTTTGAAAGAACCAGTAGTTTCCTTTTTCCAATTTTTCTCTGAAGGTGGAACTGTGAGTGATTCATGTGATGTTGAGGGTTTAATATTGAGATCTCCACAGGAGAAGGATAAGGCATGTCCAGCATTGCCAACCATGTAAACTAAGAAGATACAGTCAAGCACAATGCAAAATGAAAGCAAGTTGAAGGGACAGAAGTTAATAGGTGTCTCTGACCGTCCATTCACAAAACTGGGAACCAAACTTGTAGGGGAAATCGTGATAGTAACTTTTCTGAAAGCAAGACAATGATGCGAATGGGAACAGCCAGAAGTATTTTCCATGAGCTCATGAGCTTCTACGTTCTTATTTGCAATAACCAGAGAAAGGATATGTATGATCGATTTAAAAAAAGACAAGATGCTTTTGAGGAGAAAGGCGAGAAAAAAGAGCAACTTCCGCAATAATTTTTCATGAACTTTTAACTGCAGTTCAGAATAACCACTCTTTGTACGTTGACCATGCATTGCTGCTCTGTGACGAGCTATTCTTCGTGACCGTGCAAGCGCATCAACAGGCATATCCTTCTCAATCCCACAAATTGATTTCCAATGGTTCTTTACTTGCGCAGAGTACTTACTGTCTAAAGACATCAGAACTGATGACTTCCGAAATGCTGTTTCAATTGGATAACCAACTAACAGAAGAAAAGATTCATATGTGCGTACATAACGCAACCACAGTCCTAGAGAATCAACCAATTTATGAAAAGATACCTTGGGATTCCGTATCATAGAACCAATTTTTCTGGCAGCTATGCTCCACAGCTCTCTACCATTTCTAACAGTTTTTACCTTTTTAGTCAATAGTGTATAAAATGTGAGAATAACAGGAAGATCCATAGGGGAAAAAGTAAAGTCCAACTGAGGAACATGAACATCAAGGTTCAAAAGCTGAAGATCCTTATATTTAAAGTTACCGGAAAGATCAAATGAAGACACAATACGGCTCAAACATTCATCTCTTTCAAATCCAAGCTCCAAACTACTAGTATTAAGTAACAAAGAGAATATATTTTGGTATACAAAGAGGGTCCCAAAAAGTCCAGACAGCAAACATTTATTGTCATGACGCAAAGTTTTCAGAGAAAAATCACTCATCTTCAAAAAACAAGCAATAGAATCATCACTGCTAGGAATTTTCAACTCAATGTGAATATCACGTAATTGAAGTTGAGAATGTTTGAGCACAACGTTCAATAAAGAAGTCATGAGCCAATTTCTTTTCGGAGGAACAATTGAAATCCTTTCAAGCAAATCATGAAGAGCAATACCCTGGAATTAGTAAAAAGAAAAACACTGAGTAATGCCAACAAACATTAGTGAAATAAGTCAAAGCAAAATTAGATATGGCACTATTTCCAAGTAAGCGCTTCCTTGGAGAAACTATCGGAGTATATTAACTCAATATCTGCCGCATAAAGTTTTAGCTAGCTCTAAAGCTGTAACTTTTCTAGGGGTTAAAAAACCTGTATTATACAACTCTTACAGATTAATTCAAGTAAATTTGACTATGTGAAGTTGCAATATTGCAATTACAATAGATGACACTTTTTCTCACTTGTCTCTCATGTTCCGAATAATTTGTTTGATATGTAATATTCATCAATGACAATTTTGAATCCGCTCTAGTTTTTTGCATCAATGGGCTTACTTTCGTCTATTCCTAATATGCTATGTTAATTTGATGCAATATATATATCCTGTGCTCAAACAGGTATAGAGACAAGCAAAATTGAACTAATCAATAGCACAAATTAAAGTTATTTCCAATCTCAAATCGAGTTCGAGTACCTCCGGATCAATAACAGAAAGAATCTCCTTCTTCTCCTTCTCAGACCACTCATTGAAACTCTGAGAACGCCTCGTCTCAGTTGGTTCCCTTCCAAACATCAAAAGAACAACCATCAGACATCAAAATGAAAGAATTGCATCAACTTCTGTCCAATTCACAAGTGATCCTTACCTCAAATTCAAGGCGACGTACACGCCTTGCACATCAACTGTAAATGCAGTGGCCGACCAAGGAGACGCTCGGAAACTCAACTTCTCAACCCTAACTTCATTGAAAGACAAGCAAGTCGAGTCGTCGATCAATCCATCGAGCGCAGAAACATCGAAGACGAGATTCTGAGCACTTCCGTGCGATGACAGAAACCCTAGCTTCAATTCCAGGTCTGGCTCGGACTGCATCCATGGCCGCAGAACCGAAGCGAGTTTCGATCGAATCTTGAACATTGCTACGAACCACGATTAAGAATTCTATGTGAAGATCGCATTAGAGAGTTCGATCTCTCAACGGAAGCACTGAAGATTAGTCGAAAACGGATCGAAAGATTCAAATCGGCCATTCATTTGAGGCGTTTGTGAAGATTGTTAGAGCGATGACTGGAGACTCGACGACGAATTGAAAAGTTAAGAACCTCGAGCGGAAGAAAATCTGGCGCTCGCTTGGGCGATGGAGTTTGGCGGCGTGTTCTTATAGTCTTCGAGGAATTGCCGGGAATGCCCTTGCTCATGGTAAATGTCTCTTCTGGAAGGCTAATTTTGAGTTTAAAGCTTAAACGCGAGTAGTGGATTTTTATTTTATTTTTTAAAACCAGTCTCATGGTGTTGATCTAACATTTTCATTGATATGTGACAGTCTAAAGACCAAAACATACAGATCCGCATTAAATGTAACTTAGTTTATAAAGAAGTATAGCTGTGGTCCATCGAGGCAACGGTTCCCGTCCACCCAGCTTGCCAGTCCATTTTGTTTTCCTTGCACATTAAGTGACTACCGAGAACACTTGAGTCTAGTGAAGATGGGAAAGATATTGAATCTGTAGATTATCTGATATCTGGACTTAATCGACTACTCCATACTTGATCCGAGCTAACCCACCAAGAGGTAAAGCTCTCTCACTAATGGTTTCAGCGTTTAAGGAGTCTCAAACTTGAGATGTCCTCTTAAGTCATTGGAGAGCTGAACCGCTCCAATGCACTAACTATTGGTCATTTTTCATGTTGAACAACAACGATAACAACAACATAACCTCAGTCCCAAATTAATTGAGGTCGGCTAAATGAAACAAACTCTTCCATTTATGATAGATTAAGTGCAATTGATGATGAGATTTCCAAACCATTCAAATATCTATTAATTAATGCATTCCAATTTAACTTTGATATTGCCCATCGAATTTATTCAATTTATAATGAGTACACTTTTAAACTTGACCATTTTTATAGGTCGTCTTTGCAGTTGACTAAACCACCACAACTACGCAATTAACCATTGGCAAAAAAAAAAAAGTTAGGACAATGCGAGAATGACACCCCTAGAAAGTGCACCAGAACGCACACTACCCAATTAAAACCATTTGTGTTCGCCTAGAGATGCGAGCTTACACATCTCGAGATTCAAAAGACGATTGGATAAAAAAGTACAATGTCACACTACAAAGATGACTCGGGATGCAGACATACGCATATCTCAATACATAACACGTGGGTCGAGGTCGCATGAATAAACTTTTGTGAGTTACCGTGTCTTGTGGTGTAACTGATGCAAAAGCCATGGTATTGCTTGGGAGAGGCAAAGTAGATGGAATCGGGAGCAGGGGCGGCTTGTCAATGTTAAGGGCAGGGCGCTGGAATAGTTGTCCATGGCCTTCTTCAACTCATCGCACACTGAATTTGTGCAAGTGATGGCTTCGGAATGTTGAGACAAGGTGGCCAAGATCAACTCCTGGTTGGACGTATTGAGGTCGACATGCTCCTGTAACTTGGAGAGGACATCTTTAGTGGCTTTAACACGGGTCTTCATGTTGTTAGTCATGATGGCAATGAAACCACCAGTGTAAGCAAGAGGTTAGTTGGAGACGTAGGAACACAGAGAAAAAAATGAAGGTTGGAAGGGAGAGAGGGAAACAACAGAGAGAATCGGAGGAAGAGGGTTGAATCAACATCATATCCCTAGTTCATTCATTTATTTTCATTATATACTAGCATCATATGTTCCCTTACACGATAACAATCATAATTACATGATATATTTGGTCAGAAAATATTCTAACAATCCTTGACAATCGCTAACTAACTCAACCATCTTGGATCACACGCTGTCAATCAACCATTTTGTGCTATTCCTAACACGTTCACTCCTCATTGCCACTGCTGAATCATCAATTGAATCAACTGGCCCAGGGACTTGTTGGTTGTCTTTGAGCTCCTGACTTGACCAGGTGCAACATAACACGTAGGTCGAAATCGCATGAAAGACTTTCGTAAGTAAACGTGTACCTTGCTGGTGGGACCGGCTCCGACCCAAGCTCACGTGCGGACCATTTCTTCTGCTTTGGAGCTGCACCGGGAAGAATCCAAGAAACGCGCGCCACTTCCCATCCGACTTGTCCAAACAAACAAACAAACAACAAACAGACAAATCCCACTTCATCATACGTGTTCGACACGTCACCTCCACAAATCACTTCTCTATGAGTAATTAATTAAAAACTAATCCATTTTTTTAGTTAATTAATCTTTTCCAACACTGCGCACCGAAAAGCAAAAGCAGATTCCACTCAAAGCCACTACTCCGGTTTTCCCCAACAGCAACACTGTCTTTTTCTTCCTTTCACAATTCCTCTTCACCACCACACACCTCGCCCTCTCCAATAATCTCTTCTCCTAACTGGTAAGAACTCCGAATCGATCGCTTTGATTTCACTTCATTTCTTCGCTTCCATGCCAGATTTTCGATCACTACAGTTTTGATTGTTGTTTCAATTGTCTCAATTTGGTTCCGCAAATCGAGATCTGCCAAGCTTCGTTGTTAGGGTTTGGTTAGGGCTTGGTTGATCTTCGGTTGTTAGGGCTTCAAAAATGGAGGAGCTTCAGCTGGAGAAGCTCCTCTTAGGTTTGGATTTGAGTAGGTAGTGGAAGAGCTGTGGATTTGTTGTTGATTGTTTGGTAGGGTTTCGGAGATTTAGGTTACTTTGTTGGATGAGCGAAATGAGGGGGCTTGTGAGCAGAACGAGCTGCGTTGTGGATCCGATCTATGAGAGTGAAGAGGTGGTTGTTGATTACACGTTTGCGGTGGAGTACGAGGGGCCGCCGGTGTCTTACGAGATTCCTAAGGCAGTTCCGATTGACATCAAGAAGATTCCGGTCGCGTCCATTGTGAAGCCCACCGCGCTGTGTGATAAATTCCAATTGCCTGTTGTGCAACCGATTTTTGCGCCGGAGTCTCTGAGTAAGGCTCACTCGGCGGAGTTAGCAGTGCTAGTTTCTGATTCACATGTTTCGCCGACTTCGGTGATTGATTTTGAGCATAGGAGTGGTGATAGCAGCAATTGTGTATTGTTTAGTGAAGAAATTAGTAGTTCTAGTACGTTGGGGTTCTTGAACAGTCAAGATCAGTCGTGTGAGTTGTTGTCGGATGCAATTGATGATTCGGGCGTGTTGGAGCTTTCGAATGGTCATGAATGTTCGCGTGAGTTGTCGTGCAGAATAAGCAGCTCAGATACTCTAGGAATTTCGAATGGCAATGATCAGTCTGGTGAGTTTGGGAATTCAGAGATATTGGAGTTCTCAAAGGAACAAAAACTAGAGATTCTAGATAACACGAGTGGGCGGGATTGGGAGTCGAATGCATCAGCACTGAGCTCACGGTTATTGTCTTCTGATTCTTTATCATTTAAGGCTGAGAATTGTGGTAATTTATCCGCTAGACACGTAAAAAGACCATCCGTCGTGAGCTTTTGGGATGGCAGCACTAGCAATACGGTTCATGAGGAATCCAGCCCTGTTGAATCTAGTGTTTTACTAAGGAGAGGAGGATCTGAAACAAAGACAAAGAAAGGATCATGTTATCGTTGTCTTAAAGGAAACCGCTTTACTGAAAAAGAAGCTTGTGTTGTTTGTGATGCAAAGTATTGCAGTAATTGTGTGTTGAGATCAATGGGTTCCATGCCAGAAGGAAGGAAATGTGTTTCATGCATTGGTTTCCCAATTGATGAATCAAAGAGAACAAATTTGGGTAAATGCTCTAGAATGCTGAAAAGGCTGCTTAGTGAGCTGGAAATTCAGCAGATAATGAAGGCTGAGAAGCTATGCGAAACGAATCAGCTACAACCAGAGCATGTCTATGTGAATGGGCATCAACTTTGTCAAGAAGAGCTGGATTCATTGCAAAGCTGTCCAAACCCCCCGGCAAAACTAAAACCAGGACGCTACTGGTATGATAAAGTATCTGGCCTATGGGGAAAGGTAAGCATGGGATTTGAAATCACTCATTTTATTGCATTTCTAGGTTTTGTTTCTTGTTCATGGAGTTCTATTTTGTGGTTGGCTTTGACAGGAAGGGCATAAACCTTGCAAGATTATCAGCCCTCATATGAATGTTGGGGGGCCTATCATGGCCACTGCTAGCAATGGTAACACAAAAGTTTTTATCAATAACAGGGAGATCACAAAAGTCGAGCTGCGAATGCTTCAGGTTTTCTTTTGTACACGCTGATATTGGCATTTGTACCTATGAGTCATTACTAAGATGAATACACATTATTCTGTTAATCTTTGCAGTTGGCAGGAGTGCAATGTGCTGGAAACCCTCACTTTTGGGTGAATGAGGATGGATCTTACCAGGAAGAGGGACAGAAGAATATTAAAGGGAATTTATGGAGCAAGGTTTGCTATTTTGGAAGTGCACTTGATTTTTGGATTTTTGAATTCCTTAGTTGTGCTGCAATGCTCTTATGTTTTTTGGCCGTCTTTCAGCCTGGAATGAAGCTGCTTTGCACTTTTCTGTCATTGCCAATTCCTTCTAAGATTGCAAATCCTGCTGCTGAAGAAATGAGTTATTTAGTTGGCGGAGCTATCCCCGACTACCTTGAAAAGAGGATGCTTCAGAAGATTCTCTTGGTTGGATGTGATGGGTCTGGGACTAGTACGATATTTAAACAGGTAACTTCTGGAGCAAAACTAAATTCTCACTCACCTCTTTCTTTTTGAAGTAACACAGTGATAGTTGTTACTGCCTATTGATAATTTCTGAATAGGATAAGTTTATTGTGTGTTCAACTTGTGTACATGGTAACCTATATATATACACAGGTCTAGAATGCAAAAGGAAAGCATAACCACAAAAGGAACCTACGAAATACACGAGATACTAATTTCCTTAACTGTTTAATACAATATTTAGTTTCCTTAATTGCTAGACACAATATTTAGTTTCCTTAAACCCCCCCCCCCCCTCCTCCTCAAACTCAAGATGGGTTCGTAGAAATCAACTTGAGTTTGTCAACCAAAACATGAAAGCGACTCGAAAGATGAGCCTTAGTGAGGATATCAGCCGTCTGATTGGAGGATGAAACAGAAGAAACTTGAAGAGTACCTCGAACCAGGTGTTGATGAACAAAGTGACAATCATTCTCAATATGCTTTGTTTTCTCATAAAAAACATCATATGTGCAATTTGGATTGCACTTTGATTGTCACAGTGCAAAATGGTAGCAGAAGCGTGTGTAACCCCCGTATCTTCAAGTAACCAACGAATCCAAAATAGTTCAGAGGTAGCATCAGCAAGAGCCCGATACTCAGATTTTGTGCTAGAGCGAGATGTGACTGTTTGTTTTTTGCTTCGCCAGGATATTAATGAGTTGCCTAAGAAGAAACAATAACCAGTAGTAGAACGCCGGTCGGTAGGATCACTAGCTCAATCTGCATCCGAGTAATCGGATAATACTAATGGAGAGTTGACAGAGAAGTGGAGACCATCAAACAGGGTGCCTTTCACATATCGAAGGATGTGGAGAACAACAGTGAAGTGAGCAGTACGAGGAGCCGACATGAACTTACTGACGACATGAACAACGTAAGCAATGTCTGGACGACTAACATTGAGATAAACCAAACTTCCCACAAGCTGGCGATATAGGGTAGGATCTGAAAGAAGTGTACCATCTGATGGAGTCAGCTTGACATTCGTGTCCAATGGAGTGGATGCAAACGGTATCAGTAATTACAGAGCGAGAGATCAAATTAGAGGCATATTTCGCTTGTGAAAGATAGTATCCATCAGGAGTAGAGGTAACTTCAAGACCAAGAAAGTAGCTCAAGTTACCCAAGTCTTTCATCTCAAAGTGACTTTTGAGATATTGTTGTAAGTCAGAAATCCCAGTGGCGTCATCCCGGTGATGATCATGTCGTCAACATAAAGCAGGAGAAGAACCATGCCCTTGTCAGTTCGTCGAGTAAACAAGACAGAATCGCGAGGACTCGACTGAAAGCCAAACTGTGTAATAGTGAAACTGAACTTGGCAAACCAGGCACGAGGAGCTTGATTAAGGCCATATAATGCACGATGGAGGAAGCAAACTTGTTTTGGAGAATGAGAGTATCCAGGGGGTGGGCACATATAAACTTCTTCGGCAAGATCACCATTTAGAAAAACATTTTTAACATCCATTTGGAACAAAGGCCAATGTCGGACAGCTGCTACAACAAGCAAACTTCGAACAGAGGTCATGCGGGCTACAGGAGCAAACGTCTCTTCATAGTCAATGCCGTATTCCTGTGTGTAGCCTTTAGCGACCGTACGAGCCTTATACCGCTTAATAGAGCCTTCAAAACGAGTTTTTATCTTGTAAATCCATTTGCATCCAATCGGAGTCTTGCCAAAGGGTAGATCCACTAAGTCCCAAGTATGAGTCTTCTCTAATGCACACAGTTCTTCTGACATTCTTGCTGCCAAAGGGGGTCAAAACTAGCCTCTCGATAGGAGGAAGATTCATGTAAAGAGGAAATAACAGAGAAACAATGATAATCTTTGAGGTAAGAGGGGGATTCAGTTACCCGTTCAGAACGACGAGGGGGAACATGAGCAGGAACAGGAGTATTAGAGGGGGTAGATTAGTCGACGACGAGTGCTGAAATGGGATCACGATCATTGAGCTCATTTGGAGTACCTGCAATAGGAGATGAGAAAAGCTCGATAGACGAGTTAGTGAAAAACGATTGAGTACATGATAAGGAACTGTCGAACTTGGATAAGGTAGAGAACATTGTATTTTCCCAAAAAGTGACATGTTTGGAGATGCGTAATCTCCGAGAAAGAGGATCCCAACACCTATAGCCTTTATGTTCGATTCCATATCCGAGAAAACAACAAAGACGAGTACGCGCTTCAAGTTTGGTATGCTCAGGGGGCTAAGAAGAACGAAGCATGCAAAACCAAAAACCCGAAAATTAGTCTGGTGGTGTACCATATAATCGTTCAAAATGAGAGATGTTCTTTAACATTGTGGGAAGTCAATTAATGGTATGGACACAATTTGAAGCAGCTTCACCCTAAAACTTTTCAGGACAGGATGCATAGAGAAGTTGGGCACGTACAGAGTCTAGGATATGTCGATGTTTCCTTTTAGCTCGACCATATTGTTGAGTGGTGTACAGGCAGGAACGTTGAACAATGGTACCTTGCAATATAAGAAACTGAAAAAGGACAGAATCACGGTATTCTAAAGCATTGTCGGTACGAAGAATTTTGATTGTACATGCAAATTGAGTTTTGATCATGTTAGCAAAATCAATGTAAGTTTGAGGTATTTCAGATCGATGCTTTAGAAAATATATCCAGGCAAACCTTGAATAATCATCAATGAACAGTACAAAATAGCGATAGACATTCACAGTTGAAGTAGGTGCAGGGCCCCAAACATTAGAATGAACTGATCTAAACGAAGTATTATTGATGGATTCGCTAAGATAGAAAGAAGAAGCAGGTTGTTTTGCCAGCTTACAATGCACACAATTAAAAGACACGAATTTAGAAATAATCGTTCCACTTTGATTTCCGTTCCTAGAATCTGATCCGTCTGAATGTCCTGTACCTGACTGCCAGTGGGAGAAAATAAAACAGTAAAGCCTTGGTCACATAACTGACCGACATAAATTAAGTTCAGAGTGTGGTCAGGAACACAATGGGTGTCGGGGAGATTCAAATTGTGGTTGGACGCGGTTCCTGAATGGGTAACAGACATGGAGCTACCGTTTGCAGTTTGAATGCTCAAAGAATGCGGAGAAGGACTACAGTCAAAAAAGAGAGATAAATTTGGTGTCATATGATTACAACACCCAGAATCAAAGAATCAATGGTTACCTGAGGTTACAGATAGGGCAGTGGGTTGGGGAGGTATCACCTGTTTGATAATTGCTTCCAAATCACTCATAGAAAACATCGGAGAGGAATGTGACCCATCAGAGACAACAGCAACAACAGAAGAACCAGTGTTAGAGACAGATGCAGACTTAGGTGTGCCTTTGGGACGAGATCGTTTATTGGGGCAGTTTTGCACTATGTGACCACGTTCATGACAGTATCGACACTCAATTGTAAGACAAATAACAAACGAATAACTCGTTTTTCTGCAGTTCTTACAAAGGCGGGGGTCGGATCTTGACCATGATTGTGTAGTTGCGAGGGCTACTTCTGATGAAGGGGCATAGTTGACCAAGCCAAGCCGAGTTTTTTCAAACAAAATTTCTTTCACAGCCGCGTCAAGAGAAGGTAGTGGATCACGATGCTGGAGAAGGTAGTGGATCACGATGCTGGAGAAGGTAGTGGATCACGATGCTGGAGGGTCGCACAGACTGATTCATATTCAGGGCGAAGAGCCATGAGAACTTGGATGAGATGAAGGTGGTCTTTGCTAATTTCGGCTTGTTGTAACTGGTTCCAGATTAGTTGGATGATTGCTAAGAATTCCTTGATGGACTGACCAGCTTCTTGTTTCAAACTGTTCAAAGTGGTGAACAATTAATAATATTGTGCTAAATCAGAGGTTTTGTATCTAACTGACAGAAAATCTCAAATTTCTTTAGTCGTCCCATAATCAACAAACTGAATATGAATAGAGGGAGTAGATGTGTTACAAAATCAAGTGATGATCTGATGATTCTTACTGTCCCAGTTGTCAAGTCGGTCAAGAAATTTGGCTTGTGTCTCCGTGTCATCCTTTTCTGGTTTGGGTTCGTCTCCCGTAACAATTCGCCAAAGTTTTCGACCAATTAAAAAACTTTTAATCCGTTGGGACCAAAGTGAGTAGTTTGTACCATCAAGAATAATGGAGATAGGCTGTGAGACTTCACTTTTCTCCATTGAATAGTGAACCTGTCAGATTGGCGGTTGGCTGCGGTTGGTTGCGGTTGGTGTGCAGCGGCGGGTGTGTAAACCGCGATGGCGGCTGTTGGTGTGCATGCAGCGCCGTCGGAGCAAATGTGTAGCAGCGACAGTGGTTGCAGGTGTGGAGGCAGTGGTGGAGCAGGTTGCAGGCGGCGGCGGGGCGTGCATGCAACAACAGCGGTGGAGCAGTTGTGCAGGTGGCGGCGGCGGAGCAGGTGTGTAGGCTCGACAACGGTGGAGCAGATGGGTCGGTGTGCAGCAGTAGGCGGGGCTGGACGGGTGGTGGCGTGGACAGCTAGGCAACAGCAACAACGGGCGACCAGACATGAGACAAGTGGCAACGCGTCAGACGAGACTAACAGATGTGAACTACAGTTCACACAGAAAAACAATGTTGTGGAACACAACCCAAGGACAGAGATGCAGGTGTAGTACATGCACGTTTACCAAGGTGTCGCAGCAGACGAGACAGAAAAACAGAGAGAAAGAAACCTACGATTAGGGCTCTGATACCATGATAATTTCTGAATAGAATAAGTTTATTGTGTGTTCAACTTGTGTACATGGTAACTTATATATATACAAAGGTCTATAATACAAAAGGAAAGTATAACCACAAAAGGAACCTATGAAATACACGAGGTACTAATTTCCTTAACTGCTAAATACAATATTTAGTTTACTTAATTGCTAGATACAATATTTAGTTTCCTACATTATGATCTTACTTTTTGAAAACTTTCAAGTCATTATATTATTTATTGTTAAGTCAATTTATCTTTTGAAAGATCGCTCTCACTGCTGTCAGCTCTCAAATATCTAAGGCAACTCTTTCTTTAACTCTGAAAAATTCTGTAGATGCTGTCTTTTAAACAATCTCAGTTGCTTTTAATCTGTGGAAAATTTCCCTTCTTGAGCATAACATAGATACAACTGCATAGTCATAACTCATAAGGTTGGGCATATAGTAGCACTGATGAAGAAGTTATAGCCACTGAGTCTTTTTAGTTTGAATTCGTTCCCCATTGATTCAATCACATTGTAATTTCAGGCCAAGATTTTGTACAAGACTGATCCTTTCTCAGACGAAGAGCGTGAAAATATTAAGTTGGTGATCCAGAGCAACGTTTACCGTTATCTGGGTATGCTACTCGAGGGACGTGAGCATTTTGAAGAGGAAATCTTGAACAAAACGAGAAATGAAAAATTGCTTGATCAATCTGTTGATACAGGTATTGTTCTCAATTACTCAGCAAACTTTGTTTTTCTTACCTTTCATAAAGATGTGTTTTACAGACGTATGGCCTTCTTTTGTTTTTTCCTGTGCGTGTTTGAGTTCACAGTTGTTATTGTCTTTAACCCTAAGCCCTTAAACAAACCAGTCCTATCAGATTTTGTTGTAGACTGAAACAGGCTCAAGACCAATATTGCAGTGCTTTGCTAGAACGGCATGCTGATAACCCGTGAAGAATTTAAGAGAGGTCCATTATTCATCACATTCAAGTGGATTTCTGCACTGTAGTTAGGACCTGGGCTGCATAACAAGAGGGTTCAGTATGCACAATATAGGCCAAATAAAATGTGGTTTATTCATATTAGAAAATAATCAATCCTCTAACCATTTAGTTACGGGTGTCTTAGACATCACTACAGGTGGTAATTAGGACGGGGTTCAACTTCTTTAACTTTGCGTAAGGCGGCAAATGAAAATGATGATGCGAAGGTGGTTATGAAAATTCACCACGTTAGGAGTTGAATTAAACCTGCTATTCAAAACATCCTAAAATAAATACTTTTAATCTGCCAAGCTCATTTCTCTTCGGTATATAGATATTAGATCATAGATCTGTTCGTGTATTGAGTGCTAGGCCCATGTGTTGGGGTAGGAAAGGTTCAGAGATGTAGTTTTTCAGGTTATTAGTGTCGACTTATTCACAATTTGATGTAAGAAACCAATGAGTGCTATTCACAATACCTCTCTCTCTTTTTGTGGCTTGCGTTTAATCACTTTATGTAATAACTTTTATCTTGAAAAAATTGTTTTGGTCAAAGAATGACATGTTTGAAGTTAACCAAAAGGAATTCCCTGGTTGTGCTACTTGTGAACTAAGATATTAACGTGTATTATGGGTGCCTTGTTGGACGCATCCAATATACTACTACAAACTTCTTATATGAACCGATACTTCTGAGGGTTAATATGGACGTATAATATGGACGCACAACATATCTGTTTTGCTTGAATTTCAGTTAGATATGCTACCTGTTGATTGCCATGATTTCTTGGGTAATATGCTTTACTACTGAAAATGGGAATCTGATGGTAGTATCTGATCAATGGCAGGGCCTTCAGATGAAGGGCATGACAAACATATTTACTCCATTGGCCCAAGATTGAAAGCATTTTCAGATTGGCTTCTCAAAGTTATGTTGTCAGGTAACTTGGAAACCATTTTTCCTGCTGCTACTCGTGAATATGCACCATTGGTGGAGGAGTTATGGAAGGATTCTGCCATTCAAGCCACATTCAGCCGTAGAAGTGAGCTAAAAATGTTGCCCAGCATTGCTAGTTATTTCTTAGAGCGGGTAATGTTCTGCTTCTTTATGCTATTTTGGTTTTGACTGTAATATCTACAGAAGTTTCTGGAAAGAGTTATGGCCTAAGTTTTATATGTTTGAGTTTGTTTGGGTGTGGTTTCCTTTTCGTTTAATTTATCTTTTATATCCAGTTCTCTATTTTTTTGGCATTTCGTAGCGAGCCTGCGTCTCTGGAGACAATAGAGATTATCCCATTTTCTCAGGTTATTTGAAAAGTGATTCTCTGTCTCCAGATTGTTGATATATCAAGGATCGATTACGAGCCTTCAAGTTTAGATATCTTGTATGCTGAGGGCATCACTTCATCCAATGGCCTTACTTGCATGGATTTCTCGTTCCCACATGACGGTGACACTGACACTGCCGATCAGCTTGAGTCCATGCTGAGGTTGGTATCTGAATCCTTATTAATGCTTAATCAAGTGTGAGTTTTTACTGGCAATATGAAAGGAAGGAACCAAACCGCATTAACAGAAGCCGCTTTGTCTACAAATTTTGATGCTTGTCTGAGACAAAGTTGAAAGGAAAAAAAGATTGTTTTTTGAATAAAAAATTATTATGTAGTGGAACGTGTTTTGAAGAATTTTATTTTTATTTTTTATTTTTTTTTAAACTCCCATGATGTTTTTGTTATTTGTGATTTTTGGTATGGAAGATGATAATACATTTTAGGAGACATACATTTGCTACACAATGGTATAGATTTGATTGAGATGTATGCCGCACGAATTCTAAGGAAATCTACACCTTTGTGTAGCAAATGTATGTACCAAAAGAATGTCAAAAAATCATTATATTTGATTTTATTGATTTCATTCTTGCAGGTACCAACTCATTAGAGTTCAGGCAAGAGGCCTTGGAGAAAATTGCAAGTGGCTGGAGATGTTTGAAGATGTGCGCATTGCGATATTTTGTGTTGGCTTGAGTGATTACGATGAATTCCGCAATGATGGAAGTGGAGCTCCTACTAACAAAATGTTAGCAAGTAGGAGGCTTTTTGAGAGCATCATCTGTCATCCAATCTTTGAGCAGGTGGACTTCCTTCTGATACTCAACAAGTTTGATCTGCTCGAGGAAAAGATCGAACAAGTTCCTCTCAACAGGTGTGAGTGGTTCGACGATTTCAATCCAGTGATCAGTCGTTATCGTCCCAACAATAGCAGTGGCAGCAACAATGCTTCACTGGCTCAGCAGGCTTTCCACTACATAGCTGTGAAGTTCAAGAGGCATTTCTTTTCACTAACAGGACGGAAACTCTATGTTTCACCGGTAAATGCGATGGACCCTAATACCGTTGATGAAGCTCTGAGATATGCGAAGGAAGTCCAAAAATGGGATGAAGAGAGAGCATACTTCAGCATCAGTGAGTCGATTTATAGCACCGAGTTAAGCTCCGATTCATAATTGTTTTAAATGCATCCTCTTCGAGCTTTTTGATGTTCCTTATTGCAGCTGGTGTACATATACGCGCTAAGTAGGTTGCAAATAAGAAAAAAGAAAGTCATATTAATTTACATCTCAACCTGCTGTAAGAACTAAGAGGACCTGATAAAAGAGGATGCTAATGTATTGTCTTCTCCATCTCTTTTTTATTATTCAAATGTAAATCTATACTTGAACGTTTCAGGTGAAGATGGAAATAGGAATCTGTAGTGTACATGTTTTCTTTTACCTTTTTTGATTGAGATTAAAGCTAGTGATTCTCATTAAAAAAGATAAGGTTTTTTTTTATAGATTGAAAAATAGTTTCTAAATTTGCAACTTAATTTTCATGAAGTTCTAAGTTAAATCAAGCATGAAAATATGAATTTCTATGTTAGTTAACTTCCCTGTGAGAAACCTTCGCACGAGGCCATGCCGTGATCAATTAAGGTTGAAAGCTTCAACAAGAGCCAAAAAAAAAGGAAAAAAAAGATTGCTTGATTCTGTTTCATTCCGCTTTAAATAAGAGCAGAGTAAATTAACAAATGATGACATAGTAAACTGTAACTCATCTTGGTATAATATATATTGTTCTCAACTAAAACATGTGGGATCAAGCTCTAGCTTCAAAAAAATTAATGAAACAAATTGATACAACCACCTAGTGAGAAAGCCTTCGATTATGGTTTGCCTTTGATGCAATGTGTTTGCTTGAGTTCAAACCAACCAATCTTCCGCTTCTGTTACCGATAGGACCTGTATCGAAAGCTAGAGGAACAGTTGCATCTCCGCCTTCAAGTATTCTGAGCACCTGTTTGAAACAAAACCGAAATGAGTTCACTTGTAAGAGCATGAACAAAGATTTGACAAGTGGTTAAAGCAACAAACCTTTGACATTGGTGGCCGGGAGTCGGGGTCTCGACGAAGGCATATTACTGCAGCTTGAGCCATTGCCTCTAGTTGGTATTGGAAGTTCTGAGATTGTACTTGGTCCGTGCATAGATATGAGAATTGATGTTTTATTGCCTGGACTTGACTTTGCTCTTCAAGATCTACCAGGGTGAATAGACATTCATGGAGTAGTTGTTTCCCGTGGGAGCGGGGAATGTCCGCAGCTCTTAGGCTAGTAATTAACTCTAATAGAATCACCCCGAATGCATAAACGTCGGCTTTCTGCGATATATGACCTCCTGAGGCATACTCGGGAGCAAGATACCTCAAGGTTCTAGTCATGCTTTGTTCAGTTTCGAGATAGAACTCGGGTTGCCACCTGTTGATTCCAAAGTCTCCAACCTGAAATTAATGTCAAGTAATCAGTCAAGACGATGACGACTTGAAAGAGAATAACAAAATGTTTATCGACCATATCAGCGTTTCAATCGACTTTGTTATTTAGTTGCTTAGCAACAGAAAAGCTATTTCATGTTAAAACTTGAAAGCAGTACTAAGCAGAAAGCAGTGGAGCATACCAGAGGCTCAAAGTCATGAGTGAGAAGAACATTATTTGGGTGAAGGTCTTTATGTACAATGCAGCCCACTCTGCAATCTTCGTGAAGGTATCTTAATCCTCTCGCAACTCCAATGGCTATCTTAAGCCGTGAAGGCCAGTCCAACGGGGCTGCATTTCCTCCTACACGAAACCGACGCAGGTTTATGTTTAGATGCGCACACAAGCAACCAAAAGTGGAGATTAACTGAAGTAAGGAAAGAAGATTACCATACAAGTGGAAATCCAAAGAACCATTACAGACATACTCATAAACCAAGATTCTCTTCCTTCCCTCTGTACAAAAGCCGATAAGCATCACAACATTCCTATGCTGTGCGCAGCCCAACACTCCGACCTCCCTAGAGAACTCGTTATTTCCTCGAGCCCCAGCTATTTTCAATTGCTTCACTGCAACCATTTGACCATCTCGTAGCAACCCTCGATGAACTGAACCAAACCTACCTTCGGCCAATAAATTCTCTTCTGAAAACCCGTCGGTCGCCTCCTCAAGCTCTCTATAGTTGAACCATCTCGGTGGTTTCCCAAATACAGGGGCCTTATGTTGGCAAATTGAACATAAAGGAGGAGGTGCCGAAGAAGCTCTGCCTAACGAGACTGCATCTCGTACATCTGAATTAAACACATGACCTCTTGGACTTCTTTGGCTCAATCCAAGTGCTTGGATCCTGTCTTCTTGGTCGACATGTACAAGCCTTTCAATTAGAGGTCTCGAAGTAGGAGGTTTAGAATCATGGTTGTCACCGTAGCTTCTGCTTAATGAGCTATGCTTCTGAGTAGTATGGTTTTGATGAATCCAGTACACATTGTTCTGTATGCATGTTCTTGGTGATGCTGGACTGTTCGGCATCAGTCTTAGTTCAGAGTCGAAAGACATGTCGTGGTAATCTAAGTGGACTTGTTCATACGCTGCAGGTCTGGGACTCCATTTGTTTCGTTCAAAAAGAGGGTTATGCTCACAAAGAATAAACGGGGAACTGCTACCATCCGAACTTGAAGCTGAAGCTCCTCCAGTGGTTCTTGTGAAAGAAATCGTCGGGTCTTCGGGGCTGCTAACTGGCGTCGAATGCTTGAGTCTGTTCTCTTGTGACTTTTGAATGTCGCAACCGGGGGCTGAAGAAGTGCACGGTTGCTGCATTTCATCTGATTCTCCTAAATTCAGCCTTAAGACTTTGGGTTGTGAATGCCTCATCACCACAATGTTGCAGTGAAGATTGTCTATGCAATGTTTCTCCTCCACCTTCAATTTTCTTTGACAAAGAGAGCAGTTCATCTTGTTTTAGAAGTTTTATTGAAAAAACCATCAACGTGGAAGGCTTAATTAACATGATTCTAATCACTTATCCTATTAATTGAACTCGGAACCAACACGAAAATACAATTGGCAATCGCCGTAGTACCATATATTCGTTTCTAACAAAAACAAAACTTACTAAGCAGGAATCTCTAATTTCCTAGGAAGAGATTTGGAGGAGTTATCATTCATAATTTGAAAAGGAACTTAAAGACTTCTAACTTCTAACTTCTAATAGAGCAGTGAAACTCATTAGTGTTTTAGTTTCCATTGCTGCACTACATTACTGCTATGCATTCGATGGCAGGCAAATCTCGAGAGAAGAAATTTGCGACGTCGAGTTCACTCTGACTTATTCAATAGCAAACTCTCAAACTAAGAAAGAAAAAAAAATAAAGAAAGTCCTTATAGTTCCCTATGCATTGTCATTTAGCAGCATATTACAAAATCAAGGACAAGCTAAACCAAAAAATTATCAACTTCATAATCTAGGAAATACTGTCTGATGAAGAGAGACATATAACAAGAATATCAGCAGAAAACATGCAAATGGCCAGTTTGTGGAAAGACAAGAAGTAAAAAGTTAATTGATTAAAGAGCCATTGCCAATTAAAGCCAAAACTCATTTAAATTTGAATTCACATAAAGATTTTTAAAGAAGCAAAAGCAAGCCAATATAAAAGAACCAAAGTGGGCCAAACCTTGTCTATAGACAGACTTTTTTGACTCAGCTCCATCTATAGCATAGACATTGCCATTAATTTGTTGTTATCTCTTTTAAAAGCCATGAAAAACAAATGGTAACCCTGAACACTTGTCAATTGAACCACTGAACTGCACTATAAAGGACAGAAATAAGTGTTTTTTAGTGAGACTGAGACACATTAGTCTCAATTCCAAAATGAAGGAATAGACCCCTTAACCCATCAAGCAATGTACTTCCATTGAACCACTAAACAACATTACAAAGTACAAATCTTAATTAATGGGGCACATTAGCCTAATTCAAGGGAATAATGCCCCCGAAAAGATGTGATGGAGTAGCTACATACGTGTTTTAATATTCTGATTAAGACAGATGTGACGAGTTTGTTTCGACCTTCGTGTTAGCAGAAGGGGCCCATGGGATTATTCGAGCCTTAATTGGGAGGAGTTGAGGCGGTTCGGACTCCCACGATAATAAGATAAAAAATTAAGGGAGTAATTGTAACTTTGTACTAATAGCTTTAGTGAGTAATTACTTGTCCAATATGACCCATTTGGCTCCAACCCTCTTTGATTCTGCAGCCACAGCGCCATCAGCCGACACCACTTTAATCCTCACGCCAACCTGCAATCTCCAAACAAATCATTCCCAATAATCACTTTTCCACTTTTCACCCGTTTGGCTGTGGGCTCCATCACATGGAATTCAAAAGAAAAAAATGGAACATAATTGAACAGAAATCCTTTCTAGTGGGCCACAACCAAACAGGCCCCAGCTAACAAAGCAGTCTCAATTCCTTAATCATCAACGAATTATCACACAATTAAGGGGGGTTCCGGCACCGGAAGTCGTCACACATTTATGTGCAAGATTACCGAAATACCCATTTAGAGCTAGTGAAAATAAAAAAAAGGCTTGTGACAGAGGGGGTGATTTGGGAACTTTGAACACGAACCTCATTGTTCTGGTCTCGGAATTGAAGCGCCATTCGAGAACAAGACTCCGAGATCTGAGAAACCCGATCCGGAGACCATCTCTTCCGGTGACTGCTCCCACAATCTCCGGTGAACCTCGGAAAGTTCCAGAACCTTCTACCTGCAAAATCAATTGCACACAAAAATAAACTCCAAAACCCCCTCCCAAAAAACATGAACATACGAATTAATCGAAGAAATACGAGATGGGGATGTCACCTAGAGATTTGGAGTCTTTTGGGAACACAGCGATCAACACTATGCGGTCGCCTGGTCGGACTATGTGAGTGAGGGCCCAAGCCAATGCGGTACTTGAGATCTCCTTCTCTGCTCGCACAGCGACCACGACTTGCTCTGAGTCTGTGGTCTTGAGTCGTGCATTGTTGGCTGTGTTGGAGCACTTTTGAGCGAACTGGGTCGGTTGGAATTCGGGCGGAAACATTCGGGTCCGTTGGATTCGGAACGGAGACTCTTCAGAACAGAGACACCAGACGTTAGGGAGGGAGATCGACCACTTTTGTACACTCACGTTTTTGTAGCCAAAACAAAAAAGGGTGACTATTGAATTACTGATCAACAATCCTTTCTTTTCTTTTTTGTTGCCACCATCTTTAATATTTGACTGTTGATAAACCCGACTAATCCCTCAAAAGTTAGGAAGATGCCGCTAATACTAATCCAAAGTTGAAGGTGAAATTAGTTAGAGTAGTAATTAATGCTCTTTTCGATACCATTGCATTATATCCCTTGGGCCATATCAATCATAAATTAGTTAGAGTCGCCATCTTAGGTCAAACTCTTTGTGGTTCACACAACCTACTCAAATAAAAAAGTAGTTATTATGGTCTCGTTTGGTTTGGTTTTGACAACTTACAGTATGAGCGAGCACACTGAAAGATCATGTTTTAATGTTTGGTTCAACTTTTAACTTGCAGGGAAATTGTAAAGTATTAAATAGTAAAATATATGAATTGATGATATACATGTCTTTCAAACATGACCTATATGCGTCCCGAAGGGATGTGGCGGAGTGGCTACGCAAAGGGCTTCTTATAGTATTCAGACTAGGTTCACTCATATATTGTAAAGTTTTTTGGTTTTTTTTTTTTTGTTGGAGTTTCTTAACTAAAACATTATATTATAAACATTCCTACCTAATGCATTCATTTAAAGATGCTCCTAATTTATATATTTTGGATCATTTTTAATATGAGACCGACACCGGATTTTCCATAATTAAGTAATTTTGGACTATTAATGGACCCTTTTGATAATTATTTAAAATGATACAAAGAGTATAGTAATAGATAAGCGGTGCATGTATAATCCATTGGTCTCAAAAAGCTCCAAAAGTGCCCCTCGGCCCCGCCCAAATAAGTTGTTAGGGTGGCTGATTGTCTCACCCATTAATTATTTGGTTCCTTTTTGTTGATCATAATGCATGAACGAACAGAAAGTTCAGAGAGAGGACCACAGACATGCATAAATAATTCAGACACATCCAGTCGTCCCAGCCAGTTGGGTAATTGCTTAATAATCAAATTAATGATCACATTCTCCATGTAGATATTATTGAGGTTGCTTTCATATTCTTAGCTCGTGTTTACACTTAATTAATGGAAACCATTTTGATAATAGTAATCGCTCAGTGAACATAAGAAGTTCGAATTTATACTTAATTTGTTTATGGTAACTTTCTAAATAGATGGAACCATTCAAAGAAGGAGATTTCGAGAATAGCTTTTTCAAATTATTGTCGAGGTATTTAGAGTTTTACCTCGATTAATTATGAATTAAAAAACGTAGGGTCACGCGTCTCTAATTATGAGTTTTATTTATTTATTTTATTTAAATGGAGGTCGATGGACTACTTGTGGCTCGAGCATTAAAGAGCAAAGGCGATAACTTGTCATATTTTAGCTCTTTAATTAATGATTGCCAAGCGTTGTTAAAGGACATGAGGTCCGATTGTGTTACTTTTATTCATAGATCAGCGAACTTAGCAGCTCATACTGTGGCACAAGAGGCTAGTTCTTTGGCACGAGATGCTCATTTTTTATAGATTTACTGGCTAATGATATAAAATAAAATAAAAAAAAGTTGAACTCGCAATCTCTCCCAACTTTATCTTTTGACAAATGATGTCTTTACTATCTCGCTAGAGGTGCTTGACCTCTATCCATCTCACCAAATAATTAAGCAGTCTTTGATTAATTGTTCTACTAATTAATTAATTGTTCATAAATCGAAGTACGTAGGACCCAATGGAGTCTCACCGAATTTTGATTGGCCCAATACTATTACCACTTCAGTATGATCTGGCCAAAGCACCAAAATCGAAAGCAGAGCTGTACGTGCTTGTCACAATAATATATACTACTAGTAAGATGAATAAAAGACAACACTGACACAACGTCTTCGATCGGGCAATCAATCTAACGATACTATGTCATTCACACTACAAGTCATGTACAACATGTTGTTCCATGTGCGCGTTGTAATTGCAGAAATGGCTTCATAGGTTCGTGCCGGCTTTTTGTAGTGACAAGTATAGTGAAAGTGAAGCATCGATTGTGATGTTAGCGTTCTGATGGGTCGTTTTGATTTACAATTGTGAATTGCGGTGACGATGACACTTGAATCTGTATTAATCAAGCTGTTAATATATCTTTTTGTGTACGTGAGACAGGACCACCATCGCACTATTAATTAAATTTGCGATGCCTACGCTTTGCTAACACGTTAATATTAATTGTAGCTAGCTGCATTGACTAAAAATTAAGGCAGAGGTAATAAATAAGTTCAATTTGCAGCAACTTCACTACTTCGATCGCTTCCGTTCTATAATACAATATGTCACAATAATTGGTTTGTGCACAAAAATTAAGTTAATTAATAAGTTCAATTCGCAACAACGGAGGCCCAGTATTGGCTCTAAAATCTTTTTTTTTTTAAGAAATAAATGATTCCCCACTGAGATTCGAAATCATGACCTTCTACTCTAGACCCCGTAGTAAGAAATAGGTCCAAAATTATGTACTAGTTAGTTAGTTAAATATTACCACTGCTAATTACCACATCTACACAACAGCAAAAGGATGCTCACACCTGTGTAAGGGCGGGTGATAAAAAAAAATACAATTAATTAAACATTCTTGTTTAGTCTCAAAGACATAAGTTAGATCACAATTCAATTTTAATCTTGTTTACGAAAGAAACAATGTAGCATAACTACTTTAATTTCAATATTAATTTAGTTAACGCCGGAGGGGGTCTCAAGTTCGACTCGGGATGTTGGAGTCGCTCAGTCACTTATAAAAAAAATTTTATCAACATTAATTGAGTGTTTACTTATGAACCTGGCCAACAAAATATTCTATAACAGGTTTTTTTAAAAAGTGGCGTGGATTTAGTTTGTATTTCACAAAATAGTGAGGTTTACTTTTAAATTTTAAAAGTAAGGTATAATTCATTTTAAAAAGGAGTTATTGATGATGCGGTGACATGCATTTCCATGTGTTGTCAACAAAGAAATATGTGTGTGACGTTTGCATTGGCTTTATCACCTCGAAAAACGTGCTTGACGTTTGCATGAGTTGCACGAGGTTGCATGGGTCGCCCACCTTGACAAACATGTATGACATTTGCATGAAATCTCCACCTCAGCATAC
The DNA here is from genome assembly GCA_039657365.1 of Stephania yunnanensis. Classification (NCBI taxonomy): domain Eukaryota; kingdom Viridiplantae; phylum Streptophyta; class Magnoliopsida; order Ranunculales; family Menispermaceae; genus Stephania; species Stephania yunnanensis. The sequence goes on from CM077585.1 coordinate 61,671,001, forward strand.
ATGGGTGACGTTTGCATAGGTTGTCTACGTTGATATGAATGCATCTTGTTTACATTGGTTGTCTACTTCGAGTGACACAGGTCGTCCATTTCCATATGCACGCGTCGTTCATAGGGCGAAAAACTTTATATAGATAGCTCATTCTCAAAAAGAGTCATTTATAGAGTGTATAATTTTGTATAGATAATCAATACAAATGTCTTCCACCTCACCACCATGCATTAACGCCACGCATGTATGTCGAGGTGGGCGAGCCATGCATCTTCGTGCAAACCATTCAAACGTTACACACATATCTCAAGATGTCGACAACTCAAAAGGCGTTATTCGTGTAAACACAATCTAAGTGGGATGTCTACCTAAGCCACAAAAATTTTCCCCAACTAATAGCGCATTTTCAAAAGGCGATATATCCTATTTTTTTAATTAAAAAAACCACACTTATTTTCCTCATTTAAACTAAAATATGCTGTACTTTTGTAATTTTTTAATTCTATAACATGTACATCATTTTATGCAAGCACAGGGCATTATTATGATTTTGCTTTAGCACATATTTCTTGGGTCTTTTGTGAATATCCTATTCTAGATGGACACTCGATTGGACCAAATGGATTTATGGGTATGGGCTTAGCCCTTTGAATTGAGCAAAGTAAGCCCATGAACTCTTTTCCGCTTGAGGCTTTTCTGCTTTGTGATTTCACTTATTTGTAAAAGTTTTCTATATATATACACAATACCAATCGTGTTTATGATTTTTTATATATTTTTTTGACGTCACTGGTGTCCTGGCTAGCATAACTATTACTACTAAGTACTCAGTGGCTCGAGCAATCTTGCCGCGGAGAATCGAAACTGAGTTCGTACGCTTAATTCACACAACTTCGCATTCACCTTTACTGTTATGATAACCCGACCGCATCGTTTATGATTTATATTTGGATATTGCCTGATATGTTGTAACTTACCTATGCAATTATAGTATTCCCCCTTGTTCGTCTACATTAAAATTATTATTACTCTCTATCTATTAAATAGATTTTGATAGCTTATTCTTTCTATGCAAAGAATAAAAGGGATAAGAAAAAGGTAATTCTCTAATAAGATCGCTTACAAATATACGTGCGCATGCATAACTTTATTTAGCTATAAATACATACATGGAGTAGGAGTATCGCCTCCTTTTATATCAAAAAACAAATATATGTGCGCATGTCATAATCTCCCAGACATTGTTCATATGCAATTATGCTATCTTTTTACTACCAGCTTATCGCGAGGAGTGATCCACCCCCTTAAGAAAAATTGTTATCTCAATCACAAGTTTATGAAGATAAATTTTAAGCTTTTCTAAGAAGCGGTTGATAGATTTAACATTGTCCTCTCTCAGTGAAAATTAATGCCCGATTTATATACTAATTAACTTGATTAAAAAGTAGAGTGTATCATGACTTTTATTTCTTAACAAGGAGATTTGTTTAATTAATGGGACGCCAAATTAAACTTCTTTTGCCTTTTCATAATCAAGGTTAATTACAATTAAGGGGTGCGTAATGAAGCTGCAAATGTTTGTAGAGGTAGTAATTAACTTATATAATTTGCTACATTGCTTTATCCCAAAAAAAAAAAAAAAAGATATATCTTGAGATATGTTAATGCGTTTATAGTGAGTTAAATGAATCATTAGCTTTCAAAAGGAAATGTTTGAAGAGTTGTGGATTAGAGAGTCTGCTGAAGTTAAAAAAAAAAAAACATAAAAATTGATACATTATAATTGTGTTCGTTGGGCGGTTGGGGCATGTAACATATCAAAATAGTAATTTATTACTCTAGCTGAGCTTAAATCCGGTATTTTTAATTGAATTTTCTAAACGAGATAGTAATATATAACGTGTAAAAACAGAAAAGTTTGCAGTTAAATCCACCGCGAAGCAGATACGACCGAGTCTCACAATCAGACGGCCCAAATCACGCCAGCATATCACTCGCACAAAATCAAAACAAAACATATAGCCAAAAAGGTTTCCCAGGAGACGCTAGTACGAGCGATGGATTACTTGGTACACCCGAGCGTACGTTAGATTTCCCTCATTTAAATATTTCCACAGTATTTTTTCTCTCTCTCTCTCTCTATCTTTTTTTCTTCTTCTTCTTCATCAGTTTCTCTCTCTATTCAGTTTGGATTTGGAAGCGAAGATTCGAACGAACGAACGAACAAACAAACAAACCAACGAACAAACGATTAATTGGCTTCGCTGTGTAATTTCGAAATGAAGCATTCACGCGATAATCATCAACAACGTGTTCGCTCGTGATACGTAAATCTCTCCATCGATCGATCGATCGATCACTTGCACGCAATCACGAAACGAAGATCTCTCTCTCTCTCTCTCGTAAGTTTGTTCTTCATTCAGAGAATGCGATTTCTTCAGTTTGAGATTTCGATTTTGTGTTTTGAAGGAGAGTTTGAAGTAGTATATATGCGATTCGATCAATCTCATTTGATATTTGTCGTTTGATTGTTGGTTTCAGAGATCGTAGATCAAGACGTAGGAGTCGTACGTAGGCGCCGGGGAGCGGTGAAGTGGCGAGGCGCAGAGTAGTTTTGTGAGGTAATTACGATTCTAACGAACGAACACTGCTGAAGAACAATTCGATTGAAGTTTGTTAATTAGTGATTGATTCGTGTAGAAGATTAGAAATGTCGATCGTTTGATTAATTAATTAGGGATTTGTTTTAAAGAAGATCCACACAGAGATCGAAGGCTCGTCACTCGTCATGGGTGTCTTGCCTTCAAAGTGAGAGGTAGAAAAGTAGAAAACCCTTCGCTGTTCCGATTCGGACATCAACAACAACAACAACAACAACAACAACAACAACAACAACTACAATCGTAAACGTAGGACTTGTTCATGCGTTTTCATTTGTATTGAGAGCGATAGGATAGGATGAGGAACTGTTCTTTCTAGGTTTCGGTTCCAATGTCGCTCTCCGGCGCATTTTAGCAAACAATGTCTCTTCATTAAATCACCAGTAATTAATTTGCAACTAAAAACAACAAACCCAGTATATAACAAATCTCTATCATTTATTGATTAATCCTTCTCAATTAACCAAACTAACCAGTTCCGCAGTTCTTCTCTTCTTTCCCTTTTTGTTCTTGCTAACCTGCGCCGCTTTGGATTGGTGACCAATTCAGTTTTTTTTTTTTTTTTTTTTCTATATATATTAGTTTCTCTCGTCATGAATTGCACTTAACTGAGCATTGATCAATGTAGTCGAGCCCAATTAATTTGGAACTGAGTCTGGCTATGTTGTTGTTGTTGTTGTTGTATTTATATATATTATTAGGTTGTATGTGTTTGTTTGGATTGATTGAATGTTGTAGGGTTTTAATTGTAGGATCGATGGCGTCGAATTCCCCTTGCGCGGCGTGCAAGTTTCTTCGTAGAAAATGCATTCCAGACTGCCCATTTGCGCCCTACTTCCCCCCTGATAACCCTCAGAAGTTCACAAACGTGCACAAGGTGTTCGGGGCGAGCAATGTATCCAAGCTTCTCAGTGAATTGCACACTCCCGCGCAGAAGGAAGACGCGGTGAATTCATTAGCCTACGAAGCGCAAGCTCGCCTCGACGACCCCGTCTACGGCTGCGTTGGCCTCATCACCAACCTCTCCAGGCAGCTCACTAGAGTCCAACAAGATCTCTACTCGGCCAAACTGGAGCTCAGTCAGTACCTCGGACCCAATGCAATGCTCATGAACCCTGCTATCATTCAGCCCACTTCAAACCCATATGTTATTCATCAGCAGTACCAACATCATCATCATCATCATCATCATCACCAGCCCAATCCCACTCCCTCAACGCCTGCTGCTTATGGGACCCAACCTCATCACATGGCAGGTCTCGGCGGCGGCGGCGGAGGAGGAGGAGGAGGAGGAGGTCCTTCGCAGTCCCATTTCATCGTCCGCGAGCCCTACCATCGGCGAATGGACTATGAGGCTCAGCAATTGGCTGTTGCATATGCTAGAGAGCAAGAGTTGATGATGAGGAATTTGGAACAACAACAATTAGTACAACACCAACAACAACAGCAGCAACAGCAGCAACAGCAGATTGACCTTGTTAGGTACCAAAACTATATTGGTGGGTTTGATGCAAGTGTCGTTGGTGGGATGAATAACCAAATCCAGGTCCAAGTCCAGGTCTCGGATGGGATGAATAGTACAGTGCCGGTGATCAACTTTGACAGCCAGTTTCAGCAGCAGCAGCAGCAGCAACAGCAGATTAATGAATCAGAAGAAGAACAGCAAGCACAGGAGTTGATGCCTCTTCATGAGCAGCAACTGTTGTTGAGTGCAGGGAAGAGTGAAGAGGACAACACCAGTATTGGACCGCCTACTTGACCAGTTAATTGGGCTCATCAATTTCTCTTCATCACACTCCTTAATTTCTCGGTAAATATAATCCTCTTTAATTAATTAATTTCTTTCTTCATCTCCTTATTTGACCTTCCATTGCATTTTGCACGTGCAACCATGGCGTGTTTGCTCTCGTGCATTGATTTGATTAATAATATACGGTCGACTCACCCCATTGACCACAAACAATAGTACCCCATTTTTTGTGCCGAGATGTGCTAGATTCAAAACACCATATCACAATACAATACATATTAAATCACAAGAGTCATTCATGTGCACCTCAAAATATGGGTATATACAAATCTCAAGTATAACATGTTGGTAGGGGCCGTGCATTGTTGTAGTTCAATTTTGATTGGGTGGGACCTTGTGAGCTTTCTTTCTTTTGGATGCATCTCGGTAGGTAACCAATAGGATCGTGGCAGTACAACACCCCTCCTCCTCTCTTAACTAGAGGTTCTGATTTTGATAGTTGTTCAAGATTAATCGTGGCAAGGCTTCGGCAATAACTTAAAAAAAAAATAAAAAAAATCTGGATTGGTGTATACTCATTTGAGTTTGATCAAGAAAACAAACTGATCTGATTAGTGATTCACTATTGCTCCATGTGGGTGTGTAATTGCAAATTTGCAATGGTAGTCGTGATTCTTATTTCTAGTTAATTGCGGTGTAGTGTTCAAGGTGAGAGGCGGTGGTCAAACTTTAATATTCTACGTTTCCAGGAAGGACCAAGTAAATGTGATATTGTTGCTGTCACTATTTACACTGTGTAGGGTTTTTTTTTCTTTTTCTGTGGAGGGAAACTTGAGAGAGAAGTCTACATATTGATAGTTCTCTCTCTTTGGAGGTTGATGATCTTTTACGTGTTCAATGGGACATAGTCTAAACTCACTGAAAACCACCCACCTAGATGTTTCTCCATGAACTGTGTAGCATCTGTTACAGCTGCTTTGGTTTCTTACTTCTTATGAGTCAGTTTGCTGTCCACAATAAATATTAAATTGATGGTCGACAAGACAAAAACAGTAGGGTGCTGAATTCCTTTTGTTAAGCCCTGCTGTAGTTGCTGGACATAATGTTTTTTGATTGGCAGGACCCTCTTTGTCCCTATAGAGCTCTTCCTCACTTTCTAGCTTTTCCTTTCATTTAACTCTCTCTCTCTAAACACCAACTTTTCCTTCTTTGTTGCAGGTCCTGGAAGAAGAAACTAAAGAGGGAAAAAGTAAAAGAAAATCAGATTTTGTGGAATACAACCAGGGTTGAACAGTACTATTTGCAGAACTGAAGTTAGTGGCCTCTCTACTCTGTCCGGATTAGACATTGGAAGTGGGACTTATGCATCTTTTGTCTTCCAGCCCTGATAAGTCCTTCCTGATCACAATTCAAGAGTTTCTCCTGCACATGATACAACAACAACTAAAAAAAAAAAACTTTCTTTGCCATTTTGTTACATTTACATTTGGCTTTCTTTATCCTCTACTCTCTATATATATACTAGTGTGCATGAGGTATACTTTGTTTATAAGTTTTTTGTTTCCTGCTTAGTTTTTTCATGGTCTATTGATTCTTTTCTGTACTTAGTTTTTTCATGGTCTATTGAATTTGACAAATTCTGTACAAAGCCTTTTTCACACATTCATTCTTTACTTGACGTGCTGCATATATACTTGCATGTATGATGTAACTGCATGCTTATCTAGCTAAAGGAGTTCACAACTTCACATTGGTAGAGAAATGTAAAGTGAACTCTCTCTTTCTAAGCTTATATGACAGCTTAATTAGTTATGATCGACTTAGTTTTAAAATTTCCCTCCATTTACGTAATCGGACTGGTTGGCCCAATAGTTATGGCGGGGCGCATGCCTTTAAATGATTTGATTCCTTGCTACCTCAAGATTGTCTAGGCTACTAGAGTACACTCAGGCCGATTGTACCAGGGTCTTGTAAAAATAGTGAGGCTCGCTTGGATACCGTGAATATTCAAAAATAAAATAAAAATTCCTTCTATGTGTGTATTGAATTTGGATGCTTTACCTATACAATAATACATATTGATCTTGCCAAATATGAAAGCAAGTCTGTTAGGTGTGGATGATACATATATAAGTATGAGATAAGTATTGGTTTTGGCGTCAATTGATTCGTTTTTGTTTACTTACAGTGTTAGTTGAGAGTTATCTCCTTGGAGTTAACTTATTAAAGTTTATATTTTCATGTTGGTTCAACTTTAAATTTGTAAAGAAGTTTCAAAATTTTAAACAATAAAATATAAATTGACATAAATAGCCTTCAAACAAGAAAGATATGAGTAATAAATAAATCATTAATGAGGAGTAATTATGTCTATAACTCCTATGAAATAACTTCGTAGGGAGTGATGGAGATATATCTACACCCTAAGATGTAAGTTGGATATAACTTGCAGGCAAGTTAGACCCCAACCAAACAAGTCTTAACTGTGAGGGATGAGGCCACAGGCACACTTCATTGGGACCATAAGGATAGAGAAAGTTAAAGATTTGGATTCATTTGAAGACACACTCTGTAACCCAGAAAAAGTTAGCCTCAGATGTGCAGAAAAAGAAATTCTTTCCTACACAGATTTTCACACCTTAATTAATAATGGTGTGAAAAGTCAGAGTACTTGTTGCACTCATGCCTTCTCTTTATTAAACAAAGCAGCTTTAACAAGGAATAGAACTAGTATAATAATGTTACCAAAAGAGACAAAAAGGAAGAACTAATTGCATACCAGTTTCATCGCCTGAGATTGTAAAAGGTTCAGACTTCAGACATATTATATATATACTTGTATAGTTTTCTTTTTTGAAAATATACTTACATAGTTAGGTTTGTTTATTAGGTCGATGTGTTGAATAGTGTTTGATGTGAAACAAATAGCATACTATGACCATGCAGCAGATACAAGTGAATTATATAGTGTTTTAATAATGAACCATAGTTCAAACATCGCCTACAACTCCCCATATAAATTGCTTAAATCACTGCCTGGTCAATTATTCTTGGTGAAATGAATAATTTCCATGCGTATCTCTTGTTCTCTTTGGAGGGCAGGTTTTGTTATGTGATTTGTCTCATTATAGTTTATTTATTGTTACATGGTCTATAATAGATATGGACACAATCTGATGATCTGGAATCCAACTTGAACATGTACTAAGATCCTTGAAAGCAATTTCACCGAAGTTCTTTCACTACATTTTGTCAAATAAGTCAAGATTGAAAGTTGGCCTCATTTGACAGGAACGATTTGTTCAAATGCTGATGAAATGATGACGGGAAAGATTTCAAAATCATTAGAAGGTTGAATAAATGATTGTTTAATTAATTTAATATATAGCACTAAAAAAACATTACTGCATGATCGACCATACTACTTTCATGAAAATGCATGTTAAATGACGTAAACCATTATACCTGTAACAAATCAAGTGGTAGCTTCAATAATGTAGTACTCGATCGCACTTGTGTCTCAGGTTTAAGATCTCAAGTTTATCTTGGACATAATTTTGAGGGGTAAAAATTGGTTTTATAGAAATATTTAGGCTGTTACAATTGCTAAATGTTTTAATGGAGGAATTGATTTGAGTCATTGCTCAAAGAGGAAGTGACCACGTGACAAATTAAAAGCCCTGGATTATCATTAGAGGTTCCTTAAATCGTGACAAAAATGTGATTCGAGGCGCGTTAGGCAACACGATCAAAGTTGAGTTGGCCCCAAATCTGTCTAGGCCCACCGGTGTATAGAAAACTATTACGTCAAGCCCATCTTGGTCTGCATTTTTGACACATTAAGAAAAGATATTGGGCCTTCTCGAAAAAACACATTGGGCCTGACTAAATCAAGTTTTACATGAAGCCCATGTTCCTAGTACCTTTTTTGCTCACTTTATTGAATGGTTTTGCTAATGAAAAATACTAAAATGACCCAAAATGTACACCCTATTGATTTATGCATTGATGTGAATGCATCTACATGCATAAAATTTATGTGCATCTAATAGACACACACAAGTGTATGTCCATTTTGCGTGCCATTTTGGTCAGGTCTAGATGTGTCGATAAACATAATTAATTGGAAATGTAAATGGAGATGGAAAGATAACTTTATAGCTTCAAAATACTTATTGAAAAGCTGGCTCAAGAGCTAGTTGAATATCAAAAGTGAGGAGAATTTGCATTGGTAGTTCACTTACATAGGTTGGATTGAGAGAGGCTAGAACTCAAAGTCCTTTAATCGGAGGCCTCAAGTTCAATCTTAGATACAAAGAAAGTCACACTAGGAGACCTCTTCTGCTTTGTATATGTTTTTTAGAAGTGCGATATAAATTAGCTGAAGTGGTGGTTGAACCCTGATACTAGGCCCAACAACAACAAAGTCACAATCCTATATTCCACTTCATAAATCAAACTCTTTTATTGGTCTGGATTCAGTGCAATTGATACTAGGCACTAGGTAGCATGTCAATAAAAATAAACAGAAAATAAAAGTTTATCCTTCATTGGACTAAGAAAGGAGAAGTAAATCAGGATACAAATAGAAAACAAAACTAAATGCAACAACAAAGAGCTAAATTGTATATTTTCAACGCTGCAAAAATTTTATAGCCTCTACCTCAGATGTAATGCTCTACAAACTAGTATTGTATTCAACATCAAGTCAAGAAAGCCTCATGAATCTATGCCTCGTCCACGCCCGATTAGAAAGCATGGCCATTTTATTCACGGCTCTTAGATATCTCTCCCTCTTCTTCTTCCTCTTCCATGCTATTGCCACCAGTAGATGACACCCCTTTAGATGCTAACTCAAGAGGGCCTTGTGGAGACCCAGACGAAGTGCTTTCTTTTGAATTTCCGCATTGATCCTGAGATGCCCATAAATCTCCCAACACCACTGGTGGATTCGTAGAGGTAGACGCGTTTGGCTGCCGTCGATTATGAAGTCGGTATTTCTGCGACAAAAGGAAAGTCACATTAGTACATTAGATCTACATTACATTGACAACTAAAGGGAAATAAGTAAACAAGGAGAAGTTCCATGATCATAATTCATGACTCACTTGTAAATGGCTCTTAACTTCATCATTGGTTAGACCATCGACCTTCATAAGGTCTCTAATTTGCTTAGGAGTTGCCACTGCATCAATGACAAAAGAGGGTGAAAATCACATTAATTTACTACAAAACACATCCCCAATTGGTCAATTCTTAACCAAATCAATCAACAAAGACCTAATTCCAAAACAAAACAACAATATTCATCCAAGTCAATTGATTCCAAGCTTCATATATAAACTAATCTCAACTACCTTGAGGACCACCAAGCTCTAGCAGCACGCTAACAAATCGTTTATGCAACTCCGTAGACCACGATCGTCGCTGCTTCTTCTGAGGCTGTTGTGGCTGATGTTGTTGTACAGGATTTTGCAAAAAAGGCTTAATTTTGGCTGAAGAAGAAAATGGAGCAACTCTAATGCCATCTTTGCTTTTCAAATTCGACCCGCCATTACAAGGCTCAATGCTGTGGTTCTTAATTGGAGGAGTAATGAGAGACAGACTTGGCACAGATTGAGCATCGATGCTAATCTTCTTCGTCGCCGCTGCGGGTACAGCTGAAGAAGTAGAAATTCTCTTAAAAGGCACAAATGCCCCTTGAACACTTCTTCTTTTAGCTAATCCAAATGGATTATCAGTTCCAGACCGACGATCTTCTTCTACTCTCTATAATCAAAATCAATAAAACAACCACAACAGTAACATAAGCTTAATTGACATGAATCCTAAAACAAAAATGAACCTAAATTTCTTAATTTCTCACCATTACCTCTTCGATCTCTGGTGATTTCTGCTCAACTTGATTGTTGGAGCAGCCATTATTACAGCTCCAAAGCTGCGCAGAACTCATCCAATTCTTCTTATCCCCACAATCCTCCTCCATAAAATCCACAACTCCTCCATCTTCATCATCAGAATTTCTCTTCAAACAAATGAAATCTTCCGTCACAATCGGCGCATCAGAAGTCCCCCAAAAACACATCGATTTCTCCTTCAAAGCCGCAATAGCTGCGCGAAAAATCAAAGATCGGCCAAACCCATCAACCAAATCGCTCAAAAACCAAAACCCATCTCCCAAATCCACCAAATCACAAAACCCACAAACGATTTCGAAAACAAAACATTGAAACTCACCTTCCTCGACAAGGACCTTGCTCAGGGGAAGCTCGCGCTTGAACATCTCGATCTTCCTCAACTCCTCTTCCAATCTGAAAACGTACTCATCAAGCTTGGATCTTTTCTTGTTAGGGTTCCGGATCATCGAAACCTCTCTCAGAAAACCCCCAATCATGAGCTTCGGCGACCAGTCCTGATCGACAACTAGGCTCAATTCCTGCGAAACCGACCCCATTTGTTCACCTAAAAGAGGTCTATCGATTGAAAGGCTTAAAGTGGTGAGAGATCGGTTAGAGATTTGTAAGAATTGAAGAAACACAGAGAGAATCGGTGAAGCGATTGTGGTTTTGGAGAGAAGAGAAAGAGAAGACAAGAAGATAAATATGAGGAAGATTCATTGGACGATGCCGATTTTCCACGGCTTAATCAGCTTCGAGTAGTCACAAACAGAATCTCGCCGGATTTCCATTTTTGCCCACGGTGTTTACGGTTAGGGCATAATTTGCTTTTAATTGCATACTATAAAGGAATTATTAATATTATTATTATTATTATTATTATTATTATTATTATTGTTGTTGTTGTTGTTGTTGTTGTTGTTGTTGTCGTCACGGTTTTTGAGGTATAGCCCTGCCCGCCGACTAATCCTAGACTCAAGGAAAGTAGAACCATAAAAATGACACTTGTAATTAAGAGTTTTAAAGTTTTTTCATTCTCAAGACTCGAATTCGAGACTTTTGATTAAGGGATGAGAGACTTTTGTCATTTCATATAACTTTCTTAATTGAAATTATTCTAAATTAGACTACCAATAATGTAATAACCTTTATTGATAAGTTTGACCACTTTATTTGAAAAAAAAGTTTGAATACAATCTTCCATATTTACTTTACACTCCCACGTTTCCCTTCATCTAACGCACTGTCACCTAATTTTTATAATTATTTTATCTTTTATAGTCTTTACTTTCGTTATCTCTATATTGTTTCTGACACATGTTGGAACTTATGCGACCACTACCATTTTATCCTTTCATTGTGACATTGCTTTTTTGATCTTCAAAATCGTTATTGACGTTACGAAATTGTTTCAAAGTCTGAGCACGAGGAAATTGATGACTATTTCATTATTTTTGTGAAACGAATATATCAACTTTTGTTTTTAAAAAAAGCTAGTGTGTAAACTTATCACGGCTGTACAACATTGATTAGACGTTGTTTAACCAAACTCTAACCTTTCATGAGTAATTAATAATTAATAAACAATAATATCGCTTGTGATGTGTCCATTATACATGTAGCGATTTGCACATGAATTCTTAATATTTATGGGGTTATTAAAGGAAGAGTTACTTTTCGTATGAGATTTGATTGTGATTTATGTGAAGGGTAAAATTGGAAAAAGAGGGATGGAGAAAAATGAAGATTGGGGTTTGGCAAGGGACGCCACAGGGATAAAGACAAAATCTGAATATATTCCTTTTCATGTTGTCACATTCATGTTGGGATAAATATCATAAAATTGAGTATTATTAGAATTATTTATAATAATATTATATTTGTAAAGATCATGAGAATCAAGAGATGTTACATTGTCCTATTACATTTAAGTTTTATAAAATGATTGGGGTACTGTAATTAAATTTGTAACTTAAGTTAAAAATACTAGTCACAATATCTGTAGTGAGACGAATGATATAGAAAGGTTTGAGTAAGAGCTCGATTCATATTCAAGTGTTAATTCGTATAAAAAAAGTTAAAATACGTATTCGAACAGACAATCATGTAACCTTAAACTTAATGAATTTAATGACTCACACATTGGTTGTTAGCATCCTTATTGTAATCACATTGAAAATTAATACATTCGACAACAAGATATATATATATATATATATATATATATATATATATATATATATATAAACTTCGAACAACAACATTTATGCTTTCTAGCTAGTAGTTACTACCATACCACCTAATGTAATTGCTATTTTTCGCAAGGAATAAAAAAATAATAATTAAGCCAATTATATATCAATAAATCCAAATATAATTTTCTACCTCGATCAACTTGAGTTTTAATGATTTAATAACAGAACATATATATCAATTTTTAATTTTTCTTTTTTATTGGAATGTGACTTTATTTTATATACCTAAAATTAAGTGTATGCACACGGTGATAAACAATGTATTTCCCTAAAACATATAAATCAACTAGTCCTTCCAAATCCTTCAAATTCTTTATTAGTTAGTAAAACTTATGTTTTGAAAATTATTGAGATGTAATGAACAACTACCTCTTTGCATGTATGAAGTTTGATTTGATTTTTTGGATAACAACTAACATGATGAAGAAGAAAAACATGTGATGTTAGACCCTCCAAAAAAGTAAAATTGCTTGTTATCTTTACTTAAAAAGGAAGTGCTTTAATTACATCAACATGACAACATACAACGGTGAACGTGTGTTTTGGATGGAATCTCCAAATGTCCGCATCTTTCTTTTTATTGAATCCGCAATTGAGTGGACATCACTATAGCTAGATCCATTTACTTAATTACGATTCGAGAACATATAATGATAACTTGGAACTCTTGCATCATATTCCATTCCAATTTTCGTTTTGATATTTATTTTTCATTAGTTACAAGTTCACGAAACAAGCCGAGTTATTTTTGTCTCAATTTAAAGCTCACGATAAGCAAAAATAAACTAACAGACATTTAATGGACAAACTAACCAATCATATTTAGTTTTTTTTTTTTTTTTTTTTTTTTTTTTTGATGGAAAGGAAGAAATACTCCATTACTATTTATGTAAATATTTGAAAAATTTATGTACAAACAAAAAAGTAAAAAAAAGTGGGCAGTATAATATTTTCTAATCAATAGTCCCCAGCGCCATCACCGCATCAACAACACTACCCATTTGCCCTGGCCACTGCCATTACCCAATCTCTTCGCTTCCAAAAGCTTCTCCCCATTATCAATCAAACAATCAAACAAACTAGACATAATGTCGCCCACCAAAATTTTAACCACCGATTTCCACACAACGCCAAAAAAAACAAGGGTGCTTCAACGGAACCTCCAATGCATCTAATCCAACTGTAAGAAACCACTTCAAATCCTCTAAGAATAACCCAAGAACATGATACTAAACTCCTGGTGCCGCCTCACAAAGGAACAACCTTAATTTCCTCCAAAACACACATGGATTGCCCTAACAACTTAAGATCCCAACTTTTTCTTCAAAACAACAAACATGAAAATGCAATCGGGCATGTATTTCGTCAAACACCTTACGAGCCGAACCCAACACCCGCACTTCCTGTTACTGTTAGACCAGACAAATTTGCAAAAAAATTTAAAGGATACGATCAAGCAAACCCAGCTTTCATTTTGCAGTATGTTTAATTTCGATATGATATTTCTTCTTCCCCAAACCTCTTCTCGAGCACATGTCAAAACTAGTTAGAAAAAAAAAGATGAGTAGCTCGCACACATACACACTCGTAAGTGCTGCTCACTTTGCGTTATCACTTATGTTTTTTTTTTTACACACATTGTAGTGCAAGAGTATATATATACTATTTAAACTTGAAGTTTCTAACCAACGTGAGACTAAACATTTTTTTTGAAAATGTCGAACACTTCCCATACATATCAACCAAAAACATTGCAAACCATGAAGGACCCACAAAACCCTCAAAATGCGTCCATGAACATTGCTTCAATTTCTCCCTATCTTCAATAAATCCCTCTTTTGCTCTTAGTCACATCTTGGCCAGCAACTCCCAAAATCGTCGAACCCTAAACCCAAAAGCTCGCAAAAATGCAGCCACACGATGAAATGCAACCCACCGGAATCTCATACTCCAAAGCTCGAATCCCTCCCGACGTCACCACCGCGGACTGAAGAGAAAAAAGACAACAAAAGTAAAAAAGAGAAAAAGAGAAGGGAGGGCCACCGACGTCATGATTGGCAACGCCGGCGGCCCGTGGTGGTAGTCAGGAGTCGACTCTCAACAGAGGTGAAGGATTGGCGATGCAAGTGTTTCTACCTGAGAGAAACCCTAACGCTCACCTATGTTTTAACCAATCATATGTAGTAGTTACATAAAACTTAGGTATAAGTTACAACAAACTCATAAAGCTTAAATGAGCTAATGGGCTCAACAAGCTTACGTAACTACTAAGATCCATAATAAACTTAGATTGCTCTATCAAAATTTGTAGTAGATTTGGACTATATATATCAAATTATCAACTTAAAAATCTAACATTTATTACTTATTCCACATGCAAAACATAAATCTTGGTTCTTATGTGGCAATGCTAATTAACCTTAGAAGTAAATTTAACAAAAATGTTAATTGGATTTCAAGTAGAACGACAATAACCACACAAGGCACTTTTGCGTTATGATATGAGATGCCACTAGAATCTTCATGTGGACATTAATAACATTTGTGGCGAAACTCCACATGTTACACGTATACATGTGGCTTGTGTGCGGTTATGTAACTTATATAAAGCACAACTCTTGATGAATTGATCGTAGACATACAATTTGGGCAAAACAAGTTGATTGGTTATTGTCCACGTTGGGAGATTTTCATATATATGTGATTCGATTCTCATCCAGTCATCCATGGTGATCACTTTAGTGATGGATGGAGCATCTCTTTTGATGCAGCGAATTGAACAAGTGACTCATATAAAGCCCAAAGGAACGGCCTTCATTAATTTATGGGATACTACTCAAGCTCTCTTTTCTGTCCACTCACCCAGGCCACTTTGTGTCACGCCTCGTGTCACCCTCACCTTTTCTTCTAGTAATTAATTGTTATTGCCACCCAGGGGTCCCCTGATCATCACTCTCGTCCACCTTTTGAGTGCCCTGCTAGTGACATGCAACTTCCACTGCACTTTAACGTGGATATATTTCTTTTAAGGACTCAGTTTGGTTAAATGTGGAGTTATCTCTTAGTAGATAACTTATTGCAGGGAGTTGAAAATTAATTTTGAGCGTTGCGAATTAATCTTGTTTAGTTGTCTAACTTGTCTGCAAATTATTTCTCAACTTACGCCTTAAGGTGTCAGATATCTCTCCGCCACCTCCCTTGACAGTGACAGAACTAGAAAATTTTGTTAGAGAAGACAAATTTTAAACGAAACTACAAAGGGTCTCCGAGTTTAAAGGAGCGGTCATATAAAAAATTAAGCATAAACTTTTTTTTTGACTATACATAGGGGTACTCACTAGAACAGAAAAGACTTTTTGTGACAATTTGAAACCGTTACGAAGTTCGTCATATTATGAGATGTTACGAAAGCTTAAAGCCATTCGTAACGATTTTAAACTGTTATTATATAGTTGATAGCATATCGGTTACACACAGTGAGGAAAGGCTTTTATGGCCTTTAACAACGGTTATTAAAGGTCTTTCAAATTTTTTTAAAAAATTTTGGTATGGGACTCCTCCACGAAGATTGAATACATCATCACAACAAATCCACCAATTACCCAATCACAACAACAGGTACAACATCCAGCAAGTGATAGTACACTCAAACAACACTCGCATGTAGAAAACCAGAATGGGCAAGGGTATGCTCTTTTTGGTTTCTTAACATTTTACATACAATGATACAAGTAGTAGATCATACCAATCAATGTACCCTTCTTACTTCGCCTTTGCTCGCTTTCATACAATCACAGTCCCGTCAGCATCAGAAGAGACCAACAAATTCTCTCCATTGTTCCACGCAATTCCTATAACTGGAGAACCATGCGTGACCCTTCTTAGTTCTAGCAACCAAGTATAACCAAACAGTCATGTTGTAGACCAATTTTGAAGTCACCAGTCTTTTTTTTGGTGCTATTTTGAAGTCATCAGTCTAATAAGATGAGTAGATAATTGAAAGAAGAGCTGATATGGGCCTCTGTGATGTGAATTTAACTATAGGAGTTCAGAATCTGAAGCAAAAATGATAAAAGCAGAAAAGAAAAAGCCCCTATATGTATAATGCAAAAAATATATAAGATCAGAGAGGATAAGAGCTACAAAAAATAGTGACCTTCATCCAAAATGTAATGGCAGCTGTAAGTAGTCACAGGCAGATAACCATGCTGAATTTTATGTTCTCCCTGAGCTCCAGCCTCCACTTTTTGAAGATTCATCTCTACAGCTGCTTCTATCGCCTGGAAAATGGAGAAGGTGCCATTACAAACAATCTTTTTCCTAAACACTCATGGGAAGAGAAAAGGGAAGAGATCTTAATTAAATTGAGCAGCTTACCGAAATTGGAGAAACATAATATTAACTAATTCATTAACTATAACTTGTTTAAATTGAACTACTTTGCTAGTACTCTTTGAGTAAGTGTCATGTTTCTACATTCTATGTCAGTGGTCTGTCTCCTTGGTTGTTTGCTTGAAATATCGCCTTTTGTTCAGCCTATCGGAATAGGAGATCGAAATTGTAGTTAGATACAAGGGCATAGTTATATTCTAAACAATATACAATTAAGTACGAAAAGATAGGGAAACATTTTATTCTTTCGAAGTCGGTACTTTTACAGCTTCAAGAAGCTTCTCCTTGTTGATTTAGATCTAATGCCCAAGGAAATTGAACAAGCTAAGCAAAAAAGATCCTATAAAATCATCATATGAACTTTCCTATCTCATCACCCAATAGAACAAAATAAGCTTCGTTTGGGTAAATATCTTGTTGGTTTGACTAAAACTCTGTAGAAATTTTTCTTCAAACTTACTTTGCCCTTGCTTGAGTTGGATGTCTAGCAGCTCTCCTGAAAAGTTTCCACAATTTTATTGGAACTCCAAATAGCTAAGGAAAAAAAATAAAGAAAAAGAAAGACTGGGCTTTCACACACCAACTACATCACTTTCTCAAGTAAAATCCTAGATGACAACCTGTAAAACAATAAAAGCAGGGTAAAATTCCAGGTGACAAGAAGTCTCAATCAACACCTTTAAGCTTGGAAAGGCCACGTACCCCATGATTTATGGTGGAGACGCACCAAACACCAGGAAATACTAATACAGTTCAAATTCCAGGTGATTAATTTGAATGCATGAGTAAATAAGAATTTATAGTAAGGACCTCCAGCATGAAAGTACATAATACTACCTGCAGTTCATAGTTCAATAAACTAATACTAGCACTGCACATGAACTATGTCAAAAGTCCTACAAGAAGTTATTTTTATCCTTTGTATACATGTAAGAAAGAGACTTTATTATATTATGAACCAATAAACACTCTAAGAACTATTTGTTTCCTGAGGCAACACAAAGCATACATAAAATTGCGAATGCGGAGCTAGCGAATGCGGAGCTATTTAAGGGAAAAATCACTTTTCGCAATGAACTAGCAAGTAAAAAAAAATTCTTTAAATCCTAGCTAAGGATCAAATCACTTTTCACTTCAATAGGGTATGCATTTGTCAGTGTCAGTTAACCAATATAAGAGTTTTAAAAGATTATATGGACTAGAATTCAGGATCTAATCCATCTGCACATAAAAGTAATATACTCATATTAACAATTCTAGCTAAGCATGTTCTATTCCATCTCACCAAAGTAAAATAACAGTAGTTTTTTTTTATGAAGTTTACTTGTACGCAGCACTGGTGCTGCATACCAAAAAAAAAAAAAAAGTATGATCTTTCTTCAGTTGTTTGTCAATCTCACCAAAGGAAAATAACAGTAGTTTTTTTTTTTCCTTGAAAAATAACAGTAGTTCTTATTTGCATATAGGGTTATCTTATTAATATGTCCTTGGAGAATGCCTACGTTTAACTCATCATGTCGTAAAGTCGCGTACAATGAAATTCATGCTATACATTTTGCATGCTCACCGGGTTATCCAATGAGCTCCATTATTTCGTTTACCATAAAGTTTCTAAGATTTTGTACTCAAAAAAAAAAAAAAGAGTAAGGGCATTTTATTGAGACTGATTTACATTTCTATTGGAACATGGCTCAACACAGAATTGGCAAATCATTATGTTCAATATGCGGATCAACTTGCTAATGTGCTCGTAATGTCAATAGTCAATACAAGAACCCTAAAACCCTAAAATGAGGCAAATTTCTACTCATACATAACGAATCGCTCAACGGTACAAGACAATCCACCACTGTATTTGAAGAACCTCAGAGAAATCCATTCAATCATCAGTAATGCTAATAGTCAAC
Source organism: Stephania yunnanensis (assembly GCA_039657365.1). NCBI lineage: Eukaryota > Viridiplantae > Streptophyta > Magnoliopsida > Ranunculales > Menispermaceae > Stephania > Stephania yunnanensis. The sequence continues at coordinate 61,689,853 of CM077585.1, forward strand.
ACAAGTACCCTACAGCCATAAACCCTAAAATGAGCCAAATTTCTACTCATACCTAACAAATCGCTCAACAGTACAAGACAATCCACCACTGTAGTTCAAGAACCACAGAGAAATCAATTGATTGTGAACAACACAAGAACCCTAAAAAAACAAAATCCCCAAACAAGTTGATCTTACTGAGTGAGTATTCGGTCGATTGATTGATTGAGCTCCTCCGAAACAACAGTGGAGACGATCTGGAGTTGAAGATGGAGTTGAAGCAACAGCGTAGACGATCTAGAGATCTTCGTCTTCGATTGAAGTGGAGAAGAGCACGAGCTTTGGAGTTGAAGCAACAGTGGAGATCTTCGTCTTCGCCTTCTACTTCGTGTTCGAGAGAGAGAGAGTCGAAAGTGTGAGGGGTTTGAGAGAGGTTTTCACGAGAGCGAGAGAGAGATTTTGAGAGGGAGAGAGTCGAAATTGTCAGAGGGTTGGTTTGAGTTTTGTATATAAAACTTATAATGACGGTCACCGTTATTATTTGTATCCTTTAATAATGGTTGTTACAACCGTCATTAATGCTTCTGTTATTAAAACACATTACTATTGTAATGACCATAGGGGGTCTCGAGAGTTGGGCGGCCGACCCTGCCCCTGATGAGTTATTTCTCTGGATATAATTACATTTCATTAATGACTCATTTATTATCCATCTCTTTGTTTGAAGATTATTTATGTCAATTCATATTTTTACTGTTTAAAAATTTGAAATTTCCTTATAAGTTTAAAGTTGAACCAAACATTAAAATATTAATTCGAAAGAGATAACTTCCAACTAACATTGTAAGTTATCAAAAATAAACAAAACGGAACCTAAACTCATTTGCCAAATTAACTTAACTTCAGAAATCTCTAGAGTAAGCTAGCTTGATTTAATTTAATTTAATTTTTTTTAAACAAACGTATTATTAGAATATATATATATATATATATATAGAGAGAGAGAGAGAGAATCCAAGAATTCTCATCATAGCAATTCTTATAATGGATAAGTATTTACTATTTAGTGCATGCTCCCAAACTATTCCTATATTTCCATATTCGAATGAAAAATCCAAGATATGTATAGTACTTGAGATGTTGAGATTCTCATTGAAGTCCAATCAACATGAACAACACTCTGGACATTCTTAAATATTAAAGGATTCAATACCTGCGATGTGTGGTTGCAGCTACTTGCCTTCACATAACAGCTTTAACATTCAATGTACTTATGAGTTATGAAGCAAGAATAATTAAATGTTTGAAAGGAATTAGCATCTTTTCTTGCTTTGAATCTCTTAAAAAAGATGTCATGCATATTTATTTTTTTTCCTCATGTTGTTATGGTTGATGGGAACTAGCAGAAAAATTCTAGTCGTTTGCTTGAGACTAATATCGGATCAAATGTGGATATGAAAGTTGGTGATTGGGGGGCCAATTGGACATTGTCTTGCTCGAATATTTTCGATAAGGTAGTGTGTCCAACTAGTCACCAACGAAAGAAAAAAAGAAAACACCGAGAATGAGGACGAGATGTTTTGATTCTTCTTTTTGTAGATATATACATATTGTAACTAGGGAAGACTCATCTTTTGTAATTTTTTATGATAATTCTCGAATATATATACATAATCTCTATCTGATAAAAAAAAAATGGATCAAATAAACATCCTTTTATTTTACTAAATACTCACCCATCCATCGATCAACCAAAAAGTAGGAAGGATTTTCAAGCAAGTAGCTAGCTAGAAAGCTTTGATGCTTTAGCACGGGATCTAATTCAATGATTTGTTATATATGTGTACGTGGTTTTACATTACTGACCATCTTATTAGTTTAATCATCGGCAGTTGGTTCTAGCTTTGCCGGATGAATGATCGATTTTGTGGCATGTTGAAGTTTAATGTATTTCAAGTCACTTACAATTAAGTTACACTTACTTGACATCATGCAATCGCATCAATGTCATCTTCTTGTTGCCTAGCTACATGCAAAAACTCTGAAAAAATTCATACATTTTTTTGACGGAAGAAGAATTTTAAACTAACTAATAAGGTGGCAAGGAGCTATTATCCTCGCTAGTTTGTTGCCTTCTTATAGGAATTTGTTTGTTTTGTGTTTGTTTTATTTTTTAGTAACTGTGGGTATTCATGTACTTTGTCTGACTGGTACTATGTGTCATGAGATTGCAAAAAGAAACCATATGTAGTGGCCCGATGTTTGACTATCGTGAGAAATTAAAATCGAGGTCGCGCGTCTAACCCATACAACCACGTATTCGCCCTCACCACTAAGCCCACACCTATTCGGGTTTTCCTATAGAAATTTGTTGTCTCCTCGGTGTTGTTGCTCTCATCGTGATGATGTTGTTATGAGCTTCAGAGCCTTGTAATATCTAATATTCTCATTTGTAATAGATTGTTGTACCTTTTTTTAATTGTTACGAACATCAATGCAACAAAGTTGACAAAAAAAAGGTTGAACGAAACTAAACTCCATGGACTTAAGTTTGTAATGTATTATTCTATCCATTCATTCTCAAATATTTGTTGCATTTTAGCTTGTGCATAAGAATAAAATAAATAATTGGTCCCATTGAAAAAATCTACAATAATACGTTCTCAAGAAAGTGAGGGTATTTATTTGTTATTGACCAAATCTGATTAGGGTTTGAATTGGAAATGAAGTGTTTAATGTTGTTATTGACCAAATTGCCTAAGGTTTCCTTAACAAAATGAATTAATTAGCGATTTCTTGATTTTCTGATGCAAGTCTGGGGTGGAGCCAAGATTTTATGCTCCCTTAAGTTAGGTATTACTTTAAAGAGTAGGTTAGTTTATATATTTTCTATAAGGATAGTGCTATTTAGACTCGTAAGTCCGGACTCAAAACTTTTTTTAATTTTAAATACATCATCGAACAATTAATGAAATAACTATAATCACTTGTAAAACTTATTTGATACCCTTTAAATATTTATAAAAATTAAAAAAAAAAACCTTCATATGAGTCTGGACTAATGAGTCCAATTAGATTTATTATTTTTATAATTTGTCAATTGATTAACTATATACAAGAGGTCATATATAAGTTGCCATGGGCACCTTGTATATGCTCCACTCCTGAATGCGACACAATTGTTAAAAAAAAATCAAAATGTGACAACTATTTAGGAATCGAGGGAGATAACCTAATTTCGTTGCTTACATTGATTATTGTGTGCCCCTTCGTGCATTGATGGGCGAAAGTATTAAATGCGAAAAAATGTAATAATACTCCACATAATTAATATACTCCTTTTTATTAAGAATCCAAATATGCCATTTTTGTTCCCGTTCATTAAACAAAAACAAACTTTCACTTCAAATACGAATACGAACAAAGAAATATTGAGAATCTAAGTACATAAAAAAAAAAAAAAACAGTTAATTGGAGTAACACAGTACAACACAAAGATACTAACCTTCATTAAAGTTTACACTCTAGTTTAGTGGAGTAATTAAACATCTAGTTTAGTGGAGTAATCAAACCAAGCGATGATCAACCGACTGTACACCGACCCACCAAAAAACAGTGGGCGCAATAAACGAATATTCATAACAAAGATTCTCCATCCCTCCATCGAGATACACAAATTTCATAATCCTACGGCGTCGTACACTCGACTTGCACTGAATGAACTCCAGCCTCGAAAAAGAAACAAACCTCCTCGTGACTTGCAACGCTTATCCAAATTGAGGGCCTTTTCATCATCAAAAACGTAAAACGGGGCGTTTTCGTCATTCCACGTCACAAACGCAGGGGCATTTTAGTCACCTCACCGCCTTTCTTGTTCGAGCACGAACACGCATTAACCGGCGACACAACAAAAACGATCCTGCTATCGTAACTCCTAAACGACACTCACAGAAAACACACGCGCTTTCTTAAGTTTTTTACAAGTGCATCGAGATGCGTTAAGAAGTTATTGCAGAGAGTGAGTGTTTTTTGTGAGTGTTGTTTGTGAGTTGCAAAAGCTGTTTCATTCCAACAAATATCTCGCTCGCTCGCTCCCTCGCTCGCTCGCTCTCTCTCTCTCTCTCTCAGTAAAAGCAGTTGACGATCACGAGCAGTCTCTGTTTCTCTCTCATCAGTGGCTGCAACTGCAACGGCGAATCGGTTGAGCGAAAGCGAGCGAGCTTCACGAGCTTCCCGACCGATCTGGAGATCCAACGGTGGATGAATCGCCACGAATAAGCGCGCGTAGTAATGCCATAGGGATTCGTGTTGGGGGGGAGATCGATTGATCGATCGATTGATATATAGTTGGTGGTGGTGGTGGTGGCGATGGATCGATCTGCGATTACTGTCGGCCCAGGCATGGACATGCCGATAATGCACGACAGCGATCGGTACGAGCTCGTTAGGGATATCGGTTCGGGGAACTTCGGCGTGGCCAGGCTCATGAGGGACAAGCAGACCAAGGAGCTCGTCGCGGTCAAGTACATCGAGAGAGGCGAAAAGGTTATTCATCATCATCATCATCATCATCATCATCATCATCATCATCACCAAAAGTGTTCATTCAATAACTACTATCGTTAATTTCAGTTCAAATTGGTGACCTAATTTTGAATCTGATGTTTTTGAATGTGCGATTGTTTAGTTCAAGTGAATTTGTGCTCTTTCTTAGCTGGTGCAATTTTTTTCTGTTAGGTTTATGGAGTGAAATTGAAAAAAAAAAAAAATGATCTTTTTAGGTTTTGTTGTTGAAATTGGTGAACTAATTAACACGGACAGGTTGGCCCAACGGTGGTCAGGCCGATTGCACCAGTAATAGTCAGTTGGTCTGGATACCCATGGTTATAAAAAAAATAAAAAAAATAAAAATTGGTGACCTAATTTTGTTTGATACAATTTGAAAAAAAGTTGCCTTTACTGATCAATCACATATGTCAAAAGTGGTCTAGAATGGTAGAACAATGAATTAATGTTTCAAGTGGATGTGGCAGTAATTGGTGATAATTGATAAAATATTGGTAAATCATGCTGGGTTGGAGCAAGAAACTTGTATGCTATTGCTCGGCAAGAAAAAAAAAAAGCAAAACAATTAAGTTAGAAGGGAGCGCGGAGATGCTTCTGATTTTGTGAAAAATAGGGTCCTATAATTGATATAGTGATTGAACTAAATCTAGTGCAATTAATGGAAGGGTTCGATCTATGTAGCCGACCTCAACTAATATGAGATTAATGCTATGTTCTTCTTCTTCTTCTTCTTGTTGTTGTATTGATACAGTGACTAAAGAATTGAGAAAGGCAATCTGAAATATTTTTGATGATGCAATGTCTTCTACCATGCTCCTCTTACTTTGTTAGCTTCCTTAACAGATCGATGAAAATGTACAAAGGGAGATAATTAATCACAGATCTTTGAGGCACCCAAATATTGTCAGGTTTAAGGAGGTCAGTTTGAGTTTTTTTCATTGAGAGTGCATATATTACGTACGCATGTGTAAGGGTCGTCATTTGTTGTTGTAATTCCTATTTAGGTCATATTAACGCCGACTCATCTGGCCATTGTGATGGAATTTGCATCGGGAGGAGAGCTTTTTGAGCGCATATGCAACGCGGGCCGTTTCAGTGAGGACGAGGTGGTTAACATTCTGCTGATTTACTTTGGTGTAATGTTTTCATGTTTAGTTTAAGGATGCGTTGTTGGTTTTGTTGCAGGCCCGTTTCTTTTTCCAACAACTTATATCAGGGGTCAGCTATTGTCACTCTATGGTAATTGACAATTTCTCTATTTTGAAATGTCATTGTTGGTTTGTATGGGAATTGAACGTCTTACTGTGGTGTTCGTCATAAAGCAAGTCTGCCACCGTGACTTGAAGCTGGAAAATACTCTCTTGGATGGAAGTGCAGCTCCTCGCTTGAAAATATGTGATTTTGGCTATTCCAAGGTATTTGTTTAAGTCTATTATTGTTTGGCATTTTGTAACATGTGGTGATACAAAATGCTTTTGGAAGGTGCAATTGCAAGCTGCACAACAAATTTCTGTTCTGTTTCTATTACTTGCATCCATGTGAAGAGTGTCAAGAGACTTCTAGTTTAGATCTGTCTCTCCTTAGGGCATCGTCTCCATGTTGTCTAGGTGTTGCCTGGATATTTTGCCACAAATTACGCAGGTCATCTCTCTAATTGTGCTTGCTTCTTATTAGTCTTCGGTGCTTCATTCACAACCAAAATCAACTGTTGGGACTCCTGCATACATTGCCCCTGAAGTATTACTCAAGAAGGAATATGATGGCAAGGTAAGGATATCACCTTTCTTCCACTGAACATATATGCAAATAAATAATTGATACTTACGTGTTCGACATACTTATCTTGCAAAACTGTTCATATTGAAAGGAAAAAAAAAATAGTTGTTTTATCTCAATCAAAGCCTTTTGCAACCTGCAGATCATACTATCTTTGAAATCTCAACATATGGATTTTCATATGTACTGTTATTATTACTTGTGGATTTTCTTTCATATTTACTTATAGGTTCATTGACAGCTGAAAAAAATTTAAACTGTGGAAAGAATAGTTACTGAATGTTGTTTTATGTGGGTTTGGGAAGCTACGGCTGTTAGGCAAAGAGCCAATATTGAATACAGTGCTCTCTATCGCTTGCACTCCTATCTTGCTCTGGAGAGTCAGAATAAAGAAGAGAATTCTTAAGATGCAATTTGGTAACAAATAATGCCCATGTAATAAGGAGACTTGAAACTGGTATCTTTCACAAATCTAAGCTCTTACACAACATTGTATTGCAAGCTGAACTTAAGGCTGTGGCTCTTAGGGATTGAACTACATAAAATGTGAAGCTATTCCTGATATATATCCAACAAGGGTTAAAAGGTCTTAGCATGGGCATAATCTAGATTGGGGCTGGCTCTAACCTCCAATTTGAGGGGTAGAAAAGAAAATCCCAAATCAGTATATCGATACTTGAAAAAGAGTTGGAGGGGGATGGGAAAGATTAGGCAGTAAGGTTAGGAACGCTTGCCCTCTTCAGAAATGAAAACTGACCAGAAGGTAACTATCATCATTTTGGACGAAGTACTTAGCAACATTCGAGGTAGTCGATATATATATATATATATATATTTTTTTTTTTTTTTTTGACATTACAAGTAAACGAGGTGTCATACGAGGTAAATAGAACTTCAAATAACACTTTGCAGACTATAACATGAAAATTTCACTTTTGCAATGATCAAACTCGAACTTAGATATTCCCTAGTTCAAAGGGCTGAAGTTGTGGTGGTGTTTGAAAATGAAGACGATTTGTGGAAGACCTGAGTGTCATGTACATTTGGGAATTTAATAGAGAAAAGGTTTTCTACTCGTACATGCACATTTGGGAATTTAATAGGGAAAAGGTTTTCTACTCGTACCAATCAACCGCAAAATGTTTGAATTGTCTCATCATAAGTTACTAGAAGGATGCACTGTAAAACCACAAAGCAATGACAATGCTACGCAAGGAAAGAAGTGAATTAAATGCGTGGGCTCTTTGTACGATACAATTTCACTTGGCATAGTGTCCAATATAAAACTGGCACAATGAAATCCCAGAAAGGTTTAATACTTCAAAAAGAATTTTTCTTCCAGGCGGAGGGCCTCAACTTGTCAAAGAACGTGATACACTTAATATGATTGCAATTTGTATGAGTTTTAATATGATAAGCTTCATAATAGGAACCTCTATGACAAATAGACAAGAAGTCCTTGTGAAACAACTATATTGTTGCATTATCTTATGGTTTAAATAACTTTGATTCACAAGATCTTCGAGTTGTATGTGGAAAAATGGACCTAAACCCCTGGCTATATTACAGTTCTTCCTATGTGGCTTATGAATATCCATCGCAAGAGGTTCGTCATGTATGTGACACATGTCGGGCCTTAGCATGTCACATGTGATGGAGCAGCGAGAATTCTCTCTACATATCTGTTTAAGGCAATTTTGAATATACAAGCTTAAGTATCCATTTCACTGAATACCATTCTGTGACCACGTTTCACATTTTTCTTCCGATAACCTGCTTCTTTCTATGCAGATTGCTGATGTTTGGTCCTGTGGTGTAACCCTGTATGTCATGCTGGTTGGTGCATATCCTTTTGAGGATCCTGAGGATCCCAAGAACTTCAAGAAGACAATTCAGGTTTGTGGTAGGGTGCTGTTGTTCGCAACATTTGGCATGTTAAACGAACTGCTAAAATGATTTGTTTCTTTCATGCAGCGCATATTAAGTGTTCAGTATTCAATTCCAGACTATGTTCATATTTCTCCGGAGTGCCGTCACCTGATCTCTAGGATTTTCGTTGGTAACCCATCAATGGTCAGTGATGCTAACTTATTATGATTCCTAGTTTTACGAGTAAGTTCGGAAAAGACATCTAGACTATAACTTCAGTGGTGAAAACTCTTGACGGTCTGCCAACTCTAACATATCATCCTCTCATCTATTTGATGCCTCCTCGTTATTTCACAGTTCCGATGTTTCACCGCTTCTTGTTCTAGCATCTGGCATCAGATTTGAATATGACCATTGCCCAATAAAGTAGAATCTGTAATATTAGTTTGAATACTGCCTTTACAGTCTCTCTTTTGCTGGTTCATAGGCATCAAATACTTTTCTTCAAATGTATCCGACGATTGTTTAAGTTTCCCCTTTCAATTAAGTGGCTCTATCTATTAAAATGAGGAATATATTTGAGTGCTTGTTTGTGTTAGATGTGATATGCTTAATAGCACAAGCTGCACATTTACCTTTCTTTGCCAACAATGTAATAAATTTTTTAGAAATATTTACATCTATGACTTCATGTTTCTGCTTTCATCAAATACTTGCAAGTAACATCATCTGCTTATAAAGCTGCCCTGCACATCTTTAGTTTCAGTTAGGTCAATCTCCTAAAGTCATGTGATAGCGTTATTTATTTATTTATTTAATTTACAATCAAGCGAATTAGTGTGTTAACTTCTGTTTTTTCATTGTTCAAAGACGCTGAGTTCGTGAGGTTTTGCTTACTGCAGAGGATAACTATTCCAGAAATCCAGAACCACGAGTGGTTTCTGAAGAACTTGCCTGCAGACCTCATGAATGAAAATGCACAGAGCAACCAGTATGTTGAGCCTGAAGAACCTATGCAGAGCATTAATGATATTATGAAGATCATAACTGAAGCCACCATACCTGCAGCTGGCACTCGCAGCCTCAACCAGTATTTGCCCGGTGAACTGGACTTTGATGATGACATGGAGGACTTAGAGACCGATCCTGATCTCGATGTTGACAGTAGCGGAGAAATAGTCTATGCAATGTAAAGAGAATACGAATCTCAGGTTTGAAAATGCCCCGTAGCCCCAAAATTTATGTCTTTCTTCTTGGCTCGATCGCTAGTGAAGAATATTTGAGGCTGATCTGAGATGTGAGCTTGTGGCTGGTTTGAGGATGCTGGGTTACCACTTGATTAGAGTATTTCCAACCATACAACCCTTGTTAGCGTTACATGTTCATAATTCACAGCTTTTATCTGTTCGTATGTCAGGAAGAACTTTGCCGCATACCGGAAGAAGAGGCAGGGAGAAGGGAAGTACATAAAAAGGAAATTCATTCGTTCTACTTCTCTGACCAGTTGCTGTTAAAATGTTATTGCATTCACTTCTATCTATGTAGATGTTGTTTTTCCTTGGTGGTTTTTCCAGTTTTCTCAAATGAGATCTTCTGAAGCTTAATGCAATAAACTTTTATGTTGCATTGCTCAGTATTTGTTGTGCCATTTAGGATGCATTAAAAAATAGCATTATTATGTTCACTGGCACACTAAGCTAGGCATTTGTGATCATGTTAAAAAAACCAATTCCAGTGTTGTAATCTTGAATGGAGAAGGGACTGTAATAGTGTGGTTTTTGAGGGGCTGGACCAAGTCCTATGGGATTAACTGGACAACAGTGTGGAGGTGATGAAAAAGGTTTGGACGTTGATGGTTATAAAAAAATAAAATAAAGTTGTAGTGTGATTTTTTGTTCATTTTGTTTAGGGCTTAAAATTTGGTTTGTTCAAAAAAAAAAAAAAAAAAGTTTACTAATAAAGGCTCGTCTCATTTGCTTTCCCTTAATAAAAGTGCTTTCCAGTTATAAAAAATCGAGAGGTACTTTCATTCAAGTTTTAACACTCATCAACTCTGTGGTTATGCTAGATTATTGTTTAACAATCACAATGATGTGATCAACTAATTGGGTAGCTTAATAGTTTGGTATGAGATTTGAGAGTAAAAGGTTATGAGTTTAAACTTTGGTGGGTGTAAAAGTTGTTTCTTTCATATCAAGAAAAATTACAGTGACATGTTAAGATGAGGATTTAATAAAAGAATTTAAATAGTTAAAAAAAAAAGTAAAAAATAGTAGAAGTTTGTAATTTTGGCAATTAATAAGTGATCACTATAGCTTTTAGCATGGATCAAAACTTTGTTGTGCTGCACAAGCCATTGGAGCATCTTTAATGATAAATGTGGATTGATGTTACGTCAGCAAAATAGAGATGATGTGATTTGAATAGATATTGAAGTTTAAAAGTGCTCTTAAATGGTGGATGTGGATTGCACTTTTATTTTAAAAATTAATTGTTTTTCTATATATTTTAAGAGAATTACTATCATGTTATGTATTGCATCGTCTAAAAGTACGTAGACATTCAAAATAGACAATGTTTATTCACATCAGCTCGACATTCAAAATGTACATTCTATTGGAGAATTTTTTTTTTCACTCCAATGTTTATTTAATTTTAGGTGACACACATTGACATTCAATTCACGTTTAATTAGAAATGGTCTTAGTTCGATTATGAGCAAGTAATATATTCAATTCCTTTCTTCAATCTGGGTAAGTTTTGTAGTTGGTTTGAAGTACAACAACAACAATATCATTTCAGTCTCAAATTAATTAAAGTTGCATATCAATTTTTTTTTATTGTGCTCAATTAAACGCAATTGATGTTTTGAGTTACTTTCAATTAATTTACTTTTGCTAAAAAGTAGTCGTTTAGGTGTGTCAAGACCTCAAAAAACATAAAGCTCTTGAGTTAGTGCCATGGCTATGTCAGTGCCACAGTGGTAATGCTAAGACCGGATGAAAATGTTAATTAGCTTTCCAAGTGTTGTTACCTAATCAATCCAAATTTGAACATCTATCAAAAGACAATAAAGCTCTTGAGTTAGTGCCATGGCTATGTCAGTATTGATGCTAAGACCAGATGAAAATGTTAATGGGTAATGTTATTTGGACTTGTGAGTCCGGACTTAAAACTTTTTTTAAATTCAAATAAATCTTCGAGCAATTAATGAAACAACCATAATCACTTGTAAAATTTTTATTATACCCCTTAAATATTTACAAAAATTTTAAAAATCACCCTATGAGTCCGGACTCGTGAGTTCAAGTAATGTTAATTAGCTTTCCAAGTGTTGTTACCTAATCAATGCAAATTTGAACATCTATCAAAAGACAATAAAGCTCTTGAGTTATTGCCATGGCTATGTCAGTGTTGATGGTAAGACCAGATGAAGATGTTAATTTGGTTTCCAAGTGTAGACAATAAAAACAAAAAAATGAACCCGACGTGAATCGAACACGCAACCTTCTGATCTGGAGTCAGACGCGCTACCATTGCGCCACGGATCCAATATGTGATCATTACCAATCAAGTAGTATCTATCAAACAAGATAGCAATTTTTATTATAATATAGCATTTTTATGGCTGATAGATTCTCTACTTTTCCAAGTGTTGTTAACCAATCAATGCAAATCTGTACTTCAAAAAAAAAAAAAAAAACCAATGCAAATTTGAACATTAGTACAATAATGAATTTATTTCGAGAACTTTTTTTTTTTTTTTTGTTAATAGACTATCCTTTTCCCTTTGGGTTTTTTTTTTTTTTTGGAGTTTAAGTAACATAAAATAAAATAAAAATAGTTTAGCAGCGAAGAAAAGAAAGGGTGTTATCTATTAGAGTTTGGCACTCTTGATACAATTATCTAATATTATTATAAATTAATGAGAGATTAAGGAAAGGGTCGACGGCGTATGAAAAGAAGTGTTGGCGTTTCTTGGAATTTTTAAGTTGAAAGCATCATTAGTCTAATTAGAAAAGGACATTTTGTACTTATGTTTTAAGTAGAAGCAAAATTCTAAGCAGATACTATATATCAATTGATAGATCTGCACGTACGGTAGCTGCTCTCATATCATTATTATTTTTTTTTATTTTTATTTTTTGGTCATGGTCAAGGTCAAGCTAGCAATAATTAATATATAAAAGAGCGAGAACAGGCCCACCAAGCAAGAAACAACCAGGAAATTGCTAGAGTTCTTTCTTACTGACTATTGGTGTACATTGTGCTTGGTGTGCCACATTTTTTCTTTGGCAAGTGCTAGGCACCTGACACAGTCTCTCGTCCTTTCATACATTTTGAGAATCAAGAGCAGCGAGTGAATATCTTATTTAACTTACGTGTTCATGTTTCGATATCAAAACATTTTTTTTTTTTAAATAGCGATAGCTATACGTGTTTTAAACTTTTTCAAGCCGTCCTTACTTGCACTTGGGTTCAACTAAACCCGGCCCAAACTTTTTTATTTTTCTTACAAGTTCATTATGTCACTTAATTGACTCACTCCCCCATTTTTGTTAGCACTTTCTCACTAACTTTTTTTTTTTTTTTTTTTTTTTTTTTTTAATTCTTGTTGAGCTGCACTTTTTCATGACTTTTATAGGTTGGACTTGATCCATCCATCCATCAAAGATTGAAAAGCATGGTATCCCATCAACTACTTCATTCATGCTCTACATGTAGAATTGAAACATAGTGCGATGGCGGTGACCGACTTATTCGCCGGAGAGCTAGCAACCGAGCTTCTGAAACAACTCATAAAGATATGCAGAAGATCGTGTCTGTGCAAGTCCACGGCTGAACAACTCAAACACTACATCGAAGACCTCCTCCCCATCATCCAAGAAGTGAAGTACAGTGGCGTAGAGCTCCCACAGAGACGCCAAACGCAGCTCGACCGCTTCTCGGAGACCTTAAAGACCGGCCTGGAGCTCACCCAACAAGTCCTGGCCTCGCCGAGATGGAACGTGTACAAGAACCTCCAGTTGGCTCGAAAGATGGACAAGTTGGAGAGGAGCGTATCGAGGTTCATGAACGGGTCGCTCCAGGCGCATGTGCTGGCCGACGTGCACCACCTGAGGTTCGACATGGCGGAGGGGTTCGATAGAGTGAATGCAAGGATTAGTAATGGCAGTGGAGGTGGGCATGGGGTGTTGGGGGATGAGGCATTGGCGATGATGAAGAGGGTGGAGTTGGGGCCCATGACTGTGGGGAATAAGAAGAGTAAGGTTGTGATTAGGGAGATGATTGTGGGGAGGGAGGATCTGGGGGTTGTTGGGATTAGGGGGATTGGTGGCAGCGGGAAGACTACTTTGGCTACGGAGATTGCCAAGGACGAACAAGTGAGGAGTAAGTTTTTTTTTTTTTTTAATGATAAGCTGATCGACCTCATAAAATAAATGTGGGTGTGAGCATGGTTTTTCCACTGCGCTTTGTTACAGGTGGTTAGGGAATTTTTTTATGATTTTTTCTTGTTTTTGTGGGAGGATTTGATCACCTGATCAACTCAGAAAGGTCTGAGCATGTCTTTTCCACTTCACTTTGCTACAGGGTGGTGGGGGAGTTTTTATGATTTTTTTATTTTAAACGGACTCGGAGCATGTCTTTTCCACTGCGCTAGCTGCAGGGTCGTTATGATTTGAATAACTGATTAGGCAATTGGGGGTTTTTGAATTGTAGCTAGTGTTTCCCTCCTCCATTTTCGCGGTTCTTTGAAGAATTCATTGCTCTCTTTCTGGTATACCAATCTGAGTTTTTTTTTTTTTTTTTTGGGTTTGTGTGTCTATTGGAGTGAATTATGTGTTATTAACATGGGGCAATTGGGTTTTTGAGTTCTATTGTTTCCCCTCCATTTTAGTGATTTTTGGAAGAATAGTTATTGATCTGTTTCTGTGATGGAATGAATTTGCTTTAGTCATGGCAATCTGAGATATATTTCTTTGTTTTGTGACAAGTGGAGTGAATTTGTGAATTTTGAATTATGTGATGATACTAGTGTTAGTGTTATTGAAGCCCCTCTTCTTAGTTACTCAATTTGTATGAACAGTAGTGGAAGTTAACTGTATATATATATATGTCTTGTTCAGGGCACTTCAACAATAGGATATTCTTCGTGACAGTGTCACAGTCCCCAAATGTGGAACAATTGCAGCAACGGCTCTGGTCTCAGATCACAGGGAACCAATTCATGGGTCCAAATGGTTTGATCCCTCAATGGAAAACACAGTTGGATAGGGGAATGAATAGTCGAGCCTTGATCATTCTAGATGATGTTTGGTCGCTATCTGTGCTGGAGCAGCTCATTTTCAGACTCCCGGGGTGCAAAACGCTTGTCGTTTCGAGGTTCAAATTCCCTACAGTTTATGACACTAGTTATGAATTAGAGTTGCTTAGAGAAGAAGAAGCTTTGTCCTTGTTTTGTCACGCCGCTTTCGGGCAGAAGTCCGTCCCTCTCGCCGCCAATGAGAAACTCGTCGGGCAGGTAATGTTAGGAGATTTGGTTTCTTTAGTTGCAGAAGTTTATATGATCATGAAACTCAATTTTTGAATGCAGATTGTGGAGAAGTGCAAAGGGCTTCCCCTGGCTTTAAAGGTGATTGGTGCCTCTTTGAGAGGCCAGCCTCAGATGTTTTGGACAAGTGCCCTGAACAGGCTATCGCGCAGTGAGCCGATATGCGAGTCCCATGAGATTAAATTGCTCAAGCGGATGGCGGTTAGTGTCGATTATCTGCCGGAGAAAGTGAAGGAGTGTTTTCTAGACCTGGGTTCATTCCCTGAAGATAAGAAGATCCCGCTCGACGTGCTTGTGAACGTTTGGGTTGAGATGCATGATCTTGATGAAGAAGAAGCTTTCGCAATTCTGGTAGAGCTTTCAGACAAAAACCTCATCACTCTGGTTAAGGATGCAAGGTATTATGAAGCCTAAACAGAAAAAAAAAAAAAAAAAAAAAGCTTCATGACTGCATCTGCTATGTTTCAAAATTTGAGTAGTATTATATATGGAGTTCAATTATCAAGTTGCTTAAACAATATTTCAATCTATCACAGAGGGGCAGATGCATACAGTAGTTACTTTGAGATTTCAGTCACTCAACATGATGTTTTGAGAGACCTAGCCCTTAGCTTAAGCAATAGCGGGAGCGTAAATCAGAGGCGTCGATTGGTAATGCCTCGAAGAGAAGCCGCGCTCCCTAAGGAATGGGAGAGGAATATGGATCAACCTTTCCATGCTCAAATTGTCTCCATATATACAGGTATAACCATTTCTTCATCTTCAATATTAATGCATTTCCATCTCATTTATTTCCAATGCTGCGCTGATCTAACCGTTCGCAAACGGTTCAGGCGACATGAAGGAATTCGACTGGTTCAACATGGACTTCCCTAAAGCTGAAGTTCTCATTCTCAACTTCTCCTCAACTGTGTACTTCTTGCCTCCATTTATTCAAAAAATGCCAAAGCTCAGGGCATTGATACTTATAAACAACAGCAACACTTGTACTCAACTTGAGAATGCCGCGGTATTTTCTTCGTTAGGAAACTTGAGGAGCCTTTGGTTAGAGAAGGTGATTGCGCCGCAGCTCTCCGAGACAATCACGCCATTGCCTAACCTGCAAAAGATCTCCCTAGTCCTTTGTGATGTTAGAAACAGTCTCAATGATTCATCAATGGAACTAAGACTAAAACTTCCTCGCCTTTCGGAGCTCACAATAGACCATTGTGTCAATGTGGTTGAGCTGCCTTCAAGCATCTGCAGCATTGCTTCTCTTCAGTCCCTAGCTGTGAGTAACTGTCATGACTTGATTGAGTTGCCGTCTGAGCTTGGAAGGCTCAAGTCTTTAAGGGCATTGAGGCTCTACGCCTGTCCGGCATTGAAGGAGCTTCCTCGAAGCATTTGCGGGTTGGAGAAGTTAGAGTATCTCGACGTCTCACAATGTATCAAACTGAGTCGCCTGCCCGAAGATATCGGGAAGTTGTCCAAGTTGGAGAGAATTGACATGAGGGAGTGTCCACAGATCAGGAGTTTACCTCCATCTGTTGTGTCATTAGCTCATCTTCGCCGCGTCATTTGCGACGAAGAGGCCGCTTGGTTGTGGAAAGAAGTAGAGGAGGTGATAGCAGCTCTTAAGGTTCAGGTAGCTGAGGAGTCATTTGATCTGGATTGGCTTGCAGAGTGATCTACTACTCAGGGACCTAACATTGTTTCTCTTCTTCCTTAACCAGAATTATGATGTTGCTGTCACTATTTTTTATGCATCTTTGTTGCTGTAAAAAATTGATTACCATGCTGTAGTACATTTGTTTTGAGTAACCATTGGTATCCATACACTTTGTTTGACAAGTCTTACGGGCCTTTAAGATTGCTGAAAAAGACTATCAGTAGCTCAATGTTTGTCTTTTGTGGAAAATCAAAATTTAAGTCATGCACTTAACTCACGCAATCTTATTTTCGCCCTTACTACTAGCCCCCCACCCGTTCAGATCGAATACCATGTAGTACATTTAATTCAACAGTTTGATCTCAATAATGCTCATCATTTCATATTAGAAAAAGACAATATTGGTTTAGGCAAGGAGTAGACGAAGAGTTTCACCCACACTATATGGCTGAGGACAATGTCAATCCTAATGAATTACAATGTCAATACTAATGAATTTTTTTACTGGTTAGGTTGATGGTCATTGGTTAGTGACAATCGCAATTGGAGACAATATAGAAGTCAAGGAGTTGGATTAAATGTTAAGCATATCCACTTACGCGCACCGGCAGACGCGTGGGTCCCCTGCACACTGCGCTTTTGTCTCGGACGCGGCCATAGACTGAGAAAGGATTTAAATCATCAATTATCACGTTTTCTTCTTTCATTGACACTATAACTATCAGTAATTCAGTATCCATTCTTCTTATCGTACCATTTGAGAAACCTTGACTTGTAATGGTCTTCAACAGCGGTCATTACGGACCTTTTATGGTTTTCAGCTTCTTTTACAACAACCAACGTCGCCTCGGAAATTAATTAGAGTTAGTTGCGAAAAGTGACAAAAGTTTTTGACTGTCTACATATTGTAACTCGCATCTATTTTTTTAGAATAAAAAATGAGTTTATTGCCTCTATCTCTCTTATTTTTGAATATAAAAAATAGATTTAGGACTTCCATTATCTATTTTTATATATGAAAAATAGGTGTTAAAGTCCTCCTCTATTTAGATATGAGACAGGCTATGTAACACATATAATATTTTACATAGGAAAAGTTTTTTCATCTTTTGTTACGAGAAAAGAATTTTTTTTTATATATCATAATAATTGAATATACACCGATAACTTTTCAAATAATTAATTATGGGTGTCTGAACATTTTTTTCTAAACTTTCTTGCATTTTTTTTTTCAAAAAATCTATTTGGACTTTTTGAGTTCGGACCCAAAGATTTTTTTGCTAACAATTTAAGATATCTACTTAAGTAAAAAACCTAATTACCATCTACCCCCAAACACTAATAATGAATTTAAATTAAGGGTCTTTATGTCATTTTGGTTGTTTGAGTCCGGACTTTTTGAGTCCATCTAGCACTACCCTTTTTTTTTATCAAAAAATTCAACCCTCCCTGTGTAAATTCAACTAATTTCGATATCTCAAGCCCTCAACTCAATGAAGTAGGGAAACCAAAATTGAATCTCATAATCTATTGATCACCACGCCCAAGGTAACTTTGCCACCACATTATTTCCAATTGGTCAATTATTTCAACAACATTTACAAAGAAAAATAAAAAAAAAAAACTTTAATTTACTGCCTTGAAGCTTCTAATTTTACTAGGATTGAATGTTTAAAACCTTACACGGGCATCTAATTTCAACCCTGTATTCTATGGTACCTAATTTTCCTGACATCACTCGGACCACTTCAGTCAATGAGGTTAAGTCTACGAGTTTGTGTTAGTAGTCTACGTAATAAAAGTATGCGACATTAACGTTGCCGGTGCATTGCTCTTGGTCTCCACAAATCGCTTTCACTGCATTCGGAATGGTGCGTCGTGACTTTAGATTGGTTTTGTTCTCGAGTCCCTTGTTACTTGTTAGTATACTGTATACACAATACATGTTTTCTTTCATGCAAGTTAAAACAAGATATAAATTGTCCAAAAAAAAAAAAGAAAATTAAAACTATTGTAAACTAAGACGTAAGACAGCTAGAACTTAAATTAGACTTGCTAGAGACTTAGACATAAAATGCATAAACTGAAAACTACTAAAACAAATAGAGAAGATGAGACAAGAGGAAAAAGAGCTAGAGATAAAAATGTAAAAATTTTATTCATACATTCGTGTGTTCTTTACAATTGAAGGAACCCCCTCATACAGGCCTTTAGTCATGATGAGAATAAGTACTTGCACAAAGTGTGCAAGTTACATCAAAGTCTCATGTCGTACAAGATTACGAGTTACATAACAATACATGAACAAGTGATTATACATTGGAGTTGAATACAAGTTATGTAGAGTGTACAAGTTACATTAAATATAGAAGTCATGCTTAATGTTGTAATTCAATGTGAGAGCCATACTTGACAATGTGATCATTCATAAGCTTGGTTAAAGGGTCATCCAATTTACAACAAAAACAAGATATATAGAATATCAAGACATTCAGAAGGGATGCAGGTGGAGCGGGTTTGGGGCGGGGATGCATCTCCATTTATGGCGGGGCGGGGATTCCCCGCTTGAAATTCCCCACACGAAAATTTTTGACTCTCACTCCCTACCCACGGGGATTCCCCACTTTTTTTTACATAATATCTTTAAAAAAGAGATCAAATACATTATAAATTCGAAATTAAAATCATTAAAAGCTTTTTCTTTGCAATTGTAGATCGATTTTCAAACTTTATGTGAAACATTCACTATACAAAAAATAGAAATATAAGATTTAATGATTTTGATGTCATTCCTACATGAAATATTCAGGATCCTCAAGGGAAATCCCCACAGAATCCCTATCGGGATTCCCCATAGTGGGGAGGGGTAATACCGCTCCCGTCTCGCCCCCAAAGGTGGGGATGAAATTGCTCCCATCCCCGTCCCCGTGAGGCCTAGTTGGCGGGGAATCCCAGCCCCATCGGGGCGAATCCTTATGAGAAATGGAGATTCTCCACCCCACCTGCATCCCTAACATTCAGTCTACCGAATTATCCATTTGGGGAGTCGAGAACTTCATGATATGCCGCAAGCGTAGCCATTACTTACTCTATAAGACAATGAAGAATATGGATTATACTTAAAGAGGGAGAAAATGAAGTTCAATGAGGGGATGATTCAAAGCTGCAGACAAGAAGCAACGTAGAAGCCACGCTTGAAAGGCACAACTCAATCAATACCACGACTTGGACTTAGTGAGCAAAACTGGGTCAGTCAAATTGGCTTTAGTGAGTGAGGACAATGTACCTGCACAACCGTGATGTTAATGTTGTCGGGTGATAGCAGACTCATTACATATTTTCTGGTTCTAGGCATTGTTTTAAATTTCTGGGTCTGTCAAGCACCATATGTGGAGTGTCTATGCAGGTGCAATTGCTTTAACTACAAAGCTCAGATGCATAAATGGACACAAATTAAATATGTTTGGTTTTGTACTAGTTCAGCCAACCATGTTACAGATGCTGGCTTGACCATGCACGATTATAAATACGCAGAACTCGCATAATTCTTTCTTCAATGTCAAGCTCAATTGGTTATAATAGCATTAAATCAAACTGCGTGGAAGTGTCTAATCATGTAGCCGACCCCAACCAATTTGGGATTGAGGCTCTGTCATTGTTAGGCGCGGTAGATGCATGCAGACTCAGTATGACATGCATGAACTTCTTTATTTTGCTACAGTACATAAAAAGGATAATAGAGAGATATAACAAAATAAAGCAAACCTGCATTAACAATGTACAGATTGGCCGCCATGCTACCTGTTCAGGATAAAATAATGATCTCTTATCTCGTAGGCTCGCGAACTCCATTTTTCCAGTGATGGACAATGCAGTACTGAAAAGGAAATTTCATTAGCATGCAAAATGTTGTGATTAAAATAACAATCAACATCAATATCTTGGTCTTGGTCTTGAAGATCAATAAAGCAATGGATGTGCTGCCTTGATATCAAACCTAAGCTTGGGTGGGGTACAAAGTTCCAGCATTTCTCTTTTGTTTGATAGTTGAAGATATTTTTTATATATATACGAGCTGAATAAACCGACATGAGAATTCATTCATTATAATGCCCCAGCGGCCCCGCCCTAAGTTGTTGAGCAAAGCCCCCATAGGGCCATAACTAGCACAAGTCCATGTCTAATGCCCTGGCTTTAGAAGAAATAAATAAAAAGGGTTGATACATTAAGGAAGTACTGGTAGAAAAACATATAAACATGTCTTACATCACAATAAAGCGAAAGCAGTTATCCAAGAAAACAAATTTGCATAACCTTAGGTAGCAAGCCATGTGATCAGTTCATGAAATGTGTCCCATAAGTTCCCTTTTTGCCAGTAAATGCCACTCCACCGCTATATATATTTGGCAGAATCATGGGCTCAAAGAGACATACAACTTCTCTAAATATTTTCTTCAACTCTTAACACGTTCTGCATTTCATTTAGTCCCATAGAAATATCAGTTGTTCTTCTTCTACAAGATGGGTATTAGCCTGCCAACCGTGGCTTATGCCGAGCACATCATTCTGCATACACTTGGTTCATCTGGGCATCTGCCCTTTAAGACCACTGCAAGTAGTGTTCCTAAAGGATATATTCCGGTCTATGTCGGAGAGACACGGAAAAGATTTATAGTGCCAATATCATACTTGCATCACCCTTCATTTCAAAGATTGTTAAGTCAGGCTGAAGAAGAGTTTGGATTCAACTATCCAATGGGTGGTCTAATGATTCCATGCAATGAAAAGGCCTTCCTTGATTTAACTTCACAGTTGAACAGTTCATAGAGTCAGAGGTGCAACAATGAAAGCAAAACTACTAGAACATACAACAGAACTAGAATCATGTATCTACTTAGGCCCATATGCAGTTCTGCTAAATAGTAATTCTTTCCAATTAATTTGTACAGGCTTGAGTAGATTCTCCAAAGTCAGGCATTAGATTGAGTCAAGTCTTATTTCCCTCGTGTCACCTTTTTCTGTTCTCAAATTTTGTTGCGTCTGAATATATTGCAACTCTGAGCAAGAACATTGTTGCTGTTAAACTTGTAGTTTCATCTATCTTTTCTTATAATTCATTGTAGGAGATTGTGTGATTCAAGAGATGCCTCTACTAATTAACATTATTGGAGACCATAGTACATATTGTAGTTGCCTTAATGCTTAAGAACTCATATGTTAAGCTATGCACAGTGAAAATCTACAAGTAAAAGTAATTCTTTTTCCTTCTAATGGAAGAAAGTTTTTTTTTTTTTTTTTTTTTTTTTTTTTTTTCTTTTTCTTATTTTTTTTCAATCTAATATTCTATATCATGAGGAGGATATAAATGTCTATACAAAAATGTGTTAGTTACATTTCAGAGTTGGACTGAGAAGGGTTTGGGCTCAGGAGACCCACCATATAATATCCAACGAACCAATGCTTGACTGGATGTTTTCGTCAAGGCTAGTCTATTTGACTCCTTTGATTTCATGATCACTAAAGCATTTACATCTCACAAAGACCTTCCCTTGATAACTGAGAAAGTCTTGGCCTTTGGTCCACCAGAATCATTACTTTTACTGGGCTCCATCCTCTCAATTTCTATGTTCTTGGGTTCCTAATATATCTTCCTGACCCAGTAAAAGTAGAGGTTCAGAATTCCATCTTGAAAGATTTAGCAAAAGTCAGATGAGACTCCGAACTGTATAAAGGTATGAGCCAGTAGGCGTAAACCAATTCTGATAAAAAAAAATAAATAAAAATTATTTGGGACAATATGATAAGATTTGGAGAAAGGTTAACCAGCTGCACATGTTAATTCATTCAGATTAAGGCCACAAGAACCTGGCTTGTATATGAGAGTCATACAAAAACAAACATAGCCTCAGTCCTAAATTAATTGAGGTCGGCTACATGGATCAAACTTTTCCATTGTGCTCGATTAAGTGCAATTGATGGTGAGCTTTCCAAATCATTCAAATCTCTCATAATTAATGCATCCCATGTTAACTTTGGTCTACCCCTACCTCCTAATTTCTAAAGTTTCTATTGAGTCAAATTTTTTAGTGGGGACATTTGTAGGACGTCTTTGCAAGTGACCAAACCACCGCAACCGCCCTTCCCTAATCTTTGTATCAATTGGTGTTACTCCTACTTGTCTTTGAATTTCTATATTTCTTATTGTATCTTTACGAGTTTTACCACACATCCACCTAAGTATTCTAATTTCTGCTACGTTCATTTTATGTAATTGTTGTTGCTTTACCGCCCAACATTCACTACTATAGAGCATAGCTAGCTTAATTGCGGTCCTATGAAATTTTCCATAGACCATAGAGCATAGCTTAATTGCTTAATTGTTGCTTCTAAATTACTCCTCAAAATATTAAAAGAAAAGCTCCTGCTGATTTGTTCATTCTTTTTCTACCTTGATTATTAATCGAGTACCATGTGTTTAATAGAGTAAGAATTTAGGTATGTGTAGTAATATTCATAATAATTGTTTTCCATTGATGACAAGACCAGTAGCACAAAATATGCACCAATTCAAAAGCTAGGATTTTCATCAAAAGTTAATAAAAGTGAATGAGACATAAATTTGAACAAGATTCAGAAGTCCATGAATTCTACCTCTTGGCACAATCTTGGTTGGAAAGTTTTTGGCAGCTAATAGGTGCTTTATTTGAATATATTGCTTTAAGACAAATCCTTGAGTGGCACCTATACCACTGCCGCTTCAAACCCTTCCAGGCCACAAATGCACTGAGAAGCAGGTGGCTCCTAACCAGCTTCATTGGCTTGCAAGTTCTCATAATACTTGACCAGCACTTCCCAACCACCGGGGCACATAAAACCATCAGGAGGGTTCTCTTTGTTTTTTGCAAAAGATCTCATCTGTTAAATTAAAAGTTACGGATCAAGTTAGATTAGTTTGAGAATTGTACATGACATCAATTTTCTAATATCTTGCCAAACAGCAAATAATTCTATTGGAAAATAGCAAAACAGCTGAACCCTCCCCTCAGACATACACCAACAATCCAAGCCTGCAGTAAACATGCGAAACAAATTAACAACTCCACTCTAACCAGCCAGACCTTATCCAAAACCCAACCTACTAAAGAAAAAAAAAAGTGCTTGATTGTAGGTTTCCTCCATTTGTCTAGACCTATATATCTCCTTTCCCTTGAAGAAAGACATGAATATCAGTTTTGGCCCTTCAAAACTACCACTCATTCCTTCAATTTCTTACTCCCAACTTTTGCTAAAAATCTTCCTATCTTAATCTTAGATTCTTATATAGACACACATGGAGACACAAAACCCATAGACTAATCTTTGGCACTGAGGGTCATTGGTACCTTGAAACATGATCAACATTTCATTTCTAAATCATATATAAATATTTTGCCTTGACACTAGCAATGCAACTGCTTAATGTTATCTCACGTAATTATGTATCCATGGGCTGATCCTATTGATACCTTGAAACATGATCAACATTTAGCCTTCTGAAAGCAAAAAGCATCACTTCCCAAGCACATGAATGTTCACATCGACCTCCCAAGAGTTAATTTAAGAAACCTTAAAATTGCACTAATATTAGTCCCCACTTAAAAAGGTTGACAGCTCAAAGTAATCCACACATCTAGAAAATAACAAAGAATCATATTTTTATATTCGAAAATAACTTTTTGAATGGTACTTATCTCTTGCTTGTCTTTTAATATTGAACACACAATTCAACAAAGGGCCATGGATTTAATAATCATTTAAATAGCAAAAAAAAAGAATGTTATCCCCACCTTGGTACCAGAGATGAAAAGAAAATCTTTAGCACGTGAAGGATCAAAATATGCCATCTTGTTTATGGATGTGTCATATGCGGCTACCTGCAAAAAACGAGTGAATGGCTTCTCATTTAGGAACCAAAAAGCTAAACGACATTCTTATGGTTATATCCAGACAGTCTTCCAACTTTAAGCAATAAATAGTAAAAAACGATATTAATTCCAGTCACTAAAAATGTTGCTGTATATCTTTGTTCTTGAGATCATAACATGCTAATTGGTGCTAAGTGTAAGAAAACTTTCAGAATATGTCCTCCAAATTAATGCACAAATACATCCTCATTAAATAATAGGACGCAAAATTTGTAAGCAAAACTAATAATGTGTCGAAATCAACTCTTTAAATTGACTAACCAGCACAATTTTGATGTTAGTTTCCAAACAATTCAACGTTAGAGTATGAAATATCTCATATATATATATATATATATTCAGTCGAATAGTAAATTCTAATTGAAGTGTATTTTTCTGTTGTGACAAATTCAAAGTTATTAAAAAAATCTATTGAAAGTTACAGAAAGAAGTCTGGTACATGCTTCAAAGAGAACTCCAAAGTTGGTGGAGGTCAACATACATACCTTAAATGGCAAAATGTTGAGCTTCTCCAAGCCTGGAGCCATGCATAGCACCTTTTTCCCGTGGTCTGGATCATACAAATCTCTCTTCTCAACCGGGTGACTCATACCAGCAGGGTCGCGACCCACAATGTAGAAATTCGCCCCAGCATTTATGCGAGCCTTGGCATGCCACTGCACTTCAGTTGGACCCGCATAATGCATGGGCGACGGGAATATAGCCAAAACAGTCGTCTTTGGATCAAGAACACCATCTTCTAGAACCTATGAAGAATAATCAGTAATCAATGCATACACTATCTACTGCACATAACTAATAAGAAATGCGTAAAATCGTGAATTAAAAAGAGGGGATAGTTCTTTAACCTTGCTGTGCTGCTCCATTCTAACATCCAATGGCACATCATCAGCCTTCACAAACCCCCCTAAGGGATGAAGCAGAAGAACAGGATTCTGATAACCCATTTCTAAAAGCCGCTTCCGAGTATCATTCATCAACAATGCATGCCCATTATGCACAGGGTTCCTTAACTGAAAAGCGAACACCGCATCGGCCTTACGCCTCTCAAATTCTCCCCGCAATTCACTCGGAGAAATTCTATATCTATCAAGCCCGTCATTGTATCTAATAGGCTCTAACACCTCCAAATCCCCACCAATCAACCAATTCCCCGCCGGAGCAATCACCTCCTCCACGTAAGGTAATCCAGGAGCAGTAGTCCCCCATGTTCTAGCAATTCTCTCCTCCTTATTATGCTTATAAATCTCAACACTATAGAATCCACAAAGTGAAGTAAAATCACATTTACAGCAAAACCTAGATTTTTTTTTTATTTTTGATATCCGTGAGTATCGCTTATTCTCGTGAGGCCCTGGTGCAATCAGCCTCATCGAGAAATTCAATACTAGCAAAACCTAGAAATTGAATTCGCAAACTAGGACAACATTGAAATAATTAACAGACTAGTTGTGGATTACCTTCGAAGAATCGCGACGATGGAATCGCTTCCATCGTCGCGGCGAGGTGCGATCAGAGCGACATTCAGAGAGGATCCGACGGCCGCCTTGTCGGCGTCATTGATGGCAAGTACAATGGGGAGAGACATGTTGACGATGCTTCCGTTGCTCAATCTGAGGAAATTGAAATGCAAGCATTGCAAGTACTCGGATTCTCTCATGAACCCTCTCAAAGGGCTCGCCCATCCTTCGCTCAATACGTGAATCCATTCGAGGTCTACTTTACTGATTTTCAGTTTGGGCATCGTCGTCTCTGCTTCGGCCATTTTTGATGGTCGTTGGGTTTCTGGAACCACCAGATCGACTAGGCCGCCGCCATCTGGTTCGATCAGAGAGCGAGAGCGAGAGGCCGCCATCGCATGCGAACGAAAGCGCGAGTCGGAATCGTAGAAGAACAATGGCTTTCGAGATTCTATTATGTATTAATTGCGTTTAGTGTGTCTTAACAACACATGTTATACTACTTCTCTAGTGTACGAGAATGTCTCGATTACGCGCGTAAAGTTCCGCGGTTTGAACCACCCACTCCCGCGAAACAACGCCTTTGAGAGTTCTGCATAGAATAGAGCAAAGATTTCGTACACCAACGTTTGAAGCTTCCCTCACTCGCCTCAAGTGGAATTAGATTCTATAGTAGTTGAATAGAACAAATATGAGTGGTTTAAACCCAAAAAAAAAAAAAGCAGAGCTAAATACTACTTAAACACGGCCAGCCAGGGTTCTAATCTTGAAGCCTGGATTTGAGGTGGTCGAAATAATCTGAGTACTGGAGGTAGCATGATCAAGAGTGAGTGATGAGAGAATGAAGTGACTACGCAGTTAAATTCAGAACACATTCATTGTAGGGGAGTCCATGTGATAAAAATATGAAAAGTGCACCTCTCTCAAGGATGACGCCTATGCGTGAACTAGTCCCGTGTGTTTAGCATTTCTAATTTGCAGGAAATGATGAAAGACAAAGCTACAAGATTGGGTACATAGGGTGTTCCCTTACATATATAAGTTCCCGAGATCAATTCTGACAGACGACATGCGTTAGCATTCCTTTCTTGGCAAATTGGTCGTCCACAGAACCCTGACTAGGGTGGAAAGGAAACCGCCAATTCCGAGAGCTAACCTCCGATGGTAATGCAGGCTGGTTGCTGGATCTAATGCCAATGATGAACTAACATATCAAATGGACTCAGCTTATCTTGTGATGAGACCCATGCTCAATTTGACTAATTTGCGGTATCTATTGCATTTTACCTCACTGTTAATCTGCAGAAAAATGGCTGGCGCGGATGTTGCGTTGCTGATTTGTGATTCCTTTAGCAAGGCGCGTTGGTGAAGAGTTCAACTCCGATTGATTGCCAGTGAAACGAGAGTCCAACTTTGGTTGAAACCACCGTCTAATGGCTAATCCGTTGATTCTAATTTTCCCATATGATTCATTCCCTTGATAATGTAGTCCCAGCCTCCTTAGCAAGCCTCCAACAGCCTGACCAACCCTGTTGATCGAAATGAATTACACAAAGAATGAAAGTACAATCATCAAACTCAAGACTGCAAACAAAAGTATAGATATCACCGATGAAGCAGAAGCTTCTCTCACCTTCCCGCCACCTTAATCGTTTTCAATCCTTTTGGAGTTTGAGTTTGTGTGTTCTCCACTGGTAAAAGGATAGTTACATTGGGCAATTTTGCACCTGCATATGAAATTCAGAGGAACATGACTGACTTTCAATAGGATCAGATCACAAGATACCTCATCATGTATTGTGGAATGAGTTACCAGCAGCGAGCCGATGCTTGAGACCTTTCAGAATGGTTATGAGGTACACCTAAACAGTTTAGATGCAAATTAGTAAAGTGAGTCAAAGTTGATGATGCAGAAATGTAACAGCAAAAGAGAATTAAATTTCATCTTAAAAAAAAAAAAAAACTACGAACATCATGATTTGCTGAATTGCATTTGTAGGAAAATTACTTCTCAAAAAAAAAAAAAATTAAGACAAAAGATTCGAGAACTTTGATGGTCGCTCTCCCATGAAACTGAGTGTTGTACTGTTGCACGTGCGTTGAAGGGAAGGGGAAGAGTATATATTTAAAAGACATCTTCTCAAAAAGAGAAAAAATAAAAACAAGTGTAGCTGGGTGTTTTTTTTCCGAGAGAAGCACAAAATTTTCTTTAATTTTTCACTGATGGAATATGAAATGAAATTTTGCTGTATGAGATGTATAAACAGCTTTCATCTATTTCCAAATTGAAACAGGACAGTATAGAAGGTTTAATACCACAAAGATAGATATTCTACAGAAATGATAAAAGAAATCGCATTGTTCACTTGATGCAATTCAAATTGAAAAGATAATCAGAGGAAGGAATTAGGAAGGTCACTTGGCAATGCCTTTACCACCCTGAGAAACTTACTTCCACAGCATGAACTTGGAACTTCCTGGCATCAACAACAATGGGGCTCCTTTTGAAGGAAACACACGATACAATGCCAAGTGAAGCAGCTTCCTAAAATTCAATGAATTACAAATTAACTTTCTTATTGATAAACAAAACCAGTAAGGACTAGAAATGTAACTATAACAATCACATACCTCAAGCAAAGAAAAGGAACGTGGATCATACTCTCCAAATCCATCTAACAATGAGCATATATTTGAGCATCTTGAAGCATCGGCCATGACACCCAGATTCGCTATAAATCTAGCTCTCACGGAAGAATCATGTGGAAACTGCAGGCACCCTAAAACTAGTGAAAGGACTTCCATGTTGGGTACAACACCAGCTAGAATCATTTCACGGTAAATTGTTAAGGCCAACGATGTCCTGTAAGAAAAGGATATGACCTTTTACCAAGCTTGCTGACTGTGCTGGAGAAGATTCCAAAGCAGTAAACAATCTCAAAGCTTTTAATCGGATCCAGAAACCAGAAGATATACTATGCATCGGTTTCAATTTAGGTTCAATGCCAAAGATGAACGACAATTAATGCAAAAACAAACAAAAAAAATACCAATAATAAGGAATTGAATAACATAGTAACTATTAAATTCCCCAATAGCATGCCATAGTGGATAATTCTTCTCTCACTTCATGCTTATTTCACCATCAATAATTTTCCTCTTCTACCTTTTCCTCCAGCAATTTTTCAATGTTCTCTCTTTCCCTTCCTTCCAAACTTGGTCATCAACCATTACTGTGAGAGCACCCAGATAGAGTGCACCTTAAACATATTAAGCAAAAGGGACAACAAGAATCTGAGGTGATATTTAGTTGCACTTCCAACTCCAAACTTTATTTTGTTTTTTATTTTTCAAAAAACAAAAAGAAAGCAAATGCTATTTAAATTTCAAGAAAAGCTAACCAACAAGATGCTTAGAAAAAAAATGAACATGAAGAAGAAAACACCTCCATGGTAATAATAATAATATGGTAACCTAATTCAAAAGCTTTGAAAGGGAAGTGTCTACCATTTATTATCAATTTGTGGTTTCCCAGAGTTGAAAGTAAGAATGTGCTCGCCAAGTAGTTGTGCATTTTTGAATCTTCCAAGGCACATACCTTCCAAGAAACCATTTCAATTCAGTAATCAAAAAGCGAGATCATACAACAACAACAACAACAACATAGACTTAGTCCCAAATTAATTGGGGTCAGCTAAAAAGAAAGATCATATAAGAGAGGAAATCTATCCAACAAAAGGATAAGGCCAAAAAGAATTATTCAATAAGCAAACTTAAAACTCCATTTTTTTTTTCTTTTGCGATCAATAAAATATTATGTAAAAATATATCAGCAAATCAAGCTGGCATGTTTAATTTGCTTACTGAGAAGGCATTTGTATGTGATGTCACGAGGGACAACGCCATCCTCTTTAGCTTGAGAATGAAGCGCGAGACCTATTTCAACCTCATCCTTCCTGCAAATTTTATCATAAGTTATATAATATCTAAAACTCTTATATCACAACTCACACCAGAAGGTAAGATGCAAATGTTCAAAGTTCATAGGCACGGATGAATTTTACATTTTTTAAGATATCAAGTAAGGTTATGGCAATTACTTTTCACTGGCTACTAAAAGAATGGTGTATGTGACAGTGTTGGAGCGAACACCGGCTTTCTTCATTTCAGCATGAACTTCTACAGCCTTGTGCAGTTGGTCCCCATTACCTGCCGTACATGATCAAACGAGACAACCTAATTAATGGCCCTTAAACAAATTCATGAAGAATTACGGTATCTATTGTAAAATCTAGAAAAACTTCAAGCTGAGAGTAGTTATTCCAGGAAACGGATTTACACAGGGCAGTGATCAAAGCATTCAAGGTTGATGTTGTTGGCTTCAATCTAATGGCCCTAATATCATCATATACCTCCAGTGCTTTCTGCCAATTTTTTGCCTGAAATATGAAAGTTAGGTAAACAATGTCGCTCACTTCTGGTACATCATAATTCTCTTCAATAAAAGCAACATATTCAGATTAATTAAGGCAAGCCTAGTTAGATAGGGGACCAGATATTCAAAGGACTTGAAGTTCTAGGAAGTCAGAAATTGAATGTAACAACAGAAACAGAGAAAAAACAAATGGGGCTTTGGCATGTAATAGAAACTCAAAATAATTGAAGAAAAGTCGCTGGATAAGAATGCATCTCCTCACTCTCTTCGGCCACAAGAAAAAAGGTAAGGGGAGCAAGAATAGGCAGGCCAAAACCTAGAACTTCTCATTGTATATTGAGAAATTATAGATTGTCCAGGAGATATCCTCTTATTCTCCAAGGCCCAAACAGGGAGCCACAAGAGGGCCCTTGAGATTCCATGAACCATGCATATGTGAAGAAAGTTTTACCACAGCAACTGATGAAACATACATTACTACAGGCCCCCATCAGTGAACTGTAAGCTATATTTCCAAGCTTAATGCCCCGAGCTCTGACTTCCTCCAGAAATTTAAGAGCAGCATCCACCTTCCCAGCATGTCCTGCAACATCTATCAATGCACTGACAAACATCTGCATCGAGACAAGATTATATTTTGGTAAATAATCACTCATACCAAAGAAGAGATAGGTTACACGAAATGATTGACATCAATGGACCCTAAAATATTCTCATCATGGTCGTATCTCAAAGCTTAACACCATCAGTGAATACAATACCAGAGCCAATGCAAAATAGACGAGATTGATCCACACCGTGATACATTTTCTTTCTTATAAGCTCCATTATATAGATTCTTTTTTTTTCTTTGGTAGTTATACAGATTCTTTACTATAAGCTATTTGGAAAAAAAACTCCTTCAAAAAATAAAATTGCTAACAAAGACACAAAACTTTTAAGCGCCATTACACAAGATTGACTGAAAAACAGAACATCCAGGATTAACCAAAAAAAAAGGATAATTAAGTCAAAGTTCAGGAGATAAAATAAACAGGTACCAAAGCATTCTGCAATCAAATTTACCTCATCAGGGACCACACCGTTTCTTGTCATATCCTCATAGACCCTGAATGCAAAATCTAAATCACCCATCTGACTGCAGCTACTCACAGCTATGGTGTAAACCTCCGGAGTGCCTTTGATGTTGTATGTATGGATCATCTCATACACTTCACGAGCCCGATCAAACTAAAATAGGGGAGTTATCAGTTGTATTGAAAAAGGGAGCTACCAATGAATGATATAATCCATCCTCTGAAACTTCATGACTGTTGTCAATCAAGATAAAGAAAAAATAATAAAAAGGACCTCACCTCACCAGCTTGTATACATGTCTTCATCAAAGCACCAACTGTGACATTATCTGGATCTATAGGTGTTGCTTCAGCCCTCATTTCCCCCAAGACATCAAAAGCCCTATCGACTGCTCCTGATTGACCACATGCAGTGATCAGTGCATTGAATATAACTCTGTCGGGCTTCACTTTCTACTGCATAAAAAAGCTAGTTCAGTAAGTATCAAGAGGTTCCTGACAGTGATGGAACAAAAAGAACGTGCAAGAGAACCATCAAACTTTCGTAACATGCTTAATTGTTTCTTTTTAAAATTAAGGCAACTTGTTTCAGTGGTGTCTCAGAGAGAAGCTCAACTATCAGAATGTGTTAACTGATAGTGGGTTGGACATGCTTCAGTCTGTCTAATGTGAGTTATCATGCGTCTTTGTCATCAAAAATACTCTCAGACGATAGATACGGAAATGCTTGACTCTTACACTTTGGTTCAGACTAAGTCTTGTCCTTCTACTTCTGTAATAGTATGATTAAGAGACCTGGTCATGCTCAACTCGAATTTTCATTCAGTTCAAGCCTGATTGACATCATGCTTAGAAGAACCTTCCTATGCATGCTTGATCTTTATCATCCCATTAAACATTCACCTACTTTACATTATTTATTCATAGAAGAGCTTGAAATATCCATCCATTTCAATTCAATACTTGTACATGACTGAAGCTTTCCTTGTTAACTACACATGTGTGTATCCGGGGTGTGGGGGGATGGTGGTTCTGTAAATAGTGTTGGCTTCAAGGAACTACGGAGAAATTATATAAATAATATCAGAATAAAAGGGAAACAAAGCAATGAACAAAAAGCTAAAGAAAAGTGGGTAATTCTCCACACCCACAAAACTCACCTTAGATCTTAATATCCCATACGCGCCAAATGCCTTGGCCACTTGTCCAACTCTAGCACAGCCATCAATTAGAGCACCATATGTATGGAGATTTGGCTCTACTCCAGCATTAACCATATCATGAAATACCTGAAATTGATTCAAGAAATCTTTATATAGCAAAAGGAAAAGAAAAAATAAATACTGAATTGTCATATGCTAAAACAAGAACGATACAATTATTTTTAACATAAAATAATTTTGAGCAACATTTATACTACTATAATAGGATGTTTGGTATAGGTAGCAGAAATTACTAAAAACAGTAGTGCTGATCTTTGACAACATATTAATTCAGAAAGAAATGACATACTCCAAACATAGCATCAACTTTCCCACTTTTAGCACAAGTGGTTATCAGAGTAGTATACAGTTTGCAATCTGTTTTCAGTCCAGCATCCTTAACAAGTTGCAAGACTTTGAATGCACCTGCATTCATGAAGGAAACATTCACAAGAATATAAAACGTAAAATAAATATTCACGGAAAAAAGGGAAAAACTCAGTTAATATTGATATCAAATTACCTTCAGAATCTTGAGAACATGCACAAACAGCTAAAAGCATGTTGAATGTACTCAGTGTTGGATTTTGAATCAAATTGATAAATTGAAATGCCTCTTTTACAGCCTTCTGGCTTTTACAAGTGTTGAAAAACTTGGAATGGTAAATCTGAAACCAGATGAGAACTAGTGAACTGAAAAGAATAAGATTTGCGAATATAAAAATTAGAGAGAACGAGAAAAGTTTGGTCGAGAAAAACCATAAGGTAAGTAATAACTAAAGAAGATATACTGACCTTATCAGTATCTAATAAACCTCTTTGTTCCATTGACTCTAGCAATTCTATACATTTGGCTAACCTGTAAAGCCAAGATAAAGTTTAAGGTAAGCTGCTAAGGATGGGAAAACTTCTAACGTCCAAATAAAGTCACATTAAATGCGGAGGGAACCTTAATGCCGAAAGGACATGATTTTAACAAGTTTTTTCCACGAAGTACAAGTACAAAAAAGTAAAATTTTCAATTACTAAATTCGAGTGATACCTCCCGTCTCTCAATAAAACATTATAAGTCCTCAAGTACTCCGATGGATCATGCTTGTTAGCTGTACGTCTTCCATTAATATGGGGTGGTTTGGCCTTATCTTTCTCGCTATTCTGAAGGTGAAATCCGTTCCCCACCTCCCTAGGAGATCCTGTGTCCTTGTGTTTTCCTTTAAGATAAGAGCCTTCTCTATAGTGTGCAAGAGGCATTTGGACTTCTGCCAAAAAAAAAAGAGGCAATTGGACTAGTTGCTATACTGAGAGCTAACAAAACTAATCGAAAAGAAAGAAAAAGGAAAAAGAAGGAAGGAAAACGGATGAAGAAAGAAAGAACAAGAGATTTTAGAATGCATGCACTAAAGAGTATGAGCTCTACCAATGTTTTGATATTCAATATCCATCTTAACCAAAAAACTTATAAAAACTAAAGCATCTACTTCCCGAACTATGGAAAACTAGAAATAAAAAGAAACTGAAAAAGAAAAGAACAAGTTGGAATATAGTGAAAGATGCATGGATTTGAGTACAATTTATAACCTGAAGTATGAAATGAGCCTTGGGTAGCTTCCACTCCTTTCAATGCATTAGGTTTTAGCAGGGAAGATAACCTTGTCCTATGTTGAAGGGAACTGGGAGACGCTTCATTTAGATTCGTCGAGGTCGATACAGTACTTATCCGAGACTGATTTTCTTCATAAAATCTGTAAAGTTCTTCTCTAGTAGAACTTTTGAAAAGACGACCATATGGAGACTCAACGCCTTACCCACATCATGATTTGACTGGTTGAGAAGTTCGTTTTTCTCTACCGTTGCATTCCCCAAAGATAGAGAAGCACTAGACACAAGTTCAACCTCTTGTCCTGGTAACTCTGACCCTAGTGCAACTTCCACGGGAAATTTTTCTGGTTGTACCTCTGGCAACTTTACTTCAACGTAGAACGGTTTAAGCATAGAAAATTCATCAACCACCAGAGGTCTGAGTTCCGAACCAATGGTTTCACTTTCTTTTGCTGAAAAAGACAACTGGGATGCTTCAGAGTGGAGAGTTTCTTCATAAATCAAACCAGCTCCTTGATTCTGTATATCTCTTGCCTCTGAGATTAGAGCATCCTCACTTGTTTTTTCAGTTTTTATGTTCCTCTCAATTACAGGGGCCTCTGCATTGAATTCTCCAAAAGCAGAAATCAATGTCTCAATGCTTTGCTTCACTGAGTCTCTCCATAATTTTAATAATTCATTGCCTCTGAGACTATTAACGTCTTTAGAACCTGAACGCTGCAGAATTTGCAAATAATTCAGAAGGCAAGTTCCAGCATTTCAGTCAAACGAGAAATGTGAATCATAGGCATAAATGAAAGATCTTTATTCTTTTTATTGGATTTAAGATCCTACAAGGACAAAAATGAGAGAATATGTCATTCAGCAATCAATACACCGACTAGACAAAGAAAATCGTATACTAAGTAGCAAAAAAACTTATGTTTGTACATTGTTTTCCATCAGAAGCTATTACGTACTTTGTATAATAACATAACCAGATTTACATTAGTACATGCCGAATCAATTCAGTTTTGCACAAAATTACTCCAAAAAATCGGTTCGCCAACATTCTTAATCCACACTATTTGCAGATAATGTTATTAGAACCAATGGATCAGGTGCATCACTTGATGCTACATCAGGCATTAACCATTCTCCACAATCTACAACGAAATCACTACTTGTAATTAAATTCGAAATAACGAATAGAACATAATCATGCACAGTACATAAGCATGCAGGACAGGACAAAAGTTGAATTGGCTTTGATCATCATCATCTTCATCAACAACAACAACATACGCACAAAAATCCAACCAATAGAACAGTAATTCGCGAACTCCTACACACACTTCAAGTCTTCAACTACATTGACAGATTAAGTCAATTACCACACTGAGAAAACTCAATTCGAAACCTACATCAGTCCACGCACACAGACTCCTCAAAAACCAAACAATCCGAACGGTGAACACAAATTCAGATCGAACACTCATAATTACACAAAGTACAAACCAACTGAATCCACACTTACTTCTGCATCGTTCCTCCCTCGGACATACTTCAAAGTAAACCACAGCGAAAGCGGAAACCGCGGCGAAGGCGAGAACGACGACGACAGGCTCCGAAACCAAGGAAGCTCTGCAGAGAAAGCGATGGCGGTGAATCCGAAACCCTAACTTGGCGCATTTCCTCCGAGAGGTGAGTCCAGGGGGCCTCAATCGGTGGGCGGAACCGAGGAATTCTGTGGGGAGAGAGTAGGAGCGAGCGATGTAAGGAGGGGAAGAGGCGAGAGAGAAGGAGGAGATCAAGGAGAGAGTTTGGGATTTGGAGGAGGAGAAGCTGCTCACATCCATGGAATGGAAGGTGGAGAGTGAGGGGGAGTGAAGTCTATAATACGCGGTGGTTTGTGTGTGGAGGGGAAGTGAAGAATGTGAGGTGAGGCAGTTATGAAGTGACGGAATGGGAAATGATCCCAAATCGATATGGTGCTGACGTGGCAGTTTCTCGTTTATTTTTCGCTTCGCATCCTCCACTCTCTCTCTCTCTCTCTCTTTCTGTGTGCCGTCAATAGGAATATATAAGGAAGGAAAATAGAAAATATTGTTAACGATTTAAGAACAACAATTACCTTCTACTCCCAAACACTAATAATGAATTTTAATTAAGGGTCTTTATGTCTTTTTGATTGTTTGAGTCGGGACTTTTTGAGTCCATCTAGCATTACCCAATAGAAAATATTAGAATGACAACAACAACAATGAGACATGTCGGCCCACCTAAGCTTTACGTTCGACCTCGACCAGCGTATTAGATATCGGGGTTTGTGTATACCTGCATCCTGATGCGTAAATAGATAGCTCTCGTGAGCCAATACGTCTTTGCGGTTTGACATGTTGTTATCATTTTAGTAATTCTCGAACGAAAATGTTGGAACCACACCTTTAAATGCAAAACCGCCAATATGCAAGTGCTAGAATGACAACTGAGACATTGGGCCTTTGAATTGTTCGTGCACATCTCGAGATGTGGGACATACATATCTTGGTGCACAACACGCAAGCTGAGGTCGCATGGTCGGCCTCTGCGAATCAATATATCTTAAGGTGTGACTTACTCGTTGTTATTTTGTTATTTTCCTTTGCACTATAGAACACATAAGCTCACATTCTAATGTGCACGCAACAATGGATGTGGGGCCATTGTGCATTGGGGTTGTTATTTTAACATTGTCCTTGACGACAGCAACACAACTGAATGCATGCCCCTTCTACCCACTATGTAATGCATTTCAAGATGCACAAAGCTTTCATTTAACATGAATGATTGATGCGGAGGGGTATGCGTCTACTACTACTATAGAGGCATCTGGCACGATTGGAAGCATTTCGTTGTCTCATATACCCAGTGGTCTCAAATTCAAGCCCTGGGAATAGCAATGTCAACATTGGGAGCTCCTCCCCCCAATTACGAGGTGAACCCAAAATGATCGACATGTCCGAATATCAAGTGGCTTAGATAACAACAACAACAACAACAACAACAACAACAACAACAACAACAACAACATAGCCTCAGTTGGGGTCGGCTACATAGATCAAACTTTTCCATTGTGTTCGATTAAGTGCAATTGATGGTGAGCAAACCATTCAAATCCCTCCTAATTAATGCATCCCATGTTAACTTTGGTCTGCCCCTACCTCGTCGAATTTCTACAGTTTCTATTGAGTCAAGTTTTCTAGTTTGAGCATTTGTAGGCCGTCTTTGCAAGTGACCAAACCATCGCAACCGTCATTCCCTAATCTTTGTATCAATTGGTGTTATTCCTACTTGTCTTTGAATTTATATATTTCTTATTATATCTATACGAGCTTTACCACACATCCACCTAAGCATCATCATTTCTGCTACGTTCATTTTATGTAATTGTTGTTGCTTTACTGCCCAACATTCACTTCCATAGAGCGTAGCTGGCCTAATTGCGGTCCTATAAAATTTTCCTTTTAACTTAGTAGGAACATTTCGATCACAAATCACCCTTGTTGCACTCCGCTATTTTTTCCATCCAGCTTGAATTCTATGTGTGACATCATTCTCAATATTACCATCATTTTGTATGATTGATCCTAGGTATCTAAAGTGGTTTACCTTAGGAACTTCTATTTCCCCTAATTTTACCACTCCGTCATCTCGATGTCTAGTGTTTTTAAACTCATAGTGCATATATTCGGTTTTTCGTCTACTCAACTTAAACTTTTAAAGTATTCCTTGTAATTTAAATTTCTTTAGTTTAATGTATTCTACTCAGAGGAGTTCTAATTTTCTATTCACTCCATCCCCAAACCTCTTTCTCTTGAAAGATGAAAACAAGAGCTAATGCTAGTAAATTTCGAGATGATTTATTCCTAGTTAGAGTGAGTGAAAATGGGGTAGTGGAGCAATGGAACCGTTTCAACTTCATCCACTCAATCAAACATTGAATGAAAATGGGGTAGTAAAACAACAATGGAGTAGTGGAGCAGTAATGGAGTAGTGGAGAGCAGTTTCAACTGCATCCACTCAGTCAATTTAATAACTACCCATTTAATCTCGAAAATAGTAAAAATTAATGGTAAAATTTTTTACCACGGTTAGCTCGCATACTTGTATACACACACGCGCACGTGCCTCGTGCTAAGTACACCTATAAAAGCGTCGCGCGCGCATGTGGCTCACTTTCCGTAACACTTGTGTTTTCTTTTCACACGCATTGTAGTGCAAGAGTATATATATTCTTTAAACTTAAAGTTTATAACCAATGTGGGACTAAACATTTCTTTTGAAAATGTCCAACACAATTTGAGTTACTACTCCATCAAGTGGCTTAGATTAAATTTCTATATTCACTGTGAGAAATATTAAAAACGCCTAAAACTCCTTCATTGTGAAAGAATGAATTATTTGCTCTCGTCGTCTGTTTGGGCATAAAAAAAAAAATGAGAATCATCTTCTTCTTTCAAGCAACTTAATATCAATTATCATTTTTTGTGCATTATGTGGACATGACATTAGTAATTTTAACTTTTAGCTTTCAACATAATCTACTGAGCGTAGTAATGAATACTAATCAAAGCTATATTTTCTTGTATAAGAAAAACCAAATTGCTCTACATATAGATATGACATTGTGATCCACATATTAATCATCTCATCTTTTACAGTACTGATCAGAATGACATATCTGATTTACATTTGGTACAACATATAGCACATGATCAAGACATCGATGGAGGAAACAATTACAATTTGAGTTATGATAAAGATTTCGGGACCGTGGAGGAAGCGACCAAGCTTGACAGAAGGCCAACCAGAACGGCGCTGTTATATGTCGTAGGTTCCCCTTGCATGGAGTTGTTCCTAGAATCGATATAGGAATCATTCCGAAAAGGCCCTCCAACAAGCGCTCCAACCGCCGCATTCGGATTCGGTTTTGTTGAGTCAAGCCACTTGAAGCCTGTTTTGCAGCCTGTTGTTGCATCAGCTGGAATGGAAGCTCCCCTATGGTGCACATAATTGGGGTAGTTATTCCCATAGCCAACCAGATAACTCATCTTCATTGGATTGTCTCCCAAGACATATTCAAGCTAGACCAAAAAAAAAAAAAAACAATGTATCAAGCAGGGAAGGAAAGCAAATTGTCATAAGGAAGTGCTATAAAAAAATTGTAAGCTAGGTACTATATATACTATAGGAGCATATGAATCATGGAACTCAAGATTCCATTGAAACATCTTTGTTCTTTAGACTTGCATGGGGAGTAAGCTTCTCGAAACATAAGAAACTTTGGAGCAAAACTGATTGATTGTTTCCTAGAGGTTGGAGAGAATAAATAATGGATTGGCATACATATATTTTGTGAAAAAAGATGTGACAAGTAAAATTATGTATGCATGCCAAGAACACTCAATAGACAATACCTGTGAAATGGCAAAGCTTCGAATATCTGAAGGCGTAAAGGGTTGCCCATCACAGTCCAGGGATGCTGTTAGGGAAGTGCGCATGTAATCGCTGTAAAGAACAGCAAGGAAAGCTGATCCAATTGGATGCTGCAGAGAGTTCCATTCGCTAACCCAAATCAGACCTCCTGCATCAGCAAATCGTAATAGTAATTATCAATACAATTTTTGCTAGAAATAGGAACATACAGATAGGGGGTTAACATGTGGAAACTGGGAAGTCATGAGAGATTTTCTTCGAAGGTTTTAAGGTCATCAGATCCTAAAAGAATAAAAGAACAGATAAATACCGTCTGTTCTGCTGGACGTAGCTGTTGGAGAATCTAGTAAAAGACTGCAGATGAAAGTATCGGCTTTATATTTGTATTTACCGATTCCAATCAGCACTAAAGGATTTGAGGTTTCTGATCCTAGGAACTTTAACCTCGATAATAAAACCTGTCGATAGCGTGAGATTGTTGCATCAGTGCAAAACTAGTAATGGTATCAGTTTACACGCTGAATTTTAAATGTAATAAAATGTTACAACTTGCAATAGATTTCAGAACAATCCAAACTAACATCACAAAATAGGCAAGTCTTCCTCTATTTGTATCTTGCACAATCATACTACTAAAATGAATTTTCAATTGATCTCGGTCTCATTGTATTACTTGAATGCACCATGATCTCGGCATCGTCAAAATTGAAGAATTAACAAGTAATGAGTAAAGGAAATTGAAGTACGGATAAGATTTCACATATGTAGTTTATGGTATGAAAATTTCAGATTCTAGGTAGGCAAGAAAATCATGAATGCAGTAATAAAACACTGCTTCCTTTCGAAAGGTTTTAAACTTTCTGTCGCGTATGTATCATATAAACTACGAGTCTACATAAGGATAAATCAAATGAAAGCTTGTGACGATATCAACATTTTTCCAGTGCAATGACTGCAGAACTTCTCAAAACACTCAAATAGACTTTTAACCAATTTATGCACCTACTAATGCACTTTTGATTTAACATTTCAAATCTTTATCATAAAATCGATGCTCGTAATGCCTCATGTATTTTAACAATTTAAAATAGAAAGTAATTTTCCTGTCAATTACGAGAAAAAGAAAGAGAGAAAGAAATTCCATCTCCCTCGATACCTGAGTCCCTTCTAGCTTGTTATCCCAACTAAACCACGGTGTCTTTAAGTTTAACCAATCAGCGAAGTCGAATCCATTTTTTTCTATCACGTAGTTGAGGTATGAGCGATCGTGAGTGGCATGATAGAGCCATGAAGCTGCCCACAAGAGTTCATCTCCATATCCTGTAGAGTTGTAGTATTTCTGGACTTCAGGGATGCTAAGACTATAAGAGCCTCTGTAAGTATCGGCAAATGTAAATAATTGTTTGGCATGCTTAAGAAGAATATTTGAATATGTTGAGTTGCTCTTTTTGAACACCAAAGAAGCCGATGCCAGTGCAGCTGCAGTTTCCGCAGCAACTTCTGTTCCCGGAGAAGTAGCATTAATCTGAGTGAGAGGTCTCTTCTCAGCCATTGTTTCCGGTCTTTCCCAACATTTATGATCAATTTCAGGGTCGCCCACCTGCAAAACGACAACGACGACAATG
The DNA here is from genome assembly GCA_039657365.1 of Stephania yunnanensis. Classification (NCBI taxonomy): domain Eukaryota; kingdom Viridiplantae; phylum Streptophyta; class Magnoliopsida; order Ranunculales; family Menispermaceae; genus Stephania; species Stephania yunnanensis. The sequence continues at coordinate 61,731,062 of CM077585.1, forward strand.
AAGATAAAATAAGGCATGAACCTTTGGCTCAAGATGTTTCATTTCAGTTTTCTAGCCCAAAATTATCAGAATATGTATACTTGATGAGTTCCTCAAAAGCACCATTATTTATCAAAACCTTCAAAAGTTTGCATTACAGTACTAAAATGACAATGCAAGAAATTAAAACCTAATGGACCTGAATATAGAGAACATTCTCTGAAGGATGGGCATTGATTAAGTAATCTGTGATCCACTTCAGCGAGTTTTGAATGTGCGTAATCTCGTCAATGTTTTCCATCTGATCTCCATATTCGAGGATCGCCCACGACAAAATTGTACCGGTGAAAGCCATAGGAAGTCCAAACTTGACGTGATCCCCGGCATCATACATTCCTTTTGACAAATCCATGCCCTCTTCCTTACCATCATGTAGAGCAGAATCTCCTCTCCACGGAATCTCGTTATTTTCCAACTTACCAGCTGCAACGACCGAGAGTAATTGTAAAGATTATTATCATTAAGCAAAATCTCGAAACCAGAAAGAAATCCAAAGCTTAATTTATTCTATTATAGCCAAAAATATCATGTACATGATAAGAAACAATTAGTTTCCCCTAAAATGAAGTCGAAAAAAACCTCTATTCCAATTAAGTTCTCAGTCTAAAGCAAGTCTCTAGTTTAGTACTTAACTAGTTGTTTTCCTGCGCGAAGAGGTGAAGACCTCATGGTTTATATGTATGAAAATGGGCAAAAAAAAAAAATATGAAAGTTACAAAATGATGGGTGTCGTAGTTGACCCCTATGTCAAGCAAAAACTATATATAAAAAATAAAAAATAAAAATCGGCATGCTTGACCTTTTACATAAGCCAACCCATGGTACTTGTGCATCCATTCAAACACAAAAAACCCATACAAACATGTGCACTTGGAGACCCAAACAAAAATTTAGATAATGTCCAAGCACTCCCCAAAAATTCTTCAAAGTACGTGGATGCTGGATAATTACATGGTAGAAGAATGAATGGGAGGTGAAATTTATAGGGGAATATATAGAGTTTGCACTACACTCAATTCCATGTATCTGCCCATAACTTTTAAAAACTTTTACCACATTCAATTCCATGTATCTGCCCATAACTTTTAAAAACTTTTACCACACTTCATTCCATGTATTTGCCCATGATTTCGAATAGAATGTACTAATTATATTAATCCATTCGTTGATAATATAACCATTATTAATTATTAATAAATGCACACATAATAGATAATTATATATTTTGGGACAATCGATAATAGAAATAAATAAATAATAAAAATTAAAAAATTAAAAAATTAGAATGGTGAGATGAGGTAGTTTCTAAACAGAATGTACTAATTCTATTAATCCATTCGTTGATAATATAACTATTATTAATTATTAATAGATGCGCACATAATAGATAATTATATATCTTGGGACAATCGATAATATAAATAAATAAATAATAAAAAATTAGAAAATCAGAAAATTAGAACGGTGAGAAGAGGTAGCTTCTAAACTTTCTCTCTCCTCTGACTTATATATATGTAATATAGATTTTTAGAAAAAAAAATATACAATAGATGGTTTAAAAAATATTTACTTATAATAATTGAAGTAACCATTCATTAACAAAAAAAAAAGAATTTGAATGAATTTAATTGTTGTTTCAGTGCCCTAAACAGTATATATAAGTAATGTTGCGGTAACCAAATCGATGGTGTAAGATTCGAAACAAAGAATATGAATACATCATTAATTAGACGGTCATTTAGTTGTTCAAAGTTGGATTTTTCATTTTTCAAAAATATGGGGGAATAAATATATTTTAAAACAAAAAACACACAAATATATAAATATCTATTTTTCATTTTTCAAAAATACGGGGGGATGAATGTATCTTAAAACAATAAATAACACAAATATATAAATATCTTAAAATAAAAAAATAAAAAATTAAGAAAATCTTAAAAATGAAATGGTAGAAGGAGAGAGCTTGTAAAACTTTCTCTCTTCTTCAACTTTTATATATATATAGATATATAGATATAGATTTCTTTCCTCAAGGAAAACCACATAAAGATTTCAGCTGTTTAAATTAGCACTGTATGCATATTAATTAGTACTTATGAGGCTTTTTAGAAAGCACAAAAGCAGATGAACAAAATATATAAATAAGAAATTAAGGAAGGAATCCAAGTACATTTCTGCGCGTCGAAGAATCGCACTGCAAGCCCCAAAGCAACGGCATACTTCCTCACAACATCACTAGGTGATTCCGGAACGGAAGCAGCTCCTGATCGATGGCCATTCTTCCTTATAGTGATCAATGCGGCAAAAGTCACAACAACTACCAATATTATCACGAACAAGCAGCAGCAACATCCTCTCCTTGATAATCCCATTCAATTGATGGTAGCCTTCAGAGAACTAATTAAATCCTTCAAAACGAAGATCAACATTAATTCCAGCCTTAATCGACAAGATCTACAAAAAAATCCATAATAATGTCAATGTACCAATATAATGTTCTCCAATAGTGGTACGTAAAAACGTAAGACTCGTTTGAATACACACGAACATCAAAAAAAATATATATATAAGGCTCCCCGATTGAATTTGAGATGAGTAATGCTAATGAAACTCGAAACAATCTTGATTAGTGATCATAAAGTTGATTGTAAGGGAGAAGCACCTTAATTAAGAACCCTAGATGAAGATTTGGGCCGAATGTTGCGCATATGACACTGAAGAAAACAACGAGATATCAAACAAAAAAAAGGAACAAAGTTCGCGCGAGGCGAGTTGTCCGTTTTTTCTGGTACGAAATGACAAGATTACCCGCGTGAGTGCTAGCTAGATCGGATCGAGCATGGGACCTTGTCAAACCTTTTGGGCAACACAAACCGTAGATGGTCAACTGCCAATTGGGCGTTGCAATTGAACGGTCTAGATATCACCATAGAATCTAACGAGACACCATGATTAACAGCCTAATTACGGGGCACTATGATTAACTTTGATTTTTAAACAGTAAATTATTACCTGATTAACAATTAAAACAACCGATTTTCTTTTTCTTTTTTTACTTTTTATGGTAGATCCAACTAAGAGAATTACACAAAATATAATCTAAAAGCGCTGGATGCCGAATAGTTATGTAATGAAGCAAAAGTAGTTTGTATTATGTGTATGGAATATAAATTGTCACAGATGCTCTTTTATAAGTTGTTTTCATTGCCAAAGAAATATATTGATCAAGCGAAGGCCAAATAAATAACAAAAGATGGGGTCGCTTTCAGACTAAACCAAAAACAGCCAATATAAAGGATTTTTTTCATTTTATCTCTCTGAAAGCTCACTCTTCAGAGAGTAAAAATCCAACATTTCTTCCTCCACCGGATGAGTCTCGCCCACAATAACAAGACAATGCAGCGGAGTACCAAAATCAACCGCGAGTAATTCTCTCATAGAACCCGCAACCACCTTCTGATCTTCGCTTCCAAGGCGTGCAAACCCAACGCAAGTGGTTTCTTCATTGTATGCTGCAAGACAATGCGGAGAATGGATCAAATCAACTCCTACTCGTTTTGTTCTGATTCTTACAGGTGGTTTTTTTTTTTTTTTTTGTCACAAGATTAACAATCAACAACTGAGAAGAAAATGAATGAATTTATGTGATACATGAAAAAGCAGAAGATGTGAGAGCTTATGAACTGACCAGATTCTCCCCGCATCTGCTCAACCTCTAACAGTTGCTCTATAGCAGTATGGATCGTCATGTATCTCGGTGGTTCATATTTCTTTTTCCCTCTGCGAACATCCAGAAGCATAGGTGAGTCAAGAGCTTATTTAAAAACGAATCTATGTTTCAAAGGCGGAGGGCATAAAACCATTATGCATTCTACCTGCATAAAGATTCCAGGGAAGGCTCCTTGACTCGTATATCTGCAATAAAAAAAATAAAAATAAAATGTAAAAATCTTAACTCGCATTTTATAGGTCAAGAATTGGTTCTATAGCAAATCACTATTTTTATAAGACTTAAGAAATCACTTGAAAGACAAACTGTTGTCCATTTTGATACTGGGAATACTGATTTTAGACTTCTGTATGTTTTCACTACATGGATACAGCCTCTTTACTACGCCATAAACGAACCGAATATGCCCATTTGCTACTACAATCGAGTAACAATTCAGTCAGAAAGCTCCGTCTTCTAAGCAACTAGAAAGATGTGAAAAACTCATAATAAGATTTGAAAACCATGGCTGTATTAGATAGTCAATGTTTTGTTGCTTAATGAAGAATAGATCAACTGCCCGATAACATAGACCAAGCCTTCTGGGTTTTTGCTTTAACAAGAAACAAGAAACATATGATATTAATTTAGCAAGTGCAACAAAAACTCACCCAACAAGCAGAGAGTATGCAACCCAAGCGAGCGGTTTCTCTGAATTTTCTCATAGAAACTATCGGGTCTCCACGTGTCTGTGAAAAATGGTATAGAGACAGTCTCACCATAGCGGTAGAGCTGCAAGCCACAAACCCCAATGGCATTCATCACCGAAGCATTGTGTATCACCTTGACCTCCACTCCCAATTTCTTCGCTCGAACCACCAAATCAGTATGCGTTGTAGCGCTGCATTCCAACAGCCATTAGAAAGAGAGAATCCCCACTCAATTCACAATATCCCCCGACTCATTTTTAATTCAACAAAGACAAAAATGCCTCATAGTGACTTTCAAAACAAATTCAAAAATCCCCCAAGGGGTGTGGCGTAGTGGTTTCAAAGAGGGCCTTCGTACTATGACAAAAGCAGAGGTGAAAGTTTTGATTCACAACAACTGCATTATTTCTCCTTCGATCTTTGAGTAAGAGGTAGGGGCACCTTCCTAACCCCGTGGGATTAGTCAGGTCTTAATCAGTAGGAGCGCCTTCCAAGCCCATTATGACTTCTTGTCACCTCAAATCTTCCAATCATAATCAAAAACAGAAAATTATGTGAATTTGAATTGATCAGTACCTCGAATTCGAATCCCCCAAAAAAACCTATTTCAGTAGATATCATGTTCGCCACTACTGTAAACAACAATTTTTCAACAAATGCACATGACAACAACATAGCCTCAATCTCAAATTAAGTGCAATTGAACTCTTCCATTGTGCTCGATTAAGTGTAATTGATGGCGAGTTTTCCAACCCATTCAAATCCCTTCTAATTAAGGCATCCCATGTTAACTTTGGTCTACTCCTACCACGTTAAATTTCTTCCGTTTCTATTGAGTCAAATTTTCTAGTAGGGGCATTTGTATGAACAATCAACAAAGGTGCTAAATTTAAGCATGGAATCTAGGGGTGACAATTCGTGTCGGTGAGTCGTAAACGTGTCGTGTCATAAACATGTCATGACTCATATAATGCAAACTCATTACATTACATGTTTATTAATCGTGTTAATCGTTTTCGTGTCTAAGTGGGTCGTGTTAATTAACATGTCGTGTATTCGTGTCACCCATTTATTAAATATTGTATTTAAAAATTTTATTTTATTTAAACTTTTATAATTTGGTTACTATTTTTTAAAATATATCTAAATGATTAAATTCGAACAAACATACTAAAATAGTCAATAAAATATAATATGGTTATATATAGTTGTTAGTTTTACTTTACTTTTTCATTTAAGTTTTTATTACTCTTAATAATAAAGTAAAAATGACTCGTAATAATAACATAAACAAAATTGTAAGAATCATCTAAAAAAAATCTAAATTTTACTTTGGTGAAAAGTTTTATTTTTTCTTAATAAATAATTATTAATAAAATCTAAAACATAAATAACATATTAAAAGTAAAATGAACATTTCTTCTCAAATATAAAATAAAATATGATAAAAGATGTCTATAAATAAATCATGCTATTAACATGCATTCAAATGGATGAATTTTGTGTCAATCTATTTATTATAGCATATTTATTATTTATACATTATTCTTTAGTCGTGTTAAGCGAGTTATAAACGAGTTAAGCAGGTTGACATGTTAATGACTCGTTTATTAATCGTGTATAAACGTGTTAACATGTTTATGACCCAGACCCACTTAATTCAAACCCACGACATTATTACGTATCGTGTCTTGTTAATCGTTTCATGATTCAAATTGCCAGCCCTAATCGTAACTCGCATACCAAACAAACATCTACGACTAGGCGAAAATGCGTTAATCACTTAACAACTTGAGAGTAGAAAAACATACCCAAAAGGGTCGCCAACAACCAGGAAAGCTACATTGGAATCCTTTGATTGAGACAAGATTTCATCGGCCCGTTCCTCAACCATTTCTCTGTCAGCAAGAGTGACGGGCTTCCCATACAGCTCTTCCTACAGAAAAAGAGGAATCAAAACCCCCAAAAAAAAAAAAAACCCAAAATTAGAGTTAAAGATTTGGTTTTTTAGGGAAGGCGCGTACGTACGTACCAATGTGGAGAGACCGTGAGAGGAGATGCCGAAAGAGAGAAGAGAAGTGTAGGCTTCGATGAAGACTCTATCACATCTCTTCACCGCTTCAAGGCCTTTGAGAGTGATGTCCTTCTCGTCTCCCAAACCAAGACCGATCACATACAACATACTATCTTTCAAAATCTCTGCAAATCCAAGATTGGAGAAGTGAGAGTACGTGTGAGCAGTTCAAATCAAAGGCGGGAAGCTTTGCAATTGTAGGAGGAAGAGAAAGAGGAGGAAGAAGGGACAATTGGGGTTTAGGGCTTGGGCAAAGAAGAGGAATTATTGAAACTTGAGGGTAGAAAAGTCATTGTGCCGCCGTTTAGGACCAAATAGATTTGGCCACTGGCATTTTACGTTTTCCTCCTTTTACTTTATTACTTCCTTCTACCCTATTTTTGAATTTTTTTTTCTGCTTTTATCCCCACATTTTTATAAATTATTTCAAAATTATCCCTCACCCTCAACAAATGTTTACCTTATCTCCTACCTTCATCTCAACACCCCTCAATTCTTTCTATTTCTCGATTTTAGTCATTTTGAAGCACTTGTACTAGGTTACCAAGTGTTGTTGGAGTGTTTTTTTCGTTGAATAGTGTCGAATGTGGTCACGTCATATCTAAGAAGTGAAGAAATGTCGTCTGCAAGGGTTTGTCCGACTCCAACCGATAATGCGAAGTGAATTCAGTTTTAATTGGTCACGGAGGGATTCAACCAAGACCTTTAAAGAGTGGTCGGTCATGTGGTCTGACACCTCTTTAGAGTTGTCGGCCTTGTGTGTCCAACACCTCTTTAAAGCTGTCGACTTTGTGGCCGACACCCGTAGGTAACAAGAACAAATAAAAAACTTTCAAAACTCTTAAAAAATAAGTAAAAAGTGGAATTCGAATAGCCTGGGCCAATAGATTTTATGGGTTTATTGTGGATCCAACTAGATTTCATGAGTCTACTTTGAATGATTTGATTTGTCCATTTAGACAAACTAGGGAAGATCAGCCAAATCGTCGACTTGAATACTTGTTACGCTAAACTTCAAATTGTTCATCGTGAATTTGTAATTATGCGCGAGCTCATGGATCTCCACCAACACCGATGCTATCCCTAACTTAACCATCATCAACTCTTAAGTATGGGTTTTTTTTTTTATCTTTAAAGTTATCGCTACTAGTCGAGGGGAAATCATCACTCATATACTTCATTATAAAAATTCAATTATCTGACGTGAAACTATTATTTCGATCCACACATCTCAACAAAATAGGTCACCAGACTGACCACATATCAAACGTTTAATCAACGACTTGGTTGGTGGTTTGAGTGTTAATTTTCGGTGTTGAAACTTGCTAGCATTGTTATTTACACTTTGGTATTCCTTGCTTATTGGAGTCCTCACAAGGGGTTTATGTACAAAAAATTACACTCCACACCGGATTTTCAAGTTTCAAGCAAAGCAACTTAGCAAAAATGATGAAAACAAGACCTGACAACAGAATCTTATTTGATCTTCAAAAGTTTACATTTCCATTGCAGATAAACACAAATCAGTGGTGATACAAATTCGATTTAGTTCTCCAATATGTGTTAATTAAAAAAAAAAATGCTCATGACATGAATCCAGCAATTGCAAGTCCTGCAGTCTTCAATCGTCATCTTTGAATTCTCTGTTCAACACAACAAACCATTTCCCAACTTAATGAATAAATTCTTGCCAAAATTAATGAAGATGAATGTACAAGAGAAGTGCTGGAATAACAATGGGTATGTCACACCATAATTCACATCGGGCCTTTAAGTTGTCCATGCACCTCGAGATTTGGGCAGACATAGATCCCAGTGCATATCACGTGGGTCGAGGCCGCATAGATGATTCTTGTGAGTCGATGTGTCTTCCGGTGTGACATATATATTGTCATTCTAGTATTTTCCAATGTATATATAGAGATTTAGACATGCATTATGTATATGTACCTTCGATCAAGGTAGCGAGGTTGGATTCCAGAGCCTTGACATGTAGTGCAAGTCAAAGAGCCAACACCATCACAGTTGATGCATCTTGACACTTCCTTCTCCTCCCCTCCTAGCTCTACTGTCACATTACCACTCCCCATGCAGAACCTGCATTTCTCTGTAATCAACCATTTTATTCCCCTTTAAGTTTCAATTCCTTGAAAGAAGTGAACATGTAGCATGAATAAAGAGTGTTAATTCGCTTGTAATCATATCAACACTTGCACTAGCATATATAAATTCAAGTTGTCCTGATAAGAACAGGATATATGTACTTGTGTTAGAGATAACGTGAATAATCCCACATTCACAACAACAACAACAACAACAACAACATAGCCTCAGTCCCACATTCGCTAGTCGAAGAGAAAAAAAAAGTCTAATAATTTCTAGAAATCTATGGACTTAGGGAGTGTTGGGCCACATACTTATACGTGGGCATATAAAGTTGGAGCTCATTTTGCGTCAAACCAATTGGCTTGCGCCGCTAAACTATTTGTTAGCAATATTTAACAAAGTGAGGGGAACTCACGAGCACCCGAGCCGTCACAGGGGAAGCAAGGCTGCGTGTTCTCTCGCTTTGCCTACAAAACGACGCAACCTCAATTGTTAGAAAAGAAAAACTTGATCAAACAAATCAATTAATCACATTCTATACAAATTATTAATAACCAATCAAATAATAGTGTCACTAATTAATTAACATACAGCATTGTCAATCTGAGACTCGTAGAAGATAGGAATCCCGATCCCAACTGCCACACTAACCACCCCAACTGAAATCGCGACAACCTGAGCAAATTCGTCACGAAAACAATCAAAGTTAGTAAAAATTAACTCATCAAACCCCCACTTAAAAAGGGGACATTTTTGAGAGGAGAAGAAAAGAACACCGTGTTTTGATCCAAATCGAGGGCTCTAATACATGGATATGAAGTGGGGGAGCGGTGATTTATTCTGATGTGCTGGTTAATGTGAGATGTTGATGATGATGATGAAGAGAGCTTGAGATGGGAAGGTAGGAAAGGTGACTGGAGTGCAAAGGTCATGGTGGTGATGGTGTTTTTTGTGACTCGTGAAGTGTACAGATCGAAAACTAAGCTTATGTTACAACCAAAAAAAAAAGAGTGGTTTCATCGAGACCACCAATTTCAACAACGATAAGCCCTCCACATGTTATAGGATATGTGGGGCACACACTGCACACCCAATTCTATTAATCTTTTCCAAGATTTTCTTCTTCCTGTACATTGTTTTTGCTATAGTTTTTGGACATTTATATCTATATATCTCAACCATTGATTTTTTTTTTTTTTTAAAAAAAAGGTGCAACATGGGCCTTGTGCGGTACGAGTTGTAGCCTTGTAGGTCCAAGCAAGGAAAAAATGGGCCAATTTTATGTTGCTGCACATCTTGAGGGGTCCAATTACATAGCAAATTAAAATACATAGTCATATTTTTTTATTAGATGTTGTGTTCTCGAGATAAGTAACTTAAACATAAGTTGAATTAGGACCTTATGAACCTTACCTTCTAGTAAATAACGGGCTCATATATCTTATTAATAAAAAAAATATCTCAACCCTATAAATTTATCGTTAATTCCTATAATTATAAAAATAAAAAATAAAAGTGTCACTTGATTACATACTCATTACATCATTTACAGCATTATTTTTTGTATAATTTTTTATTTTTAAGCCAGACGATATCTAAACTATCCGACTACTCTCGAGTTGGTTTCGAGTTGTGCATGTATTGATGAAAATATTGGCATTTTTATTTTTAAGATTTTTTTATAAATTTTTTTAAGTAAAATGCACTAAAATCTGGTCAAACTTACAGTAAATTAAAAATTTTATAATATTAATAAACAAAATCTTGAAAAGTTAGGATAATATTTGATTGTTAAAGTCAATAAAACATAGTGATTAATAGCAGTTATCACAAATCGTTTTCTTTAATTATTAGTATAATAGTTTTCTAATCAGATAAAGAATGTCAAAGATGCCAACCAGATGGGGTTCAGTGTGGCTCCACTGATCAGGTGCTTCTCAAGCGCATCAAATTCGAAGAGCCAACCTACCACAACCGTCCGATGCGCGCTAAAACCGTCCTCCAATGCACGACGCAGTCGCTCGTTCGTAGACGTAAATAAACAAATAAACAAACAAACAAATCCAGGTGGGGGTCCCCCACAAATTCAAAAAACCAGATTCATTCGAAACCATCTCTCTCTCTCTTCCGACGCCGAAACTAACCGGTAAGCGATTCTCTTCGTAGCGTTTCGGCCGCGACGCCTCGTCCTCGCCGCCTACAACCGCTACTGTTCGAGCGACATTCGATTCCAATCTCAAGAGGTTTGATCTTCGATAGCTCTCGCACTCCATTCGATCGTTTCTTCTTCGTTTTCAGATGAATCTATCAATGTAGAGATCGATTCGCCTCTGCATCTCCTCATTTCGTTCGATTTGTTCAGAGGTTACGAGTTCGGTGAGTTTTGTACTTTACTTTGCTTCGTTTTGTTATTGTTTTGATTCTGCGATGTTCTTTGAAATTTTAGGTTAATTTTGGCTGAATGTCGTTGCTGTTGCTGTTGCTTGTAATCTGAACAGTTGCGATATGTCGATAGTCGATACGAACATGTGATTCGATGATGTTCCAATCTGCGCAGTTTCCGCAATGCTTGAGAGCGAAAGTTTGATGAATTGAATCCAATTTTAGCTGATCATTATGCTTTACCTAATTTCAGTATATCAAAAGATGCACTCCTATAAAGGCATTGACATTATTTCTCTATTTAGAAGAATGCGAGACTCTTCGAAGTCTTTAAATTTATTATGAGCGTATGATTTATCAATGTACTAATTGTAGTTTAAGTCATTTTGTCTGCCGATTAGTTTCGTTTTGAAGGAATTGATGTATATGTATATGATTGATCCTTAATATCAGTTATTGATTGGAATTTGTATTGTCTTCTTTGAAGTGTGAAAAACTTTTGCCTTCTGTTGCTTTTTTGCTTGAATTATTCGTTTCGCGGAAACTACTTATGTTTGCTTAATTTTGTTTAGTTTTATTCATTTTTTTAGTCGATTTTTTTTATCACCGAATTAATTTTGTCCGGCATTCTTATCTTTGTTAATTAGTTCGTCTATTTGATAGACCAGTCAAGACGTTGGAGCCATCATAATTGGATTAGCTCTGCGTTTGCAGTTTCAAAAATGATTGGATCATTTCTTACAAGAGGACTCGTGTATGTTGCCTGTTCTCATACTTTTTCTTTTATTGTTTTCTTTTTTCTTTTCGATGCTCGGTTATTGTTGTGAATCTCTCTAGATGTATGTTTGCAGTATGGTTTTCGGTTATGCTTATCCTGCTTTTGAGTGCTATAAAACAGTGGAGAAGAATAAGCCAGAAATAGATGAACTCCGGTTTTGGTGTCAATACTGGTACGCCCTTTAATATGGGTTGTGTGACTTGTGTACGAATGGCCACAATCAAAGACAATTTCATCTCGCTAAGCACTCGTTAACCTTTGCAGGATATTGGTTGCAATTATGACAGTGTTTGAGAGGGTTGGAGACATTTTCATTTCATGGTTAGAATTCTTGACTTCAACTTAAGGAGTCAACTTATTATCTTCCTACGCTGATGTATTTGTGCTCTTTTCTTATCTGGCTTTTTGAAGGGTACCAATGTATAGTGAAGCAAAGTTGGCATTCTTTATATACTTGTGGTATCCGAAAACAAAGGTGAGTTCGGGAATAGAACATAAGCCATTTGCAGTTTTTGGTTTGTGGCTATATAATACTAGTTTGTCCAATGCTTCCCTTTCTCTCACTTAGATTTTGTATGTTTCAGGGGACAACTTACATTTATAATTCGTTCTTTAAGCCGTATCTTGAGAAGCATGAGGTGGAAATTGATCGCAACTTGTTAGAAATGAGAGCTAGAGCCAGCGACTTTGCAGTTATTCACTGCCGTCAGGCTATAAGCTATGGTCAGACTAGGATTTTTCAGATTTTTCAGTATATTGCTTCACAGTCTGCATCAAGGCCTCGCTCCCCTCAGGTAACTTTTGATGTGGCTGAGTAGTTTGTAAAATATTATTGCGATTGCTATTTATTTGGCTTTTCTTCTTGGTTAGTTTGTGTCGTTATTGGGAAAAGCTAGAATGAAGTGTGAATTTAGTCTTCAGAGTTCGTATGAAACACAATATTACCAGATATATCATCTGTAAACTATTTTGTAGAAAAGAAAAAACACAAACAGAGAAAGTGGGGATTGAATCTCAACTGTTAGGAAAAGTTGATCTATTGATAAGGTTAAATGACGAGTAGAAAAACAATGTCATGGGATATGAAAATGAATTTTTTGTACTGGCAAAATGATTTAGCTAGTATAGGGTTTTATCATGGCTATCTCTACCACTTGACAAACTTCTGCAATCCATTAGTTCGCCTGTGCGTGTCTAGTTCATTTATCTTCCTCTAGTTTCTTTCAGTCTTGAAACAATTTTTTACGACTGACCGTGTTCCAATCAAGATGACCTTGGACATGATTGTCAACATTTCACCATAGTAGCTTTTCATTTGAGCATTTTTGGTAGGGGTTACTTAAAAGAACCGTAGTCTGGTTTAGACTATGATATGTTGATTCATTCTTTCATCTGCAAAGCAAATGTTGCTCCCTGTAATGGTCGTGGCAGCTTTCCTGTGTTAAATTCAGTTGCTAGCTAACAAGGTTAAATGTGCTTTTAGCTATGTTTAGTGCTCACTCCTGGAGTGTCTATGAGAAAAAAAAGATAGGGTTGAAGTCGCAATATTGAATGCTTCACATGTTCCTTCTCCTAAAGGTCTACTGTTACCATGTTGGGGCTTGGGGGTTTTCCAGTACAAATATAACCATCTGCCCTGATGGTGCTTACTTGGAAGAGTTCCCATTGTAGACTTACAAGGAATTTTAGTTGTCAAGAATGTTCACCTCGCCACCAGTTATGCTTCAATACCTCCAAAATAGTTCAACGAATAAGTTCTGGTTGTCTTAGTAGTAAGTTTGATTGTCAACAGGTTTGCCAAAAGTGTAGCACCAATAACGGAATATTGTAGTGTCATTGAAAAAACGAATGTTACATTAATTTGATACATGAAAAGCTTAGCTAAACCCCTGAAAGCTCATTTACTAATCCTGTGTTTTATTGAAACTATACAGCAGCAAGTAGGTGCCAGAGTTGCTGAACCTCCGCCTATAGCACCGACTCATCCACCAGCGAAAACCGCACAGCCAACGCCCCAACTACCAGCAAAGGGAAGTACTGCTGCCCCTCCACTGCCGCCGCCGCCACCGCCACCAGCACTCAGCCATCCACTTCTACAGCAAATGCGACTACTTCACAAGACCAAAAGCATGCAGAACATGAACTAGACACCGCAGCAGCGGCACCAGCATCCCCCGCTGCTAAGCGTGTGACTAAGGCAGTCACTAAGCAGCTCCCAAGGGAAACCACAAGCAAAAGCATGCAAAATGTAGCTGAAGCAATGCAGACCGATTCAACAGCATCCTTGGCAAGTGAAAACACTAGCCCATCCACTTCTGACTCTGTCATGGAGGACGCCATCCGTATAACTCGCGGCAGGCTGAGGAGAACTCGAGCATCAACAATTCATTAACAACATCATTCATTTTTCTTTGCATGAAACAGTGATAATGCAGTAGCAGTTGAACAAAGTAGGATTAGCAATTCATGTTCTTTTTTTTTTTTTTTTTTTTTCTTCTACATATAATGTTCAATCAGTTCTTTCATTGATCATCATTTGAAAACACTAGTGGGAGACGAAGGAGGGGAGTCGAGTTGGTATAATCCGATCGAGGGGCCAACGAAGCGAAAAAGGATCCATCCTCCAATGATGATGAAGATGGATGCATAAGCAAACTTGTTGAGCCAGAACAGCAGACCCTTCTCTCCAACATAAAGCTCCAGTGCTTTCTCTGCCAGTGTCATTGACTCCCAGTCCTTTGGAGGAGGAGTGGGTGGCTTATTGGCTGATCCACCTTCACTGCCTTTTTGCTGCTGCCGCGATCGCCTTCTCGACCCTCTTCGGAACCGGATCTCAACCGTGTCGGGAGGCGTTACTGGTGGCGGTACAGGCGATATGGGGAGGCCATTTTCATCCTCTACTTTGTTGCTGTTACTTGTGCTAGAGCTAATTGATCTGTAGAATTTGAAATGATTGGGAGAGGTCGACAAGAAGAAGACTTGATTATGGAGTGGTCTGGAAGTAGTGAAAAATGATGGTGTGAGGTTTGGTTGGAGTGAAGAGATGAAATTGGCTTCCATTGCTCTTGGATTGCGAGCAACAGCAACTATAGCATTAGCACTTAGAGGTGTGGCTCTCCTTATCCTTTTCTTTATCTTTTGCCATCCTTGTTTGGTCGCGTGCGGGCATCATCGTTATTGTGAATATGACATCTCAAAAACGTGGGCCCAAATGAAACCCAAGACCAACTTTATTAGTCCAAGCCCATCAACTTACATGGGCCAAAATTTGAGATTTTCTCATTCTAACAATCAATAAAAGGAGTTCAAATACCAAACAGTTTAAACCATACAAAATCAATCTGTGTTTCCATTCAACTTGATTTATTATAATAACCGTGAACCTATCATTTTTTTTTTGGGTTAAACCACCAAGTATTCGGACTGTCTAATTACTCTAAGTTTTTTATCTTTAAGAGATAACAATGTTTAATCAAATGTGTCAACCAATCAATGGTAAACTCACTTTCTCTTTTATTTGTATAATTTCATTTGATTTGAGAATTATACTGTCAATTACACTAAATCGAGTGCAATGAAGAGTTTAATTTATGTAATTGATCCGAACTAATTTGAGATTACTTGATTAGGTTATAATTTCATCGATAACTAATAAGATACAAGTCTTTCTCAAGTTAAAGTCAAAATAGAAGAAAACAAACAACTTTAATTTTTTTTGAAAGACTTGTTTATTATGATCCATGATGAAGCCAAAGCTTGAGATTGAAGAAAACTGAAGTCTATAGTTCCACAACGAAATAGTGGTCAGCTCTTCATGCATGCTTTCGGTTCCTAACTCCACCGCCCTATACAAGTAAAACCGTGGAGGCCTCTCGACATCCAATTATCACACTTTTCCAGACAAGATGGGCCCCACTACGTCTCTCGAAGGGCCCGCTTGATCTCCGATGCATCGTTTCCATACGTCCGATTGAAACGTGACCAAAATTAAAAGACAAGTCACAGAGAATATAAGGCCCCATATGATGTGGGCCCGCGGATGACACGCGTTGGCCTTCCATGGGCCGACAGAAACTAATCAATCCTCCAACTTCAAAGCCCACACTAGTATCACTCTAAAGTCTGACCTTTCCACGCCTCACCCTTTAACCGCCCTACGTGTCCTAACCACATCTTCATTGGTGGCCCAAAAGCACACAAACCATTTCGACAAGGAGTTAGGGCACCCCACCAGCAAGCATCAACCACAAAGCCACAGCCACATTGCGTTTGGCGAAGAGCTGATCGATTCTTGGTCGTCCGACAGCGAGGTAACAATGTTTGACAACCATTTTCGGGTTTTTTTGAACCGTTTAGTTGCGTATAACAGTGAAAATGATGATTTGTTTGTCAACGTAGGGTTTGGTAATTTCTTCAAATCCGAAGTTGTTTTCCCTGTATAATGGAGGATCGTAATGCTTCGGTGCCAGAGGAGGTCGTCCTTGAGGTAATGTTGCAAATGTTTTTGTGTTTTTTTGCGGTTATCCGAAGTATCTGTTTGGGTGCGCGATTGTTTCGGCCTCGCAGGACCGAGATGTATGGTATCGTCTCGGTCTCAGATGACCGAGAGGTCACTCTTATGTGACGGTCTGGAACGACCGAGGGGTACTGCTAACTCTCGGTCGTACGTAAACGAGACTATGAAGAATGTTCAGGAACTATACAACCGAGAACCTGTTTTTTTGGGTTTTATGTGATTGTGCTGTACATTTTGGTTGATTATAATGTTACACTGTTTGTATTGCAGGTAACGCCGTTATCTAGTAATTTTCCAGACTACAAGGACACTTTTACACCTTCTAAGCCATTCCCCTCTCGAGAAGCGGCAATTTCATGGCTTCAACTGATTGGTGGGGAGAACAAATTTGTGTTAGTAACGAAGCGCTCGGATGCCGGGGGCATTAAGCGAAGGGGAAGGGTGAAAATTGCCTGTGAGAGGTCTGGGACATATAGGGGACTGGCTCAGAGAGTTGGGAAGGGGAAAGCGGCAAAAATTTTAAAGAAATCAAGGAATGATGAAAAGGCGAGGACTCACACTAGTACGAAGAAATGTGGATGCCCTTTCCAAATTAACGTCAAGGAGAATGCTGACTCCTTATGGTATGTCACTGTGATTTGTGGGAGGCACAATCACGACACCGCAGGAAGATTGGATAAGGAGGAGGAGGAAGTTGAGGATGCGGGGGGGAGGACCGAAAGTGAGCGGCTCGAGAGAGATCGGTCCACCCGTCTTTTGTGGAGTGCGAGCGGGAAGTTGAGGATGCGGGTGTGAGGACACCGGGGTCTCCAACCGGAGGCACCCAAGAGTGTCGGAGGCACCCCAATCTCCAATCGGATTTGAGTCCTCCCACTCCATAAAAGCTTCTAGGCAGAAGAAATGCAAGGTTCCACAAATGCGTTGTGCCAGTCGACGCACGCAAAGTGGATCTAACATGGCTTATAGTCATTGCTTAGAACCGGATTGGTTGCCACATGTTGATGCCATTTTCGATGTGGTTTCCGATGGGAATTGTGGATATAGGTGTATAGCCTCTGGGCTTGGACTTGCCGACGTAGACGGGTGGAGGATTGTGCGTAGACGGATGTACGATGAGATTATCGGGTATGAATACCTATGGCGGGAAGTGCTTGGCTCGAGTTTCGAGCCTGTCAAGAATGCGGTGCATTGCCCAGAGAAGCAAGAGGGGGCATCTTTCGAAGAATGGTTGACACTTCCAGACATGGGATTGTTAGTATCCACCGCATTCAATGTCATTCTCGTCAACCTCTCGCATGGGAGTGCCTCCACATTCCTACCTCTACGTAGTACTCCAACGTCGTCATTGCACAAGAGACTTATCATTGCAATGGCGAATGAAATGAATATCCATTGGGTTAGGGTAAGTTCTATGATTTTTTTGTGAATTGGTTTGTTTCCCCTTAATCGGGTTTGTGACAATATCTTCTATGTTCTACTGTTCACTTTTGACGGGTGCGGTTGCGTGTGAATGCACCGCTGCCATCCTTATATCCATCGTGGGATCGGTACGTTGAGGACTGCGCCAAAGGTTGGCGAGATGGATTCGTTTTTCGAGACATCGCGCCCATTGCAACCGCTGATCATGAAGCCACCATACCTGTTGTAGATTTAGATACACCGTAGGTTAAAGCTTGTACCTGGACGGCTAAACATTTAGAAATTTTGTCAATTCGTCCGAATGTTCTATGTATATGCAAATGTTATGATGTGTTTTTATTGGTGTTGTGTTTTGATTGTTTTGAATGTTACGGAGATTTATAATTAATTAAGGTTCGGTGCAAATTTTCGTGCTGGATTTTCAATCTTGTATTGTTAGTTTGACGATTACGGAGATTTTTTTGAAACCGTAATGTTCAAATTCATCCATTCCTGATGTCGAGGTCAAGCAGGTTCGTGAAACAACCCATATTTTCGGTCACCCATGACCGACAAGTATTCCACTATATCGGCTGATGATGACCGAGTTATATTTCAATTTCTCGGTTGTACACCACCGAGTCAGGCTTGACCATTTCAATTCGCAGGACTCTCGTCCTATGACGACCGAGCCTACCGAGACCCTCTCGGAAGTGGACAACCGATACGTCGTTAACTCTTCGGTCTTCGTGGCCGAGACTGCGACTTCCCAAAAGTATTAGCTTGTGTCTCTCGCCTTGGCGAGACGGTTGACTGATCTCGGCTGCGTGGCCGAGAACCACGATTTCCCAATTTTTTTACATTTTAAAAAACCGCCACACACACATTACATCTACTCTACTAAATGTAACTTAATTCGTCGATCTTCAACCGAGCCCTAATTTGGCGAAGAGATCGGCTAACACACCGGACCCTACAAAAATGCAGAAACCTAGAACAACGAAGGAGAAACACACGGCGAGGGACGGAGAACACGATTTCGGGGATTCCTCTCACTGGTCGGTTCAAAACAAAAGAATTCTTCCACCATGAATTCGGTGAACGAGGGTGGTAGTGGTGGTGGTGGGGGTGGTGGGGTGCCCAGGGGTTTGCACGAGGGTGGTGGGGTGAGATGGTTTTTTGCACGAGGGGCATTTTCGGTATTTTGGGTTTCATTTTTGGGTGCCCCAGGTAAATCGATTTGTGCCCACATTAACTGGGTGCCCTCATTAAATGGTGGGGTGCCCTTAGCGGCCCTCTAAATTATTCCCTCGCTTCCACTCCCGCTTTTCGCCACGTGGAATCAATATCGATCAAACGGTCAGGAAAAGAAAAAGGCTGGATAGGGACAACTATTACTTGGTTATGGTGGATTCCCTCAAGCTAAATCTCTCAAGCTAAATCTCTGCCGAGTGGCAAAAAATTCGATCTCCTTAAATAAGGTCTCAAGTCTGAATTTTATAAATATAAAATATTAAGTGAAGAATATTATCTCTGTATATGAATATATGACAATAATCGATTAGTTTTAGTGACAATGAAATCGATTTGTTTAAGTGAAGTCTCGAGTTCGAATCTCTCGATATGAAGCTTGATTGTGCCTCAATCTAAATATCTATATCAAAAAAAAAAAAAAAAAAAAATTGGGGTTGGATAAGGTATGGTAGAATAGGGAGCAGGGGAACAAGGAGTGCTAGAAAGAAGGATCGAGTAGGTGAAATGAAATTAAAGAGAGCAAGAAAGAAAGAAATAGAAGTAGAGAACCGAAAGCAGAGCCATTCTTTCGTTGGTTCCTTCTTCATCAAAAACTTTATATATATAGAATTCACGAGAATCGTGTGTGTGTGTGTTGTATCAATCAAATGAAATCGAATCGAACGGAGAGCAGCAGTGGTGATGATCACGATCACATGATGAGTAAGGCGGGGAAGAAAAGCGGGGTGTTGGACGGTTCGGATATAATGGAATTGGTTGGGAACGAGGAGGTCTTCACTAGCTTCGTCGATCATAAATTCCAAGAGCTCGATCTCGACAAAGACGGTAAGCTTTCCGTCAAAGAGCTCCAGCCCGCCGTCGCCGACATTGGCGCCGCTCTCGGTCTCCCTGCTCGTGGCTCCTCCCCTGACTCCGATCACATCTACTCCGAGGTATCTCCCCACCTCTTCCTCTTCCTCTTCCTTTCATTTATCTTATCTTGCTTAACAATAAGGCGAGCTTGGATTGTGTGATTTAAGCGCACTGTCCAAGATCGATTGTCTGAGCTACTAGCTAGGTAGCTCGCTGATTATAATAAGTCCTAGTAGAAATTGTCAGACTTACTTGAATACCGCAAATATTAAAAAAAAAAATCTTTTTTTGTTTTAGTTCTGATTTTTTTTTTTTTTAATTTTTGATGTTATTTGGTTGCTGAATTTTTTAGGAATGCTTTGTTCTTCTTTTTTATTTTTATTTTTTTTAATTTTTTGGCATTTTTTTGATTGTTCACCTCATTAGCACAACTATCTGTGGATCTGCTTTTTCTATCTATAATTCTATCTACAAGTATATGTTCTAAAAGGAATATTTGCTATATTATGGGAAATGGTGGAGTATGAGTGTGTATATATATATATAACACTTGGAAAGCACAATAAAAGTCACAACACCCAATTAAAAACCGTTGGATATACATGGAGATATGGGGGCGCACAAATCGAAGTGCATCACACGGTCTGGATAGGAAGTTGTGACTTGAACTTGTTGAAGCGTTTTCTATTATTATTTATTTCTTATGCTTTCATTATCTAATCTTTCGTTTTAATTATAGATTATAGATTTCTTTATCTCATATTGTGTCACGTTTTTCTGTTGTATAAACTATTCTCGTTAGTTAGTTTATTCTAAGCAAACAATTTCCTCACCGTGACAAGTGACAACTACTATAGTATCTCTGAGTCAATTCCAGTGTTACAAATTAAATATTTTCCTCTCGAGGTCATGCATCTCAATGCCCATTTTGCAATGACCAAAGTGGGTTGCCGAAACATTTTCCATCTCTAAATATGGACCTTGAACTACAAGTACTCTCACTTTTTCTATATATGTTACTTAAATGGTATGACGGGCAACTGAGTGTGACAGATTAATTAAGGTAGGGAAAAGAAGGTCCATTAGCCTAACAAGTTTGGTACACTAATTTAATGCTAGTTTAGTGCAAAAACTATTTTTGAAGACTGAATAGATTTGGCAGGTTGAGATAGATGGATAAAGTACATGTGATACTCCTTGTTAAGGCCTTGGTATTTGTCAATATTGCAGCTTAGTCCCCACTTGCCCTTAAATTTGGCTTCACAAATTGGACCTACAAAAGGACAATTATCTCTACAAAATAATTGGAACAGTCGGTATCTTAGGTGAATTAAAATGAACGTGAATAGAGACTTTAGTCTTACCTCTCATCAGGGTAATTCACTCTATGATGCCATAGGATGATAGGAGTTGTGGGTCCTTATAAAAATTGTTTAACTTTTGTTCGAGGAGTGCATACAAGCATATTGTATGTATACCTTAAACGTATTAATTGCAGGTCCTGATCAAAATTGGGAGATTGTGCTTCTTAGAAAGTGAGAGGTGTCTCAACTTCTCTTCTTTAGGAAAGTTGTGTTTTTTGGACAAACATAATGTATAACTTAAATGAATTAATTTTAGTTTTATTTTAGAAGAGCATTGTAATTAATCACAACATTGTAATATTTTCAAATATTCCAACTTTTCGAGAAGTAGCTAAGCTAGTTCAACCTCAACCGAACATATAAACATTAAATTCCTAGTAAACCCAAATAAATCAAGTGAAGCATTATGTGTTGAAGTATGGTAGTTTATGATTAGTACTGCCCATTAACAAGGAATGGGTTTGGTGATATTTTGTTATGAAGGTTTTGGATGAGTTCACTCATGGAAAACAAGGGAATGTAAGCAAGAAAGAGTTTCAAGTGGTTCTATCAGACATTCTAATAGGCATGGCAGCAGGGCTGAAGAGAGATCCAGTTTTGATTCTCAGAATGGACGGCGAAGATCTTCTCGAGTTCATCAATGGTCCAAGTTTCGAGTCAGATGCAATGACCATATTTTCACAGATAGAATCTACTGAAAAAGGGTCCATCAGGGACTGCATGAAGAAGGCCTCAACACTACTAACAGTTGATCATGGAATGCCTCCTACAGATTCTTGGGTACGACGTCGCCGATTTTGACCACTTAAAAGACTGAGATACTATTTATTTCAATGGTAGTTTCAATTCGACTAATTTTGTTCTCGGAAAATATCTGTTACTCAGGTCACTAGCAATGTCATAGAACCGGTTTGCAATCCTGCCCGGAAAGCGCTCTTGAGCAACCTATCAGTCAGGATGTCTTTCTGAGTGAATTCAAACAGATGGTGGAGAGGGTGGTTCATAGACTCCAAGAGCAACCGGTAATTGTAGCTCACAGTGAACAAACATTTGATGGGATTGGCATCAAAAGACTACTATCCAACAAATTTGAACTCAACAAGGTTGGTAATTAAAACCAACTGTTTATCTGCTCACTCTTTGGTCACTCCTACATTGTATCACCATTTATCCAAAGTAATATTAAATCTTACTTCATTAATTTTGTGCATAGACATTGGACGCTGCAGTGAAAGATGTGCCGAGAGATAAAAATGGGAAAATGTCCAAGGAATATTTGCGAGTCGCGCTGGATTTGGTTGCCCCTGCAGCTGGCTTGCCTCCAATTGGAGCTGTTGATCAGGTAAGGAAATTAATTTGTTTGATTGATTCATTACAATTCAATCAAGAAATGTATGTGTCTTGGCAGTTGATTGAATAAACTGACTGGAAGAGAATCACTACAGATGGACAAAATTGTGAATGAGGTGTTCAGGATGATTGAAGCAGACGACGGGAAAATGGTCGACGAAGAGGAGTTCAAGAAGTTGATGAGAGAGGTACTAGGGAGCATTATGTTGCAGTTGGAGGGGAATGCTATCAATGTCTCTTCTAATTCAGTGGTTCATGAACCTCTCGCTACTTCTTCGACTCTTTTAACTCCAACACCAACGACAACATCATAAATGGAGTAACTGGAGGAAGATGAAGTAGATACAAAATTAAGATGGTGATCAGCTGATCTATATATAAGAGGCATGACCACCTTACTTGGAGTGTAATTAGAAGCTAATTTGAAATTGGGTTTTTTTTTTTTATGTGGTACTGTTAAATTAAGTTCAGAATTCCGTTATGATAACAAGTGATGATTACCTTTAAAAAAAGATCGATATGTGACAATGCAACCATTGTTGACAGTAGTAGAACAGATCCTGCGCTTTTAACTCTTCGCAAGACTGTACTTCCTATATCGTCGCTGCCTTGATTAATCGGCCAAAAAGGAGCGCTACTGTTGCAGATTAAGCAGAAAAACCACTACTGCTGGAATATAAAATGCAACCCAAGACATTTGCATTGCGGTTGCTGCAGACCTGTTCAAATAAATAAATACGTGCATATGTTAATTTAGAAACCAAAAATTATGCATGTATGTATACCAGCCAAATTGAAGCACATTTAAGTAGTACCAACCTTCCAGTGAAACTGCAGGAACCATGGCCTGCAAAGACCGAAAAGGAAATACCCGTAAGAAAGCGAAACAACATAGAGACAAGGCTTGCAAGTTTACATACTCAAAATAATGTGGATCAGATGCGCATTGAGCATAAAGTGTTCGCAACTCAAAAACATGAGCCAAAACATGTTTGATTTAATGTTGTTTGGCATGTTCACTTCCATATGGTTCATGACATCTCATAGCTTCTTCTAGTCTTGCCATGCATGTTAGTAACATTCACAAGAAAAGCAACATGTATTAATTATTCTATATGAAAAATTAAGGGGATGAGAGAGCCCTTGGCAGATATCTTACTTGGATCCTTGGTGGTTATAATGGCAGTACCCCAAAAGTCGCAGCTGGTACCTCCGCTGCTACGCATTCTCTGGTAATAGTCATTGAAAGCATAGGAAGCATGGCTATGGAGATTGTTAGGCTTATAACAAGGTTGTCCTTTTTGAATGGCACCACAGCTTGCATTTCCTATTCCACAAGCCCAGTTAAGAGCAGCTTCCAGAGCACTTTCTTTCGCGTCTTTCTTCGCAACACAAAAAACCATACAAACTGATGAGTTTCTGTTCCCCTTCACCATAATCAAATCTTGGGAATGCATTGCGGTTCCGTTGGTATAAAACAGACCCCAGTTTCTCTTAGATAAGGACCCTGGTCGTATATCCTCGTTAAACAGCTCATAGATGTAAGTGCTGGTAGGAAATTGCGGCTGGCTAGGAGAACCGCATTTATCAAACACTCGATGAATTAGATTGGTAACATAAGTCTGTGCATTTTCCATGGTGGCATCAGGCTCATTAGCACCACCAACCGAAGGCCACCCAGATTCTGTAACAACCACCGGAATTCCAGAAAAGTTAAGAGCTCCCATGGAATAATAAGCAGCATCAACCATAGCGTCGAACATGCTGAGATAACGCAAACCAGTATTTGAATCTACAATCTGTTTAGAACGAGCAAGTCTTGGCTTAAGAAGAGCATAGTCAATTGAGGAAGTCGCATTCCCAGTAGTGTAGCCATAATAAGGGTGGGCATTTAACATGAAGAATGACTCAGTGTTCTTCAAAAACTGAAGGTACAAGTACATGGTAGTGATGATTTTGGGATTGAAAGTGGCAGTTGATGGGGGAAAATAAGGCGGCGCTATTGTGTCCATGGAATGGGGGCTCGAAACTTTGACTTTGAGATCGAGATTTGTGGCTACAAGGGCGTGGTAAAGGAGGTTCATGGCCGGAACTAAATGAGGGGCACCAGACTGATATGTTGTGAGGACCTCATTGCCAACTGCTATGGCTGTTATATTGGTTTTTGGCAAGAAAGCCGCAACGTTCTTATTCACCCAGTCTGCAGCTGCAGTTTGATTTTGTCCGATCCTGTGCAGCTCATCGTTGGTGACTCCCACCATTACTGCAATCCCTGTGTTTGCAAGAGCATTTAGCATTTGATGATCCGCATCGTAGAGGCGGACATGAGTGACATGATGAGATTTCAGGATGAACAGCACATCGTTAGCTGATGGTAGGTCTCTCATGAACTCCGTGCCAATGTTTATTCCAATAAATGCACCTAATTAATAGTTTGAAAGAGAAATCTTATTAGGAAGAAATATAACAGATTATATAACAAAATAGAACTAAATTACATTGTCAAAAATGAAAAAAGTGTTTATTATCAGAAGTATGTCGATCATTATGAAAGTTGGGAGGGTATAGTATGGAGTTCATAAAATGATTGTTGCTCTCGAAAACTAAATTACTTACTGAAAATGAATAAAAAAAAAAAAAAAACACCAAAATCATTCATGCTCTAACATAAATACCTGATGCATCTGAAGATACAAAGTGTTGGAGAAGAAAGATCACGAGGATACTCCATTTCGGGTGTAACGTTGTCATCTGAATATGCAGCTTTGCCTTTGCTGGACATTGTAATCATTGTTAGATATTCGAGAATAGGGAAGAGAAATTCAGTATTAATTCCAGGGAGAATTTTGAAAACTCAACACAACATGTATTGATCTAGACTCGAGAGATACACTTATCTCAGACTTTTTGAGTGATGAAAAAAATGAAACGCTTGCATTTACAGGATTTATAATCTTCCGCAAAAAACTAACAAACTTTACTAGGGGAAATCCACAGCTGAGAAAGTTTTTTAAGATTCTAATAAAAATGCAGTGCAGTCGTAACAGATAAATAAAATGCAGTACCATCAAGAAAGGTTGGAAAATACATACTCAACAAACCATCACTCTAAGGGCTGTGCTTCATTTTCTGTGGATCCCACTCTTTTAGTTCATGATTTACAACAAACAAAAAGCCCAGCATCTCCTTCATGTCAACAATTAACAGTGCTGTGTTGTAGCATTTACATTGTGAAGAGTAACAGTTGTTATAGCTGACTCTACAGTTCCTTGTGAGTGGGAACTTCAAGAGACATGAAAAGTGTTAGGGAATAATCACAACAAAAGCTCAGACTTAAGAGAGTTATTTGATCACGACTGTTAAACTGTTACAAGTCCTTAATTCTTTAATAACTGAGGTATGGGGAAGGTTCAGAGAGTTGTAGACTTTAAATATTCAAAATCAGTGCACTAGAAATCATGAGGAAGTCGAAAGGGCGTGTTTAATCATTGAAGCCTTTGAAGGCAAACTTGGTGAAGCTGAGAAAGGTGAAAGAAAGGAACTATAGTATCATTTAACAGAACAAAGTTTTTATTATTCACCTAAGTTACAATAAATGACACACATAAAAAGGCATAATTTCCTTATCACAACAATAAGGCCATGACTTTAAATATTCAAAATCAGTACACTAATCTCTTATGCTTCTTCAAAGAAGTGATGAAAACTTAGCACCCACTTTGGATGCTAATAGGTTATGGAGCTCAAATCTATTCTTGATAAAGGTGGGGAATGGAATCGTACTAATTTGCTTCATTCTGGAATGATTCTTGGATGAGGTAAAAAAAACTTGTAGTCGGTCTTTCAAATGCTAGTGAGTAATGAAGCTCAAATTTGCTCTTGAGGAAGGGAACGCAGAAGCTAATTTGTGTTGTTCTGGGATTCGCCTGAGCATACTTTTATTCCACTTAATATGTATCCACCAAAACTACTCATCTGCATATGTGGGTGCGTCCTGGAAGGAAGAACCTGAGGATCAATATAGACGCAGGAACAAGGGGAGAAAACAAAAACGTTAGCAAAGGCTAGCAACTTAAGGGAAAAAAAAGGTGTAACAGCTGTAACTTTATAGTAGCTCTTTGAACTTCAATCAAAGCACCTGATATTCGCGTAGCCAAGGTTCAGTGATTTGTAAGCCTACGGCCATTTTTGCTACCTGTAGATTATGCATGCATGACGCTAGAGGCTGCATTGACGAAAAAAATGGGTTATTACTTATTAGTTATTGCTCAATCTCATGTTGAATAAAAAGCAAAACAAGAGTATAACAAGAAGAAAAGGATGCAATGTTATAATAAACAAGGATGGATCATCCCATCAATGTTAATTTTGTCGCATCTAAACTAACGATGATTGCATACACGCATTTGATGGATGCATGCATACATACAAAGTAACCAAACATTTGACAGTAGGCACATATATAAGATCTAAAGTTCTAAACTAGATGATTCTAAAACATCTTTTGAAGAGCAAAGAAACTTGATCTCAAACCCTTTTTCTACATAAAAAACAATGACTATGAAGCACTAACGATATAAACTGTCCCATCTAAGTCCACAGAGTAGTTTGCATGCTGAAATCATGTTTAACCAAATAGTAATGACAGGTCGAGTGTGCAAAGACAATGCATTATGCAAGAGCTTTAAACTAGAGCTTCCAAACATAGCAGAATCAACAACAATAACAATGGCATATTTGTTGCACAAAAGAAGAAAAAAGTTCGAGAAAACCACAAAGGGAAAAATGGCTCTTGTATCCCTACAGTCAAATGAAAAACAAACCACTACCCAGTAGATATGCTGAAACGATAGTAAACGACTACTAAAGTCTGAAAATTTACCTGAAGGTATTGATGATAAATAGCGAATGGAGCAGAGTACGACAAAACTGGTAAGAGTTCTTGAACCGCGCTCCATGGATCTAGCTCTGGAGCAGCAATTACAAGGCTGTAAAAAAAAAATTGACGTCAAAATTTCTCGAGTTGTATCATGCATATTAGAATTTAGAACACTATGATTTACCTCGAAAAACCATTTGCTTTCCACAAGTTAATAGTTTCTGGTGTAGCCTTTTTACCAAATTTTATAGATTTGCAAGCTTTAATAGTTGGAAAAGCATCAGACTCATCCATAGAAATTGGAACAGGTCCTGGAACTCCATCAGCAGATGATTCCAAACTTTCCTCATTGACAATTGAAATTGAACATGCTTCCTCTTGAATCATTTCGACTTCTGGAACATGTAAGGAATCATGAGTCGTGTCAACCCCAGTATGTGGAGATACCTTCCCTCCATCTAATTTGCACTCTGAATCCAAAGCATTTTTCTGGTTCTTGGGCTGTTCGGAGTTATTGCTCCAGGCAGAACAGATATCAGAAAGTGGAGACCGCAAAATACTGTGGAAAAATGGTTAGATATCTCAGACGTGGGCTTTGTAAAAAGAAATTGAACAGTAAACTATCCTGCAGGCATAAGCAAGGAAAGTAGTAAAAGAAATTAGCGCACTAAGTTTCCAAGGATCCCAGATCTTATTCTAATCAACCTAATTGTCTGGCAGGCTGAAAGCTTGAACCAGATAGACCGAAAAAAGAAAAAAGAAGCTTGAACCAGATAGATGCCACCATTTGGCAAAAGCAAAAATAAAGATATATCTAAGTCCAATTTGATTATAAAGTGAAGACTACTATTTGTCAATATCTCTAGTGAGTGTAGTGACATTATCCTCAGATTTTATTCAAATCAACCTCGTCTTGGTGCAAGCTCAAACCAGATAGCTCCCATCACTTGAGTAAACAAAGGAAAGATAAGGTCTGAATTTATTTGTGAATTCTAATTCATATAATATTTGTTTGTTTGTCACCAATGTATCTTGCACTTCTTCTTGATAGTAAGATCAATACATGTACTGATTGGTTCCATGAATACACAGTCACATTATTATAACCAAATGAATGCAAGGATCTTCAATCATATGCCTAATTTGTATTAAATCCAGGGAACAAATTGTGTGGACATATTTTAAACTCTTTCTAAAATGTAATTCAAATTGATTTTGTCATGCAAATCAGATACAACAAAATACAGAATCAATCATACCTGCGGCAGATTTTGTCATTAAAGTTGAACATCCGTACTATATCCATAGAGCATGGTGTAGCCCCAAAATATGTATTGCATACAGAACCTGTACCTGTAATGCAAGGGCCAAAGCAGAACGATAAACAATTTTTTTCAGTACATATGAAGTAGAATTTAAAACACAGCCATTACACAAATCAAATATTTTATGTTACATTCCAAAGTTAGCTTTATTAAGTTTGAGTCAAGCTAAGGCAAGTCAGCAGGTCTTGAGAAATGCATTGCACTTACACAGCATGAAAATTGGATCCAAGATATAATCAGCAATTAAAAAGTGAAGTATCAGTCAGACGGATACCATCATCATCATAAAAACATGTGAACTTATGTTCTGTGGTCTTATTTGTGAACCCGACATAGTCCGAAAAGACATGAAGCTATACCTTGAAAGTCTAATGCACATGCCCAATAACAATTGAGAGTATAGGAAAATCGAAAGCAACTTAAGAACATAGAGAAAAATAGACAAGAAATTACCTCCCAAGCGTTCTGCCACTGCACCAGTAAGGATGCCTCCAACCATATCCAACACAACAATATCTGAAGAAGTGCTAACATTTGCCAAGGATAGGAGGAGAGATAGAACATCCACTCGCAAGAATCTGAAACCAAATAGGCTTTTTTATATCAAATAAGCATCATTTAATGAAAACTGGCGTAAGAAAATAACTCAGTTATGTAGCACATAGGTAATTCTCCTATGCTCTACATAAATATTTCCAAGTCCAAATAAAGGAGGGGGTTGTGGTTAACTGACGACAAGCGTAAAACTTTGTCATTTTGTGGGAATATATACCAAAAAAAATATAAATGACGTTGTTGGTATAAGAGAATTTATAATGGGTCCGACAAGGGCCAGAAAACCAAATAAATAGCAACATGAGTATCAAATACAAATAAAATTGACATAAGCTCCCAGTGCGTCATTACCCAATTCTGTCTGGATGCTTTTTGAAGTATGCTTCACATATACTGCATCATATGAAACAAGAGACAACATATCAGTAATTTAAACACAAAACAGTACAGTACAGTGTCCATAAAAATATATAAAAATAATTATACGTAGTTATCTATAGCTGATTAAAAAGAAAAATGGTGATTAAATTGTACAGAAAGATCATGTGACAACAATAGTGCATGGTAATCTTGATTAGTAAGGACCATAAAATATCACTTAGTTAAAGAAAAGAAAAGGACGAAACTCACAAGAGAATAAGAAGCAGATTTTAATAAAATAACAAATGCTAAAAGAACACATTTGACACTGATGCAAAATGATTCAAAATTATCTGTAAGCAAACACCAGGGAAGAGATCACTGTAGGCCAAAATATTGGGTGACATCCACTTGCAAATGGCAGGAGAGTAATCAGAAGAAACCATAAAATTAAAATTTAACTGAAAACAATGTTGTGAGATTAGAAACAAGAGAAAAAAAAATGTCAATGGCACACATTAAATTACGGTGTTATCACTATATGAAGCAAATAGAAAAATCTCTTAACTACAAAATTTACCTTCGAGCAAAAGGGCGCCTTAAAAGTACTTTAGGTGCATATTTCTTCTGCTTTCTGAGCTTGTATTTCTCCTGAAAGAAAAATATATATATATATATATATATATATATCAGCATAACCTTTAAACGATGCAACTTTCAAGTTTAAACGTGGCAACAAACTCACTTGTGAAAACGAAGTTTTCTTCTCAAATGTTGAGCTATTTGCTATAAGAGCTTCAATTATTTGTTCACCAGTTGCACCCTGTCTGCAATGAATTAATTATGATGGGTCAGAAATATTCTCAAGACAAAGGTTTTGACACAAACAAAAAGCTGAGAGATAGAGTGAGAGAAGTGCAACTTTTTTCAAAGATGTAAGAGAATAAATGATAAGGTGAATTGTGTCTATAAGAAGCATCTTCACCAATTGGCATTAGAATGCTTTAGAAAACTACTGCATTATCCATAAATTCACAAAGAAACAAAGTCTGACCTTTTCATTTCATCGATATCTTCGCCTGATAGATTTTGTGCACAATTACTATCCACTATGTTCCGGTTGTCCTTCGCTTCATCTTTTAGTGGGGCATCGCCCTTCTCTTCATGTTTATCATCTGCATACAAGAAGAAAAGATGACTACACAGTTTAATTATACAGCGCTGAGTGTTTCAAAATTGGATATGCTATTCCCTATTATTTCTCCACTTCACATGTGTCTTTTTCACTACTCAAGAGAATCGGATCACTTTTTGCATAAGGTTACAAAACATCACCCAATGACCTAGTAGGTTGGTACAGGTTGAGCTAAGACTATTGCTCATGGAACCGAAAGCTTATAATTTCCTTCGAAATCATCATCAGAACAAAAAGATCATAATAAAACAATGTCACCAACGAACAACCACTTCCAATACCGTCCTTTCAATAACAATAACAACATCAAAGCCTCAATCCCAAATTAGATGGGGTCGGCTACACTGATCTAACTTTTCCATTGCTTTGATTCAGTGCAAAATAAATCCCCGCATTATACAAGCCATCTGCCACAATCCACACTACACAAGACCCACCAATTCTATTCCTATCCATTAATCCAGACCATCAACAACATTTGGTCTACGCATAATTTACAACGCACCGTATTTAAAGGAAAGTACTTTTTTTTCTTCCTCCAATAGGTCTATAGATAAGCAAAACAACTGAAAATACAGGATTGAACATTACAACGATACAAATTCCAACAAATAGAGGGATTCCAGTGTCAAAGCTTCCAACTTTTCATTCAAATAAAATTTAGGGGCAATAATACCTTCCGAAATCGCAACGACGCGGGACAAATAGGCCCCCTTTGGCCCTGTCTCCACTTGAAAGAGAGAACCAAAAGGGCAACCGATCAGTGGCCGAAGCGAACACTTTTTGTTCCCAATCTTCACCGTTCTGCAACACAAGAATCCAAAATTCTTCATTGATGAATGAATGAAGAGATCAAATGTACGCGAAATTGTAGTGTACTTACGATCCATCTGATAGACGAGCGAAGACGAGACGATCGCCATCGTTGATGTCTAGCAAAACACTGCAATCTTTCCAAGTAATTCTAGGGTTTTGGTTTTCGATCGAACCATCTTGCGCACTTACTGAACTCATCTCTCTCCGCAATGTTCACAAAAATCTCAACTTTGATGACAACGAGGGTTTAAGAAACATACTGTAAATATGTAACTGTGTATATATATACCAACCAATTTCGGACTCAAACTCGTAGTCAAACTCGAACGATAACTTTCTAAGAATGAAACTCAAACGCGGTAACTTTCTAAAATTACACGGGGTTTAACTTTTTCAAAACCCAAATTATTAATCCCCCGTGTATTGAAATAAAGTTGAAGTCTTTTAAGTTGTTTTAACTTTCAAAATGCTCTTAGACTTATTATTTTGATTGAGTTCATGTGTATTATTGTGTTTTTGGTGGATGGTCATGTATGAACATATATTTTGTTGATGGGATTGTATGGATTGTATGACTTTTAATTTTCGTTGAAAATGTGTCGCAAAAAAATCACAAAATTAAACCGATCAAATCCCGCAAACCGCGATCTGTTTGGTTGTAGTTTTGAGGTTTCACGGTTTGGTGGTGGTTTGCAAAATGGTCAAACCGCAAACCTTCGATTTGGTTGCGGTTTGATGATTTTCACCACCAAACCGCAGTTTGCCCACCCCTAGTAGAAATATATGATCTCTCAACCATTCCATATTAGGATTGAACTTTACACAGCATCGAAACCTTCACTTGGTGTCAAATCCCTCTAATCAAAACATATCTAGTGAGATTGATGAGGCATCACTTGATGAAAGGCAAGAATTATTAGAGTGATAGCGGGTTCGATTTCAGCTCGAGTTTGCTTCACTTTCTTATGTCAAATTAATTGAGATGATCCTTGCATGCTTTAATTGCATTCTATCCCAAATTATTAGAAATACTGAAAGATCGATGTTACACTTACACATATAATCTTTTAATTTGGTTGCTTATTACAGAGAATATAGTCTGATTACACAAAAGTAGGAAAAGGTTCACATCTAACATTCATTAATATATATATATATATATATATATATATATATATGGATTAATTGATCACCTCTTTAATTAACACTCACAGCATGGGCAAAGGAGAAGTAGTAACTGAAGCCTCGCGACGTGGATCGGGCACCATCGACGCAGTTTTCTTGATGAACTCTATGCAATCTGCAATGTCTTGATCACTGTGGTACTGCTGCAGGTTGGGAGAGCAATAGGCCGGCCTTTTCCCTACATTTCGTGGTGGTTCGCAAAAGCGGGTGGTCTTGGAGATGGCAGTGAGCATGATCAAGCGGAAGAATGCGTCGCGAAGGCGCTCAAGCACCAAAGAGGGCGATGACAATCCGGAGTTGGTTTTGGATGAGCTGTGGTTTTTGAGCAAAAATGGGATGCAGAGTGAGTTCTTCTTCTTGAGGCTTCTTTCTCTCTTTGTCATGT
Organism: Stephania yunnanensis; assembly: GCA_039657365.1. NCBI lineage: Eukaryota > Viridiplantae > Streptophyta > Magnoliopsida > Ranunculales > Menispermaceae > Stephania > Stephania yunnanensis. The sequence continues at coordinate 61,764,294 of CM077585.1, forward strand.
TCAAAGTGTACAACTGTTTGGTTAATTTGTTCTAATTGTAGTTGGTGGGTGTTGGGCTTCGAATCCAAAATGCTCCCCTTGAGAATCAAGAGATCATATATGTCTATATATACTTACAATGTATTAATTGGTGCAATGGACAAGTGAAAGAGACTTGGGACTTATTTGGCTCGGTTAGGCTTGTTTCATATGCATGCCTGCTGCTAGCTAGAAGTGGTCCCTTTAAAATCAATTGTTTAATTACAAATGATTAACAACTCATGTGGATTGATATGAGCTAGCTATAGCAAGCCTCAAATGGGTGTGGTGCGGCGGATCATAACTCTGATTGATCAAGGCAAATATACGTCATATGGTTCGATTCTTGATAGCTATATATATATATATATATTATATTTTTTCGGTTTTTTTTTTAAGTTACTAACTTTCATAGAATTAGTCGAACCAAAATAAGGAAAGACTTGAAAAAAGTTTAGACGCTATAACAATATATCTAGTTAGTATGTGCGTATAATATTGATTTGATGATCAACTATTTAATTTGTGAATAAGCATATAATATTGATTGTTTGTGCTTATGTCCTAGATCAGTGTCATTGGATTCTTCAAATCACACATAACCACTTGGTTTTGAGTAAAACAGTAATTCAGTGGTGCGGCTCAAAGTAGGTTATGCTAATCAAATTAACGTATATTTGATTTGATCATCTTAAGACTTGATTTGTTAATTAAGTTGGTCTTCATTTGATACCTTTTTTAGGGGACTCGCATCACATGTTTCGTTTGTACCTCGTCTTCCACCTAGTTTTAGGGATTATATCCCGCAAAGTCAATGTCTTATTCTTCGAACCCCAAAAAAAATTTGTTTAGGGTTATCTGTTTTTTTTTTTTTTTTTGGATAACAGGGTTCTCTAGTTAATTAGATATAAATTTATTAATTAAGGTAGGGTCTTGAACATCTTTTGATCAAACAGCTAGCATGCTTTGGGTAGCGTAAACAATTGTGACTTATTAAACCACGAAGAGGGGTGGGTCGACTCACATGGTTACATGTATGAGTCCGTATTCGTCAGGCCAAATATCAAAATCATGTTACAATTTTCTAATTAGGTAAAACAGGTTACAACAATTCTTCTCTGATATCATAGTTTTTTATTATTTCAATATACAGTGAGCAAGGTTTGAGTGTGAGTATAAACCATTAGTATGGGTTAGATTGATCTGTATTAGTAGTTGTAAGAGTTAGTGGGACATTAATTGTGTAACAATATGTTGTAACAAATTGTAAATGAGTTAGTCAGACGCGCATGGAAAGAAAAATTGGTTAGTTTTTAGAACACAAATATAAGTTTTTTTTTTTTAATGCAACGCTAATATATGTTGTTAAAGTTAATTGATAATCACCAAAGAAAAAAAGGTTGATTGACATATAAGTATATAATCAATATATTACAAGCAGTCATGAAAATCATATTTAACAATTTGTTATATGTGTATAAAATTAATTTTCTTGTAATAATTTGAATTTTGTACAATTTTTAACAACAACAACATAGCCTCAGTCTCATATTAATTGGGGTCGACTACATGGATCAAAATTTTTCATTGTGTTCAATTAAGTGCAATTGATGGTGAGCTTTTCAAACCATTCAAATCCCTCATAATTAATGCAATTGATAATGAACTTTTCATTGTGTTCGATTAAGTGCAATTAATGATCGGTTATAGTTTTGAACAACGTGGAAAATTGAAGATTAATTTTAACAACATTTAGCATAACAAACATTTTATGTGCTTATAAACAATGTTGATTTTCACTTGGTACATCTAACATCAATTTGACCTAGAGACAAAAATATCTTCGGCTAGACTCTAACTTCAGAAATCACTAATTTCTCCCAAAAAAAAAAAACATTAGTAGATTAAGAGAAAATCTCGCTTATTTGTTCGAAATACTTAAAATTGTTCCCATATAATTCAAATGGTAGATGGTGATCACCTCGAAAATATAGCGCCTAGAGACAGTGTAAGTAATTGTATCCTTAAGTATATGATTAGTTTTTATTTGAATGATAATTAATCTAAGTTAGACTCGTGATTAAACTTGTCTTATATCTCGAATAGCATGTGACTTTGCATGATGTTTTGTGTTTATTTGTTATTGTTGAAAAGCAATCTTAAGTTATAAAGTTTGAAAAATGAATTAAAATGACCTTAAATCATACTCACGACACGTTTGTGCACAAGATTGATGTCACTGTAGTGACTAGTATCACCTTAGACACTCATTTTGTTGGATGCTCCTTGTATAATGACCCAATAGGGGTGTCAATTTTTCGAGTCAAAATGAGTTTGGGTCCGACACCCTTGATATAAATGAGCATTTGTATTGTTCAGATTCGATCCGATTTTTAATTCGGATAAGTATATCTCACCCAAACCCAAATTAGTTTAAATTCGAGTTGTCCGAATTTATTAAGTTTTTTTTTAAAAAAAATATTGTGTTTATAAGTTTTTTAATTAATAAAATCATTGTATATTTCTTGTAATATAATCTTCTTCTAACATAATTTTAAAAATGAATTTCAAGTTGTATTTAATAAGTTAAATTAAAAGACGTAATAATGTTTTTTTGGTTAAACGTAATGTTGTCTAAAGCAATTTAGTTAAGTCTCAAAACTAAAATAATATATTTTATATGAGCTATGTAGTTTCTTTATTTATATTGTTGTTTTTGTGAGTTATATAATGTATGAAAGTATATTTTCAAAATAAATAGGTGTCTTTTGAAATTTGATAAAAATATCAGAATCTTTTGACATCAAATTGATTGCCGAGTTTAAAAAGGTTATTATCTAAACGACAAAAAATTGATACCCCTACGACCTAATAATTTATAATTCGTTTTATTCGGTAATTTCAGATAAAGACGTCAGCTCAGACTAACAATATCTTTGATTGATTACCTAACTATATTATGGTGTTTATAATTAAATTGACAAATTGCATCGCATTGTGTGTTACAATTCATATTGCGTGATTGTTAGCGTGGCGAGTATACCACCTTGAGATGCGTGTTGACACATATATTAGGTAGGTTGGTATAAGTGTATACTATATTAGCTTTTTTTGATAGTATACACTATATTATTAGTTGTCCAAGTATTAAAAAAAAGGAAAAAAAAAAAGGCGAAATCCTAAGCTAATGATAAATAATACAATCTAAGTCTAATTAGTAGCTTCGAGGTGTGTAAGCTAGAAATGAGAATAGGCTAAATCATAAAAATTAGCCTACGGTTTAAGTGAATAATGTCAGCCACTAGATACACCTTGTCTTGGGAGTATTGCAAGAATCTTAGGCTAGATGGGTGGTCACCAAGGGTATGTGATGGTTTAAATGAGGGCTATGAGAGAAGCCTCGATTTTTGTGCGTAAAGAGTGATGTGTAGATATCAAGGCATCACATGAAACACTATAAAAGCCAAAATTGAGCTTTTGCTCTCAAACTTGTGGATGTTCTGAACTTGGTGAGTTAGAGATAGAACTTGGGGAAGGCTGAATCTAGGAGCAAATTGAAGGGGATTCAAGCAATTAGGAGCTAATTTGAGGCTACATCCATCAACTTTGCTAAACCCTCATCTCTTCATCTTCCCATTTCATGAAATGAGATCACGATGCATGCGCCAATGGTGGCTAATGTTGTTTGAAAAAAATCCAGTGATGAATGGGGTTTCTTTACCATAGTTGTCTTCAAAACAAATGAATTTAACTCTGTAATTAAGGCCCAATGGTTTTTCAAGCCATCTTTGTTGTTCTTCAATGATATTTTAAAATGCATGGCTTCCACAAAATGGCCTCGCGCCTAGACTCATTACTATATATAGTTTTTTTGGTTAAACGTAATGTTGTCTCAAGCAATTTAGTTAAGTCTCAAAACTAAAATAGTATATTTCTATATGAGCTATGTAGTTTCCTTATTTATATTGTTGTTTTTGTGAGTTATATATAATGTATGAAAGTATATTTTCAAAATAAATAGGTGTCTTTTGAAATTTGAGTCGGGTTCAGGCTCAAAAATTTTGTCCGGACCCAGTCCGAATCTCAATTTGGACATCAAAGTCTTGTCGGACTTGGCCCGAGTTTAAAAAGGTTATTATCTAAACCCTTTTTTTTTCGGGCCGGTGGGTTGGACAAAAAATTGATACCCCTACGACCTAATAATTAATAATTCGTTTTATTCGATAATTTCATATAAAGATACCAGCTCGGACTAACATTATCTTTGATTGATTGCCTAACTATATTACGATATTTATAATTAAATTGGCAAATTGCATCGTATTGTGTGTTACATTTCATATTGCGGGAGTGTTAGCGTGGCGAGTATACTACCTTGGGATGCGTGTCGACACAAATATTAGGTAGGTTGGTATAATGGTATACTAGATTAGCTTTTTTTTGATAGTATACACTATATTAGCTTAGTTGCTCTCCAAGTATTAAAAAAAAAGGAAAAAAAAAAAGGCGAAATCCTAAGCTAATGATAAATAATACAATCTAAGTCTAATTAGTAGGGTTGGGCGCGCCTCGAGGTGCGTGTAAGCTAGAAATGAGAATAGGCTAAATCATAAAAATTAGCCTAAGGTTTAAGTGAATAATCTCAGCCACTAGATACACCTAGACTTGGGAGTATTGCTAGAATCTTAGGCTTGTTGGGTGGTCACCAAGGGTATGTGATGGTTTAAATGAGGGCTATGAGAGAAGCCTCGATTTTTGTGCATAAAGAGTGATGTGTAGATATCAAGGCATCACATGAAACACTATAAAAGCCAAAATTGAGCTTTTGCTCTCAAACTTGTGGATGTTCTGAACTTGGTGAGTTAGAGATAGAACTTGGGGAGAGGCTGAATCTAGGAGCAAATTGAAGGGGATTCAAGCAATTAGGAGCTAATTTGAGGCTACATCCATCAACTTTGCTAAACCCTCATCTCTTCATCTTCCCATTTCATGAAATGAGATCACAATGCATGCTCCAATGGTGGCTAATGTTGTTTGAAACAAATCCAGTGATGAATGGGGTTTCTTTAGCATAGTTGTCTTGAAAAGAAATGAATTTAACTCTGTAATTATGGCCCAATGGTTTTTCAAGCCATCTATGTTGTTCTTCAATGATATTCTAAAATGCATGGCTTAATCTTGAAATTTGATGCAATTTGTGGAGGATTATTGTGATAGGCCCACAAAATGGGCCTCGTCTGGCCTAGACGCATTACTTGGATCTCGAGTCAGCCATCGCAAGGTCTGCTAGCATAATCAGCTTTCGTTTCCATTATTGTTATAAATTTAGTGATTGAATATTGAACTATTAGGTTTTGCAAGGTTTAATAATTATTCAGCGGAATTAGAGTTAAACAAGTTATATATATGACTCAAATAAAGAAAGTTGGGGACAACTTAATAGTGTGGAACTCTTCAATAGTAGATAATCATGCATTTTTAGTGATCAAGTATAGAGATGCAATATACATGAGTCTAAGTGTCACTCAAAGCCAAAAATAATCCTACGGGTTCATAAAACAGTATATTAGTAAATATATAAATTACAAAATAGTAAGAGAGGAGGCCGTTCTAAAGTCCTTAGAGAAAATTATCAATCACAGGCTTCTTTTCCCTTACTCGATCGGATCTGCAATTGTCGCTAGAAGAGACACTCCAGTGAATGAATTTAGAAGGATATTAACAATACTTCGAGAATGTAAATATAGTCCAAAAAATCATGCGGAAAGTAAAAAAGCTGAAAGTAAAATAAAGTGCATGATAAATATACTAAGAAGTAAAATAATGCAATAGAGTGTCATGGAAGTCGAAAGAGAGGCACCAAAATGGTCTAAGGTTCATCAAGTGATTGTGCCACAACTCAATCGACCTTGGGACACCGAGCAATGCCAATCAAATTAAGGATGGATATATACATCGATCGTTGGTGCATTCCACATGATGAATCCATGTGTTTTCATCATCGCACAAATATATATGATTTTGAAATGTTAATCTACGAGAATATATTGAAGCTCGTCTCTAGGTAGTTCGAGATTCAATATTATTATTTGATTCTTTCATCATTTAGGCGTTCCTTTCCAAACAAACCACTTAAAACAAATGAATAGGTTGGCACACAGTTAAATTGTTAAACACTATTATTAAGTCCTATTGTAGCTAGCCTTCATCTTTAAGTGTCCTACAAAACCAAAAGGCCCCACATTTTCTGCAAAAGCCCAATTGTTAAAGGCTCCTAAAGAGGGGCCCATGATGGCACAAAGCAGAACATTAGCTACTATGCTTTGAGTTAAATAAACAACTAGTGCTGCTAAACTAACAATTTGAAGAAGACAAGGGAAGCCCCCCTTAAATGATTTGGGCACATGACTTGCCATATATTATATGATCAAACTATCTTCTTTTATATCCTTATAACCAAAACACGCAGAGTGACACACATGATCACGTTTAATTACATTTCTAGCTAGGAGTACTGCTAGCTGTGTGTATCTTAATTTGGTGTGATGAAAATGTATAGGTCTCAAAGAGAGAGCTTTGTGATACAAATAAGAGGGGATCATGTTCAAGGCCAACGAGTCCCTGGTGCCCCCAAACTCATCAACCTCTCTCCCATGAAGCTCTTCCATGGCTTTCGAAAGATTCTCATGCGCTTCGTCTTCTCTCTTCCTACTTCAAAATCTTCTAGCGTTTCGAGGTATAAGAGGCATGGAGAGCAACCCGATCCACCCAAGACTTCGTGCAGCTCATCGTACCATTATTCGCCTAATTCGCACTACACCGAAGCCATTGCAGACTGCATAGAGTTCTTCAATAGGTCTTCACAGGAGGGAAGTACTACTAGTTTGGTTGGCCGGAAACCTGACCTTCTTGTTTGAAACATGTATATGTGCTCCATGGAGACATGAGCACTACATATAATTAAATTACATATGGCTTGGTTTTCTTAACTATTGTTATACATACATAATAATAACTACTATATATACATATAGCTAGAGTGGATCAATTAATGTTGCTTGTTTGTAGGAATAAAGAAATTGAGGGTTATATATATGCAAGCAATGTTAATGATGAATAATATATAACATTGTCTTGATTGCTCTTATTTGGATATAGAATTAGCTTTCACTCTTGTGTTCAATAATATAGTGCAACAATTTAATTAATTTGTTCAAATTGTAATTAAGATTAACTTCGTGAAGAATAACTTTTTCTTGCTTAGTTCTTTTTCCCCAAATTTTAGCTAGGAGGGCAAGCCATTTATTTGACCATAATTAATTAGCAGTGACCAATATATCCGTTTGATCATTACGTTCCTTAGAAACATACATATATATGCATGTTTCCCTACATGTCGAGCAAAAGTCAAATTTTTTGGTGATTATATTGAGATCAAATGCCCGTTCATGCAAAATCAACACAATAATAATTCTATTAGACAGATATTACTTGTAATTAGTTTCTGATAGAGACTGTGCTAAATGATTTTTGTCCACTTAGGTGTATAAATGAATGTTTACATTTTGTCAAAAAAAAAAAAAAAAACAAAAACAAAGCAAACTAAAATCATGTATATCAATAGGCAATAGTGTTGGTATAGAGCATTCAATTTATACGGCCCATTACTTCGTGGACCATAGTGCGTTAAGACCCCGAGTACGCGCGAGCCATATAGTTCGTACGTTAAGCCCATGATTTTCTAGTGTCCATGAAAACAAGGCAAACCTGTTATATATAATATATGCACTTTTTTTTTTAAATGCTATGAGATGTTATATTGTTCCAATAATTTATCGTTGTGTAATATGAACGGGTTGACTTAATAGTAAAAGTGAAAGTGAAACTATCTGGGTTAACATGGTCTCGAGCTTGATTATTGTGCGAAAGTCAAACAAAGTACCACTAATAATCTCTTTCTGCAATCACATATATAACTTATAGAACTCGTAAAATAAGCCTCTTGATGCCATGTTAATTAAAAAAAAAAAATCTATCGGTTACATTAAGATTCTTAGAATCCAAGTCCAGGAAAAAACATAGCACATGTTCCATCCGTGCATAAAACGCACCTGAAATTGCCATGTGGAATTGTCGGCAGGTGACACTGCACACTCCACAACATGCAAGCTCCCCCTCCACGTACATAATGGTAAAAAAGGTTTTCACCAATTAATAATGGTAAAAAAGTTACATAGACAGAGACCCCGAGACCCACAAATTAAAAGCAAGCCAGCCCACCACCAGTGGCAGTAATTAAATAAGGGAGTAGCAATGGCGCTGTTAAGTTTGTTGAGTCGGACCAACCTTGCTAATGCTAGCAAATCACAATCTGCCTCTATCAACGTAGCTGTAACCTCCACACTGACTAATGCAACAGTGGTAGCTGCATTATTCTTATCGTCAAACAAGTCACTAGTCATCCAACAATCAATTATACCAAAGTGGGTACTTTCGATTCTTCGAGTCTAATCTCAGTTCATGGTGATTAGTCACTCGTCATCCCAATAATTATTGCAGATGAAGACCCTATTAAGAGACCAAATTATATGAGGCGAGAGCCGACAGAGACGTCACTCACACTGTCACACAGCATATATACGAGATGAGATGAGATGCGCACATTGGACTCTCTCTCTGGGCCCCCACCAAAAGTCGCCTAGTCACATCCGCCCCAACAACACAATTGGGCTCTATCCCTTCCTTAGTCATCAGTCGGTACCGTGAAATCCAAGAACTACAGTGACGTGGCGGAATATTAGATGCTCCAGCTCAGCTCCTCAGTCAACAGTAACGGTTTTGGTTAGTTGAGCGGGTTTAACTTTAACGATCCGTTAACGGAAATCTCTTTCACAACACAAGTATAGCAACTTCAACACCAACGCCAGCACCAACGCCAACAACAACTCTCTCTCTGTACTTTGCGATCTCTGTTCTTTCTTCTTGTTCATCATCTCCGTGTTTGCGGATCTCGAGAAGGGGTACTGGCAATGTCTGTGGCGGCGAGAACGGCGACGATCGGGTCATTCTCGCCCGTGGGATCTCAGAAGGGGAGTCCGCGGCCGAAGATGGCCGTCCGATCGAGGATTAGCACCAGCCTTTCGGTGGGTCGGATCCTCACGAATCTCGAGAACAGCTGCGCGACTCCGCTTCCCTGCTGAGACACGTGGCGGACGCCATGGCCGATGACATGAGAGGTGGGTTGGCCGTCGATGGGGGTAGCGATCTCAAGATGATTCTCAGCTTTGTCAACACTCTGCCAACTGGGTATGTCAAGATGAACACATTCATTTTCCCCAATTTGTTATTTGAGTTTCTTGATGCTTTCTTTTATTGGAAATGTGTGGTCTCGATATCAGGACTATCTGACTACTCTGGTTCGCCCCGACTTGCGGGGCACGTCATAGGTGAGTAGGTGAGTGGAGGAAATGTTGAATGTGTGATCTTTTATAACATATTGCTTCAAAGTTGCTTTCTTTTTGTGTTTTCAAGTGATTTGGAGGGGGGGCTTTTACTGGTAGTCTTGGATTCTTTCTTTGATCCTCAAAAAGGGGTTTTCCTTTGAAAATTATTGATTGTATTTGCAGTGTAAATGCAAGTAATTTGTGCTAATTCAGCAGATTGGTGTAGTATACTCACAAGAAAGTTCTTTCAATCTGTGTAGTACTGCGATTTCGACGATGAAGAATTCTACATAGCACTAGCTCTAGAATGTATTATAGTTTCATAAAAACTGAGTACAAGTCAAACCAGGTGTAAATAAGTGTATTTTCACTTTCAAGATAGTTGTTTGTTTTTACTAATCAATTAAGATGTGTTTGTTCTTAATTCCTTCAAAAACCATTTGAAGTTTTTTTATTTTTGTTTAAAATTCAGTCATAATTTTTTGTTGGAATACCTCTCCTGTTTAAGATCCCATGAAAGAAAGCGCACAAAAAATACTTCATTTGAGAAAATTTTGCACCGAAATTCCAAATAGACTCCGAAAAGGAGGGAAAACAGCTATTGGCTTTGCGGACATTTGATCTTTGTAGCATGTTCTTATTTTATGGAGTGTGTGCCGAAGGGATTGATCACTTGCTCGGCTTCTGATGATACACTGCTTTTATCTCGTACAGGAATGAGGAGGGTTTATTTTATGCATTGGATCTTGGAGGAACAAATTTTCGAGTACTGAGAGTGCAATTAGGAGGAAAAGATAAACGCGTTATAGATACCGAATTCGAGCAGGTGTCGATTCCCCAAGAGCTGATGTTTCGCACATCTGAGGTCAGTGTGCAAGTGCAGTAGTATCCTGTTGCGTAGTCGTGTGTCATTTTTTTTTTCAAATACTGAATTATTTTTCACCTTGCAGGAACTATTTGATTTTATTGCTTCTGTGCTGGGAAGATTTGTTCGAAAGGAAAGTGGCAAATTCAGCCCGGCACAAGGAAGAAAAAGGGAAATCGGTTTTACATTTTCTTTCCCAGTGAAACAAACCTCCATTGATTCAGGCATATTAATTAAGTGGACAAAGGGATTTGCTGTGTCGGGAACGGTTGGTGTTTCATCTTTGTATTTTCATATGACATGTTACCAAGTAGATTTTGCCACTAATCACGGAAAAAGAAAAGGAAAGTGCCTCTTGAGACAATTGCAATCAAGTGGGTGTAGAGTTCCTTCTAATTCTTTTGAAGAATATGAATGGTATGAGTTGCAACAAAGAAATAAATGAACATAAACCTTATTCGGTCAATAAAATGTGAATGGAAAACTAGGAAAAAAGTGTGGACCTTGGAATTGGATTTCATATTTATGGCTTTAGTATGTTGATGAGTGAACAAGAAGGAAATGGACTCTCTACAGACTGCTAGTGCTAGAGATGATTAAAATATCGGAGTATTAGCACGATCATTTGCAACTTTTTTTGTTGTTTAAATTAAGAGTGTGTTTTGCAAAATATAATCTGTGACTAATGGCTCATGACAGGCAGGAAGAGATGTAGTTGCCTGTCTGAATGAAGCCATGGAGAGGCAGGGCCTAGATATGAGGGTATCTGCATTGGTAGGTTTTACATAAACCCTCATGATTCTTGCCTTCTTGGGGATGAAAAATTTCCTTCCCAAAGATATCTTCATGATGAAAAATACTCAAGCCAGTGACATGTTTTTATTGCCTGCATGGCAGGTTAATGACACTGTAGGGACGCTTGCCGGAGCACGCTATTGGGATGATGATGTTATGATTGCTGTTATTTTAGGCACCGGAACTAATGCGTGCTATGTGGAACGGACAGATGCTATTCCAAAACTGAATGGACATGCATCCAGCTCTGGGAGGACGGTATGCAGATTACATCTTTTACAACTTTCAAGAAAAAAAAAACCAAATCAGTATGTGTTTAATGACACACTTGGTAATTTAACTTGTGTTAGTTGCATATTATTGAATAATCCAAGCTGTTCTCTTCATGAGTAAAAACTATATGGTTTGGAAATATTTACTTTATCATGTACTATCCTCTATGTAGATCATTAACACTGAGTGGGGAGCATTTTCAAACGGTCTTCCCTTGACTGAGTTTGATAAAGATATGGATGCCGCGAGCATTAATCCCGGTGAGCAGGTAAACCTGTTTCTAATTCAATACTATTCTGATATCCGTTTGCCATCTTGGCATAAACTTGTAAGGGAGGAGTAGGAAATGAACTTTCAACAGTGAAGGAGATGAACAAAGTAAATCAATAGTTTGTTGGTACAGCCTGAATCACCTGATCTGAACATTTAGAAGTATTAAAGGTCTTACTGGAGAAATAACTCATTCTGATTTTCATATGCTTGGAAATATGCTCTTAATTACCTTCAAACATGAACCATTCTACCGTCTGTTTACGAGGAATAGATCCCCAAGAATAAGCTTTCAATTCATGATGGTTGTATTGATCTTTTGCTAATGGGCTTCCAAATACCAACTGATATTTTGCATCCTCTTCACTGTTATCCATTCTTAATAAACAGATATTTGAGAAAACAATTTCCGGTATGTATCTCGGGGAAATTGTAAGAAGGGTTCTACTCAAGATGGCTGAAGCGGGTTCTTTATTTGGCGATCCTGTCCCTGAAAAGCTCTTCACACCCTTTTCACTGAGGCAAGTGTTGTTGGAATGTGTTGCTCCATCTGCTACAATCCATTAGTTTTAATCCAATGTTCAATGCACTTGGTATGATTTTCCTTTCTCAATTCGCGTTGCTTTTATGTTGCAGGACACCAGATTTATGTGCTATGCAGAAGGACAGCTCCAGCGATCTTGAAGCTGTCGGTTCAATCTTAAACAATACTGTTGGGGTATAGTTCTCATGATTGACATCTCTAAAATATCTTCTCAGATGATGAGGTGCATGACATTTTTTTCTCTTGTTAAAATCAGGTGAGATCCAGCTTAACTGCGAGGAGGGTAGTCTTAGAAGTCTGTGACACTATCGTGAAAAGAGGAGGAAGACTTGCCGGAGCTGGAATAGTTGGGATCCTCCAAAAGATGGATAATGATTCCAGGGGCCTTGTATTCGGTAAGAGAACCGTCGTGGCAATGGATGGAGGATTGTATGAGCACTATCCCCAGTATAGAAGATATCTTCAAGACGCTGTCGATGAGCTGCTGGGAGATGAAATCTCTAGCAATGTGATAATAGAGCACTCGAAAGACGGGTCAGGGATCGGAGCAGCTCTATTGGCAGCTGCAAACTCGAAGTATGCATAAAATTACACGAGAGTTTCCTTGATTATCAAATAATTCTTCCATGTGAAAATCGCCTCCTATTGTTTCTTACAATGTTGTTGATTAGGTGATGATTTTTCTTTTCCAAATTTTGTAATGTAATTTGCTTTGGCATCTAGAATGGACAGGAAGTGATTTAATGAGTTCAGTGAAGACTGTAATTTTGCAGAATGAAGACATAGTCAGTGTAATATTTTGTTTTGCTCGGATAGTCACTGTAATATTCCAATAGTAGGATTTTGTTCATTGCAGTTGAACACAAATTCAAAATAGCCAAGAAACTGATACTGACGTTTTAAACCACACTCCTCTTGCTCAACGCGCTTTGAAGGCGGGCGATGATGCACTTCGAAGGTGATGGTGGTCGTTGAGAATGTGAATTTAGAATCCAGTTGAGAATGTGAATTTAGAATCCAAAAACAAAGTGATTCCCTTGAGAGATGAAGATGATTCATAATTTTAAGTCCATTAAAGAAACAGAAGAGTAACTAAATTTCCCAAACTAACAAATCCAATTATCCAATCTACATAATTTATGGCCAATTCCCATAAAGCTTTTTTTTTTTTTTGTCAAATAATCCCCATAAAGTTGAAGGTGAAGCTAGTTTGGTCTTCTATTATTTTATTTTTTTACTTATTTTTGAAGTGCATTTTATTTTATTTTGCACATGTTTGTATATAAAATTTATTTACAAATAGTCTGTAACTATTTGTAGGAAAAAAAAGAAAGAAAGAAGCTGAAATAGACTGTCACTAGACATAATATTTTCCAAAGAGAAGGAAATAACTCAGTATTATAAATTTTGTCTATAAAATATGGTATAATGTGGAAATGTATTAGTATAAAAGAACACTGAAAAAAATTACAATATTAGTCCGCCGGTGCATCGCGCCGAAGCCGAAGCCCCGTCGTTGCCCGGGCGCGCGCCTTCGTTGTTCGTTCGTTCGTTCGTTCGTTCGTTGTGTTCTGCGAAACTTTTCGACTCTCCAGAAATAGAGCGCGTGAGAAGACGAGTCGCGATCGCGCTCGCGCTCGGTGCTTCAAAAGAATCAAAACCCTTGAAAGCTTCGTTACTTCATCCGTGATGTGCGAGAATCAGCGGAGTTAGGGTTTATGCGAAGATGAGTCCGATACAGAATTTCGAACAGCATGCTCGGCGTCTCGTCGAGCCCAATCTCAGTAAGCTCTCTCTCTCTCTCTCTCTCTCTCTCTCTCTCTCTCTCTCTCTGTCTCAATCTCTCAATCTCTTCTTCTGTTTCAATGGCTGAGATTTTCGTTCGATTGTGGAAAACAGCGATTCAGGAGAGGCTTGTGATGGCAATGGAAGTGCGAGACGGTCTCGAGATCGCTCACACAGCGGAGTATCTGAATTTCCTGAAATGCTACTTTCGCGCGTTCTCTGTGATTCTAACGCAACTGACATCGCCTCAGTTGACTGATAACCCTGAACATAAGCTTCGAAACATCGTAGTTGAGATTCTGAATCGTCTCCCTCATAGTGAAGTTCTCAGGCCTTTTGTACAGGACCTCTTGAAGGTCGCTCTTCAAGTACTAACTTCTGATAATGAAGAAAATGGGTTGATTTGTATACGAATTATTTTTGATCTGTTGAGGAACTTTCGGCCGAGTCTCGAGGCGGAAGTCCAGCCCTTTCTTGATTTTGTGTGTAGGATTTATCAGAATTTTAGGGCTACTGTTAGTTACTTCTTTGAGGAAGGGATGGGAGGAGGTGGAGGTGGCGGTGGTGGTGGTGGTGGTGTTGGTGGTGGTGTTGGTGGCGGTGTGGGAGGGTTGGGTGGTGTTGGTGGCATTGGCGGCATTGGGGGCGAAGATGTTAAGCCGCAGATTGACGGTTCGAGTCTAGTGACTTCGGGGTATGTTGGGTCTGGGAAGCTTAATCCCAGTGCGCGATCGTTCAAGATAGTTACGGAGAGCCCATTGGTGGTGATGTTTCTGTTCCAATTGTATAACCGGCTTGTACAGACCAACATTCCCCATCTGTTGCCTTTGATGGTTGCTGCTATATCTGTTCCTGGTCCGGAGAAAGTTCCGCCGCAACTGAAAAACCACTTCATTGAACTGAAAGGTGCCCAGGTTAAGGTATGCGATCGTCATTAACGGTTACTTACATTTGCATTTGACAGTCATTTTCATTAGTTATTTATTTCTTTTAGATCATTAAAATCAGGATTTAAACAAAATTATATTCGACTTCATGGCTAAAAGGTGCTTGTAACTTGAGGTAGCAACCTGGCTGATGCGCAGGGAAGCACCCGAGAATAATAGCTGAATCAGTAATCAGTTGAGAGTTTAAAGCTTTAGCTTTTCATATTATGAATTGGAGAACATCCTTGCTTCATTTCTAGACCTTTTTAAAGATCCAAAACTCCTTTTAAGTGTTCGTGTGGTGCCCAACTTATGCGGCCGTGAAAACCAAAGCAATTGCTGTTCATGACTTATATATTCCATTATTGGACCTGAAGGAGCTAAAATATAGCTTTATTATTTTCTATTTAAGATTTAATGATGATTTTGGTCTTTCATTGTATTGCAGACGGTTTCCTTTTTAACTTATCTATTGAAGAGTTTCGTGGACTATATCAGGCCACATGAGGAAAGCATATGCAAAAGCATTGTTAATTTACTAGTGACGTGTCCTGATTCAGTTTCCATTAGGAAGGTAAGTGTTTATCGGTGGTGCTTGATTTATTGAAACTTCTTTTTCTGTTTTATGATGTAGTTAGATTTGGCATGTCTTCATGCAGGAATTGCTGGTCGCATTGAAACATGTTCTCGGGACGGATTTTAGGCGGGGTTTATTTCCCTTGATTGACACACTTCTGGAGGAGAGGTACCAAGCTTTCCATTTGAATAGATCTATTTTCAAAAATGCTCGTCGATTGGCATCATGCAGATATCGAAGAAAACAAAATATATTTCGGCCTCTTCCATTTGCGTCGTTCTCTTGCATAGAGATTAGTTAAATCTTTTTGGCCATTTTTATCTGAACTATGACGCAATCTAACTTAGCTCTGCGTCTTTATATCAATCCAAGATTGTACACCATCTAATTTATTATTTACTATCCGATTTACATCTCTACTCTAGTTTTCAGAAAAATGTGATTTGTACAGTTGGATGGTGGGCCTCGTCATCGAAATATTTTGCTTAAATAATTTGGCTCTTATTGAATGCTAGGGTTCTTGTGGGGACTGGACGAGCATGCTTTGAGACTTTGAGACCATTGGCTTATAGTCTTCTTGCAGAAATCGTCCATCATGTACGAGGAGACCTCTCTCTGTCCCAGGTGCGTATCTGTTTTCTTTGGGAGGGGGATGTTTGATACTCAATTTGTTGTTTTTAGAGATTGCAAGGGGATTGTTTTCGTGATGATTATATCTCGTGGAGTATTTTAGGCTCATCTATTTTTGGGGCACTATTTTCTTTTTTAACATGGCAAATGATTTTAAAAGAAGTAAATAGATTTACAGTCAATTAGAATGTCGTGATTTTTGAAAAAGAAAGATTGTCAATAATGGAATGTATAAAAGTATTCAGTTTCCACTTTCTAAAGCTATTGGATGCATTGAATCAGTAGAGGGGCTTCAAAAGTAGGATGCTTGAACCTTACTATACGGCTGGAATAAAAGCAAATGAAGCTTCACCAAAAAAAAGCAAATCAAGCTGTCTAGCATGGGACTCTTAGTGACACAACTCGAAGACAGTCAAGATCTGGAATGTACCAACTGTATATTGTGCATCACATGATTATTCTTGGAGAACAATCACTTATGATTTGTTCTGGCTTTAAAATTTATTTGAAGGCAGTTTGACGCGTGAAGAGGGAATTTGTAAATTTTCCCGTGTTTGGGTTATCCTGAGTATACAAAAAGGGCATGATGACAAAGGTCATTGGGCCTTATAGCTATTAGTTAGTTTATCTTGATTATTGTTGATGGTCTTCTATTTGAAGGATGAAGACCACGATCCCCTTTCTTTTCTTACTTGATGCCCCTTCATTAATTATCTTCTCTATTATTGCTTATGTACATTTATCTTTATGTGTCCATGCTTATTCTTTAAGGAAATAAGAATAGTTAAGTAACCTTACTCTTGCGGTTAACTGGAACCATAAATGTTCAATATTGACCTTGTTATTTGTTAATGGATCATGCTCTGTATTTTGCTCTATCCAGTACTGCTTATTGATAAGATTTATCTTTTTATCTTCTAAAAAATTCTTCTTTATTTCGATGCAGTTGTCACGGATTATTTATTTATTCTCAAGTAATATGCATGACGCCTCTTTAGCTCTCAGCATTCATACAACTTGTGCTCGCCTAATGTTAAATCTGGTATGCTTTCTTACGGGAAAAAAATTATATTTTCAATTTTGTTTTATTTACCTAGTCTGAGCTAGAATTTGAATAGCGTGTGACTATATATGTTAAACAAAGTTAATTTTTGGATCACAGGTGGAGCCTATTTTTGAGAAAGGTGTTGACCAGCCAACAATGGACGAAGCACGGGTTTTATTGGTTAGGAGGCAATTTTCCAAATATTCAAAGTTTTAATGGGAGTCTTAAGATATTTGTTTGTATAAATATATATTGCTTACATGTGTTTATATGTATGTTGGTATGTTAATAACTTGATGTGGGGAGTAAATTCTAGGTGGTAATGAAACGTAGCATCCATAAAATAAGTGTAGTAGAGACGAGTATGCTTAGGTGAGTGTAATAGAGGCGAGTATGCTTTAGTGAATGTATGGTAAAACTCGAGAAGATATAATAAGAAATGCAGAGACTAAAAAAAAGTGGAACAAACTCCAATAGATACAAAAAGGAGGGATGAGCGGTTGCGGTGGTATCGTCGCATCCAAAGATGTCTGCAAATGCTTCGATTAGAAAACTCGACACTATAGAGATTGAAGGAATTCAACAACATATAAGGTAGGCTTAAGATAACTTGGGATGCCTTAATTTGGAGGATTTAAAGAATTGTGAAGGCACGTCATCCATTTCAGAAGGTGGCAGGCCTAACTAATTTGGATTTAGGTTTGATTGTCGTATTATTTATATATATATATAAAGGTGCACTTTTTCCATTTAAATGTTTGATCCATGTAACCGACCCCAATTAATTTGGGACTGAGGCTATGTTGTTGTATATATAAAGGTGCTGCACTTTTGTCTATTTGTGAAATGATGCAACTTTATGTCTCCGTGCAGGGTCAAATTTTGGATGCTTTTGTTGGGAAGTTTGGTACCTTCAAGCGTACAATTCCCCAGGTATGGATCATTAGAGCATAATATGTTATGCTTCCAAAAGTGTGTGCTGTGAGTTACACTGCTCTTTTAAAGCAGCAACTGATGCAACCAAAAAAAAAAGCATCAACCTAATTTTTAATGCATCAAGAATTATACTGACCTAACACACCAACAAGCAACATAATTTTGAATGCAAATTGTGGATTTAGTTATGATTTGATGATCCCTAGTTATGATTTATTTGTGACTATACGTTTTAAGAGTCATATATCTTGGATTATATTCTTCTATCTAGATTCTGGACCATATAGTAGTGTTATGTAACTTTTTTTTAAATGTTAGTGTGATTATTTGTGCATTTATGTGATAAGATCCCACATAGAGAGCCACATAGAGTTGGTTAGGGGGACACATTATAAATAGGGGTGAGTTAGTTGGTTTAGACATCTTGAAATTTGAATGTAAGTAGGCACTTTTAGAGTGATTGGGTTGAGAGAGTTTTAAGACTCATCTCTGGGGTTACTTTTAGGTTTGTAATTGCTGTTGTTGCTCTTGTTTCAATAACTCAAAATTGGTGTTCTATCATTGGTATCAGAGCACACTTTCAAACATGGAAGCTCGATTAGATCGATTGGAAGCTCGATTAGATCAAATGAAAGAGGAAGCGAAGAGGATTTCGGCCATTGAGGTGTCGATTGGCGAACTCAGATCTGAAGTAAAGTGGGCGTTGAAATGCTTGGCTCAGAGGTTTGACGAACAACTCCATCAATATCTCGGCTTAAGAGCACCAGATCTCACCAGAGCAACGATTGTCATGGGGTCGAAAGCGGATACGCGCATAGAGGCAGTGGAGGCGGAGCTGAGCAAACTCAGGGAGTTGGAAGGCTCGATCCATGGCCTACGATCGGAGTTTCAGACTCAGATCCACACGCAATCGCAGATCCAAAGCCAGATCCAGGAGTTATCACTGCGGATGGAGGAGTTCTTCCAGCGGGGTCAGGATCCCGAAAAGTCGCATCAGATCCGGCCACAGGGGAGCGGTTTGACACCAGATCCACCAGATTTGCTGGTCACAAAACCCCTAGATCCATTAGATCGTGCTCCTTGTCCACTCGCGCAATACTCGCCCAAACCATTGCTTCGCTCAGTGATTCCATCCACTCCACTACAATTTAGTACTATTAAACTATTTGCCCCTGCTTTTGTTGATCCATCTCTAATGGATACAGATGCACTTTATCCGTCCTTGGTGCTTTGTGAGGTGATCTTTGTTCGCACATCTGGATGCACTCTTCATGAAGAGAGGATATCATTTTGTTGCCCTGGATTTACCTCCTTGGCCTCATCTGCAATGTGCTCTTTTGATGGAGGTTTTCATTACTTTAAAGGTTTTCACTAAAGTCACATATCCATCAGATCAGACCATTCTTATGGAGAGTTCAATTGATTATGACTTGGATCCACCGCCTTGGCCGCCACCATCTTCGCTACACTCAACGCCTTATCTCGCACCAATGAATTTGGAGAAAAAGACAATGATGAGCCAATGCTCCACTCAAGGAAATCATACGGTGAGCTTTAACCCACAACAAATTTGTTGTTCACATGTTATTTGCCCATGCAACCACACCTCTACCAAGTTTTTTCTTCTTCTGTTTGATTATCATCGACTTACGTATTTTCTATCAAGCTGTAAGTTTTGGGCCCACATACATTTCCCATTGTTCGAGAATAATCTTGTGGTCTTAGTGTTCTCTTCAACCTTTGATGTGGTGCTCCTAAACTCGACTGTCAAACAAAAATCGATTGTTCTTCCTCAATGCCGCTTCCTTGTCTTGAAAGTGCGGTTGGCTTGGTTCGTGCCTTCTTATGTTGGTGCTACATTGGTGTTTCTGGTTAGTTCTGATTTGGGGTTATTGCTGCCTTATGATGTGAGTCGGTGGCGGTACATTCTTAATGACGAATTGGGGCAATACATTCACATAGCTACTGGAGGTGGTGAGGTTTTACATGCTTCAAATATCATGTTCGCACCGAACTTTGTACTTGCATGTCTTTGTGAAGATAGGGGAAAGGAAGTGATGTGCACCACTTGAATTTGATCATAGTCCCATGCATGTCAACAAGGTTCTTACGGTTCTTGTTGTCACTTTTGGCCCCTTTCATCTCTCACAGTGCTCATATGATTATGATGGCCATTCATCAAACTTGCGACGGTGATTGTTTATCGCCACTCAATACCGAGGTTGCTTTGGTTTTTGCAATGGCTTTGGTCTGCCGTGTTGTTCCTCCCTTTCTTGATGGATACTTTTCAGTCATCTTCTCTCGTGCCCCAAGTGTTCGTTGAAATGAAGTTGAGAAATGTTGCACCCAAGATTGCTTCTCTATGCGCCATTGCTTCCTTCTTTAGTTGGGGTTCTGTTCATGCTATTCTATCGTTTCTTTGTATGTTTCTTTTCTTTCCACCTTGAGGACAAGGTGGATGTTCAAGGGGGGAGTAATGATAAGATCCCACATAGAGAGCCACATAGAGTTGGTTAGGGGGACACATTATAAATAGGGGTGAGTTAGTTGGTTTAGACATCTTGAAATTTGAATGTAAGTAGGCACTCTTAGAGTGATTGGGTTGAGAGAGTTTTAAGACTCATCTCTGGGGTTACTTTTAGGTTTGTAATTGCTGTTGTTTAGGGCTGGCAATTCGTGTCAGCGAGTCGTAAACGTGTCGTGTCATAATTATCCTAAACCCGCACACGACACGTTTATTAAACGAGTCACTATTTGTAAACACGACACACGACACGTTTAATAAACAGGTAACCTGTTTATTACACGTTTAACATGTTTATTAAACGGATCATGTTTTAACATGTTTAACTCGACTCCTTTGTGTACCTGTTTAACACGTTTATTAAACAGATCATGTTTAACCTGTTTAACACAACTCGTTTGTGTACCTGTTTATCAACCTGTTAAACATGCTACTAGATTAATGATATCTCACTACAAAATCAATACAAACAACATAAAATATAAAATTATAAACCCATCTAATACAAGGAAAAATTAAAAATACAAGTATCATCATCATCATTAGTGTGTTCAAGTTCAATATCATCAATACTGTTGGTGTCAAACTCATCATCAATTCATCATTGATCTCATCAAGAATGTTGTTCAATTGCAGCACATTAAAAATTAAAATCAACAACACAAACACAATATTTATAAAAATTTACAGTTGAGAAAACATATTAACAAACAGATTAATCTGATCAAAAAACCCAGATGAGATCTCAAGAGAATCAACTCATATGACTCTACTCCCACATCTCCCCCATCGGCTCCGCTTGCCACCATCAACCACCTCTGCACACCACTCACCACAATCTGCGCCACCATCAACCACCTCCGCTCCACCGCAACCCCGCCACCACCACCGCCACCCCCACTACGACCGCCCCCTCGGATCTCCTCCTCTACTCCCACATCTCCCCCATCGGCTCCGCTTGCCACCGACACCCCGACCTCCTCCACCGCTACATGAACTACACCCCCTACTCTCTCTCGCCCTCCGACCTACCCCTCGCCGAATCCCTCCCTCCTCCGTGGCCGCCACCCACTCCTCGCCGCGCGTGCTTCTCTCCTTCCCCCTCCTCCTCCTAGCTCGGCCCCAACGACCTCAAGGCCCTCTCCTCCTCCAATAACAACACAACGGTTGGGAATAAGGATGAGGAAGTGGGGGAAATGGGTGGCGGAGATTAGGGAGCCAAATAAGAGGTCTAGAATATGGCGGAGATTAGGGAGCTACTCCACCCCGAAGGCGGCCGCTAGGGCTTACGACATCGCTCGTCTTTTTACTGCGGGGCCCACGGCCGAGCTCAACTTCCCGGAGTTTCATAATTATGCTCTAGGTAGGCTTGATTTAGATCATTCATTACAAATTTTTATGTATAGATGTAGATTGATACGATGCTTCATATATATTTAACACCTAAAATGTATGTTTAGATTTATGTATGTATATTTTCACTTATAATAGTTTTTCAAACATAGCATTATATATATATACCTTGTGCAATTAGACTAATGCATAATGTAGTTGCATAGTTATGTTTATTTTCAACACCTTTTAAAAGAAATTTTAATTTTCTATCATTTAAAATAAAACTCCAAAGTTTAAAAAAAAATAAAAATAAAAAATAAAACTCCACACACTTCCCTACATCATCGAATTTTTCCACAACTTTCCCTCGTTGAATTAAACTTCCCCGAATCATTTCCGAATTTTAAGAGGGTGAATTACAAGGCAAAGTTGAAGTTTCAAACCTTGGTTGTTCTGACAATTACATATACTATTGACATGGAACTCAAGTGTTATTTGTTACTGATGGTGGCATTTCCTTCTCTTTCTTATATATAAAAAATGGTGACATTTCCTTGAACTAGCTTCTGGAAGAGGGTGAAGAAGGAAGAGAACGTTCAACTCTTAGGTCAAAACTTGAACTGCCCGTGCAGGTTATTTCAAATTTGTTTTCTGCTGTCTCATCTCCTTTCATGTGTACTGATCTTTGATGAGATCTCTGAACAAAAACTGTCTTTTAATTGCAGGCAGTTCTGAATTTACAAGTCCCTCTGGAGCACTCTAAGGAAGTTAACGACTGCAAGCATCTCATAAAGACCTTGGTCATGGGTAGGTCGTACAAAACTTGATTACATGAACAGAAGAACCCATCCAAAAAAAAAAAAAAATATTGATGGAAAATTGAGGCCTTATTCATGGTAAAAGGAGAAAAAATGAATTTGATTTTGATTCTACCTAATATGGATGTTTCCCGCAGGAATGAAGACAATAATATGGAGCATCACCCATGCTCATTTACCTCGAGCACAGGTATAACTGTGTTATGGATTTTTTAGGGAACTTGGTGTTATATCATGATTACATTTGTTCCCGTTCATGATTCAGGTTTCACCATCAACTCATGGATCACACAGTCAGTTACAAGTGTCTCCGTCTTCAAATGTGCAACTTCCCCTGGGGTTTAAAGGAATGAGGGAAGATGAGGTATGGCCCATCAAATAACTCTCTCATCATGTAAATTATTTGCCGTCATTGATAGCGTGTTACTCATTATTTGGTAGGTCTGGAAAGCCTCTGGCATTCTTAAAAGTGGCATACAATGCTTGGCACTTTTCAAAGAGAAAGATGAGGAGAGGGAAATGATCCAACTCTTTTCTCAGATTTTAGTCATCATGGAGCCACGTGATCTCATGGACATGTTCTCGATGTGTATGCAAGAGCTTTTTGAATGCATGATCAACAACAATCAATTGCTTCACATATTTCATACCCTTCTGCAGACAGCAAAAGTATTCAGGCCCTTTGCAGATGTCTTAGTCAACTTCTTAGTCAACAGCAAACTTGATGTTCTTAAACATCCTGATATGCCGGCAGGGAAACTTGTTTTGCAACTTTTCCGGTATTTGTTTAGTGCTATTGCTAAGGCTCCTACAGATTGTGAACGTATCTTGCAGCCACATATACCTATCATCATGGAAGTATGCCTGAAAAATGCTACTGAGATTGATAAACCAGTTGGTTATTTGCATCTTCTTCGTACTATGTTCCGAGCACTTAATGGAGGGAAGTTTGAACTATTATTGAGAGACCTGATTCCCACATTACAGCCTTGCCTTAATATGTTATTGGCTATGGTTGAGGGGCCTACTGGTGAAGATATGAAGGACCTTGTTCTGGAGCTTTGCTTAACTTTACCTGCACGGCTAAGTTCATTGCTACCCCATCTTTCTCGTCTCATGAAACCTCTTGTTCTGGCTCTCAATGGGAGTGATGAACTGGTGGGTTTAAGTTTGAGGACTCTTGAGTTTTGGATTGATAGTTTAAACCCCGATTTCTTGGAACCTAGTATGGCGAATGTTATGTCCGAAGTCATTTTAGCTTTATGGTCACATTTGAAACCTGCACCTTATCCTTGGGGTAAGAAAGCTTTGCAGCTTCTTGGAAAATTAGGTGGTCGTAATAGGCGCTTCCTCAAAGAACCTCTTGCACTTGAGTGTAAAGAGAACCCTGAGCATGGGCTACGTTTGGTTCTCACTTTTGAGCCATCTACTCCTTTTTTGGTACCTCTGGATCGTTGTATCTCATTGGCTGTAGCCACTGTCTTGCAAACCAATGCTGGCATGGATTATTTTTATAGAAAGCAGGCTTTGAAATTCATTCATGTATGCTTGTCATCTCAGCTGAATTTGCAAGGAAATGTTGCTGGGGAGGGACTTTCAACTGGACCATTGGCAAACTTGTTAGTTTCATCGATGAATCCTTTGCTCCGCCGATCTGAAGCATTAGATATAAAGGTCAGTTGTTTTTTTTTTATAATATTTATGTAAAATCGTAATTTCATTGTTCATCGATGGCTCAATAGATTCAATTGTTTATAGACCTAATTGATAATGAGTCAATGCACATTTCTAATTGGTGCAACTTGCTAAAGTGCCAACTTTTCCTAACTCCTTATTTACAGAAGAAACCTTTTGAAAATACCAATTAAGGAGATGGCATTGTCTTCTAATATAAATTTATTAATTCAGCCCCAGATTTTAGTAAAGGCTAAAAGTGTGGAGGTTGGATGGTAAATTAGTCACACAGTCCTCTTCCCTAATCTTTCCATTATAATGGTGTAGATTCTTTTATCTAGATTTTCATTTTGTCTGATGTCCAAACACTTGTATGCCATCACTATATTCCTAATGCAGGAAACAGAACATAATTTCCTGCTTGTTCCAGTTGTTTTTATTCATTCATGTTTTTCTTTTTTGGTACTGCAAAGAGATGTAAATAATATCTCAATGTTGTGTCACACATTCTTTTTCATTAATTTTTTTGTTATCACAGCCTGACTTGGGAGTCAAAACTAAGACTCAACTTATGGCTGAAAGATCTGTTTTCAAGATTCTCTTGATGACCACTATCGGGGCAAGTGCAGAACCAGATCTGGTCGATCCCATGGATGATTTCGTTCTTAATATTTGCCGGCATTTTGCTATGATATTTCACTTGGACGATATTTCCACTGGTTCCTCAAGCACAACAGTGCAGGTTGGTTCTGTGCTTTCTTCTGCTAGTAACACAACATTGAGATCAAGAAACTGTGCCACTACCAATCTGAAGGAATTGGATCCACTAATTTTCTTAGATGCATTGGTTGAAGTGCTAGCAGATGAAAACAGGCCACGAGCTAAAGCTGCTCTTAATACGTTGAATATGTTTGGTGACACAATTTTACTACTTGCTCGGTCAAAACTATCTAACACAATGACTTCACGGGCGAGTCCTGTTACTCCAGTGGTTGTTTCTAGTCCGTCTGCCAATTCTGCATATTTACCACCTCCAAATGTCCGGATTCCTGTCTTTGAGCAGCTTTTGTCTCGCCTTTTACATTCTTGTTATGGAACCACGTGGCAAACTCAAATAGGGGGTGTGATGGGAATTGGAGCTTTGGTTAGCAAAATAACTGTTGAGACTTTATGCATTTTCCAAATACGGATTGTTCGTGGTCTGGTATACGTTCTTAAAAGGCTCCCCATGCATGCTAACAAAGAGCAGGAGGAGACTAGTCAAGTGCTTATGCAGGTTCTTCGTGTTGTAAATAATGTTGATGAGGCAAACAGTGAGCCCCGTAGGCAGAGTTTTCAAAGCGTGGTTGAGTATCTCGCTGCAGAATTGTTTAATGCTAATGCATCCATTATAGTCAGGAAGAACGTACAATCTTGCTTGGCACTTTTGGCTAGTAGAACTGGTAGTGAGGTGTCGGAGTTACTCGAGCATTTATATCAACCTTTACTTCAGCCTCTCATAATGCGGCCGCTTCGGTTCAAGAATGTTGATCAACAGGTAATCTTTCACCCCATATTAGTGCTTTCCTTCAATTTTTTTTATCTTTTATACTTAGAACCAACAATCAAGAGTGCGCAACTAATTGTTTAACTATACAGGTGGGAACAGTCACAGCTTTGAACTTCTGCTTAGCCTTGAGACCTCCTCTTCTTAAGTTAACTCCAGAGCTGGTTAATTTCTTGCAAGAAGCTTTACAAATTGCTGAGGCTGACGAAACTGTGTTGGTTGTGAAGTATATGAATCCTAAAATGGTTACATCACTAAGCAAGCTCAGGACTGCATGTATTGAGTTACTGTGTACAGCGATGGCATGGGCAGATTTTAGAACGCCAAATCATAATGAGTTGCGATCAAAGATTATTTCCATGTTCTTCAAGTCATTAACATGTCGCACCCCAGAAATCGTTGCTGTTGCAAAGGAGGGTTTGCGTCAGGTTTGTAGAGCATCTTGTAATAGATTCTACCGCTTTCTGTTAGCTGTACGTATCATGTTATCTCATGCAACTGGTGGAATTCTAGAGTCTGACACCATTTTTTGTTTTGTCTGTCTGAAAGCCTGAATTAAAATTTTCTGCGTCAGATTTCTTTTTGTTGGCCTTTTCCAATCTTTGGCCGTTTTGGTTACGGTAATAGAAATGAAGAAGGAGAATCAATTTTAGAATTTGCTTCAGCATATGATCTTGTCTTAGCAAATACTAGTTTTAGGAAGAGGGAGTCGCATATAATTACTTTTAGTAGTGGTCATAACAAGAGTCAAATAGATTTTCTTTTAACAAGAAAAATAGATAGAAAACTATGTAGAGAGTGCAAAGTAATACCTGGTGAAGCACTTACTACCCAACTAAGTTAGTAGTACTTGATATTAAGCTAACACAACGGAAAAATATGAATAAAAAAGTTAGCGACCCTATAATAAAGTGGTGGAACCTAAAACATAGTAAACAAGTAGAGTTTAGAGAAAAACTACTAAAAGAAAATGTTTGGAATCTTGACTTAGATGCTAATACAATGTGGCTAGAAATGAGTAGTTGCATAAGGAGGGTGGGATCAAACATACTAGGTATATCTAAGGGCTTGGGACCTCCAAAGAAGGAAACATGGTGGTGGAACGAGGATGTCCAACAAGCAATTAAGACTAAAAGAGATATGTATAGGAAAATACCTAAGTGTCAAGATGAAGATGCATACAATCAATATAAAGAAGCTAGAAAACAAGCTAAAAAAGTAGTTAGTCAAGCTAAAACAAATTTCATGGAAGATTTATATACAAGGTTAGGTAATAGAGATGGCGAAAAATATATATATAGGCTAGCCAAATTAAGAGATAAAAAGAAACAAGACCTAAGTCATGTAAGATGTATTAAGGACGAAAATCAAAATGTTTTAACGCGCGAGGAGGATATTAAGGAGAGATGGAGAAGTTACTTCGATAGTTTATTTAATGATGGCCAAGTTGATACTATAATAGATGAAAACCCACATCAAGAAAGAAATGTAAACTATACACGCAATATTAGAATTGTAGAAGTTAAAGAGGCATTGAAAAGAATGAAAATAGGGAAAGCATGTGGCCCAGATGAAATACCCATAGAGGTTTGGAAATGCTTAGGAGAAATCGGATTGACTTGGTTGACAAAACTTTTCAATAAAATTTTAAAATCAAAACGGATGCCAATGGATTGGAGAAGAAGCACGCTTGTGCCAATCTTCAAAAACAAAGGAGACATTCAAAGTTGCTCAAACTACCGGGGAATTAAACTCATGAGTCACACTATGAAACTGTGGGAGAGGATAATTGACAATAGGCTAAGGAGAGAAGCAACAATATCAGAGAACCAATTTGGTTTCATGCCTGGGAGGTCAACTGTGGAGGCGATTTTCCTTGTAAGACGATTGTTAGAAGAATATAGAGAAAAGAAAAAAGATCTTCATATGGTATTCGTAGATTTAGAAAAAGCATATGATAGGGTCCTAGAGATGTTCTTTGGTGGGTTCTAGAAAGAAAAAGAGTGCACGCTAGATACATAAACACTATTAAAGATATGTATGATGGAGTAGTAACGAGTATAAAGACATTTGGAGGAGCTACAAAAGAATTTCCCATTACGATAGGACTACATCAAGGATTGGCTTTAAGCCCATATCTATTTACTTTAGTTATGGATGAATTAACTAGACATATTTAAGAGGCTATACCATGGTGTATGCTATTTGCAGATGATATTGTCTTAGTGGATGAAACTAAAGATGGAGTGAATAGGAAATTAGAACTCTGGAGAAATACATTAGAATCTAAAGGCTTTAAGTTGAGTAGGACGAAAACCGAATACATGCACTGTGAGTTTGGAAACACTAGACATCGAGATGACGGAGTGGTAAAATTAGGGGAAGTAGAAGTTCCTAGGGTAAACCACTTTATATACTTAGGATCAATCATACAAAATGATGGTAACATTGAAAATGATGTCACACATAGAATTCAAGTGGATGGAAGAAATGGCATGAGTGCAACGGGGGTGATTTGTGATCGACATGTTCCTACTAAGTTAAAAGGAAAATTTTATAGGACCGCAATTAGGCCAGCTATGCTCTATGGAAGTGAATGTTGGGTGGTAAAGCAACAACAATTACATAAAGTGAATGTAGTAGAAGAAATGAGGATGCTTAGGTGGATGTGTGGTAAAACTCGTAAAGATAGAATAAGAAATATAGAAATTCAAAGACAAGTAGGAGTAACACCAATTGATACAAAGATTAGGGAAGGGCGGTTGCGATGGTTTGGTCACCTGCAAAGACGGCCTACAAATGCCCCAACTAGAAAACTTGACTCAATAGAAACTGTAGAAATTCGACGAGGTAGGGGCAGACCAAAGTTAACATGTGATGCATTAATTAAGAGAGATTTGAATGGTTTGCAAAGCTCACCATCAATTGCACTTAGTCGAGCACAATGGAAAAGTTTGATCCATGTAGCCGACCCTAGTTAATTTGGGACTGAGGCTATGTTGTTGTTGTTGTTGTTGTTTCCAATCTTTGGCCATGTTTGGTCGTGGGAAGAGCACTTCCTGTAAAGTGTGCACTTTCTTAGGGAATTTGCACCTTTTGGACAAGTATGTCCCTCATGTAAATTAACTTTTAAGTTTTAAAGTTATTTTAGTGAATATCACAACAATTTAATATTTTTAAATAGCCAACTTTCCAGGAAGTAGAAAACTTAATCAAACACGTATAACTTAACCAAAGACATACATCAACTTCCTGGGAGGTTGAACCAAACAAGGCCTTTGTTTAATTGCCCAGAAAACTGCATCGGTGATAAATCATTCTTTAGTGCCCCAAATTATTCATGGGGTTCCATCAAATGGTCGTTCTCTTCCACTGTACAATATTTGTTAACTAACTGTTGTGAATTAAGATCACTTTTAAATACTTCAAATCTTCCTTTTGTTTATGATTATTTCATAACAACGCATGATTTTGAACTTGGTCTTGGTTTTCAGGTTATTCAGCAACAAAGGATGCCCAAGGACCTTTTGCAGAGCAGTCTCAGACCAATTTTAGTTAACTTGGCGAGCACCAAAAGTCTTAGCATGCCTCTTCTGCAAGGTCTTGCCCGCTTGCTTGAACTTCTTTCTAACTGGTTTAACGTTACCTTGGGTGGTAAGTTGCTGGAGCACCTAAAAAAATGGTTGGAACCGGAGAAACTTGCGATGAGTCAAAAGTCGTGGAAACCTGGAGAAGAACCAAAAGTGGCTGCTGGTAGTCATCTAGATCTTTTTTTTTTTTTTTTCCCAAACAGTACCGGTTCCTGCCTTTTTTTTGACTTGTGATGTGTTCTGTTTCATGCAGCAATTATTGAGCTTTTCCATCTTCTTCCCCCAGCAGCAATGAGGTTCCTTGACGAACTTGTGACCCTTACAATGGACCTGGAAACAGCAATTCCCCAAGGACAATTTTATAGTGAAATAAATAGCCCTTACCGTCTTCCCCTTACAAAATTTTTAAATCGTTATTCATCAGATGCTGTTGATTATTTCCTTGGTCGGTTAAGTGAACCAAGACATTTCCGGCGGTAAGATTACAAGTGGAACTTGGCCGAGGCTTCTGATTTGATCTTCGTTGATTACTGAACTGCCCTTTTATTTTTCATTTTCTTTCAGGTTAATGTATATTATAAGGTCGGATGCTGGTCAGCCCTTGCGAGAAGAACTTGCGAAGTCACCGCAGAAGATTCTAGCTAGTGCTTTCTCTCAGTTCTATATCAAAATTGAAGGTTCCTTATCTGGGACTGGAAGTACGACTACCCCTGCTGCTTCAGTGGCTGATGAGAACATTATTAATTCTGTTCCTGAGAGTGTTTCTAATCCTCATCCTCCTGGCCCAGCTGCTAGTTCGGATGCTTATTTTCAAGGACTTGCTCTCATTTCAGCTTTGGTGAAGTTGATGCCTGAATGGTTGCATTCAAATCGTGTTGTGTTTGATACATTAGTGCTTGTTTGGAAATCTCCTGCCAGGATTTCTCGATTACGCAATGAAGAGGAACTGAACTTGGTGCAAGTAAGTTTGGTTGATTTTTTGAGTGACTATTAAACTTTTTTTTTCTTTGAAGAAATTCAATGGTGTTTGGGTAAAACTAAGATAATTTGGGTGGCATTATTATATAGGATTTGAAGTATTATGAAAGCATACCATGAATTGCATTAGTGGAAGCGTTTGATGCATATAGCCGACCATGATTAATTTGAAATTGGGGAAGTCTTGTTATTGTGGTTGTGCATTGGTCAATTTCTTTCCATTTTTTACCCACCCATATGTTAATGTTTTTTTGTAGTTAAAAACCTGATCAAAAAATGCGTCTTCCATATATATTATTTTTATGTTACTATGCTGGTAATGTAGTTAAAATAACTATAGCTTTATCAGTTATGGGTGTGACATAGGAGACTCATTGGCAAGGAGATGATTTGATACTCGGTGGCAACCGGCAACAACTAACATAACTTGCAATAGAAACAAAATGGTGTATGACTAGGGTGTCAATTTTTCGAGTCTGGGTCCGGGTAGCCGTAGACCTTAACAATATATACAAGCATATTTGTTGCTTGGAGCCGGGTCCAATTTTTAAATGCGGACAAGTGTGCCTTGTGTAGACTCGTTTACTTTAAAACTGAGTTGTCCAATTGTCCGTATTTGTCAACTTTTAAAAAAATTATTTTTATGTTTAAATGTTTTTTAAGTTATACAATTATTTTATATTACATATAATATATTCTCCACCGACATAATTTTAAAAAGTAGTGTCTAAGATGTATTTATTGTTTTAAACTACAAGTCATAACGATATTTTTGTGTATGTGCTAAGCAACCTAGGTTCCTCATGAAATTAAAATAATCCATTTTGTGTATGTGCTATGTAGTTCCTTATTTTTATTGCTGTTTTTTTTTTTTTTGAATTATACAAGGTATGGCAATATCAGTAGGTATCATTTAAAATCTGGGTCGGGTCCGAGCATACTGGCTTAGAGTGTCTTGCTTGAAAACTTGACCCAAATTTCAATTTGGACGACAAAATCCTTGCCCAGACAATGCCCAGATTTAGAAACCCATCGTCGAACTCTTTTTTTTTTTCTTAAGCCGAACATAATCGGACTTGCCGCCGGAAAAAAGATTGACACCCCTAGATAGACTTGTTCACTCGGCAGGTGGGCTAGGTTTTAGGCTAGGCATAGTCGGGCCTAGGCTTTTAAGCCCTTGCCCAAGCCCATCCAAGCTTGCCCAAGTTAGGAATTTTCGACCAAAGTTTGGCTACTATTTTCACCCATTTATGTGCTTTTAGCACTCTTACTTTGATTCACCCAAATATGTGCTAAATCCACCCATAAATTTAGCCCATAGTTTCCTAAAATACCTTCATTAATGCAATCTCCAACCATTTGCTTTACCCATTCATTTTCGACATCTCCCTTCCGTCCATTCATCTATGTTGCGGTCTAGCACTCCATCTCTTCTCAGATCTTTCATCTCTTCGCAGAACTCCCCCCAATCGTTGGTGGTGCTCGAGCTTTAAGCCTTCGCTCTCTTCGCACTACCAGTTAGATCCAACTGGGACCACGAGCAAGGAACCCCGTTGACTATAACTGGACTCCAAAGCTTACGTTCTGGTTGGATCAAACTGGTATTCTTTCATGTTTCCAAGTCTCACAGGACTGGTACGAATGATGAACAAAAAAAAGATGTGCAACATAAATTCGTATCTTAGCCGGACAAACAATATCTTCATGTCTTTCAAACTTTCTTCAAAACAAGATTTTGGTTTCATCATATGCCAAAACGAGCAACTGTTATGCCCTAAACCAAACACATAAAATTCAATAAAAAAAGTTGTGATAGAATATAGAATTCATTGGAGAAGATGATAGGGTGACTTATTGAGTTTGGATAGTTTTATTCTTCTAGTTGTCGGAGTTTCGTCGGTAATTTGCCGGCAAGGTGATTTGATGAGGAATGTAGCAAGAGTTAGAGAGTTAAGGTTCGAATTAGGTGGATGGTAGATGATATTAAAGTTAAAATTGTCAATACGATTAAAGGTTTTTTGGTCCAAAATTTTATTTTTTATTTTAGTGTGCTGAAAGCACATAAATGGGTGGAAATAGTCGCCCTCTATATTTTTTAGTAAAGTAAATATATTTAATACATATATGAAAATTACTTTTAAAAAAAAATACGAAAATGTCTACAAAGTAGAAGTTACCATAGTGGTATAGGCTGTAACAACTCATCTTGAATTTTAAGGTTCAAACTTTACTTTCAACAATTTTTTTTTTCAATATTTATACTAAAAAAATATTTTAAGTACTTGACGGGCGGGTTGGGCCGGACTTGGGTTTACAAATACAAACCCAAGCCCATCCCAAGCAACGCGGGTCGTGTGGGTACTTGAGCTTGTGAACAGGTCTACCCCTATATATGAGTTGCAGCCTTGGTGGAACAATTCATTTGACCAAGTTAGAAATGTGGTGATTTTCTAACTTACCGAATGAAGAGTGTGCATGGCGTTTTTTAGAGGAAGAAGGCCTGACATTAACTTGCGTGAATCTTCGATGAAGTTTCACTTGGAAGCTGACACTTGTGATTTATCCATCATTAACATCGATTATTGACCTCCTGTGGATGGTTAATTCCATTTCCAGAAGTGATCATCAGTCCACATTTTTATGGATCTTATCTATATGGTTCATATATCAGAGAACCAATTTGGTTTCATGCCTGGGAGGTCAACTATGGAGGCGATTTTCCTTGTATAACGATTGTTAGAAAAATATAGAGAAAAGAAAAAAGATCTTCATATGATATTCGTAGATTTAGAAAAAGCATATGATAAGGTCCCTAGAGATGTTCTTTGGTGGGTTCTAGAAAGAAAAAGAGCGCATGCTAGATACATAGACACTATTAAGGATATGTATGATGGAGTAGTAACGAGTATAAAGACATTTGGATGAGCTATAAAAGAATTTCCCATTACGATAGGACTACATCAAGGATCGACTTTAAGTCCATATCTATTTACTTTAGTTATGGATGAACTAACTAGACATATTCAAGAGGATATACCATGGTGTGTGCTATTTGCAGATGATATTGTCTTAGTGGATGAAACTAAAGATGGAGTGAATAGGAAATTAGAACTCTGGAGGAATACATTAGAATCTAAAGGCTTTAAGTTGAGTAGAATGAAAATCGAATACATGCATTGTGCGTTTAGAAACACTAGACATCGAGATGACGGAGTGGTAAAATTAGGGGAAATAGAAGTTCCTAAGGTAAACCACTTTAGATACCCAGGATCAATCATACAAAATCAACATTGAGAATGATGTCACACATAGAATTCAAGATGGATGGAAAAAATTGCGGAGTGCAACATGAGTGATTTGTGATCGAAATGTTCCTACTAAGTTAAAAGGAAAATTTTATAGGACCGCAATTAGGCCAGCTATGCTCAATGAAAGTGAATGTTGGGCGGTAAAGCAACAACAATTACATAAAACGAACGTAGCAGAAATGAAGATGCTTAGGTGGATATGTGGTAAAACTCGTAAAGATAGAATAAGAAATATAGAAATTCAAAGACAAGTAGGAGTAGCACCAAATGATACAAAGATTAGGGAAGGGCGGTTGCGATGGTTTGGTCACCCGCAAAGACGGCCTACAAATGCTCCAACTAGAAAACTTGACTCAATAAAAACTGTAGAAATTCGACGAGGTATGGGCATACCAAAGTTAACATGTGATGCATTAATTAGGAGGGATTTGAATGATTTGGAAAGCTCACCATCAATTGCACTTAATCGAGCACAATGGAAAAGTTTGATCCATGTAGCTGACCCCAGTTAATTTGGGACTGAGGCTAGGTTATTGTTGTTGTTGTTGTTGTTGTTGTATCGTTCATGTTCCTTCTTTTCGATAGGCTTTGATGGCTGAAGGGTGAATGAAGGTGCCTAAAGGTGCTTATGAAGTGTTTTAGTTGAAATAACTTTTACTTGATGAAGTAATCATGCCTTGGGAAACTGATGAGGTGGACTTGTCAAATTTGAAGGAGGCTTCTCTATGACATCCATAGTTTTCTAGGTTATGTTTATCTTCATGAGGAGTACAAACCCGGACCTCTGATTGTGTTTGTCAATTTGTAATATCTGTTTTATTTCTACTTTTTTTGATAAGAAGAAATAAGAAGAAAAGGTTTTTAATGCATCAAATTATTCATTTAGAAGCACGAAAAGTTGTTTTCATGGTTCCTCTTGTGGTTCTCTATTTGGCACTTCATTACTGCCAAGTGCTGATAACACCTCAGTAGAAAAAAATGACTGCTGGCAGTGAAATACGTCTCTGTTTTTCATATCTGTTGTTTAATTGATATTGGATGGTATCCATTGCATTAGTTTTTTTTCCATGGGGCTTATATGTTGTTTTCAATATCTTAAAACTCCAGGTGAAAGAAAGCAAATGGCTTGTGAAATGTTTTTTAAATTACTTGCGGCATGATAAATCAGAAGTCAACATTCTATTTGATATGCTCTCCATTTTCTTGTTCCATAGTCGAATTGACTATACTTTCCTTAAGGAGTTTTATATCATTGAGGTATGCCATTCTGCAGTCTTAAACTCTTACTTATGGACCAATACTATTTTTAGTTGTTTTAACTGTGTTTTACTACTTTCATATTTCAGGTTGCTGAGGGATATCCTCCCAATATGAAAAAAATGCTTCTCTTGCATTTTCTGCAACTTTTCCAATCAAAGCAACTTGGCCATGATCATTTGGTTGTTGCCATGCAAATGCTTATCCTTCCAATGCTAGCCCATGCTTTTCAGAATAGTCAAAGTTGGGAAGTCGTTGATGCTGCTATTATAAAAACAATTGTTGACAAGCTTCTTGATCCCCCTGAGGAGGTGGTTTCATGAATTTGTGATATCCACTTTCAGCACTTCCTTTTACATCATAATTTATTTTGGCTTACTCAACTTTATGCACCATAAGTGTAAATGAATTGATTGGCTTTTGTCTCTATTTTTTAGGTCACCGCTGAATATGATGAATCTTTAAGAATAGAACTTCTGCAGCTTGCTACATTGCTACTCAAATATCTTCAAAATGACCTTGTTCACCACAGAAAAGAACTCATCAAATTTGGTTGGAATCACCTTAAGCGTGAAGAAAGTGCAAGTAAGCAATGGGCTTTTGTCAATGTTTGTCACTTTTTGGAGGCTTATCAAGCTCCAGAAAAAATTATTCTCCAGGTATGTTAACAGGGATTGCATGCAGTTGCTGAGTATGGAGTGGAGACCTTTCAAACCTATATGTTTTCCTTGTTTCAGTGGTTGTTGATATTTTTTTCCAATTTGCCTTGATTTTAGGGCACTATAAAGTATAGAACAATTCTTCTTTCTCCCTTTTTTTTTCTCTTTCTCAATGATGTGTGTGCACTTGTTTCTTTGCATGTGTGTGTTTGGGTGATAGGCAATATGGTGTTTTGATAACTTGCTTAGTTATGCAACAGTTGAGTTCACAATTGTGCATTGAGTTGGTATATAGTAAACATGCTGATAACCTTACTGTTGTATTCAGGAACTGACTTTTTGTATTCCTTTATTTTCCATTTATCTTTTTTTCTCTGTGTGCCAATTCATCTTTTTCCTGTCCATTTTACTGGCTGGTTTCAGATGGAAATTCTATTGGTCTGAATGTGAATGAAAGTGTGAAACCTCTAAATGGGGACATTTGGGAGTCAACTGGGCTTAGAGCCATAAGGAGACCTTAAATTGCCTAAGTGTAGAATTTGTGACTGCATTTTGCTCAATCTGTGAAGTTAATAGAAAAACATTTACTAATTAACTTTCTTTATCAAAATAACTCAAGGAAGTGTTAACCT
This sequence comes from Stephania yunnanensis, assembly GCA_039657365.1. Lineage (NCBI taxonomy): Eukaryota > Viridiplantae > Streptophyta > Magnoliopsida > Ranunculales > Menispermaceae > Stephania > Stephania yunnanensis. The sequence goes on from CM077585.1 coordinate 61,800,722, forward strand.
TTTTTACGCTAATTCAGAAGCAGTTTCCTATCAGAAAAAGGAACTCAATAGATTATCCAATTTTCACTTCTGCAGTTATGCAACACTTTTTTTTTTCCTGCCATCAGGCCATTTGTTTAATGTCAATGAGAAGTTTTACATGTGTTAAAATGAAGAAAGTATTGGCATTGGACTGGATGCCTTCAACACTGTAATTGAAAACTTGTCCTGCTGTGGTCTTGAGTCTCTTGACAATAAGCAGTTAATATGAACTTATGAAGGCTAGCAGTTTGTTGCTTCAAATATTTTGCTCTTTTTTCTTGGTGTATAAATATTTTGCTCTGGTTTTGCTGTAATTTTTTTTTTTTTTTTTTTTTTATCATTGTAGTGTTTATTGTCAACAATCAAACTCTTTCTAGTTTTGCTCTCCTTTTTTTTTGAGAAAGAGACTATATATTTCTTATATAATATAGTAAATGCAATTACAAAAGAACATCTCTTTGATTGGTCTGACAATGAGGTACCTACACACATACAAAATAATATAAACTAAATTAAAGTTCAATGGACCCAAAGTATACCCCAATCCCGCACAAGATTGGAAAAGGAAAGATCCTTTCTCCATTTGGAATTGGCTACCCAAAATGAAGCAAGTTGCTTCGTGTTGTCCCAAATTGAGAACCAATCAAGTTTTGCTCTCCTTGACGCCCCTAAAATTGTTTTGTTTTCATTCTCGTGCTAGGTTTGGTCCCATGTCTCAGTTGGTTTACATATTATAATGTAGCTTTATGGTCGAATTCTTGAGGTTCCGCTTTAGGAATCTTTTCGCTTTCTTGAAAAGAAGGCATCTCTGATATTTTTTTTTATGAGTACTTGCTTTTATTTTAGTAAAGAGGTTTTACAATACAAATGCATTAGATACAAGGAAGCAAGAAAAGCCAAAAGCAATGGACAAGTGGTAAATATTATAAAACCCGCACCATACAACCCCTTAGCAGTTTCCAACATCATAATAATTATTAGAGAGAGAACATATCATGGCCGAACCTTCTTCGGCAATGCTTCTCCTATTTTTTTCTCCATTCTCCAGAGGAGAAACCAAATGCCTTACCTAATGTTTTTGAACCACAGGGCTGCATTATCCATTGTCTTGTCCCAAATCTCCCGTGCATTTTTTCCTTTTCTCATCGATCCTATGGTTCCTTGACATCTCTGATATTTAGGAAGAACCAATTTCCAATTTTTTCAGATCTATGTTCTCTGGGACGCCCTTATTTAACTACTAGTGCTGTTAAATTAAGCAAATTGCATGATTAAAGTTTGTCTTTTATTTCCTTCATTCTATCTAATTAAGTTCTTGTGAGTTGTCTTTGTTACTTATTATTTTTTTATAAGAATTTGTCATTGTTACTTATTTCTAGCAAACACAAAACAAGTGCATTTGGATATTTTTCTCTTATCTTAATTTATGTTGATAGCCGAAACTTCTGCGCTACTGCTATGGAAGAAATTCCGCAACAAGTAATTTGTTTTTATTATAATACAGGTTTTTGTTGCTCTTCTTAGAACTTGCCAACCTGAGAATAAGATGTTGGTAAAGCAAGCACTCGATATACTTATGCCAGCACTACCTCGAAGACTGCCCCCTGGAGATTTCCGAATGCCAATTTGGATTCGTTACACTAAAAAAATTCTGGTAGAGGAAGGCCACTCGATTCCAAATCTCATTCACTTGTTTCAGCTCATTGTTCGCCATGCAGACCTCTTCTACAGTTGTAGAGCACAGTTTGTACCTCAAATGGTGAACTCACTCAGTCGTCTTGGTTTGCCATATAATACTACAACAGAAAACAGGCGCCTTGCCATTGAACTTGCTGGGTTGGTTGTTGGGTGGGAAAGGCAGAGGCAAAATGAAATGAAAGTAACACCTGACATAGAGGGCCCTAGTCAAACAAATGAGGCATTTAACCCAAGTTCCATTGCTACTGATACAAAACGTCCTCCAGATGGTTCAGCATTTCCAGAGGATGTAAGCAAACGCGTTAAGGTTGAAGCTGGTCTTCAACCACTCTGTGTCATTTCACCTGGAGGAGCATCATCTATCCCTAATATAGAAACCCCTGGATCTACTGGCCAGCCTGATGAAGAGTTCAGGCCTAATGCTGCAATGGAAGAGATGATTATAAACTTTCTAATTAGAGTGAGTCTCTTACTGTTCTCTTTTTAGTTTTTCTTTTCGACCGTTTTAAATATACACTAGACTCTTATTTTTGTTTGAGGGACTTGCATCATTTTTTTCTTTTAAAGAACCATTGTTTATGTCAAAGTCTCCTAGCGCATTGGTTTGCTCACTTCTGTAGCTATAATTCTCTAGTGTAGGCCTTCTCTCTGCCTTCATTCTAGCAGCAAGATGGAGTTGATTATATGATTTAGTATGTTATGAACAATCACAATTATATGCTTATATTATGTTAAACTATGCAAAATAACAGTCAAATTAAGATTTTACATCTCTGCGATGCTTGACGCACATTGCATGAGGAGGAAACTATCCACAGCATATATAAATCAGTATGGATTGATTACATGTGATTTTTTACATTAGACATGCTTTTCCTTCCTAATTCAATGCTTTCTACATAATCTTATCCATTTTCAAACTCCAGAAGCATCTCCTAACAAAACTGATATCGGCTGTGATCATTTTACTGGCAATTCTCATTAAAAAAACTATCTCCATGGCCTTCTCGTAATTCAATCGGTTAAAAATTGACTTAGTTAGTTCCCAATTTGTAAAGTTCAGAAAATTCTCGTGCTATTCAATACGCCATGTCATATCCACCATGCTCTCACTGAAAGTAGTGACGTGTTTCTCAATTTTGCATCTTTTTTCTATGATAGCTCTTCTTTGCATTGATTGATTACATAGAGCTTTTTTGTTTGTAAATCGTTTGATTTCAGGTTGCATTAGTTATGGAACCTAAGGATAAGGAAGCAACGTCCATGTACAAGCAAGCGTTGGATTTATTATCACAAGCTTTAGAGGTGTGGCCAAATGCAAATGTCAAGTTCAATTATCTTGAGAAATTGCTGAGTAGTCAACCATCTCAATCTAAAGACCCATCAACAGCCCTGGCACAGGGCCTAGATGTTATGAACAAGGTCCTGGAGAAGCAGCCACATCTTTTCATCCGGAACAATATTAGCCAGATATCTGACGTAGGCTTCGGAAACTTATTTTCTGTCTTGGTGACTATTTAAATCATCTTCGTGGTTACGTTGTTGATATTTTTTTCCTCTGTTTATTTGTCTCCTTAGATACTTAAACCCTGCTTCGATATCAAAATTTTGGACGTCGGGAAGTCTCTGTGCTCTTTGCTGAAGATGGTCTTTGTCGCTTTCCCTCTGGGAGTTGCTAATACTCCTCAAGATGTAAAGACACTGTATCAAAGGGTTGAGGATTTGATACAACAGCAGCTAGCCGGTGTAACAGCCCCTCAGAATCAGATATCTCTAGAAATTAGTGCAACAAACAGCATGACTAGTTTTATCCTGCTCATCATCAAAGCCCTGACTGAGGTGCAGAAGAACTTCATCGATCCTTTCATTTTACCTTTGATTCGGGTCCTTCAACGCCTAGCACGTGATATGGGATCATCTGCAGGTTCTCATGTCAGACAAGTAAGTGAATTTTGTTTGATTTCTTTTTTCTATCACTCTTTTTCATTCCCCTTTGCCTTTGCTTTTTCTAGTCAGATACTACTATTGGAGGCAATATCTTACTTTTCAATATGATTTGAAAAAGGATATTTTTTAATCAGTGGCCTTATTAATCTGGGAGAATGATCATATAAGGTGTGCTTCTAAGTTCGTTGACAACCTAAGATAATAGTAATCTGTTGCAAATTCATTGTAGTTTTCAAATCGAAATCTGGAATATTTTGGGTTTAAGAAGCAGATGTGCCGTTTGCGCATGCCACCCATTAATGAATACCTGTTCTCTTTCGCTGTTAGTCTTTTAAACAACTTGCTGATGTGACGCTTCAATATCTCATTTTTGAGCTGAAGAACCGAATAAGATATGGTCTAATTTCTAATCAGAAATTCCTATCAAAAACGTTTTCTAATCAGAAATTCGTATCATTTATTCTCTTCTCACAGCACAAGACAATTTGATTCTTTACATTTTTGTATCCATTTCTTTTCTCAAAAAAAAGAAAGAAAGAAAGAAAGAAACCAAGTCTTTTCATTCTTTTCATTAACCTACTCATTGCTACTGATTCTCAAGGGTCAGAGGGCAGATCCAGACTCCGCTGTTAGTTCCACTCGTGCTATTGGTGACATGAGATCTGTTACATCCAATTTGAAATCAGTCCTAGAACTTATCAGTGAAAGGGTCATGCTTGTTCCTGAATGCAAACGTTCTATCTGTCAGATACTGAATGCTTTGTTATCAGAAAAGGGTACAGATGCTGGCATACTTCTTTGTATTCTGGATGTTATTAAGGGCTGGGTTGAAGATGACTTCAGCCGGCTGGGCACATCAAACTTATCTAGTTCTGCTCTCTCTGCGAAAGAAATAGTTTCTTTCCTCCAAAAGCTTTCACAGGTTGACAAGCAAAATTTCTCTCCTAGTGCTCTAGAAGAATGGGACAAAAAGTATCTCCAGCTTCTATATGGAATTTGTGCTGATTCGAACAGGTAAGCCAAATGGCCCAAATATAATTCATGGTCATTACGACATCATATCAATATACATTAACTTGATAATTTGTTCCACAGATACTCCCCAGCTTTGCAACAAGAAGTGTTTCAGAAAGTGGAGAGGCTATTCATGCTTGGTCTGAGGGCAAAGGATCCAGAAATTAGACAAAAGTTTTTTTTTCTTTATCATGAATCCCTTCCAAAAACTTTGTTTGCAAGGCTGCAATTTATTATTCAAAATCAGGACTGGGAAGCACTTAGTGACGTCTTCTGGCTTAAACAAGGACTTGACCTTCTTTTGGCAATTCTAGTGGAGAATGAACCCATTGCACTTGCTCCAAACTCTGCCAGAGTACCACCTCTAGTGACATCAACTTCCCCTCCTGATCATTCTGGGATGCAGCAGCAGATTCCTGGTGCTCCCGAGGATTCTGAAGGGCCTATGCTAACATTTGATAGCCTTGTGTATAAGCACTCACATTTTCTGAACAAGATGAGCAAACTTCAGGTTATTATATTCGCCTTCCTTCTAAATATTATTTCTGATAGAGAAAATAGGACATTCCATTAAACAGCACAGAAGCTACACCAATATCCAGAAACCATGCTAAAGCCACCTAAAAGTCTACTTAATTATCTTCGTTAACTTTTGCATTTATGCAATAATGGTTGAGCAACAAAATTGGTACGGGTGTTGCATGCGTAGGGGGAAAACCAAACATACTTCTAGGCGTACTCTAGTTTGAGTGCCTTGATCCCTGAAGGGGTGCCAGTCTTTGTAGTTAGCTTCTTCATTGTTTACTATTTTTTACATTGATTTCGAATTCTATTTCCTTGTCCTTGTAATGAGTTAAAACTGTCCATAGTGATCCTGCCGGATTAGCGCCTTTGGATCTCTGAGGAGATGCTAAAAGTTTCTGCATTGAACCAAGGATTGTATAGGAGTTGAAGTTTTTGATTTTTTGTTTTTGTTCTGTTGCTTCTGTTTAGGTGTCGGACCTCATTATCCCTTTGAGAGAGCTTGCTCATGTTGATGCAAATGTTGCATACCACATGTGGGTACTGGTGTTTCCTATTGTCTGGGTTACCCTTCAGAAAGATGAGCAGGTAGCCCTTGCTAAGCCAATGATAGCTCTTCTGTCAAAAGATTACCATAAAAAGCAGCAAGCCAATAGGCCAAATGTTGTGCAAGCTCTTTTAGAAGGGCTTCATTTGAGTCATCCTCAACCTAGGATGCCAAGTGAACTGATCAAGTATATTGGCAAGACTTTTAATGCTTGGCATATTTCACTGGCTTTGCTTGAAAGTCATGTAATGTTATTCACAAATGACACCAAGTGTTCTGAATCTCTTGCTGAGCTTTATCGATTGCTCAATGAAGAAGATATGAGGTGTGGTTTATGGAAGAAAAGGTCAATTACTGCAGAAACTAGAGCCGGGCTTTCTCTAGTTCAGCATGGTTATTGGCAGCTTGCGCAAAGCCTATTCTATCAAGCCATGATTAAGGCAACTCAAGGCACGTACAATAATACGGTCCCAAAGGCTGAAATGTGCCTTTGGGAAGAACAATGGCTTTGCTGCGCATCCCAGCTTAGTCAGTGGGATGTTTTGGCAGACTTTGGCAAGAGTGTTGAGAACTATGAATTACTACTTGACTGTCTGTGGAAGGTACCAGATTGGCCATATATGAAGGATAATGTAATGTCAAAGGCTCAAGTAGAGGAGACCCCAAAGCTTCGTTTAATCCAGGCATTCTTTTCTCTTCATGATAGAAACATAAATGGTGTTGGAGATGCTGAAACTTTGGTAGGAAAAGGGGTTGATCTCGCTTTAGAACAATGGTGGCAATTACCTGAAATGTCAGTTCAGTCTCGCATTCCACTGCTGCAGCAATTTCAGCAGCTTGTTGAAGTACAAGAATCAGCAAGAATCATAGTGGATATTGCCAATGGGAACAAGCAGCTTTCTGGAAATTCAGTTGGTGTTCATGGTGGTGGATATATGGAACTGAAGGATATCCTTGAGACATGGCGTCTGAGGACTCCAAACGAATGGGACAATTTGTCTGTTTGGTATGATTTATTCCAGTGGAGGAATGAGATGTACAATGGTGTTATAGAGGCGTTTAAGGACTTTGGCTCAACAAATCCACAGCTTCACCACCTTGGTTATCGTGACAAAGCGTGGAATGTCAACAAGCTCGCTCACATTGCTCGGAAGCAGGGCCTCTATGATGTTTGTGTGACAATACTTGAAAAGATGTATGGTCACCTGACAATGGAAGTGCAGGTATGAAAAACTACTTACATTTAATCATACTTATTCCAAAATTTATCCTAGACTTTTTCCTTCCTGCTCTGTACTCTAGCTTTTCCCATCTTTAGTTTTTCAATTTTTAAATGGACTTGAAAAGTGCAATTTAAATAAATAAATACAAATGAGGATCTCAGATCGAAAGAACACGAATTTGAATTTCTGGCACAGTAAAATCTTTTCATACAGATCCTTTTTGGGAGCTCATTGAAAAGCTCAAAGCTCCATTTGATTTGATTTGTTGCATCCAAGAGGCTTGCACTTAATCGAGCACAATGGAAAAGTTTGATCCATGTAGCCGACCCCAGTTAATTTGGGACTGAGGCTATGTTGTTGTTGTTGTTGTTGTTGTTGTTGCATCCGAGAGGCAGAAAAAAGTAGTTTCTTCTATGTTTTTGTCATCCTATTTATTTATGGTTTGATTTTTTTTTTCAAGAAAACATATATTAGTTGTTCTAATCTTAATACTTTCGTTTTGGTCCCTTATCGACACAGGAAGCTTTTGTCAAAATTAGAGAACAAGCAAAGGCTTACCTGGAGATGAGGGGAGAACTGACTAGTGGGCTTAATCTGATTAATAGCACAAATCTGGAATATTTTCCCGTGAAGCACAAGGCTGAAATTTTTCGTCTCAAGGGAGACTTCTTGTTAAAGCTAAACGATTGTGAAAATGCAAATCTTGCTTATTCAAATGCGCTAAGCCTCTTTAAAAACTTGCCTAAAGGATGGATAAGCTGGGGAAATTATTGCGACATGGTATTCACTCTCTCACAATTATTTCCGTGCTATTCCTTCAAATTTAGTTTAGAATGACTGCTATAGCTTTGCCAATTTATCTGCAGATCTATAAGGAAACTCATGATGAGATATGGCTGGAATATGCTGTCAGTTGCTTCCTTCAAGGAGTCAAGTATGGTGTTTCAAACTCCAGAAGTCATCTAGCACGTGTTTTGTACCTTCTGAGCTTTGATACTGCCAATGAACCAGTTGGGAAAACATTTGACAAGTACTTGGACCAGATACCAAACTGGATTTGGCTTTCTTGGGTTCCGCAGCTATTGCTTTCTCTGCAAAGGGCAGAAGCGCCTCATTGCAAACTCGTACTATTAAAAATTGCAACCTTGTATCCACAGGTACAAAATTACAACTTATTATCTTTGTGAAAGCATAGGATTTTGTCAAACTGAAGTAGTTTGTATATGTAGATTAATGCAACTTTTAGCTTTGGAAGCATCCTCGATCTCCATGATTGACATAGTTGGAAAAGTTCAGTCATTTGTCTACTGTATCTAGGACGGATATCATAATCTACTGTTTCTAGGATATGATAAGAAGTTTTACTGTAACCAGATAAAAATAAAAATAAAAAGTTTTTCTAACATAATATTGTTAAGAGAGAAGCATAGAAATTGGAGCTGTATGTCTTCTTTTGTTAGTTTGTTTTATTCCTGCTCAAAGCTGCTAGATCCAGCTGGAAATAAGGTGGCTTAATGAGTTCTGACTCTTCTTACTCAGCATGAGAAGTTGGAGGTCCCTTTGTCGGCTCAACTGGAACCAGAATGAGTTGGTACATTTGAAATAAAAGGATAGGTCCCGGTAATTCACTATGACTGGGCAAGGGCAGACTTTTAAGATTAGATAGCTGTGAACTCTTAAGTGTCTGATGAAGTCAATTGGAAAAATGAAAGTTATGCTTCTTATTACTTGAAAAAATATGTTTACTTTGAAGACTCTCCTATCTACTTAGAGCCCTGATGATTTTCTTTTCACAATTTTAGGCTTTGTATTACTGGTTGCGCACATATTTACTGGAGCGGCGTGATGTTGCCAATAAGTCCGAATTTGGAAGGAGTATAGCTATGGCTCAACAACGGATGCAGCAAAACGTGGTTGGTGCAAATACAACTTCTCTGGGTGGGGCTGATGGAAATGCAAGAGTGCATAATCACGGAGGTGGCCCAATGTCCTCAGACAATCAAGTTACTCAAGCTCCTCAATCTGGTGGTGCCAATGGTTCTCAAGACGGTGGAAATTCTCATGGACAAGATCCTGAAAGGTCAAGCTCTATTGAAGGTAATGTGCACCCTGGCCATGAACCACCTCTTCAACAAACTGCTTCATCCATTAATGAAGGCGGTCAAGGTACATTAAGGCGTAATGGTGCACTCGATTTGGTATCCTCTGCTGCTAGCGCATTTGATGCTGCAAAGGATATAATGGAGGCCCTTAGAAGCAAGCATGCCAACTTGGCCAGCGAACTTGAGGTGAGGATCAGTTGTACATACTATTTGTTTTGGATTTTTTATGTCACCTGTTGGTGAAATTGAGGTTACTTCCTGAGTGGGTGTGCCAGTTTTGGATTCATTTCATTGGAATGATGGAATCATGGAATAATCAGTTGTTTCATGTTCGACTCATAGTTAGCCTTTTTGGTTGCCTGAGTAATTACCTTGTTCGTTGTGCTTGTTCAACATTTTTTTTTTTTTTTTCTGGTAAGAATTCAACATTAGTTCTATGTTTAGAGTGAGAACAGGGTTTTTGAATACGAATGTTATTCTAAAATCTGTAATTCATTTCATTGCTTATAATTAACAATAAGCATTTATTTGGCAGATTCTTCTCACTGAAATTGGTTCAAGATTTGTAACCCTTCCTGAGGAGAGGCTTTTGGCTGTGGTTAATGCTCTCCTCCACCGATGCTATAAGTACCCCACAGCCACTACAGCCGAGGTTCCCCAGTCTTTAAAGAAGGAGCTATCTGGTGTTTGCAGGGCTTGCTTTTCAGCAGATGCAGTGAGCAAGCATGTTGATTTTGTAAGAGAGTATAAACAGGACTTTGGTCGTGATCTTGATCCAGAGAGTACAGCCACTTTTCCTGCCACTCTTGCGAAGTTAACTGACCGCTTGAAGCATTGGAAAAATGTTCTTCAGAGCAATGTTGAAGATAGGTATCCTGCTGTTTTAAAGCTGGAAGAAGAAAGCAGGGTACTTAGGGATTTCCATGTAGTTGATGTGGAGGTTCCAGGGCAGTACTTCTCTGACCAGGTTAGTTAGAGAATTGCCAAAAAGAAAAAGTTCAATTTATCAGTCCTATTGAAATTTCCAGACTTTTTTTTCATTTTTTGAAATTATTTGATTCTGCAGTACTTCCTTTTAGAAGCTCAACATTCAATTTCTATTATATTCTCACAATATTTTCTTTCTGGTTTTTTTAGGAAGTTGCTCCTGACCATACAATAAAGCTGGACAGGGTTGGAGCTGATATCCCAATTGTGCGTCGGCATGGAAGCAGTTTCCGGAGGATCACTCTCATTGGATCAGATGGTTCTCAACGTCATTACATTGTGCAGACATCTTTGACACCTAATGCAAGGAGTGATGAACGAATATTGCAGCTTTTCCGTGTAATGAACCGAATGTTCGATAAGCACAAGGAATCAAGGCGCCGCCATTTATGTGTGCACACGCCAATAATTATTCCTGTTTGGTCTCAGGTGTCAATGCTTCACCTTTTCTCCATGTCTTTTGCACATGTTTTCTTGAGTTTTCACTCTTTGAAGAAATCTAGGATTTTCGATTTCTCAGACGACCGTATTGCTGTTCCACGTGTGAGAACTTGGTCTCCCTGATTAGAAGTTAACAAACTAAGTTACGAATTATTTGAGTATATGAACCGTCAATTTGACCTAGGTAAACTTTGCGGTGAGAGTAAACAAGTTTGTTATAATACCCATTTTCAAACTGCATTCTCAAACTGTGGGGGAGTCAAGCAGCTACAAGCTCGCACAGTTTTTGTCTTCCCATTTTTTCATTTGTATATTGCTTTATTTATGTTATATGCAACGTCACTTTGCATTCCTAAAAGTTCTCTCCTTTTGCCAGGTTCGGATGGTAGAAGATGATATTATGTATAGCACTTTTCTTGAGGTCTATGAGGTCAACTGCGCACGGAATAACAGGGAAGCAGACCTCCCTATCACTCATTTCAAGGAGCAATTGAATCAAGCGATCTCTGGACAGATCTCACCAGAAGCTGTTGTGGATCTTCGTCTCCAGGCATATAATGACATAACGAAGAATCTTGTTACCGATAACATATTCTCACAGTACATGTACAAGACAGTCCTTAGTGGAAACCATTTGTGGGCATTCAAAAAGCAATTTGCAATTCAGCTGGCGCTATCTAGCTTTATGTCATTTATGTTGCAGATTGGGGGAAGGTCTCCCAACAAAATCTTATTTGCTAAAAACACTGGAAAGATATTTCAAACCGATTTCCATCCTGCTTACGATGGAAATGGGATGATTGAGTTCAATGAACCAGTACCTTTCCGGCTAACCAGGAACATGCAGGCATTTTTCTCCCATTTTGGAGTCGAAGGTCTGATTGTTTCTGCAATGTGTGCCACGGCTCAAGCGGTCGTTTCACCTAAAGTAAGTCCTGTGATTTGAAATCCATGTTGCATTGACAGTTTAGTCCAACTTTTGACTGATTGTTTGCTAATATTCGCCTCTACAGCAAAGTCAGCATCTGTGGCATCAGTTAGCCATGTTTTTTCGCGATGATCTGCTATCATGGTCCTGGAGAAGGCCTCTTGGAATACCTTCGGCTCCAATCTCTGCTGGCGGTAGCTTGAATCCCTTGGATTTCAAGCACAAGGTCACCACCAATGTAGAGCATGTCATCGAACGCATCAAAGGAATAGCTCCCCAGTATGTTGAGGAGGTCAGTAGTATCACATTTCGGTTGTTTTTCGATAAGAGGTCTGCTTTCATAGTAGTTTGAAGGTTTTATGTGTTCAAAAGCATGGAGCATTCATGATAACGGAAAGTCAAAAGAAAAAAGTAGAGAGAGCTCATAACATCTTGTGAAGCATTTCATCCTTCAGTATAAACCGACAACAATCGCACCACTCTTTTTTTTATAGGAAACAAATTATTCATTAATAATAAAACATTTAAGGACCAGGTGTCCTCAGTTTACAATTTTAGCCCTTTGTTCTTCCTTGCTCATACATCCAACAACTATTATTGAGATTAACAAAGATTAAGGAAATCAATCTTTCTTTAATTTGTTTAAATTTCAAATTCTTAGCATAATTAGTTGTATCTTTCTTTTTATGTTTTATCCCTTTCTATATTTGTACTTAATTAGTGGGAACAACTTGTTATATATATATAAATAGTAGATCATATCAATGGAATAAAGCAACTCTTGAACGATTCAAGATTTATTTTAGTATCAGAGAGTTGGTAAATTTGTGGGGGAATGGTTGAGCAATCACGCCCTCAGACATCTTGGTGTGTGTCTACGTTTGCTCTGTGTGGTTTGTAATGTCACCCTGCCACGTCTTAAATTTGTTCCTCGCGTTATCAAAGCTGCTTGAGATCTCTACGAAGCGCTAGGCTTACCATTAAAGGCTCTATGTCCACAAACAAGTATAGACTCCACTGCTAGCCCAACTAAGTCTTCAAATATGAGCCTAAGATCATACGCTCTAATACCATGTAGAAATCTATAGGCCTAAAGAGTATCGGGCCACACGCACACACACACATGAGGGTGTATAAATTGGGTTGGAGCTCATATTGCACAAAACCAATTGGCTTGTATTATGATCCAATCTGCTCCATTTATGTACCACACCAACTCTTATTATATTTCCATTGATTATATCAATGGAACAATGTGACTCTTGATTTCCTTAATCATTCAAGCCAATTGATTATATAAATTGGGCCTAAAATTTGAATTCTTGAATCATTCTAGAGTCACATTGTTCCATTGATATAATCAATATATATATATATATATATATATACATAATATTAATAATAATAAGTTGTTCCTACTAATTAAAGGAAAAATATAGGAAGGAATAAAGCATAAAAAGGAAGATACAACTAATTATACTAAGAATTCAAATTTTGAACAAATTGAAGAAAGATTCTTGATTTCCTTAATCTTTGTTAATCTCAATAACTACCTTGCATTGTATTTATTACTAGAATTGACTGAAACAAAAGATAGAAATTATTTGCAAATGAAATCTGATAAACTAAGCAATCCATCGCCCTATCTGTTGACCATCGAGCTGTGAAATTCTTTGCACTGCTCTGAAGTTAGGAGTGCATACAAAACTATGTCCATGTTCATTGAGAAAGATTAGCATTGCAGGAGGGCAGTTGAGTCAAAATTTTCTTCTGTCCTAAAGGCCGATACTTTATTAACTTCTTATTTTGTTGTCTTCAATTGCAGGAGAAAATGCTATGGATCCACCCCAATCAGTACAGAGAGGTGTGACTGAGCTAGTCGAAGCAGCATTGACACCGAGGAATTTGTGTATGATGGATCCGACATGGCATCCGTGGTTCTAACATTTATGATTGCATTGAACCAACTGCAAGGTCTTGTTTGGCTGCCACACGACATTGCATCCAAGGTTTGGAACTTCTGGTTGTTGTGGTGAGAAGAATTATTAGGTGGTTCTGAAGCCCGTCTGGCCAAGTTCAAAGGAAGTAGATATCACCCTGTAAATATGGTAATCAGGCTGTGAGCTTTAATGGGTATGTATACAAGCGATTAGATAATTTAGATTAGTTGTCAGAACCAAATGTTGGTCCAAGTCCTATGCTTCACCTTCAGAGAGTTTCCAGTGCTACTGAAAACCCATCATGTTCGATATACTGATGTATGTTATCGTAGAAGATGCCAACTCTGGTGAATGTACATTCTCAGCTGCCCAGTAGTTTATCGTTGTTTATCAGAAATTGGTGCATGTAAATCAGGTGAATTATTAAATATATGTTAGCAAGTAGCTTGCTGCCATCCTCCTTTTCATTGCACTCAACCATGAAAGATTAGAGTGTAATAGCATTTACCATAGTTCATGAAGCTAATTGGGCAGGAACAAATTATACATGTTAGATGCATGTGAGATGTTATCTAGTCTAGTCTTAAAAGGTTACTGAAAGCAGATCACTCAAAAATGTTATGCTGCTTCTTTTAAGGTCTATAAACACAATGAAACAAGAGATAAGCCATTCCAATATTCAATCTTCCTTTCTTTTTTCTTCCCTACCATGAAAGAATGAAATAATGAAGCAGCCAAATACAAGTGGCACTGTTGAATGATTTTACAGGCGCTCCCCGTTGCATAACAGCTGCAAATGAGATGGATCGTCTGGGTAGGACCTGATTCCACTACCATTATAGCTACCATGGAAGAAGTTGCGAGCAGCCTTCCCTCTGGAAGGATCCATGGTTGAGGGGAAGGCAATAAGTCGCTGCGGTTCTGCAACAGGTGAGAATTTGGCACCAAGAACCCCTGATGGATAGGGGGATGAGAAAGTAGGAACAGTAACATAATCTAGACCTCCATTTCGCCACTTCGGGAAATGGGTTCGCGGCATTACTCCAGGTGCATCTTCAGCTGTCCATATCCCCGGAGATTGTTGTGGCAAGGAGGTGGGAATCACAAAATTTGGGTTATAAGATGGGTTGCCAAAGCTTTGAGCCGTCTGAACCTGCATACAAGTTGTAAAACAGTGATACCAGACCAATGTCATAGTTGCTAGAATCATAATGACGAACATGATAGTAACAGTAGGACAGAATTGAATTACGTCTTTTTCTTTTCTTTTTTTAATAAGAAAGAAATCAACTTTCTCTCCATTGAGACTCGAACTACCAACCTCTTACGCAAGAGGCCCTGTATCAAACCAGTGAGAAATTCACTTGCTTGGTGAATTGAACCACAATTATTAACAAGCTATATACAAAATGAACTATAATCATAGTTTCCTAACAAGAAATGGTTAAAGGAGCTCTAGAAAGCTAAATGATACTTTATGTTTAAGTTGAAAGCCACGGGAGAGTGTGAAGGGTTGTGGTTGTGGTTGTGGTCCAATAAAAGGCTCATTACCAAATGGAGAATTTATCTCAACTCGACTTAATAACCAGGGGATCTTCAACATATAATTGATGCATATTCCCATTTCGCATAATACCCACATCTTCTAGTTACAACAGTGTCATTCATCTTGAACTACAACTTAAGAGAGCTGAGTGTTTCACTGAAATCAATATAATTGTCCATGGATGACAGATGATATATCATGGAAGCTCATTTTTCGCTTATATAAGGGTCCGATGCAGTTCGACTCCTAGTCAGGTCTATTAACGATATTGCTTTTATCTACTGCAACGTATTAGGGACATCAACATTCAATTATCTATTTTTCGTTATTACGTTTCTTGCTCTTTAAGTTATCCTTTAGTTGTTGATAAGTTAAATTAGGATACAAGTTTCTATTTTTTAGGATAGAGTTTTATTCCAACTTTAGTTCTTGTTACTTAAGTGTATTAAAATACACGTGTAAATCTGTTTATATACAGATCACAGCATCAAGAAATAAAAGAACCAGATTTCAGTTCTTGTTTTTCTTCCTTTTATATAGATCAGTTTTTCTTCTCTCTATTCAATTTTACTTCTCTTTGATTTTCTCCAACAAGGTCCTACTTGGTTTCTGGATACTGGGAGTTAAAAAGACCAAAAACAAAGAAAAGAAAAGGAAAAAGAGAGCAAACCTGTTGATAATGAGAGAGGGCGACGGGCATGAGCTGATTGTGTTGGAAAATAGCTTGCAAGTAAGGAATATGTACTTGCGGCATGGGAAGTTTCGTTGCTTGCTGATCGTCATTAGCTTTTGTCGTCGCAACAGGTCCAATGACAGCATCAACCGATAAAGATAGCTTGTTGCGGTTCTGCTGGCAAAACCATGATATGTCAACAATAATAAGGGAGGCTAAATCATTGAGAAACAGTTGTTAAAAGCAAACCTGATTTTCCTTGATATTCATTGTGGTTGAAGAATACATTGCGGATGATGTAGACAATACTGATCGTTCTGTTTGGAACAATTTTCCCTGTGAGAGCCCATTTGCGTCCGCTACCAATGCAGCTGCATTCAGAGAACTGATGACTCCCATGGGAATAACCCCATTAGGAGACTGTGCCTGCCCAGTTGGACCACAGGTGGTTGTATGTGCAAGACTTGGTTTTTCATTCAGTTTATTTCGACTAAAAGGAACAGGCCACTTGGATTTTTCCTCTTTAGTCTGGTAAGACTTAATCAGCTGGCTGATGTACACGTGAGTTGCACATCTCTTCCATGAGTTTCCCCTCTTAACCTTAACCTGTTGGTCTTGTAGTTAGCACGACAACAACAACAACAACATAGCCTCAATTCCAAAGCAATTACCGCTACTAATAAATATAAAGTAAGGATATCAATCCTCACCTGTTCCTTAACAAAGATAGTTGTGAATGATCCAGTGCTAGCTGCAGCGGCAGCAGTAGTTAAAATAGCTCGAGACTTGATCAAAGAGGACCTGGGAACTATAAATGCATCAATGACAATCCTAAAATAGAAAGAAAATTCAACAAGTTTCAATAAGTCAAGATATTCAAACTACCTTGAAGAATGAACATACATCTCCCCACCACATGAATGCGGAGTATGCAAAGTCGACCATGAACCTGGAATTTGCAAAGAGCATTAACAGCTTTTTAAAGAAAATGAAGTTGATTAGAGAATGATGTCTCAATGTATATAAATTATAGGAGTTTAAGTGTTCTTGCCAACATCAAGGAGATACGAATATATGCCTCCTCGATCGTTAACTCCTATTAGTGCTTCTTTTATCTAAGATAAGAGATAAGAAACAGCATAAATGTACCTTCTACACATGGTGAGCATGATTCGCCATCATTGGTTTGTTCCCGTTTCTCCAGTCTCCTTGGTGTGTCAGGGACCTGCAAAACCATAAGTATTCAACCTCAAGTATTCAACCTCAAATATCCAAGCCATATACACCAAGAAAAAAAGAAATGCGCTAAATCAAGATCAGGGTTGAATGCGTACCAGTCCCAACCAGCTATCTGGAATTTTATTATGAGCAGAAGCTTCACGACCAGAAAACCATTGCGAGCTGGTGATGGATCAATCAAAAAATGACAAGGACAACATCAATGCAATTACTCTAATTTAAGTTTCCATTCAAAAAACAAGTGCAACAAACCAATTCAAAGACTCTGGTCTTATGTGATGTCCAACCTTGCAATATCATTAGACAATGGCGCAATATCTTTATGTCCACTTTTACATGAAGGCAAAGAAGTTTCACAATCTTGTTGAAATTTGGAGCTACCCAAACGCAAGCCGAATTCATTGTTAAGAAGTATTGCGGGTCGGCACATAGCAATAGGTCCAATAGAAGAGTCGATTCTCGCTGCGGCTTCGGCTTTTACGTTGAAACTGGACGAGGCATTAACAGATTCAACAGCAGGGCCTGAATGCTGGGACAGCACACTCTTCTCTTCCAAAACTGCATAGATACATACTTGAACAACTGACTTCATGAAAACAAAGAACCAAAACCTTAGTTGAAATTAAGCAATGAGACAATTGGGGAATGAATATACCTTTAGAGTTAAGCAAAGGGTTCTGCTTTTTCTCTGTTGAAGGAGAGCAGTTTTCCGCAGAAATTTGCTCATCCAATCTACTCCTAGTAGTTTTTCCATTGGGTGACATTCTGGCCAAAGCAAACAAGCTTTCTACAACTTCTTCCTCATCTTTGCTAATTGAATCAAAAATATCATGCTCTTTCATAGATATTTTTGCTTCAATTCCTTGCTTCTGCAAATACAATCGAAGCTGCTCAGCCAAAGAGCACAAAGAAATAACAGCAAAGCGGGAAAAAAAGAGAAGAGACTGTAGGAAACATATAAAAGACCAACCATAATGTGCTTAGACTTCTTAGCAATGTTGTTTCGAGATTGCTCCACTCTTTCAGAGGCAAGGTCGCACTTCTTTGATGGCGGAGGGAAATATTCGTGATTTCTTTTCTCCATAGCTAATAAAAACAAAACCAAAAGAAGCATCGTCAAATTAACTTGTCTGACACCATTAACAATTCATAAGAATAATTTGAAAAAAAGTGGAACTACACTTCAAGTTTTCCTGATACCCCTATCAACTCCAAAAATAATTCGACACAAAGACGAAATATAGACAAATAATGGAACTTTAAGTTTCCCTTATACCAGTATCAACTCTTTTTAATTCCAGAATAGATGCTTAGATGCCTCAACATAACCAGAATGAAATCTCAAGGAAATATCCTAGAAAACTTCCACAACAACGCCGCTACTGTTATTGAACAGAACGAATAGGCTCAACAATTTTCTATCTATGCACAATAATAAACCAGATAAATAATGGAAAAACCAAAGGCCATTGAAACATTCAGGAACATTACTCACCAGATCGGAGTTTCCGCGGAACAACAGCATGATTTACGCCATTACAGCGTGTCAAGAACTGAATCAAAATGAGTAAATATCAATAAATTAGATACAGCCCAGAAAGTAAAATAAGCACTATTGTTACAAATTGTAAGAGCTGCCCATGACTGACCTTGCTGTGAAGCTTATGTGATCTCTTAACACCACTGTTGCCTCTGGAAAACAAGCGAGCTTCTCCTTCTCTATCAGAAGAAAAACCACCCATTTCATCACCATTTGAAGCTGCAAAAGAACACAAAAAAGAACGCAGAGAGATGCATTTAAAGACCCAAAATTGAAAAAGATAACAAGGTGGGCACACAGCCCAGATAAAGACAAGAAAGAAGATTTGTTGTGTTTACAAGTTGGAAGATATTTGGAAATTGACACCATAAGAGTTAATATGACAGACAAGTGAGACAAGTGTTGTTGAATTGTTATCTCCAACTCACCGATCTGCTTCATTGGCCGCTTCATGGGCGAGAAGGGCCTAATCCTCCACGCCTTATCACTTCTGAGGCGGCCTTGTCCGTTTCTGGGCTACTCACATTTGACAGTAAAAAAAAATAAAAAATGAAGAAACCCAAATCAGAAAACCTTCCAAATTGGCTCCAATGGAGGTCTAGCCCCCCAAAAAAGTGTGTTGAATTAGAGAAAAACTGGTTGAAATTAAACTGAAATTGAAAATCAGGAGATGGGGTGTTGGGGTTTCTTAAAAAGATGAACAGAATCAGTAAATTAGTAATCAGAGTATACTAGTGAGATGAGAATGAAAAGCCACTGTAAAGGAAGGACTAATTGAAAGAAAAAGTTGAGTTTCTGAGTTTCTACACCTCTAAAGCTTAGAAGAATCAGGTTCTCTACTTCACCAGCTAAAGCATGCACGGAAAAAGAGGAACCAAAAGCAAAGCAAAGCAAAGCAAACCTCACGCAACACAACGCAACAAAATCCCAAACATTCATCCATGAATCTTGAAAACCAAAAACCCCAATTTTGCGAAAATCATCTTCTTTGAAGAAGAAAAAAAACCCCATTTGTTGTCACTGAATTCTTGAGTGTCAGTTCTCACAAACAACCAGAACAACAAACCCACCAAATCCATTCATTTCTTCACAAAAACCAATTTTTTAAAGACACCCATGAACGCAGAGCATCTGAAGATGAAGAAAGTTGAAATTGTTGGAGACCCACCTTTCAGTTTCTCACAAAGAAGAAGAAGAGAAGACCCAAAACTCAACACACACTCTGAAGCCCAAACAAACAAACGCCCACATCGCCACCATTGATGAATGTCTGTCCATGCAAAACACACATACAAACACACGCTTTTGACACTTTCACTCACACACACTCTCTCTCTCTCTCTAGAGTATGAGCAGGAGCAGCATCTGCTCTGCTGCAACAGTACTGCAACTTTGCAACCGCTTCCGTTCCTACGACCGACTGTTTATTATCACCGAACAATGCGAGCGGACCTGCCACGTGTCGGATATCTGGGCCCGCGCTTTTTATTCACTTGTGTAAACATTTACGTGGCGATCTCTGGGGCTTATTCGAACGAGCGGCTGAGATTGGTTTCTTGAATGGATGGTGCTATTGGGACCGTCGGATTAAGTTTTCCATTTCTGGTGGGAATGTTCACGTGTGCCGTAAGACGGTTGATAGTCGCTTTAGCAGCGTAACGGAAACCTAAATAAAAGCGCAGATATCATTCCAAGGACGCCACGTGGCACTCATGTGACTTTCGCTTCTCAGCTGGGAGAGAGTATCCAGTGCACCGCACCACCTACTCCTGTCCTCTCCAATGCTTCCTACATCATATCATATGATTCATATCTCGTACTGTAATAACTACCATGTTTTCTCAAGTTGCTTTCGTTGTACCTTATAGAGTCACACACTTCTTTAATAAGAAAAAATGTGTCACACGCCTTTGACATAAATAAACGCATTAAAATTCAAAAATGTGTGGATGCATGACTCATGAATGTGGAGCACCTAGTTAACTTTCACGCCCGATTAATCAAAGTAAAGTCGAACTAAAAATAAAAAAAGGTTCAAATGTCATTTCAAATGGGGCAAGACTTAAAGGTGATTTTTTTTTTTATTAAATATGGATATTCAACACTTGTTTGATTAGTTTCATGATTACTGAAATTGCAAAAAGAGATCACCATTGATCCAACGGCCACACAATCCCAACCTCTTAAACAAATGACACGTATACCAGTGAGCCACCCATTTGGGTTGTAAATGGCAATCTTTAATGAACTTTAACTAATTAGATGAGCACAAAGTTGCCAATTAAATTTCCTTGAAATACAATTGACAGTGCTTTTGCCTCCATGGTGTAAGTATAAGTTACATTTATGATCATTCATTCACTTACGGACTCCTTGAACAGTTTACTCTTCTAAAGAGAAAAAAACAAAGAAAGAATTAGAAACTTTGTCACAGCACAATAAACACTCCAAGTCTTTCAATTGAGATATATATATCATGTGTATAGTGTCTAAACTTGTTGTGAGAGAAGTACAAGAAGGCCCTGTGGACCTACTAAGATTTCACTGAGGAAACTGATGATTCCAAACCACACCACTGGGGTCACATCCACCCCTCCCAAAGGTGGAATCACCTTCCTAGTAATAATGAGGAGAGGTTCAGTGGGTGCATATGCTATCAAATATGGGAACTTCTCTACAGGTAGCTTGGGGTACCAAGACATAATTATTCTAAGTATGAACAAGAAGGCAAATGCCGATAGGAATGGCCCGAGAACTCCAATTGCTAGCTTCGCTGTTGCCGGGTCTAGATCTGCAAGTGCCAATCCGGGCATTTGATCCAAGAAAACCTTTGATTGCTCAATAGAGACATTGTGTTGTTGAAGAAGAATGAGTTCGTTGGCTGCTTCGGCCGATGAGACTTGCAGGCTGAGCTCTGTCATCATCCTCAACGAACAAGAAGGTCTACTTCTGGTGGCTGCAGAATGTTGGAGTTGGTTTTTTCGGTCGAGCCATCTAAAACTTCCCTGCAATAATGCAAACGCACAATTAAGCCTAGCCAGAACGTAGAGTCCCTGCTATTGCGAAAAGCAAGAAAATAATGAGAATTCACTAATGTGATGATTTATAGTATGTTCGACGATCAGTTTTTTTTTTTTTTTTAGTCATTTCATTTCAGATCATAGTAACCGAAGCCAACTAATTTGGGACCAAGGCTTAATTAGTTGTTGGTAATGCTGTTGTAGTCCATCTCAAACCGAGGAGAATATTAAAGCTATAAGAGTGCATATGATTCCCATACGATGAGTATACATGCAAGTTCCTCCAACATCACATGTTGAGCTCTTTATCATGATTGAATATGATTCTATTCTGAATCCAGAAATTATGTTACTTGAATGCTCAAAAGATGGCGTGGAAGCACAACGAAATTGTTTCCCATCATTGGCACTGGTAGTGTATTCAATTAATAGAAGAGAAAATGACTTCCCACTAGTTTTGAAGATTACTTCAACCTGTGCAGAACTAATTAACACCTGCTTAAACAATTCCTCTTCTTTCTTTCTTTGTTTGTTTGTTTGTTTGTTTTTTTGGCTAATGAACATATTGATAGAGGCAAACACTGTAACCACAACATAAAACTGTAATGATCTCCCTCAGAAAAAAAAAAAAAAAACTGTAATGATCATTTCTAGGACTAGCACCAATTGAATAAGAAATATAGAAATTCAAAGACAACTAGGAGTAGCACCAATTGATACAAAGATTAGGGAAGGGCGGTTGCGAGGTTTGGTCACCTGCAAAAACGGCCTACAAATGCCCCAACTAGAAAACTTGACTCAATAGAAACTGTAGAAATTCGACGAGGTAGGGGCAAACCAAAGTTAACATGGGATGCATTAATTAAAAGGGATTTGAATGGTTTGCAAAGCTCACCATCAATTGCACTTAATCGAGCACAATGGAAAAGTTTGATCCATGTAGCCGACCCCAGTTAATTTGGGACTGAGGCTATGTTGTTGTTGTTGTTGTTGTTGTTGTTGATCGTTTCTAGGACTAAATTATGAGTTAGGGAACTTCAAACTCTATTAAATAAGTCGTCAGTTCGCAGCACTGACTAGCTAATGCAAATGTATATATGTAGAAGCTGTTGCAGTACTGACCCTGAATCCTTCAACATCTAAACTAACAACATTTTTGGGAAAACACAGTAAATGAACAACTGGGCAGTGAGTGCTTACAGTGTAAGAGATGCTGGGATGTCCATGACCAGATTTCAGAGATTGGAAACCTGCAATGAAGAAAGACCCATCACCAGATGAGGAAGATGAATCCCTAAATAAAAGAGGGTCTGTGGAGATTTAGATGAGAAAGAATGAGAGAGCTTGCCTTTGAATTGAAGTCTGTTGAGAAGAGAAGAACAGGTAGTCATGGCCACTCACAGGAACAACACTATGTCTCGTCTTCTATCCTTCCTTCTGAGAGGATAACTTGAGCTGAAAAGTTCTCTCTCTCCACATGAAATTACTCCTTTGTCCTTATTTTGGCATTTTATTTACGGTATCCCATTTTAAGGCAAAACAAAACAATGACTTAATTCTTAATCTAAAACTTCTTAAGAAGATTTGTTTTGAGTTTAACTTAATTCATAAACCTCAAGAACAAGACATTAAGCAGAAAAGCATCATTTTCAGTTCCACGTCTATGTTTCCCATTCCATTCCATCACACAGATTGCAACACATTACACTAATGAAATGAAATTAGCCATTGCAGAACCACGATTGTTATCATCACTGTATATAAACTTAAAAGCTGCTATTACAACAATATTCTGAAATTAAAAGTACAAAAAAAGGATGTGAAAGGAAACGTCAATCCACATTCTCTAGTACAAGAGCTAGCTTCTTTTTTCTTTTAAGTTGCTCGCCAACGCAGCAAGACCCTCTGCCCACAACGCTGCACAGGCGACAACCAACTTACACAACTCCAGAGGGAAGCCGCAACGCAAGCTGTCCTCCGACGACACTGCATAAAAAGATGAGTGTGTATCAAATAAGGGAGCCAAAGGTAATTAATGTAACCATAACTATCGTCTTGCAAAATTGAGACACCCACCTCTTCACGTAATAGTAACAGAAGTCTGCGAGGATGAACGTCTGAACAATTTCTGAGAGAAGTACCATGGATGGCCAGAGACCATATCCCAAAGCTGTGAGTAAGCGACCGCGAGTATCCACAACCTGTTGAAAGCCAAGTGTTCAAAATATAAGCTGAAGATCCTCAACCTATAACAAACATGCATCTCTTACATATAGGCACAATCATGCATGCACTTTGAATGAGAAGAATGCATAATAAATAAGCAACTAGGGGTCGAAGAAGAAGACTGGATGACAAGAAAAATGAAAGTACACACTGTAACAACAAAACACTGATAATTTGGAGATTTCATTGGTGTGCAAAATGCATGATGGATTAATAACCAAAGCTGTGGGTTTACTTTAGACCAATGTAACAGCCGCTCTTGGAGATTTAGCATTTCTGACTTGACAAAAGCTTTGATTCTCAAACTTCTTGATTTCCAAACAAAACATATGCCAGGAAAATTCAGACAAACATTCTTTTACCATATAAGGTAAGAAAACCGGCTAGGAAGGCTAAAATTTCAAAGAGAAGTGAGCACTATAATGAAGGCTAGGAAGGGTATCATCTATCCCTACAGGACTCTACAACTTCAATTACAAATTTACAACATCCCATTTTCTTTTTCTCACCCATTGCGAAGCCTTTTCTTTTTCTCACCCATTGCAAAGCCTTGGCTTCATAGCTACCTCAGATCTACAAGGCTAAGTTGTGCTTAGCCACAATACAAACCTTCTGAAATAGAAATCTTTCAGGTGGCACCCATAAGCAATTTCAGCCAAAAGTTATAGATGGTGCAAGCCACTTATTTCCGAATACAACTATCATCATTTACACCTCACCAACTGAAGACAACTTCACAAATGTTTCTGTACCCATCAGCATTTTCAGAAAAGGAAAAACAACATAATTACCAAAATTTAAATCCATATTGCGATGCCAATCCAAAGTATTGTGCTCTAGTGACCTATCTATGTATTAGTCATGTAATGGAACATGTAACAAAATGCAGCATATCTTAGAATAAATAATTCATTATTCTAATCAAACCTGGAGAACCCAATGAGCACAACTCAAGAACCTCGCAACACCCAATGCAAACACGTAATGAGCTGTGAATGGTTCGACAATCTGGAAATACCAACAAAGGATATGTTAGAGGTGTCTATCATTACTAAGAATTAGCATAAAGATTAAGTACGTATTCTCAAGCTAATACCTTGGTGTTCTGCATCACCCGCAACTGAGGTAGCACTGAAACAGCTTCAAGATACACACAGAAACCCCAGCAAATCCTATTCAAAATATTATGTGATGTTGAAGGATGAATTGCAAGAGCAAGAAGAGCACATGGTACCACCTGTAAATAATTTACAAACGTCTCAGTAAAAGAAAACTAATCAACATGAAGCAGACGTCAAACCAAGCAAAGAAGGAGGCTACTCATGGCCATGGGAAAAAAATGGCAATGCTTATTTTGAATATTACTACTAGAAACCCATTGAATCCACATGCAATTATACGTTGCATGTACTTCAGAAAATAATGAATACATAATACTTAGAAATCCATGTCAAGCTCTATCACCATAGATCATTACATGTCTTGAGCTAATAAATACCCATGAAGGTTATGTGAGAAGATCATTCACTCCAAATCAAGAGGTCTGGTTTCAGGAGGTCCGTTCTAAAAACATAAGAACTGTTTTCTTTTCTGGTTTATTACAGATCTGTCTACATTGAGACGTTATCATGATAATTACATCCTCCCAGTTTAGCAGACCAAGTTTCATAGCATTCAAACATGTTTTCATCATTTTTGTATCTTCATCTAAATTTCTGTTAAATGTGAAGTAACAGCATGTTGATCAAGTTCTTTAAAGTCTAAAGAGTTCGGTCTATTTCATAAATCCCTTCATTTGTGTGAAGGAATAAGGTATCATAATAAGTCGCCATATAGAAATTCCTACTTTGTCGAGCCAACGAATTGTTTGGACTGTATGCAAAACGTGCTAGAGCCATTAGGAGATTTTTGCAAGCTACAATTTTCCAAACTATTTCATGGAATCATATCACCAGAAATTATTTGAGGCAATGTCAAATTTAAGATGGTTGATCCACAACATAAAAAAAGAAAAAGAAAAAAAGAACGAACAAAACCCGAGTTATACATCTAATCTTAGAACATTCAGCTGACTCTCAAAGGCCACCAAGCTGCCAATTAAAGGTACTTGGATTAAATTGCAAAATAAAGCTTTGGCCTCATGAGCAAGCCTAATAATTCCAATCTTAAGACTGAAAAATGAAGCACACTCTTGGCTTGCGTGACTGAGTACTTCCACAATTCACCTTTTTCCAAGCATTTCTTTATCTTATTACATGACTGTAAATTCATCTAATTTTGAATATTTTGTTTTAGTTACAGTTTCTTCAAATCAGAAACTAGGTAATTCTGATAAAAAGAAAAAATCAGAAACCGGGTAATGAAAAAACGGCTACATGAAAGAATCTTTTAGATCACATGAATACAATACAAGAATAAGAAACATCAGTCTGTTATGTCAAGAACAATAAGACAAATACTAAATGGCAGACGATGCTAAACTCACCACATAATATATCGCAAAATTGTCCTTATCTTCCATGTATGTAGACCGCAACTTAAAACGTATCGTATAGACAACCCACAGAGTTGTTATCAGTGTAGCTGAATCGAGGAGCGTGTGAATGTCATACTCCATCACAACACTACAATACAGTCTAACAGCTAGAAATATTGCCGTCAGCTCCTGAGTTTTGAGCGAAAGCCCTGCACAAATTCAACAGAGGCCGCGTGTTAGAGAAATGGATAAAGCTTTAATACGAATCCATAGAGAAGGAAAGGAAGCTTCACAGACAGAACCACCACGACGTAGAGAGCGTTTTTAGGGGCATTCCTCAAACAAATAAGCGTAGATTCTATCGATATATCAACAATAAATCAACATATGGTAGCAAATGAAAAACTCAATAACAAGATGAAGCCAATTGAGAAAAAAATTGAAAAAGTCTGCTCCTTTTCATTACACAAAACACGAATTAACGCTAATTCTACACCTTCTACACCAGTAATCGAAGAACCACCATAAAAATCTACTCTTTCAACAATCTAACACAAACAGAGCCCTAATTCGCCATTCCTCAACAATTAAACCAAATCAAGAGCTCAATCACATGCAAGAACGCAAAGCAGAACAGGAAACCCTAAAAAAAAAAAAGGAATGTAAGGAAGGTGTTGAAGGAATTACCAGCACAGGAATTCTCCTTCATGAGCTTGTAGATCAAAACAGAGATGCCGAGGGCGTGAACGGCCTCGGCAGCAACAAAGAGGTTGTCGTGATCGTGAACGATGAATCTGAGGAAGACGAGCGCGGCCATGCCCGAAACCACCGCCAAGAAGGCCTTCACCTTGGGAGGCTGCCTCTTCACCCATGTCGTCACCGCGTGGACTGGTCTCTTCGGCCCCTTCATATCCCTGCTCGCTCTCTCTCTCTCAAACAAGCTTGCTAGATCCAACAATCGATCCACCGAATTGAGGTCGGATCGAGTCGCAGATATGGAGAGAGTGCGACGAATTATAGGGAATACAGAGAGACGGAAGGGGTTTTGGTGCGTGATTGTAGCGGTGACGCGACCTAGATGTTGATGAGGTGCGGTCAGGGCTGATCAACTAACGTTTTTATTTTCCTTGTGTTGTCTCTGATATTGTACAGACTACTATTAACGATGTAAAACTAATTATTGATTGATTAGCTTTGTTTGTGTGAAGTCAAATGGAAAAAGCTTAGTTTTATCGTCAATAGACTGGGCCTTGTGCGTGAATCCCAAATGTTAATAAATTAGTAGTTGGGAAATTGGTAATGGACCAAGTATGGGCGACCACTAATCCAACTATCTTTACTAAAATAATTGTTAAACTATGTGTCACAGATCTGCATGCAAACCTATAGTTTGATATTCGGATTTTTTTTTTTTTTTTTTTTTTTGATAATCATGTGTGACGGTCCTAAACTCCAAGGCAAACCGGATACGTATTTATGAATATTTAAAATAAGTTAACTAAGTTAAATTGTTCGCAATTTATTAAATTAATATAAGTTGAATATCTAATCGGAAGTCTTTAATGCATGCAAATATTATAATGAAAAGTTTGCATAATAAACAATTTTATAGTGTGGAAATTATGCATGAGATATAAGTAGATCAAAAAAGCGACAAAAATACAAAATATGGTCATATACATGTATCTGGTACATAAGTCCACCCAAAATCTCATAAAAGCAATATATAAGTACATACAAACACCTACGCAAAAAATTGATGAGACTCTCATAGTTCAGGGGTAGTCGTCTAAGACCCCCTTGGCCCGGCTCGTTGTAGGATATGCTATTTATCACAAAAAATAATGACAAATCTTAGTGAGTAAATATCATAGAACGTTAGCTAATATTCGTGAAATCCAATAAAACGGCTACAATTCATAAAATTTAAATAAGGAACATAAATATAAAGTAATTACATGAAAATAAGTCACAGAGATGTAACAGCCTGAATATAATTCGTCGTTATTTATGACGTGGCTGACAGCTAAAATGCTTGTGGGACCCACGGTTAGGCGCAGTCGCCTCGATATGCATGTCGATGCGGGTAACGGGTAGTCTAACCGACTTAACACTGGGTTGAGAAATAATACACACAAAATGAATAAAATTGGTTAAATAATTAATATGGAATGTCTAATTGGTGGTTAGGGACAAGGTAGTACGCGTGGGTCGTGGTTCGGGACGCGAAACCGAGCGTCGGACCATCCGAAAATGGGCTTTTGTGATAAGAACAAGAGCAAGTGAGTTACTGGTATACCTTAATGTAACACAATATCAACAATATAGAGTCCTCGTGTATCGCTCACAATCTCAAATTCCAAAATAGAACAAAATATGCATATACAAACGTAGAAGTCTAGCTAAACGTCTTTGTATTTTCGTAGCTTGTCTTTGCCCCTGCTAGTACTAGGATCTGCACTCAAACCATCACAAAAAGATAGATGACAAATCCAGAGTGAGTATTCCCAAGAAAATATAAATTATACATGGACATAGGTCATTACAAGGAAATATCAATTATCTTTTAGTTACATGTCTACGCTAGTGGACGAAGGTTTATGGATCAATCATCAACTGGAACAAGGCAACTTTCAGGTATTTTGAATTCAATTTTGTTTTTGTTAAGTATTGTCGATCTTTCGAATGCATGGTTGATGTGATTTTGTACTTCTTAATGAAAAATCTAATCTGTTTTATTTCATACATGCAATTTTATGTTTATGTATTCTTGAATTCAATGTAATTTGTTGTTATGTATTTAATTTCCCACGGATGTATTTTAATGATGTAATTATTTGTAATGGCTAGTGATGTAACATTTTGATTTTGTGTGATCTAGTGATTTCTCATTCTTTGAAATTGATGATGTAAAGTTTTGCACCACAAAGATGTAAATTGTACATGGTAGTGAAGTTGTAAGCTATTCGATATAATTCTTTTTGAGTATTTGATGTAATGTTATATCTCATATGTAATTCAATTATATTACTTCGGAATGTAATAATATTTATTTAGTTAGCTACAAACTTAATGTAATTAGTTTAGTACTAGAAGATTTACCATGTAAATTGTTAAGTTTTCTTGTAATCTCTTTGGATGTAATTTGCGCTATTCGATCAAGATTGAACGCATCCTTAAAGTCTTTTTCAAGGTACGAGTCATATGGATTTAATATTTGCTATGAGTAAGATTAATTGATTCTTATATACTAAAATTTTTATTTTGATTTCTCTTGCAGATTCATTCGATGATAAGGAAGCAAATGTCAATTATTACAAACAAGTTGTTCCTTAGCCGTGACAAACATTCACTATATGACGTTGTAGGTTAGTCAAGTTTAATGTTAATTTATTGCGCACTTAGTACATTTTATGCTTCATATGAAGCAAAAGTCAAGTCTTACTTTATGCTTCAAACGAGGAAACTTTCAGGTATTTTGAATTTAATTTTGTTTTTGTTAAGTACTTGTTGATCTTTCGAATGCACGGTTCATTTGATTTTGTCCTTCTTAATTAATTCTTATGGAATAACATTTAATTATGATTTCTCTTGCAGATTTATCAAGCAAAAGTCAAGTCTTACAAACAAGTGCTTCTAATTGTGACAAGCGTTTGCTATATTTGATGTTGTAAGTCAAGTTTAATGTTAATTTATTGTGCGCTTAGTACATGCTATGCTTGATATGAAGTTATGTATATTGATGATTTGTTATTTATCAATAGTTACTTTGCTATTTGTTGGCTAACTATAATATTTATTATGTAAGTGTATTGATTTGTTTGTGAACCTTTCAAGTGTTGTTTGTTCAAATAGAGTTCCCACTTCACTTTAGACCATCTCAAACCGGATGCAATAGTAACTAGTCTATTTATGATGTTTATTATCTTTTTCTAAAATATATGAATCTGTTCTTCCTGAATTTTTTTTTACTGATTATATAATTTATTAAAATTGATACAAAAAAATTTCAAAAAATAATATAAATTCAAAATAGAGTTTTAGCGTTGAAATAGAGCTTGTGGTTGTTATCTAATATCTTGAGTCTGGCAGGGAGATATATTGTATTTGGTTTTCTTAGAAGTTTAATTTGGTATGTTGTAGTTATACTGCTTTTGTAATATTGCTTTAAGGTGTAATTATGCGTATCATTATTTGTTGTTATATTTCTCTGTTGTGTTGCTAGAAGATCTATTTGGATTATTAATTTGGTGATGTATTCTGTATCATTAGTAATTGTACTTATTTTGTATTTCCTTCCTGCATGTTACATGTAGGCATTACTTGAAGATATGTGTAATCTCTTTAGATGTAACTTGTCATTGTTATGCCATCTTTTTTTTTATGTATCAAAAACTGTTATGCCATTTTCGGATATGTGATTTGTGCTACTCGACTCCCTCTAGGTAGTAATGTATGCAGATTCTTCTGCGGATAAGGGAACTATGTCATGACCGAGTGAGTGCGAGTGCTTTTCTTCACAATTCACAAACATTCACGAACTATACTTTATAGTGTATCGAGATTAAGGTTCTCATTGCTGCTATGCATCTTATGAAGGTATGTGTATATTAATGGTCTGTAAGTTAACTGTTAAATTCTTTTCAAATTAATCATCTGATCTAGTGATCATGGATGAGGCATATCATCTGCCGAAAAACAAAGTTGGGGGAGGCTGTGGGTTTGATTCACGTTGGAGTTCTTTGTTGGTTTCTTATAAATAAAGTTGGGTGTGTATTTTTATCTTTTGAAGAAAGTTTCAGATTAATTCTCAATCCTATTAACCTTGCTTATTTTACAGAGTTGTATGGAAATCTTTAAGATTTGTTAAAGAAAGAGTTAGTTTCTTCCAAAGTTGGCAAATTTGCTATGGAGGCATCTTCTCAAAAATGCATGAGCATGTGTTCAAGATCTCCAACTCCTATGCATGATATTGATAATGAAAGTGGACATTCTCGATTTCCATTAAGAAACTATTAATTCACACTTCAGACCCTTCAGATGGAAATTTATGGACTGTGCCAGAGACGGGAAACATTTTGGAGATTGAAGAGTTGCCAACACTTGACATTTCAGCTTTTGTTGCATCAAACTGCTCTTATATTGAAACTTCAATTGCTCAGATGGCCGCGCAGGGAATTCTGTAATGGAAGAAACTGGTCTACTAAGTGTTCAAGAATTTTCAAATTTGAATGAAGTGAGTTGATTTGTCGCAACATATATAGCTATTGTCAAAACTCCAGTAACACTTGGAAAAGCAATTTTCTTTTTTTCCTGCTCATCTAACCATCTAAACTTTTGGTTAGAGAAGCTACATGCTTTTCAAATTTTATAAGTTGTCTAGTTTATAAACTTTTCGTTTTCTTGTAGGACTTGTATTTTCTGGATGCAGACAACAGGATACAAATGAATAATTTAAACCAATTTAAGACAACAGTAACTGAATAGAATGACACATTGTCTGCGAGTACCAGGTAATTAATTACCAGAAAACGATGTGGTCGAATGTTATATGAAGCATTGGTCCTTTCAGATGGTTTATCCTTCTAGGTAATGAGCATGCTGTATATTTTTTTTATTGTTATTATATATTGCTTTGAACGCCCAAGCCACTTAATCGAGCGCAATGAAAAAGTTTGATCCATGTAGCCAACCCCAGTTAATTTGGGACTGAGGCTATGTTGTTGTTGTTTTTTGAACACCCAAGCACACACAGATATGTGCACAAGGATAATTAAATGGAGCTAGTTGAAAGATTATGATGAAAGTTTGTTCTTGCTTATGATTATTAAATGGTCAATTTCAGGTTCTAAATAATTTATGGTATTATGATGTTGAGCAAAAAGAAGCTTATGGGGATATTTATTGTTAACTCCAGTTACAAATGCCAAAATCTGAATCCATCCCCTATCCCCTATATTAGAGTGCCTTCCCACATTTTTGAATGTTAAGGTAAGATAAACTTAACACTGCTACTTGTCTCAGTATGCTTATTGGTAAAGTTTTTCAAACTACTGCATCTTTTTTTGGTCAGCAGAGAGAACAGAAGAGGGAAATCTAGCTTTCAATGCACTTCTGAATGCAGCATTGGTGTAAGTAGAGAACTGTCTCAGTGTTTCTGGAGGGTTTCTACTCTTTTGTCAAATTATTGTTCAGATCACCTGGCATGCGTCCATGACAAATCGTAACAGAGAAGCCTAACTCCTTATATTAACACTTCTAAGTAGCCAGTTTAACATGCTTGTACAACACAGCAAAATTGAAGGGGTGTTATTGGTAGAATTACCAACCAGAGAAGCATTACCAATACAAACTAATGTTCTCTACGAAAAGAACCAAAAATTATGTGGGTGCTCTTTACGGAGTACTATTTTGTAAACATGTAATATTCCAGCCAAAGCCTTGTGCCAATGAAGATGATCACCCTGTTATTCTCTTCTTTCAAACAGGTATTGGTGTCAGTTTGCCGTTTGTTTTCTTATTAATAGTTTGATTTTTTTGTTCTTTTATGTATGCCATGTTTGATATTTCTCCTTGTTGGAGTTGTCTTTTTTTTTTAGATGCTCTCTGGTTGCTTTGTGAGTTCTATTATAATAAGAACAAAAAAAAAATGTGTTATCAGAATTTTTAAAAGCGTTGGAGAGTTACGTAACGCACTGCAAAGAAGAGAACAAGTTGCTTTCGACAGCTGCTGTAAACTAGGGGTTATGAGACTTTGTTTGCTATATTTTTCCCTGTGCTTTCATAGTTTAATGTTCCTTGTTAAATTGCTGACTTCTGACTGCTTTGTTTTATGTATATCCCCAAGAATCATATCTAGAGCACGGCG
Organism: Stephania yunnanensis; assembly: GCA_039657365.1. Lineage (NCBI taxonomy): Eukaryota > Viridiplantae > Streptophyta > Magnoliopsida > Ranunculales > Menispermaceae > Stephania > Stephania yunnanensis. The sequence continues at coordinate 61,833,680 of CM077585.1, forward strand.
GCACCCAAAATGCTGTGGTGCCTCACTGAGTGCATGTAATAATGGCTCGCCTTTAAAAAAAAATTAGGGTGCCTACAGTGCCACCTTAATATTCATCCATTGGCCACTATTCTTTTTGATTCACGGCCACATAACGAGATGATGCCAAAACTACTGGGAAAGCTATTTCTTGTGTTTTGTGTTTAAAAGAGTATTTGAAAGTATTGTAGTTCTCTAGTTTCATACTTCAACCAGTACTGAAGCTATGTCCTTAGCTAGCCAATTGATAACTTAAACTGTCTCTGTTCCCTCAAACATTGTTGCTCAATGGATTATGCATGCCTAAAAGTTGAACTGTGACTTAAAGTGGCTTGATTGAAACTTAATTCATGGCATTAAATGAATAAATTATATTTTTGCTTGCTTGATCTGCACAAATGAAATGGGGGTAGAAAGAGTTTGATTTATATGGTCGGAATTGAGGTTACACTAATCACAAGCTAACTGTTTTTCACAAGATCGGTTCCTTTAAAACTAGGTCTCTATATGGTTTGAGTCTTGCGGTGGAAAAAATTGAGTTAGGAGGGCTACACCTTGTAAAAGACCTAATTGTGTTTGAGTGTTAATTAGTTTTGGCTTTAAAAAATTTATATCTATATTCTTTCTATCTATCTATTTTATACAAATCATTTATCTTCTCTTTATATATATATATAAATAGATCATAAATTCACAATTACTGCATGTTTTAACAATATTTAAATACCTCTCAGAGAATTTTTCACACTTGAATGTAATTTTGTAGTGATTGTTGAGCTGCATGATATTTTAAGACGTATCAAAGATCTTGCAGTGTGAATCTTCGAATATCTATGCTCGTTGTTATAAAGATTGTTTAAGATATTTGATAAGTGCGTTGGTTATAACTAAATATTTTTTACCCTTTATTGTTTATTTTGAGTTGATTATTATGAATTATAATTTTAATTGTAAAAAATATTATAATATATTCACATAAATTAAGTAGATTATTAACTTTTAATTTTAATTATAAAAAATATTATAATATATTCACATAAATGAGTAGATTATTAACTTTTTTTTAAAGTTTTTCTTGAAAACTTAAATCTAAGAGGGAGAAAGAGAGAGACTGAGAGGGGTATTTTGGAGATGGAAATCTGATATATAGGTCCAGTTCCTTACTTCCTCCCCAAGTTCACGTCTATCCAAGTCTCGCCATCAGATCGCGCGTTTGTGCCATTGTCTCGCCATCACTCTCGCGCTCTTCAACTTGTCTGAGTAAGGGCTCCATTTCGCTTTGGTTTTCGCTTTTGGTAGATCAATGCTTGCTCAAGTCTTTTTGTATTGAAATTAGGGTTCTTGTTGTTGATAATTGTGAATTAGGGATTGAAATTTTAGATCTGACAATCTTCCTCCCCCGAATATGCACAACTACGGGAAGAGTCCCAGCCCCTAAAATTATGGAATTTTTTGATCTCTTGCGGTTTTAGGGTTAGTAGAGAATGATGTTTTGACGAAGCAGCTGCGAATTCATCGATTTCCACCTCCCCCCATGCCCTTTATTGCCTGTGAATTCATCGATTTCTGTGATCTTAATGTTAGGGTTTCCTGTAGTGTACAAGTTACTCTTATATGTTCATGATGTTGGTTAGTTGTTATTTGATCATCTATGCTTTTCCTTAAGATATATTAGCGAGGTTTTAGTTGAGTTTGAAAGAGATTGATTTGTCTTTCTATCTTATGCTTTAATTCAAGGTAGTTGATTGTTTTATGGATAACGTTCTTGTAAATCTGTGGTTCTTCTGTCTATTTTCTGTACCAGCTTATGTGATTCTTAATGTGTTTTTCAACTATATATATTGGCTTGTGTATATTCTTAATGTGTATATTCAATTCAAGGTAGTTGTGATTCTTAATGTGTTTTTCTGTCTATTCTCTGTTGCTAACTAGGACTCCTGAATCTAGCATACTGATTTGGTTACTTTTTAGAGGTTTGATAAGTTCGATCAGTTCAGATCTGTTCCTTGTTTTCATTTGTTACTGATAAATACATTAGAATCTAAAGGCTTTAAGTTGAGTAGGACGAAAACTGAATACATGCACTGTGAGTTTGGAAACACTAGACATCGAGATGACGGAGTGGTAAAATTAGGGGAAGTAGAAGTTCCTAAGGTAAACCACTTTAGATACCTAGGATCAATCATACAAAATGATGGTAACATTGAAAATGATGTCACACATAGAATTCAAGCTGGATGGAAGAAATGGCGGAGTGCAACAGGGGTGATTTGTGATTGACATGTTCCTACTAAGTTAAAAGGAAAATTTTATAAGACCGCAATTAGGCCAGCTATGCTATATGGAAGTGAATGTTGGGCGGTAAAGCAACAACAATTACATAAAGTGAACGTAGCAGAAATGAGGATGCTTAGGTGGATGTGTGGTAAAACTCGTAAAGATAGAATAAGAAATATAGAAATTCAAAGACAAGTAGGAGTAGCACCAATTGATACAAAGATTAGGGAAGGGCGGTTGCGATGGTTTGGTCACCTGCAAAGACGGCCTACAAATGCCCCAACTAGAAAACTTGACTCAATAGAAACTGTAGAAATTCGACGAGGTAGGGGTAGACCAAAGTTAACATGAGATGCATTAATTAAAAGGGATTTGAATGGTTTGCAAAGCTCACCATCAATTGCACTTAATCGAGCACAATGGAAAAGTTTGATCCATGTAGCCAACCCCAGTTAATTTGGGACTGAGGCTATGTTGTTGTTGATAGACATGTCGGAGATTTGCAGGGGCATCATCGGATCTACCAATTTTATTTTATTTTTTCTTACCATAATCATTTTAATTAATGTTTCTACTCTCGCAGGGTCATCATCATCATCGGAAATAGGCATCTCTGTAGCTGTTATCATGTCTTCTTCATACCTTCCGGCGACTACAGATTCAATGGTGCAGGCGTTGGAAGCAAAAGAACCTGCAGAGGCTATCTCCATCCTCTACCGCATATTAGAGAATCCTTCATCTTCTCCTGAAGCCCTTCGCACTAAAGAACAAGCCATCACTAATCTTTCAGACCTTCTGAGGCAAGAGAAGAGAGCTGAGGATCTTCGAAGCCTTCTGACTCAATTGAGGCCTTTCTTTTCCCTGATCCCTAAGGCCAAAACTGCTAAAATTGTACGAGGCATAATTGATGCAGTGGCTAAGATTCCTGGAACCTCTGAGCTCCAGATATCCCTCTGCAAGGAAATGGTGCAGTGGACTCGTGCTGAGAAAAGGACTTTTCTGAGGCAGCGGGTTGAGGCGAGGCTTGCTGCTCTTTTGATGGAAAATAAGGAGTATTCGGAAGCTCTCTCTCTTCTTTCTGGCCTTGTCAAGGAGGTTAGAAGATTGGACGACAAGCTGCTTCTTGTGGACATAGATTTGTTAGAGAGCAAGCTCCATTTCTCCCTCAGAAACCTTCCCAAGGCAAAAGCTGCACTCACGGCAGCAAGAACCGCTGCAAATGCTATATATGTGCCGCCGGCCCAGCAAGGCACCATAGATTTGCAAAGTGGGATTCTCCATGCTGAGGAAAAGGACTACAAGACAGCTTATAGCTATTTCTTTGAGGCATTTGAAGCGTTCAATGCTCTTGAAGATCCACGGGCCGTCTTCAGTCTCAAATACATGTTGCTGTGTAAGATCATGGTGAGCCAAGCTGATGATGTTGCTGGAATTATTGCTTCCAAAGCAGGTCTGAATTACATGGGTCCAGAATTAGATGCGATGAAAGCTGTTGCAGATGCTCATTCGAAGAGGTCTTTGAAGTTCTTTGAGACAGCTCTTAACAACTACAAGGCGCAGTTGGAGGAAGACCCAATCGTCCATCGCCACCTCTCATCCCTATATGACACCCTTTTGGAACAGAACCTTTGCAGGCTAATTGAACCTTTCTCAAGAGTTGAGATTGCTCATGTTGCAGAGCTTATTGAACTGCCTATCGATCATGTGGAAAAGAAGCTTTCTCAGATGATTTTGGACAAGAAGTTCGCTGGCACGCTAGATCAGGGCGCTGGGTGTCTCATCATCTTCGATGATCCTAAAACCGATGCAATCTTCCCCGCCACATTGGAAACAATTGCCAACATTGGCAAGGTCGTGGACAGCCTTTACCTGCGGTCCGCGAAGATAATGGCATGAGTTTTTGGGATTTGGTGGAGTGCTTTAGCTTTAGGTTCTTTACGGAGGGGGTGGAGGGAAGGGGTTTAAGATGTTTGTATTTTGATAGTATATTTTTCTTGCCTGGTGACTTTTGCTTTGATAGGGTTGATTAGGCTATCATTTATTTGGGACGGGTAACTGATGAACCTAAATCTTGTTCTCTTTCTCCAAACAGTTTGATCATCTTTGTGCGTGTGCGTTGCCAATTTCTTTAGTATGTGAAGTTCATGGATTGGCATGGTGATGCTCTTCATGACATTTGTCTAGCACTCGATCTCTATTTGAAAAATTGTTCTCGAATGCTTTAAACAGAAGAACAAGTGCAAAAAAGTGTCAATCTCAAATTATTTGGGTTGGCAACAGCAGCAAAATATGATAATTATAAATGATTGAACAATCAATTTATGTGTTTTCTCATGGGCATCATGGTTGCAGCAGGAACTGCTCGTAGCATTTTTTTTTTATTCTCATTAATCGCTTATTATGCATTTTTCACCCAAATATGATAATTTAGATGCACGGCTCAAGTGACATTGGAAGAGTCATACTCGAGTATTAGATGATGCATTGTGTCCAACTGTGATTTTGGGGGTTCATTGACTTTTTTTATGTGGTTAATGTTGATTTACTAATGTTTGTATTGCACTAATTTTTTCTTGGTTTCAAAACAGAACATGGTGAGAGGGATCTTGAGGACTTCAAGTCATGCTTTGACTATTTAACTCATAAATGCTCGGAGCAAAAAGTATGCTTGCACTGTTAAGATTCTTTTATCTAATTGAAGTTTATTCTTTTTTCTTTGTTAACATTCAGCTCTTTGTTACACAGGAGAAACCAGGAGATAAAAACAAAGAATCCAGCGAGGGAAAGCAAAAACATGCAGAAAATGGTATTAAGTCTATTGAAAGTATCAATGAAGAGGAACGTCGTACCAAGTTATTGGAGTATGAGATTAGAAAGCTAAAGCATGCATATGAGAAGCTTGTTTCAAAAAACAAATCTGAGGTTTCTGCACTATTGTCGGAGAGAGATTTTGTGTGGAACCAGTATAAGAAGATGGAAAGTGATTATACTGCTCTCTTGAAGAAGAAACAAACTGAGGTTGAGAGGGCAAATGAGAAAATTGCGAATCTTCTAACTTCGATGGAGCATCTACAGTCATCAAACTATGAAAAAGATGAAATGATAGTGAAGTTAGAAGCTAAATTAGTTCACAAGAAGAGTGACCACGATAAGGATGGACAGGCAAAAGAAAAGTTAGAGGAACTTAAGGCTTCTGCGGAGAAACTGCAATCATCAAACTATGAGAAGGACGAAACAATTTTAAAGTTAAAAGCTGATCTTGCTAAGCTTGAGGATGGTGCAATTAAAGGCCAAAAGGAAATTTCTAGACTTGCTAAACAATTAGAATCTCTAACTAGCTCTAGAATAATATTGGGTACAGTCACTCCTGTTCTAAATCGTTGCAGAATGGAATTAAGTTCTCATGGCACAAAAAGCCAGCAAGATTGCAGGGTTAGGAATATAGTGAAGAAGGAGCCAGCCGGTTTTCAAGCTTCTGCTGTTTCAAACAATACTGGGGAGGTAACGCAAATATATTACAATCCATTTCCAATTATTATTTATTTGTTAACTTGAGTTGTAGTATGTTGTTGCTTCTTTCATCATTTAATCATTTGACTCATTTTTCATGCGACCTGAAAGATATCCTGTGAGCTATATATATTATGAGTAATTCTATAGAAGTGTGGGATTTCGGCATGGTTTACTTGAGGATACATAAAAAATAAGGCCCACTTTTTGAGAAATGGTTTTCCAAAATTACACTTTAAAACACATCTCATAGTTTCCAACTTCATTTGTTTTCAAATAAAGCTATGAAAAATCATACATTTGCTACATAGTTGTTGGAGTCTTTTGGTTTTTGCATCGAGATGCATGTGCGCACATCTCAGGTATTACCAAAAGAATCCATCTATTTGTGTAGCAAATGCTTATATCATAAGTATGTTACTTAAATTATTTTTCTAAAACTATATTTGAATTCTCTACCAAATATGAACTTCAGTTCTCTCGATCCCCATTGCCATTTATTTATCTGAGAAAGGGATGGGCAACGGTCACAACAATACTGGATTCTCTACTGAATGCTAGTTTAGAATACAATCGTGCATGTAGAAGCAGTATACAGTGATAAAAATAAATGAAAACAATTTATATCTTTCGAAGGATGGCAAATTCCTTTTTGTGTTGACAGGAATCTAGAGGTTCAAAAAAACGGGGAGCTGAGGCTCGAATGTCAGAGACTCCAAGACTGTTTTCTTCTACTTTTAAAGTTCCAAAACTGAAGAACGCATCGCCAGGAATCTTGTAGCTCTCACCACCTTGCTGCTTCCTGCAGGCATGTACCAACATTGTATTTGCTGTTTACTAACAGCTCTGAAACTAATATGTTTATACCGTTGTAATCTCCGTGTTAACTAATCAATTAATCGTTTCATTTAATTGTTAAGTAGTTTTTGGTTCTTGTACGATTCAATTCTATGAAGTATGTAAATTTGGTACTTGTTTATTGAGTATATATATAATTATTCTCAGTAGGGGCTGATGAAACGATCCTATCTTAATGTTTTGCAACCAATTTCATCAGTTCATTTACTAGCGTATGCAGTCATAGGTACAAACAGATTTGTGACCTGGTTACTGGCACTGGAACAACTCAAGCCTTCTAACAAAGACACAGATAAATAATTAGGTACTAGCAACTCCATCCTACCTTTGCATCATCCATGAAATTAATTTTATTTATTGATCCTAGATAAAACAATAAAGGGAGAGAAGTTGTTTCTCGATGTCTGATAAAGCGAAGTGATTGTTTAGTAGGAGCATCTTTCATTGCTTTGTGGCACTATTACATTAATACTATATTTTTCACCGACACGAGTGGACATCTAAGTATGATATATAGAAGAAAAAATAACCTCATGTATGTCGCTAAAACACTCATTTAACTTTTTTTTTTTTTTTGATAATAATCATTTAACTTGTGACAAGGATAACTGAATGCTTGAAAACATGTACCAGGTCCAAATCACAGAATTTTGTATATTTTCTTTTTTGCTTCACATTGTCAATCCTGTGAGCTTTAGCTTTATATCCAGCAGTTTTAAGATGTTACTTACTGTTTTTGAGATTACAGGAATGAATGACTGAAACTTAAGAATGCAGGCTTTGGAGAGCTATGATCTGATCATGCAAGACCTTGTTTAGTTTTGTGCATGTCAAGGGAAAACAACCAACCATTTAATGCTTATTTATTTCGTGAGAAAATGAACACCCATCTCTGCACTGATTTTTCAAGAAGAAAGTTATTGGATGACATATTATTGTATGCATATATTTGCTATGCAGTTGGTAGAGTCCTTTGGATATATATTAAGGTGTGAAGACATGGATTTCGATGCAAAATCAGGACTCGGACAACTGTGCAAGTAATGCATGTATTCACAGTATGTTTACCAATTCTTCTTCGTTCTTAGAAATGCATTAGTCCTGTGCGCATCTAGTTAATAATGATCATTGATTTATCAACATCTTGAAGTAGTTTATATTGCAAGCATTTCATGTCAGAATTCAGAAAAAATAAGTAGAAACACGAAGGGCCTGAAAGATGTGACAGAGAAGGAGAGGAGGAAGTACATTTGCTACATCATGCACTCAATCTTAGCTAACTTATTACTGCCGGACATGTTATATATCTTTTCTGAATCACCACCACATTGAATCAAATGAAGACTTGTAAGAGATCATCACCAGAAGCAACAACACCAACAACGCGACGCCGCAAGCTGAACCCCCACCTTGGCGAATTGTATCTAGGCGGGGTCCTTGAAGTGCAATCTTGCCTTTATAGATCATTGAACGGGTGATGAAGATAAGCGCTGCTGGAACCACAAAGAGAACCAGTTTGAAGTTAATTACATTGTGATGCATCTTCTCTTTTAAGCTTGCATGATGAGAAAGCGACAGGAAAAGAAGAACGATGGCGAAGACAGTGAGCAAGGGGAGGGGAGGAAGTGAAGCTGCGGACATGGTCTGACCTACCCATCCTTGTTTCCATTCCGGTCCTCTCCTCTCATTCCAAAACAAAGGCATGTTTCTCTAGTATTGTTAATTTGTGTGAATTCCCTGTAACTTGCACAAACCTTTCTTTTTAATGACAAGAATAGTTGGTATTGTTGAACATCTATTATGTTGCAGTTAGAGATTGCTTTAGAGCAACTGCTTATTCCATTGGCAACCTTTGTTTTGGATGGATACACAGCCACGTAAAGGGGTGATACCAAAACTACTGGGAAAGCTATTTCTTGTATTCTTGTGTTTAAAAGAGTGTATATTTGAGGGCCTCGTAGTTTTGTACTTTCACCAGAACTGAAGCCATGTCCTTAGGGAGCCAATTAATAACTTCAACTGTATTTGTTCCACTAAAGAATGTTAATCACAGTAGATTATACATATATACCTGAAAGTTGGAAGCGTGACTTAAGAGTTTTAGTTGAACTCCGACACGTGAAAGGAAAAAGTAGAGTTTGAGTTCAAATTAGTCCAACACGTGCAACTTTAAGGACATTCATGATTCTTCACCAATAAATAGTTTAGACATCACTTGATCAATCTTTTAAGTATACATACCACCATACATCCTTGTAAAAAAAAAGGTATACCTTGTACCATAAAAAGTATACCATATTATCATCAATAGTAAACTTAGATGGACCTTTAAAAAAAATTCTAAATTTCATAGGCAGACTAAAATTATAATGATGGTGCAGATCAGTATACCATGGTTGACACGTATACAGTGGCGGAATCAAAAAAAAATAATTAGGGGTGGCGAACTTCACCTAAACTTATATTATTCAAACTATATTTATAGTCTATAGAAAGTGTATTGGGCGTAAAGGGGGGCGGGGTATTACAAGAGGATCTTGGAGTCGGGAGAGGGGCAACCGCCCACCCTACCCCCCTCTAGTTCCGCCACTTCACATATATATAGAGAGAGAGATATGTGCATGAATGTTATGAAGAAAAAAAGAAAAACTATCTCGTTCGTGAGGGTTGATATATAACACTCTATTATTAATAGCAAGTGGTTAACATAGAGCAAGTATATTGTGGCATGCAACGACAAAATAAGAAATTGATTTCACCAATGCTACAGTAAGAAGTAGACAATCGTGATATAATAATAATAAAAATATTTATCGACATAATTAAACATATTAAAAATAATAAAAAAAGAAGACTTGCAGCATCTTTTGGAGAGGAAGAGAGGAAGACCCCTTTATGAGTTAGGAGCCTGAATTGTAATTGTAAATTCTAATAAGAAAAAATAAAAGGTGCTTACATATATAATAAAGATTTGTTAGCATAGATTTATTAAAAAAAATTGGTACTGGAGACATAATAAAATGGGCGGTAAGTTTGAAATAGGGCGGTGAGCTAGCTGGTCGATTGTAACCTTTGATTTGATTTGATTTGATTGATACAACAACGCGCGCGCACCTCCCTCTTCGTTTCATTTTGAGTGCATTTTGAAGATACATCGCGCTCTCTCTTCCTTTACTCTCGTCTTTCCATTTTTCACAACTTCACCCACATCTCAATGTGAGCTCCGATGGTGTAGGATTTGATGCGCTTCCGCTTCGACATACTGTCTCGATCGCTTAGGGCTTTCACACGCTTCCACTTCAACTCTCGAGTGTGTACAGGTTTGTTTGTTTGTGCGATTTTGATGAAGAAATTAGGGCTTTCAGGTAAAACGGACTATCCAACCAGGTCTGAGTCCACTCTTCGTTGGATTTTGTTGTGTTTTGACACTCTGGTGTCTCCGTGTTTAACCTAATTTTTTGTTTGGTTTTGGTCTGTTCATTTGCTGCGTTTGTGGTTTCAGCTCGCAAGGCAACATGTTCAAATATCCGTTTTAACTGGTAAGGTACGTTGGTTTTGAAACTTACTTCGCCTCGTTTACTCATAATATGACGGTCCCCGGTGATTGATTTTTTTGATAGAATGTGAACTTTGTTTGACAATTTTTACTTGTCTGAAGTGTTGTTTTACAAAGACAAAATTTATTGAAAGCTTGCGTGAATCAATTCATCTGATAATGCTATATGTAGAGCTCCCGGTGAAGCAGGGTTTAAGGTCCTAATCTGAATTGATCAATCAACTTATTCGCTCACTTGATCTTGCCATGGGAATGTAGATATTGGGATGTGTCTTATACTTTAACGTTGCTTTTGTGTTGTATCTAATACTCTATAGCCAGCCAAAATGTATTCTTATCGATTTATTTGACAAAACTTTTTATTATATCCATATACTCATGCTTTCAGTGAAGGGAAATGCTAGGGGATATATCAAGCTTTTTTAGGTATGAGTCAAACACCATCTATAGTGGACTTATCAATTGGAACGAGGCAACTATCAGGTACTTTGGATTTGTGTTTGATGTTGTTAGGTACTTGTTGATCTTTCCAATGCATGATTCATGTGATTTTGTACTTCTTAATTAAAAATATAATTTGTTTTATTTCGTACATGCAATCTCTCTGATATATTTCTTCAAATCAATGTAATCTGTTGCTATGTATTTAACTTCCCACGGTTGTATTTTAAAGATGTAATTATTTGTAATGGCTAGTGATGTAACTTGTTGATTTTGTGTGATCTAGCGATTTCTCATTCTTTGAAATCGATGATGTAAAAGTTTTGTACCACTAAGATGTAAATTGTACGTGGTAGTGAAGTTTTAAGCTCTTCTATATAATTCTTTTTGTGTATTTGATGTAATAGTATATCTCAGATGTAATTCAATTGCATTACTTTGGAATGTAATAATTTTTATTTAGTTAGCTACATGCTTGATGTAAATAATTTAGTACTAGAAGTTTTAATATGTAAAATATAAAGTAGTCTTCTAATCTCTTTGGATGTAATTTGCACTACTCGATCAAGATTGGGCGCATCCTTGAAGTCTTTTGCAAGGTATGAGTCATTTGGATTTAATATTTGCTTTGAGTACTATTAACTGATTCTTATATAGTTTTTAATTTGATTTCTCTTGCAGATTCATCTGATGATAGGGAAGCAAATGTCAAGTCTTACAAACAAGTTACTTCTTAGCCGTGACAAACATTCACTATATGACGTTGTAGGTTAGTCAATTTTAATGTTAATTTATTGCGCACTTAGTACATTTCATGCCTCATATGAAGTTGTGTGTATTGATTATTTTTTATTTATCGATTTATAATATGTTTTGTTTTTTGTTTGTGAACCTTAGTATAATTAATATCCGTTCAAGCAGCATTGAGATTTCGTCACTTAAGTGGTCCACTCATTGTCATGATAAGTCGTTGATTTATGAGTAAGTTAAGGTTTTATTTTCATTATAATATTGTACCCGACAATTTCTTTTACTATTGGTTACATGTCTACGCTAGTGGACGAAGGGTTATGGATCAAACGACATCTATAGTGGACTCATCAATTGGAACGAGGCAACTTTCAGGTATTTTGAATTCAATTTTGTTTTTTTAAGTACTTGTTGATCTTTGAATGCATGGTTCATGTGATTTTGTACTTCTTAATTAAAATTCTAATTTGCTTTATTTCATACGTGCAATTTATGTTATGTATTCTTGAATTCTATGTAATTTGTTGTTATGTATTTAATTTCCCACAGATGTGTTTTAATGATATAATTATTTGTAATGGCTGGTGATGTAACTTGTTGATGTTGTATGTTCTAGTGATTTCTCATTCTTTGAAATTGATGATGTAAAAGTTTTGTACCACTAAGATGTAAATTGTACATGGTAGTGAAGTTGTAAGCTCTTCGATGTAATTCTTTTTGTGTATTTGATGTAATGTTATATCTCAAATATAATTCAATTCTATTATTTCGGAATGTAATAATTTTTATTTAGTTAGCTGCATACTTGATGTAATAAATTAAGTAATAGAAGTTTTAACATGTAAAATGTAAAGTTGTCTTGTAATCTCTTCGGATGTAATTTGCGTTGCTCGATCAAGATTGGACTCATCCTTGAAGTCTTTTGCAAGGTATGAGTCATTTGAATTTAATATTTGCTTCGAGTATGGTTAATTGATTCTTATATGCTAAAATTTTTATTTTGATTTCTCTTGCAGATACATCTGATGATAGAGAAGCAAATGTCAAGTCTTACAAAAAAGTTGCTTCTTAGCTGTGACATATATTCACTATATGACGTTGTAGGTTAGTCAAGTTTAATGTTAATTTATTGTGCACTTAGTACATTTCATGCTTCATATGAAGTTGTGTATTGATTATTTGTTATTTATCGATTTATAATATGTTATGTTTTTTGCTTGTGAACTTTAGCATAATTAATATCCGTTCAAGCAGCGTCGGGACTTCATCACTTAAGTGGTCAACTCATTGTCATGGTAAGTCGTTGATTTACGAGTGAGTTAAGGTTTTATTATAATTATGATAATGTACCCGACAATTTTTTCTTCTTTTAATTGTCTACGTTAGTGGACGAAGGGTTATGGATCAAACGACATCTATAGTGGACTCATCAATTGGAACGAGGCAACTTTCAGGTATTTTGAATTCAATTTTGTTTTTTAAGTACTGGTTGATCTTTTGCATGCGTGGTTCATGTGATTTGGTACTTCTTAATTAAAAATCTACTTTGCTTTATTTCATACGTGCAATTTATGTTATGTCTTCTTGAATTCAATGTAATTTGTTGTTATGTATTTAATTTCCCACAGATGTATTTTAATGATGTAATGGCTAGTGATGTAACTTGTTGATGTTATGTGATCTAGTGATTTCTCATTCTTTGAAGTTGATGATGTAAAAGTTTTGTACCACAAAAATGTAAATTGTACATGTTAGTGAAGTTGTAAGCTTTTCAATATAATTCTTTTTGTGTATTTGTTATAATGTTATATCTCAGATGTAATTCAATTGTATTACTTCGGAATGTAATAATTTTTATTTAGTTGGCTACATACTTGATGTAATAAATTTAGTAATAGAAGTTCTAACATGTAAAATGTAAAGTTGTTTTGTAATCTCTTCGGATGTAATTTGCGCTACTCGATCAAGATTGAACGCATCCTTGAAATCTTTTGCAAGGTATGAGTCATTTGAATTTAATATTTGCTTTGAGTACGGTTAATTGATTGTTATATATTAAAATTTTTACTTTGATTTCTCTTGCAGATTCATCTGATGATAGGGAAGCAAATGTCAAGTCTTACAAACAAGTTGCTTCTTAGCTGTGACAAACATTCACTCTATGACATTGTAGGTTAGTCAAGTTTAATGTTAATTTATGGCGCACTTAGTACATTTCGTGCTTCATATGAAGTTGTTTTTATTGATTATTTGTTATTTATCGATTCATGATTGGTTATGTTTTTTGTTTTTGAACCTTAGTATAATTAATATCCGTTCAAGCAGTGTTGGGACTTTATCACTTAAGTGGGCCACTCATTGTCATGGTAAGTCATTGATTTACGAGTAAGTTAAAGTTTTGTTTTCATTATAATAACGTACCCGACCAAGTATTTTCTTCTTTTGGTTACATGTCTACGCTAGTGGACGAAGGTTATGGATCAAACAACAGCTATAGTGGACTCATCAACTGGAATAAGGCAACTTTCAGGTATTTTGAATTCAATTTTGTTTTTGTTAAGTACTTGTTGATTTTTCGAATGCATGGTTCATGTGATTTTGTACTTCTTAATGAAGAATCTAATATGTTTTATTTCATACATGCAATTTTATGTTATGTATTCTTGAATTCAATGTAATTTGTTGTTATGTATTTAATTTCCCACGGATGTATTTTAATGATGTAATTATTTGTAATGGCTAGTGATGTAACATGTTGATTTTGTGTGATCTAGTGATTTCTCATTCTTTGAAATTTATGATGTAAAAGTTATGTACCACTAAGAAGTAAATTGTACATGGTAGTGAAGTTGTAAGCTCTTTGATATAATTCTTTTTGTGTATTTGATGTAATAGTATATCTCAGATGTAATTCAATTGCATTACTTTGGAATGTAATAATTTTTATTTAGTTAGCTACATACTTGATGTAAATAATTTAGTACTAGAAGTTTTAACATGTAAAATATAAAGTAGTCTTCTAATCTCTTCGGATGTAATTTGCGCTACTCGATCAAGATTGGACGCATCCTTGAAGTCTTTTGCAATGTATGAGTCATTTGGATTTAATATTTGCTTTGAGTATCATTAATTAAATTTTTTATATACTTAAGTTTATATTTTGTTTTCTCTTGCAGATTCATCTGGTGGTAGGGAAGCAAATGTCAAGTCTTACAAACAAGTTACTTCATAGCCGTGACAAACATTCACTATATGACGTTGTAGGTTAGTCAAGTTTAATGTTAATTTATTGCGCACTTAGTACATTTCATGCCTCATATGAAGTTGTGTGTATTGATTATTTTTTATTTATCGATTTATAATATGTTTTGTTTTTTGTTTGTGAACCTTAGTATAATTAATATCCGTTCAATCAACGTTGAGATTTCGTCACTTAAGTGGTCCACTCATTGTCATGATAAGTCGTTGATTTATGAGTAAGTTAAGGTTTTATTATTATAATATTGTACCCGACAATTTCTTTTACTATTGGTTACATGTCTACGCTAGTGGACGAAGGGTTATGGATCAAACGACATCTTTAGTGGACTCATCAATTGGAGTGAGGCAACTTTCAGGTATTTTGAATTCAATTTTGTTTTTTTTAAGTACTTGTTGATCTTTCGAATGCATGTTTCATGTGATTTTGTACTTCTTAATTAAAATTCTAATTTGCTTTATTTCATACGTGCAATTTATGTTATGTATTCTTGAATGCTATGTAATTTGTTGATATGTATTTAATTTCCCACGGTTGTATTTTGATGATGTAATTATTTGTAATGGCTAGTGATGTAACTTGTTGATGTTGTATGATCCAGTGATTTCTCATTCTTTGAAATTGATGATGTAAAAGTTCGTACCACTAAGATGTAAATTGTACATGGTAGTGAAGTTGTAAGCTCTTCGATGTAATTCTTTTTGTGTATTTGATGTAATGTTATATCTCAAATATAATTCAATTCTATTATTTCGGAATGTAATAATTTTTATTTAGTTAGCTGCATACTTGATGTAATAAATTAAGTAATAGAAGTTTTAACATGTAAAATGTAAAGTTGTCTTGTAATCTCTTCGGATGTAATTTGCGTTGCTCGATCAAGATTGGACTCATCCTTGAAGTCTTTTGCAAGGTATGAGTCATTTGAATTTAATATTTGCTTCGAGTATGGTTAATTGATTCTTATATACTAAAATTTTTATTTTGATTTCTCTTGCAGATTCATCCGATGATAGAGAAGCAAATGTCAAGTCTTACAAACAAGTTGCTTCTTAGCCGTGACAAATATTCACTATATGACGTTGTAGGTTAGTCAAGTTTAATGTTAATTTATTATGCACTTAGTACATTTCATGCTTCATATGAAGTTGTGTATTGATTATTTGTTATTTATCGATTTATAATATGTTATGATTTTTGCTTGTGAACTTTAGCATAATTAATATCCGTTCAAGCAGCGTCGGGACTTCATCACTTAAGTGGTCAACTCATTGTCATGGTAAGTCGTTGATTTACGAGTGAGTTAAGGTTTTATTATAATTATGATAATGTACCCGACAATTTTTTCTTCTTTTAATTGTCTACGTTAGTGGACGAAGGGTTATGGATCAAACGACATCTATAGTGGACTCATCAATTGGAACGAGGCAACTTTCAGGTATTTTGAATTCAATTTTGTTTTTTAAGTACTTGTTGATCTTTTGCATGCGTGGTTCATGTGATTTGGTACTTCTTAATTAAAAATCTACTTTGCTTTATTTCGTACGTGCAATTTATGTTATGTCTTCTTGAATTCTATGTAATTTGTTGTTATGTATTTAATTTCCCACAGATGTATTTTAATGATGTAATGGCTAGTGATGTAACTTGTTGATGTTATGTGATCTAGTGATTTCTCATTCTTTGAAGTTGATGATGTAAAAGTTTTGTACCACAAAAATGTAAATTGTACATGTTAGTGAAGTTGTAAGCTTTTCAATATAATTCTTTTTGTGTATTTGAAGTAATGTTATATCTCAGATGTAATTCAATTGTATTATTTTGGAATGTAATAATTTTTATTTAGTTGGCTACATACTTGATGTAATAAATTTAGTAATAGAAGTTCTAACATGTAAAATGTAAAGTTGTTTTGTAATCTCTTCGGATGTAATTTGCGCTACTCGATCAAGATTGAACGCATCCTTGAAATCTTTTGCAAGGTATGAGTCATTTGAATTTAATATTTGCTTTGAGTACGGTTAATTGATTGTTATATATTAAAATTTTTACTTTGATTTCTCTTGCAGATTCATCTGATGATAGGAAGCAAATGTCAAGTCTTACAAACAAGTTGCTTCTTAGCTGTGACAAACATTCACTCTATGACATTGTAGGTTAGTCAAGTTTAATGTTAATTTATGGCGCACTTAGTACATTTCGTGCTTCATATGAAGTTGTTTTTATTGATTATTTGTTATTTATCGATTCATGATTGGTTATGTTTTTTGTTTTTGAACCTTAGTATAATTAATATCCGTTCAAGCAGTGTTGGGACTTTATCACTTAAGTGGGCCACTCATTGTCATGGTAAGTCATTGATTTACGAGTAAGTTAAAGTTTTGTTTTCATTATAATAACGTACCCGACCAAGTATTTTCCTCTTTTGGTTACATGTCTACGCTAGTGGACGCAGGTTTATGGATCAAACAACAGCTATAGTGGACTCATCAACTGGAACAAGGCAACTTTCAGGTATTTTGAATTCAATTTTGTTTTTGTTAAGTATTGTCGATCTTTCGAATGCATGGTTCATGTGATTTTGTACTTCTTAATGAAAAATCTAATCTGTTTTATTTCATACATGCAATTTTATGTTATGTATTCTTGAATTCAATGTAATTTGTTGTTATGTATTTAATTTCCCACGGATGTATTTTAATGATGTAATTATTTGTAATGGCTAGTGATGTAACATGTTGATTTTGTGTGATCTAGTGATTTCTCATTCTTTGAAATTGATGATGTAAAAGTTTTGTACCACTAAGATGTAAATTGTACATGGTAGTGAAGTTGTAAGCTATTCGATGTAATTCTTTTTGAGTATTTGATGTAATGTTATATCTTAGATGTAATTCAATTATATTACTTCGGAATGTAATATTTTTTATTTAGTTAGCTACAAACTCGATGTAATTAATTTATTACTAGAAGATTTAACATGTAAATTGTAAAGTTGTCTTGTAATCTCTTCGGATGTAATTTGCGCTATTCGATCAAGATTGGACGCATCCTTAAAGTCTTTTGCAATGTACGAGTCATATGGATTTAATATTTGCTATGAGTACGGTTAATTGATTCTTATATACTAAAATTTTTATTTTGCTTTCTCTTGCAGATTCATTCGATTATAAGGAAGCAAATGTCAAGTATTACAAACAAGTTGCTCCTTAGCCGTGACAAACATTCACTATATGACGTTGTAGGTTAGTCAAGTTTAATGTTAATTTATTGCGCACTTAGTACATTTCATGCTTCATATGAAGCAAAAGTCAAGTCTTACTTTATGCTTCAAACGAGGAAACTTTCAGGTATTTTGAATTTAATTTTGTTTTTGTTAAGTACTTGTTGATCTTTCTAATGCATGGTTCATTTGATTTTGTACTTCTTAATTAATTCTTATGGAATAACATTTAATTATGATTTCTCTTGCAGATTTATCTGCAGATATGGAAGCAAAAGTCAAGTCTTACAAACAAGTGCTTCTAATTGTGACAAGCGTTTGCTATATCTGATGTTGTAAGTCAAGTTTAATGTTAATTTATTGTGCACTTAGTACATGCTATGCTTGATATGAAGTTATGTGTATTGATGATTTGTTATTTATCGATCGTTACTTTGCTATTTGTTGGCTAACTATAATATTTATTATGTAAGTGTATTGATTTGTTTGTGAACCTTTCAAGTGTTGTTTGTTCAAATAGAGTTCCCACTTCACTTTAGACCATCTCAAACCGGATGCAATAGTAACTAGTCTATTTATGATGTTTATTATCTTTTTCTAAAATATATGAATCTGTTCTTCCTGAATTTTTTTTACTGATAATATAATTTATTAAAATTAATACAAAAAAATTTCAAAAAATAATATAAATTCAAAATAGAGTTTTAGCGTTGAAATCTCTTGAGTCTGGCAGGTAGATATATTGGGTTTTCTTGTGATTAGTTATCTAATATTGCTTTAAGGTGTAATTATGCGTATCATTATTTGTTGTTATATTTCTCTGTTGTGTTGCTAGAAGATCTATTTGGATTATTAATTTGGTGATATTCTGTATTTGGTTTTGCATGTTACATGTAGGCATTAGAAGTTTAATCTAGATGTAACTTGTGTATTTGGTAACTTGTCATTGTTATGTTGTAGTTATATTTTCGGATATGTGATTTGAGCTACTGACTCCCTTTGTAATATTGCTTTGCGGAAGATGTAATAAAGTTGGGTGTGTATCAAGATTTTATCTTTTGAAGAAAGTTTCAGATTAATTCTTTTCAAATTAATCAATCCTATTAACCTTGCTGTTGGTTTGATTATTTTGCAGAGTTGTGTGGAAAGTTTCAGATTAATTTAAGATTTGTCAAAGAAAAAGAGTTAAGTTTTTTTCCAAAGTTGGCAAATTTGCTATGGAGACATCTTCTCAAGAATGCATGAGCATGTGTTCAAGATCTCCAACTCCTATGCATGATATAGATAATGAAAGTGGACATTCTCGATTTCCATTAAGAAATTATTAATTCACACTTCAGACCCTTCAGATGGAAATTTATGGACTGTACCAGAGACGGGAAACATTTTGGAGATTGAAGAGTTGCCAACACTTGACATTCCAGCTTTTGTTGCATCAAACTGCTCTTTTATTGAAACTCAATTGCTCATATGGCCGTGCAGGGAATTCTGTAATGGAAGTAACTGGTCTACCAAGTGTTCAAGAATTTTCAAATTTGAATGAAGTGAGTTGATTTGTCGTAACATATATAGCTATTGTCAAAACTCCAGTAACACTTGGAAAAGCAATTATCTTTTTTTCCTGCTCATATAACCATCTAAACTTTTGGTTAAAGAAGCTACATGCTTTTGAAATTTTTAAAGTTGTCTAGTTTATAAACTTTTTGTTTTCTTGTAGGACTTGTATTTTCTGGATGCAGACAACAGTAAAACACACCTTCTGGTAAAAATGAATAATTTAAACCAATTTCATCAGCCTTGTTGAAATTAAATTCGTTCAACAAATGACTTAAATCGTCATTGAATTTTGTGGCAGGCCCTGAATAGAATGAGTTGCATACATTGTCTGTGAGTACCAGGTAAGTAATGTATTCACCTTTCTTTCTTACTGTATAGTTTCATTTTGTCTGGGGGTTTATTTATGTGATTATTTTGCTGGGCTGTGGCTAATACTTGAAACGACAATCTCCTGCAACTGAAGCTCTAAATGATAAAAATGGAACTCTCAGTCTAAATTAGTTCCTAGAGGGTTAAACCAGAAAACGATGTGGTGAATGTTAGATGAAGCATTGGTAATTTCAGATGGTTTATCCTTTTAGGTTATGAGCATTCTGTATATTTTTTTTAGTTGTTTTTTATGTTGCTTTGAACACCCAAGCACACGCAGATATGCTGCACAAGGATAAATAAATGGAGCCAGTTGAAAGATTATGATGAAAGTTTGTTCTTGCTTATGATTATTAAATGGCCAATTTCAGGTTCTACATATTTATGGTATTATGATGTTGAGCAAAAAGAAGCTTATGGGGATATTTATTGTTAACTCCAGTTACAAATGCCAAAATCTGAATCCATCCCCTATCCCCTATATTACAGTGCCTTCCTACATTTTTGTATATTAATGTAAGATAAACTAACACTGCTACTTGTCTCAATATCCTTAATGGTAATGTTGTTCAAACTACTGCATCTGTTTTTTGGTCAACAGATAGAACAGAAGAGGGAAATCTAGCTTTCACTGCACTTCTGAATGCAGCATTAGTGTTAGTAAAGAACTGTTTCAGTGTTTCTGGAGTGGTTTCTACTCTTTTGTTAAATTATTGTTCAGATCACCTGGCATGCGTCCATGACTAATCCTAACATACAAGCCTAACTGCTTATATTAACACTTCTAAGTAGCAGTTTAACATGCTTGTACAAAACAACAAAATTGAAGGGGTGGTATTGGTAGAATTACCAACTAGAGAAGCATTACCAATACAAACTAATGTTCTCTACGAAAAGAATCAAAAGTTATGTGGGTGCTCTTTACAGTGTACTATTTTGTAAACATGTAATTTTCCAGCCAAAGCCTTGCGCCGATGAAGATGATCACCCTGTTATTCTCTTCTTTCAAACAGCTATTGGTGTCAGTTTGCCGTTTGTTTTCTTATTACTAGTTCATTTTTTTTTTCTTTTATGTATGCCATGTTTGATATTTCTCCTTGTTGGAGTTGTCTTTCTTTTGAGATGCTCTCTGGTTGCTTTGTGAGTTTATTATAATAAGAACAAAAAAATGAGTGTTATCAGAATTTTTAAAAGCGTTGAAGACGTGCATAATGCACCGCAACGAAGAGAACAAGTTGCTTTCGACAGCTACTGTAAAGGTTATGAGACTTTGTTTGCCATTTTTTTCCCTGTGCTTTTATAGTTTTATGTACCTTGTTGAATTGCTGACTTCTGACTGCTTTGTTTTATGTATATCCCCAAGAATTATATCTAGAGCACGGCGGATCCCAAAATGCTGGGGTGTCACTGAGTGCATGTAATACTGGCTTGCCTTCAAATAAAAATTTGCCTAAAAACATCGATGTTGTTGTTGTTGTTGTTGCCTACAATGCTACCTTTATGTTCATCCGTTGGCCACTATTCTTTTTGATTCACAGCCACATAACGAGATGATGTCAAAACTACTGGGAAAGCTATTTCTTGTATTTTGTGTTTAAAAGAGTATTTGAAAGTATTGTAGTTCTCTAGTTTTATACGTTTACCAGAACTGAAGCTATGATCTTAGCTAGCCAATTGATAACTTGAACTGTCTTTGTTCCCTCAAACATTGTTGCTCAATGGATTATAAGTGCCTGAAAGTTGAACTGTGACTTAAAGTGGATTGATTGATACTTAATTCATGGCAATAAATGAATAAATTATATTCTTGCTTGCTTGATCTGCACAGATAAAGTGGAGTAGAAAGAGTTTGATTTATATGATCGAGATTTGAGGTTACACTAATCACAAGCTAACTGCTTTTTACAGATGGGTTCTTCTAAATCTAGGTCTCTATATGGTTTATGTGGAAAAAATTAAGTTTGAGGGTTTAGTTTGTATAACCCAAGTGTTAATTAGTTTTGACTTTATAAAAACTAATTATATACGATTAGTCTAGTGTCCTTGGGATTCTCAAAACCTTCATCATCTCCGTACACGTGTCAGGTTATGACGGGTGCTGCAGGAAGTTACAGTGTAGTCAGGCGGCGATTAGTAACTTGACACCGAAGCATTCTTTTCTTTCTTCGTCTGTTGATTTGGGTATAAGAGTGTGTCTGTGTGTTTCCCGCCTAAAACCCGTTCACTCTTCCCGCGCAAACAATGTCTGCAGAGCGAAAGAAGAGCGTGAAAGCAGAGGTTGAAGACGAGGAGGAGAAGATAAGCCTGGTCTCTCTCGTGAAGAACAGTAAGAAAAAAAGCTTCATCAATAATGGGAAGTCAGCGAAAGTGAAGAAAGAGGAATACAGCGATGAGGAAGACGACGAACCCGTCAACAAGAAGAGCTCAAAGAAGGGAGAGAAGGTTTGTTTTTCATATCTCTGTAATGGGTGTGGTTTAGATTTGGTTAATTAGGAGTGATGAGTGTGTTAATTTTGTTGTGTTTGTTAACTTGATGAAGGACGTGAAGGTGAAGAAGAAAATGAAGAAGAAAGAAGAGGAGAGTGGGGTGGCTAAGAAGAGGGAGAAGAAAGTGTTCGATTTGCCGGGTCAGAAGAGGGATCCACCAGAGGAAGTATGTTTTCTTTGGTTCTTGGGTTTTTGGGTGCTAGGGTTCTTGGGTTTTTTTTTTTTTTGGTGTATATTTGATTATGGTGTTGTTGTGTTGTGATTTGCAGAGAGACCCATTGCGGATTTTCTACGAAAGTCTGTATCAGCAAGTGCCGACAAGCGAAATGGCGGCATTTTGGTGAGAATTTTAATGGCATTGGTTCAAACTATTGGGGGTTTTGTTTGATAGTTGCTGTAATTGCTGATTTATGACGATGTACCTTTTGTCTTAGAGTAGTAATGTGTGAAGTCGATTGATGATTAGGAGCTTAACTCATGTGAAACCCAGTCCTCAGTTCTTGCAACTTGTTCAGCTACTGGATGTTGCTTGCATTGTGAAATTGTAAATAATGTTAGTGAAAAGTGTTTTGTGTCATCTGCATTGCATTAATTGAATGAGAACTCTTTCTTTCTATTGGGTTGTAGTAAAACCGACATGGTTAGAAGAAAATGAAAGGGGCTTCTTTTCCCATTCGGTCATCTTGAGAATAACCGCTGAGAAATTATAGCGATCCAATGTCTAAAGTTTGGTCTCCCTCATCTGAAGCAATAAAACTTATGATGAGACCAACTACTTGTGTAGTGATGACACTAACCCCTATGTTGTTGGGTTCATTTTAGTTTTGCCTTTTTTTTTCTTTTTCAGAGTTCAGCTCACTATGCATTAGTAATTTAGTATAATACGATTTTCCTCTTTGTGTCTATTGTTAGTTGTGACCAACCTCATGTAGCCATGAAAAACTTCTATTGAGTTGAGTTTATTGTTGATTGGGAAAACAAGAATGGGAATGTCTCCATGCTTCAACGATGATAATCAAATGACTATATTTACTGTTTCATCTTATGACAGTTAGCTATCTTTGAAAAGATTCTTAAACCTATGTTATTGTTGGTCCATTAGTCCCTTTTGATTGAGATGTTGGAATCAGTGCTGAATATGTTCCCTCATTTTTTCTAGTTTTGTTTAATTTTTCTTTTTGATCACCATTGCAAGATGGCTGTTTATGGAAATGCTTTCAAAGCAAATGTTTGCTTTGATTTTAGGCAGTAACATAATAAATTTCAGTTATGCCAATTCCGTGTCTTTGATTCTATGATGCATTTTTATTTGTACTGGCTTGTTCTTTCTTTCTTTCAACTTTGTGGATTAGTTAAATATATGTAATGCCTTCATTCCTACCTGTCAAAGGCCCTATCTTCAAACATGTTAAAATTTACTAGTGATGGTTCTATTATTAGTTATTTCAAATCATGTCATTAGTTAAACTTAAATATATGCAATGCCTTCATTCTTGCCTGTCAATGGGCCCTATTTTCAATCATTTACAATTTACTATTGATTGTTTCATTCTTAATTATTTCAAATCATGTCATTTGTGCATTCCGACTTTGATTTCTTTCAAAAGAAAATTATTGAATTACTCTTCCTCTCACTAGTCATAGCAGATGAAGTCATTCTTTCTAATTGATAACTCGTCTTTTGCATTTTTCAAGTCCTTAAAACTTGAAATCGGCTTTCATCATTTAGTTCATATTGAGTGGTTTTGCGGACCCTATCACCAAGTGATTAAAAATTCTTTTAGGGAATCAATATGCTGATCTTGCATCTCATATGCAAAATTCTTTCTTCTTCACATTTTATTTTTGAAAGGCATGGTTGAGCTAGATTATGAAGTTGAAGCATAATATGTCCTAATGGATAAACTGATATACTATGCCCACCACTACGCTGGGCTGCTAATCCCTGCATCCTTGTAGGTAGGCTAACATCTGATCATGTGTGAATGCTTTAAAACTTGCGAACACAGAGCTTAACATCTGATCTAGCTTGCCCTTCTTGCGGCTTTTGCAATATCAAACATTCGACCAATTTCTTGTGCTGTATTTACACTTGAAGTAGAATGCAAGGAGCTCAGCAGCATTGTTGTTGGCTGACTCGACACAGTTTCCGTGGTTACTTGAACAGAGTCCTATTGTACTGCAGGATGATGGAGAGTGGCTTGCTACCCCTAGAGGTGGCGAAGAAGGTGTACGAGAAGAAGCAGAAAAAGAACCAGCAACTGAAGCTCCGTTCTCCCATCAAAGCTGTGTCATCAGTGACAAAAACTTCTAGGACAGTCACTGTCAAGAAAACCACATCCTCCCAAGGTTCCTCAGTGAAAAGCAAGATCACCCAGTCCAAGACAACAGTGAAACAATCTAAGGTGAAGCAATCCAAGAAGCGCAAAATGGAGAACAGCAGTTCAGACAGTGATGGTGAAGATGGTAAAGATGATGATGACGACGACGACTTTGTTATGGCAAAGAAAAAGACGTAAAAAGAGTTCATACGTTTGTTGATTGCATAGCCAACTAAACCTTAATCAACCAGTAGACTTTAAGGCAAACTTGTCTAATTGTCCCCATGACTGGTGTGGTCTATGCATTGCCAAGAATGTGGATTCCATTACGTTGCTTGCAGTGATTCACAGTTTATTAACCAGACTGGACCTGCGTTTATGCATGAACGTTTTGGTTGGTTCATTGCAGTATTAATGTTATGCATCTATTGATGAAGAAAATTTTACTTGTACTATCAGTCTGGAGATCAACGCAGCACTGTTGCTCCTGGTCTTTTTTGCTGTGGCGTTCGGATTGGACTATTGAAATCATAAAGTAGAATAACTTCGGATTTAAGATTAAAGCAACATCTGTCTAGTACAGCCAACATGAAATGTGCTGTCCTCGAAATGATCCGGCAACACAAGTATGCCATAGACAATTTATTCTTTTAAATATTTTGCCATGAGTAGTGCACAGGAGAAAAGCAACTTGCTTGTAGAGAAGTTATTTCTGGAAAAATTGGATCACGATCAAAAACTCTATTAATATGACCGTAGAGATGTTAAATTGCTGCTGATGAGAACAATTCCAGTTCTCAATCCATCTGCCATTTCTGTCAATGTGGATCAAGCAGCCACCTTCTTAGACGTAACAGAATTAACAATGACGGCAAACTCTGGACCCTGCAACATCATAAAGCAGTAAATGATTATTGAATCAGCTGTTATTTCTCTCACAAAGTCATAACATAATCTTGCATCAGAAATGCATCAATTTGAAGTTTAAACTGTTCCGAGCATGAGTTTACCTTCAAAGAAGCACCGCCCACAAGGAAGCCATCAATATCCTCTTGTTTTGCAAGTTCAGCACAATTGCTCCCATTCACAGATCCTAGATAAGATAACAAAACTCGTGATTAGGTCATTGGAATCCCTTGCTAGCTACTACTGAGCATAACTTGATATAAACTTGATGTTTCTACAGCAGATAGATAAAAGTACACATCAGAAATAGGCTACCTCCGTAGATGATGCGCGTTTTAGAAGCAACGTCTGCGGAAACATTCTTTCTGAGCCAATCACGAACAGCTACATGTACTTCCTGAGCTTGCTGGGGAGTGGCCACTTTACCAGTACCAATAGCCCATACAGGCTCATATGCAATAACCACATCATCCCATCCAGGGACACTATCTGTAAATAAGGGACAAATTATTAGAAAGCATCCATAATGCAACTTTTTACACAAGTCCTTTCATATTTTATCTATATAATCCCAACCATCAGCAAGAAACTGAAGACTTGCCTGCAAATGCTTTAAGCTGTTCAAAACAAATATCAAAAGTTTTGCCCGCTTCTCTTTCTTCAAGTTTTTCTCCAATGCAAGCTATGACCTTGAGATTCTGGCTCAAGGCATAAGCAGCTTTCTTCCCTATAAACTGAACACGGAAAAGTATTTGCAAGAGAACAATTTAAAATGAATTGAGAATGCATCGCTTCAAATAATTAGAATCACACTTGGAAAAACTTTGAAGAAATAATGTACTTGATTATCTTCACCAATAACATGTCTACGTTCGGAATGTCCAAGTATAACCCATTTGCAGCCAATGTCAGCCAATTGTTCCACGCTACATTGTGCAAAAAGTAATTGATTAGAATAATTAAGCAAGATATGAGATAGAATCAAGTAACTTGATGAAAAGTTGAATATTGGGACATCGAGAATTAATGATGTATGAAATGATTTTAAAAAATATCTGGACAGGAGAAACTGAACCAACCTGATTTCTCCTGTGAAAGCTCCACCTTTTCCAACCCAAGAATTCTGCGCAGATATCTCAATTCTGTCTGTCAGGGAGTTCTTTACTTGATCAATGTACACAAAAGGAGGGGCCACGACAACATCTGCATTGTTCACGAAATATAGAAGCTTAAGAAAATCACATGACAATAGACCATTCTGATGGCAATTTAGAATACAAAAGGAAGTGGGTATTGGTTGAAAGCCAAGGGTGGCACTGAAAACTCAAAATCTATAGTCTAGGGCTTCAAAGTTCAACCTACTTATCCTCCATGTCTAATTTAAAATGGAGCTCCAATTCTAGTAGAGCTAGAGTTTGAGCTCTAAATTAGCAAGACATAATTTTTACTTATTTTTGTTGTTAGAGCCTTTAGAAGGGATTATCATTTATCATATACAAATGATTCTGATTTAAGAAAAACTGTACTATTCCTTCACAGGTTACAAATTGAGTTTATTAACACCACCTACACCTTAACTTGACTAGAAGAATTGTTTAACCAGAATAGCTAGAATTTGTCTCATGAGCTTAATATTATTGCACACTATAAATCTTCTAAAATTTTTTTCAGCGTGCAAAAAGTGTTTCAACCCCTTGTGGCATTCACATTTGGCCTCGATGGGCATTTCTTTTGATGATAAATTCAAAATTGGGTATTAATAGTCTAAAAGTACGAATAATGAGAAAGAAAACAGATGATCGCTAAAAAAACAAAAAGCAGATCTTACCAACATCGTCCTCCAGTTTTGCACTATTCAGGTCTGAAACAAGTTTGCTGATAGAATCTTTTGTCCCATTCTGTTGCATGCAACATGAGAAAACAAGGCCAGACAAACTAAATTACAGTAAACTAAAAGTCTAGAACAAAGTTTGAAATAAAAGGGTGACAAAAAATGAAAAAAAGAAGTAACCGCCAAAGACTGAGTAACTTTGGAAATTCATCAGAAAAAGAAGCAGAAAACAAGTAAAATCCAATAGAGAAGGTTTCTTGCCCAACATAAAAATCAATATTTGTTGGTGGTAAATACAAGAAACATCATTGTACCTAATTAGTTACAAAATATTAAGAAAACTTGTCTCACGATGAATCATGTACAAGTAACACTTAAGATTTATCTAATAATCAGTCAATCTACTCATTATTAGCTGCACCAATCCAAAAAAAAAAGTCATTCAACAATGAGTCATGCTTTCTCTTTTACTTGGAATATCTTGATTCCTTCCCTTAAGATTGCACAATAAAATTTTAGCAATTTCTTGTAGGAACGGTTACACTTATGCAGTTCCTCAAAATTATGGAGTCAAAGAAAATTACATATATAGATAATCAGTTCCTCATAAGTATACCTTGTTAATAAAAGTTGCAAGCATGCTCTAAATTCTTTTTCGGTTGCCTATTTTCATCGGGAAAACATAAATATTATTCCATCGCTTGGTAAACAACAACATCTTCTTCGTAACTTTTTCAAGTAAAACTAACATATAGTTCCTCGCAGTTATGCTACACCTAGGCTATTCAGTAAATGGAGAATAGATAAGCTGTATATATATTTATTCTTTCCAAGTCCTAATTAGTGAGATTTTGATATCATACAAGTAAAAGAAAAAGAAGAAGTGATGGAAGGAATAAGGGGGGGAAGAGAATGAAGAAGAATGCGGGGGTACTTACGCACTTCCAGTTACCGCCAACAAAAAACTGCAACCACGAACACAAAATTGGATTCAGAAACCATAAAAAGCAATTTGATATATCAATAATGTGCGAAACGAGTCTGCTGAATCTGTTATAGACAAATCTAGGCAAACCAATATAAAATATAAATAATAAGTAGAGACTACAAACGAGAAAGAAGAAGCACTCCACTGTAAAATGTAGCACCTAAATGC
This sequence comes from Stephania yunnanensis, assembly GCA_039657365.1. Taxonomy (NCBI): domain Eukaryota; kingdom Viridiplantae; phylum Streptophyta; class Magnoliopsida; order Ranunculales; family Menispermaceae; genus Stephania; species Stephania yunnanensis. The sequence goes on from CM077585.1 coordinate 61,862,199, forward strand.
CCTAAAAACTAGACAGTAATTTAACAACTCTCTTACATTGAGGAAGCCCTTACCAGAAAACAAGCCTCAATAGAAACTGAAAAAATTTAGTAAAATAAAGCTAAATTGAGACGCATTAATTAATTAATTAAGAAGAATTTAAATGAATTGGAAAGCACACGCCATCAATTGCACTAAATGGGAGAGTTTGACCAATGTAGTAGACCCAAGTAATTTGGGATTGCGCGAGAAACAAAGTTTAATGTGGGAGGAAGACATTTTCTAATCTGACAATGTAGATCTAGTTAAGCTGGTGATTGTAGACAAGAATTAATTGCTGAAGAAGGAAAAGGAATCCAATATGTATATTGATCGGCTAGGCTAGGATTCTATCCTCGCCAAATCCATCCCGCGCTAAATCGGACGGTCAGAGATGATGAGAGAGAGAGAAGTAAAGGACGTGCCTTTCCTGAAGCAGCCATGGCGAGGACGGGTGTGGAGGGCGGGGGAGGCGCGGAGAGGGTGAGATGCGAGTCGATCTTGCGGAAGAAGGCCTGATTGGTGTGGAGGCGGAGACCAGATAATGAAGATGGCGAGGATTTAGGGCCTGGTAGTTGAGATGCGAGGAACGCGGAGGCCGCCGCCGCCGCCGCCATGGCTCAGATAGAGATCGATCGATAGATATTCGATAGATAGATAGATAGATGGATGGGTCGATTTGGTGGTAGAGTGGATAATAGAAAGAGTAGGTCACACTGACACGCGTCTCAACTTCATCGTCACATTCATCCTTCCTTCCTTCATCTCACCCTCTCCCTGGGTCCCACTCCCACTGCATCTGCATTTTCGCTTTCGGTGCCTCTTGCTCATGCCTCTTTTCTTACCTATTCTATCCTTCCAAACAACTTTCTAATTTTTTATTGAGTTGCCTTTCAACAATACACACCACCAATCACAAACACATCAAACACATTATTACATACTTAAATATATTGATAAATTATATTAAAAAATAAAACTTTCAATCAAAAAAATAACTTAAAGTTCTAACGAGATAGAATAATTTAAAATTTACAATACATCACTTGTTAAAACGTAAAATTTTAAAAAGTTTACAAAAAGTAAAGTTGAAAGAGGGCTTAAGTTTGATAATCGGCTCTTATTATTAAAGAGGGCTTAAGTTCGCAATGTATGTATGTATGTATGTATGTATGTATGTATGTACGTATAGGGAGGGGGAGTGGTACAGTGGTAGGCCCACCCAGTTGTTGTTACGTTCACTTGTACAGTTTGCAAGGTTTAAAATACTCCACCTCTCTTTCTATTGTTTTCATCTCTTCTTTGTCCGTCGCACCCCCCTCCCCTTCAATTTCCCTACTCTTCTCATCGATCGATCGATCGATCCATCTTTACATCACCTCTCTTTCGTGTTTTGATCGTCCGCTCTGATTCCTTCCTCTCTCTCCGGTTCTTCGTCTTCTTCACTCCATGGAGAACGCCAAGACCCCTGATTCCGGTGAACCCAAGTCCACCAACCAAAACCCTAATTCCATTGCAGACCCCGATATCGGATCGGACGAATCCCTCTCTCGTGCCTCCTCCAGAACGCCCTTCACCAGTCTCAGCCAGGTCGACTCCGACCTTGCACTCGCTCGACGCTTGCAAGAACAGGTCTCTCTGTTTCATCTCTCTTTTAAGGTCTTAAATCCTTCTTTATTGCAAAGATTGCTCTTCTTTTTTTCTTTTTTTTTTTTTTTAAATCGAGGGCTTCAAAAGTTCAAATTTTGAAATTTGGGGGTTACTGTTTGCCATTTATGGTGAATTTATGTATTGGGTTTGCATACTTTTCTCGGATTTGGAGTAGGAGAGGGCTTACATGATGCTGAGGATGAACGGCGATGTTAGTGAATCGGATGCTGGAAGTTTTGCGTATGAAGACGATGCCGAGGATGATCAAGAGGAGGAGGAGGATGATAACAGTGGAAGTGATGAGGACGCGTTCGATGCACAGGATCACGTTGACGACGACCATGATGTTGATAACATTGATCCCTCTAATTTCAATAGTGACGAGGCTTATGCGAGAGCTCTTCAGGAGGCTGAAGAGCGAGAAATGGCCATTCAACTGATGGCTTTGACAGGAATACATGATTGTAAGTTGCTTCAATTTCGCCAATTTTATTCTTCTCTTATCTTTACCCTTCCTAAATCCTAACTTGTGCGTCCACAAATTAATGGGTGCAGGGCACGCTGAAAATAGCGATGATCAGGACGAAACTAACTCTCAGGTATCCATCTTTTGATTTGGGTTTGTTTCTTTCATTGCAAATGCTGTCATAACGCAATTCCTTTTTTCAGCACTGAACTTCAATTGTTAAATGGAAAATACTAGAATGACAACAATAATGTCATACTACAAGACACATTGGCTCACAAGAGCCCTCCGTGCGACCTTAACCTGCGCGTTATGTGTGGGATTTGTGTATGCCCGCATCCTGAGGCACACATGAATTGCTCTTACGAGCCAATGTGTCTTGTGGTGTGACATGGTGTTGTCATTCTAGCACTTCTCCAAATTCTTCTCCAAATTTGTCATGCACTTGTGCATTAAAAATGCCATCTTGTTTTCCTTTGAATTTTTAGTCCACAAGTCTTTGCTTTTATTCCAATTCTTAACTTGCGGCAGCCTTTTGTGGCCCTAGTTGGAGTATAAATATTCTAGTATTGCAAGTCTAATTGATAGGAGCGATATTTTTTTTTTTTTTACCGCAATTGGCAGATTAAACGTTTACAAGTTAGGATGGGTAAGATGTTAGGACGGTGGAATAGGTGGTTGGCCCTTAAGTTTTGTGTTATTTATAATCTACCAACGTTGTTGCCCAGTAAAATTCATGGATGGTACTGGTTTTAAGGAGCCAGACCTTCCAGTTGGATAAACAGGTTTGTTGAGAAGAATAAGAAGACTCCTTTTCATGAGAAAAGGGGTTTTCTTTTGATGGTTGATTGCATTCCCATTTATGGGAGATAATGTTACTTGGGTTCTTTGTATTATTGTTTGAAGGATTCTCTTGAATAGTGAAACACTCTTCGTGTGTGCTTTCTTCCATGCCTTTTGTCTTCTCATTATTTCTTTACCGTCTTTTTCTGATCTTCGAATTTGATAATAGAACTGTGTGATTCTTGCTCAATTTTCCCTCATTTCTTCTATCCTTCTCCGCCAATTCGTATTTCATTTATGGCACCTTTGTTGTGTATGCATGCATGTCATGCATGCAGTAAAGTTTGATGTTAGCTATGTGCTAAGTATGCAACGCCGCCTTATTGGCTGAGTAAAAAGAGCATGATATATTGGGCTTGTTTGGTGTTTTATATTGAAAAAAAAAAAAAAAAAAAGAGAAAAGAAAAGTTCACTTGGACTTCATTCCAACAAACATGGTAAAAAGCTTGTCAGACGACTTTATCTCTCGGTTACAACAATTTGACTTGTGATGAATAATGATATCGATAAACTAATGCATGCCTTCATTTTCTCTAGACTTTTCCATTGAAAGTAATAATCTCAATTCCTGATTTTAACTTGGCCTGGTTAACGTAAAGTTACTTTTAAATTTATTTTACTGAACAAGCGAGTTGAGTATCAATAACTTTTTATTCAAATTAGTTTTTTGAATAAGCGCTTTCTGTGGAAGCAATAAGTTTGAGCAATGGAAACGCTAGACAAAACTATGAAGAAGTGTGATTTATTAACCAAAATCATATTGACGAATGTGTTGATGTCTTTCTTAAAGTGGGAAAGCTTGGTTGAGGCAGTTGGATAGAGGAGAATAAATTGCAGGAATAACTCAAACTAACATTTCTTTGTAGCAAGTTCTAAAATAATTGCATTTATCTCCTTCTATTGCTTATCAACTCGATGGCTCTGGATGTTGGTATATGGTGAATGGCCTTGACTTGAGAGAAATGTCTAAGAGAGAATTAAATTCGTGGTTAGTTTTGTGCAGAATTCGTAATCCCAGCACATAGGAATCACACACAAGCAGGACTATATTTTAAGCCTTAAATCTATAAAAGAGAAGTAGGAGTAGTACCAATTGACACAAAGATTAGGGAATAACGATTGTGGTGGTTTGGACTCCTCCAAAGACGGCCTGCAAATGCCCCCACTAGAAAACGCGACTCAATAGAAACTAAAGAAACTCGACAAGGGAGGGGTAGACCGAAGCTAACTTGGAACGTAGGGATTTAAATGATTTGGAAAGCAAACCATCAATTGCACTTAATTAAGCGTAATGGAAGAGTTTGATCCATGTAGCTGACCTCAACTAATTTGTTAAAGTGTTGTCTTTTCTTGATTGACATTTATATGAATTAGGATGTTTGATACGATGCAAAGAGATCCTTTGTTACATTTTGTAGTTAATGTTTAGAGATCTAGTCTTAGAACCATGGTCATGAGAGACGAGTAGTTTCTCTTGGAAAGTTCTGTCTTATTTTTCTGATTTCAAATTTTCTTTTCAAACTGACTGTATGGTCATATTATTTGAGGAAATTAAGAAATTGATGCGCTAAATAATGATAGTGGATTTTTTCCCCAATTATGGGGTATTTCATGCAACTTCTTCTGTTGTGATTTCTTTTTCTTATTTTTGCCTGGTTTAACTTTGGGATTGAGATCTTGACAACATTTGTTTCAACAAATAGGCGAGTGGAATTATTTGAGACATTTCTCGCAACTTAAAACTTCTTGAGTTGGATGATGCACTCCCCTTTGTGTTTCAAACATTTTCCAAATTTCATTTGGAGGAGCTACAAAAGAATTTTCCATTACGATAGGACTACATCAAGGATCGGCTTTAAGCCCATATCTATTTACTTTAGTTATGAATGAACTAACTAGACATATTCAAGAGGATATATCATGGTGTATGCTATTTGCAGATGATATTGTCTTAGCGGATGAAACTAAAGATGGAGTGAATAGGAAATTAGAACTCTGGAGAAATATATTAGAATCTAAAGGCTTTAAGTTGAGTATGACGAAAACCAAATACATGCACTGTGAGTTTAGAAATACTAGACATCGAGATGACGGAGTGGTAAAATTAAGGGAAGTAGAAGTTCTTAAGGGAAGTAGAAGTTCTTAAGGCAAACCACTTTAGATGCCTATGATCAATCATACAAAATTATGGTAACATTGAGAATGATGTCACACATATAATTCAAGATGGATGGAAGAAATGACAGAGTGCAACAGGGATGATTTGTGATCAAAATGTTCCTACTAAGTTAAAAAGAAAATTTTATAGGACCGCAATTAGGTTAGCTATGTTTTATGGAAGTTAATGTTGGGCGGTAAAGCAACAACAATTACGTAAAATGAACGGAGCAGAAATAAGGATGCTTAGGTGGATGTGTGGTAAAACTCGTAAAGATAGAATAAGAAATATATAAATTCAAAGACAAGTAGGAGTAGCACAAATTGATACAAAGATTAGGGAAGGACGGTTGCGGTGGTTTGGTCACCTGCAAAGACGGCCTACAAATGCCCCAACTAGAAAACTTGACTCAATAGAAACTGTAGAAATTCGACGGTAGGGGCAGACCAAAGTTAACATGAGATTCATTAATTAGGAGGGATTTGAATGGTTTGAAAAGCTCACCATCAATTGCACTTAATCGAGCACAATGGAAAAGTTTGATCCATGTAGCCGACCTCAGTTAATTTGGGACTGATGCTATGTTGTTTTTGTTGTTGTTGTTGTTGTATTTGTTGAGTTGTGGGTTTGTGATGCCTAATTTTGGTGTTTTTTTGTTGCAGGATACATGGGAAGAAGTAGATCCAGATGAACTTTCATATGAGGTTAGACCAAGATTTGGTTATTGTTAGACAAATTGAAAGTTCTGTTTAATTAACTCTAGTGAGACGGCTAAGCTTCTTTCTTAATAAAGAAAGGGTTAATTGGGGGGGTTTTCTTCTCACAGGAGTTGCTTGCACTGGGTGAGGTGGTTGGAACTGAGAGCAGAGGACTGTCTAGAGACACCATTGCCTCTCTGCCATCAATTAACTACAAGGTTCCAACAAATCAAGATGGAAATACCGATCAGTAAGTGCATATTTGCATCTTATTTTTTTTAGCCGTGATTAGATGTTGGGTGTTAGAGGAGGATTTGATGCAAGGAAGTTTCATTTGAATGTTACAGATGTGTTGTATGCCGGTTGGATTATGAGGATGGCGAGACCTTAACTTTGCTACCGTGCAAGCATTCCTACCATCCTGAGTGTATAAACAATTGGCTTCAAATAAACAAGGTATAGATGTTGCAGCATTCCTCTCATTGTTTGCATGTTTTCCTGCATTTTGTTGGATCTCAGGTCGCATTTGTTTATTTATGCATCCATGTTTATTAGATGGACAGATTCCTAATTGATACTGTGGTATGTTTATGCAGGTCTGCCCGGTCTGCAGTGCTGAAGTTTCCACTTCCGAAAGCAGATAGGGATTATGTATTGCCTTAGCTCTCCCTCCCTCTCTTTGTCTCTCTCCCTCTCTCTCTCTCTAGTATATGTATGGACCGCCGCGTGTCGTGGACTAAAATAGAGGGGACAGCTTCTATTTTGGAAATTGGGTGTCCCCTCTGAAAACAAATGTAACATGCAACATCTATCTTTCTTGTTTTCATTGCATTAATCCCTGGTCTTTCCAGGGTCTTGCGCAGTTCTTTGTTGTGGTAGCATTCCCTATTTCTTTATAGTTTTTCAACGTGAAATATGATTGGTGATCCAATGTGTCTCAACAATTTGAATGTTATCCTACTTCTCATGGTTCTCCTCTGATTCTAATTTTCCAATGTTTTATTCATGATTGGCGAGCCAATCTGATTCCTGTTTTGAGAGTTGTTCAGATGGCACTTTGATAAGTTTAAGATCAAATTTGTAGTTTTTTTTTTTTTAATCATCAATTGAATATTGAAAAGAAATAACCAACCAAGCGGGTATGAATAGTGCATGATATTAAAAAAAAAAAAAGTCCGATAAGGGCACCCCACCATTTAATGAGGGCACCCAGTTAATGTGGGCACAAATCGATTTACCTGGGGCACCCAAAAATTAAACCCAAAATATCGAAAATGCCCCTCGTGCAAAAAACCCTCTCACCCCACCACCCTCGGGCAAACCCCTGGGCACCCCACCACCCCCACCACCACCACCACCCTCGTTCACCGAACTCCTGGTGGAAGAATTCATTTATTTTGAACCGACCAGTAAGAGAAATCCCCGAAATCGTGTTCTCCGTCCCTCGCCGTGTGTTTCTCCTTCGTTGTTCTAGGTTTCTGCATTTTGGAGGGTCCGGTGTGTGAGCCGATTTCGTCTCCAAATTAGGGCTCGGTTGAAGATCGTCGAATTAAGTTACATTTGGTAGAGTAGATGTAATTTGTGTGTGACGGTTTTTTCAAATGTAAAAAAATTGAGAAATCGTGGTTCTCGCCACACAGCCAGAGACTGTGTCAACAGTCTCGGCCTTGGCCGAGACATAAGCTAATATTTTTGGGAAGTCGCAGTCTCGGCCACGAAGACCGGAAGAGTTAACAGCGTATCGGTTGTCCACTTCCGAGAGGTCTCGATAGGCTCGGTCGTCATAGGACGAGAGTCGCGAATTGAAATGGTCAATCCATCTCGGTGGTGTACAACCGAGAAATTGAAATGGGACTCGGTTATACAAGGCCGATATATTGGAATACTTGTCGGTCATGGGTGACCGAAAATATGGGTTGTTTCACGAACCCGCTTGACCGAGACATCAGAAATGGATGAATTTGAACATTACAGTTTCAAAAAAAAATCTCTGTAGTCGTCAAACTAACAATACAAGATTGAAAATCCAGCACGACAATTTGCACCGAAGCTTAATTAATTATAAATCTCCGTAACATTCAAACCGACTCTAAAAAGGGTCCATCCATTAGTAAACAACAATCAAAACAAACACAACAAAACACAACCAATAAAAACACATCATAACATTCGCATATACGTAGAACATTCGGACGAATTGGCAAAATTTCTAAATGTTTAGTCGTCTAGGTACAAGCTTTAACCTACGGTGTATTTAAATCTACAACAGGTATGGTGGCTTCATGATCAGCAGTTGCAATGGGCGCGATGTCTCGAAAAACGAATCCATCTCGCCAACCTTTGGCGCAGTCCTCAACGTACCGATCCCACGATGGATATAAGGATGGCGGTGCATTCACACGGTGCATTCACACGCAATCGCAGCCCTCATGGTACCGTCAAGCTATCCATGTAACAGGACCCCGCGAGGACACACCATGGATATTCCCCCCTCCCACAACTCAAACCCGAGCCCCTAGGGACACAAGTACTCAAGCTCATCGAGTTGTGTTACAAAAAGGCACCTTTTTGTTGGGGCACACGGCACGGTAACAGCCGAACCCCCGGAATGTATGTAGCAGGAACCCCCGCAAGGGAACACACCATACACCTCCCTCACCTCCCACGGTTCGAACCCGCGCCCTCGAGGGATAAAGGCGTGGGCTCAGTGGTATTCAGTGGTACACAACTCGATGAGCTTGAGTACTTGTGTCCCTAGGGGCTCGGGTTCGAGTCGTGGGAGGGGGGAATATCCAAGAGGTCCTATGGGCAGTTTCTGGATAGTCTTGGCGGTACCATGAGGCTTCGGCGCTTCGGGGTCACATAAAGACTGTCAAAGTGAACAATAAAACATTGAAGATATTGTCACAAACCCGATTAAGGGGGAAACAAACCAATTCACAAAAAAATCATAGAACTTACCCTAACCCAATGGATATTCCTTTCATTCGCCATTGCAATGATAAGTCTGTTGTGCAATGACGAAGTTGGAGTACTACGTAGAGGTAGGAATGTGGAGGCACTCCCATGCGAGAGGTTGACGAGAATGACATTGAATGCGGTGGATACTAACAATCCCATATCTGGAAGTGTCAACCATTCTTTGAAAGATGCCCCCTCTGCTTCTCTCGGGCAATGCATCGCATTTTGATGTGCTCGAAACTCGAGCCAAGCACTTCCCGCCATAGGTATTCATACCCGATAATCTCATCGTACATCCGTCTACGCACAATCCTCCACCCGTCTACGTCGGCAAGTCCAAACCCAGAGGCTATACACCTATATTCACAATTCCCATCGGAAACCACATCGATAATGGCATCAACATGTTGCAACCAATCCGGTTCTAAGCAATGACTATAAGCCATGTTAGATCCACTTTGCGTGCGTCGACTGGCACGAGGCATTTGTGGAACCTTGCATTTCTTCTGCCTATAAGCTTTTGTGGAGTGGGAGGACTCAAATCCGATTGGAGATTGGGGTGCCTCCGCACTGGGGTGCCTCTGGTTGGAGACCCCGGTGTCCTCACACCCGCATCCTCAACTTCCTGCTCGCACTCCACAAAAGACGAAAGTGGACTAATCTCCCTGAGCTGCTCGCTTTCAGTCCTCACCCCCGCATCCTCGACTTCCTCCTCCCCCTTATCCAATCTTCCTGCGGTGTCGTGATTGTGCCTCCCACAAATCACAGTGACATACCATAAGGAGTCAGCATTCTCCTTGACATTAATTTGGAAAGGGCATCCACATTTCTTCGTACTAGTGTGAGTCATCGCCTTTTCATCATTCCTTGATTTCTTTAAAATTTTTGCCGCTTTCCCCTTCCCAACTCTCTGAGCCAGTCCCCTATATGTCCCAGACCTGTCACAGGCAATTTTCACCTTTCCCCTTCGCTTAATGCCCCCGGCATCCGAGCGCTTCGTTACTAACACAAACTTGTTCTCGCCACCAATCAGTTGAAGCCATGAAATTGCCGCTTCTCGAGAGGGGAATGACTTAGAAGGTGTAAAAGTGTCATTGTAGTCTGGAAAATTACAAGATAACGGCATTGCCTGCAATACAAACAGTGTAACATTATAATCAACCAAAATGTACACAATCAATCACAAAAAAACCCAAAAAAATAAGTTCTCAAGGTTGTACACAACTTTCTTCACAAAAAAACCTTGGTCGTTCCTGCACCGTGAAAAAATAAGTTTCATACATCTCGGTCTGCGAGGCCGAAACAATCGCGCACACGTACGATACTTCGGATAACCCAAAAAAACACAAAAAATTTCTTACATAGACGACTCTCTCGGCACCGAAGCATTACGTTGGACTGGATTTGAAGAAATCAAAACGTTGACAAACAAATCATCAATTTACACAACTAAACTCAAAAAAACCCGAATATGGTTGTCAAACATTGTTACCTCGCGTCATTGTCGGACGAGCAAGAACGATCAAACGCAATGTGGTTGTGGCTTTGTGGTTGCTTGTGGTGGGGTGCCCTAACTCTTTTCGAAATGGTTTGTGGGGTTTGAACCATTATATATATACAGGGGCAAAATGGTCTTTTCCAGTTTTGCTGGAATTTTTACAAATAAGTTGGGTGCCCTCATTAAATGTTGGGGTGCCCTTAGCGGCCCTAAAAAAAATGAGATAGCGGTAGAGAAGAATGGTGGGCGTCAAATTGCATCGGAGCGCGGTTGGTCCATCAATATTCAATGGCGTAAAAAAATAAATAAGCGGTCGAAAGAAGGGGCATCGGGAGCATCGGAAAGAAAGGTAGAGTGGTCGAGAGGGAGACGAAGAAGATGTCTGGAATGGGAGATGGTTACGTCGGGACTGCCCAAGACGCAGTGAGGATTCGGCGATTGGAGAAGCAGAGAGAGGTCGAGCGCCGCAAAATCCAAGAACTCAAGTCCAAATCCGCCTCCGCCAAGGGCCAGCCCGGTCTTCTCCAATTCGGCTCCAGCACCTCCGAGGTCTCCCTTCTCTCTTCCTACAAATCAAACAAAAGCGTTCATAAAGTTTTCATCTTGTTAGGTTTTCAGTTTCTTTGCTCTTATTGTTTGTTTCAGATTCTGGAGACTGCTTTCAAGAAGGAAACAGTCGGTCTCGTCACCAGAGAGCAGTATGTCGAGAAGGTAATCGATCTTACTCTTTAGGTTTGTTTCGGATTCTAATTATGCATTATGCATTATGCATTATGCATTCATGTTGAGATGATCCCATGTGCTTTTGTTTCATATGTATAGAGGGTTAATATTCGGAACAAAATTGAAGAGGAAGAGAAAGAGAAGCTTCAGAAGCTACAACTGGAGTAATTTTTAAGTTGCTGTCTTGTTCTCTTTTCTTTCCATTTGCTGCTTTACTTGACTCGTTATGATTTGCAATGCTTTAGGGAGGAAGAGCTTCAGTTGCAAAAGCGTAAGAAAAGGAAGATCAAAGCGGATTCTCGCCTCTCTTTTGCTGAGGAAATTGACAATGGAAGCGACGATGATGATGCGCAAAACCGTGAGCATCTCTTCTCTTTGGTTTCCATTTATAATTTGGCATTTTGTTCATAACAAACCTGTGAAGTTTTATTCTTTATGGCTAAAAAGCATAATGGCAAGCACAAGCTCATAAAAATACAGTTAGTCTACTTAGTGTTTCCAACTGACACCCTTGGCTCAAAAGAAAGCTTCATAGAGAATTTGTTACAATTTGATGGTCAATAACAGTAACAAATGGATGTGTTCAAGTGAAAATAGATCATGTTTTTTGTTGGTATTCCTCCTATGAAAAATCTTTTCACTTAGTGTATCGTCCATTTGGCATAGAAACTGTAGCTGAAGTGCATTAAAATTGAGTGGAGTGGAAGGACATTATCCACGTCGCCAACACCATCTAACTTGGGATTGAGGCGTTGTTGTTTTAGTAGTAAAGGCTGTGAGGATGAAATATTATGATTAGATTGCAACTTCTAATTGTAATGCTTTTTATCTGGGTTGTATTCAATTTAACTCTTTTGTATTATCTCTCATTTTTACTGAAGAAAATCAAGGGAAGAAGCGATTTGGAAATGGGAAACTCGGCAAGGATCCCACTGTGGAAACGAGCTTTCTGCCAGACAGGTACGCTGTTTCTGACTGCAATTGTACTAGATTAGAGTTTTTATTGCTTTATTCCTCCTTGAGCTTAACCACTGAACCTGTGGTTGCTGAGGATAATTTTTCAGTGAGAGGGAGGCAGAAGAACAAGCTGAAAGAGAAAGATTACGGAAGCAATGGGTGCTTGAGCAGGAACAAATTCGAAGTAATTGCCCTCATTGATCATAAATTTATTCATTTTGTGTGAATGCAATGACAGATCATACTGATGTAACTTGTGTCCCTGATGCAGATGAACCTCTTGAAATTACTTACAGCTATTGGGATGGTGCCGGGCACAGAAGAGTTATTCAGGTTAGTTAAAAAAGAAAGAACCTTTTTGCTATATTCCCTCTATTTGTTCCTCTTTTCTCAAGTTTCTTTTTATGCTATGCATTGTTCAGGTAAGGAAGGGTGACGCGATAGGTGAGTTTCTTCGAGCTGTTCAGCAGCAACTTGCACCTGAGTTTCGAGAGATCCGAACAACTTCTGTAGAAAATCTACTTTATGTCAAAGAAGATTTGATCATTCCTCATGTGAGTTTTTTGTCAGTCAACAATTTTATAAAATTTTTATCTGAATTTCATTTTGACAAGTGCTATTCATTTTTTGTTTGGACGAAACTTGGAGTTCAGCAGCACAGCTTCTATGAACTAATCATCAACAAGGCAAGGGGCAAGAGTGGACCGGTAATGCTCTACCTTGTGCTAATCTTTAGTGGTTGAATATCTGTCAATTATGAGATTCTCTTGTGAATTCACTTTCACTTAAACATTCTTCAAAATTTCCCATTGAAGGTGCATTTAAATTTTATAGATATTTATTTTGTAAGACGAACTGTTAATTTGTAAGTTTTTATTGAAGACAAATGGGAAAAGAGAACGGGAACATCTTATTTCAGTGTCGTTATCTAGCCTCCTCTGGTTGCAATGTCTTTTCTGTGTTTATGTGCATGTGCTCGATCATTTTTGTGTGATTATTTGAAATTAATTGGTTCTATCTTTCTCTTTCTCCTTCTTTGTGATTTTGATAGAAGTTATTGATGCAATTTCTACTGCCATTTTCCTTGCAGCTTTTCCACTTTGATGTTCATGAGGATGTCCGTACGATTGCAGATGCAACAATAGAGAAAGATGAGGTATTTTGAGCAGCTGTTTAACTTTCTTAGACTGTTTTCTGGGGATATATGGTGTTTAAATTATATATATAGTGGCAAAGATTGAAAAATACAATGTCGAAAAAATTTAGATGACTAAACATGCCAGTTTGAATACTTGTATGAGAACCGTTTGACTGATGGGGGATTGGCTACGTTTTTGAAGATACGAAGCGTCGGAGATAAGGCTAAAAACGGATTATTAGACCATATTCGGTGGCATCCTCCATCCTTGAGAAAGGAAAGGAGCAGAAAAAATAAAATTATTCTGTACCTAAATACATGTATATGTATGATATTCATATCTATGTCCATAGTCATAGACATGTACTTACATTATATTGTGGTGGTTTGGTGTGATCTTCATAAGAAGATTTTTTTGTGTCGTCGCCTTCGAAGATTAGTTGAAGTTCTCATAGAACGCTGCGTGGCATTTTGGAGATATGCACCGAAACCAGTGTTAATTTTTTGTGTATTATTAACAGTCACATGCTGTTTTTTTTGCGTATTATTAACAGTCACATGCTGGCAAGGTAGTTGAGAGGCATTGGTATGAGAAGAATAAACACATTTTCCCTGCTTCAAGATGGGAGGTACAGCTTATTTCTTTCTTTGGTAACTTTGTATATGTGCTCAATTGCAGACCTTTTTTGCTGAAACATACGAAGAGATCAAACTATTTTATGAAAAGATTACTTGCTATTGTAATGGATGATAAGACATTTTAATTTCTTTCTGTATCCATTTTCCTTGGATATTATTCTCACTGTTTCTTCTCCTTTTCGTGTTTACGTTTGCAGATATATGACCCAACAAAAAAATGGGAGCGCTACACCATCCATGGAGATTGATTGCATATTCGATAAGCGTTGGGAAGCTAAAGAAAATGCACTCTTCTAAATTATTTGTTGTCTTATAGTATCTTGTAACCAGTTTATATTCAATGGCGCACCTCACACCATTTTTGAGGTTTGGTTGCTTGTTGGCGATCTTGTATACAGCAAAGGGTGGGGCGGTGTTGAATTGCACAAAAACTCCCAGCTGGTTCGAATCTGACATCTCAAAATTCTTGTACTAGAAACTCTAACTTAGCAATGAATGAAACAACAATGGTAGTGTGGTGTATCCTTACACCAATGTGGCTCTTCTAGTTGTTCAAGTAATGATCACAGATTCATGAATCATGAAAGTCACACCAAATTGAAGTCACTAAACACATTCCAAGTGCTCTAATTTTTCATACAATGTAAAGGTTAAAACTTATAACTCATGAGCCAATTTGAAAATGGAGTTAATGAAGAATCATAGCATTTCCTGCCCCTTATGGCGTATAGTTGGGTTGTAAGTTTCTTTCTTTAACACGCTAATTAAGTAGTAGATGTGTTGAGTTTAAAACTTATTCATTCATTTTTTTTCGATTATTATTATTATTATTATTATTTTTTGGGTTTCTAGTGAGGGTAACTTACTACCCTTAAAAGATATTAGTTGGTCTATAGGAAGCATTTTGTAACCCATGAAGTACCGCGCAGACCAAGCCGTGTGGCAGCAAACCGCGCGCCCCCCTCTCAATAGGTGAAACTTGTAAGTTAGCCCACTTGCGCTCATTTGTTTGAATGTTGTGTAAGTTTGAGCAACGCTGCTACTACTCGCCCGTAGTCGTACTACATAAATAAATATAATCAGCGAGGGCGAGCACATTGACATTGGAGATCGTCGTCGTCGTCGTAATGGAGACCAGATTTTTGTTGTTCGCCCTTCTCTTGCTCACCTCTCCCTTCCTCTCTGGTAAGTGTGTGTTGTTTTCAGATCTGTATTCTGGATTAGATCTCTCTTTCCTTCTCTTCTTCATATGCATATTTTAGGGTTTCCGTTTGGTTTCTCATCTCTTGCTTTAATCTGTCCCTTTTAATGGATTCTCTCATCTCCATTACTTGCTACTGCTCCGTCTATCTATACTTTGCATGGACACATCTTCACTGTTCTCTTCTTCGATCAACTTTAGATCTGAAATGACTTAGCAGTTTAGATTACCTAAATTGGATCGTCGAGTAGGCCTTTTGTTCATGCTTAACTATACTCGTTCGACAGTCGTCAGGTCTCAGTCCGATTCAGAAGCACAAGTAGTTGAAGGAAGCGGGGATCTTGGAATTGTTGGTGATGATGTCCAGGACTTCGGCCCCGATGCGGTGTTTACTTCCGCTCCTGGAATTGACACCGTTTGTGTGTTCCCTAAGAATTCCGTCAAAGGTGATCTTTTGCATGCATTATTAGGGCGGCCCCTTGTTCTTTGATCTCTAGTATTTTAGTGTTTGACAGACTTGTTTTTGTGATTCATGTGCAGTGGTTCCGGCTGGGGAAGAAACTGAATTACTCGTCGGTCTCAACAATGGGGGTACATTTGTTATTAGAATGTTAAACCAAATCTTACTCCTTTTGATATCACTGTATATTACACACAAGCACTTAAACATGCCTGATATCACTTTGTTTTGGATTTGGAAAATACAGGGGATTCAAACTTGAATGTTATTGCCATCAAGGCCAGTGTTCATCTTCCGTTTAACCATCAATTGCTTGTTCAAAATCTTACAGTGCAGGTACATTTATATCTGCTGTTTCAACATTCAAAGTCTTGTTTTTTGTGCTTGTTCAATTTTCATTGTTCAAAGGGGGTTTTCATCATCTTCAAAATTAAATTCTATTTGATGAATCTTGCTGGTAATGAGATCCACAAATGGTGTATGTATCTGATCAAAATCCTATTTTGACTTTTTTTAATTGCTACTGCCTTTTGCTTACCTTTAATCCTTTATCTATCGGAATGATTTCCTGTTTAAAGTATAATGCTGTGGAGGTTTTTTGAACTTTCCAAATTGCCTGGAACAGCTCTCATTTCTTTGGTAATTGTGCAACATCTTTATTTGTTGCTCTTACTTTGAGGTACAACATTCCCTTCTGTTGGTAATAAGGTTTGACATGGCAAAATGCTTATGCAGTGGTCTTCTTGTTTTCTCTTCTAACTAGGTCCTCTTTCTTTCATTAGTTGCTGTAATGCATGATATTAGGCTTTTTTTTTTTTTTTTGCATTGTGCTAATATTTTATTATAGATTGGATGGAGTATGAAGTATGATGTGCTTGTGGAATTTAAACTTGTTCGATGTGTTTGTCATGGACAGCCTTTGAAGAGGACATTGATCTTGTTATGTTGTGTGGTTGACTTTTCCGTGCTAGCATGCTAGTTTGTATTTGATGAACTTTTTTTGATGTTTTCATTGTGAATGCTTATAATCTTGTAGTCTTTGATGTGCTCTGCTATTATACATTTGTTTTTCAGAAATCTTGCAAGCTGTTAGATACTTAAGAATGCTATTAAAGCTATATTTGAGAGGCATGTGTGGGTTTTGTCAAATCATCAAAATTTCGTTATTATTTGTCAGTTTACCTTGTTAATCCCTAAATCTCAAACTATTTGAATTATCAATGATTGAAAATTGTTAGTTTGCAGTTTTTCATCTTTTTTTAACCTGGGTTCACTTTTCATTACCTTGCCTTTTCAGGAGTTCTACAACGCATCCGTGGCATCCTCTGTTCAGGCCACCTTTCCGTACATTTTCGCTGTTAGCAAATACTTGCAGGTAATATTAAAGGTTAACATTTTAAATGAGCAATCATGATTTGAGTTTCTGTTTCATGTTTGAACTTAGAAAATTCAATTGTATAAAGTTGACCTTATGTGCTAATTATTCATTTTGTTTTCAGCCAGGACAATTTGATCTTGTGGGTACTATTATTTATGAGATGGATCAGCATCCTTTCCAGAGTACATTTTATAATGGTACCATTGAAGTTGTGGAGGCTAATGGATTCCTCAGCATGGAGTCTGTCTTGCTTGTAACTTTTGCAATTGCGCTTCTCGTCCTATTGGGTCTTTGGATACATGGCCGAGTACAACATCTTTCCAAGGTAAATACATATTTTTAAAATATCTAGTATGTTTAAAATAATTATGCTCATAATATCCATGAGAAAAACTAGAATTTTACCAGTTCTGTTGTTTTTGCTATGTTCACATGCCCGTGACTGTGTGACTGTGCACATCTGTATCTGTCTATGCGTATTTTTAAAAAACTGCTGAATGAATTAGGCATAAACCTTGTGTTTTTCTTCAATCTTTCTCAAGAAAGTGCTTAATGTTTGTTTTATAATTGAGAAAGTTGCGTGCTTAAAATTATTGCAGTAATTTTGATGGAAAAATCTAAATGTGTTACCATATTGACAAAAAAATGAATTATTTGGTAAGAACTCACCTTTCATGCAATTTATTCCACAAGTCAGTTTTTACGTTTTTACATGATGGTATGTTTTTCATCTTTTGAATTAGTATGTCAAGAAAAACTAAACATAAGTGGATATTAAGTGTTAATATGTGATTATCCAAGAAGTATTTTAGAGAAAACAACCCAAGGACCAATAAATTTGTGGGACCATCCTAAAAGTCTACTGTCAAAAATGTAACGAAAAATAAGTTTTAACATGGGAAGGAAATCTCTACGTGCCTCTGGAAATACGCATTTTTCTTTAAACTGAATTTAGTTACTAGAACAGTCTAAATTTTACTTTTTTTTTTTTAAACCTAAACTTGATATGATCCAAGTTTCTTTTTTACCTGCTTTTGCTTAGATTATTGCCAGGAAAACATTGGTTAAGGGATGAAGCAGGTGAGCCAGGAAAATATGAAATAGTTATGCTAACATCACCTAATGATCCAGATTGCTGTGAGATGAAAACTGTTGGAATAATTTGATATTTATTGTTGGGGCAATATTTAGTATCTATTCCTTTTAGACGGGACTTGGGATCTAACATGATATTAGATTGGCCGAGGGTATTAGGGCTATTTCATATGTCTCGTGGATATACTTAGCTATTTCTTCTCTTTTAGGAAACTTCTGGTCCGATTCTACTTCTACATTGTAACATCGTCTTGCAACAAAAAAGTAGAAAAATGAGTATTTGAATTAGAAACTGGTATTATTAGTGTTTTCAATTTTAAAATTTTCAATTAACATAGAATAAATGGATTATATCTTGAAGTGTGTTATAGTAATAACATGTGTTTCATTATCAGTGTTTCTTTTCCCCTTTGGATATTTAAAATGGTCTGCCTTTTAAAGATATAAAACTCCTCATCCCTGGACTCGAACATCTTGCTGTTTGGGGCAAAGCTTGTTTCATAAGAAGATGAGGATGGAACTGATCATGAATAACTGCTTCATCTTTCTATACTTGTGTAGTTATGTTGCCTATGGATGCATTAATTAACTTTTACATTTTTTTTATTTTTTTTTTTTTTTTTGCAGAAAACTAAGAAGCCAGCAAAGGTTGAAGTGGGAACTGGAACTCGTGATGCCTCTATGGATGAGTGGTTGCAGGTTAGTTAAATAATTCATTCTCACGATGCTAAGTTGCCTTCTTCTTCCTTTTTTTTGCCATTTTGTTTTAACACAGTCACTATCATGAGATAACTGATCGAATTTTTATTTTTATTTTTAAAAAGAATGTTTGAGAATTTGATTTCATTGGACCTGCTCAAGTGTTGTCAATGACGCTTTTCTGGGTTTCTGCTGGTCAGGGAACTGCATTTGTTCAACCATCTTCTAACAAGTCAAAGAAGAAGAAATAAGTTTATTCTACCTTCTGAGTTCTTGTGATGACTGGATGATGTTAGGCGCAGTAGGTAAGTTCTCTTTAATTTGATCATAGAAAAAGACCTCCACGTCGAGTGTAGAATGTGGAAGGGTTTGTGTTCTCTATCATCAAATTGATGTGCCCCTGTCAAAGGATGTCTGAAAAGTGAGACGAAAGTTACAATTTTGCGCGGAACTTCATTTCTTATTTGATCTTTAAATGTAGTACTGAATGACTGTTTATTTTGGGGATCTTACTTTTATTTTCTTTTTTTTTTTCTGAGTTGATTCAACCAATCTATTATAAATCTAAACCACCCTGGCATTTGGTGCAATTTATGTTACTACGATGACCTTGCACGGTTGATCAAGTGCAACACATCCAATTCTGTACGTGTGATGATTGTGGAGTTTGCTTGAAATACGTATGCAATGATGTACATAATTTGATCCACTCTTCACAATTTATTAGACATTGAATTGTTGAACTGGCAACTCATCCAAGTGAGCAAAAAGCTCAAATCATTCTTGATGAGATGGTTGAATTGTATGGCTAGCTGGCTAGCATTCATTAGATGAAGAGCACCTGTTCTGGGTTTCACTTGGTGGTTTGTGGTAGCGCACTGCGAGAACCATGTGAATTTTCAACCAATCACGCGTTGTCCATTGAGGTGGAAGGAATGGAACTAGGCCTGAAGGCATCCTTTCTTTTATTTTATTTTTTTTGTGGTGAAAGCATCCTTTCTACCGTAAACAATAAAACTTTGTGAAAGTTACTATCTAATCTTAATTGTGATGTTTGCTCTATAATGCATGATCCAACATATTTCAACAACTGTGTGGCACTTGTATGTATAATAGTACGTTAATTTTCTTTCCTTAAATTGTTTGTATCTATCAGATTAGATATTCCTAACTTGGCATATGACGCGATACACACTGGATGACAAGAATACTTGCATAAAATTGAATGTCAAAGGAACAAAGCAGCTCCTGCTTCAAATTTGATATTTTAAATTTGAAGTTAGGAGTATACAACAATCAATCAATGTATCTAACATATCCACATACTTGCAATGATATTTGTTGTATTGAATGCGTAGCCAATTCTGGTATTTCTTTCAAAGAGGGACCATGCACTATTCATAACTTACAACTCAGGTCGATGACAAAGCCAGCTTAAATCTTCTCCATTTAACAATAAGAGAGTGAAGACAGTCTGGCATCAATATGATCAATTGTTTTAAAAAATCTCCTTCGTGTTATAGACCCAGATCGTATAAATTCAGCCAACTATGCGAAGGTAGATCCCAGGTACCCAGTTTTTCTTTCGTTCACACCCACACAGTAATGTCACTATATATCTTGTCTCTTTCGCCTTTTAAAAATGTGAACGCAATATGTTTCACTGCTTAATCAGTTCCTAACTCTCTTTTAACTGTAATGCTTGGTATGCACCCTTGTCATGGAAGGTGTAATTAATCAAAGTGAATGCTTTGAAGAGAAGTGAAGGCTCTTGTATCTTTCTCTATTGTTTTCTCAATGTGTTAACATTCATACAGTGTGTTCAAGAACATTCAAAGATTTTGAGAATTGTTGTACATACAAGAAGATTTGTATACAAATTGCAAAGGCATATTGGAAACACACTTTCTTTACCTACTTTGTGGAGTCCATTTCATTAAGCATCATTATGTGCAGATCTGCATCTGTTTGTCAATCTAACCAATGAAATCATAGTCTTTAATAGCAAGTTAAAACGAATTTATTTAATTACAGTGAACTTATTTGTCAAAAATAAAACCAACAGATGTCCTTTTCCATTTGTACTTTAATTACCCACTTCAATCTCTTCCATGGACTTAATGTTTTCCATATCTATGACAACAGAAGGGCAAGTATACCTGTTGTCAATGGTGGCTTTACTGTTTGATTGATCATTGTGTTACATATCAACGCAAGGGTGTTTTAGCTATTTTGCTTTGGCATTTAATACACCGTGAAAGTAGTTGTTAAGAAATTGGAGAAGCAAAGCAGTAGATGAGAAGAGTATGAAGGAACGGTTGGGGGTCATTGAATGAGGAAAATGGCACTCGATGTCAATAAGAGCAGAACAGGTGAGCGGCACTGTCATCACTCTTGCACTACTTCCCTTCCAGTAAGTAGGTCCTCTTTACATGTGAGCGCCTTTAAGGCGCGTTGTCGGCGAGCATATCCATCATCTCTCGAACAATCTCATCAACTTTCAATCTATATAATAAGCTAGCTCTCGAGAAACAAGAAGTGCTATAAACCAAGAAGCTGATAATAACCTTCTTTGTGAAACCTTCTTAGCTTAGCTTAGCTTAGCTTAGCTTATTCTCTCCGTGTCAACGTATCGTCTGTTACCAATGCGGGTTCTCCTGCAGCTGCACGGAGGGCCCATTCTGGGCTTATGGGTGAGCTTACTCCTAGTGTTAGTGACCTTCTGCTACTGCTCTGACAAGATTGTCGTTGAAGTTGTTGGCGTAGGGGAGTGTTCTGACTGCGGTCAGTATAAAATTAAGAGTAGCCAAGCACTTTCAGGTATGTATATATGCTACCATTCCTTTCAATCTGTGCATTGTACTATCATTAATGCAAGCTAGCACATCATCGATCAATAGTTCTCAAGCATATACATTGTTTACATATCTTGTACCATGAACAGTATGCCAATTTTGATCGATGCCCATACCATGAGCTGCTCATCATCACACTACTTGATCCAAGAGCTAGTGTAGGCTAAGAATGGACCAGGGTCACCATTAGATAGTCTCCGTTCCTGCACGCATAAGAATTACATATGAAGATGCTGATATTGGGAACATTTGAACAGATAATAACATATTCGCGAGAACGTACAGGAAAAAAAGTAAAAAACAAGAATATAGGATCCTTTGTTCCTAAGATGTTTTGTATGTTTTAGTCCAAGAATTAACATGACTGAACATTGCGTTTTCAGTTGTATCTCGCAAGAAAATTCTCGAGATATGACATGAATTTTTCTTTGATGTCTTTTCCATCGCTATGAGCAATCCATGCAAAGCATTACAGAAGATCTTGTATACTCCCTTTAATGCTATGCAGAGTGGCCATAATTGATGAGATCCCATAATTCATACTCACTGAACAATAGATGGCTCTATGATCGCAGGCTGTTGATCATTTCTTGGTTTTGTAGATTCAAGATTCGATGTTTAGTTTAATATGTGGCAAGAGTGGACATTTGAGATTGAATACCTACTCTCTAGTTCAAGGTCTAGTCTCTATTCTAGCAATACATGCAGTGAATCAACCAAAACTAGGAAAATTTAATGGTGAAAGCTAGCATAATTGCGAGTTCAATATAGCCAAACAGAAAATTTTAGGATGAGGAAAAGTAGTTATGTAAAGTGAGCGATGATCTAATGATGTGATCAATTCATTGTCTATGCATGCAGGACTTCGCGTAGCCATCGATTGCAAGGTGGCAGATGGGAAGTTCAAGACTAGAGGAGTAGGGAAGATTGATGCGGAAGGGAAGTTCAGAGTTACTCTTCCTAGTGAGATCTGGAAAGAAGAAGAAGATGGACAATTGAAGAAGGAATGCTTCGCAAAGGTTGAGACTGCATCTGGTGTCCCTTGCACAGTAAAGAATGAAGGTTCAAAGATAATCTTCACATCCAAGAGCAAAGGAAAGCTCACACTTGGTGTAAGTGGAAAATTGAGCTTCTCCCCTGCGAGCTGCACATCAGCCTTCTTTTGGCCTCCTCTCAAGTTCCCGCCTCTTCCCAAGTGGCCTCCCTTCGACCATCCTTGGTTTAAACACTTTCATCACCAATCCCCATTGGTCTTCCCTCCAATTTATAAGAAACCTCTCCCACCTGCTTTTCCGATTTACACCCACCCTCCTTTAGTCATACCTCCAATACCATGGTTCAAGCCCCCTCCATTCTTCAATAACCCACTCCCTCCTCCAGTGCCAACTTACACGCCTAATCCTCCGGTGGTGGTGCCTCCAGTGCTGCCTCCAGTGATCGTGAAGCCACTCCCTCCACCAGTGCCAACTTACACGCCCAATCCTCCAGTGGTGCCTCCAGTAGTCGTGAAGCCACTCCCTCCACCAGTGCCAACCTACACGCCTAAGCCTCCAGTGGTCGTGAAGCCACTCCCTCCACCTGTGCCAACCTACACACCCAAGCCTCCTCCGGTGGTCAAGAAGCCATGCCCTCCCAAAAAGCCAACCTACACGCCTAAGCCTCCTCCTCCTCCTCCTCCTCCGGTGGTCAAGAAGCCATGCCCTCCAAAAAAGCCAACCTACACTCCTAAGCCTCCACCAGTCAAGAAGCCATGCCCTCCAAAAAAGCCAACCTACACGCCTAAGCCTCCACCAGTCAAGAAGCCATGCCCTCCAAAAAAGCCAACCTACACGCCTAAGCCCCCGGTAGTAGTGAAGCCATGCCCTCCAAAAGCGCCACCCTACACACCTAAGCCTCCGGTAGTAGTGAAGCCACTCCCTCCATACACGCCTAAGCCTCCTGTTGTGGTGAAGCCACTCCCTCCACCAGTGCCACCAGTGCCAACCTACACGCCTAAGCCTCCTGTTGTGGTGACGCCACTCCCTCCTCCAGTTGAAGTGAAGCCGCTCCCTCCGCCAGTCCCAACCTACACGCCTCAGCCTCCCATCTTTATAAAGCCTCCATGTCCACCCTTCCCAAAACTTCCCCCCTTCCCAAAGTTTCCCCCAAATTACTTCCATCATCCCAAGTTTGGACTTTGGCCTCCACTTCCTCCAAACTACTTCAATCACCCATAGTTTGGGTAGCCGCCACCACTTCCACCCTTCGTTTCTCATTCTTAAGCTACTTGTGTTGGTGTAACTCATTAAGGCCTAAGAGTTGCTGGTATTTTATTTCAAAATCTCATTTCTATTATCTTATTTATTCTTGGCACAACTTCCCTGGAATTGAGTGGTGTTCTAAGTTCTCTGAACTGTAGAATTTGAGTTTAAGCCATGCATGCATGATTTCAAGTTTGCATTTTGTAACATAAGTGGTGTAAGTGATAATAATATTTTCTTCATTTTCTGTAACAAAAACTGTTTACTATGAAAGAAATAAGTTACTACACACCTGATCAGAGAAGACTGTTTTCTGCTATTTGTCTCATGAACCAAGTACTCCAACAGCAACAATGAGAGTAATTGTCACTTAGTTGCAAGAACAGATGCTCCAAACTTCAAAAAATAAATGGCACCACATCGCTAAAGTTGAGTTTAAGCATGGATCTATTGAGCCGACACCCCGTGTCCTGTTTTACCATCAGAGAATATATACTAGCCAAGTAGAGTTAGATGTGCAAAAGCAAAGCAATTCTACTTCTACCACACATTTACTTGAATAGATACTTCTTCTAAATGTGAGCATTTCTATTTGAAAAAAAAATGGATTTCATCAAAAATATCTGAGAAAAAAAAGGTTTACTACTGTGTAGCCGACATTGCAATCTCTATGGTGGTACGTACTATTGTGTCATTTTCTATGATGGTAGAGCCTAGTCAAATAAAGTGTTTGGCTATCGTCAGTTACTCAAATTTTTCTATATGATGGTACTATTATGTCATTTTCTATTGACTTTTGTCGAATTCAAGTGAGTTATATACGCTAGGAGGACGTCCCATGTGGACGACCATGTCCATGTGTGGAGTTGCAGGCCTGTGTTAATGTTGTTCACTCATGAGAATACATGCTTTAAAAATGGTTTATTCATCATAGATACGTTTCTTATACCTACCTACTTAGAAAAAATGTACGTGGAACAAAGGGGGTGGATTACTTGCCGGTGATACCGTGATACAGTTAATTGTTGGAAACATTGCATTGGATACCAATCGTGGAGTTTATTATATTTCAATCGGATATTAAAGAATCGTTTGTGTTAGATCGAGATCATACATTGGACCATCACCCAATTGTTGAAATCATTTGGTATGCCTACAAATATGAGATATGTTATCATAAAGTCTTTGACTTATTATTTAAAAAATGATTTAATAAAGTTTAAATTATTAAACTATTATCTAGTCGAATGTTTTTTTCATAGACACGGAGTGCTCGCAATCAATTAATCTTTTTGGTCATTAAACTTTAATCTTTTCACTATTGATCTCTCTAAACTTTAATTTCCCTTTATTAAGTTAATGAGTAACAATCGGTGGCAAAGTGGTTACCAAGCGATGCACAATCAATTTTTTTTTTGTTAATGAATAAATTTAAGTACTAACAAATCATAAAAAATGTAAGAAAAAAAAATGTTACAATAAAATTCATAAGTTACATAAAGTCGCTCATGATGTGAGAGTATCACGTAAAAATGGACATATTTATAGGCGAAAGGCTTTCAAGTATGTCGGTCCGCATATCACATCACACAATTTAAACTTTGGGTGTCATTGCCCCTCTTTCCTTTGCATAAGGCCATAAGCCCTAATTCAAAAATCAATCTCGCGAGTTCGGCGGCTCTCTCACTCGTCGCGGGTTCGCCTCTCCGATCGATTATTCTCTCTCTCACTCTCTCGATCGATTATTCTCTCTCTCACTCTCTCGATCGATTCGCCTCTCTCTCGATCGATTCGCCTCTCTCTCACTCTCTCGATCGATTCGCCTCTCTCTTTTTCTTTTTCTTTTTTCTCTCCAATCGATCCGCCTCTCTTTCTCTTCGATCGATTCGTCTCTCTCTTGCTCACGATTTCGAGACTTGTTAAAAATTTTGGGATTTGGGCGGAATCGATGATGGCAAGGAACGCTGATCTAGCAAGGATTTCGTCCCGACTCCGTCTGATCCAGACCTGGTCAATCGAGCAGGTTAGGGATTTGGTTTTTGATATTGGAGTTTGAACTCTTATAATTCTCTCATCAAGCCCTAGTCACGATTGTTTTTACGGTGTTGTTCTTGTTCATTGGTTGTTTATATGTTTTTGTTAGCTTTGATGATGGTTTGAATGCATGTTGTTGAGTTTCTGATTCCTTTCAGGGATCGCGATGTTTAGGGTTTGGTTAAAGTTAGGTGGTTTCCTTTTGATTCTTCGTTTGCTGTTTAGGGCTTATTTGCACTCCGTGGATATATCAAAACAGAAATTGAACAATGGATAAGATTAAAAATTCCTTCTTGTGCATTTCATGAATAGTCTCTAATTCCTTATTGTTTACAAGAATTAATCCCTGGCTTCTTGTAGAGTTTAACTACTGCTTCTACATGTAAGATTAGACATGATACTAGGAAACCTGATTTGTACATGCTGCCCTTGAATCGCAATCATTGAATACCCACTTTTGATGATCTTAAGTGAAACCTAGAATCTCCGTACTCCTAATGATTTCAAGTTAATATATGATGAGTTCTAGATTTTATCTTATTTCGATGCAAGTATGTAATTATGATACTTTTCTGTGATTCGTATCCAGACCATGTGTACTGATGGTAGGATCATCACTACCATTGCCATCATTTACTTTAGTGCTTCAGGTGCCACTTCATGGGGATATAAAAGTTGAATGGAAGCTTCATTTGAATCTTGGTTACATATTAAAATTATTTTCAGAATTACTGAATTTCTATTTTTCTTCTTTTTCATGTTCTTCACACCTAATTATTGATAAGGTTCTTATTTTTCCTTTCAACTACAAACATTAAAATGTAGGTAGTTTCTTTTCATTCAAATTTAAGGTGTATTCCTTGATTTTTGGGGATGTAAAAGACATCAATTCAACCCTCTCAGGCATAAGGTATGCTTCGTTGCTAATCTTTTGGATACGCATAGAATGTGTTTTGGTTGTAGAAATTAGTATACCAATCAATTGTGTAGGAAGTATTTAAGCGGGAGTCCCTCATGGGAAGATTCTTTTGGCACTCATCATTATTAATTAGCCTCACTCTTCTTTCAATTAGCTAGCTTGCTGCCTATGTTCATTCTCATTAGTTCTTTCTTTCTTTCTTTTCTGCCATTCAGATTTGTATTCCAATGGCTACTATTGTGGTATACTAACCTAGTCAATTTTTTGTTATTTGATCGATGGACAATGCTAGGGTGACTCGTCTTGGACACCCAGTTGTTGGTGTCCCTCTAGTACACATTGATTTGTATGCGCACATCGATGCGCAGATCAATGTCCACCAACAATCGGATGTCGCAAAATGGGTTACCAAATCATTTCCTTGATTGATTTATCTATGATGAAATCATATATGAACATTTAATTAATAGTCCCAATAAGTTTCTGCTTCTTGTTTACTTTGATTAGTATGACAATGAGCTTTAGTACCCCATGTTGCTCTCATATATATAAACCACTTAGATTTGGATGTCATTTGGTCTAGCAATAGTAATCATCTAAGAACTGTTATGTTATTTCTTTTCCATTATAAGTAGAACATCAGTGTTAAGGTTTGGTTGGTGATGAGAATTATGATATTCTTTGCTTAAGTCCATTTACACTCATAAAGGTGAGCATTTTTGTGTAGTTCTTTTTTAGTTTAATAATTGATCAATGGATGTTAGGTTCCATAGTAAGGAATGTGATGCCCCCTTAGTCCACTATATGAATCCGGCAATGCCAAAATCCGAAGTAGTCGGACCAATGCAAATACTAGAGGTCGCAAGATCAAAATGAAAAACATCACATCTCTGGATGAATATATCAGAAGATTTCAAATTTCAGTTCTTTGTACATGCATTTGTTTGACTGAAGCATCAAACACCTCTCTTTCATTTTTTATTTTTTTTGGTAGAATATACTTATTTTTTGGTAGAAACCCCTTTTTATTTTATAGGAAACACATGTCTCTTTCATGAATTTATTAGATTTATTTTGCGGTCGTTTGTGGTGTATATGGGTAGCCATTCACATAGCCTAGAAATTACATCAAAAGATCTTTATAGAACAACAAATTCACATTATGAGCTATTGAGATCTTACATGGGAAGGTGCATGATCTAATCTCAACTCTTACATACATGTTCAAAATCATGTAGGATGAGCTTTGTTCATGGTTTGTTTTCTATCGATCATTGATGTCATTTGCTATAGTGATAGTTGATTATTCTTTGGCACAGTTTTAGGGTTTTAGGGAAACATGATAGAATTTTAGACCTTATTGTTGAATTGACAAGCCAAAACAACACGAAGAATTAGAAAAGCCAGAGAGAACCCTATCTCTCCACCCAATCACTCAAAGAGTGCCAATTACATTTGAATTCCAAGATTTTTAATCAAACTAACTCACCCTTATTTATACTAAATTATTCTCACATTAACTATATATCACCAGATTTGGGATCTTATCATTATTCCTCTCTTAAATACCCACCTTGTTCTCAAGGTGAAAAGAAAAAGAAACATACATGGAAATTGAAGAACATTGAGAACATACACCCGACAATACAAGCAAGCAAAGTCATTAAGAGAACAATCTTGGGTGTAACATTCGCCAATGTCATGTGATCAAACACCTGTTGTGCACTACATATGGTGCAAAAAGAGATCAACACTTATCCACAAGGTGCATAGTCAAAAGGCAACCATGCTAGGATCCATAGAGACCTTGTAGTAGGAGGTTGAGCAAAGGGCAACAGAGAAGTAGAAGTGAAGAAAGGGAACAACTATACTGCAGAAGACCATGACCATAATATAACCCATAGTAACCTTATAGTTGTCCATTGATTAGCACAGCATATTGCTCGGTGAAAGTAGGGAGTGGCCACAACTACAAGCGACGCAACAACTATTGTAACAAGTGTTGCATACCCAAATGACCCTCAGAATCACATCATGTTTCTGAAGGACAACATGTACCATAATGTCCCTAACAGCTATGAGAAAGACCTACAGACCTGTGGCTACCATGAAAACAAAAGGTGCTCTCTTTTGGACATTGGGTATGTGCACAAGTAACCAGGCAGCCCAATCAAGCTCATAGAGAACCTTGTTGATGTGGAAGCAACTGCTAGTCCACACAATAGGTGCAAAATTGGCTCTCCATAGCGAATCAAATAAAGTCAAACACAGAATTGGTTGCAACTCTTATAGTGCACCCAACCAAAGTATCTACGCCCATGATGTTGGCACCTCAAGAACAAGGGACACTAAAGAGCCCATGCGAAGGACCAAAACTTGATGCCTCATCAATCGATAAATCCAAGTTAATGCAGTACATGGGAACCTATGGAGCGGCCTATAAGAGTACATCCTATATAAAGGAAATTGGAGGTGGTATCGAGCCAAAACCCATGTACGTAAAATAGTACTAGTATCAATCAACCATTCAATACACACAATTGAAAAGCAAGGACATCGCAAGTTACTGGTTGACAACGAGAGGGAGAAACTCTTTCCGATCCAACAGTCAAGAATTGAAGACAACCAGCATCATCACATGATTCTTGAAAGATGTACATCGAAAGGGGCCTAACACCTACAAATGACATACGAAGAAAGTAGCTCGAGGAGAATCAAACCGCCAAATGCAATACACGTCAAGTCCTAGAGTGTGCGCAAGAACATGAAAGTAGGGACAAACATATTGATGTAGTTGCATATCTCCAATTGTCCGATCACCTCAAGTGTCTCGTCCATCACTGTAAGGAGTCTTCCCCAAGTTAACCAGGAGAGAAAGTTACGCCAATAAGAGATCAAAGTTTCAATTGGAGCTCGAATAAGTGCTAACATCAAACTATTAGATCTCGGTGGTGGCCAAGGGGGTAGAGCTAAGGTGTCGTTAATTGAATCTTCTCGGAGCACGGCTAGATCTAGTGGTTACGGTGGTTGTGTAAGGGCTAGATTTGTTCCAAAGGCACTCAAATCATCCACCAACAACCTTGCATCTGATGGATCTAGAAGTTTAACTCCACTAGACTCCCTGATGTGATGGATACTCTGACCTTCGACGAGTTAGTGTGAAGTTGAAGAAGAGGCTCGTCGATCTTCACAGCTAGCCCCTCGAAACTCTAATTTCACCTTAGATCTACGGTCCTGCAACTATTTATTCACCAAATCCGGATTACTAACAATTGGAAAGAACTTCGACGCCGTCAAATTTGGCGGATCAATGCAAATCTAATGTGTTTGGCCACTAGATTTGTCGATCTGGATAGATCTAGGTGCATGCATGTTGGGATGAAGACACATGAACTTGATCTGATGCATCAAGCCTTGAACCTTCGATCGCAGCTCACTAATGGCACTCTCCAGCGTCGAAATCTTCTAAAGCTTGAGTGGGATATGCTTCATTTGTTCCTCTAAGACGTTGATCCGAGAATCAATCTTCGGCCCCATGTTGATGCTCTGATACCATAAATAGAATTATAGATCTTATTGTTGAATTGTCAAACCGAAACAACACGAAGAACTAGAAAACCCATAGAGGACCCTATTTCTCAAACCAATCACTCAAATAGTGGTAATTACATTTGAATTCCAAGATGTCTAATCAAACTAACTCACCTTTACTTTTCGATGCACACTTACTTTTACTTTTCGATACACATATACACAACACATAGCACATATTTACTAAATTAATATAATAAAACCAAATATAAACAACTACTTATCTACACATTACTCATATTTAAACAATTAATGTAATGCAACAAAATTATAAATTTATTTTTAAATATTTTTATATTTTGCCCTAACCAAGTTCCCATGTCCAAATATTTGGACACTTACTAGCCGAGTCCCCATATCCTTTAATGCGGACAATTGCAGGTCCGACCTTTGGATATGTATCTATATCGCCCTTATTCGTGCTATCTTATTCTCGTTAACTCTATATGACCTAGATGTGGGATCTTATCAAAACCCTGATGTTTTGTGTTATCAAGCGGAACTTTGTTGATTGATTGATTGGGTTTCAATGAAGTTAGTTGGGGAATTTGGGGGGTTTTGGAAATTCATGTGATTTCGTGGAGTTGATTTAGTTGGGGGCGTGATTTCTAACCCAATTTAGTTAATTTGATCCATTATAAGTATTTTGATGAGTTGAAAGGGTTTAGAGTCGAGGTTAGTTGGACAGGTTTGAATGTTCTTGTTGTGTACACACGATTGAGTGGTGAGACTAGCGATACTTTGTATTAAAGTTTGGATTGAAGGTACCAATTTTATTTTGGGGAAGAATTTCACCAAATTCGATTGGCACATGCGCAATATATATATATACTAGTTTCAAGACGTGCTACGCACGATTCCCCCGCTCGCTTCGCTCGCGGAAATTAATTTCTAAGAATTTATTAACAAAATTTAAAATTGTAATTAAAATTAAAATTTATTAACAAGATTTTCTGTTTGTAACTTCGTGGGTTTAAATTGTTCTTTGTCTACCTTAGTTTCAAAAAGTAAGACAGCTCACTGATTCATCTTCTAGGACATCAATATTAAATTTTTGCGAAGGTGATTCTTCAGATGAATTAGTCGTTTTAGGACTTCTGCAAAACCATCCTGCACTAATTTTTATCATTACATTCTATCCCATCAAAGAACCGACTAGAGCACATAAAGAAGTTGTGCATCTAATTGACACAATTTCGATACATGAAACCAGTGAAAATAAAATACATTACATATACTGTGGTCCAGAAAAGGTGAGGTCATATGTGAAGCTATGACCAAATAGTTTGAAAGACTTCTCAATGACGAGTGAAAAGTTTCTTGCATATTTAACACGATGGCGAAAGACCCTCGGATGCATCTAAATGTACATGCATTTGTACATCTCCAGCAGGTATGATCATATTTTCATGAAAATGTTTTTTCTTTATTCTCATTTAGTACAAACTTGTTATGACAATATCTGCTCTCTCATTAGCTATTGGTGAAGCACACATTTTTAGGCTATTAAGGTTGAACTTAATCTTCGCTTCCTTGCAGTTACAACATGTTGGTGGTGAGCTTCGCATGGTTTAAGACTCGAGCGCTACAATTGATGTTTGGAGTTTGGAAAATATTATAATGACAACAATGTCACATCATAAGACACATTGGCTCACAAGAGTTTTTCATGCGACTTTGATCCGTCTGTTATGTGTCGAGATTTGCGTATGCTTATATCTCGAGACACGCACGGATGACTCTTGTTAGCAAATGTATTTTAAGTTGTGACTTGCTATTGTCATTCTAGCACTTCTCTTTGTTGAATTTAGATTCAAATTGTATTAAAGTTGTAATAGCAATGAATTGTTATCTTTTGATACTTATTTTTTATATTTGATTTTGTCTTGAAAATGTATAAGTTGTCATAGAATTTTGAGTATTTGGTTATTATTCTTTTTGATAAGTATTTAGATTATTTCAGTAATTTTTTAGAAAGTGGCGTTTGAAAACGTTTTCTTTATATGATTATGGTGGCCAAGGCAATGGCATATGTACCAGTTCAAAACTGTTAGTAAAGGACTTTTACCTAGAGAACGTCTTTCATTATTAACCAAAAAAAGAAGTCGCTGTAAATCAGCTTCTAGCTACCATTTAGACTAAGCAATAGTGACAAACTGTATTTGTTGTGCCTCATGACAATTAGTAACAAATATATTTGTTGCTAATACTTAAGATAATTAGTAACGAATATATTTGTTGCTAATACTTCAGATAATTAGTAACGAAAATATTTGTTACTAAAGCCTCAAGACAATTAGCAACGAAATATTTTGTTGCTTTTGCCTTTGATAATTAGCAACGAGAATATTTGTTACTAAAGCCTCAGGACAATTAGTAACGAAAGTATTTGTTGCTATTTTACTATTTCCCGGACAATTAGTAACGAAAATAATTGTTGCTATTGCCTTTTACAATTAGCAACGAAAGAATTTGTTACTAAAGCTTCATCAGAATTAGTAACAAAACAATTTGTTACTATTCACTCGTACAAATAGTAACGAAAAAATTTGTTGCTAAACCTTTGGATAATTAGCAAGAGAAATTTTGTTGCTATTGCCTTTGACAATTTGCTACGAAAATATATATTAGTAAAGCCTCGGGATAATTAGTAACGAAAGTATTTTCGTTGCTAAATATTCGGCAGTTACTAGTCACAAATGTTAACGTTGCTAATTGTTTGAAAGGCAATAGTAACAAATATTTTCGTTACTACTTGACTTCATGCGTTACCAATAGAGTATTTCGTTACTATTGTCTTTCTTACCAACAAAAAATTTCGTCACTAGTTGTCCAAAGGCATTAGCAACAAATATTATCGTTACTAATTATCAATAGAAAGGGTATATTACTTTCATTTCCAATTTTACTCAAGCAACAGTAACATAACTTCCATTACTAATTATCCATAAAGCAACAGTATTAGCTTCAATTTTTACATGTCACATTTCCAAAGTGTCTTCTTGACTATTCGATACTTTGAAGATATCATCTTTAACTATATGATAATTACAAAAATCAATAAAAACAATCCAAATGCATAAAAAACTCTTCAAACTCTCCTATGAAAAGATTCATGTATTACACAATACACCCTTCAAACACTGCCATGAAAAGATTCATGTATTGATATACACTCTTCAAACTTTTCTAGTTTCCACAAAACCATCATTCCAAAAAGATCGATTTCTGCAAACAATTTAAAAGAAATTTGACCCGTTAAAATTGTAAAGGAAACAAGATACAAGAGCATTGGTAGATTGCCACTAGATTTGAGTCCCAAAAGCATATAAAAAAATGTTGGAGATGCTAATATAAATGCATATTTGGGTAGCTGATAATTGAAACCTAACAACACCACCCTTCACTTCAAGTAAATGTTAATGCTTTGGCCAAAAAAGAGGTAATACTCAAGTTTTCCCCTTTTTAACAAACAGTTTCAGACATTATTAAGTAGCAACTACATAAAAAATGTAACCTTTGCTTTGTATCAGACAAAGAAAGACAGAATGCCCAATTCCTACCTCAACCAAAATTTGGGGGATATCACCATAACAATTAACATACTCTGTTAAATTATCAACATAGAAGTCATTCTTAATGTCGACTTTATCTGGTAAACATGATTAGAGTGAGACAACTTCCAAACACTTAGAGAGAAATAAAAAAGATCACTAAGTGGGATCAAGTAAAACATCAATCCGCCCAATATAAATATGGAACTTGAAATAAGTGAAAAACAAAAAAAAATACCATGAACACCAGAAACCAAATAACTTGCGGAACATAATTAAAGCAAATTTACCTTTAGAAAAAACACTAAAATTGACAATGGAAATTGTTTACCATCAAATTAAAGCAAATAACTAATAAGGATCAAGAAAATACCATTCTCATCAGGACTACATAAGCATAAGTAACTTCTTTAATAGAAGCTAGCCATGCAAAAAATAGGAACATCAGAAGATTCAAGACACCCTTCACTCTGTTATATATTACTTGTTTTCCTCATTCAGAATCTTAATAGATAAACTCAATAGTGTCTTAAAAAAAAGCATTAGAGGATAACTAAGAAGAAAAAAAAAAAAAACTAACATTTTTTACGCCAAACACTAGTAGGTAACATGCCATAACCTACAAAAATATGTAGTCATTAATGGCAAATTTGCAACATTGTGACCTGGCATCACTTGCAAAAACTTGACAGCATGAGAAGTAAAATGCTTTTTTTAAGAAGAAACACTGATCACACTAGTATCTTAGTTAAAAATTATCAATACCAATAGCAATAGCCAAGTGAAAGACCGCAACTAAAAAAGTAGATGGATCATAATAGATATTATTCCTAGTATTGGTTCAATAATGTTATACATATTACATAACTAATATTTGAAAGGCAGATCCCCTAATCCAAGAATCAACAACACCAATAGCATATCATTTTGAAGTTTCACATGGGTAAGTGCAATAAGCTTTGCAAACCCTTAACTTCTAAATGACGCCCAACATGTGAAATCCCGAATTTCATAAACATGCTTGAGGCCTAATTACGAGATTAGTGAATCTTAATCACGACTTAGATGTTAAACTGAAGCTCGGTGACCAGTGAAACGAAAATTTTAAAGATGTTTTATGTTTGGGTGTTGTTTTGCCTAGTGTTTGTTATATACGATATTTTATGTGCGAAATGAAGTTGAAATGACTCGATTTAAGTTGAGTCACTTTGTTGCACTGTCATGAAAGTTTATCTCCAGTTTCGTAATATTCAAAAAAGAATTCGATGTGAAATGATTGACACCAAGTAGAGAGGTTTTCAAAGAATTTTAAAGAAGCTTTGGTATTAAAATGACAATGCGAGAATGTGTCTTGATTCGTGCGCAACTCAATGTCCTAGGTAAATGGGAAGTGCTAGTGCTAAATCAAAATTTTGAGTAAAATTACATGTTAGTTGGAGCTTTCAAAGTCAAAAGTGGGTCTAAGTGTATTAGATTAATTGATTTCTTAAAAAGAATGGGCTAATTCGACTCAAGGAAGGATTAAAAGTTGAAATGAGTTAAGGTGGATAGTTGAATCAAATGTAAGGGTTTGCTAGAATGGGACAATTAGACCCCTCCCAAAGTAACCACCTCAATGTCCCAGGTAAATGGGAAGTGCCAGTGCTAAATCAAAATTTTGCCTAAAATTACATGTTAGTTGGAGCTTTTGCAGGTAAAAGTGGGTCTAAGGGTATTAAGTTAATTGATTTATTAAAAAGAATGGGCTAATTCGACTCAAGGAAGGCTTAAAAGTTGAGATGAGTTAAGGTGGATAGTTGAATTAAATGTAAGGGTTTGTTAGAATGGGACAATTAGACCCCTCCCAACGTAACCACCTCATTGCTCCACAAACAAAACCTTATCCCCCCTCTATGTTCAAACTTTCTCTGACACTTTTCTCTCTCATTGCTCTCCCTCTCATCTCTCTTGGCCTATCTGTTCTATTAGATCTCTCTCTATCCCTTTCGGTTTCTCACTCGCTTATCCATTTTCCTCCCCTCATCTCACGGCTCCCTTCAACTCGATCTTTCTTTAAGAGAATTTGTTGGACTGGAGGTAATGGGGATCGAAAGCAAGGAAGGTAATGGAAATTGAGTGGTAAAATTGAATTTGGAATTTGTGATTTAATTTCAGCGATATCGGTTTCAATTTTAATGAAGTTTTGAATTGGCTTTTATTGTGAGTAGGTGTAACATTGACCAATCGCCATTCGAGGCGCCCATCCGAACTGGGGCCATCCGATGAAAAATCAGACGGTTATGATGGCCCAATTTCAGTTAGTCAGATGGAAACACCTCAAAACCGACACCCCGGGTCAGACGTCGAATCTAGGATGCCCACATCCGTCATTCAACATGCCATCCGACACATATCCCAATTAACGAGTTATACCACTCTAAGCGCTTTCTCGATGTGTGGGATGGGTGAATATGTGAGGTGCTGAAGTTTAATTTATATAGGTAGATCTCTCTTCTACCCTACTTCACTCATTGATGTGGGATTAATTGTAAGTGTGTGAGTGATTTGTGGGAGTCAATAACAAGCCAACTCTTTTCTTCCCTAAAGACTTTGTCTTATAGAGCAAAACAAAGCATTTGGAAGAAGCTTCAATCACTGGTTCAAATGGAGTTTTGTATTTTAAATTTGTAATTCTAAGCTTGCTTGTGTTGAGTGTTGTAGTGGGTGCAGTGAGATTCGAAGAGTTTGATGAGCTTTTTAGGCTTATAGGCTAGTTAAGCTCTTTATCATGTTATCAGGGAATGAGAGCATTGCTGAAGCTCAAGCTGTTTATATTGTTGAAGGATTGAACCTTTATGGATTTTGTTTTTTCATCAGCTGTTTATCTTAATTGTTGGGTAATCTCAGTATGATAGAATTTAGGTGTTGGCTTTTGCTTCAGAGCCTCTTTTGTTTTGGTACAAGTTCAGAGCCTCTCTTTTGTCCTCCTTCAAAGCTTCTTTCTTATCTTCCCAAATTTTAGTCCCACATTGATTAGTATGTGAAGAGGAAAACTTTCCTTCTCTATATAAGGGGAGATGATGAAGTGCAAAAGACAAGAAGCAACTCCATGCGAGCTTCCAACTGAAGAGAGCAATGGCTAACGTTCTATGGCTCTCTCTGGTCAACTTTTTTAATGCATCATCCTTTTTTGGTCAAGTAGATGAATGATAACTATGTAGTCTATGTAGACATGATTCCATCACCATTTAGTAAATTTTTGTAGGGCTTTAAGAGCTTTTCAATGATGGGTGAAAACTGAAAAGTCATATTGACGAATTGACCATCCGACCCCAGACCATTCGACCCACTAACACATAACTCCCTCTAGCAGGTGAAAATCAGATGGCTCAAGTGGGCACCCGACCAAGTCGGATCAGATTCTAGTTGAGATTCACGGGTTGGATATCGTGAGCACCCCTAGTTGTGAGTTTAGCTAACTGTTAGATTGGTGATGGGAATTTAGAGGAATTGGATGATGATTAGAGTGGCGATGATGGAGGGTTGAGAGTATTGATCAAGATCGAATAACAAAAAAATGAAACCCTCTCCAATTCGTCCAAGTAACTCCCCTGCCAGGCTTGGTTTAGGATTGAGCCCAAGCCCAAAATAGGGTTGGGCCCAGACGCCCACCCCAAGGTTAGGCCAAAGCCCATTTAAGGTTGAGCCAACCCTAAGATATATATTATATATATATATATAACGAATGAAAGAAACACAGTTCATACGTTAGAAAAATAAAAATATCCTTTATTTAAAAGGAAAAAAAAAACAAAATTATATAGTGAACATGCCATGTTTCGGACTTCGTAACTCCTTTTTTTGTGGTCCAATTGATGCATTTTTAGAGTCTATGAAAAGTTAGGAGTGAGGACCATAGATTGGTAATGGATAGCGCGACTAATTTTATAGTTTGCAAGGTTAAAAAGTTAGCCAAATTTGGCTAGCTGAAACAATAAAATTAACAATTTTTAAGTGGTTTTTGAAGATACTTTGATCAACATTTTTGACAATCTATTACGAAAGTTCTGACAAACTTGTACCTATGCAATGTCTACAGTATAAAGATTAAAATGAAATTGAGTTTAAAGAAATCGAAGGAGTGTATGAAAAATCTAATAAGTAACAATGCCCAAACATTCTGTGTTTGGAAGCAAATAAAAAAGAAATAAAGTATTAAAATAAGCTTTATTAGTTATAGTAAGATAAAAAAAATGAACTTTGGCAATGTTTGGACTTGAGTTTGATTAGGAAGCGATACATGAGCCAACTCAGAATGTAGGTAATCTAGTGATGCGGATCTCAAGGCGGGTAAACGAGTTGAGAACCCCATTTTCACAATTTCTTGCAAGGATTATTTTACACTAGTTTGACCTAACTCTAATGATCTAATAGAATTAGAGAAGCATTTGTAGCCAGTTTGGATTGATTTGACGGACCGAGAACCTAGAAAAAGTAATTGGCAGCGTGTGCAGTGAGTAAATCTCACGGTAACTTTTATATTGTATTAGTATTTTTGAATATTAATTGCATGCATGGCATATGAGGTAAGTGCAGAGTCAACAATTTCGAGAATGGCTCTCTAGATATGATGGCAGAAGTAGAGAGCTATCCATATAGGATAGTAGCTCGTTGGATCATATGGCGGACATTGATTGTTCTCTTTATCTTGACTCAAATACATGATTCCTCAATAATGTTTACCTACCGCTTTTAGAAGACGTCGTTCAATTGTGGTCGGCTAATAGAAATGTGATGGATTTCATTCTTGTATATTTAAATTCCTTGCAATATTATTGTTTTGTTTAAGTTCTTGTCACGGCCCAAATCTCTAAACCCCGCTTTATTTCCTTAATCAGGATCACCGACCCTTGACATGAGACATACGTCGTGATACGTGCATCGATCGAGGCACGTGGCCAAAGTATATTGTATTTTTGTATTGATGTATACCGAGTGTTATGTATTGTGTAGACTTACTAAGTCGGTTTGTACAGTTGTAGGCGTCGAAACGAGAGAGGGATGTGTCTCGAGTTGCGTGCGAGCCGGGGAGTCGGGTAGTTAGCATTTTGGTAAGTCTTATTTAATATTAATATGAATTTAGGAATTATTTATAAGCCTATGGTTGTGTTTATTAATGTAAATCAAATTAAAGTCCTATAGTTTTGGTTTAAAATGAAGTGAATGTTGACGGTAAAGCAACAACAATTACATAAAATGAACGTAGCAGAAATGAGGATGTTTAGGTGGATGTGTGGTAAAACTCGTAAAGATAGAATAAGAAATATAGAAATTCAAAGACAAGTAGGAATAGCACCAATTGATACAAAGATTAGGGAAGGACGGTTGCGGTGGTTTGGTCACCTGCAAAGACGGCCTACGAATGTCCCAACTTGAAAACTTGACTCAATAGAAATTGTAGAAATTCGACGAGGTAGGGGCAAACCAAAGTTAACATGAGATTCATTAATTATGAGGGATTTGAATGGTTTGAAAAGCTCACCATCAATTGCACTTAATCGAGCACAACGGAAAAGTTTGATCCATGTAGCTGACCCCAGTTAATTTGGGACTGAGGCGTTGTTGTTGTTGTTGTTGTTGTTGTTGTTGTTGTTGTTGTTGTTGTTGTTGTATAGTTTTGGTTTAAAAATTTACAACACTTAGACTTACCTCGATACACGCTCACACACACTCCCATGATGTGTGTCAATATGTTACGTTAGTGAGCTGGAATTAGTGGGTTAGTAGGAGTGAATGAGAGCCACAAGATGTCATGGAGATGGGTGCTACACATTAGATGAAAACTCAAACATACATAAACCCACCTTAGTGCATTCTTCTCATTTTGCATGTTGGAAATAAAGGAAATAAAATATAGAGCTGCTGCAAATCTAGTAATTGCTGGAAAGTTAGGAGTTTGAAGGGGTGTTTTCATCATCAAGAGTTGGAGAATCAAACACCCAACAATAACTACAACCTAGGGAATGTGTTCTTCAATTTCATACATCAAAATTAGCGGTTTTAGGGTTTTAAATCATGGGGTTTTCAATTATAAACTATTTCTAAGTCTAGTTTCACTGATTTTAAGCATTTAACACATACAAATCAAATCTCAAGTCTCTTTTTCGGATTTTACAAGTTTTTGCTCAAAAATAAGGTTTTCAAGGAATGAAACTGATTTTGTGAAAATCAGCCACGTTAAGGTGTTTGTTTGCAAAATCTAAACCCATTTTCGAAATCCTTGTCGAAAAACACTAGGGATAGCACTAGTGCCTTCGAATTTCAGTTTCAAAAATTAAAGTTATGAATTTTCCCAAGTTTGTATGTTTTTGAACAAATGCATGGCATGCATGTTGAAACCCATTGATTTCGATGAATTGCAGTTTCACTGCAGAATTTTGCCTGCAAAATTCTGGCCTGCAGAATTGCAAAATTTTGGCATGCAGAATTGAAGAATTTTGATATTTTGAATTGCAGTTTCACTGCAGCAAAATTCTGGCCTGCAGAATTGCAAAATTGTGGCCAGGAGAATTGAAGAATTTTGATATTTTGAATTGCAGTTTCACTGCAGAATTTTGCCAGCAAAATTCTGGCCTGCAGAATTGCAAAATTCTGCAATTCTAATTGCAGTTTCACTGCAAAACACATAACCTAACTTAGACCCATTAACTATGTCAACACCTTAACTCAACCTAAACTCACACTAAACAGTCTAAATACACTCTAAGACATACTTAATCATACCAGGAACTTAAGGAAGTTTCTCATGAGTCCGGGTGCACGAATTTGAGTGTCGGGAGGTCGGGTTTGGCTAGGGGATTTGCGTGATAAGTGAGTATACCCAATGGCAACTTTACTTGACATTTCATTTATTAATTGTTGTCCTTGCATAGTCTTTTTGACTATTTTGCCTTTTTATTCTTATATCATGCGTTCTTTGTGTCTATGCTCACTTGATGATTCTAGTTTGCATGATATCCATTCATTTGATTTGATTCATACTCATGGGGTTAGAGTCCCTGGGGATGTTGACACATGTTACCTGACACTGTATGACACTCGGGGTTAAAGTCCCTGAAGTGATCTACACACCGGGGATAGAGTCCCTGGTAACACTTGAGTTAGAGTTCCTTGTGCTATATGATTATTGAGTCGGAGTGACATGTTTCACTGCCGACCGGACCTAAATCACCATTATTTAGCTTAGTGTCAGTATCACTTGTTTAACTCTGGTATTTACTCGCACGTGGTTTATTTTCCAATTTTCCCATTTATATGCTTTTAAATATCATTTGAATATTTGGAAATACAAATTAAACTTGTCATCGGGGATTACTATTGTATTACTTATCCTGAACACAAGAAAAGAGGCGTCTAGGTTGTAAAAGCTGACTAATACGTAGTTAAGTCCTGCGTGGATATGATTTGGGCTTAATTACGAAATTAGGCTGGGTGGTGCCCTAGATTAGGAGAGGGGTCGTCACAATTCTTGCATTACGATGAATTCGGTTAATACAAGTGTATTGACATTATCGAATTATTTTTGGGTAACGTCAGGTTCCATTAATGGATTTGAAGGAAAGAAAAGAGCAAAATCGAGTATTCTGGTGATTTCTTTGAGTTTAATTTATGTATATGTAATTTGAATTGAAGTGCTTTTATAATAATGGGGATTTGGAGAGTGTTAGGCTGAATTTATTGTATCCTTAATAAAGTCCAGGTTTCAATATTGTCATTAAAATGATTTAGAATGTATATGACTGAACTAAAAATGATAAGATAAACTATCGCAAGTTGTATCATTTAGCGATTTAGAAAATATTGGAAATTTTGAATATGACACTATATGATGTCAATTGACATATAAATTGTTGTGGAGATATTAAAAGTAGTCTTGTTTACTTGGTGGGAGGACTGGTCGAGTCAAGAGCCTAAGAATATAGAGAAATGTTGTCGAATTTTAGTTAGAAAATAGATGAAAATTTTAATCTGATTTCCCAATTTGATCCAAATATAGGAATTAATAACTTGGCTTGAATAATTATTTAGTTGAATGTAGATCATGTGTTGGTGTGTATCTCAAGGCAAATAAGGTTGACTTCATTATCAGTTGTAATAAGGTAATCTAGGTCGGTAAGACGCCCTAATTACGTGAGATCTAACATTAGATGCCCTTAATTACTTATTCCATTCGGTCCCCTTTAGCAAGAGCGGCAAAACCAAGAGCATCACCATAATTTGCTATAATAAATGAAAGCCAACATATGTCGTCACAAAAACATATTTAAGAAACAAGAATACATTATAGGAAATATCATGATAATATCAAGCAAAAAATTTTAAATTTACATAGATACTAAATACATGATTTATATTCAAAAATGGCAGAGTGATCACTTGAAATGTATCGAGTGCATCGTGTTATTTTCAAGTAGATCTGCCCGAAGAATCAAAAACACCCAACTCAAATGATAAGCATATATATGAAAAATGAGTGCCACACAACAAAAAGTGGTAATCTTGACCCAACACTAAAGTAATGAGTTCTGCAACCACATTTTGTCTCTCCTAAATATAGTAGAAAATCAAAATAATTGATTTGTAAAGCACATAAAAGAAAAGAAAATGTAGAGCTTTAGAAGATATCATATATTCTTCCAAGAAATTTGATTAGAAAGGCTTTACACTATGGAACAACAAGGTCGTGGAATCTGAATTTATGATAGAACGTCTAGTGAAATGGCACACCCGATTTCAATTCATCTGAATGGGTATTTGCAAAACTATAATAAAAGTTGTTGAAAGAAGAAAATCCATATTTACAAAACTAGAAACTTCAATTACAGCGAAACTAGAAACCAAGTAATTTATGGCATCCTAATTGCTAAGAATTCTTCTTTGAAGAAGAGAAACCAAGTTGGTTTTAGTCAATGTCTATATATCATGAAGTCGCAACTCAATCAATCAATTATC
Source organism: Stephania yunnanensis (assembly GCA_039657365.1). Classification (NCBI taxonomy): domain Eukaryota; kingdom Viridiplantae; phylum Streptophyta; class Magnoliopsida; order Ranunculales; family Menispermaceae; genus Stephania; species Stephania yunnanensis. Next base: position 61,904,965 of record CM077585.1, read on the forward strand.
AATGGGAAATCAGTTAATTAGTTAGCCGCAAGACATAGCAGGAAATATTCTTTTATCTCTTTAATTTCTTGATTATATAAGCAAGAGAACTATCCTGATCAAGCTATGGGCAATTAAATGAATATCCATGATGAAGGACTAATTTAATATTTTGATCAACAATTAGTGAAAAAAAAAAAAAAAAAAAAAAAAAAACTATGGCAGTTGATGCAACAATGAATATTTTTTTAAAACTGGGACAATAAACTTTAAAAATAATCCAGCTCATACAGCTAGAAAGGTCCATCTCACGCTATCATAAGGCTCCAATTAAAAACTTAATTAAATGTTCTAGTAAGCACAATCTGGAACTAATTTCTAATTACCCTAATATGTATACTTAAGCATATTTCTACTTGATGGAGATACCCTCATTAATAAGGCATTATTTTCATAATTATTGGTGTGCTCAACAATGTCTTTGAAACAAACTTCATAATCAATAATCTTATCCTTTAATGGGGATTTTTCCTAATATTTGCAAACCAGATCCACGTACTTTCAAGCTCTTCCATCCTCTCTTAATAGAACTCAAAATAAATTTGTGCTAGATTTGATTTGAGTAAGCTAAATGCTAGGACAATTCAAACAGTCTCTTACTGGTTTTCAGAATTCATGAGACCACAAAACATCTAACTTGGAGAGAATCCAACCGATGATAAGTCCTATAAGTGGGATTATTTTTTTTCCAACTTATTGTGATCACTTCGACAGTAATATAAGCACTAATTAGAAAATACCAACAAGAGGAAGCGCCTGGAAAACTAAAAATGTTGATCCAAACCCTACTTTATAGATTGATCGATGAACAGTTACACTCGCACATGGCTCAACCTTTGCCACTCTAAAAGCGCAAACCCTAGACAATATTCTGAGAAAGGGAATCCATACAACACTGGTTTACATATCAATCCAAGCCTCAACCATAATCTACCAAATCATTTCAACAGTTGGGACGGATACTACTATAATCTACACAACACCACGCCAACCAAAACACTAAAAAAATTCAAGATTACAAACCCTAATCAAGAAAGCTAACATCACAAATCCACAAAACAAAACAAGAAGAAGAAAACCCTACCTCCTCGTCGTCGTTCCAATCAAACATCTCGATCCGAAGAAAAAACCGTAAATCCAAACGCCCAACCGAGGCGTCCTGACCTAATCAACACCTTCATGTACACAAGCTGAATGAAGGAACTGGTCGTTCGAGATTGAATCACTGTCAACGAACTGTCAATCTAGGGTTTCGAAAAGAGCAGATCGATCTGTTGAGCTGTTGATCTGGCGAGGGAGAGGACTGAAGAGAAGACAAAAGGGTTTGAGAGAGAGAGAGAGAGAGAGAGAGAGACGCTCATCAACAACTTAACCACGATAAACGGACCCCACGTTTTACCACCTTCAATTTTGAAATTTTTGTTTTTACTTCAAATACGACATTTTATTCTAAATCTTAAGAATACCCTTCTCATCCTATCGCCCTCACCTCATAGAGAACACAATTTAATGATGTACAACAGTATTCACCTTTCAAAAGAAAGGGAAATTATTTTTTAACATCGCCAATCTCACGACACCACCTTGAACTTACGTCAGCCTTAGAAGCCATTCGTATACACTACAAAATATACATCTCCACATGTTACATTCGCATCTCAAGGCACGTACACATGGCTTCAAAACTTTTTTGAATTCGACAAGGTCAATGTAACATTTCCCCTAAAAATTATATAGCTAGAAACTAACTTATTTTCAAATGTTGTCCTCAACGCAATTTATTTCTTTAAAGCACAATGAGCACATGCTTAAATTATTCTCAAAGAATTGTTCATTTACTTGACTTTAAACTTTCATTAGTATATATTTGATCCTTAAAATTTATTGGTGTACATATGTTCTTTGAATTGAACATATAGTCGCTAAACTTTCATTTGTATATAGTTAATCACTTAACTTTCATCGGTATACATTTGATATTTGAACTTTATTAGTGTACATTTAGTCGCTAAACTTTTATTGGTATATATTTGGTTACTTTAACTTTTATTGGTGTACATTTTGATCTTTTTTACTTTTGAAATTTTTTTTAAGCTTTTGATCACTAAACTTTAAATTTTTATAAAATTAAAAAAATTGAATTACTTATTTATATATTTTTGTTGACGGATGTGAGCCGTCAATTAATATAAACTATTTTAACTTTACGTGGGTAGAATTTTAGCACTTTGAATGATGAAAGGGCGGAATGAAGTATGCAAATAAAAAATATGCCGACAAAAGTTATAGGGACCAGGTTGGCCTTCCAATCCAATCCAATCCAATCCAATCCAAGTACATATAAAAATATGGTGACAATATTAATGAGACGAGAAAAATGGAAAACCCGAGAGTGTTCATGGACATAAGCATAGGCGGGACGGCGGGAGGGCGCATCGTGGTGGAGCTCTACGCCGACGTGACTCCTCTGACGGCGGAGAACTTTCGAGCACTGTGCACGGGGGAGAAGGGGGTGGGGCAGTGCGGGAAGCCCCTGCACTACAAGGGCTCCATCTTCCACCGCGTCATCCCGGAGTTTATGTGCCAGGGAGGAGACTTCACTGCCGGGAATGGGACCGGCGGGGAGTCGATTTACGGGCCCCAGTTCGCCGACGAGAACTTCATAAAGAAGCACACGGGGCCGGGAGTGCTTTCGATGGCGAACTCAGGGCCGGGGACGAACGGCTCGCAGTTCTTCATCTGCACCGACGAGGCGGACTGGCTGGACGGGCATCACGTGGTGTTCGGTCACGTTGTGGAGGGAATGAGCGTGGTCTACAACATTGAGAAAGTGGGATCTTCTTCTGGGGACACTGTAAGCCTGTTGTCATTTCCGACTGCGGTCAGCTCTAACTAATTATTAATTAATAATTGTTACTATTAAGTGGTTGCTTCATATATATATATACATGTGTATGTAGTACGTATATAGTAGTATGTCCGTCTCATCTTTTTGAGGTTATTGTGATTGATCGATTAATACCAGAATTATTCTATTATGTTTGCGCGCGCAGGTAGTGAATTGGAGGAATCTATATATATATATATATGTGTGTGTGTGTGTGTATCATCATCAGTTAATTAGTTAATTAATAAGTAAGCATTTCCTCTTTCCACCGACTTACTAATTAACCTTCAGAGAGGCTGAAGAACACATTGCAAGTCCCATTCGCTATAAACGTGCATGTCACTTGCTATGTTTTTGGATCAGCGGGCATCATGGCCCCATCTGTGCCTAATGTTTTTGGATCAGCGGGCATCATGGCCCCATCAGCTCTAACACTCACTTACGCCATTCATCACTATTATTCGAATCTAATCCTTTCCAGGTGGCCCAATTAAGAATAAAGAGTCAAATCCGAATAAAAGAATAAATTAAGTTTTGTTAATACTTTAATTAATGACATCGATCAAATTGGCTCTGCTTTACTTGAAAGGACCTCCAGAACCTAGCATTAATTAACAACAGATCAAACTTCTTCATAAAGCTAGGTCTTAGATCTTGATTCTTCTTGGAATTCTTTTCTGCAGATATTTTGGTAATAATAAACATGCTCTTTGAGCAATTTAACATTTGCAACTCTTGGGGGTCTATCTCTTTCCGTTGATGTACACATAGGACCGGTACAGTAATTTAGTTTTGACGAATTAAATCAGCATTACATGATCCACATATATAATTAAGAAGGTGTGAAAAAAGAAGGGTTCTCAAGTTTGCAAGATAAATTGCTTTTCTGATTCAAATCCAAAAAAATCATTATATACTCATTTATCAATGTGATTCCTCGTTTCGATTAAGAAAAAGTGCACTACACTGCTAGTAGTACTAGTAGTATTAATTTGTTTGTTTAGTTACTTAATTTCCTAGTATAACAAACACAGTTAAGAAATGCTTAACTTGAGACCAAAATAATTAAGATGCTTATTATGAAGTGAAATGGCCCAAATGGGTCCACTCCAGTCTCCAGTTCTTCATCTGCCATGTCCTCTCTCTCTTCACTGAATCGAATTCTCGCTGGCATTAGAGCCAAAAAGAAATCCAAGACCCGTCCTTGCCTTGTCCAATCTGTATTGGCTCTCTCTTCTCAGAAAAAGCTCAAACAAGCTGTTGAGTCATTGGGGCTTCTCTCGCGTCAAGGCCTTCGCTTACATTCTCGCACTCTCGCATTCTTGCTCAAACAATGCGCCACCTCTAAGTCTCTCAGAGAAGGCAAATGGGTTCACCTCTATTTGAAGCTCACTGGTCGCAAACGACCCACCACCTATTTGTCCAATCATTTGATAAACATGTATTCAAACTGCGGCCGTGACGTTGAAGCCCGCCAACACTTTGACAGAATGCCCGCCAAAAATGTTTCTCTTGGAACAACATGCTCGCTGGGTATGTCAAAGTGGGGATGCTTAAACATGCTCAAAGATTGTTTGATGAAATGCCCGAGAGAGATGTTGTGTCCTGGAACACGATGGTCGTTGCGTATGCGCGAAATGGGTGTTTTGATGAAGCTTTGTCGTTGTACGCTCAGTTGCATGGATCGTCTATCGGCTTCAACCAGTTCAGCTTCGCAGGGGCGTTGATTGTGTGTGTGAAATTGAAGGACTTGGGCCTCACCCGCCAGGTTCATGCTCAAGTTTTGGTAGCTGGGTTTATGCCAAATGTGGTGCTTTCAAGCTCTATCGTGGATGCCTATGCCAGATGCTCTGTGATTAGCGATGCTCGGAAGCTGTTCGATGAAATGCCGGTAAGGGATGTACTCGCTTGGACTGTATTAGTTTCGGGGTACGCCACAGGGGGTGATATGGTATCTGCTCGTAGATTGTTTAGTGAGATGCCTGAACCGAATCCTGTTTCTTGGACTGCCTTGATTGCTGGCTATGCGCGGAACGGTCTGGAGGTGGAGGCACTTGTGCTTTTCAGAGAGATGATAACGAATGGCATAGAACCTAATCAGTTCACATTCAGTAGCAGTCTCTGTGCTTGTGCCGGCATTGATTCGCTTCTTCATGGTAAGCAGATTCATGCCCGTTTGATACGAACGTGTTTCAAGCCTAATGCAATAGTCGTCAGCTCACTGATTGATGTCTACTCGAAATGCGGGAGATTGGATATTGGAAGGCAGGTTTTTGATCTACTTGGTCGTAAAAAGCAAGATGTTATGGTATGGAACACAATGATCTCCGCGTTAGTACAACATGGCCTAGGTGAGGAGGCCTTAGAATTTCTTGGCAACATGGTGAGGGAAGGAGTGAAGCCGGATGGAATCACCTTTCAGGTCTTGTGGAAGCAGGTATTAACATTTTCGAGTCTATGATTAGGGATCATCGTGTAGTTGCTAATCAACAGCTAGCATTACGCCTGCTTAGTTGATCTCTTTGGGCGCTATGGACAATTCTGACAATGTAGATTATGATTTATGACCTCCTGAAAGCCATGCCCTTTGAGCATGAAAGTCGGGTTTGGAATGCGGTGCTTGGAGCTTGCATAGTTCATGGGAACATTAATTGAGTTGGGGAAGCAAGCAGCATAGCAGCTCATGGAGCTGGTGGGGGGGGGGGGGGGGTGTTGAAGTGGAGAAGAGAAGAGGCTGCATTGTTTCAGTGTATTTGAGGGGTCACACCCAATGAGAGATGTAAAGCAGTTGAGTCGACACACCCAATGAGAGATGTGAAGCAGTCTCTCTCTCTCTCTCTCTCTCTCTCTCTCTCTGCATAATAATCTTCAAAAGAGAATTTGATGAAAATGCTCTTGCTGTGTATCATGCTACAAATAATTGATCTCCTATTTCTGGGTGATTTTTTTTTTAATTGATATTCTCGTAGATTTGCCAAATTTGGCCTGAGATTACTATTTATTGAAGGTAAATATATTTTTTGGTCCTTAACTTCGAGTCTTATATGCTTTTGATATTTGAACTTTCATTAGTGTACATTTGTTCTCACAACTTTTGAGTTTCTTATATTTTTGGTCCTTAAACTGAGTGATTTTTTTATGCTTTTGGAGAAATTAATTTTTTTTAAAAACTTTTGTTGATAAATTTTTTTTTTTGGCTCGGCTTAGCTTCAGGAAGGTGGCACTTCCACGGGCCAATTTACAAGAGAATTGAGAGTTTGGGACTGAGTCAGCCTTTGTTAGACTTTAGGGACTGGGTTTAGATTACAGACCAATTAAATTTTAGGACTGAGTTGGCAAAATTATCTATTAATAGATCCACTAAGCTTGCCTCTATATATATATATATATATAGAAATAGGGCCTGAAAGTTCTCCATATTTTTTAATTTTAATGCCTAAACATAACTTAAATAAAAAAATTAAAAAAACCTTTAGGTCCTTTACCTTAAAAAAAAAACAAGAAAAAAAATAAAAAAACTTATTTGGCACATTAGAATTAGACATCGATTAAATTGCGGACATGAAACACATGTAGAACACGCGTTAGAGAGGAAGGTCGGGTGGACACGGAGTTAGTTAACCTTAGGAAATTAGGAATAGAACCGGACGACATATATATATATATATATAGTGCTGAATTAAAATAAAAGCAAAGCAGTAGAAGAGAGGGCGAGTTAGGGTTAGCGAGAATTCCGTGCTAGTAATTTTGTGTTGGTGCTCTAGCTAGGGTTTAGCGTTTGATTTGAAAGTCAATGGCGGAGGAGAGTAACCGATTGTCGGGCGTGGTGAAGTGGTTCAATGGGCAGAAGGGCTTTGGTTTCATCACTCCTGACGACGGAACCGAAGATCTCTTCGTCCACCAGTCCTCCATTAAAGCTGATGGTTATCGCTCTCTAGCAGATGGGGAGGCCGTCGAGTTCGTCATCGAAACTGGGGAGAATGGAAAGACCAAGGCTGTCGATGTCACTGGTCCCGACGGATCCTTCGTCCAGGGAACCAGGAAAGACACCTTTGGCGGCTATTCTGCCGGGAGAGGCGCTTCCCGTGCTGCTGGATTTGGGTTCAACACTGGTGGTGGTGGCGGTTGCTTTAACTGTGGAGGGTCTGGGCACTTGGCCAGAGACTGCAAGAGCGTCAGCGCCGGCGGAGGCGGAGGCGGCAGCTGCTACAAATGTGGGGAGCAGGGCCACTTCGCCAGGGATTGTTATAATGGTGAGAGCGGTGGAGGAGGAGGAGGAGGAGGCGGCGGATGCTACACTTGCGGCGAGCAAGGTCACTTGGCGAGGGACTGCACGAAGGGGGGCGGCGGCGGCAATGGCAATGGTGGAAGGTTTGGGAGAAGTGGAGGCGGTAGCTGTTACAATTGCGGCGCGCAGGGGCATTTTGCAAGAGAGTGCCCTGATGGCACTTCGGTGAATTAAAAAGGGGGGGTAAACATAAGCATGTTTTTAGTTTTCTGTTTTATTAACCATGAATGAAGTTTTAATACTGGTTTTGGATTCTGTTGACACATTGGATGTTTGTTACATTTCAATCGGTTTTGTTCCTTTTGAGGTGGCTAATACCAGATGTTATCCTGGTGCTGCTGCTGCTTATCTAAATCCTTTCGAAAATATATGATGTTACTTCTTTACCTTAGATCATAATGGTTGTTTGTTCACTCCTTTCCTTGTTAAATTTGTGATTTCCAATTATCTTTTGAGATATGGTGGAGATGGAATCATGTTTAATATATTGATATTGTTGCTTAATCTCTCAATATTTGCTTTTATGATGTTTGCAAGCGACTGTTTAGGGGGATATGCTATCTTGTTTTTCATCTAGGAAAAAAAAAGGTGCTTGCTACTTGTTTGAGCAGTGGATAATAGTTTAAGATCAATTTGTGTAGAAAATTCTCTTATGTTGGTGACAATTCTCTTTTAGGAAATCGTTTACTTGATCTCATCTGATGATGACATAATCTGACGCTAAATGGAAATCCTCTTTTACTGATATAAAAGTGGTTTCATATACAAAAAAAAAGAGATAAATCTTAAGCATCGATTGGAAGATGCAATAATTTACTCTGATTTGATGTTCTTGATCTTGTGAGATTGTTGCGATCAATGACCATTATGACATAATGTTCTTCTTATTGCTCCCAACGTACTTCAAAAATCTGGTTTGAAAGTTACTTTTGGTAATGTGACTTTAGCTGGTAGTCGACTTACACAAAGTACTTTCTATTTTATATCTTTGCTTCAACAACAACAACATAGCCTTGATCCCAAACTAATTGGGGTATCATATATCTTTGCTTTGGTATGGAATTATTGATTTACATGCAATTGATTTGGATCAGTTAGTAGAACCATTGAAACTTAGTTTCTTTGAAAAGGAATTACCTATTTAAACTTAATCATTTCGGAGAGTGAGGTGTAGAGGACTGGAGATAAACTGATGAAGGTTTTTTAACAAGTTTTTTTTTTTTTTTTTTTTTGCCATTGAAGTGACAATTTCCCAACCCCTAATGATCTACAGGGATTCAAAAGGTATACTTACAACTTAATGAAGACAACTAAGTGGAATGACAATTGCAGACATATTTGACCAAATTAGTTGATTATTATTTAACTATGATCAATTTAGTTTTGATTCAATTTCTTATTGAATAAATTTTACCGTAATATGATGTTATATAAAATAATTTCAATCCTATGTTATGTAAAACAAGAATTTTCTCTTTTTTGTCAATTGGCTAACCTTTCACCAATAATCAACTTTTATTAAATATTAATTTTGACAAAGTCTCAAGTTGTTGAGAGAAGCTATGAAAGAGAAGATTACATGAGAAACGGTGGCAATGAAATGCCAATTGTAAGATAGAAAAACTCTCCATAACTACTTGTGTATTCAATTGTGATCGCATCCTTGATTTTATGTATAATGATTTATTGGTGCAACGCTACTATTGGAGTATGTGGTGAATAAAGCTTCACCTTGCTTGTAAATGGCTTTAGCATTATAAGTAGTAAAAGATGTTTACCGTGATTGCATATTTGAGACTACAATGTTTCTGGTCTTTCTATTGATGCAAATTTTATGACCAGACAGTTGCTTTCTGTTAGTAAGATGTTGGGATGTATCAATTTGGATTTTGTGACTGAATTGTAAATTGTCTTCTAAAACATTGTTTGGACTTTGAGGAATGTAGATCGACAATAATCTTGGCTGGGTTTCGAACCTTGTATTAGTATTAAGGAATGCTTGATTGGTTTGAGTGCACTGGATGATTCACAGAGATTTTTTGTGAATAGCGTATGTTGTTCAGCTGTTAATGGAAGAAACTATTTCAACTCTTCGTTTGAAGAGAGTTTGGAATCTTTTAAAATATTGAATAAGTTTAACTGGTTGAAAAACTAGAGCCTTAGTTTTTTAGTTTCACGTAGAGATAAATGTTATTTAGATAATTGAAACTACCCTTTCATTATTTGGATTTTAAGATAATTGAAACTACCCTTTCATTATTTGGATTTTAAGCGAACGTCAAGGATTTGTTTCAATCATCGTGAGGTATATTTACCTGTCGGGGAGGAAAATGCTTTTTTGAGATGGATGCCAATTTTTTTCTAAGCAGTTTTCTTTACACAAGCTTGATTCCTTTTCCATTAGCTGCACCTGTGGGAGAAGTTGCTTGTATGTACTTCTAATGTATCATGTCCTATTTGGATTTTTGACCTTTGGGTTGTCTTATTGTTTCAATGGTGGTCTTCTAATGCAGCTGCTTAAATATTGAATTGGCAGATGTTTTTGTTGCTTCTGTAGCTGCTTAATGTTGCATTTGAAATTGCTTTGTACTGTTGTATACGGTGCTATTGTCATGGAATTAATACCAGCCGTTGAGACTGACAGCAAAAACCTTGTTCCTGAGAAGTTGGACGCTTTGTCGTTTCCATTATTGAATGGGGGTTGGATCTTAGTCGCTGCCTTGCTCAACGTGTTGTCTATCCGTTGCTTATAAAGTTGACATGGCCTTTTTTTTTTAATCATCAATTATCTACCATTTTGGCGAAGGAATCATATGTTTACCACTCGCATTTTTGGACATTAGTGTGCAGGAATAAATGGTTTATGTTTGGTTGATTTTCATTACTATGACGATTAGTTCGTTGTTGAGGTGTAATTTTTATAAGTAGGAAAGTATTAACAAATATTTTAAAGGTACATTAAAGGTCAACACTTTGGTTCCTTTTTTTTTTTGTCTTTAGTGGGCAAAGCTTCCCATGCATCGGCCCTAAAAGAGGTACGACAACCCTTTACGCACTGTAAAGGGTCGCTCATAACACCACTCAGGATGCAGAGGTAGATAAAGGGGAGTGGTCTATAGGTATTAGATACAACATGACCTGTTCTCTTAGTTTGATTGGTAGCATTTGCATGAGCAGCTTGAGAGATTATAAAGCGCGAATTGAATGTCTTTTCTTATTGGGTATATATAATGGGTTTGTGAGGGAATAGGCTGATTGATTCTCTCTGAAGTCTGAAGTGCTTGTCATGCCACGCCATGCGTGGTGTGTTTCTGTATAACTCATTCTTCCCATCGAATCAAACACTTTTTAACCCTGTTTCCCCACGTATGAAATTTTGTCAACCTGACACTAACTGACAAAAGAAAAGGCATAGCATATGCCGACGACACCCAACTTGTGCGCACTGCTAGCTAGCTATATTATATGCTCCCTCAATATGATAGATGTGTTGCCACTCTCTCCCAGCTCTGAGAGAGAATTTATTAAAGTACGTACTATTAGTAGTATCGTGTTGTTACAAGAGATGGGATTAATGGCTCATCATCAGCTATGGTTCACTGCTCTTGCCCTTGTATGCCTTCTCTCCGTGTCTTTTGTTACAGGTACTACTAAATTAAAAACTGCACCTCATGATATATACAATAGTAGTTAATTAGTCTTTGATAGATTAATTTGTTCCCGGCGCATGAGAGATTGTTAATTATGTGGTTGTTTCATACATGCGCGCTATTAATTAGCAGGCACTGCTAGGTTCACCATAATCAACAAGTGCACCCACCCCGTGTGGCCGGGAGTGCTGGCTAACGCTGGAAGCACTCCCCTCTCCACCACCGGGTTCCTCCTCCAAGAAGGCCAATCCGCGACTCTCTCCTCACCACCCTCCTGGTCAGGTCGCTTTTGGGGCCGAACCCTTTGCACCACCCAAGGCTACTCTACTACAGGCACCAAGTTTGCCTGCGCCACAGGTGACTGCGGTTCCAACACCATCGAATGCTCTGGTGCAGGGGCCACTCCCCCTGCCACACTAGCAGAGTTCACTCTCAATGGCGCAGACGGGCTCGATTTCTACGATGTCAGCTTGGTCGATGGCTACAACTTGCCAATGCTGGTGGCACCCCAGCAATTAGAATTAGAGGTAGAAAGTAGAAGGAGTAGTAGTGGGAACTGCAGTTCCACAGGTTGCTTAGTGGATATCAACTCTGTGTGTCCTAAAGAGCTGAGGCTACGACTGTTGAGCAATAAGGATGAGGATGAGGATGAGGATGAGAGTGATACTTTGGCGTGCAAGAGTGCTTGCGACGCGTTTGAGCAGCCTGAGTATTGCTGCAGCGGGGAGTATGCGAATCCACAGACGTGCAAGCCGTCTTCTTACTCGGAGTTGTTCAAGAAGGCATGCCCTCTTGCCTACAGCTATGCTTACGATGACGGCACCAGCACCTTCACTTGCTCCTCATCCCCCAATTATGTCATCACTTTCTGCCCCCCTCTTCCCTCCAGGTACGTACCTACGTACGTGCGCGTAACATATATATTCATCATTTACTTAATTGCTACGTACGTACTAATTAATGTGCATCATGCATGTATATATATAATTAATTGATTCGATTGCATGTCGAGCATGCATTAATTTTTATTCATTGATGGGGATGGATGCAGCCAAAAGTCATCGCAACATCCAGAAGCGTCCTTACTGCGTGGAGGGGAGGATGGGAGTGTTGCAAATTCATGTTCAGATGCCATTCCTCTTGTTCTACTGATAATTTGGCATATTGCAGCTGCAAATATCTTTTGAATCAATTTATGATGATGTGGATCGCGGTGGCTTTAATTCATGCTCATTGCTCACACACATGCATGCGCTTCCAATAAGATCGATCGGTTGGCATTGTACGTATGTTGGAGATTTGGAGATTCGAGTCCATATACATATACATATATATATCAAAAAATCTGAGTGACATTCCATTAATTCCGTGCAGTTGGTCACATTAATATTGAGATCAATATCACAGATTCACAGCCTTAATTCTCTGATCGATGGTGATGGGGGGGTTTTAATTAAATCTTTGATCGAGGGGGTTATTTTGTTGTTGAATTAGCTAATAAAGGTCGTAGAGATCATAATTGTGTGGGGGATCGATCGAGAGTCCGGCCAGAAGCTAGCGATTCATGAAAGGGAAATTAACGTGACAGCCGGCTATATATGACCCTTGAATATATTAATAGGAAAATTTTAGTAATACGAATTAAGTTTGAGTTTTCCATATATATATATATATATACATAAATGTGGTAGGTAGCTATAGCTTGATTTGTTTGTTGGAATTTTGTATGATTGATGTAATCGATGCAAATTAATGTCCAATATCTGAGAAGCGCGCATGGTTATGGTTTGTTGGGATGCTTCAACTTTGTAGTATTTGATTTTTTTTTGATTTTTTTTCTTAGGGAGTTTTTTAAAAAAATAAATAAAGGGGTAAAATCATTAACGATGTAGGGAGTCTGTCCAAATGACTACCCATAAAACAAAATCAACGAGGGGCTGGTATGAATTGTGAAGTTAATAGTTAATTAATCTGGAACTTGTGGCATACATGCGGCTTTGGCCTTCTGATTAGGTGTACTTGTTTAATTGGATTAATAGGTACAACTAAAGTACCCATCTATTTAACATACATCTTTAACAAAATCATCAAAGTTGATTTTCATATCACTTTCCTTCTTTAATTAGCGATCCCAAAAAGTCTTTGCCATGTTTGATGTGGCGTTTCTTCATTCGAGTTTTACTTGAATCACAGGCATGCCAAGCCTAAATTTTCTGCAACAACAATAATATAAAGACTTCTATAAACTAGATATCCATACATCACCATAAGCCAATCTAAAGTTCTGCTACACAATAATATAAAGACCTATAAACTAGATATCCATACATCATAAGCATTGCACTTCAACTTGGTTTCACTTAATCTAAAGTTCTGTCGCAATTTTCTTGAACCCAATTTGATGGCTTTCTCTTATCGTGAAAATGAGAGAAAAACAAGCCGACATGGTGAGATGGTGAAGATTGAGTTTGAGATTGGAAAAACCAAACTTTGGATGATCGATTGAGTGAGAGAAAGCGTGTAAAGAGGAGGGGTAATTTGGTAATATGTAATGGCCAAGCATTCGGACTAGTTAGTCGCATCAAAATTAGTGGCTTACTTTAGTCACCTTTACTGAGTATTAGTTAATCTCGTGGCCTAGTTAATTCACAAAGCGAACACCAATTAACTTAGCCAGTCCAGCGGAATTAATCCATCTTAAGACCATGAAGGGGACATGCCACATTGTGATTAAATACTTTTTTTCTTATCACTAGTGATGAGGAAGAGTTGGACAATGGATCCACATGGAGTACGTGCAATTGGAAATTAAAGGCGCGAGCCCGACTATATGATATTATAATTTCAGTTTCACGCCTTGTACATAATCAGAACACACAATACATGACCGGTACTTAAAAAGGCCCAATATATACACTTTTTTTGGGTACCTGCAGAAAAGTTGTACTTAATGTAACTAGGCAACACCATGGGCTAATATATTTAAACTTCCTTCAACCAACTAATGGGCCAATAATCTCTCTATGCCACCATCTCTGTGGCCCATGCACAAGAACTTTAACAAATTGAGAGAGCGAGACAGGCCGTCCTCATTCTTCATATCATGGGGAGTGAGTGAATAGGTAGCGAGTGAGTGAGTTTCAAAGGTATTAATCGATAGATATGAATATGATGAGGGTGCGTGATCATTTTGACCAGCTCTACCTATATAGTGTCCTCGCGCGGAGGATGTGAAGCCCAAAACCAAATGCATGCCGTTATTCCATTATTTATCAATTCACAAAACGTACAAATCTCTCTTCACCACTTTTTACTCGCTAATACTCTCAGTAAATGTTGTTTTTTTTAGTCTTAAATGAAATGGTGTTTCGATTGTGCATTTATTTACGCAAATTGATATTCTTACACACTTGTTACTACCTATTATCGCTGATCGTTCCCTTTATTTATTTCTAGCAACTTCCTTTTTTATTCCAACTACAATTAAGTGCCTAGCCCTAGCCAGCTAGCCCGGCAGCAACAATTGAATTTTGCTTTGCTTTTCGGAGAAAGCAAACCTGAAAGTGAACAAATTTTGTCATGGTTGTGTCATTTGAGATAGGCTGCGCGCCATGCGCATAGTGTCAATTTTGTTGGAAAAAAAAAGGGAAGGGGAAGGAGTGAAGTTGTATAATAAGGAAGGCCATGAGATGAAAGACCCAAAGAAGTGTAAACCGAAAAAAAAAAAAAATAAAAAAGACCCAAAGCAGAAGGAATTTATGTGGGTGTGATTGTGAGGTGATCAAAGAATCAAATAAAGACAGATGGGTAAAAAAATAGTAGAATAATTGGAGACTAGTACGTATCATCACTTATAGATCGATGGAACAATTAATTATATAATGATGATGAGTAGAATAGATCATGGAATAAAAGAGGAAAAAAATAGTGGGAAACACTAGCTAATTGAGTTGATAGTTGTGACTGACAGTAGTACAGTAGTAGTAGCAGCAGTGGAAGGAAGGAATCCAACGCTTTACCATGTGGTGGGATACTGCAATCCTAATTTAAGGAGATTAAATTGAACTGCCTCCGTAATCAATATCAGTAATTAATATGTTATGACTAAATGTTGGAATAATTTCATCTTTAATACTACAGCACTACTACTTAGGAGTAGCGAAATGTAGGTCTTAATTATTGATTAGCTGACCAATTCTAACCAGGTAATTAATTAACAACCTGAACATCAAAAGTATATAGGTACGTTAAAACGGTAAGAAACACGACTACTGACTAGTGATAGTGAGTGAAGCGGTAGGCCACTTTTTTCTTTAATTCTATTATAATTGCATCATGTCGATGCCGTTGATTGCATGTGAAAAAAGAAAGGGTTTCTTTCTCTCTCTTTGCCGTTAAAGTGGAAAAGGGAACTGAGAACTGCATGTAATATTAATGTATATACTGTATGAAGCTAATGAGCCACATATATATAAATACTACACACCAGCTATGTGTGTAATGTAAAAAGAATCGCAATTCGTGGAGATGACGCGAGTGGGCCCATCTTCAACGACTGTTGACCGACTGGTTGGATCATGTCTCAGCTCTGCCTCCCGCCCAACCCTAATTACTTTACAACAATTAATTAGGCCAAATTTTTTAGATATAAATAGGGATGTAAATGAGGTAGGAGAATACTTACGTGTGATGTAGCTTTACCCTGAAGTATGAGGATTTTAAATGAAGATGAGGTCTGAATGGGTATAAAATCTCGTGTCCACACGGGTATAGGTAATAAAATACTTTCACGGAGATCCTATAGAGAATCTCCACAAGTAATCCCCATAAGTAATCTACAAAAAAACAGTTGATCAGAAATGAAATTTTCATTGCTAATTAGCATAAATTCCATCTCTAAGTATATTCTGCAACGGAACAGAGACGAAATTAATTCCGTCTCTAAATCTGTCGAAGCTAATTTAGTCAACAACGAAAATGTGTTCAGTTGCTAATTAAAGACTGACTAGAGACAGATTTGAAACCAATTTAGAAATGGGACAAAAATGGAACATAAATGGAATTTCTCCTTTAGGGAACGATTCTAATTGCATTATGTTGCTGATTAGCAACAGATCAGGAACGGAATTAAAGCGATTCGTTCATAATCAACAACAAATCAACAACAAAATTCAGCAATGGAATGCTTGAATTTCGTTGTTGATCCGTCTATATTTTGTGTCTAAATTTAATATTACCCAATTTGACGCGGCTATTTCTTCGACAATTAGAGACAGAATAGCGATGAAATATATGAATTCCGTTGCTAATCCGTCTCAATTCCGTTTGTACGCTTTGTTTTCTTTTCACTACTAAGATCAATCCTATTGGTTCTCCATAACCTCTAAACATGAAAATACAACCATAAAACCTGCTCCATCACCTCATCCTCCAACAACTCCTTGGGGGTGCTAACATCCCCAAAAAAATAAAATTTGACATACAAACATACATCAACAATATATATCAACAACAAAGATTCAAATGAGGGAAAAAATGTACAATTCGACATTGAAAAATAAAGCTTGTCAAGTATAATAAATGTTCCAAATACCTAAGTATTCACAAAAATCACTAATCCTATTGTTCAACATCAACCACAAAAAACTTCTAATCCTCTAAATATGCATAAAAAGTATTATCAATCTAAAAGTTCTATAAACAACTATAAAAGATATCTACAAAATCAAAATTATCATCACAAAAGTTGCACAAACAACAAGAAAAATACCTAAGTATCACCATGCCGCTCATCTCTCGTAAGCCAATCTTGCGTATCTCGATCAACATTGTCCTGTTGTTGTGGTGGATCAGCGGGATTTATTTTTGCGGTTCTTCTTGTTCATGAGTGGTGGTGGTGGTGGTGGTGGTGGTTGTGGCTGAGATAGGCCTGCTTCGTCCATAGTCATATCGAATTGCCTCTGCATAAACGCCACAACCTGTCGTAATTGTTCAACAACACTATCGAACTCTGAACGTGGCACTATCTTTGACAACTGGGATGTGCTAGCACCAGAATCTGCATATCTTATGTTATTTCTCCCTAACGACCCGAGACCGTAGACACGTCCTTTGGGACACTCATCCGTCACATTATAGTACACCGCTTCATCATCCACCGGTTGCTCTAGTGTAGCCTGAGTCAGCTCCTGACGTCTCTCAGAGCTTAAGCTTGCATGGATAAAAAAATAAACAACTTAAATGATATGTTTTAAGGTAAACTTACTACTATTTCACTCGTATTTCTATACTTACATAGAACCGCTCCGATCTAGTATCGATGAATGTCTAGACGGCGAGGGCTTCAGATGCAGTGACGGTAGACGACGAGGGCTTCAGAGGCAACGATGGCAGACGACACGACCGCTGGCAGACACCACGAAAACTCAACCCCCAACCACAAAGTCGTGACGAAGGCGAAAAGAGGAGTTGACGACGGTGCATAGATCAAACGATGCAGAGAATTCTGGGTTTGGGAGAGAGAGGACGGGATTGAGAGGGAGTAAACGGTGTTGAGAGAGAGAGAGAGTTGACGGTGAATCGAAAAATTTAGGGTTTGGGAGGGAAGGGAAGGGATCGGGGATTGGATTGGACGAGGAAGAGAGTGTGCGAGGAAAATGAAGTCTCGATGTGTTTTAATTAGTACCCAATTTGTAATCATTCGCATAGAATCACACACGAATCTCGAGACGTAATGGACGCTTATAAAAAGCTAAACTTTTGTTGGGAGTGTTGGTGCCATTTTTTTTGAGACGAAATTTATTTCCGTATCTATTTTGTCTCTGAATTATTCCGTCTCAATTCCGTCTCTAATATTTTATTATTAGCAACGGAATTAGACTTCGTTGCTATTTCCATTTTTAAATTACCATTTTCTTGTAGTATGATGGGCAACCCCCACGAAGATACCCATCTACTCATGGAGATTCCAATATATCAATTTATACACCATATGCTATTTATATATAAATATTACATAATGTTACGTAGTTTTCACTTCAAGAAACTGTACATATAACAAAAAACTTCTTAACAAGATTTATAATTTTAATTTATTTATTTAATTAATAACTATAAGCTTTGTTTTGATTGTTTGTAACTATATTTGTATTTTAGAATTTTAAGATCAAAAGTACTGAAAAAAATTGATTTTGTGGTTTAAAAGTCTTAAGGAATATTAAGAATTTGAATTTCTCGTTTTGCATATGCCAATGATTTTGTAGAAACTTAATTATAAGTGTTAGCACTTAGTAGTTAGAATTTTTATTGCATGATAGTTGATTTTTTTGTTGAAACACTACAAAAAAACATACCAATATTTAGTGACAGATCCTGCAACGGGGGCCTTCGTTGACCAATTGATAAATTTAGCGACGGGGTTAGCGATAGCGAGCTATCGCTAATTGTTGGGTGGGAATTGTATTTTCCCGCTCAAGAGGTAACTTTTCGCCCATGTGAAAGTGGGGGCCACATTCTCTCTCTTACACACACTAATTATTAATGTATAATTATTAAACTTTTTTTTCAATAAAGGGTATAAAAGTTAATTAAGTAATTAATGTATATTAAAACTATCAAAAAACAAATATTGTGAAAATATTTTAAAATAGCTAAAGAGGCACTTAAAAAAAATGGAGAGAGTATATTTAACACTTTATTTGTTACAATTTTTTTTTTTTTAGAATCCTCGCGGAGATTCCAATGGGAAATGGAATGAAAAAAAAAAAATCCTACGAGGATTTTTCATCCAGCAAAAATCTCTATGAAAATCACTATGGGGATCCTAATTAAGTGAAAAATGAAATGGGTAAAATATTTTATCTATGTAAATTCTCCATACTCACAGAGTCACATGGATTTGATGAGTACGAAGATGAGGACGAGAATTCATCTTCAATGAATATGAATATGAGTATGAATAATAATTTTTCACTATTCTACCCATTTGCTTCTCTCGATCTAAATCATTAGAATTCATGTAATGCGTGTATGAAGGGCAAATTAATCAGTAAAAAAAAGATGACGGGCCCATCCATTAGTTGGGATTGGGGTGCTTGGATTTGCATATTCACGTATTGGAGTGAGTCTTGAGGCTAGCTGTGTGTGTGTGAGGTCTGTTTTCACGTATGGTATATGACGAGTCTGCTCTGCTCAACTACTCTCTTATTAGCGTAGTCTACTGTCAAGTAGTTCAATTAACTAGCAATGCAACTTAATTTAATAAGATGATGATGATGGCTCGTCTTGTCCTACAAAGAAATCGACGACAGTGACTTGATCTGCTAGCTTCTTTCCTCCTCTATCATTAATTATTACCATCAGACGAAAGAAATCAGCTTTTTCATTGAAGGAATTCAAGGATATATTAACTACTACTTACGATTAATCAAGTAATTAGTCAAAGAAACGTTCAAACGACAGATACCTCTGAATTTGTAAATATAAAAATATTCTCGTTTTTAGTGTACTATATATTTTCCTCCAAAAAAAAAAAAAAAAAAAATAAGTGTAAGCTCGTTAAACCTTGCATTAAGTGATAGCCTCGTAAGTGAGATGGTTCAGAGGTAAGTGTAAGACTATGTTATTGTATTACGTAATTTATTTGGTAACCACAAACACACTAAGCGAGGGCGTACAATTACATTACATTGCATTAAACACAAGCACGTCTTTCTGAGACACACACACAGACATACACACTCTCTTTAGTCTTTAGTGTACTGGCGGAAAAGAATCTGGTGTTTTCTTTGTTTTTTGTCTCGTTCTTTTATGAGGGGAGGGGTGGGTGGGCCCCACTCATTTCCCTCTTCTTCATTTGTCCACTCTATTCCACCAAACAAACCCCTCACTCTCAATCTGCTTCTCATCCTCTTCATCCCATAGTCCACCCACTAATAATGCAATGCACCAGCAGCAGCAGCAGCAGCAGCAGCAGCAGCAGCATTATTCATTAAGTTAACCTCACTACTCCCCATTTCAACAAAACAAGCTTCTCTATACCTCCTTTCCTTTTCAGCAAGCAAGCAAGCAAGCAAGCAATCAAGCAAGCCAGTAAATTAAGAAAACAAATCCAGGCGTGAGTGACTAATAAATCCATCCTCATGGAATCGCCCAACTCCTCCTTCATCTTCTTCCTCTCTTCATTGTTGCTACTGATGTTCAGAGGTACTCTGCCCTCTCTGGGCCTCCTCCTCTTCTCATCTTCACTTTCAGATCTGGGCCCCTCTTGCTCATTTGTTAACTTGGCGTGTTGATGATCTGCAGGTGTTCCCGGAGCCACATTCACCTTCCTCAACAACTGCGACTACACTGTCTGGCCCGGAATCCTGGCGAATGCCGGCAGCCCAGTCCTAGAAACCACTGGATTCGAGCTCCCCAAAGACACCTCCCGCACCCTCCAAGCCCCCACCGGCTGGTCCGGCCGCTTCTGGGCCAGAACAGGCTGCTCCTTCAACTCCAACGAGGAGCAGGAGCAGGAGCAGCCAAGCTGCAGGACTGGCGACTGCGGCTCCGGCCAGCCCGAGTGCAACGGAGCAGGCGCAATCCCGCCCGTCACTCTGGCAGAGTTCACGCTGGGCAGTGGAAGCCAGGACTTCTACGATGTGAGCCTTGTGGATGGGTACAATGTGGCGATGCTGGTGGAGGCGAAGAACAGTGGGGAGGCAACCTGCGCATCGACGGGATGCTTGACGGACCTCAACCAAAGGTGCCCGGCGGAGCTGAGGGTGGAAGGAGGAGAGGCGTGTAAGAGTGCCTGCGAGGAGTTTGGGAAGCCAGAGTACTGCTGCAGCGGTGCATACAGCAACCCTAGTGTTTGCAAGCCCACCGTCTACTCTCAGATCTTCAAGTCTGCTTGCCCAAGGTCCTACAGCTACGCCTATGATGATGCTTCCAGTACATTTACTTGCACTGCTGCCGATTATACCATTACTTTCTGCCCTTCCTCCTCCAACCCCAATAGGTTCGTCTACATACCTACTTAATTCTTTGCTTCTCTCTCTCTCTCTCGATCGATTAATTTGCGTTGCGTGTTTTGGATTGTGGTTGTGCAGTCAGAAATCTTCCAGAGATCCCACCACGCCACTGTCTTCGTCATCAAGCACAACAATGCCTGATGGGTCGTCCTCTTCATCTTCATCTTCATCTTCATCTTCGTCTTCGTCTTCTTCTTCATCTGTGGGAGAGGGAAGTAGCGACGGCGGGTCTGGGTCTTGGTCTGGGTCTGGATCAGGGTTTGTGTCTGAGGGCGGGTACGAAGCGGAGTCTGGGTCTGGGTCTGGGTCTGAGTCTGAGACTGTTATGTTGGCTGATGGGTCGTGGATAGCAGGCCTGGCCACCGGAGGAACCCCAACCACAACCACGCCGCCTCTCGCATCTTTACCCCTTCAACTTGCTGCTCTTGCTCTTCTCCTTCTCAGCTTCATCTTTACTTCTCCTCACTTTCATTTCTTACATTGATGACTCTTGATTCATATAATGTTCTAGACTACTTAATTTAGGATAGCCTAGTTGATAGTGTATGAATTGTTACTTGTCAAAATCTGAGAGCTCCAACCCCTTATCTCAAATTGTAAACCACCCCCCCCCTCCCCCCACCGTCCTGCCCATATTTGGATGCTCTTGCTCGTGTGTTTTAAAAAAAAGCACAAGTGTTTTTGTGTTGACATGATTTGTTATGGTCATAGATTTTGGTTTCCAAGTGTAATTCTCGATTTTCTTTTCTATAGTATAGAACAAACAATGCAAGCTTATTAGGGGGCTCTGCATTGCCAAATTGCCAAATTGCCAAATTGCCAATGCCAATGGGGTATAAGAAGAACAAGAGGATACCCAGTGATCTTCATGGGTGGTGGTGGGTGACTGCCATCATTTGTGTCATTACAGAAAACAACTTCAACTGCAACCGATAAATGAAACGTCTATTTCACAATTACTGCATTATAAATGACGTACCTACTTCTTTCAATTCTCCTTCTTTACAATACCTTGAGCCAGTGGCATCAGGAGCCGTTATACTGCTTTTCCTTCCTGGTGGGTCTCAACTCCATTTCTTGCATTCAATTTTTACTTCTTATTCCTTACAGATGGCCTGCCAATAAACATGTTTCCACCCATGGCTATTCCATGAAGGACCATCTGGTGAGCAGCAGCACAAGTGAAACAGTAATTACAAAGTTGGTCATACTCAATTCAGTCAATGCAGCTTAAAAACATAAAAATAAATCAGTCAATACTGCTGAAGCAACGATCACATAATTAGCAGTTACCACGACTTCACCAAAGAATGTACCACAGAGCATCTGCTAGATAAAATCATTCACTAAAGCAACAAAGCATTCAAAAAGTGGGATGTGCTAAGCGCATTTAGCTTTTGTCATTGCTAAATTGCAAGAAAAAAATTGTGGAGATTAAGCTACTAGCTGCAGACCCAAGCAGCGCCACACTCCCAAGTCATTTGAACATAAAACACATCAAAAAATAACTGCAAACCGCCCATTCCCTAATGCACACCACATTCTTCCACTATTCAATCAATCAATCTGCTCCTACTTTTGACATTTTCAACAGCCAACTTTCGCAAAAAGCTTTTGTTTATCCACTAACTGCCACACTTTAAAAAAAAAAAGCTTCACTTATTTGTTTTCACGACCACATGAGAGGAACCACTATTTTGTCAAAAGCCAATGCTCCCACCACTATTAGTTAATGAAAATACATGTTAAAAAATAATATCCCCTTAAGAGAGTAATAGTAAACTTTCTTTCCCATTTGATACATGGGTTGACAAACCATCCCAGTATCCACTAATATATCGCAGCAAGTAATGAGGAAAGAATTCTTTCAGGACCTACTAAAACTGCAGGCAATAATAGAAGGGCTACTTACCTGTGGTTAAATGTCTCCGCAGACGTGGTTTCTGTCGACAAGAAAAAAGAAGAGGCTCACACACTATCTTAGCTGCCACATTTTTCAACGTTTGATAATGGACAATTTTATGGAAAATCTCAAAATGCATTTACGACTAAAATGTTGACAGTACAAGAACAAGCTCCCCGAGACTTCATAATGTAATTCTGACCATCAAAGGATAGCAGTGGTCCTGTTCATAGTTAAGCGACGAATCACCAAGAAGAAATTTCTGATGACGCTCCCAAATTACTTCATCATAATTATCAGCTATGGTAAAATGCAGGCCAGCCTCTTTCACTTTCTCAAGAAACTTGTCGAGCGAATCACCTCTCCTGGGGCTGAAAAATATTGCTTGAGAAGCCGCGGAAGGTTTCAACAAGGATTTAATTATATTAGCAAGCCCTTCATGGAACTCCTTGAAGAAGGTGCTGAAAAACAAGACTGAATCAACATATTTGAATGTAATGCCAATGGTGCAGTAAGATACATAACCGTGGATGCTTAAGCCTTAAGACGACCACAACTGGTCAATGCGACAATGATATTCAATGTGTAACTTATTACTAGTTTGTAGGAAGGAGAGAAAATATTTTGAATTTTAATCGGACATTTTTTCTCCAAAATTAAATACAGAGGGGTATGAGAAATTCTCTTGACACCACCAATATTTTAAACAACTAAACCAATACCAAAATATCTAATGGAGGGAAGACTATCAAACCATGTCATGTGAAGGTCTGGGCATTCAACTGTTATAGTGCCATAGTAGCTTGCACGAACCACCCTAGTTTTTTTAATTGAGTGTTTTTTCTGTCATATCAAGGGCATTATCCCAACTCCAGGAATATTTGGGAAACTTATCGTGATAGCTCTAGGTTAGCTACTAAGTTACTATACACAAGCAAAGATGAATATCTGTAACAGTAAAGGAAGCTCATGATGTTGTAGCACAAAAAAAAAAAATCTGAAGATGATTGATTAATGTACCAGTCACTTGCAACAATGATGTCAAAGGTGTTGTTGGAAGTATTTGAGTCCAGCTCTTCATTCCAATGCAATATCAACGACTTCACTTTAGTATCAGCAAATGCTTCGGAGTTGGCATGTATATTGTGCTGAATATCTGAATGTTAAGGAAAATGGTGATAGAAAAAAGGAAAAAGAGAACAATAAATAACATCATGTCCCTGAACAAGAAGCAATGGAAATGAGTGCGACATCCAGAATTATAAAATCGTAGAGATGTTCGGTACAATGTTTCATGGACATGTGCCAAAGATCAATTTCATACGTACAGAGACGGATAGATTAGAATTAACTTAGTCTGCTTTATATCTAAATTTTCACAACATTGTAAGCTTATCTATTTCTTTATTTTGAGGAAAGGTAATATAAAGAACAGACTTGCGCAGCAAAGCAGGGAATAAACAAGCGGACCGAAATTTTCTGTAAACAGTAACAAGAAAACTAGCAAGGATCAAACGAAGATGGTCTAATTAATATAACGTGTCTAGGATTGATAGGTTCTCCTGTTCACAAAAAGAAATACAAAGGAGAAAAAAAAATGCTCCTATGCTCCCAAAATCGATTAACAAAGTCCAGTTGCATTGATTAATTTACCTAGGAGAAGGTAAGCTGATATTCTTTATGAAAGACTACCACCAAGATATTGAAGTAAAACAGCTCTCTTTGGCTAACACACAGGATACAATCAACAACCTTGGGGTTGCCATCAGATATTACAACCTCCAATGCTTCTGTGCCAGCAGCAATAGCTAATCCAGCAAAACCATATCCGGCCCCAAGCTCAAGGATTCTTTTGGACCTATAAGAAACGCAATAAACTTCAATTAGGAACTCCATTGACATGAATGTGTATATATATATATATATATATATATCAAATAAACTTATAAACAGGGAGATAAGAAACAGAACAGCCATGGACAAGATAGATTTTCCATAGGAAAAACTTCAAGAGAAGAAAATAGTAAGAAGCACTAAACATTATTAAAAATTAACAAAACAGCGTCCATTTCAATCTGCACAGGCATATAAGAGGCCATGGCAATGGAAGAATAAATAATAACACATCAGAAATTTTTTTAATTATCAAGAACCCAAAAAAAGAAAAAATGTTGTACAACGTTTGATAGACCTGAACATGTCGGCACGAGACAAGCAAAAGTATGCAAGGACATCCTCTGATGGCCAATGA
This sequence comes from Stephania yunnanensis, assembly GCA_039657365.1. Classification (NCBI taxonomy): domain Eukaryota; kingdom Viridiplantae; phylum Streptophyta; class Magnoliopsida; order Ranunculales; family Menispermaceae; genus Stephania; species Stephania yunnanensis. The sequence goes on from CM077585.1 coordinate 61,929,996, forward strand.
CCTGCACCAACATCACACTTAAATCATTCAGACAGGCAGATCGAGATGCACTATATTCCATAAATTGGCAATGAATAACTTTTGAAAACACCCAGTAACCCAATCATTTGATTCACCAATATGTAACTAGTTTGGTCCCATAAAAACATCATCAATCCTGTTTTCAGTTGTTCTTGAGTGTTTTTTTTTTTCCTTAGGGCAGCTAGGATACTGGAGGCTTTTGCGAAATTAACACAAAATCATGGAGTTGCGTTTAGTGGCACAACATATTACAATGAGCAGCACTATTGAACTCCCCCAATCGTTGAAAGAGTTTGCAAAAGAAATCCTCTTTTTAAAAATTCTTCCTTGTGAGGACGTAGTTCATTAGGCAGAGGGAAGGGGTAATGCAGATATCTGAGACTCCACAATAATAATATGAGAATTTGAAGCAGATTGCATATAATTAGGTAGATAATAGGAAGCAATATATGTGAGTGGAAGTGGGAGGAGATTGGCAATGTAGCGTGAAAAGCATATTTGATGGTGAAGGATGGAACTTACAAACGAGTCCAGTGTTGTCAATGTGGAACTTGTGAGAAACATGGAAGTCGTCAAAGTCGATGTGGTTCTCTACTCTCTGCCTGCGTAGAAAGAATGAAGTAGGGAAGTAGGTCAAAAAGAGAGGTTGGTTGAGAAAGAAACAGAAATAGAATTAATGAAAGAAACAAAGACTGACCTAAGAAGAAGAGTAGAAGGCGTTGTAGGGTCTCCCAGGGAGGGGGGGGGAGGGCAGAGTATAGGAGACAAACACATCGTGTTTGGGTTTGGAAGAGCAATTGGAGTATTGGTTTCCATCGAGAAGACGACAGGGGATCAAATTAAAACCATGAAATGTTTTTCTGGAGATGCGCTTGACACAGAATCGCAATGAATCATCATCATCATCATCATCATCATGATGGTCGTCTATAAAAGAGGAAATGATAAAAAAAGAAAAGAAAAGAAAGAAGAATCCCTAATTAGGTGAGTGGGACGTTGAATTATGAGATGATAAAAAAGATGCAATTAAACCTGGTGGTTGTGAAGAAGGAGTCCGACGTCGATGGAGCAACGCATCGCGAAGAATCCCCCATCTGATTTGAGACGACGAGGACGAAGACGATGACGATGACGAAGACGAAGACGATGACGATAGACTCTTAATATTATTGTACTTCTCCTCCATTATTTGTCGTACTCTCTTTCGCTCTCTAGTCTCTACGGTTGCGGTTGCATCTGGAATGAGTGAGCGAGTGTGTGGAGAGGAGGGAAAGCGATCCGAGAGAAATAAAAAAAAGGCAAGTCGCGCGCACCTTGGGCCTCGCCTCGCCTGGATTGCTTGTAGTGGACTCTTTTACTTATAGCGACGAATTTGGCCCGTAAGTCTTACAAGACATTACTTACCCCTACAGATTTTGGGATATTACGTCCCTGCTATTATTAAAGCAAGGCCTTAAAATAGTTTTCTTTCTGGGGACGGGAGAGGCATCAGAGAAACGATCCGGCCGACGAGAGACTCTCAGCTCGGAATCATTAATTGTGTTCAGAAAGAAGAAGAGATCATTAGATTAGATTAAGAGTAGAATGCGTGGAGATTTGTGGCGTTTGTGCGCATGAGATATGTCGTACCGTTGGTCGCAGCCGCCATTCTCATCTTCTTGCTTAACCTCCCCTCCTCTAAACCGGTAATTAATCATCCCACTTTTGTTTCCTTGTTCAACACAGTCACAGATCTAATGAATCCACCACCACTCATGCGCTCCTTCTCAATCTTCTTGCTTGATTTGATTTGATTTGATTTGACCCCCTTTTCCCACCTATACCACCATTGGTGCACCATCGATCTCAACCACTTCACCATTCGCTGTATTGGAACTAAATCTCGCCTTTTTGCCTTTTTACTACACTCCTCCTCCTCCTCACAAAATTATTTCCTCTCCTTTAGGACTAGCTTACTATATAATGATCAACTGGTTTAAGTGCCTAAACGTATATATATATATATACCTCTATGTCCTCTACTTCACATATGTATCAATGTTTTATCTTTGTAATTTGCTTTGCCTTACTCCTCATTCTATCTTTGTGAATTGCATTGCTGCTTCAAATTCTTATCCAGAAAGAAGACGTGGTGGAAGAGGTTCCTGATATCACTCATAGAGTATTCTTGGATGTAGATTTGGAAGCACAACGCATAGGTAACTCCCATCTCTTTTCTTCTTTAAACCACAATAATTACCTACCTATGCTTACATCTTCCTTAATTTCTCTTATATTCAAACTCCCTCTCTACTACTGTTTTAACTTTTCTTAACCTGCCTGGTCTCTTGCTTTCTGATTTGGATGGAATACATAGGCTACTGGTATATTCACTATTCCACAAACTTATTGGAAGCATTAACATCTATTCCTTAATTTCTTGCACAAACTTATTGCTCATTCTCTCCTCCTGTGTCATCAAATCAAAAACCATGTTTAAGACATATTAATATTGTAACTAGGAAATGAGTAAAGTTGGAAACATATATACTTGCTCACCGTAATGTCTGTAAACACTTTATCAATATCATCCTATGTAACGTCCATTTCAAAATGTGGTGTGCTCTAAACCTTTTTAATTGAAGAGTTTACTTGTACCATTCTTGACAATTTAGGGTGCATTGTTGTTTTCACTCTTTAAGGACGTAAAGAGAATAAGGCAGCATTAAATTGACAAAATAACCATGGCCTTGTTATATTGACCCTGATAAGCTTGCACCTGCTAGTTGAAGATGTGCACCTACTCAGCATTCTAATTTTGAATTTCTTGTTAATCTGTATTTTTCTCTTCAACTTTGCAGGTAGAATTGTTATTGGGCTGTATGGAAATGTCGTACCCAAAACTGCAGGTTTGGTGTCATCTCCTGATCTAACAACCTTTGTAGTGTATGCAGCAGCTTCATCCCAATGATTTCTATCAGCCTTTCAGTGACCATAGTTTGCTGAAATTCACTGCTTCATTGAATATTGCACTAGGAATAAAAAGTGGTAGACTTGAAACTAAAGAAGAAAAAGAAAATTAGAGGCATTGATTTTGATTAATGAGGGAAGGGGTCTTTTCAAATTTTCCTAAGCAAGGAACATATAAAAATGGATTTTTTCAGAGAGAATAGATCAATTGCAAACCAAATGTGAGGGCGATTGTGGAAGACACAAGTAAAGTTATATTGCAAGCTTGTAACTGCATTATAAACATAATCTTCATTGTAGGGGGGGGGTCGTCGTCTGTTGCTCTATACAATATCTTAATACTGTACATTATTAATTTGTACAGTATTAATTTGTGCATGATGATGTATGACTTTATATGACAGAAAGATTTATGGAGTGGTTATAGTTGTTGCTTGTAAATAAAAATCAAAGGCCATGGATATGGTTGATGGTGTAATTTGGAGGTGCAACGATTGAAAAAAAAAAAAGAAAAGGAAAAGGAAACCATACTTGACTTGGATTGCAGTTTTCCTGGAAAGATATAGTTATTTGATTTGGCAAGAAGTAATGACACAGATTTAGTTGAATGTCCAAATATGATTTGTGCTACTAATCTCGGATACATGCACTAAACTTTTAGTTGTTGCTTGTACATTATGAGTAAAAATTTTGGTAATTGTAGGTGGCAGTAAGAAGCGAAGACCCAAGATGACCACTTATTTTTTTTTCATTTGACATTTATTAGATGAAAAATATGAATTATTTGCAAGAAAAAACTTAACCTAATTGGATATCGAGCAGCAGTTCTCATTATGTTGATGAATTTCTCTTTCTTTATCTTACTTAGAGCCACTTCCATTTACTTGGTGGATTCTGGATTCCTATGATTTTTAGCACAGGTTTTGTGATTCTCTTTTTTTTTTTTTTTTTTTTTTTTTCTTTCTGATGTTGGTTGTTTTGTTCTCATCATATGTCTTGCATGACTTATTTGACGTCTTTCTTTTTTTCTCTTAGTGATGCTTACTGTCATTAATCCAATGAAGATTCATGTATAAATCACCCATTTTAAAGTTTGAACAATCATGGTTGCTATTTTGGAACTTAGAATGGGATTTTTCTGTAGTTTCTTCTATTTTTCATGAGTTTTTCCTTGCACTTACAACAATGCTCAGCTGCATTGCGCTAAATCTATGCATTTAAACTTGGGATGGGTTAAATTGGTGAGGTTTCCTAACTTTTATTTTGTTACGGGTTTTCAATAGCTGCATCAGATTGGTTCATGCTTTCTGATAGTTGATCAGCTTTTAGCCTTTTCTTTTTCTAATCGTAAAACCTCTTACCATCAATACATGCTTAGTTTTACATCCAAACAAATAAGCTTTACTCAAGCGCCTGATGAATATATTTGTTTCTGGTTTTGCAGAAAATTTTAGGGCTCTATGCACAGGTACCTAGTGTCTGAAATTATTTCATGTTCGTAAAATTTGATTTGATACTTGTGTTTGGTGGAGAGGTTAATTAATCATACCAAAACAAAGTGCAGGGGAGAAGGGCATTAGTGAAAGTGGGAAAAAGCTTCACTACAAGGGAACACCATTTCATCGTATCGTTTCTGGGTTTATGATTCAAGGTGGGGATATTGTTCATGGCAATGGAAGAGGCAATCTATCAATATATGGTGGAGACTTTGCTGATGAGAATTTTAGAATTAAGCACTCGCATGCAGGTATTTTGCTGTTTTATTATTTGAAAAGGTTGGTTGATTATATTATCGGATTATCCATCTATTGCGAAAATGTTTAAAAGCAACTTGCTGGAAGTAGAGTTTTTAGTTAATTAAAGGCAACGAGGGACCTCTTAAGTTTAAGTTTACTACATGTAGGTGTTGTTTCCATGGTGAACTCAGGACCTGATTCTAATGGTTGTCAATTTTTCATAACTACTGTGAAGGCTAGTTGGTAAGCTATGACTAAGACGCAGCATCATAATATCATTTGTACCGCAAGTAGGCAGATATCTGTGCATATTTAGATATGAAATGACCGGCGGATGTAATTTGTAGGCTGGATGGGGAGCATGTCGTGTTTGGCAGAGTGATACAAGGTATGGACACTGTGTATATGATAGAAGGAGGAGCTGGGACATACAATGGAAAACCAAGGAAGAAGGTAACAATGGGCGAGTCAGGTGAGATTCCCATGAGCAAATGGGATGAAGAAAGCTAACGGTCTAAACAAGAAACTGATATTGTGAAAGCACCAATCTTGCTCTCATGTGGTATTGCCTAGTTTGGTTGAAATGATTGATTTTGGTGTTTGTCATTCTGGGCGGTGGAAGCAATGCAATTCAGGTTTTTGACATGGGTTGGCACCAGGAGAAGTAATAGTTTTTTTTTGTTTTGTGGTTTATGTTTTATTGTATAATATAAGTCTTATTAGGTTGAGACATTGTAGCAATAGTAGTTAAAAGTGATTTTCATGTCATCAGTATACTCTAGGTAGGAATATCATTATATGCAGTGTGAACCAACACTGAACAGTCTTGTATTTGGCGAACAGATTGGTGTTCAATGTATTAGTAGCGTTTGGAGTTATGGTGGTAATTAAGTAGTCCATTGCCTCTTTGGCCCTCACACACAGTGTTAGCTCTCCTGTTGAGCGTTAACTTTAGTAAGGCGATATATATATATATATGTATGTCCATTAATGTGGAGGCGAGGTTCGTCTTGATTAGAGGGAAATAGAATAATGTTGAGGTGTTGAAGCAGTAAAGTAGAGGAGACGGGGTGGCATTATAATAGTGTGAGTGAGCGTACCACGAGAATTACGCGTTGGGACGCAAGTGCCACGCGTCACATCGACATGATAAACAAGGTGGCCGCATCAGAACCTGCTTAGTGCTTAATAAAAGAAAGGAAGGAAATGCTGTAATTACTATCTGTACTTTCCATTCATTGATTTCATTCTGAGTAGTCAAAGTACCAAAAATCCTATCCCTTCCCCTCGCTCGCCCATTCATTGTATTGTATGTATTGTATTGTATTACTTACTATATATATATATATATATATTGGCATTGTGAAGTAATAGTAGTTAATTAGCAAGTCCACATCTGTTGTTTTTGTTGTCTATTAAAAAAACTAGTCAGTGTGGTCTGCACGGTTGTCGCTTGCTGGTGTAATGATGGTGGGAAGCGGCGATGATCGAGAAGACCCCAATAGCATAACCTCCTCCACCTACTCCTACTCAAGTGAGCCCCTCCTCTCGAAGCAGCCGCCGCCACCAGCAGCAGCAGCAGCAGCAGCACCACCACCACCTGTGGTGTTGGATGAGGAGGAGGTGGAGGAGGCCCCTGAGCCGTCAGATGAAAACCAGCAATACCCAGTGATCGCTTACAAGCAAGGACCTCGGCCATTCCAAGACCTCCCCTTTCTCATCCTATTCCTCCTATTCCTCCTCTCCACCTTCGCCTTTGGCATCTTCTCCGTCTTCCACCGCAACCCCAACCGATCCCATCTCTCCTCCTTCACCTACGACCCCATCACCTCCTCATGCGTCCACGCTCCTAATCTACTATTCTCCTCCCCCTCCTCCCCCTCCTCCCCCACTTCCTCACCAACTTGATCTGGACTCTCCTGGCGACTCTCCTCCTGAGCCTCCCCATTCTCCTCTCCCTCCTCTCCCTTCTCAGGCATTTCACCAAACACCTCGTCTACGCCTCCCTCCTTCTTCCTCATCATCCCCCTCTTCTTCGACGTCTACTGGTTTGTCGCCTGCACTCTCTCCCCCACCTGCACCCACGCCTTCCCCCTCCCCTACCGTATTCTCCTCCTCCTCTTCATCCTCCTCCTCATCGCCATCTTCCTCTGGATCATCCTTGCCAATTGGCATCGCATCGACTTGACCATCCACATCCTTGGGGTTGCTTCCGATGCTCTTGCCCGCAACTTGGCCTTGCTCCTGCTCCTCCCCTCTTTCACTCTCGCCCTCCTCATTTACTTCCTCCCCATTGTTGTCTTCCTCCTCTTTGCTCGCTTCAATGGCAACATTGTGCCTCATCAATTCTCTCAGACTCAGACAGATTGTGTTTGGAAGCAGGATGCTTGGGTGCCCGCCTACTACGCCCTCGCCATCTTCACCATGCTCTGGTCTGCCGCCGCCATGCTTGAAGCTCAGGTCTTTGTCATCAGCGGGACTATTGCGCAGTGGTACTTCTCCAAGGACGACTGCGCTCCCAGGAGGGGCATCAGGCGTTCTCTCAGGTCTGTATGTAATATGTTCATGCATCTTCTCTCTCTCTCTCTCTCATAACCTACCTGCCTACTTATTCCACTGTTTCTGACTGATACCATTAATTACATATTATTCAACTTCTCCTTCATCATGCATAAAATTGTATCTGTGGGGGGGTCACCTCTGGTCAACAAATAAACTGATCGAAGCAAGTCTAGACCTTTCAATGAAATGTTTTGGCACCCATGGATACAAACAATACCACCAACACTAAACCCATAATATAGTAGTATTTGATTTTAGTGTAGCTGAATATATGATCAAATGACCTCTGCTCTGTGTTTATGAGTAGCTAGAGGAGCTAACTTAAGGAGGCCCAGAAGTGCCAAAAGGATAATAATATGTACTAGGAAAATTCTAGAATGAAAACAACAATGTCACTCCGCAAACATACATTGGTTCACAGGAGCGAAGATATTATATATATATATAAAAGCATGCAAGTGGAGTGAGTGCGGGACTGACTATCAACAAAGACACATACTGCTATATGTGGCCTCTGGTATACAGACTAGACTAGCAACCATTTCTAATCTCACCTGACTTAGGACCATCAGCTTTCTTCGTCCCACTTACCACTGCTAATCTCACCTGACTTGCTCATTCTTACCTTCTTTCTTGGTCACCCATTTTAGGTCCATGCTCCATATATACATTTCAATACTCCATCGATCAGACTACTTCATATTTTACATTTACAAATTCCACTTTCTATCACCTACACAATGTCTGTACCTTGTATCACTTTGCCAATCCGACCTCATCTCCATCCACTCTACTCATAAATTCAGGCACTCATATTATCTGAACCATGCAAATATTTCTGCATAATTCATTTCAGATGAATACCATGATGCCCCATCCTAGACATACCCCTCACTACCACCTACAATTTACTGTGGTTATCAAGATTTGTGAACCACTGCAATTAAATCCCTACTTCACAATGGAAACGGCCACAAGTAGTAGTAACTTAGATTTTAAAATTCCCAAGCATAAAATAGTGAAAAGTGCATTTTCCTGCTAGTTGCTTCTAAAAGTTGTTGTGCTAGGTGGATAACATTGCTACAAACTAAAACAACATAATACCTGCATGTGAGAGTTTAATTTTAAAATTCTCATCAGAAAAGACTTCCTCTTTCATCACCAGGGATGATATCTCCACCTTGGATAGTAAACCCGTGAACAATACAAATTAATAGCGTTCCCTAATTACTGCGTAGCTTTTGCCCACTTTCACACGCATGACCACACCGATGAGACCTAAGCATCAACGTCTCCTCTTAACTCTTGATGTTAAAACCTTAGCATCAACTTCTCTCTTAACTCTTGATGTTCAAACCTTAGCATCAACTTCTCCTCTTAACTCTTGATGTTAAAACCGTAGGTTTGTTGTTTCCAAACTCATTATCATCCATAGATCACATAACATACATTAGATCATACAGACGATGTAACATCAATGTGGAAGCGCACATGTAGAATCCATTGGAGCCTGTAATGACCAATGGGATCTAATGTTGGAGATGTTGGGATAGTCCCAAATTGATTAATAATAACATAATAATAAGGCTTATATGTGTGGAGTGGACACTCCATCTTGTCTTGGCATTTTAGATTGAATCTCACTTTCACACTTAAGCCCATACTTAAAGTAGTCACCACACTCACCTCGCCTTGGATTGGGCAAAACATGAACATCTAATCTTCAAACTCTCAAAGTACTCTCTTGGATGGGAACAAATAGAAAATGCATGTTAAGTACAATTGGGGACCATAACCCTTTAGATAATTGGTTGGTTCGTTATTTTTGAATAGGACAACTTTGCCCATCATAAAGTTGGCATATTAGTCACACAAAATTGTTTCATTACAATTTTTGCTAATGGACCGCAAAACTATATATTTAATAACAGATCACTCAAATGCATACAAGCAAAACAGATGCAGTAAACTTTTAAAGATAGCGTTTGTTTCTATTCTACTTTTTTTAGAGGAGTTTCTATTCTAATTTCTTAATATAGATTACGAAAGTGCCTATAAAAAACACAAGACACATTTGCATAAGTTGTGGTTACTAGGATACGTGTAATTTCTAGTCAAAACAAATTGCAGTTTTTGCGTTTGGTGGATATTTAAGAGTGTTGATAATGGATCAACTAATGATTAATTAGCTTTGTGTACCAACGTCGATAATATCCTGTTGATCTCATTATTAATCTTGCGTAAAGCTGTGCTTGGTTTGCATGTTATTCTGTTCGTAGTGCTCACTTTGCGTACATTGATTGTTGCAGAAATGCCTTTGGTCCTTCCTTTGGCACCATCTGTTTCTCAGGTTTATTAATTTGCATCGTTCGCGTGATACGTGTTACTGTTGATGCTGCGAGACGAGAAGATGTTGCTACTGGATTTGTGAACATTACACTCCGCTGTTGTGTTAATGCATTTCTGGCTGCTATTGATTTTGTCAACAAGTTCACAATCAATTTTGCTGCAATCACTGGCGACGCGTATTGTTATTCTGCAAAGATGACTTACGAGCTTCTGAGGCGCAATCTTCTCTCAGTGGTTTTTGTAGAGACTGTTTCCAGCCGTATCCTAGGCGGGATTATATTTGTTGTTTCTGCAATATATGCAGTTGCGGTAAGGGGTCTTATTTACTTACTATCCATGCATGGCTGTAATTAAAGAAAGGAAAATAATTTAACCAGTACCTTTAATTAATTGATTAATTCATGAGTGGTCCTCGTCCTCGTCCGTGTCTCAACAGGTGTGTGCAGTGGTGAAGGCAGTAAGCAAGCTTGGGGTGGAGGCATATTTTGTGGCAGCTATAGCGTGGGCGTTGCTGATGGTGGTGCTGGGGTGGTTTGTGCACATTCTGGACAATGTGATAGACACCGTGTATGTATGCTTTGCAATAGATAGAGACAAGGGAGAGGTGTGCAAACAAGAGGTCCACGAAGTATATGTGCGCCTCCCCGTTACTAGGCACAGTCACAGTCACAGAGCATCATCCATTAGGACTCCGTTGATCGTGTAGTTCACCTCCGACCCTCTTCCTATTGCGCTACACACTACACACCTGTTTTTTTAATTGTTGATGTTCTGACTTTCTTTTTCTTTCTTTTTTTCTTCTGACCAACTAACTGTGCATAGCTTTCATGTGTTAAAACTTGCACCTTGTATAATGCTGAGGCCCGCGAGAAATGGCCTCTTTTCCTTTATTATTATTATTTTAACTCAATGTTTGTTTTCTTGTCAGCATGTAGTTTCAAGCTGGACATTGTTTTTTAATTTTAATCAACCGGGTCAAGCAAGAATCAAAAAAATCAAATTGACCATTTGAAGACCCAAATGTAATTTATATCACTTGCCAATTCTGCTGCTTTTTTTTTTTTTTTCATACAAAGGACGTTAAGGTGATTTGTTGTCTTTTTAAAAAAAAAAAAAAAAAAAAAAAATTGAAGGGGGGCCCTCTAGTTGCCATAAATGAATGCATTATTAGTGGCAAACTAGTATTTTCCAAATGAAACAGGGGGTATAGCCGCGTGACACCTAACGTCGGTACCACCGTACATAATGGGGGCCATCAATCATCATCATCAATCAGGAATTGGTTTAAGTTTATTGTTACTCTTGGTGTAATGGAGTATTGTAATAAAAGGGAAGCGGTGCAGCTGGCGAACAGCATCATTGGTTTAGGAGTAATATTGTAACAGTACGCATCGGTTTAGAAAGTGACAAAAGGTGGGAAAGAAAGCAATCAACTGAAGTAAACTCGAGTCTTTAACTTTAGTAATGCGAAAGGGAGGTGTGGGTGCCACCAAATTAATAGAATTATAGAAATAGAAGAATAGATGATGATGATGATGATGATGGAAATAAGACGCACAAACAGCGGGAGAGGTCTCGAGATAAAGGAACACGTGTTAGATGTATATAAAGAGTGACGTGGTGAGCACATATTTTGATCTTGATATATTATAGTATAAGACGGATCCAAGAAGATGAAGTCGAGAGGAGTCAGAGGAGCATTTAAGGCTGAGTTAATTTGGAGATTTTTGTGTTATAATTTTGAAAGTTGGATAGATAGATAGATAGATAGATATAGGAGGAGGGAGTGAGTAGTAATCAGTTACACTGCAGTCAGAAGACATACATCCCAAGAGAATAGGGGATGGGATGGGATGATTGGAGATTGGAGATTGGTGCGGTGCGGTACCTTTGCTTGAATCGGAAGCTATACTTGATAGAATCAATTCAATTAATTTACGTACGTATATATAATACAATAAGCAAGGAAGGGAGGGATATGAAGATGGTGGAGGAAAGAGGTAGAGAGCTATTAGGTAGGTAGGTAGATGATGATGATGATATCAGATGTGGTGGCCGGGAACCTGACCCCTCTTTACTTGGGAGTGATCGCAGCCATCAAAGCCTATGGAGTGGCGAGTGGAAGGAACATGTCTGGATGGGTTGTTCTGGCCTCCTCCACCACCGTCGTCGCAGCCATCCTAGTCGCCGCCTTGACGTGGGACGTCTCCCGGAAGCCCACATCCTATTCCTACGCCACTACTCTCGTCTCTAATCCACTACACCGCACCAACTCTTCCTCTTCCTCTTCCTCTTCCTCCTGGTCATGCCGTGGCGGGATATGCTGGCACGCCGTCCCATCCGCCGCAGCCACTGTGTCTCAACTCCGCTTCCACCTCCCTACCACTCCCCGCCCTTCAATCACCGCCATTCTTCTTCTTCTTCTTAAATATATCATATATATGCCTTCTTCTCTTGCATTGCTCGCTCCTCCATGCTCTACTTTTTAATTAATTAGCTCTGAATCATGTCTACCTACCTACATAGCACTTGTGTTGTGCTGTGTATAATATATGATATGTATCCATGCATGTACAAATTAATAATGCCAATGTATACTATGCGATGAACTCGATCGGACATCTCCACATTTCTCTTCATTTTCAACTCATTATCAAACTATATCAAATTCATTCATAACGATGGCCACATCATATCCATATACTGTATCCCATCTTAATTCTCATCAAATTCCAATCACCACCACCTTAACTCATCTGCTATCGATCGGTAGGATCAAATTAATTCATAACGTTGGCCTCGTCGAATGAGCCCTGTACCAACAACACCACAAGGTGCAATCATGTCATCAGATTCGGATGGATCAGTGTTAATGACTAACCCCACCCTCAACATAATAAATATTACTATAGTACCGTTAAGGAGTCGCGTTCAATGGCGGCCCCCATATCCCACCCCGGCCGGTCGCCAATAATTGAATGTCCTCATTTCTAACTCTCACTCAAACTCCTGCACTTTCTACACCATACTCAAAATTGGCATTGGGAGATAAAACTCTACCACAATAAGAACGTATGCAGGTATTATTCCTAAATGCAAAACCTACATTCCAATTTTCCAGGAAACTCATTTCTATCACTAGAGCCTTATTGACATGCATCACAGCAATATCCTCCATAAGAATCCACCGTAAGTTCCTCCTTAGAATTTCTTCTTCTTCCTTCTTCCCAAATCAAGATGTGCCACCCATCAGGTCAAATCACTGAGTCTTAACAAAATTTATATATATATAAGACAATTAGACAAGTCTTTAGCTAATCCCATGGCGCTTGCTGCCATTTAGTATGAATGAATCCCATCCACTATGCATGCGTTTCCTTTTTAACCCCTTCCCTTCACAACATGGTGACAAACCCAAAGGATCAAAGTCGAACACCATTAAGCATTCTTAGGAGAGAAATGCTCCCCCGAGTTTGTCCTAATTTACCAGGTGCCAACTTCCTTCCACCTCTATTCCCCTGCAAGTTCATACATACAGCAATTTTAAAGAACTTCTTTAAGCGCGTGCGCGTAATCATATGAAAAACCCTCCCACAAGTCCTTACACATGAATTAATCTGTCCAGGGCTCACCTTTGCCTTATCATTCTCATCTTCCAAATTTAAGCTGTTCATCTCACTCAATAACAAAGCAGAAGCAGGAAGCAGCCTCCTGTAGTTAATCACACCATTCTTTAACCAATATAACGTAATGATGCCCAAGTTCTCAACTTACTATTTTGACTTAAATTCCACAAACTAACCTCCTCCTGGGTTTCACTGTCACAGCATTATCATATCTGCAGGGTAATCTGTGATCTGCTTCTCTTTCACTGTCATTCTGCGCATCAGTATGTTCAGCCTCCTCCTTGGATGGAACTGGCAAACATGATAATGCCTGCAATTGATAGAGGGAGGCCTAGTTATAATAAACAAAAAAAAAAAAAAAAAAAAAAAAAAACATTTTAACTACCTGAAAACAATTGCACTTAATCGAGCACAATGGAAAAGTCTGATCCATGTAGCCAACCCCAATTAATTTGGGACTGAGGCTATGTTGTTGTTGTTGTTGTTGTTTAACTACCTGAAAACTGTAAATCCAAACATTAATGTTAATTACCTACGGACTTCTAGTGATCTCCTAAACTGTAAATGAAAAATTGATGATGATGAACTTGTGGATTTTCTTTAATTTCTTGTAAATCGGGATTTTATTTCTTCAGTTCTTCAATTCTCTTTTCAAACTCAAATTATATCCTGACGCTTTGAGCATCTTTTTCTTCTTCTTAAGAGAATTTTACGCATTACCTCTTCATTAGATAATGTCTTCTGCTCCATTGATGGACGATTGTCATGACCAAGCAAACTCTCCGTTTGCGAATGATCTGAAGACGCAAAACTAGTTTTTGTCAGGAAACAATATTATATTACGTTGGAAATAACTTATCGTATCCATGCTCCATCAACAATTGGAGATGACTTAACCTGTTATAAAGTCAGTTGAATTATCCAGGCTAACTTCATTTGTAAGATCTCTCAAAATACTAGAATCAAGTTCCATTTTGGGGAAGCTTTTAGAGATCTGAAAGTCATAACAGAAAACTTTGAAATCAAATTTAGTAACCAAGTTTTACTAGATATGCATAAAATGGTCATGCATTGGAGGAAAACATGACCTATCCAACAGAGAGCATTGTTATTACCTTACACCTCTCCTCTTTGACATCCGTATTTGGAAAGTTTGATTCACCAACTGTTACATTTATCATCTGACATGGAAAGAAGAGCAAATAAGAACCAGATTATCTCAGAATTAAGCAAATTTATGCAAAACCAAGAGAATCGTTTTATGAATACTAAAACTAAAAGCACATAAAGTATCTTCGGTGACATTTCCAAGCCCCTTTCTCCTCTATGAACAGGAAAGTTCCTTTGTGGAGCGACCATTAGGATTGAAATCAATCCAAACTCAAACGATCACAAAGCAGTTACTGGAAAAAGATTTATGCAAACAAAAATAAAGAATTCAACAACAAGAAAAACTTAACTTCCAACTAAGAAAAACGATTTTCTACAGAGGAAAGAAATAAAGTGAAGTAGCCTTCTCCTTGCAAACCTCACTAGTGTCGTTTGCTTCATGATTAGTTGAATGTTGGACAGCTAATTCTGCATCTTTATTGCCTTCAAGATCAGAAGATGGCTCAGAAAAATGTTTATGATGTGAAAAACACGATCTTTCATGGTTCAGTTCTTTCTCCAGCTCCAAGCACTGTGCATTCTTCTCCTCAAGACTTATTTTAAGACTTCGGACTTCGTTTTCTGTCTCCTATTTCACCATGCACCAGCACATTTACGAGCATATCAGATTTACCCATATCCTTTCTTACTAAGACCTCTAACAAATCACACATGTATTGACTCCAGCTGACAGACTTGAAGATTTAGATTTCTTATTTCAGTAAATACAGTTCGCAAGCTTAAGGGGCAAATCAGTCAGGCATAGCAAAGTAAATACCTCAAGTTTTTCCTTGTACTGTTTTAAAACATTCCACAGAGCCCTTGAGAATTTCTGCATAACTTTTTCATTTCTTCTAAAGGCTGCTAGCTCATCATGACACTCTTTCAGCCGTGCACTTCCATTTATTTCTACTAATTCAGGTCCTTGGGGAGAACCAGAAACCTTCAAAGCATCAACCTGCTGAAGCTCTGATTTTAAGTCAAATTTATCAGTAACACACATATATTATTGTTGACTAAAACCAAAAAAGAGGCTTAACAAAAAGACAATAAAACAAAGCCACAATTCTAAATTAGGTAGGGTCGGCTACATAGATCCCATGTTTCTGTTCAGCTTGATTTAATGTAGTTGAAGTTGTGATTTAGGCTTAACAAAAGGAAAAAAGAAAAAATATGAAGAGTAAATAAAAAAAAACATAAAATTAAAGGGAGTTACTATTAGCACCCCTATATGTTATATCAACACCCCATTTAATTTAATGTTATTTCTAGCCCCTATTAAGTTAGTTCATGCTCAAGTACCCCCTTAATTGTCAATAAACTCTCCATTGTACCTCTAGTTTATATCCCCCCCCCCAAAGCCCTCTTTTTCATCTTTGTGATTTTCAACTTCCAACCCCTTGTTGCACATCATCTTTTTCTCCCTCTTAACTCAATTTGCTCCATATGCATTCCAAGATTGATTATGTGATCTATAAAAGCTAAGATTCAACACAAATAAATGATTCTAACTATTCAAGAATATCAACCAAATACTATAATTAAGATGTTGTATTTGATGGTGAACTGTTGAGTATATGGACAAAGAAATGAGAAGGGGTGTAGAGATTAGAAAGTAGAAGAGAAAATGAGATGAGTTTGTGGTTTAATTTGGGTGAGATATAGAAAGTGAAAATTAAGTGGAAGAAGAGAAGGTGTGTAGTGAGTGAGATACGAGTTGAGGATGAGTTTGGGGTTTCATTTAGTGAGGGGTGTAGAAAGTGAAAAGTAAAGTTGATGAGGGAGGTGTAGAGAGTCGAAAGTAAAATGGGAAAAAGAAATGAAATAGGTTCATGCTTTAAAGTGGGGTTATTTATGTCATTTTGCTTAAAGACATTTTAGTTTAAAAATGTATTAAATTAAATGAGGGGTTGTTATAGGGTTGTGTGGGGGGAGGGGCTAATAGTCGCTCCCAAAATTAAATGGCATGATCACGATACCTTTTCCAATAATTTGATGATTAATGCTTGCACTCTTCCTTTCATCAACCTGAAGAAGTTTCAAGGTAA
Organism: Stephania yunnanensis; assembly: GCA_039657365.1. NCBI lineage: Eukaryota > Viridiplantae > Streptophyta > Magnoliopsida > Ranunculales > Menispermaceae > Stephania > Stephania yunnanensis. Next base: position 61,946,436 of record CM077585.1, read on the forward strand.
CTTCATCATAAGATCATAAGAAAATAAAACTTCATAGGAAAGCTGTGATTTAACTTTCGGCTTGTCCATCTTCTAACCAAATAAATAACAACTTTTTGATAGTATAAGAAGTTCATTTCGAAACAAGTAACAAAGATGGTGACTCTCTAGTATAAACCACATGCGCCCATAAACCAAGACACCCAATTGAACTATCCTTGAATAAAGACGTCATAAGAAGAAACAGTTTTTACTTTTCAGGTAACCGAAGGGACCTAGGCCCACTCTTTGAACTATTCCCTTGTGACAACAGTATACCTCCCTAACCACATGTATGAAAGAGTAAAAAATGGCCTCAATTTTACTTTTTAGTTTGAAAGTAAAAATGGCCTCAATTTTGAAAGAGATAATTGCATCCAAGCAACTCACTCCCTAAAATGAGTGCACCCAATCAGCGTGCCATCATTGGGATCCAAAGAAACACAACAACTATAAGATATGGAACTTTAAACATTACCTCATTTCTAGCTAACATGGATTAAAAATGCATATTGTATGAGATGCAACAGTTTTTTTTTTATTCTTTTTTCAGGTAAGTGAAGGCACTTAGATCTACTCACTGAACAAATTTCCTTGCCACAGCATACGTAGCTATCCACATGCATCAAAGAGTCAAAGGATGGCCTCAATTTTGAAACAGATAGAATTGCACCCAAGACACTCATTAAATGAGTGAACTTAACCATCGTTCCCATCATTGGGATCAGAAGAAACGGAACTATAAGCTATGAAACTTTAAACAGTAACTCATTCCTAATTTACACAGACAAATTCAATGAAGACTTGACAGTGAAGATTATTGCTAACAAAAACTTAACCATCGTTCCCATCATTGGGATCAGAAGAAACGGAACTATAACCTATGAAACTTTAAACAGTAAGTCATTCCTAATTTACACGGACAAATTCAATGAAGACTTCACAGTGAAGATTATTGCTAACAAATACACAAGAAGACAATTTAAATAATCACCGAGAGATATAACTTACCACAGTAGCATCATGATCACCAAATTTCCTTCTTTTAGGGTGCTCAACCCTTGGAAATGTGTTAATATGCCTCTTCAAATTAGGTTCTCCAGCATAATTATTATACCTAAAAATAGAGGTTTGTTTTCAATAATGACATGTTAAAAGGAAAAAAATGAATGAAATGTAGAGATTCACGAATTAAAAGAGAAAATGAAACTTTGAAGACCATCATGCATCAAAATCAAAAGTAACATTCATCATTATTTTAAAGTTTTGATGAAAAGATCCAGACACTCTATTCGGTGCTTGAAACCTTCTTTAAGTTAATTTGACTTTCATTAAGTCCATACGTCATCACATGTCTCCCTTTACCTCTTTTAGCGTGAGATGGACAAATTCTTGTAATAAGATTCACCACTGACCCTTGAACAAGTTTTTGTAATTTAAGGGACCAGTGAGTCAATGACCGTTGTTTTTTCATGAGTCAAACCCCAAGATTTTTTATTTTTTTTTTTAATACGAAACCCACTTTATTATGACCCCTGCACGCCAACATGAGTCAAACCCCAACCTTGGCTTTGGCAAGTGATGCCTCATCCATCTCACTAGGATGCTCAGACCCAACAAACCACGAGATCATTCCAAGGAAATGTGCTTAATTGCCACATCTTACAACGTGGATATGTATCTTTGAAGTTGGCTATCTTATATGCATGAAAATTATTACAAATTTCAGCAATGCAAGGATGAACTTTTTTAAACACTTTGGTAACGTAAAACTTTGAATTAATTTGAAGAATTCTAATTCGATCATTCAATGTAGAGAAATTTTGTAAAATTTGACGCTATATAGAAACATAAATAAGTACATTTAATTGCTAGCAAAATCCAAGTTTCATCAAGGCTCATTAAAGAAGCACTTGTTCATCTTATTTCGTCTCCTTTTTGCAGTATATAACTGATCTCGAACTTATTTTTTTTCAAGTTCGATTCAAATGAAAATTACTGTAATGAGTTTTGAATATAATCTCTTTCTTCGATCTGACTGCCAATCATTAGAGTTTGTTCATCACGATATTAACTTCTAGTCTTGCACTGTTCAATATATTTTTTTCATTGTTCAAAAGTATCTATTACCCAACAAAAAATTCTGCTAGTTATATTTCTTTCTTCTTGTGTCAGCATTGGAATTTGCGGGTTATGAGTCTTATGAATGTATCCCTAACTTCGGCATCTCTTTTAGAAAGTTTTGGTTACATCTAAGTTTAAATTTAGAGTTTAAAAAAGGAAAATAATTTTCTAAACCACTTTTCACACCGCCAAATTGACACCGACTAGGTAGGTGTCGTAACGTGCGCATGCATCTCGAGGTGTATCGCACGGCGCCTGCTCAGTCAGTGTCGATTTGGCAGTGTCAAAAGTGAGTTAGAATAGCAAGGTCAACCTAATTAATAAAGGTAAATTCAAAGAGGTTCATACCATGTGTTGTTGCAAAGATCATATGGACCACTACCAAATTACCAAATTGTTTCAATCTAACCATATCATATAAATTTGTAGGTAGGACATTCAGGCAATGAACAACTACGCCTTCCATTTCACCATTAATGGGTGAAGAATGCAATACTTAAAGTACAAAACACAAACTCGCAAAAAAAGACTTACTTGATTTTCATGAAAGGCGAAGCTTGCCTAAGCAGAAAGGATGTATCGGGATAGTCATAGCTTCCAGGTTTTACAGTTAAAATCTGCAAAAGAGAAAAAAATGTACATAATGCATTTGTCAAAAATAAAATATATAATGCTCTTCATTTGATGCAAAGCGACAAGCTACAAAATTTCAAGGAAATTAGTTGTCGAAATCTCTAAAGACACAAGTTAAATTTTCAGTCCTCGAAGCAGAGTCTGCAAAGTCATAATGTATATGCAAACTTTGCTGGCATAAAGCAATAAGCTGCTCAAAATAGAAAAAAAACTATAAGAACCTTTTAGCAGATGTTATTTTGCTATAAGTCATATTTGCCTATTTGGCATGTATTTTATTTAAGGATTTCAAATTCAAACAATATGAGGTTGCTTTGAAGGATTTTAATTTTCAAATTATATTACGAGTTGTTTCTAATATTTTAAACTCACTCAGACAAAGTTTTTGATTCTATGGATCAGATTTGACAACAAAATAAAGTATATTCTACTTGATTTTACTTCACAAACTTGCTAGCCATGAAGCAATAAACTGGTCAAAAATTGTAAGCACAGCAACCTTCAACCTTTTAAACTGTTATGCAGGAAAAGAATATATAAAAAAGAAGAAGATGAAGCTAGCTTATATAGCATAACAAGCTTAACATTTAAGAGGAAGTAGGTAATTGAGGAAAACACGTGCCAAAGTCATCCGCTTCTTGCCCTCCAAATAATCCCGCAAGTACCTGGTTAACTATAACAAACGAATAAAGTTAATACTTGCCAAGGAAGCTAATTATTTAACAAAGTAACATTTTAGGTATCAAAAAATAAATAAATAAAAACTAATAATAAAGTATAAAACAGAGTAACGTTTTATGAAACCCCCACTGTTTTGTTGTCACTGAGATTCATGTGCCAGTTTACAATGGCATGATGGAACTCAAAAAAAAAAAAAAAAAAAAGAAAAAAAAAAGTAGAAAAGAATTACCAAGGAATTTTGGAAGTGTTTTTGCAATGGTTTCTTTGGATTCTTTTGGTGCTCCAGCAATGCCTGAAACCAATAACAAGTACAAAATTCGATCCTTTAAAAAGACTTGAATACATGGAACAAACATGAGTACCCAAACTTTCGAAGATTCAAACATCATCAATTAAAGTTAAAGCATATAACTGCTAAGATTAAGAGACAAACCAAAGTTCAAAGCACACACCCTTAGACACGAACCAAACACCAACGATGTGTTGTTGATGAAATTGCTTTCCAGCAACCGCATTCCCTGTGTATGAGCTATTTATTAGAAGAATAATACTATCCTAAAAATCATTCATATCAGATACCAGATACCAGATTGCTAGCAAGATAGTCAAAATAAAAAGAAGATTTCAGGAATTTATGGTAAAAGCAAATGTGATACTGCCACTAATTTTGAAGAAACAAATGCACGCTCTCCTAATTGTCAATGCAACTGTTGGAAAACGTGAAGCATCAGATAAAATCAGTATGAGTGCACGCAGCACACAGACCCGAAGTAAGAATTCAATAGACCGACAAGCAAGTTTCAGGATAAATAATCAGGAGAAGGTGAGGATAAGATTAATAGAGTAATAGTAATTTATCTTTGATTTACGCAATTGAGCCTACGAAAGTCAACTAATAATATAAAGATCAAAATCCTTTTTCTGGAACACTCAAAGCATGATACCTTATCCTTGTAATTGTCAGTGGATGTTGTATTACAAGAGCTTTTAGTTTTAGCGTAGCTAAGTTATATATATGTAAGACATGATGTTTGCAAGCTGAATGAACAGGAAAATACCTGGTTGCCGGTTTTCTTTTCTCTTTCTGCCCCAGCAAGGTCTACAATTGTCAAAATGGCATCACCCAGCTGGGCCTCAACTTCACTATCAATTACTTCACGAGAACCACGTATGTTAATAATGCATTGTGACCGGCTGAAAGAATGTTCGTATGCTCAAAATCAGCTCTACCACAATCCTTGCCCTTTGTAGTAGAAGTAATCACCATATAGCATAAGTTTTGGAGACATGAAACGAGTTTTAGTTACATATCACCTTGATTGACTATTGGAATTTGTAGTTGCAGTAGTACGCCTCATCATGCCACATGCTATCAAAGCTTCCGCATCTTTGGCATCAAAAACCCTTACCTGGAAAAGGGGTCATTAACATAATTCCATGTTCTGTTTTGGATAATATGAAGCAAAGTAGGTAGGTAAGAGCATTAGTGTTAAAGCAGCAGTGATGAGAGGTAGGTAGTTACCTCTTGAAGGCCCTTTACGGTGGATTGTTGGAAAGACAAATGAGCGGCATCTGAGGATAAGTCAAATATCTTCTCACCCTTTCCTCCTTGAGAATAAATTTCGAACATTGATATATAAAATGACCTGTGCATTTATGTAGTGAAAAATGTAATGCGTCTAAGAAATTCATAAATGGTGGCATTGAAAGGAAAAATAACCTTGAGGTTTGAGAAGGCCTATCTTGATTAGTGCAGTTGAAGATTTGTTGAATTGTGCGAGGAAGTAGACCTGGTTGCCTAGGACATCCAAAAATAGTGTGTGTTTTTCCAGAACCGGAGGGACCCATTGCAAGTAGCATTCCAGTGTTCCCATTGATGAAGTCGGAGACCAGGGGACCCATGACAGCCTCATAAACCTCCGTCTAATAAGTTGAATGAGTATTGAAATGACATTAAAGTAGAAGAAAGAGGAAAAGCAAAAGCACGGATATTGAAGAGATGATTTTATATAAACCTGGGAAGCCTCTGGGGCAAAAACACGAGTAAAACCATCATAAACTTCAGTCCTTGCACGCTTTGAATCCTGCATTGCTTGAAGTGGTGGCGTAAGCGTGACGGACGACTGCGAAGTGCTGGGAAATAAGCATACTTGTTCATCTTTTGGTTTATTGTTGTTGATGGGCTTGTTTGATCTATTGATTGAAATATTGTTAGCAGCATTTGGTTTTGGTTGAGGTCTGATGCGTAAATAAAGGCGAAGGTTGTCATGATTGTGTATTTCCTTTTGTGATGAAGGGTTGAGGTCGTCCTGCTGCTGAACATCGCACTGAAGAATATCTTGGAGGGGGAATGGACGAATAGGTGCAGGGGTAGCCTTTGCCTTTGCCTTTCTATGAGGGTTTCTCCTCAATGTAAGACATGAGGGGGTTTCTGAGTCCATTCAAAATACTACGTATCTGCGCACTCTGCAGTGAATTGAAAACCCTAAAATCAGAACCCAGATCGAATGTGTAATGAGTCGGGGGAATGGAAGGCAATGGAAGACGAATATATATTGAAAATAAAAGAAAACGTAAAGTAATACCTATAAAGGGGGGACCCGGAGAGATGATTCCTTCCTTCCTTCCTTCTTTCTCACTGCACAACCACAAACAAATGCAAGGACAAGGCTAGCAAAGGCAACAACGCGAGAGCGTGAGCGAGCGCTGCATTTGAATTCTACTTGCAGACCAAGTGGGCGGGAAGTTTACAAACCAACAACTTTGACTCCAAGAGAGGACTGGACAACTGGGGACGCCTTCGACTTCCATTTAGTAGAATGAAAATGTGATGTTGCGCAAGTCCCGCCTTTGAACCCCCCTTTATCCGTATTTCCAGATGTGGATCACAGAACAGATCAATCACGATGCATAACACAACACAACCCAACACAACACGTGGCAAGATATAATATAAACAGCTGTTTTATGTTTACGTGGAGAATCCCCGGGATCCTAACGCGGCTAATGGTTCTAGTGCCACGCCACGCCACGCCATCGGCATGCGTGAATATGATGATGAATACCACTCCCTCAGTTTGTTCATGGTCATTGGTCTCAACAAGTTTCAATGGGAGGCAGCGCAACCGACACGCTTCGCCCGTGTTTCCTTGTATCTTAAGTTTCTAGTTTATTGTATTGATTATAGAATAGCTTGTTTAATTGAAGACCTACCTAGGTAGCTTAATTATTATTATTACAAAAAATCTGTTTAGATTTTTTTTTTTTTTTGTTAACAATTAAAGATATTTATCTAAGTAAAAGATTTAATTACTTTCTACTTTCAAACACTAATAATGAATTTAAATTAAGGGTCTTTTTGAGTCTATTTAGTACTACCTTATTACAAAACTAGTGAATCAGCTTAGGTATAGCATAGATGATAGATGGGAGGCGAGCAGTAGCCCCATCATTAATTTTATCGATGGATTCACAGAAACAGCAGAGTCGTTCCGCCCCTACCCCCAAGTTATAGAATCCAATCCCGAGGCCGCCGCCGCCTCTCCCTTCTTCTCAAAAAAAACAACAACACCCATTCATCAATCTACCCTAATTGTCTTGATGATGATGAATATCATACTCACATTTATGTAAATGCACTCTGCTTCTTAATTCACATTCTCCATTTAATTAGTACGTAGTCTTGCACCTCATCATCCATATGTCGTCTAATTAATACAATGTCTTCATTTGATTGGTTTCAAAAGCATTGATAGTGTTGCTCTCCCTAGAGAGAGACTATATGCCTTGCTACCAACTATCCTCACACTTAGAAAACTGTTTTTGGTATATATCCTCACACTAAATAACCAAAAAGACATAAAGCACCCTTAATTTAAATTCATTATTACTTTATTAAGGGCGAGTAATTAAATCTTTTTTAAGTAGATATATCCTATGTATTTTTTGTTTATATATTAGTACCAATTATCCTTTATCTCTTTTGCACCCCTAGTGAGTAGTCATGACATGAATATCGATCCTTTAATTTATTCCTTCTATATAGATCGAATTAATCCCTCTACGGTGGTTTCATATATATATATATATAGGACTTCAATTGTAAATGTGTAATAATGCTGTAGGAAGGCTGATGAGTGAATGAATAACCGCCCCGTGATTTCCTTTGTCTTGTACATGGACTCCTCTTCGGATTAAAACTCAATTTGATTGGTTCCGACTTTTACAAAGATAAATAGACAATCAATCATATTTTGTTCTACTCTACGTTATTATCTATATTTCTTTTCTTGCCTTAATATTTGCTTTGGTGGTCTTGTTCATTTTTCAAGTTCTAGGTAGCACGTTTCTTGTTGCTTAATATATCTTACAGCTTTCCTGTGTTTGTTGTTTCCATAATTAATAGGTAAGGCCTGTGATGCTTTTGAGGTTTCGGGAAAAAATGTAATGTCGACCACGGGACTAGTTTCTCACAGGTACATCTTGAGCTTTTATTAGCCCACCTTTTTTTTTTTTTTTTTTTTTTTTTTTTTTTCTTTTAATGTTTTTGTCGCTGGAAATATGTGTGACACCCCCCTTGCTATGGCCTGCCCATTAATTGGTCAAGTTTCATGTATGATGAAATTTGATATGTGGAGGGAACAATTATATATGCAGAGTAGTGGATGTATAATATATTATGTTGTCTTTGTTAGCTTGGCTAGTACGTAATAACTTATGATTGAGTTGATTTGTAAATATATGTGTGTAGATACAGGGAAAAAGCTGGGGAGGCAACAAAGATCAGGAAAGCACTCAACCCGAAAAGTCAACCCGAAAAGTGCAATTAAACCAATCAATTTAATTAATAATAAATTTATTTAAACTCATAAGTCCGAACTACCCTTTAACTAAAGTTATTATTATAAAAGAAAGAAAGAAAGAGAAAGAAATTAGTAATTAAGGTGGTGGATGGTGGTATGAAAATTAAAGCAGAACATAAATGCGACATATATGTGCTTGGATTTATTCTGCATTCACACACACACAAGAGCAAGCAGCCTCATTGTACCTGAATAGATATATATCTGTATGAGTTGCTGTTGATGCAATATGGAAGGAAGTGGAGGGTACCTGTCTGTAGACTGTACCTATATATATTATATATTTCCGATAGAAAAGAAGGTGCGCGCATCAGCAAAGGGCGTTGGCACAGGGCCATAGAAAAGAAGGTGAGAAGGCGTGAGGCATGTGTTAATTAGGTGTATGATGACGAGGGATGGGCGTGGATTTGTTTTTGTTTTGTATACGAACCTGTCTGTACCTCTATATATATATATATATATATATTTCCGATAGATAGATAGGATAGGGTAGATAGAGGTTTGTTTGAATGAGATATGAGTGGGAGTGGAAGGGGTGACATGTATGAAAGTAGCAATATTTATCCCATCTTTTTATGTACCCAAAAGCTCATCGAACCCTTCTTATGTCTCTACCTAACATATCGCCGGGTCCCCCAAAGGCCCTAGACGTAAGCGCGCCTTACTCATCATCCTAAACCCATATGTTTCTTCATGCAACGCTATACACAAAACTCAAACAGTAAAAAACTTTTTAAAAAAAAAAAAAAAACCAAAGTAGGCTTAATTTTTATGCTTAATGGATTAATTTGCCATTCAATTGTAATGAACTTTAACAAACTAATTAATTAATGATCGATGAATTATGCTCGTACTATATATAGGAGCATAAATCATTAAATCAGTGGGTGGGCCTCGACAGTGCATGTGGGAGTAGTAATTGACTCAAACATAGCTATGCCTAGATACTACGACTGAGCAGCGCCAAATTTTTCTTTTTCTTTATATAATGATGATGAGTTGCTAAGCTTAGAGGATCTTATCTTTTCTTTGATTGCGACCGCATCTTCATTCATATATACTCCGTATTGATTAACGAACACTTACATACAACATAAACTATTTAGTTTTTTTTATTTTCAGAGATTTCGCCAAAACTTGTTACACATATATCATCAAATTCAAGTGTAAAGTGCGGTGGAGTGGGGGCCATCCACCCATTTCTTTGCCTAATCACATGCATGCGACATGCACTTTCACACATGAAATTTAGGCTATCATGCCCATATTTGGCAGAGTTGGCTTACTCTAGCTAAATCGACCATGAATCACAAGTTTTCTTTCTTTCTTTTTTTTTTTTTAAATTTCAGAAAGAAAGAAAGAAAGCCGAAATATTTGACGAGAGCAGCTATCTTCCTAATATTATCCAAATTAATATACGTACACACTTAGAAAAAGAGATGGAGCCACTTCAACCAATAGGTATTGATCATTGTGCACTTCATCTTTAGTCCCTCTTTCACAAAATATCTGTCATGCTCTGCTCTGCTCTGCTCTTGTGAAGAATAAAAGAAGACACATGCAGATCACTTAAATGTATATAAATACTAGAAATACATAATGGAGAAATTAATATTCTTGTCTATCGATCTTAATTTGGTAAATAAATAAGCGCGCAGGGTATTCTAATTATACATTTTTAATTTGAAGCAATTAATGAAGTAGAGATTCAGCAATTAATTAATGAATTAATTAATCTCTCTTCTCATCTATTTACCAAGTAGGCAAGTAGTAGTGTAGCAACAAGTCTAGTTGAAATGAAGAGAGCAATTTCATTTCATTTCATGTGAATTAAGGGTTCTATAATCCAGAACGCCAGTCTTCATTCCCAAGAACTGAGGATGCTCACTACTGCTACTGCAACAGCACTTCATGGTGTTCTGCAACCCCAATCTGCTACAGAAGCACACAGTACTAGTAGTAGTAGTAGTAGTAGTACAACTACTACTACTACTATTACTATTACTATTGCTAGTGACGATGATTGGGTGATCATGGAGAGGGCTCATCCGCAGCTCGAGATTAAGGTCCGGGCACTGTTCCTTTCTCCCAATCTCATGATCATCATCATCATCATCATGATCGTCGTCTTGTGGGGCATTGTTATTAATAATGGGTTTGTGAGTGACAGGGTCAATCCCCCTGCTCAACAGTTTCCTCCTGATGTGGGTGTTCCAGTAGTTCTTTATCTCGTTGTCAGTCCTTCCAGGCAGTCTCCCGGCTATAAGAGACCACCTGCTTGTAAAATTCATATATAAATTACACGACCAAACCAAAATATATATATATCGATCGATTAATTAATCTATAGCTGCCTAGCTAGCTAGCTAGTTGATCATAGACTTACTTGTTGCCCAGAAGGCTATGCAATTTGATGATCATCTGGTCTTCTTGATCGGTGAAGTTCCCCTTTTGAGGTCAGGCCGCAAGTAGTTAATCCATCGGAGTCTGCAGCTCTTGCCGCAGCGGAGAAGCCCTGCGGCTTTGGGGAGAGACCGCCAACAGCCTTCCCCATGACCTCTGATGTATGCAATCAGCCTATCATCTTCTTCTTTAGTCCACGCTCCCTTGTTTGTGTGGGCTTTCTCACAGCAGGGAGACCTTCCCATCTAATATATATTATTGTATTGTATTGTATTGTATATTAATCAATCAAGTATCAATATCGGCATCATATTGATCGCAATAAGCGAAGACATGCATGTAGCCGCCATGTACAGAGAGAGAAACAGATAAGAGAGAAAGATCAGTGAGCATGTAAGTAGTATAAGTTGGAGTAGTTGGTGGGGACTGGGAGGGGAGGATAGTAGGATAGATGATGATGATGATGATGATGGACTGACACGAGACTGGCAGATGGACTTTCTGGTGAGGTGAGGTGAGGTGATTGACAATAAAGAAGAAATATGATAGTCTGACGCGCACCTCCACAACCAAGATAAAAAAGAGATCCAACTGTGAGTAAGCTTCGATCGGGTTGGTGTAAAGTAAGGTATTAAAGTATGGGCCTTGGAGGGGAGGAGAAAATGGCGTGAGATCACCCCCACCCAACTACTTCCAATAAATTACCAAGTGTACCATGTCCCCACCAGACACTACTCCCTATGTCATCGGATCACCACCGCTACTCCTGCTGCTGCTGCTGCTGCTGCTGCTGCTGCTTCTGCAACCTCTACTAACCTCTACTATTAATTAGGATTTAGGAAGGAATATGTTTGTTTCTCAACATACCCTAACCAAAGCCAAGCTATGGAATTATCTTGAGGAAAACAAAGACCATCATCACCCAGATATAATACACGTACATGCGCTTTCATTTCTTTGTTATATATATATATATATACATAGCCAATTAGACATATATAGTAGAGAGAGATGAATCTAAAGAAACGTACAGTAACGTCATTCTCAACGCAGACTCAAAACTTTTAAGTTGTTTAAATTGCACCCCATTAATTAGTTCAGGCAGCAATAATCCTACAGGACATCCGTGTTTCTGGACAATCTCAATTCCCTCTCAGACATCGTATATATCTTAGACTTGTTTCCAACTTCTATCTCCTCATTGCCTTGTTAATATTGGAAGGTTGCTTTTCCATCTACTTGCCCTGCCACTCTTACCTGCTACCAAATTTTAAAAAGTTGGGTGGGAGACCTAAAACCTCTTCAGCCTTTTTATTTTTATTTTTTTTTGATAGTATATGTTGAACATTTTCAAAATAAATGTTTAATCCCACGTTGGTTAGAAACTTCAAGTTTAAAAAGTATATATGTACTCTTGCACCATAGTGTGTGTAAAATAAAAAACAAGTGCTATGCACGGTGAGCCACACGCGCGCACGGCACGGCGCATACATTTTAGGCGCTTTTATAGGCGCACTTAGCACTTAGCACTTGCGTGTGTGTCTATATGTGTACAAGCTAACCATGGGTAAAACTTTTTACCATTAATTTTTACCATTTTCGAGATTAAATGGGTAGTTAGTAGAGTGGCTTAGTGGGTGCAGTTGAAGCTCGCTCTCCATTAAGGAATTATCGCTCCACTACTCCATTGGATCAATGCTTGGCTGCTCCATTACTCCATTGCATCAATGCTTGATCGTTCCACTTCTCCAACTCGGTCATGACCAAGTGCCCTATAAAAGGGAGGTTTGGGGAGGAAGAAATAATCTCGAAATTAACCAAAGCAATTGTTTTCATCTTTCACTACCGCAAAGTGTAAGGTGGTTTACTTCATCGTATCCTTTAGGATATTTGCTGACTCTTGCAGTATAGAGAGCAAAATTTCCTTTAAGAAAGTGGCAGTGTTACACGCTTTGAAGTCATTGCAAGTCCCTCTGGTCTAACAGTATATCAACAATGTAGAGTTTAGAGGACCACGATTCCTTTAATACATCGTTTTTGAGTGCATGATCACGAAATTACATCAACTAAATCAGAATTGTCTCATTCATGATCATATTTTTGACCTACTAAATGCCAAGTTATAACTAAGTAAACAAAATAGATTGTTGTGTACTAACGCTCTATCGCTAAGCAATCCATCGCCAATATTGATACTAATCTGTAGCTGAATAACCTGCCTCGTACTTGCTGCATGAGATATATGTTGAATCCCAAAAATCTTTCATTGAATTTTCTGTCTTCAAAAAGTCTTTTCTTTCTCCCATAAAATTGCCAGTGATGCAACCACAATAACGTGGTTCCTCTTGCTTTTTCCTGTCATTTTTTCCAAAGTTGATTCTAATCCATTCAAAGAGCGCGGGTTAGCAATAAGCCCAATTGAAAAAAATGTCCCATCTATTCCACACTTGACATGCTATGTGACACGGAAAGAAAAGATGGTTCCCTTGTTCGCTTGCCATCAAACACAAAAAACAACAATGAAGTGAAATAACCAAATGCGGCATTCTTTCTTGGAGCACATCACTTGCATTCAAACCCCCGTGTAATACAAGCCACACAAAGAATTTAACTTTGGATGGAACTGTGGCCTTCCAAAGTCCTTGAAATGCTTGAAATGCTTGAAATGGTTCATGCGTAAGTGAATTAGATCCCTCAATTAAAAATCCAAAGAATGATTAACTTGAAAAAAGAGAATACTAACTCTTAAACCTCCTCAGTCCATTAATGACACAACTTTCCGAAATAAGCATATTTAGCTAACGTTGATGACCCAAGCTTCCAAACTGAAGAAGAACCAGACATTCAATTTCTTGGTCCCATTTGGGAACCCGATAAAAAGAGAATACTAACTCTCGAACCAATAAGTGGTAACAATTTAGGTGCCAACCAATCTTTCGTGCAAATTGTAATACATCCTGCCCATTGTCTTAGACACAAGACCATTCGGAGCTCTTTCATTATTTAATAGAAATAGAAGAAGACGGTGGCTCTGCAGCTGTGTCTACCTTGGGATGTATATCACAGCTGCTCAGCCCAGCCCAATTCTTATTTTTCTGTCTATAAGAAGAAGGTAGATATAATACTCTTTCAAGGTAAAATATCAGCCCGCCTAGCACATTCACTTTGTTCTCCGGTGAACTTCATAGAAGTAACTCATGGCCACCACAGCTGCAGCCACTGTCACTCCCACGGCGCTTTGTGCCAATATAGCTGTGTTTTTCACCTCCATCTTCAACCCAGAGGAGCTTGGGGTGAATCCCAACTCAGAAAGCTTCTTGTGTGATATGGCATAGTCTTTGAAGAAGGCGTCCTCATCCTGCAATGCATGCCCAACAGACAAGAGTCCTGAGAACACATGCCAAAAAATAAACTAAAAATGCAATAGCCCGAATATGTCCAGACTCTACACATAAAAGAAGACCTACCGGCACTACATTCAATCCTATAAGGTACTAACATACATCATGGATGAGCTGTGTCTGCTTACTTAATTGACCACTACGAAAGCTCATGAAGAAGCACGACCATCCTACCCAACATGCGAACTTGGTTCCTTCACTGCTCATTCATGCTAGCTACTCTAAACCATCCTACCTAAACATCAATTAGTGAGTGGGTGCAGGGGCTAACTATTGCACTGATGATTATAACTGATCATGTGTTAAAAAGTCTACGACCCTGCACAGAGCAACCAACTGATTGCACTGCCATAAAATAAATAAATAATAATAATAAAAAACAGTAGTTTGATCCCCCCTACTTTCAAGGTTCACAAGCGCTCCATGAACATACAAAACCAACCATAAATTCACACCTACTCCACCAATGAAATCTATGTTATGAACAACTAGAAAGGGGTAACTTCATGGCTACAAGAAACATAATAGTTGACATCCTGCTCAATCACTAGAAATTAACATTTACTTTTGGTACTCATTCAAGTGGCAAAATTCCCGCAAAATTAAAATAGGCACAAACAACAGCAAAACCAAGTAACATTTTCAAGATGTATGCTCTGTTTAAGTGGCCATAGAACTCTTTTTTTTATTTTTTATTTCCAGAAAGGAACAAGAAGGTGCTATTTCACTAACAAATAAAATTGAAATCTGCAGTTTCTTCCTAAAAATACATGCATTTTGATCGGAAACATGATGATCAGTCTCAAATTAATGGGCACCAAGGTAAGTTCAGTCTACCCCTATCTCGTTGAATTTCTTCAGACTCTATTGAACCAAGTTTTCTAGTGGAGGCATTTGTTAGCCGTCTTTGCAAGTATCCAAACCACCACAACCGCCCTTCCCTAATATTTGTGTCAATTGGTGTCACTCCAAATTTTCTTTGAATTTATGTATTTCTTATTCTATTTTTACGAGTTTTACCATACATCCACCTAAGCGTCCTCATTTTTGCAACATTCATTTTATGTAATTGTTGTTGCTTTACCGCCCAACATTCACTTCCATAGAGCATATGTGGCCTAATTGCGGTCCCATAAATTCTCTTTTTAACTTGATAGGAATATTTCAATCACAGATCGGACCTGTTGCACTCTTTCATTTCTTCCATTCAGTTTGAATTCTATGTGTGACATTCTCAATATTGCCATCATTTTGTATGATTGATCATAGATATCTAAAGTGGTTCATCTAAAAATTTCTACTTCCCCTAATTTTACCACTCCATCAATAACAAACAAAATACCCGTCCGATAAAATGAGCTCTAGTAGTAAATTTTTCTTCTTTGGTTGAAATAAATGTCAAAATAGCAATTGATAGGTATTACCTTGGAATAGAGTTCAACATAATGTCGAAATTCTGGATCCTCCAACAGAGACTTGTCAGTGGGAAGTTTCAGGAGACCGTCTGTTTCTCCCTTCAACAGCTCTCTAATACAACAATGTCAGTTAGGGTGTATAATAAACTGTACTTGTCACCATCCAAGTAAGAAAAAGAAGTATGAGGATGAGAAATGATGAAGAAGCAGACATTCATATCCTACTTACTTAAAGTAGGAGTTATCGAATTTGAGAGGGTCATTAGTCCAAGCGCCATCAAAGCCGGATCTCTCAGGATGTGCTCTTCCCTATGATGCCAAAGAAACAACAGTTTAGAGATGCAGACATACAACATTCCAAGATGCATATTCAACCAAGAGCATTACCAAAGTATGACCACCGGATAATGCCACAATATCTCTGTTAGATAGGCCCATTCGATAAAAGATGTCCTTTAAATGTTGTGCACCTAAAAACAGAATTCACAAATCATCATCTCCCATCCAAGCTTGATATAATCCCTTCCTGTAATTTCTCTTTTTAAAAAAAACAGCAGGATATAAAAAAAAAAAAAAAAAAAAACAGCTGCATATATGACAAGTATGTCACCACAAAAAGCCAGCAGCGTCACACGCTTCACTAATTAGGTTTTTGGCATGGTTCTTTTTGCTTTATCTAGGGAATGCTCGTTTACATTGAGGAAGCCTAAAATTCCAGAGACATTTCAAATATAGATACATAATTATAGATGTATCAACAACAACAACAACAACAACAACAACAACATAGCCTTAGTCCCAAATTAACTAGGGTCGGCTACATGGATCAAACTTTTCCATTTTGCTCGATTAAGTGCAATTGATGGTGAGCTTTGCAAACCATTTAAATCCTTCCTAATTAATGCATCCCATGTTAACTTTGGTCTGCCCCTACCTCGTCAAATTTCTACAGTTTCTATTAAGTCAAGTTTTCTAGTTGGGGCATTTGTAAACCGTCTTTGCAGGTGACCAAACCATCGCAACCGCCCTTCCCTAATCTTTGTATCAATTGGTGCTACTCCTACTTGTCTTTGAATTTCTATATTTCTTATTCTATCTTTACGAGTTTTACCACACATCCACCTAAGCATCCTCATTTCTGCTATGTTCACTTTATGTAATTGTTGTTGCTTTATTGTGGCGGCCCTCGCCGCCCCGGGGTGACGTGTCTCCGCGTAGTCCTCACCAGCTGGCCCAACTACATGTGTACGACACCTACCCGTCCTACTCTGTCTCGAGATTCATATCTACTTGTGTATGTGGAAAAAACCCTGTACATTTCGAAATAACAAATTTTCCATATATAACTAAGCATGTACAAGGTCATATCACTCCCCAATTCTCCAAAATCCGAGCTGGCGTCCACGTCCGTAAATTAAAAGACATTAAAAATGGGCCGTTACATTTACCGCCCAACATTCACTTTCATAAAGCATAGCTGGCCTAATTGCTGTCCTATAAAATTTTCCTTTTAACTTAGTAGGAACATTTCGATCACAAATCACCCCTGTTGCACTCCACCATTTCTTCCATCCAGCTTGAATTCTATGTGTGACATCATTTTCAATGTTACCATCATTTTGTATGATTGATCCTAGGTATCTAAAGTGGTTTACCTTAGGAACTTCTACTTCCCCTAATTTTACCACACCGTCATCTCGATGTCTAGTGTTTCCAAACTCATAGTGCATATATTCGATTTTCGTCCTACTCAACTTAAAGTCTTTAGATTCTAATGTATTCCTCCAGAGTTCTAATTTCCTATTCACTCCATCTTTAGTTTCATCCACTAAGACAATATCATCTGCAAATAGCATACACCATGGTATATCTTCTTGAATATGTCTAGTTAGTTCATCCATAACTAAAGTAAATAGATATGGGCTTAAAGCCGATCCTTGATGTAGTCCTATCGTAATGAGAAATTCTTTTGTAGCTCCTCTAAATGTCTTTATACTCGTTACAACTCCATCATACATATCCTTAATAGTGTCTATGTATCTAGCATGCACTCTTTTTCTTTCTAGAACCCACCAAATAACATCTCTAGGGACCCTATCATATGCTTTTTCTAAATCTACGAATACCATATGAAAATCTTTTTTCTTTTCTCTATATTTTTCTAACAATCGTCTTATAAGGAAAATCGCCTCCATAATTGACCTCCCAGGCATGAAACCAAATTGGTTCTCTGATATTGTTGTTTCTCTCCTTAGCCTATTGTCAATTATTCTCTCCCAAAGTTTCATATTGTGACTCATAAGTTTAATTCCCCGATAGTTTGAGCAACTTTGAATATCTCCTTTGTTTTTGAAGATTGGCACAAGCATGCTTTTTTTCAAATCCATTGACATCCGTTTTGATTTTAAAATTTTATTGAAAAGTTTTGTTAACCAAGTCAATTCAATTTCTCCTAAGCATTTCCAAACCTCTATGGGTATTTCATCTGAGCCACATGTTTTCCCTATTTTCATTCTTTTCAATGCCTCTTTAACTTCTACAATTCTAATATTGTGTGTATAGTTTACATTTCTTTCTTGGTGTGGGTTTTCATCTATTATAGTATCAACTTGACCATCATTAAATAAACTATCGAAGTAACTTCTCCATCTCTCCTTAATATCCTCCTCGCGCGTTAAAACATTTTGATTTTCATCCTTAATACATCTTACATGACTTAGGTATTGTTTCTTTTTATCTCTTAATTTGGCTAGCCTATATATATATATATATTTTTTTTTCGCCATCTCTATTACTAACCTTGTATATAGATCTTCCATGAAATTTGTTTTAGCTTGACTAACTATTTTTTTAGCTTGTTTTCTAGCTTCTCTATATTGATTGTACATATCTTCATCTTGACACTTAGGTATTTTCCTATATATCTCTCTTTTAGTCTTAATTGCTCGTTGGACATCCTCGTTCCACCACCATGTTTCCTTCTTTGGAGGTCCCCGACCCTTAGATATACCTAATATGTTTGATCTCACTGTCCTTATGCAATTACTCATTTCTAGCCACATTGTATTAGCATCTAAGTCAAGATTCCAAACATTTTCCTTTAGTAGTTTTTCTCTAAACTCTACTTGTTTACTATGTTTTAGGTTCCACCATTTTATTCTAGTTTCGCTAACTCTTTTATTCATATTATGTCGTTGTGTTAGCTTAATATCAAATACTACTAACTTATGTTGGGTAGTAAGTGTTTCACCAGGTATTACTTTGCAGTCTCTACATATTTTTCTATCTATTTTTCGGGTTAAAAGAAAATCTATTTGACTCTTGTTATGACCACTACTAAAAGTAATTATATGCAACTCCCTCTTCCTAAAACTAGTATTTGCTAAGACAAGATCGTATGCTGAAGCAAATTATAAGATTAATTCTCCTTCTTCATTTATATTACCATAACCAAAACCTCCATGAACTCTCTCAAACCCATCGTTACTTGCCCCGACATGCCCTTTTAAATCTCCTCCAATAAAAACCTTTTCATGTAATGGTATACTCTGCATAAATCCATTCATATCGTCCCAAAACTTGCGTTTGATGCTCTCGCTTAATCCTACTTGTGGTGCATATGCGCTAAGTATGTTAATTTTTCGTCTCCAATAATTAATTTAACTAGAATCAATCTATTCCTCATTCTTTTAACCTCAACGACCTTATCCTTATAATCATTATCCACCACAATTCCTACTCCACTGTATTTTCTATCTATACCAGTGTACCACAATTTAAACCCTGTGCTTCCTATTTCTCTACTCTTTTTTCCTACCCATTTTGTCTCTTGAAGGCAAGCAATATTGACCCTCCTTCTAATCATGGTATTTACTAGTTCTATCGACTTCCCCATAAATGTTCCTATGTTCCATGTTCCTAAATGAATTTTTTCTCCCATTTGTATTTGTTTTCCTTTTCTATTTTTATTTTTTCTAAAAGATCTAGTGTTCGTATCTATGATTTTGTTTTTGTTTTCGTGTTTGTTTTGAACTAGCTTCTTTACCCTCAGTCCTTTGTGTGAGAACCCTTGCTCATTTTTCTTCACATCCGGCGACGATGTGAAGGGACTATTTATGTGGGAACCCTTGCTCATTTTTCTTCCTATTTCTCTACTCTTTTTCCTACCCATCTTGGAGGCAAGCAATATTGACTCTCGTTCTAATCATGGTATCTGCTAGTTCTATTGACTTCCCAATAAGTGTTCCTATGTTCCATGTTCCTAAACGAATTTTTTCTCCCCTTTGTATTTGTTTTCCTTTTCTATTTCTATTTTGTCTAAAAGATCTAGTGTTTGTATCTATGATTTTGTTTTTGTTTTCGTGTTTGTTTTGAACTACCCTTGCTCATTTTTCTTCACACCTAGGCGGCGATGTGAAACACACCCTTGCTCATTTCTCACTACACCCGGGCTCCGATGCAGCGCGTTGGTAGGTGGGAACGCCCCAACGTTTATATATGTTTGATCAATTTCATGAAAAGTTACAATAATAGTGTAAGAAATGGAGAGGTCCAAGCGTGTATGATATTTGATACTTATTCAGCATAATTGCAAAGGAAGGAAAGAACATTAAACATGAGTGAGTGATTGATTGATACCTTGTTTAGCATCAGGTAGCTTTCCTTCCCTAGGAGAAACCAAGGAATCCTGGCAGTCAAGTTAAGAAAATGTTAGGAAAGAGAAATGAGAAGATGATAGATGGAACATAGGTAGTACCTTACGGCCTGGAACAAAATGAATAGTGGGGCCGCCGGTGATCTCCACTGCAACAACCCCAGCAAGCTGAAATGCATGGATGGTAGGAGGTGAAGGTCAGTTGTTGAAACAATTAAATGAACACATATACATATAGAGTTGGTTGATTAAAACTTGAAAAGAGAATTGAAAAGATAACCTGATAAAGATCGGCATATGTAATGAGTGGAGATTGGTTCTTGACTTCCTCTGGCAGTGGGTAGCAAAAATGAATAAGATGGATAGAAGAAGAAGAAAGAAGAAGAAGAGATGAGTGAGTAAGCGGACCACATAATGCAATTGCAATGGCGAGGCCGTTGTTGGCAGCGTGGGACAGTTCCTCGTGGTTGCGGATGGAGCCATTAGCGCCGCCAATCTTGGTATTGGCATCGTAAGTGCCGGCGTCGTGCCATCTGGAAGGAAGGAAGGAAGGAAGGAAGAGTGGCCGGAGAAATTAATACATAGGGCAGACTGGCAGAGGGATTAGGGAGTAATATATATTAATTAATTAATACTGACGCGAGACGAAGCATGATGGGAGCGCAGTTCTTAGAGGCAATGAGGGCTCTGAGAGATCGTCGAGCCTTCTCCACGTCCTTTAGGTAGGCTGCTGCATCCACTTTCACCATCGATTCCTTCCCCTTCCTGATCACTCTCACCTCACTCACTCAATCTCACTCACTCACTCAGATGTATAGATTGGGTTGCCCCCTTCATCCACCTTCACGTTGCTCTTGCTCTTGCTCTTGCTCTTGCTGCTCCTATATTTTATACTTTATTTATTTATTTATTCATTTCTCAAAATATCCGTCCCATCCCATAGACTCTACTATGCTTTCTTTTTCTTCAGGCCAACCATTTTTATTTTTTTATTTTTTTTTTTTTTGTCATATCCTATAATAATAATAATAATAATAATAATAATGGAAGAGAGTATTATGCCTCATTTCCCTACTCCCAATAACTCTCTCTCTCTCTCTCTGCTTTCTGCTCTCTTTCCCTACCCTATCCTATCCTTTACACTTCAAACATGCATCCCACACCTCTTATCTTCTTCACCTCCACACATCCACTTTAATCAACATAAATTTATTTATTTCATAACTACATACATTGATCTACAGAAATCAGCTACGTACATTCATATTCATATTCATATTGATGGGCAGGCAAGCTTCACAATATTTCTTGCCTTGCCTTCCTAAATTCGCCACCAAAATATCCCAAAACTCATTACATATTGATAAAAGTATTTTGTAACCTCTCACCATATCCTGCTGGACCAAACAAACACCTACTGCCACCGCTCAACTTCCCTCTCCCTGCTCCTCACTGCTCACCAATCTTCTATCTCATCACTTTTCCCACAACTTCTCCATTCCATTTCATCCAATTCTTCCATTCTACACTCATTCTCTTCCGTCTTCTCACCATCAAGGCATTCTTTTACATTCCGTTCAATCCATTTATATGTTGGTTTGTACTCGGTTGCCATGACACACACATTCGCCACTTCAACGCATTACAACCTTCAATTCTATGCTGCACCATCTCAACCTGCGCTATCAAAAACACCACGACTCTCAACTCAAATTTTCCAAAGTTAGTCTACGTACCAACTGAAACAAATTGCTAATTGGCGTATCATCATGTCGCACCCTTACAAACAAGGGAACAGCGACCTGTACCAAGTATATACAGTAGACACAATCATAACCGGACGAGAAGCGTACCTACCTTATTGCGTAGTGCTGAATGCTCAATCAGCCACAGTTGTGGTTTTCGGATGGAGTGCCACCTGCATTGTAGGAACGACACTTCCTCACAAAACGCATGATGCATGTGATATCAAAAATTAATGAAACATAGATTACCAAACCTTGAAACTGCAGGATGTGAATTTCCAAATAGCACACCACGCACTGCAACAGAAGCAGCAACTGACTGTACAATGCTTTCTGCCTCATATTTTCTAGTCATTGACCAAGGTAATGCAATCCCAAGAAGGTTATCAGCATCACTAAGGTAGGAAGCCACACTCCATGCATCATCTATGGCATCATTACTTATAAATTCTAGCACTGTATAAAGAGGGCCATGAAATCATCTAAATCAATAATGGATTATTGCCTCAAACTTATCACACTCCAAACAATGCCCCAAGATTGAAGATTAAATGGGATTCAAAGCAAAACACTGACCGGAAACCAACAAAGAGCTAAAGAGTTGAGAAGACAACAATATGACGTAGGATGATTCAGAATAAACAAAGCTACTACTGGGAACTTCTGAAAAATAGTAGAGAATCTAGATTAAAAACCTTTATTTAAATAACAATCATTGGCAATTTTTGCATAAAATAGAACCACAGTCGTTACTTGTTCTTAAGATTCACAGTCGTAGAGTCCTAGGCCAAAATCTATAACATGAATGTCGAAACATTAAATTACCCAAAACAAATTTGAGTTTACATGTCATATACATGCAGATATATGTACTTATGCATTTCATAACATTTGAGATTGAGACCATGTTTTACACAACAATTTAAGCCTTGATTCTAAATTAGTAGGGATCGGCTACATGGATAAAACTCTTCCATTGAGCTCAATTTCGTGCAAAAACAGAAATTATAGATTTATAAAGTGTTACATCGTACATTAGCTTCAACTGAAAAAGGGGCAAATATCAGTTTCTTGAGAAGTTGAGGCCCATCTCTTTTATGTTCTTTTATTCTTGAAGTTACTCAATTGAATCAACTAAATATTAATATTGCTATGAATATTTATAACAGTACAAGTGTAGAAGTGCCATTTCAAGCTAAAAGATCTTACGAGTAAATTAACAAGCACATTTTGAATTCTACTAAGTGGGACTTTCAAACCATTTTTTGGGCATTCTAACCAAAATAAATTCAACAAAAGCATCCCAAGCATGTTTATTAACAAATTTCATGTTATATGGAAGTAGGAAAATACTCCTTTAGACCTTTGTAACATAAATGAATTGGAAAAAAAAAAAAGATGAGAAGAAAAATAGGATGTTCTAAAGCTGCAAATGACAAATCCTACTATTGGATTTGCAATGCCAATCGAATCATTCATTCAGGTCTAGAAAAACCAAGCATATGCGATATGACTTGAGGTGTAAACCATGCAATTTCCAACTACTAAACCACACAATCTTTACAACAACAATTCCTTCCATTCCAAATAGTATTATAATTATAAACAACAGTGGTTGCAAAAAACAGGGCTGTTTTATTTGTTTTTTATTTTTCTTTTTTGACAACATTTGTTATATAGAATTATAATATGATCTCCCTAGTCATCTAATTAGTCACATGGACTTGACGAAACATGAAACAAGTCGTAGACCTCTTCAATCTTTTGTCTCGCCTTTTTGTGCGAATCTAGGTCTTTCATTCCACCAATCATAAGATCCTGTTGAGTCGTTAATTATGTAATATTAGATATAGTTTATTTATATATTTTTATTGTCAAGTCTCCAAAATACTAGCCTAATTATGTTTATTTATTATTTTTCAGGGTTAACGGAGTGCGCGGTTGAATTCGCGGCGGAAAAATACTCAAAATGGAGTATTTACTTGCAGTAATCGGATGCCGGACAATTTGCCTCGAAATACGCGTTGCGCGGGTCGAATAGCGACATGTGGTGTTCCAGCCAATCAGAAGATGACACGTCAGCAAGCGGAGGTGCCAACAGCCAGCGCTACCAATCGGGTGTCGCCACGTCAGCATTCTTCATTACCGCTACCAATCAGGGGACGCCACGCGTCGACACGTCAGCAGGATATCCATGTCACCAGAGATCAAACTTCTCTTCGTTTCAGACACCATCGATCAGCCTCGAGATCCGTGCCAGCACAAACTCCCAGTTTTTCGATCTACTATTGTGCGATTTCACGAGCCACGTGGACGCCACGTGGCGTGATTTCACTCGTCCAATACTTTTCGGTGACGTGTTCCAGCCAATCACACTGCTCCACGTGGCGCCGAGTCACCACACACAATCGAACGCGCAGAATCTCCGCGAATCATGCGGCGACACCTCAGCGCGATGACAGCGCCGGCCCAATGACAGTGCGACACGTGGCGAGGCGACAGATTTCCAGCCAATCGGCTATTGACACGTGGCAAAGAATGGAAACCAATTCACTTAGGGATTTTCTGGTTTTTAATTTCGTTCCTCTCTGTTTTTGACTCTCTCGGTTCTGCTCTCTGGCCTTTTTCTGGCCGAACTCCTCTTCTCCCTGATTCTTTATTTTTTATTTTTCTTTTCTTTGTGTTCTTGATGCGAGGCTAAAACCTCTAGCCTAGGCAAGACTGCGAGGGAGGTTCGACTGCGCATATCAATGGATTTGTGAGATTTATATATTTTAATTTCAGTCTTTTCATTATTATTTTATTTTCTTTGGTATTGTTTAAACAATCAAAGTTAAACACTTGTTTAAACTTTAATTTATTTGTCAGTGAGTCGTAAGCACACGTGTTTGTGCAATAAGACCACACTAGTGGCAATTGACCCTACCAATTGATTAGTCTCTTTTGGGACCGGTTGAATACCATAGGGATCTAGGCTAAATCGGACACACTAGTGATCCGGTTGTCTAGGTGTAGTGCCTTCACAAAGCCCATTGCGGTCAACGCATTAAACCCAACTCACTTGAATTGTGGTTATGTGTTTGATTAGGGAAGTAGTCATTGTCGTACCTTGGCTATCGAGATTAGGAAGTGCGAGGAACCGCAGACACGCACGGTCTATAGCTACACTAAGATATTTTGATTTGCACATTTTACATAAATTGACGACCAAATCAAATCTTTTACCGAACCGAACTTGTATGTCTTGACCTAGGTATTTTTATTAATTATTTTATTTTCAATTTTATATCCTTGCTTTAATTATTTTGTTTATATTTAGATTAGTTAATTTATTAAATTATTCATTCTCTCAAAAAACCCCGATTTCTCTTTTCGTTATTTTTTAAACCTTAGAAAGAATACCAATCTCTGTGGGATCGACCCTTTGCCACTATTCTGCAAATAGTTGGTTTAGGTAATTTTTTAATTTTATTGACGCGTTCGGCGCGCGTCAGATCCTTAACCAAGCAATCTAACAGAAAAAATAGAGAAGAAAGCTAGTTCAGATCGAGTACTACAACTCTAACATTCTAAGATCCAATCTCTCACGTACAAACTACCATATCATCTCATCATCATGTGAAGATTGATTATATATGAAATAAGATTAGAGAAGTCTTCAAAATAAATTTTTAGTTTCTTCAATTTTTATTCATTGACTTCATTTTCTACAAATCAAAATTCTATTTAGGACTTAAGATTCTAGAAGGTTCTTATTAGTTTGCCGTTGCTTTTCCATAATCCAATATGTGATGTAAGTTGTTTAAAACTGTTTAAATAAAGTCTTAATAGTATTAGGAATCTGCAACCTATGTTACCTGGACTCAAGTATGAGTGTCGGATATAGGTATGTCTCTAAAGGTTGGACCTGCTTATTTTCTCTAAAGGTAAGAGTGTCGGACCACAATAGTAGCATGTAGGTCTGAACATTCTTCTTGGTTGTTGATTAGAGCCATTTTGTTGCCGTGCTTAAACAAAATTCACAGGTTCAGTGAGGGATACCTTGGAGGATGGTCCTTTGATGAAACCCAGACCCTTGTGATCACCATATCCTTTTCCGTGCTGTAGTAGATCATCAAGCTTGGCTTTCCCTTTGTTCAGCTTACTGATAGTGCTTTTAGCTTGTTCCAGCTTGGTCTTGCATTCGATCAACTCCTTCTATTTTTCTTCAAGGAGATGTTTAAGTGTTTAATTGCATGTAACAACTTCTCACTTTGTGATCATCTCAGCATAATTCTCTTTGATCTCTGCATGACTAGTGTAATTAAGTAAATCATAATCAGAATCATCTGAATCACTTACATCGTCTTTTGAATGTGCCGAGTTATGTTCCTTGGATGTGGTTGCAACTACAGACTCAAGGGCGACGGTTGCAACTAAATGCACGACAATAAAGGCAATGTGATGATTCACATGATCTCCTTCATTTTTGGAGTCTAAATCACTCCATGTGCTAGTTAGTGATTTCGACTTTCTTCTGGATGGACATTCTGTCTGGAAACGCCCTAATCCTTTGCATTCTCTGCAGGTGAGCTTGCTTTGGTC
Organism: Stephania yunnanensis; assembly: GCA_039657365.1. Lineage (NCBI taxonomy): Eukaryota > Viridiplantae > Streptophyta > Magnoliopsida > Ranunculales > Menispermaceae > Stephania > Stephania yunnanensis. The sequence continues at coordinate 61,972,956 of CM077585.1, forward strand.
TACTGTCATTGTTTCGACTTCTTTCTTTGTGGTATCTCTTTTACCACTAGTCTTCATACCCTGAAATTTTTGAAACAGTTTATTATACTTTTTGGTTAGTAAAGCAAGATCATCTTCCTCATGAGTAACATCTTTCTCAGGACTAAAGTACTGAGATGCTTCTTTCAATGCCAATTATCTGGACTTCTTTTATTGGTTCAGATGCATCTCATACATGGTAAGAGACCTTCGAATTTTTGATCTTTGAGACCTCGACTCTCTTGAATAGCAACAATTTTCACATTGCATTTTGCAGGGAGGCTTCTGATTGCCTTTTGAACCAGTTTCTTGTTGGAGTACTTTTTCCCTAGTTGTTGAGCGGCGATGTCTTTGAGTTTGGCCGTATATTCAGCTATTGTTTCTTCCTTTCCTATCCTCAACGTTTGAAACTGAGAAGCCAACAACACAATTTTTGACTTACAAACATCATCGTTGCTTTCAAATTTTTTTTCGAGAATCTGCCAAGCCCCCTTTGCCACTTTACATGAGGAGATGAGCTTGAGGTTCGCTTGGTTGACAACATCAACTTATGGTGGCTTGTATCCTTTCTCAAAGGCCCTCCATGCTTTGACATCGATGGACAAAATGTACCCTTCCATGCGAGCTTTCCAGTACGTATAGTTTGTATTGGTCAACAATGGTGGTCTCGTATTCGAGACTCCTTCAGGCTGGTCTGATTGATTTCCCTGAGAGATTCTAGTTAGTCCGGATCTTACTTGCCTATGTAAACAAAGACTTCGTAGTGCTCGCTCTGATACCAATTGAAATAACCAAATGTGGTAACAATCAAATACAAAGGTGGTTGTAACAAGGAAACAATAATCAATGCACGTACTTAAGAAATAAAGTATGCATAAAAATAAATCAAATCAGGACACCAGATGTGTTATCGCACTTTAGTCCAAGACCTACATCTGCAGGGCCATGCCCAGACGTAAACTCCACTAATGTATGAAGACAATGGACTACAAGACACCTTCGTGTGACTCCCTCACTGAGCTCCTCCTAGCAACTTCTCATACCTAGCTCTATGGACCTTACGTACACATGACTCCTCTCGTGTGTGAGGCTTTCCCTAACTGGAACACACAAGTCCCCTTGAGGTTTTACAACTTGATAAAAGGAGTGAACAGAACAGGTTCAATATACAAAGTAAATTGAATAACTGGTGTACATGACTCAATTACCTTGACAAATATATAGACCAATGTAGATTAGACAATCTTAACTATTAACCGTAAGATCTGTCTAATCTCCATATCTAAATAACCACGCCCTTGCATGATAAAAAGGCGGTGATGATTCCTCTGAATTGTAACTTCATCCTCTTCATAATCTTCAGTTAGTCTTCAGTCAGTTGAGGATAGGGGTGGGCAGCGGTTTTCGAAAAACCGCCCAAACCGACCAAACCGCACAGTTTGGTTTGGTTTGGTTTTTAAACCTCGCGGTTTGGTCGCGGTTTTAATTTTAGAAAAACCGCGGTTTAACCAAACCGATGACATTTTGGTAAATAACCACCATATATCAAAAACCCTAAAACATAACAAAAAAACAAAAAAAATTCCTCACCTCTCTCCTCTCGCTCTCACTCTCCTCTCTGCCGCGCCGCTCTCGCTCTCACTCTCTGCGCCGCTCTCACTCTCCTCACCGCTCTCGCTCTCACTCCTCTCTCCTCTCTGCGCTCTCACTCCCGCTCGTCTCTGTGCTCTCACTCCCGCCGGCGCTCCTCTCACCCCAGCCGTCTCCTTCATCCTCCTCACTCTTCGTCTCACAGCCGCCCCCGAATCCATCGCCATCGTCGTCGCCTTCCACCGCGCGAACGTCCACCTCCGCCTCGCACCAAAACCGCGAAACCAAACTGCAAACCGCGCAAACCGCAATTCGGTTTGGTTGCGGTTTTGGTGGTTCGCGGTTTGGTGGTGGTTTGAAAAATCACCAAACCGTAGACCTTCGGTTTGGTCGCGGTTTGGTGGTTTTCACCAGCAAACCGCGGTTTGCCCACCCCTAGTTGAGGATAAGATCAAATCTTCAACTGTTTGATTCAAAAATCCTGTTGCAACCGCTCCGAGCCGTCGGTTGCAACTGCATATCTTCATCCAATCTCCAACTATTTCTCTTCTGATTTTAAGCACATGATTCATGTGTTGGATGAATCATTTACCAAACTGTTCATCGTAACAACTTTAATGACAAATCGAAACTATCGATATGATCACGACACTAACATCAATAAATAATTCTAATTAAGAATTTACGAGTGTAAGGCATTCTCATCAAGCACCGGTAACCCTCATCATATCTAGAGATCAGTAAGGTAATGAAATTCATGCCGTATAGTTGGGATCGGCTACATGGATCAAATTCTTCAATGGATCAAACTAGTTGGGGTCGGCTTCATGGATCAAACTATTCCATTGCGCTCGATTTAGAGCAATTGATGGTGCGTTTTCCAAGTCCTTTAAATCCCTCATAATCAATGTGTCTCAAGTTAGCTTCGTCTACCCCAACATCATCTAATTTCTTCAGTTTTTACTTAGTCGAGGTTTTTAGCAAGGGCATTTGTAGACCGTCTTTAAGGGTGTCCAAAACACAAAAACCGTCATTCCCTAATCTTTATGTCAATTGGTGTTACTCCTAGTTTTCTTTGAATTTCTGTATCTCTTCTACTATCTTTATGAGTTTAACCACAAATCCTCCTACTCATCCTCATTTCCGCTACATTCATGCTATATACCATGTTGACAATAATTTAGATAATCTGGTATTTTTTGTCATAAAAAACAATAATTTAAGATAAAAGATATAGGTGTTAGACGACCATCACGCTAGGCAGCAAATATTGTCCTATAAATTCACGCCAAGCAACAAAAATGATGGGAAGGCCCCTTGACCAATGCAGCAGTGCCACTAAAAGTCTCATCACTCTTTGAAAAGCAAGCTAACCATTACATCAATGATGTAAATTCCTTAGCAAATAGCCAATACTATAACTCATTGAATACTCACCCAAAGTTTCATATTAATTCGTCAAGTTATCGCTTGTTTCTTCTTTGGTCCTCTTGTTTCTTTTTCATTCAAATTTATAAATTCCCCAATTAATTTGTTGTAAAAGCAATAAATGAAAAATATGGATGGGATCATGTCATCATCATGCCAATTTAAGGGGCTTATTTATGCCTACATTTAAAAGGAAAGGAGGCTATCTCAATGTTTCCTAATGATAAACTTGGTAGAAATAGAAAAAAAAATACCATTTTCATGTAGGAAGTCAGTGACAACCCTTGCTTGTCCATGTGCCTGATCAAGAACCATTTCAGGAGCGGCCATCATTAGCGGTAATCTTGTGAATCTCTCCCTTAGAGTAAACACATTGTTTTCTGCGATAATAGCAAATGAGCATTGAGACGACTAAAGCATGCAAATCATAGTATCAACCCCTTGACAATGGCGGGATAAAGGAAAGGCATGCATTTTTACAAAAAAAAAAAAAAAAAAAAAAAAAAAAAATCTTCATTCATTTTCATCTGATCATTTAAGCTCTTGGACAAAATTTTTGAAGCAATTTTCCGTTTTCAACATTGGAAAAAGCAAAGCACACATATGTACTACAAGAAGTTCACATACTTGGGGGTTACTTATGTTCCCACTGCTAAGGTAACATCTATAATGAGCTCCTCCAATAAAACTTAACACCGTTAAGAATTACATGGGATATCCTGGTATCTGACCTTTTTCTTTTGTATTATCCTATATCAAGAACTCAATCCATGCAAGTAACACGCAGTTCAACACCAGAAAACGCAAGTAAGAAAATTGTAATCGCACAACTAATGAAATAAGACCATAGAACAGAAAACAGGCACCGATTAGATAGTGAATAAAGCAAGCTACTTCTTAAAAAAATAAATGCATAAAGCAAGCTACTCTCATTAACCTAGTCAAATCGTCATGAGATAGGCATTGACCAAGCATTTTATTCTACAGTCTAACAAAAACAAGAGTATTTGTGCACACATTTAAGAGTCATTAATGTAGCTATTAAAATGACCATTGGATGTAAATCTAATGGTCAAAAAGAAAAATCAATATGGATGGTGATTTAAAAAAATCACCATAATAGAACTATATATATATATATATATATATATATATATGTATGTATGTATGTATGTATATATATTGTCACATACCGAAGGTGGTAACAGAAGCATCTCTTTTGTTGTGCAAAAATTTTCCCAAAGCATGAAATAGAGAAATTGTCTCATCTCTACCAAATGGTAGGCAAAATCCATCATCTAGCAGATTGACCTCTGAATCCTCATTTGAACAGCTCGTGGTGGGATCAATTAAAGATGAAGAAATCGTATGGCCAAGTCTCAGGGAGAGGAACTGCAACGTTGTAATTGCATGCCGAACATCTCCACCACTGGCTTTGGCTATCTTGTCTATCTGCTCTGAAGTAACATGGCACTGCTCCTCTTTGCATATTCTAGTCAGTGTCTTCTTGATGGAATTGATGGTAAGAGGATTGAAAGTCACCTGTATCTCGAAAACACAAAATTAAAGGGGGGATAGTCAGCAATCAGCAAAAAGACACATTAAACTGGATCAAGTATTGGTACCTTACAAGCGCCTGCACTTTCAAGAGATGATTGAAGAACATCAAAATAATGACTTTTATCATCTGCAGATTCGGCTTTACTATAATCTGTGATAATTATAACAGTTGGCATCACGGTTGATCGAGCGAGAACATGCAAGCTATTGCAGAGTCTTCCAAGAGCAGTTCTTTCATTTGTTAGAGGAACATCGTCGATTAAGAGAACACAAGGACTGATTGGCCCACCAGTGCAGGAGAATGAAAGTGAAGGGTACTTTCTTATTGTTTCAACAAAAATCTCAAACTCATCCAGCTTTGACGTGTATTCTTTCCCTAAGATCAGTTAAACCATTACATTATAATATATAAACATATAAAATTATAATTTACAGCTGTATTGAAGATATTGAGAACTTATAATATATAAATTTACTTCAGAAGCTCGTACGCATGTTCTAAGTTGAAACTCTCTACATTTTACGTAAAGGTGTTCGTGAAACTGTAGGTCAATGCAAGAAAACTCACTGCAGGTACTTGAGTTGGGGTGGGCAGTTGGGCAGTAAGCACATCAAATGAACTAAGTGAACCCACTAACAAAGACCTGCATGCTATCTACTCACTATGCAGGTGTGGGCTTAAACTGTTTAAAATTAGTGTCATAGTTTGACATACAATGCCTTCTTGCTTAGACATATACTTGAGGCCAAACTAAATGATCATGAAGGACAGACATGGTACATTCACTAACGAATAAATAAATCATAATTGACTGAGCCCAAATGATTGTCCAATATATCACACTCAGATTATATAGAGTGCAAATAAATAAATAAACAAAGATCAAATAATGTGATCGTGCAATAGAGTATTCTTGCTGCTTACCTAACCTCTAAAGGTAATATGGTATCAAATGTAAATCTCTAATAAGAAAAGACGAACCACCAAAGTTTCCACAACAACTAATACTTTTTCTCCACTTTTACTCACTGGGATGTCATAAACTATTGAAATTACCTGAAGTAGAGTTATGTATGTGCTCTTGCCAAAGAGTTGGAGTAGGGGTGTTCCACTCGCACAGTCTAGCCCCAAGATGAGATGAAATAATTTGGATAGTTGCCTGAATGAGGACAAGCATAAATCTCCAAGCGTAAAAAAAGGATCATAATTTATCAAATGAGCTGAACAAATAAGAGAACAGAATATAGCCAAATTGTTTACAACGGAATTCATTTAGCAGGAACCATTCCAACAAAGCAATCAAATATAACCTCAAAACAGTTACACAGTAGCAATAATAGCCAACAGCAACAAGAACAAAGCCTCAGTCTCAAAAGTAGTAAGATAACCCAAAAATTAAAAATTCAAACCACTTGGAGGTTTCTTACATCGTTTACGAATCTCTTTTTTGTTATGAACCTTTGTGCAGGATCTAGTCATTGGTTTAGACACAATTGAATTTGTGCTTCAACCTATGTTGATAGAGGAAAAAATAAGAAAATAGTAGAAGAGATGAGAGAGATACAATAGGTAATTGAAAAGGCGGAGTCCGTGACTCTCCTACTTCAATTCCTCCATTGGCTTTTATTCACTAAAATTGCTTGTTTTATTGATTCTTTAATACTAGCATATATAGACTCCCTTATACAATAAAATATAAACTAATAAATAGAAACTTCTATGAATAAGAAACCTACTTAAAATAAATATATAAACTTCCTACTACCTAGAAGATAATAACTACTAAAATAAAAACTACTTCTAATTAGAAACTACTAATAATTTCTACTAAATAATAAACATAGAAACTTTCTTAATAATAAAATAGAAACTACTAAATGCTAAACCCTAAATCTAAGACCGTATCATTACTCCCCTCCTATCGCTTGTCCTCAAGCTCAATTTTTGAACTTGGTCAATGGACATCTAGCATATTATCTGCTCCACCATCTTCAACTTCAAGAACCTCTATCCAAAATAGGCGTTTGCACTCGTGTCCAGGGTTGTAAGATTCATCACAATTATATCAAAAACCTTCGCCCTTCGTTCCGCCATCTCAGCCTTTGATAACTTCTTGATGAACGGAGGTGAGGGGTTACTGATTATTGTATTAACACTGGTGGTAATGGTTGCCTCTTTTTGTGTCTGGTCATTCAAGGATGCTCCAGAGTCTTTGGTGATAGCTATGTTGGTGGAATTACACTAGTTTTGGGAGTGCTCACCGTGGACTTGATGCATGCTGGGAGGGACGCTTTACAAAATTTTTGTTTGCGTTCTAAGGGATGAGCAAGGTTCATGGCGATCCCAGATTGCCCAGTTGTAGCAACTCGATGTCAATCCGCATGTCCTCGATCAAACCGGCGGTGAACAAGTCTACCTGTTGTCGTGGTTTAAAGTTCGATGTCCTGGCCAATAAAGATTGGAATTGGCGTTGGTACTCCTCCACAAAACTAGTTTGCTTCAAGTTGGCGAACTCCTCCGACATTACGTTGTGTTCTCCACAACCACTATGTTGTTCCTTAGCATCAATACTGACGGGTTTCATTGATGTCCATCGAATCGCGGTAGTGAGACCTATCATATGTTCTTCGAGAGCCTTTTGCCGAGGACTCATTTGCTCCATAAATGTCTCCAACTTCGCAACCAGAGCTTTTGTATCACCTATGACAAGTGGCTTTAATACGAAATTGTTATGAACTTTTGTCCAGGATCTAGTCACGGGTTTAGACACAATTGAATTTGTGCTTCAACCTATGTTGATAGGGGAAAAATAAAAAAAATAGTAGATGAGATGAGAGAGATAGAATATGTAATTGAAAAGGCGGAGCTCATGACTCTCCTACTTCAATTCCTCCTTTGGTTCATTTTCACAAAAATTGCTTGCTTTATTGATTCCTTAATACTAGCATATATAAACTCCCTTATACAATAAAATAGAAACTAATAAATAGCAACTTCTATGAATAAGAAACCTACTTAAAATAAATATAGAAACTTCCTACTACCTAAAAGATAGTAACTACTAAAATAAAAACTACTTCTAATTAGAAACTATTAATAATTTCTACTAAATAATAAACGTAGAAACTTTCTTAATAATAAAATAGAAACTACTAAATACTAAACCCTAAATCTAAGACCGTATCATTTTTCTCCACTATACTTTACCACAGACCAAATTCATTGTTATATTAAAGGTTAGAAAATGTAAAAGACACAACTTCAAAGATAAAATCAGATCATATAGATAACAGACTGAACCCAATTCTCCACTTCTTATACCCTAGGAGCCCAATATGGTGTTGCAAACCCATGAAATTTACATGAACTCATGAAACTCACAAAATCTCGCCATTGTTCACCTCCTTCCCTCGAAGTCCTGAAGCTCTCATCAATCTCATGGGGATCATCCATCCCTAATTCTTTCCTAAAGGTTTTGTCTTTAGTAGGTTTCCAAAAAATACCAATGTGAAGAAAATAGAAATATCTCAATTTCAATGAAGGGCTTCAAGCAGAAGCTAAAAGATTTCAAGAGATGTGAGAATTATATATACACTAAAAAATATTTAACCATTTGTTCACAACTCTTTGGTATGGTTATTAAAAGTGTTACAATGAGCAGTATCAACAACAAACCTCAGTTCCAAATCAGTTGGGGTTAGCAATACAATGTTTCCATTCAGCTTGAATCAATGAAGAAAAAAAAGCAACAGAAACATACAGATTTTCCAACTCCTGCTGGACCTCTGACAACAAGAGCAAGGGTACGAACTTCCTCCTCCTACAACAACAACAACAACAACAACAACATAGCCTCAGTCCCAAATTAACTGGGGTCGGCTACATAGATCAAACTTTTCCATTGTGCTCGATTAAGTGCAATTGATGGTGAGCTTTTCAAACCATTCAAATCCCTCATAATTAATGCATCCCATGTTAACTTTGGTATGTCCTTACCTTGTCGAATTTCTACAGTTTCTATTGAGTCAAGTTTTCTAGTTGGGGCATTTGTAGGCCGTCTTTGCAGGTGACCAAATCACCGCAACCGCCTTTCCCTAATCTTTGTATCAATTGGTGCTACTCCTACTTGTCTTTGAATTTCTATATTTCTTATTCTATCTTTATGAGTTTTACCACACATCCACCTAAGCATCATCATTTCTACTACGTTCATTTTATGTAATTGTTGTTGCTTTACCGCCCAACATTCACTTCCATAGAGCATAGCTGGCCTAATTGCGGTCCTATAAAATTTTCCTTTTAACTTAGTAGGAACATTTCGATCACAAATCACCCATGTTGCACTCCGCCATTTCTTCCATCCAGCTTGAATTCTATGTGTGACATCATTCTCAATGTTACCATCATTTTGTATGGTTGATCCTAGGTATCTAAAGTGGTTTACCTTAGGAACTTCTACTTTCCCTAATTTTACCACTCCATCATCTCGATGTCTAGTGTTTCTAAACTCACATTGCATGTATTCGATTTTCGTCCTACTCAACTTAAAGCCTTTAGATTATAATATATTCCTCTAGAGTTCTAATTTCTTATTCATTCCATCTTTTGTTTCATCCACTAAGACAATATCATCTGCAAATAGCATACAACATGGTATATCCTCTTGAATATGTCTAGTTAGTTCATTCATAACTAAAGTAAATAGATATGAGCTTAAAGCCGATCTTTGATGTAGTCCTATCGTAATGAAAAATTCTTTTGTAGCTCCTCCAAATGTCTTTATACTCGTTACTACTCCATCATACATATCCTTAATAGTGTCTATGTATCTAGCATGCACTCTTTTTCTTTCTAGAACCCACCAAAGAACATCTCTAGGGACCCTATCATATGTTTTTTCTAGATCTACGGATCTTTTTTCTTTTCTCTATATTTTTCTAACAATCGTCTTACAAGGAAAATCGCCTCCATAGTTGACCTCCCAGGCATGAAACCAAATTGGTTCTCTGATATTGTTGTTTCTCTCCTTAGCCTATTGTCAATTATCATCTCCCAAAGTTTCATAGTGTGACTCATAAGGGTAAGAACTTCCTCCTGCAAATGATAAATAATAGCTTCAAAACTTTTTGATTAATTGGAGTAAATACCTTTTCTAACAAACTGGATTGTTAGTTGCTGCTACACGAGTTATTACAACTAAAAGAAAAGGCTTTATTACCCACAATATTGGGTTAGTCATGTGCATTTCATTTCTACTCTTCACTCTACTATGTTAGGGGGTCAATCTATAATATAAATATACACTAAGTGGCGTATCCTCTTAGAGATTCAAAAGGTATGCTTGCATGCACATGGAGTTGTTGCTTCCACATAAATTATAAATATAGAGGTGTGAATGTTGATTTCCCTCAAAGTCCCTCCTGATAGGAACTTATTCACGATAAAATTGGCTAAGCTAACAAATAATATGAAAGGACGAAATGCACATAATTAGAGGTCATTGAAGAATGATGATGATTAGCAAGTTTGGAAATAATAATTGTCTAAAACTGTATTCTAGAATAGACTCTTATCCAGATCCTAAATAGGAGTGAAATTCATTTCATCCTTGTAACGGATTTATGGTATAGCATCCTGCAATAAGCAAAGAATAAGACATGAAAATTAAAATACCTTTGAAGGTTTTAATCTTTCCTTCAACCACAATTTGATTTCTTCAACCTGCTCACCGACACGAAAATAACTGAGTGGCATACAAGCATGCAAGTTGAAAATAGCACTTCACATTATCATAAGATATCCTTGAAATCAAACCGAAAAATAAAGTGTGACAAGGCATATAAATGTACACAAAACCTTCTTTTTGTGCACAATAAGCTCCTCTAAAGATTTTGGTTTGTGTTTGTCAACCCAAAGTCCCCCATTGTTGGACCGTCTTGAACCTGCTTTTTTCATTCCCTTTAGGTGCCAGAAAGAAAATAATATACAACAACAGAGACAGCAACAACAAAGCCTTAGTTCCTAAATCATTGGGGTCAGGTACACGAATCCAATGTTTCCATCAGTGATGAATTGGAGGGTGGGTATATATGATAGACTATAATTGTGAATGTAATAGACAAATAAGAAGTTGTTTTGTTTCTAGCGAATGGACCTATGAATCAATCAAAGAAATCACACAATAAAAAAAGCAAATAAAATATAATTGGGGATGTAATAGACTATAATGTTGTAAAAAAATACTAGGTTAACAGTAGTAGTAGAATGAGCAATTGGTGAACAAATTAGGTAAAATGATGATACCGGGTCCCTCTTGAAATCCCATAAATTCATGAGAGAAGTCATCGTGAAGGGCATCAAAGTTGACATGTATCGGAGGGTGTTGGTGTTGGTGAGGTCGGGGTTTCTTGGAATTCCTGCGACAAGTAGAGCGTGTATGTCTGGTTTTGGTTTTGGTTTTGGAGGGAGGAGGAATTCCATCGTCTTCAGAAGAAGAAGAAGAAGAAGAAGAAAGTAGGAGAACGTCCCTCTTTCTCATGTCCGTCCTGCTACTGCTGGATTAAATAGATGAACAAAACCTAGCTAGCTAGAAAAAACAAACAAGAAATTGGAGAGAAGAAAGGGTCGGAAAGAGTTGAATAGTTGCAGAAGGATAATAGGCGAGCGAGAGAGAGAGAGGAGTCAAATGCATTTTAAGCACAGGAGAGCCGAACAGCGCAGCTCAGCTCAGCGCGCGTGCGAGTGCGTGTGCGTGTGCGAACAAGAAGAAGGGGCTCCTGTTTCGAGTAGCGTTGTAGACAAGACGACACTTCTGCTCCCATCCCATTTCTCTCCCTTGTATTTATTATTATTTTCGCGTAGCGTTGGCTAAAAGCCTAAAATAGATAAATAAATAAGTTTAGTGGGCTGTGCGGGCCGCGGCCCATCAACAACTGCAGTAGTCAGTAGAGCACCTGATTTTGGGAGGAGAAGAGAACGAACGATCGATCGATCGATCGATCTGTCGTTGGTTCGTTGGTCGACATGGCGGCTCTCCACCACTTTCTCTCTCGCGCTCGCCGCCACTGTCCTCATCCTCCGACACTAATCTCCACCCTCCTCCACCTTCGACCATCATCGTCGTCGTCGTCGTCTACGCCGCCGGCCCTGCTAGGGTTCCTCAGGCCTTTCAGCTCCGACCCCTCTCCCCTTCCAGTTGTTAAACCCGTTTCTTACTCTCTCAGGCCCCCAAAGAAGAAGAAGAAGAAGAAGAAGAAAAACCTAGCACACCACCACACTCCCTCACTAATAATAGTAAGAGTAGTAGGCGGAGTAAAGCAGAAGAGAGGAGGAGGTCGCAGAGCAGCAGCAGCAGCAGCAGCAGCAGCCCCTTTCCTTCACTCGAGAGGACATTCGTTACGTCAAAGACCTCCCTTCCATATCCCCAGTGTCTTATCATCCTTCGCGAGTGGCTCCTCTCCCTCAAGACAAGAAGCCGGAAGTGGACAGCAAGCTGGAGCTGGACAGGGAGAGTAAGAGAATCGAGAAAGATGCTTTTTTTCGTAAAGTTTTTAAGGCCGAAGAGGACAACCTCCTTCCTTACCCCGCCCTCATTATGGTGGACAAGAAGAAGCCCAAGGTTGTGCTTCATCTTCAAGAGGCCATCAGGGAACTCAAGGTCACTGCCCCCCCCCTGCTTTCTTCTATACATTTTTCTTACATTGCCGTTGTTTAATATATATATTTCACTTCTTCAGGCCCATGCCAAGCGGAATTTTGATGAAACGGTTGAGGCACATGTAAATCTGGGTGTTGATGGACGTCGAGGAGACCAGGTACATTTCTTTCTCAACCCAATATTACTGCCATCATTCCTTTTCAACACATTACTGCTTTTCCTCCGACTTCTTTACAATTTGCTTATTTCTTCTTCACAGATGGTGCGGGGCAGTGCTCTTCTTCCTCATGGTACTGGAAAGGTCACAGTTTGCCATCCATGCCTGCTCTCTTATGAAAGCATTTCCTATTTAAATAAATGTCCTTTTCTTTTTTTATTAAAGAATTCTCATTTTGCAGACTGTCAGGATTGCTGTGTTTGCTGAAGGTGCAGCTGCAGATGAAGCCAGAGCTGCAGGCGCTGATATTGTTGGAGGAGAGCAACTTGTTGAGGAAATTAGGAAGGGTAATCAACTTCTCTTTATCTCTATGCTCATTCTTCTATTATATTTTAAATGTTTAGGGAAGGGCGGTTGTGGTGATTTGCTCCAAAGACGGTCGGCCTGCAAATGCCCCCACTAGAAAACTCGATTAAGTAAAAACTTGATGATGTAGCCAATCCCAACTGATTTGGGATCGAGGCTTTGTTGCGCCCACACACACACACATCTAACTTTTAAATATGCCCACCGTAATGTGGGTATGACAGAAACAACTGAAGGTTATCATTTGAATTTGTGTGCATGTACAACTGCTGCATAGTTCTGTCCATGGTAGAAGATATATAACTCTAGATTCCTCAATGTCATCAATGTCTTGGTCAAGTGTTCGCTTGAAAAGAAATCATTTCCTCCCATTTTGTAGAGATATGCTTTTGCAATTCAATGTCCTTGATTTTTTTCCCCTTGTTTTCTTCAATCAAGTTTTCTGTCGAGCTTTTTGTCATTGTTTGGGAACCTTTTTCATATAAAAATTATTTAATGTGCCAAAGCATTTCCAGTGAGATGGATGAGTCATCACTTGCCTTTAGCAAGTGATGTTGGGGGAGGATGTACATTCGATTCATGTTGAAGTCAAGTTGTTGGTTTTTTATAAAAATAAAATAAAATAAATTATACTCAATGTTGTATAAGGTCATTGACATGCCTAGGTTGAATTAGGAGCTGTAACTGTGGTGTTGGATTACAAAGCCAACCCCAAATTATTAGCTGAAATTGTGGTGTTTGATTACACATCAAACTCTTTCACTCAACTCGATTCAATGTGGAAATTCCCCTCTCTCTAGCAATCAATGAGAAAGTCCATTGGGCTCAAGCTTTCTCTCTTTATCTGCCGAACTAGCCAATTTTGAAGCTTTCTTTACCATCAGTCTTCTTCCTGAATTCATAACGTTGATGATGTGCTTTCATACTCATTTAAATCATTCCTCATTAATGCATCCCAAGGTATTTTAGGTCTACCCTTATATCCTCGAATTTCTTGTAATTCTATTTGTGGAAATTATAGAAACTGTAGAAATTCGACGAGGTAGGGGCAGACTAAAGTTAACATGAGATGCATTAATTAAGAGGGATTTGAATGGTTTGAAAAGCTCACCATCAATTGCACTTAATCGAGCACAATAGAAAAGTTTGATCCATGTAGCCGACCCCAGTTAATTTGGGACTGAGGCTATGTTGTTGTTGTTGTTGTTGTTGTTGTCGTCTATTTGTGGAAGTTTTCAATTGGGACATTTGCATTACATTGTCGGTCCCAAGTCCGAATAAAAGAGGAGGTTTCCCAATCCCATTATTCATGCTTGAAAAATGGGAGAGGAGATCCCGAGTTCATTTTTCTTACCCGGAAAATGAGGGAGGGTGCGAGAGTTTGACAACCAACATTAAACTTTTGTCACTCTTTACGAAATGAATCAAACAAATATAAATGTTGGGGCTTTTCCACCAAGCGGCGTGCGCATCGGATTGCACAAAATCAAGTGCAATGGAAGAGTTAGATCCATGTAGTTGAACCCAACTAATTTGTGATTGAGGCTTTACATAACATACTTTTTGCAGGCCTAAAAAAATATTGACGTGGTGCTTGAAGGCATAATATGGGGTCCTTTTTTTGACAAAAAGGATCATGGATTGATAAAGTGTGTAGATAATACTTATATCAAAATTCAAAAGAAATATGTAGATAATAGTGCAACAACCAAAATAATAACAGCAAGATAGGCTTTTGAGTTTCTTGCTAAAGAGGTTCACCGTGCACCAAAGTACAAAGACGGTCAACCTTAAGCCAACTTCCGTCATTATGTATTAATAGATTTCCTCAGTGGAATTAGAAATATCTGTAGAGTTAAAAGTCAAGTAGATATCGAATAAGAGTTTTTTAATTGGCCAAGAGATAAATACCTGACTTAAAGTTTTGAATCTTTTGATGTTCAATGATGATTGATTTTATGCTCATGTACTTAGTTATCTTGAAGATTTGACTCTTAAATGTGTGATTCTTGTTTGTCTGCTATATGATGATTTTCTTTCCTTAGCTTGTCCAATAATATCCTACTTGTAATTTCATTATCTAAATCCCTGATTTTTTTTTTTCAAAGATCTAAATCTTCGAATTGTAAACATGACAGGAGGTTCCAAGTTGAATTTCGACAAGTGTATTTCAACCCCTTCGTTCATGCCTCGTCTCGGAAAGGTACCTGTATTGAGCGTTATAATTGGAGTAATCATGCACCATATGGGTACTGTTCCACTTAAAACAAAATTGTGTTTTTCTTCATCAGATATCAAAGATTCTTGGACCTCGTGGTTTGATGCCTAACCCCAAAGTGAGTGATTGATTTGCTTATTGATTGAAGCATATAAAGTGTTTCTTGACCTCCAAATTTCTGTTTTGACGCCTTCTACAGTTAGGTTCTGTGACCAGTGATGTTGCAGTAGCAGTTAGAGCGGCTAAACATGGTCGTATTGATTTTAAAATTGATAAAACAGCCATTGTGCACGTAGGCCTTGGCAAGGTACGTCTTTATCTTTGTTTTTGGCATTGTCTTGCAAAGTTGCTGGTGTTTGTCATTTACCTGTTCATGAAGCCGCTCAGTCTGCAATTGGTGTGAGATTCTTTTTTTTTTTTTCACTTTTTTTTGGCTTAACCACTTTTGACTTGAATCTCTTGCAGATAAGCTTTCCTGAGGATTCTATTCGTGAAAATGTTGGTGCCTTCATGAATGCTTTACTTCTTGCAAAGCCCGTGGGCTTAAAGAAGAGTGAGTAGACTTCTGTAATTTCATGTCTTATGCTATGTTCACAAATCTGACATAAGAAATGTATGTTCGCTAAATAAACTCGTGCAAAATCCAGTAATGGGCAATACGCGGGAATACAGAGACTTAGGCCCCTATGATGTGTAAGGTCTGAATACATTAAAAGAGAAAAGAACTCATCGTTACGTGGTTGAGTGTTTTTTTGTTTTTTTGTTTTTTTTTTTTTAAATACTTAGCAATTTTTCCAGACAACTCTAATACTGAACAGTAGTTTTTTTATTGACGGCACGGATAAGCTAAATAACTGCTCTAGATAAGGATTATAGGGATGATGCATGATGATGTGGAGTATGGGCATCTTCATGGAAGAATTGCAAGTTCTATACTTGTATTTCATGGTGGTGGGCACACTAGTGCTCTGATAACAATGATAAAAAATTGAACTTATTGGAATTAGCACACATAAGTTGACATAGCAGAAAAAACATTATCAACCTGAACTGGAAAAGCTTTGTGATGGCTGCCGTGGTTTGATACGTCTTTTATGTTTTTAACTTTTTTGTTGGCTTCAGCTTCCAAGTATGCTGGTTACGTGAACTCCTTCACACTATGCAGCACTGTAAGTTCTCTTACTCTCTCTTTTTGGTGTACGATTATTGAAAAAAAAAAAATCAATGAATGCTACAAGGGGGACAAGTCTTGTGTTTCTGATTCCTGCAAGTTGTGCTTACATTGTATAAATTGGAAACCAATTGTAGTTTATTCTGATGAAGCTTTGATGTTCTTAACATGCAGATGGGTCCTGGATTTCCAGTTTCGATACAATCATTATCTATAGCAGCAGATCATTATAATAAGTTGCAACTGAAATGACGCTATCTTGTTGCGGTCAATGATATAGTAGAAGTGGCTTGTAACATTCATTTTGTGTGAGGGCTGATCCTTTTTTTATCATGCCCCGTTTTGGATGCTTATTAGTAAGCGTATCATCTGGATATTATATTTCGTTTTGGATTGACTCGTGGCTTGACTAGGGGATGAGAACATGAGCATGGTGGTTTACAAGTCCGGACAAAGCAGACATTCTGCTCATCTGTCTGTAACAATTTTTGCCCTGAACTTTAGCAAATTATTTTATTTTTATTTTTATTTTAGTTTCTTGTTACAAAACAATAGAATAAGCTACTGATGATGAGTAAAATGTAAAAATTAAGAGTCTTGATTTAGATTACTGCAGAAGGCCCAAGTGTTTGCTGTGCGAGTAACAAGTTGCATGCATATCTGTTTATTTATCTATAGGATATGGTATGTTTCTCTTGCTGAGCCTGAGAGATGTTTTAGACATATATGGCATTAATAACTTAAAGAAGTCATTGTGGCTGCTAAAATGATCTCTTTCAGCGTGCTCAAGCATTACCCGCGAAGTTGCCAGTGGCAGTGAGGAGTAAACTACGTAAAAAGTCGAAGAATATGCCTTTAGAAGTTGCTTAGCTTTGGATGAGTAGGAATATCTTTTGCTTTTGGTTTTGGTTTTGGTTCGGTGCTTTAAAAGATGTAATTAACTCGAACGTAGTTATTAATGTGATTGTTGTTGTTGTTGTTGTTGTTTTTGTTATTAGAAAACATGATTCTTTTGTATGTTTATTGGGAACGGAATGAATGCTGCTGTGGCTGTGCCCGCTTCTTCACTGCCGATCAACCTTCTCTCCCAGATTGGACTGTGGCAAAGAAGAAGTGCGCGTGGAGGAAAGTCTACCATCGAAACAAAAACAGTAATGGAAACATCTGCTGCCTTGGACATCCTAAAAGAGCAGAGGAGTCCCGCACTCACCATATCTGAGGATCCAATATGCAATCCTTGCTAGTTAGAGAATTTATGCATCTAAAGTATTCTAACTAGATATAACTGCATCTTAATTACTTAATCAAATGATACCATACACACCTCGATTAGCGTCGTATCTACAAAATTATGATTAACTACGTTAGTCAATCGCATCTCTTTCCGTTATAAGAAAAAATAAATAAAAAATGCACTAATGCAACTGTTTTTCGGAGAACGCATGCAATTTGTTAGCTCTCTGCATGTATACTACAACCAGGGAAAAGAGAAGGAAAATAAAAACAAAAAAAGCCTCCCACGCTGCAGCCGATCCTTCTCCATTCCAAAATCAAAATGGCACTGTATACGGCAATGCATATACATCTGACTCAGCCAAATATTGGGCCCTTGGCCAACAATTAAAACTTCCATCCAGGAATTTTGTACTGCTTTTATGCAAGGCACTATCAATGGCTCTCTCTCTTTTTACTTCAACTCTGTGTCTTGCACTAAATAGCCATTCTAGATCATCACAATCACTTCTTTCAATCCGAAAGGGAGGGGGTACCCAGCTATCAATCAACTTTCTCAACTGTGCATCCCTATCTGAAGACTCACTTCCCTTGCAATTAGATGTAGCAGCAGGTTCAATCACATCATGATCAGCTGTCTCAATTCTTTCAGAACAAAAATTTTCTTTCTGCGTCCCGGAATCCACATAATCCTCATCTTGGGGAATGATATCAACTGATCTGGAAGTAGAACAATGCTGCTCTCCATAGGGCAATGCTTCCAGACCCTTGGATTTTAGCGATGGCAGCCGAAATCGGATCACAATCCCTTTATCCATAAAGAGATTGGGGCAATATCAGTGCCTTTTAAAAGCTAACAAGCCCAACAATCACATATCTATATCTATATATATAAAATATAAGTTGGAGCTGAGAGAAAGTTCACATGCATCCTCCTTTCATCATTTTAATTTTTAATTTTCTAATTTTTTCTATTTTAATGTATTTATTTATTTAAAGTATTTAAGGTGTTTGTTTGTTTCAAGGAATATATTAATTCCTCCATTTATTAATTGACTAAAACAAAAATCTAGCTCTTAAAATTTAAGAGCATCTATTTCGTCTCATAATTATTTAATTAACTGCTAATTAAATAGAAATACACCCATAATTAATTAATTAATTGGGTGCGTGCATTTACATTGACCGTTTACAGCTGTGCATGCATGGTATTATCTTGCTTGCAACTCACTCGAAAGAGAGATAAAGTTTTACATGCTATCTCCTTCCACCATTTCATTTTAAGGATTTTCTCAATCTTTTCTATTTTCTAATTTTAAGATATTTGTATATTTGTGTTATTTATTGTTTTAAGATATATTCATCCCTCATATTTTTGAAAAACGAAAAATCCAACTTTGAATAACCAAACAACGGGTATAATTAATAAATTATTCATCAATGCATTAAGTCTCTATTTTAAATCTTACACCATCAATTTGGTTATCGCAACATTATTTATATATAATGTTTAGAGCACTGAAAAAACAATTAAGTTCATTTGAATTCTTTCTTTTGTTAATAAATGATTACTTTAATGATTTGTAAGTAAACAATTTTTTTACCCTCTATTGTATATTTTTTTCTAAGAAATATGAGTTGATTATTATGAATTATAATTTTAATTGTAAAAAATATTACAATATATTCACGTAAATTTATTTACTAACTTCATCTTAAAGTTTTAATAACTCCAGCGCAGAGCGCAAGAAATCGACTAGTATATATAAAAGTCGGAGTCGGAGGAGAGAGAAATTTATGAAGCAACCTCCTCTCACTATTCTAATTTTCTAATTTTCTCGATTTTTTTATTCTTGCTATTTATTTATTTCTATTATCGATTGTCCCAAGAGATATAATTATATATTAAGTGTGCATCAATTAATAATTAATAATGGTTATATTATCAACGAATGGATTCATAAAACGAGTACGTTTAACTCGAAATCATAGGTAGATACATAGAATGGAGTGTAGTACAAGGTTTTTAAAATCATGGCAAATACATGGAATAGAGTGTATTGCAAGTTCTATTCCCCCTATAAATTTCACCTCTTATCCATTCTTCTCTTGCAATGCACTTGGCGGGGTAATCTAGCATGATTCGATTGTTGTTGGGTTGCGTCCTCTATTTGTGAGTTCAACCGATGTGGGGGGAATTTTTTGTGTGTTTAAGAAGCCATGGGAGGCTGATGGAGTGTTGCAGTGTTTGCATGGCAAATGAGGGTCTGTTTGCAAAATGAATACCTTATTGTGGACGTTGTTGTTTATGTCTTGGCTGTCACACTTGGGGATGCATGTCCAGCATCAGGGAGTTGATTTTTTTGTGTTTTTTGTTATTTTAGGAGGGGCTATGTGAATACATATTGTAAAGGAGTCAATTGGACTCATTTTGTCTATTTTTTTTTACGACTCATACTATTTTTTTAACCCATGGCCATGTACATACTATTTTTCAAATTAATATTTACTACATAGTAGTATCGCCTCTCATTCATAAAAAAATGGTATTGTTTTGAATTTAGTACTTGAACAAAAGGTCCAAATATTTACATTTGTTGGTGTAATTTTTAGTATTGGAGAGATGATATTGATATAGTCATAATATCATCTAAAAATATCCATGCGGACACTTAATTTAGGATGTAAAACAATTTAATAAACCTTCTATTGTATAATTTCAATAACGCCTGCGCGAAGCGCAATGAACCGACTAGTTATGTAAATAAAGTAGAAACACGAAGCGCAATGAACCGACTAGTTTTATGTAAATAAAGTAGAAACACACTCACTTTGGCGGTATTTGCTATCATGCAAGGTCAACTTCTGTTTCTTGCTGCTGCTTTGAGTGCTGTCAGAAGAATCACAAAGATTCAGCACATAGGCAGGCTGTCCATGCTCCTCTGAGAGGCCACTTCTCTCCATGTTCTCAACTTCATCTTCAATATTCTTTTGAGAACCTCCTCTAAAATCAGCATAGTGCTCTTCAATCTTCTGCCGTTTCTTTTGACCATGGTAATTTTCCTCAATGCTTGCTTTTACAGTCTTCTCCCTTTTCTTTTCTTTTCTCTCCCTCCTTTTCTCTCTTCTCTCCTTCTTTGACTGTTCTCTTTCCCTCTGGAACTTTAAATTATCAGATCAACCATCAGAGCGCAGTTCAATGAACAAAAATACAATTATAATCAACAAAGTCGAATGAAAGCTCCAGGTTGCAACTAAATATGTTGGCTAATAATTAAAAAAAAAAATGAACGTAAAATTCAGCGCTCAAGGTACCACAATCTTTAATATTAGAGGAACCTCCAGCATTATTTTCCCCTTTCAACATCATTTATCGATGCATATCCATATGGGATCCAGTTAAAACTGGCAAATCCTCCATCTGTGATAGAGATTTTTGTTCACTTTGGTACATAGAAAGTAAAAGTCATTAACCAACAAATGAAGGGAGAAACTTTACAGTTTCAAAAGAAGAAGAAAACAAATCTAAGAAACATCTTCTGTGAAAATTGTAAACCAATTAGAGTCCTGGTCAATCACCAAGTACGCCATTTATCCTTCAATTTTTCTCTTCTCATAAAAACCAGTACAAGTCAGGCAAAAAAAAAAAAAAAAAGACGTACTGGAAATCACCATAAAATCTCCCCTTATTATCAATTCAAAAGGCCACTAAATCAGAAAGTTACATAGGAACATTGAAATTCCATTATCATTTCATAAAGGCCAAAGCCCAAGCCACCAAATCTTCAGATTAAATTAACACTGGTTTTTCATCTCAAAGTCTACCCCTATACTTCAGAGTTCAATCAATTTTCTGCTCATCTAGCTCTCAAAAATCTTTGGATGTCCAAAACCACCACAAGTGCACTTCTCCTATTTTTTGATCTGTCGGTGCTACTCCTAGTATTCTTTGAGAATGTCCATTTTTTTTTTTTTATTCTATCCATCCAGGCTTTCAAAGGTGAAAACATATAAATAACATATAAATACCACATCCATATAGAAATAGAAAAACCCATTGTATAATTACCCATAATCCCATTGCACCGCATCCGTATAGAAAGAAAACTTTCAAAGAACATTCCATGCAAGTTTTCCATTAACCACAATCCCAATACAATTACTCCAGACTTGTTCAAAATACCCTAATCAATTTATCTATCTTTTGTTGTCCTCCTAGGCTTACTCTTAATTTTACAAGAGTGTAGATTCACAAAAGAGGATTTCCCAAGTCATATAACCAACAAAGTTGATAAAACAATTGCCTTTGCCAATTGCTCTAACTAGTCCTTGTTTCTTTCTTTATATAATGCATGGCAAATAAACATGCTACAAATTTAAGTGGACCACTGATGTTCTTGCTACTTCTTCAAACATTACAAGTGTGCTTTATCTAACCAACTGTTAGCAACCACCAACCCCTTATGTATTGAATTGCTCTTCCTCCGATGAGATGAACAAAAATGATTTAGAACGGTATTTTTAAGAGTTCCATGAAATAACACCAACCATCACAAAATCTTATTCAGTTAATAATTGGCCTTTTTAATTTTTTCAATGACAACATGTGGAAAAAGAAGCTACCGTCTGCAAACATCAAAGTAGAAAGGGTTCATGTTGCTTTATCAAACATGGTACATCACTTCCAAATCAGTCATTGTGAGAAGTATATATGTATCATTAATTGGTAAAACAAAATTAAGGAATCATGAAATCAAGAAAAGTAGAATACGCCACAACTGAAAACCAAACCAAATCAAAGAGCCATTATAAAGTTGATACAAAGCAAGCAACCGGAGATGTACTTGACAGAATAATGTTGTACATGGTGGAAAAACCAGTGCTCCAGTTTCTCTTTAGGAAGGTTTTTTTTTTCTAATAATATATGTCCATGTTCTTGGAAATCTTTAGAAATAAGTAACAACTGAATGACAAGACAAAGGTTATTGTTACAATTAGAAATAACAACTGAAAGACAGTTGGTCGGTAATTGTAATGGTTGAGCGATAAGTGTGATTTAAAGAGTTGAAAGAAGAGATCTGATAGGAATCGAAGAAAGCAGTCGAGCAGAAACGCAAAATCAAGAGAGCAGCGTCGATGCTCAACGAACCTTGATCGATTCCATGATAATGATAAGAGGGTCCTCCTTGTTCTTCAATCTTGAAAACCAAACTAGGGTTTCTCTTTCAATCTGTGTCTCTCTCGACGGAAATATGGAAGAATTGAAAGGGGGCGGTTGGATATTTATACTTATAGGCCGTGTTCGACACGGTTTCTAATTGCTCTATATTTAATTTACGAATTAGGAAGGGGGCTTTCTTTCTATTTCCTTCTTCGTCCCTGTTTCTTTTGATTTAAGTCGGCGTGCGAGGGGGCTGTTTTACTAACCAACGCCCGAGTTTAATTTTTGTCTGCCAAGTGCTAGCACGTGGCTGGCTCGTTTCCAGAATCGTGGAACTCAAATTCTACAAAAACCCTAACGCATACAGAGAGGATCATGATGCCAATATTGATACTTGATTGATTAATGTACAACAATATAGATTGGAAGGTCTCCCTGCTGCGAGAAAGCCCGCGCAAACGCCCTCCCCAAGGCAGCCTCAACGATCGGCGGTAACGCCTCGATAGTCTTCAGCACCGATTCCAGATCCTCCTGATTCGGCTACTCGGGAAGTTGAAGCGCCTTCTTTGATCTCCAACTGTCCACTGCCCCATTTCCCTTCCAACCCCCTCGGCGCCTCCAAATCCTAGAAGATGTTTCGGATGATGAGAAGGGGTGATGCCCTGGCGGGTTCTCTTATCAGAGCCTCCGCAGCAGCAGCAGCAGCAGCAGCGATTGAGCCTCCGCTGCTTCTCAGGCACGCCTTCTTGTCCACCTCCACTTGGTACGGGCGGGGGCGGGGGCGGGGGCGGCGCTCCTGTATTCCCAACAACCCTGTTGGGTCATCAGCTCATTACGGTGTGGCCGGAGCACTGTCCTTCTCGGTCGCAGCAGCAGCAGCTTCATCATCATCATCATCCGATGTGTACGCCAAGGAGCCTGTTCGATCTGATCTCTTGCCCAAGGACGTCCTTCTTTACCAATACGAAGCTTGCCCTTTCTGCAACAAAGTCAAAGGTACTTTCTTTTACTACCTACTACGATTGATTCATGATTCATGATTGATTCATGATTCATGATTGAATCCATATTTTCCCACTCATGCATGCAGCCGTCTTGGACTACTATGACATACCTTACAAGGTAGTGGAGGTGAACCCCATCAGTAAGAAAGAGATCAAATGGTCCGACTATAAGAAAGTACCCATTCTCACTGTCGATGGAGAACATCTGGTTGATTCTTCAGGTGCTTTTTTTTTTTTTTTCCTCCCTCCCTCCCTCCCTCCCTCCCTCCATTATTAAACTTGCATGTTTCATCTATCTTATCTTCTGCTGCAGCTATCATCGACAACTTGACTCATCGGATACATTCACCTTCTCATCCCTATCAACAAGACGACGAAGAAACTAAATGGCGGAGGTACTTGTTCACTCTTTCTGTTGCCTCTCGCTAATTAACTAATTCCTCAATCAACCCCATGCAACTTCATCTTATCTCATCTCTCTATGCAGTTGGGTTGATACTCACTTGGTGCACGTCTTATCACCGAATATATATCGGAGTCCTTCCGAGGCTCTCCAATCATTTGACTATATTACTAGTCATGGTTAGTCATCCTCTTTCCCCACTTTCAACTTACGATGTATGTTTGCTATTTCACCGCACTTTTACCTGTAGGATGCTTCCTACTTTAATGCACTTGCACCTTTATGGCATGTTCCCTTCATGGTCTTAGGTCGGATTAGCCACACTGGACTGTTTCATCTAATGTTCGCATGGCGGATTAACTAGTCCACGGGACTATCTAATACCCAATACAGGTTACTAAAGTAAACCATCAGCACTAATTAGTCTCTATTCTTGTGCTTCAAACATTACCAAATTACTCCGCCTTCTTAAACCAAATCGTGATTGTGAGAGACTAAATTGATTTTGCTGCCCTCCTCACCCTCATCAACACTCGCGACTCATCCCTAACCGCCACTTCAACTGCCACAACTACCAACCACCACCCACAACGCCTCTCCCCCTCCATAGTCGACACCCTCCTCCACTATGCCTCCTCCAACATCTCCGGCCGGATGACCAACTTCGAGCTCAACTCCATCTCCCACGTCCTCCAACAATGCTCCCCACCTTGCAACTTCCTCGTGTTCAGACTCACCCTTGAAACTCTCCTCTGGAAGGCCCTGAACCACCACGGCCGCATCGTCTTCGTCGACGAGAACGAGTATTACATTGCACATTTCAAGGAGCGCCATCCCGGGATCGAGGCCTACGACGTGCAGTACACCACCAAGGTGAGCGACATGAAGGAGCTCATCAAATTGGCTAAAGAGTAGGTCAAGAACGAGTGCAAGCTTGTCCAGAACTTGCTCTTTTGTGAGTGTAAATTAGGGATCAATGATCCCCCAATCATATCTACGACGTAGATATCTACTTGGGGGGCATGTTGGTCATTCTACTAACCTCCAAAAATTTAATCCCAAACTTAACACACCCAACTGAACATGTGTGACTCAATCGGGACCAATCACTTAACCCAAGCCACAATCCCATGTGTAACTAACACACTGGAATACTATATTTGTGAGGCATGTAGGCCATTAGGCTCTGTAGCCCAAAGTATCAGAGAGAAGGAAAAGGATGCCATGTTAACCTCTATTTCGTAAAACACTATGACAAACTTCTTAATTATATTATTGGCATTGAATTCGTATCTCAATTGAGATTGGATCTCAACTCAATGTCTTCCTTGTGCCTTTTGATATGCCTCTTTTCACTAAGAACCAGTTGATCACCTCCGTAGCTTTTCTTGAATTGTTGGCTTGGTAGTCCTAGAGTCACATTTAGAAACCTTTAGCCTTCTAGCAGGAGGAGCGAAATGGACATCAACAATAAAAGTTCACTAGAATTTTATTTGGAAAGACCAATCTTTTGCACATTATATTGATTTTAGGGAGTGAGTATTAGCACCCATATACATTATATCAGCCCCTCATTTAATTTAATGTTATTTATAGTCCTCAATAAGTTAGTTCATGCTCTAAGCACCCCTTTTTAATTGTTAGTAAACTCTCCTTTGTACCTCTAGTTTATATTGCCCCCCTCTTTCCCCAAAGAGAGCCCTCTTTTCATCTTTGTAATCTTCAACCTCCAGCCCCTTACGCATCATCTTTTTCTCCCACTTAACTCTATTTGCTCCATATGCATTTCAAGATTGTTTCTTTGATCCTTAAAAGCTAAAATTCAACACAAATAAAGGGTTCTAACCATTCAAGAATATGAATCAAATCTCAACAAAATACCATAATTAAGATGTATTTGAAGGTAAATTGTCGAGTGTATGGACAGAGAGATGAGAAGGAGTGTAGAGATTAGAAAGTAGAAGAAAAAATGAGATGAGTCAATGGTTTAATTTGGGGTGGGATATAGAAAGTGAAAATTAAGTAGAAGAGGAGAATGTGAGTATTGAGTGAGATAAGAGTTTGGGATGAGTTTAAGGTTTTATTTAGGAAGGGGTGTAGAGAGTGGAAAGCAGAAGGGGAAAAAAGAAATGAAATAGGTTCATGATTTAGAGTGGCGTTATTTATGTAATTTTGCCTAAAGACATTTTAGTTTAAAAGTGTAATAAATTAAATGGGGGGCTGATATAGGGTAGTAGGGGGCTAATAGTCGCTCCCGAATTTTAATTTGCAATGTTCCTTCATCAAGATTGGGACTTGCAAGTTGTTGGCATCATATTTTTATTTTTTGATACCACTGGGTGTTGCAATAGCTGTAGTCTGTAGAAGACATTTGTTTCCCTTCTTTCCTCTAAAACTTGCTAACTTTTTTGGTGATTTAATAGTCTTCCACTTTGTTGTAGTTGCGAGTACTTTTCACATTTGGAAAAGGGGTTGGTTTCATGTAAATACGACTTTTATTTATTTTGTGTGTATCATTTTTATTTTTTTTTATTTTTTATTTTTAAGAGTTGCATCAGGATGAAAAGAAAAACAAACAAGCAAAGTAATTAGAAGAACTAAACACTGACCTACAGAAGTAGAGCTGCTCTTTTAAAACGATTCTTAAAAGGAATTGAAAGAATTGCCCTTTGTCTTTTAATTCAAAATTTTGTGACAAAAGAAATTTCGTCGTGTTAGTGATCAGGTTGTATATTGTGCTGGATAGTTTTCATTTAAGGCAATAAAACTGATTTCATGCATCTTTTTCATTGCAGGCAATTTCAGCTTTACAGAAAGAATTACAGCAAAATATGCTGGAGCTGTGGCTATGTATTTTGTGTCCAAGAATCTGAAGAAGAAATATAACATTACTGATGAGCGTGCTGCTTTATATGAAGCTGCTGAAACATGGGTCCATGCCCTAGATGGCCGGGAGTTTCTTGGTAATCAGTTTGTATTATGTGTTATAGCAACTCTGATACAAGTGCTCTTTTGATGATTGTGCCTAAGAGTAATGGAGTTGATGGATCGTTATGTTTCTCTTATTTACAGGTGGCTCTAAACCTAACTTGGCTGATCTCGCAGTCTTTGGTGTTTTGAGACCTATCAGATACCTGATGTCTGGTAAAGATATGGTGGAGCACACCAGGATTGGCGAATGGTATGCCAGAATGGAAAATGTTGTTGGGGAGTCTTCACGGATCAAAGCTTAGAAGAATATGTATTGGATGGAGATCCTCTCAGTGCTTAAGTCTCAAGGTTTTGATCTTCGTCTCGCGTTCTACTATCTTAATTGGAAAGGCAATATTTTTTTGGCTCTATTTGAGGTTCAGTTAAGAAGGTTTGATTTTCATTCATACATCTGCAGAGACTTGAAGCTTTGAACACATAAATAACGAGATCGCATGGAGTTTGGTTTTCTCATAGTTCCAATTACAAAATAATGTAGTCTGATGATATGTTCTGTTTTATGGGTACACCAGACTTGTCAAAATATTTTCAGCATTTATGCAGCCATTCTTGTGATCTAGTTATCGAGCAAAGAGATGCTGAGTGATCGTAGGGGGCGATCCAATTGAACCATACTAACCATTGGTAGTATGGTGCGTTGCTGGCATAGTATTCGGACTCAAAAAAGATATTAGCTGAAATAATTGTTTTTTAGCCTTGAGAAGGGACATGGATACCTTGGAGATATGAACTTCCAAGTCTTGATCATCTTGAGAATATTTTTATTTAATGTACTGTTTTTTTAATACAATTTGGTGATTATTTAGAAAGTGCACTTTTTTTAGATCTAAACTAGAGATGAGAGAGAGGATATTTAATGCTATTTGGACTTGTGAGTCCGGATTCAATTTTTTTTTTAATTTCAAATACATCTTTGAGTAATTAATGAAACAACTATAATCACTTATAAAATTTTTATTATACCCTTTAAATATTTATAAAAATTGTAAAAACTACCCTGAGTCCGGACTCATGAATCTAAGTAGACTTATTGATTTACTTTTTAACTAAAAAAGCCAAATGTGGCTCGTCAGGATTTGTCTATTCATTTGCACTTTGAGATTGTGCACACACATCGATCGATGCGCAATAGATAGATATTATCGTCGAGTGCTCATCTAGGTGTTTCAAAAAGAGTTATTTTAGTATTTTTCTTAAAAAAGATATAAATACTTAGGGGGTGTTTGGTACATTATAATTCATGGTTATGTGTTTCACACGTTTTCTAATATCATGTAAAAAAAAAGATATAATACTTAGGGATGTTCAGTTCACTACAATTTGAGGTGGGAGTTGTGGAAAATTTTTCTCTTTGTGCTTAATTGAATGTGTTGATTAATAAAGTCTAAATGTTTTTTTGTTTAATTATTTTGAGTTTTGTGAAAGAAACACATTAATTGAGACTTTCTTTTTCTGTATTTAAATACGTTTAACATTTGGAAACTTTTTTTAATTTCAAATACATCATCGAGCAATTAATGAAATAATTATAATCACTTGTAAAATTATTTTGATGCCTTTAAATATTTACAAAAGTTTAAAAAACCTTCCCTATGAGTCTCGCAATTATGAATCTACGGTGATATGAAAGGGTTTGATAATGGGAATCGCCAGGGAGGTGTCTACAATTACGAGTATTGTTTTTATTTATTTAATTAATTATTTTGAAGTAGCAATTATTAGTTGATGATCAGGGTATCAAAAAATCTATTTGGACTTTTTGAGTCCGGACCCAAAGATTTTTTTGTTAACAATTTAAGATATCTATCTAAGTAAAAGACTTAATTACCCTCTACCCCCAAACACTAATAATGAATTTAAATTAAGGGTCTTTATGTCATTTTGGTTGTTTGAATCCGGACTTTTTGAGTCCATCTGGTAATTGGAGTGTTTGAGAAAGGGGAAGGCAGTTTGGTTAGGGTTTCTCTGGCGTTGGCGTTGATTTATTGTTGAGGATGTCAAGGAAGGTTACCTTGAAGAGTTCCGATAGCGAGACCTTCGATGTTGAGGAGGCGGTGGCCGTTGAATCCCAAACCATCAAACACATGTTCGAACTCGATTGTGCGGACAGCGTCATCCCTTTACCCAATGTCACCGGCAAGATCCTTGCGAAGGTGATCGAGTACTGTAAGAAGCACGTTGACGCTTCCGAGGCCGAAGACCGCAGCGATGAGGTGCTCAAGAACTGGGATGCTGAGTTTGTTAAAGTGGATCAGGGCACTCTCTTCGGCCTCGACCTGGTCACTTTCTCTTCCTTTCTTTTTTTATGATTTGTTTGTTAATTTTTCTCACATTTCACGTCTTTCATGATCTGAGCAACTTGTCTATGGTGGATGCGTTCGTTCGTTGAGGGAACACATTGTTTTTTATGCTAATTTTTTAGATGTATGTCTAGTAAGAGCTAGCTTATTGTAGCTTTCTATACGTACCTGAAGCTGCCTAGGAGTGTGATTTGCTACTGCTCTTTAAAATTCATGTACCATGCTTTAAATGAATTACTTTTGAGCCAGATGGTCCTTCATGCTATAAATATGCTTCAATCTGACTGTAATGTTCTGGGAACAAACTGTTTTGGTATATTATAGTCGTTGCTGGTTGGGATTTCGGATTTTGCTATGGATAATGAAGAATTATGGTTAGGGAAGTATTTTCATTTTTCTCTTGATGAGTGGACAAGTATAATATATTCAAGAATGAAAATGGTTCTTGAGTTGCGTAGGCTGTTTTTGGTTTAGGCTCCGGATGTTCTTTCCGTCTTCTTTTCTTTCTATTCTTGCTCTCTTACCTTCATTTTAAGCTATTGTGTCTGTAAAATATCTTTACATATATAAAGAGCTTACTTCTTTAAAAAAAAAAAAAAAAAAAAAAAAAATCTTTGAGCCATGGTGTAAGCACCCACAAACAATTGTTTTATTGCAAGACTATTGGTAAAATAAGGGATGTATTGCTATTCGAAGATTGAATAAGTAGTCGTGGTTTGCCAAACTTTTAGGGATTACATACCCGATATTTCTCTTGTCGCATTGGTAATTCTGTAAGTACTTTCATTTGCTCTTTCAGGCAGCTAACTATCTCAACATCGAAAGTTTGATGGACTTAACCTCTCTGACTGTAGCCAACATGATCGAAGGGAAGACACCAGAGGAGATTAGAAAGACGTTCAACATTAAGAATGATTTCACTCCTGAGGAAGAGGAAGAGAATCAATGGGCCTTCACTCCTGAGGAAGAGGAAGAGAATCAATGGGCCTTCACTCCTGAGGAAGAGGAAGAGAATCAATGGGCCTTCACTCCTGAGGAAGAGGAAGAGTATCCATGGGCCTTCGAGTACATATGATTGGAAGAAAGGGTTTTTAATGTATTACGTTCAAGTCTGGTTGTTTTTATTGTGTGCTGGTGATTAGGTGTCTGCTCTTAGCAAAGACCTGGTATTGATATGCCATTTACTATTTTATTAGTATGAACTCTCTGCAGCTTCTCTCTCTAAAATGTACAAGTGGTTTAATGTTGGGGCATATCGTATAGATTTACTGTATTTTGTGATAGTACTTTGTTCGGATTGATTAGTGGAATTGGTAGGTTTCTACCTTTTTGCTGAAACCGTTGGACTTGCGTTTGAATTTTTATTTTTTTTTCCCTTTGGTGTATTTATTAGTTGCTCTTATTTTTGCTGCATAGTGTCAGAGTTGTTCCTTCTGGTCATTGGAGGGAATTTATTGCATGGATCCAGTCTTTACTTCACAATATGTTGGAGGTGTAAGATTGAGTTTGTTTTAAGAATAAGTCTACTTGGACTCATGAGTCCGAACTCATAGGGAGTTTTTTTAAAAATTTTGTAAATATTTAAAGGGTATAATAGGAATTTTACAAGTGATTATGGTTGTTTCATTAATTGCTCGAGGATATATTTGAAATTAAAAAAAGTTTTGAGTCCGGACTCACGAGTCCAAATAACATTACCCTTGTTTTAATTTGGATACTTTTACATGGAAGTAGAGCGGTTTTTTTTTCAAACCTCATCTATTTGGGTAAGTATTATTCATCTTTGGTACTTTTGAAGGTGCATGCGTGATCTTCTGTTCTCCATATCCTGTTTGGTTCAGTTTTGTTTTTGCCAGAACCAATTGGATTTTTTTTTTGTAGCTTTAAATTCATGTGATAGTGAAGTCTTAGGAATAAAATGATTCAATGTGAGAACTGAGAAGCCTGGAAATTAGGGAATATAGATCTACCTCAAATTTTTCTTCCTGCTTTTTCCACTCTGTGATTATTCAATGACTTAGTTGTTTTATAAAAGTCAGACTGGATGCGCTTTCCAGGAAATCGAGGCGATCAACTATTCCTTCTGGTTTTCATTGCCAATAGTTGTCTTCTTTTTTTTAACAAAAAATCTATTTAAGGGTCTTTAAATTAAGGGAGCTTTTATGTCTTTTTGATTGTTTTTTTTAATAGGATAGTCGTCTATCTTTTTCAGGTGCTAATGCTTGCTAAAATAGATGTTAATTGGAAGTACCAACCTTTTGGAGTTGTTTGGATGAGTGATATATATATATATATATATATATATATATATATATATATATATATATATATATATATATTTTGGCTCTGGTTTTTGCATATATGCTGTTGGAGTGCTTAGAAGAAACTGTCTCAGCAACTGGCATATCAATAAAATGCTTTCATCCCTTAAGTTGTATATGACATAATTTCCAGGCCCTACATTTGCTACTAGCCATTTTTTGATTCTTCTTTATTTACAAGAATATGCTTCCACTTAACCTTCTACTGTCTCGGCCCCTTCACTGGAGACAACAAAAGGAGTTCGAACTTTATATTTCCCATTACTCCAAGTGATGGACCCGAACATATCCTTGGTCACTGATGAAGAGGGAGAAAAGATGACTTGGTATTCGAGCTTCTTATCGTTCTCTGTAAACACTAGCCTTTCAGGTACCACTTTCACGTTCAATCCTGATGGTGATTTGATGCTTACAGTATAAGTAGCTCTGTCTTCTTTGCTGCCAACGTTGGTTACTGTTCGACTTACTTTCTTGCTTTCTTTGCCATTGAATTTTGAAACAGCAATTGATGGATAGTTAAGATTGGAGATTAGGTCTGTGCTAGAATTATTCGGGCATTCAAAACCTGTTGGGACACTTGTTATTAGTTTGATGGTGGAGATTTTGTAACCATAGTTGCAGAGGAATTGCAGGTAGTCATTGGTATCGGTTTCATAAACTAGCCCAGGTTGCAATGCAGCTGAGGGGTTTACTTCTCCGGCCCCATAGTCGTGGGGTGTGGCTGGAGAGCCTGAATTGGTGGTGATTGGGGCTCTGTCAGTGTTTGAATCGGTTGCTGCATGTTAAAATGAGAAGTTGATTTGCATTTAATTTGTTGAAAGGAAACTGGATGGATTTAATTTATTTATAAATACCCTTTGATTTGTACCTGTGGTCATAATGGCTGATCTAATGGCAGAGGGACCCCAGGCAGGATAGGCAGATTTGATGTTGGCGGCAACTCCTGAAATGTGAGGGCAAGACATGGAAGTTCCGGAGAGCAAATTGAATTGGGATGGCTTCTGGCCGATTGGAACTTGGGATGAATCGTTGGTTCCTATCCATGCTGCTAGAATGTTAACTCCTGGAGCTACAATGTCAGGCTGCACTATAACTGGTGAGAATTAGCTAAGAAGAAGAAGATTGATAACAATAATGATGCATGGGGAGGAAAGTGGAAAGTGGAAGGCTTGCCTTGAGAAGGTTAGCCGTGTGGATAAAAGGGCCTCTGGACGAGAAGGAAACCACAGTTGGAGCTGGCTTGTACTTGTTCACTGATGTCGTTGGTAAAATAGTGGCAACTGGGTTCCTAATTGGTGATGGAAGAAGAAATATCAATGATTCTCTCAGGTGAGTAACAACAAATTGGAAACTGGATGGCTTGGCTAGCTTCTAACCTGGTTGAGTTGATGTAAGCTTTGATCTTAGCACCATCTTGTGAAGTGAGTAGCGTCATTGGAAAAGCGCCGGAGGAGTAGGCCATTGCTTTGTCTGCGTCATCTATCAGTATCAGACCAACTCCCCCGCCGCTGCTCACTTCCATCATCTTCTCTAGCTTTGTGTAGGTGTTGTCATCGCTATTTTGGCAGAGCACTATCTTTCCCTTTATTTTATTTGCATCTAGAGAATTTGGGTTACAGTTCCTGAGAGTGAACACAATCAGATGTCAATAATTCTCTAATTAATCTAGGAAAAAGAGAAATGGAAGAATCAATGATCAGCAGTGAACAGGTAGAAGAGTACTTGGCATCGTCGCTGGTGCTTGAACTTGCTTTTGCTGATCCGCCCTCTATCAGGGGATAAATGGGAGACTTTTGGAGATTGGAGAAATTTATGCCTTCACCCTGCGGGATCATCCATCAGTATTGGAGGTGGAGACACACGCAAGAGGAGGAACGAGAGAGAGAGAGAGAGAGAGAGAGAGAGAGAGAGATAATTGTGATATGATGATGATCATTCTCCTACGGTACCTTGACTACCATCTTCTTCTTGTCCTTGTCGTTGTCGTTGTCGTCCCCTCCCAAGATAACGTCTGATTCAAAGTAGCGATCGATGGTAGTGGCACCAACAGTCAAAATCCAAGGAGCAGCGTTGACGACAGTTTTGGGCGAGGGGCCATCGTTACCCGCTGAGCAAACCACGGTGATGCCTCTGTCGACAGCGTGAAAGGCTCCAATGGCAATGGGGTCGGTGGCGAAGTCAGGCTTGAGGAAGGCTGGAGCTCCGAGGGAGAGTGACAGCACATCCACCCCATCTGCAATGGCATCGTCAAATCCAGCCAGGATAGCAGACGCCCGGCATCCATTGTTGGCGCAGACTCTGTACGCTGCAATTCTTGCTCTGGTCGACCCTCCCTTTGCTGTTCCTGTTGCCAGCCCGTAGTAGGACGCACCTGCTATGCTCCTCCCGCCGGCTGTGGAGGCGGTGTGAGTCCCGTGGCCTAGAGAGTCCCTTGGACTTGGAGTGTCCCCCTCGTGCACCACAACCCGTGATGGCGACGAATCATTGTAGTACCTGGCGCCTATAAGCTTTCTGTTCACGTAGGTACGTACAATTAATTGATTTTCAGCACATACACACAATCGCTCACCATGGATAATGGATAATCATAATGGATGTAGCTAGGAATTGCACCTGTTGCAGTCGGAAGCCCTGAAATCACTTGATTCCATGCACACTCCCTTCCACCTAGACGGAATGGGCCCCATGTCTTTGTCTCCAAAGCTCTCGGATTCCGGCCATATTCCTACATATATAATAATGTAGGAATCCCATGCACATCGTCAGTTTTAGTTAGTTAGGTAGGTAGGGTGGAGTGAGGGTGATCGAGCAGGTTAATTTAATTTTCACCTGTATCAAGGATTCCGATGATGGCATCCGGTGATGAAGCCGTGGTGGCATCATCTGCGTCGATGACTATCTCATCTTGGTATTGAAGGAAGTCCCAAGAGCGAGTGGTGTGGAGTTGGAGGAGTGTATCCTCGAATACTGACACTACCCCTGCTTTTGTGGCTATTTTAGCTGCTGCCTCTTTGGTCAACCGAGCAGCGAATCCAGAGAAGCCGTGCTTGTATCTGCGGACTAGTGCCTCACTCACGCGGTCCCTCTTGTCTAGCACAGATGCGAGAAGTTGAAGGTGAGAGTCACCTGGGTGGTCGTGGTCGGGATTTGCAGCTCGCCCCATATACACCACGTAAATGCTCTTCTTTCCAACTGCTGCAGTGCATGATGAGAGGAAGAGAGAAACAAGGAAGAGGTGAGAAAGCAAGAACGCCATCAGATCAGGCAACTAACTGTGTTTCATAATATGAATGTTAACTGTGTTTCATAATATGAATGTTTTACTTGCATGGTGAGACACCTATTTATAATAGTAGATCGAGAGAATATGGGTGTGGTACTTGGGTGGTTTGATGTGTGTGATCGCACTGGAGACTGGTACCAACACTAACTTCTCACAAATGATCAACGTGCGTACGTTGCTACAAAAGTGCGCCATCGTTTATCCTGCGCTCAACTACAAAAAAAGCCAATTAATGAGAGTGGAATTGGCACCGATCACTTAAGAGAGAGAGAGAGAGAGAGTAGTGGAAGTTACAGGGCGCACTTCGCTGTGTGATGGCGTGACACATCTGTAATCCATTTTGAGATTTGGAGTCTGACCGATCCCAACCAGACATCACCCTCCAATACCCTTAATTCCCATCTATATTATCTCTTTGTTATCTGTCAATTTCCAAAATAGCATGCACGCACTCTCTCATGACTCCCTTGGGTTAATTGGTTACTTTTATTTTTATTATTATTATTATTATTATTTAAGATTGAGGGTAGAGATTAGAGGTGAGATGATTCGTGCGCATGGTGAATTCTGCTTTCTTAATCCTCTTTTAACCCTTTCACTCTAATCTATTCAATACACTTGATGACTTGCTTTCAAAGCCAAATAATCCTAAATACTGTTAGAGTCCTTTCTGCTAATTGCTAATGATTAGCCATGCATTCATCCCCGCCCATTTCAGCTGTGCAATTCCACAATTACATGACTGCATTTCCAGGAAAAAAAAAAAAAAAAAAAAAGTATGCCATCTCCTGGTCAAAACACTCATATGGCTGACAATTAATTTGACCCCAACACAATTTGGTAATGCAATTAAAATGATTAAGTTTAGTAGCATGGAAATAATTCAGAAGCTCTTGCAACAACTCCACCAACTCAATACATAAAATATGATAACAAATCAAGATTGTAAAAAATGCAAGGGGCAAGAAAGGGGTATCATTTCCGCTTCCTGCGCCTTATTGAAGGCTTCTCATCAAGAGCTTCTTCATCATCTTCAGAAGAGACTTCAACAGTTTCATCTGGAACATAATCTGGTACATTGTGTTTGGTGATGAATTCCTTCAGTATGATCATGCTTTGTTCTTTCATTGATGCAAGCTGCTCCGAGAGAATGCCATTGTTGCCTTGGACAGTATACATTTCTGAACCAAGGCTGAGCGTTGCACTAACACAAGGAGCAGCAGCATCACAAGGACACTGATCCATCTGTGCAGGCTAAGAGCACAAAAAATCACACGACAGTTTTTGCCACACTCATAGTCATCAGAGCTCATAACATAGCTTCATTTCTCTAAAGTATTGAAAAGTTATTCATAAATCCAAGTTTAGATGACATAGTTTGTTACATTTGGCAGCAATCAATATTGTTTTAATGGACAACATCAATTGGAACCAACCAAGTGGATGGCTCACTGGTTTGGTATGAGGTTATTTGGTTAAGACGTAGAGTACAAACCTCATAGTTGGCAAGGCGTGGTTCCTTTCTTATCAACAAAAAAAAAAAAAAAAGATAACATCAACTTGATGCACTAGATCTATAGAGAGACAATCAGATTTTTCTTAAAACAAATAAGAGAAGAAACAAGAATCGTCATTGAGGTGAGAAACTACGGGCATTACAGAAACCATTTATAAACTACAAGAAAATCTCAAAGGTATGGACACCGCAATAACAAACTCCATTGAGAAGATGATGTTTTCTAATTCAAATAGGTAATTTAGATTATGGGGGATGTCAAAGTAGTAATCTAAATTGGAGTTTGAGTTAGTGTTTACAGCTGAGTTTAGTAAAAATATAACCTTAATTTTCAACATAATCACTGCAATTAATTACAGAGATGACCATTTATAAACTATTAAGAAATCCAGTAGTAATCACCAGATTTGAAACAACAACGCCCGTGCGGTGTGGTGTAGTGGTAGCACTCAAGCTTAAGACGTTAACTGAGGCAACGTTCTCGAGTTCGAGTCTCAGCAGTTCGAGTCTCAGCAACTACATTATGTACTCTGACTACTTTGAGGTGTTGGGGAATGTACTCCCAATCATCCACAGTGGGACAGCTCAGACTTTAATCGGAAAAAAGTGAACAACAACAAAGCCTCAACCCCAAATAAGTTAGGGTCGGGAAAGGTGTTGAGATCCATCGCGGTTTGGAATTTAATAATCTATCAAATCATTCTACAACTAATAGCTACAACTTCTTTTGTTGTTAACACTTAAAACAGATGGAAGATTGGCATCCACAACATGAAATTAAGGTAAGCTACTCAGATTTTTTTTTTTTTTTTTTAATTAACCGGACAGGACATTTAAACCACCATCCTCCAGTTCACAAGAAATCAGTCCATTGAAACTTGCGATAGGAAAAAGAAAACCAACAAAAGAGAGATCTATTTAGAGATTAGGGAGACCGTTCTGAGAAAAATAAGCATTACCTCCAAAAAGCAGAGCCTGAGTTGGAAGATTTCGTCTAGCGATAGAGCGATTTCAAGTCAAGCAAACAAGAGAAACTCGAGAAGAGCTAGGGCTTTTGGTGAGTGACCATGACCCATGATGGGTAAGCAAATTTATTTTTTACTATATGTTTCTCGAGATTCGAGCATGGTCAAGCCAAGTTTTTCTCCAGCCCTGTTCTAAAACTAAGGGTGTGTTTGATAGCAAAGAAAATTTTCGATGAGAAAAAAGTATTTACTTAGGCAAATTTTCTGTAGAAAGTTTTTTTAAAAGAATTTTCTCATTGCTGTTTGATTGCACGTGAGAATTTTTTTTTTTCAATTTTCTGCCGTTTGATAACTAATGTAATTTTTTTTCATTTTTTTTGCAGTATCACGAATTCATATTAAAATTAAATCAAGTGGACAATTAATCAAGGTTACGCATCAAAATTGAATCGGCAACAACTAAAGGAAAATACTGAATTCAAACCATTGGTGTTGTCCATTCATTTTTGCATGCACACAAGTCGATGTATGTTGAATGAACACTAACAATACAAGTCACACTAGCATTTCCTAAAACTAATGCATATTTTTCTCGCAAGGAACATAATTTTTCAACTCCACTTTTGACACCAACTGATAGTTCTTACAGAAATATGATTTTTTAACCTACTTTTGACACTAATTGGGTAAGCAAGTTGCGATGCAACGAATATACGTATGCATCTCGAAGTGTGTCGCACGATGCCTACTCAGCCGGTATTAATTTGGCGGTTCAAGATCCTTTTTTATATTAATAATTTTTAATTGATCTCTGTTCAAGTTTACCAGTTACGTAAGTTTATATACAATACAATTATTTACTTTTGAGACGTAAAATTGCTACACAAAACAATATTGTAGATCAATAATTGTGCAGCTGTTATGTCTCAAAAATACGTCAAATATACACCTAAAAAGTAGTAGGAAAATGCTAGAATGACACTCCAAATGACGCGGCATGCAACCCGCATCTATAGGAGATATGTACTGCGTGTGCTATACATCAAAAATTACTTTGTGCACACTCATTTTTACGTGAGACTTGCAAGTTGTAGCATTTTCCCAAAAAAGTATGTCACAAGTAGTTGGGAGATGGGCCTTTTTTATGTTTTGGTGAATTGAGATAGTGGGCTTTTGTTAACTGCTTGGGCTTGGTGGGCAATTGTGTACACTGGCACCTCATGAAATATTTAATGTAATATTTCCTTAGAAATTAAACTAGTTGTTTAAATAAAATAAAATTAATAGGGTCTTTGGAAAATTTAACACCATACTTTAAATAAAGTTATGAAAGAACTGTTCCAATATATTTAAAATTATACCTTGCGCGACGGCGAACTCAAATATTGGAGATTAATTGAGGCACGAAAAAGAATAGGGACAGCCAGCCACGACATCACAACTCCGAAGCTTTGCATATCTTTTTTATTTTCCATGCTTACCAATCCTTTTATTTTAGGGTAGTGCTAGATGGACTCAAAAAGTTCGGACTTAAACAATCGAAAAGACATAAAGATCTTTAATTCAATGGTGTTTGAGGTAGAGGGTAATTAAGTCTTTTACTTAAATAAATATCTTAAATTATTAATAAAAAAATCTTTGAGTTTATTTTAATCAAAGTCCCTTCATTGAACAAACCCCCAATTCAATTCCACCACCAACGCTACCGTCCACCCATCACCATTGCAATCCCTCCCCCTTTCAATGAGTACGACTTTTTGTTGATGTGGCACGCCGACGTGGCTCGGAAAAAGCAGATTTGACCAGTCAAACTCTCAAGAGGGGTAGATTTGCCAGTTGTTTTGAAAAGGTGGCAAAAGTATAAATCTTTCGCCAGTGGCATAAGTGTAAAACATGAAATTAAAGGAAAAAACATGGCTTTATTTTATTTTATTTTTGTCATGAAGTGCATCTACATAGCTTCATACTCCTATAAATAAATATATATATGCACCTTATATATAAATGGCTCATACAATATAGCTTCTTATCTATCGAACCTAACCTCCTCTAAATATATCAGCGAAAATCATATTAAAATAATTTTTATTTCAAAATTGTGTCTGATAAAACGCAACGTATTTAAAAAATAATGATACTAATTACGACAGATAAATTATAATTTGGATGCATTGATTAAAAAGTATTTAAAAAAAACTCAAAATTACATTATCAACTACAAAAGAAGACAATAAAAGAAAAGGTTGAATTAATTGTAGACGATAGGTCGACTATTTTAAGACCGTGGCGCGCGCAACGTATTTTTGGGCATAATAATTGATAATTGATAGTAATGAATGGAGTAATCAACTTTAGGGTCAAACAGATGGATGTGGTATACACGACTTAATTGTTTGAAACGAGGAGGAATTAAAGGTGGTAAAGGAAAAAGGATGTGGACACGTGACACAGTGTTTGTGTTGCAATTAAGTAGCCGCCTCGAAATCTCTCGGGAGCGTCGGATCAGTTTCTGCACGTTGAACGTCAGCAACAGGACGTCTTGCCTGGTTCGCCGGCAACGTTTCATTGTCAGGAAGGAACACTGGAACCAGAAAAAAAGCGTCGCGTGGGCTAGCTTCCGCGTAGATCCGGACAAGGCGCCAACCTGGACTATGCTGACGTGGACTACACGTGGACCCACATGTCCACCCGACTCGACGAACACGACGTCTAGTGGACCCTCTCTTGTCTCTCATTCATGCTACAAGTCGAAAATATTTTCTTGTACCGTGTCTTGCATGGCAACGTCAGCCTCGCTTGCTTGGCCCATCCCACCCACGCACGGACTAATAGCAGAAACAAAACACCATTTGAACTCACGCGCGACGACTATTCTGAGGTGAGGTTCAATTCGTTGAACTAGCATAATCATGCATCTATATATACCCGTTTTATCTATCCAATCTTTAAGCAAGCACCGCGGTTCACACCCAACAATATATACTATCATCCCCACTAGCTAGCTAGCCAGTACTGCTACGTACTCCAACTACCTATATATATATATCGCCCTATTAATCCTTAATTGTATACTAGGTAGCTCCAAAAATTAAACCACGCACGCACGCACGCACGTACATACGTACGTACACGTTTGATTAATTATAGGTAGCGCTAGCTCTGTAGCTCTCTAGCTCCTCCGGCCCCTCCTCTCTCTAGCGAGCTATATCATCAAATAATTAAAATTAGTATGGCGATCGAGTCTCCGATATCGTCGTCTGGTGGCGTCGGCCCTCGTACTTGTGATGAGAAAGACGCAAAAGCCCTGGAGTTCATCCAAGAGATGACCAAAAACGCGGATTCTGTTCAGGAGAAGGTATTGGCCGAAATCCTAAGCCGTAACGCTAAAACCGAGTACCTGGAGCGATACAAACTTGATGGGGCGACGGATCGGAACAATTTCAAATCCAAGATCCCTGTCATCACGTATGAGGATCTCCAACCAGAGATTCAGCGGATAGCCAATGGAGACCGATCCGCAATATTGTCAGCTCACCCCATCTCGGAGTTTCTTACCAGGTAGGTATCTATATATCGACTTGATTAATAATTAATATTAGGTAGGTAGCGCGCGCGGGCTGTCCGGTTGATTAAATTTTAATTGGAATTAATTAATTTCTTTTTTCAGCTCGGGAACATCCGCCGGAGAGAGAAAGCTCATGCCGACCATTCAAGAAGAATTAGACCGTCGCCAACTACTCTATAGCCTTCTCATGCCAGTGATGAACCTGTAAGTCGCCGTTGCCGCGTGAGAGAGGATACTTAATTAATTTTAATATTATTATTATAGTAGAATTTTAATTTTATAGTATACGTATTACTGTATTAGGTAGCTAAAGCTTAATTAATTAATTAATTATAAAAGGTTTGGTTAATTTGTTCCCTTTTGGTGACGTATATACAGTTACGTACCTGGGCTTGACAAAGGTAAGGGTCTTTACTTCTTATTCGTCAAGTCCGAAACGAAGACCCCAGGAGGCCTTCTCGCACGCCCCGTGCTCACCAGCTACTACAAGAGCGACCACTTCAAAACAAGGCCCTACGACCCTTACATGGTGTACACTAGCCCCAACGAGGCAATTCTGTGCCCAGATTCCTTCCAGAGCATGTACGCCCAAATGCTTTGCGGCCTTTATCATCAAAAAGAAGTCCTCCGCGTGGGTGCGGTCTTTGCGTCCGGCCTGCTAAGAGCCATCCGCTTTCTCCAACTCCACTGGGAGCAGCTCGCCAAAGACATCTCTACTGGGACTTTGAACCCCAAAGTCATCGATCCCTCCATCCGTCAATGCTTGTCGCAACTCCTGAAACCCAACCCTCAGCTTGCGACGTTCATCTCCACAGAGTGCTCCGGAGGCCAATGGGAAGGTATCATCCCTAGAATCTGGCCCAACACCAAGTACCTGGATGTGATTGTCACTGGGGCCATGGCTCAATACATCCCCACTCTCGACTACTACAGCGGTGGTTTACCTCTTGCCTGCACCATGTATGCATCTTCGGAGTGCTATTTCGGCCTCAACCTCAAGCCCATGTGCAAGCCGTCCGAGGTCTCCTATACCATCATGCCCAACATGGCTTACTTCGAGTTCCTTCCTCACCACCGCTCTTTCTCTGCTACCGACTCATCATCGCCCCCTGCTCCCCCTCCTCTCGTTGACCTTGCTGACGTTGAGGTCGGAAAGGAGTACGAACTCGTTATTACCACCTATGCCGGCCTTTGCCGCTACCGAGTTGGAGACATACTCCGAGTCACCGGTTTTCACAACTCAGCCCCGCAGTTTCACTTTGTAAGAAGAAAAAATGTTTTGCTCAGCATTGATTCCGACAAGACAGACGAGGCAGAGTTGCAGAATGCCGTGGAAAATGCCTCACAACTATTGGAGGAGTTGGAAACTAGCGTGGTCGAGTACACTAGCTACGCTGACACCAACTCCATCCCTGGTCACTATGTCATCTACTGGGAGTTGTTGGTAAAGGACCCAATCACTAAGCACCCAGGCGACTATGTGTTGACCCAGTGTTGCCTTGCCATGGAGGAGTGCCTCAACTCTGTTTACAGACAATGCCGAGTCGCGGACAACTCAATCGGCCCATTAGAGATCAGGATTGTGAAAAGCGGTACATTTGAGGAGCTTATGGACTACGCCATTTCGAGAGGCGCATCAATCAATCAATATAAGGTGCCGAGGTGTGTCAATTTCACGCCTATTATGGAATTGCTCGATTCCAGGGTTGTCTCATCTCATTTCAGCCCAACATGTCCACACTGGACCCCCAACCGACCAAATTAAGTTGATCATGGGCCCAATTCAAAGTACCCCAGCTTATAAATTAATTTCAGCAGCCAGTGAGCATGTCTAGCAGTTGATGTACCCTTCTCTGGTTTTGCCTTTTTAATCACTAGAACAAACTTGGGGGTTCTACCACTACCTCAACTGGTGGTAGAAACTTAACTATAACAGTTCTAGACTTGTCATAAATAAGACAGCTGTA
Source organism: Stephania yunnanensis (assembly GCA_039657365.1). Classification (NCBI taxonomy): domain Eukaryota; kingdom Viridiplantae; phylum Streptophyta; class Magnoliopsida; order Ranunculales; family Menispermaceae; genus Stephania; species Stephania yunnanensis. The sequence goes on from CM077585.1 coordinate 62,015,831, forward strand.
GAATGTTGATTGCAATTACCGCAATAAACAATCTTGAAATTCATCAAATGAATGTTAAAACGACATTTTTAAATGGTGAATTAGAAGAATAAATGTATCTGCAACAACCCGAAGGTCTTGTTGTACCGGGACAAGAGCAAAAGGTGTGTCGACTTGTTAAATCCTTATATGCATGAATTAAATCAAGTTCTGAAACAGTCATATCAAATTAGACAATGTCATGCATATTATAAAATGGTCTGAAAATCAATGAATGTGGCAAATGTGCATATGCCAAAGACACGTGCACCTAAAGGCTTTGTCATAGTGTGCCTGTTGGAGATGTTGGGATTGTCCTACATCGACTACTTAGAAAGAAAAATAAGGCTTATAATGGCCTGTTCGGTTCGCAAATCCAACTATCCCAAGTTCATGGGATTAACTTATACAGAGGATTGTGACTTGGATTAATTACTTAGTCCCAAGTTGGTCACTTGTTCGGTTGGGTGTCTTAACATTTAGATAACATGTTATTGCTTGCCTGTCACATCAGTTGAGGACATATGAGAGAAACTATCCAGTGCATGATTTAAAGCTTGCAGCAATCATGTTTGCATTAAGATGTGGATGCATTACCTTTTTAGTGAAAGGTTCACCCTCTACATAGATCATCAGAATTTGAAGTATCTCTTCACTTAAAAATTTTGAATATGAGACATCGATGGTGGTTAAAGTTGCTAAAGGACTACGACTTCTCTATTGAGTACTAGCTTATGAATGGGAATATCGTAGCAGATGTCTTTAGCTGGAGAGGACCGGACAGAGAAGTGATGACTCACCTGTATGGTATACTTTATCATGAGCTTGTCAATGGTCCCAGAGATAGTAGAGGCGCACATTTGCAGATAGATAAAAGTTCCGACAGTTTCCATTCCACGAGTCCTGGAGAGTCAACGAGCCAATATGATGTATTAGAGGTTCAGAGACATGGCACGGAGTTTCGACTTTTTAGATTGGAGAGAGTCAGTTGATGGGTGTTTATCACACAAATGTAAACTATGGATTCCTGCAGTAGCAAAGTTGTGAGATGACATTCTTCGGGAGGCTTACAGATCCAGATACACAGTCCACCCCGGCCGAAACAAGATGTGCAAAGACATGAAACGCTTGTTCTAGTGACCCGGGATGAAAACAAATGTTGACTAGTATGTGAAGGGATGTGAGAGGTGTGCCAGCGGGTTAAGGTTGCGCACCAGAGACCTAGAGGACATCTACAGCCACTACCGATCCCTATGTGGAAGTGAAAACACATTACTATGGACTTCATTAGTGTGGTACCTCGAACTCTACACAACCATTTTGCTGGGGTCATCATGGATAGATTGACAAATTAAGCACATTTTATTCCAGATTTCAGACTAGGACCCAGCTCAGACCCACGTGGACGTCGCGGATTAGTCCATGACACGCCTACCGAGGTATAATTATTTTATATTATATTTGTGTAATGCTTGTTTTTTGTGGTTGTTTTACTATGAGTTATAACATTACACCTTGTGTACCGTTGATTGTCACGTTTTGAGTGAGTAATGAGCGTGGAGGATATTGTCTCGAGATACGTGCAACGCGGGTGTAGGAACAAAATGGCTTATGCAAACTTATTAATGGTAAAAATAATAATAATCTAAGCTAAGTAATCCAAGCCTGAGAAAATGGATTAAAATGTTAATAGGCCAAGAATGGACCTAACACGCCTCGTAATGCGCGACGATGCTGAGTAAGTGAGTAGGCAAGACTTAGTCTAAGCATGATATGTAAATTGACCAATAAAGCATAGACTAACCTAATTAAATCACCTAATGTACCTATAGTATGGATTTTGAATTGATTCATATAAAGAGGCATAAAATAGTATAAAAAATTATTTGGACCCTAGATCAACTTTGAGATGAATCATTTAGAGGGTTAAACTAACACACTTAGTGGGCATCTATGGTTGGACGGATCAAACTCAAACCCTTGATGGACCTAGAGATGATAGCTTTATGTAATATTAAGGGCTAGGAATATAAAATGGGCTAGTATAAATAGATCACTTAGCCTTTTACTTCGATCTCATTCATGCTCATTCATGCAACCAGAAAAAAAAATTCAAGATTTCTAGTTCATGAGAGCGAGAAGGGCTGGACATCTTTTGATCTAGAAGAGTTTGTGTCAAATAAGTGGTGTTCTAGCAACAAGGGTGGAGAGTTTGCATTAAGACTCAAGCTAGGTATGAAATATCTCATTTTTCATGCATTTATACACTCCGAAATTTGTTTGAATGAATGTTAAGACTCCGGATTCTTGACCCTCAAACTAAATTGTGATGGTTAATCTATATCTCCCCCCATGTTTTTGAGCTATAAGATGTGATGATTTTATCTCTAAACTTTAAAAAACTCAACCATTAAGCCCTTGTTATTTTTGAAGCTTTTTAACTAATGCATGTTAACTTACCCAAATTGGGGATTTAAAATATGAGTTATTGTTGTATTGGGTTAATTAGGAGTAATTTTGGGCAAATCATCTCATAATGAGCAAGAGTTTCTTGGTTTGGGTAAATATTTGATGTTGAAGTTTAAGTCATTCTCATGTATGTTAGGCTGTTAAAAAAGATGATGAAAAGTGTAAGTTGCCAAAGAGAACACACGTGCCCACAAGGGACGTTTGTGCCTATAGGGAATTCTTGTGCTCATAACCGATGTTTATGCTCACAGAGGACATCTTTAAGCACAAAGGAATGTATGTGCCCACAAAGGATGTTTATGGTCACACTAGTATATAATCACAAGTGTTTTGGCCTCAAGAGTGATACAACAACGTTATGTCTAACAATCTAACTGAAGGGACATCTAATACACTAAAGATTTATGTAATTGACATCATGGACTTAAAGATACATACTCTGGTGTTGGGAACGTATCAAGATCGAGGCTTGTAAGGATCGAGTTTTCATTGCATCTTTGTAAGTAAACCCCACCAGAAAAACATGTAACATTTATTTATTGTTTTATTTCATCATACCATTGAATCACTCCAGTTTGAGTTTGTTTGACTACTCAACTCCTGCGTGTGCCAGTATATGGTCGACAGGACGACATGACCTTTCACCGGCTCCCTCGTTATTAACGTTCCAATTATTACTACGGTTTCGGTCACGCCCTAGGCTACGTGTAAGAATTTCTCCATGAGTCGATGATTCGAGAGATAATTTCGTGAGGAGTTAACTCCGACACATTCCTTTCCTTTGAAGCAGTTAGTCGGAAGTTTTAAACTCCCAACCAATAGAGTCACTCATTAACCTTGGAGCGGTGGCAAGGAGTCACTTCGTCACCAAAGTCTCTGTGGTCCAATGTTATTAGTCCCATAGTTCGACAGATATATACTACACTCACGCCCGACATTTATTGCTTTCTCAATGACTTATCTTCATGCTATTATCCCCTTTTAGCGCATTTCTTATTGACTAGCATGATTTGTAATCACTTTATTTACGTTCTTATTAAATGCAACTTGCGTTTCTTCTGGGGATTTACTCACTGAGCTCGTCATCAACTTTTTGCATAGATAATCGACTGCAGATCCTACGACGAGCCGATGTAAGGTTGTACTTGGCAATTTCATCTGATCATTAAGAGCCTCCACTAGCCCATCTTGTAGGTTTTTGTATACATTATGTTATTGCTTTTGGGTATACATTGATACATGTATAGTGATCATATTGTATATTTTGTCGCCTTATATACATGGTATCCTTTTGATGATTTTTCCAATACTTAAGATTTGTTAAAGAAAAAAGATTTATGTTATTTACTATTCGCTTTATCTAAAATGAAAGGCTTCAGGTATTATTGATAACTTACTTACAATAACTCACATATTTAGTTGAAAAGAACAAGGAACAACTAAATAATTTATGAAATAAGTTAAGTTAGATAAATGAATAGACTAACTAAACCAAATTAAAAACAGATTTTTATAAGACACCGAATAATTGGAATATTTATGCTAATTGAACAAGAGATTCTTTTCTCTTAGCACCCCAATTTTCCATCAATAGCACCTAACCTATGCGAAATGGGATTAGAGAGAAAAGTCAAACAATAGCAATTACAGATGATTCAAGAAGTGCTACCCGCTTGAAAAGAGCTCATTCTACCCGAGGACTGAAATCTTTGATTCTATCTCCTTGCCTATGTGAGAGAATGTCTCTAATGAACTCTTTCATTTCAATGGCATCTCTTGTTGAACTGATAGCTATCTTGCCTCAGCTCAGTTGCTTTTGAAGTTCGAAAAGAGCTACTCCGAATCCGGGGCTCTCTTTCACTCCTTATGGCATTTGGTTCCTTTACCTTACATCGTGCAAAGTTCATTCGAGGTGGGAATGGAAGAAACTTCGTAAAAACCTCCCCCGGTCCTTTCGAACTGACAAAGAATACCTTGGGAAGTCATGAAGTATGGTAGCCTTTTGTCTTCTTTCTCGCCCGAGCGAGATTTTCGTCGGGGCATTGACCCCATGGCTATTGCGCTTGTGCCGACACCGAGAATCAATGGCATCGCTGACTCATTCAATCGCCATTCAACCATATTCGTAACACATCGAATTGGAAGTGCCCTAATTCAACTCACTCTCTTTCTTATCGCGCGTATCCGATTCTTGTTCGAGCTTAGCCGAATGAATGCTCCTTTCGGTGAAAAGGTTCTTTCACTCCCAAATCCCATTGACCTCCCTCGGTCTTTCTCGCCTTTTGCCTGCTATTCCCCCTAAAAGAACCGAATCCGGTAAGTTCGTTCGCTACCTTTACTTTACAAAAACCGAGAGTTAGGAGCGGCTTGAGAGCGAGACGAAGCCTAAGTTAAGTAAGGAATTTCCCTCGGGATTGGAACTACTTATTATCTCTTAACCTTCCTTCTTTGCTTCGACCTAGCAAGAGCAGAGCGAATTCCCTCACTTGCACTAGTTCCGACTTCTTTCGTCTTAGTAGTTCACTCGCCTTCTTTCGGACTCTGTTCTTATCCAAGTCCAAGAGGCAAAAATTCCTTGAACCGGTTCCACTAATGAATGGTAGGCCTTGCCCTTTTTTGAATCTATTTAATAGAATGGCGCTTATGCCTATTCCAAAGACGATCACGCCCATCTCTTCGAGAAAGAAAGTGGTTCCTACGTGAGAGAGAAAGAAGATCGGCTACGCTCCTCATCTCGACAAAGAAAGCGAAAGAAATGAAGAGCTAGCCTTACTAATTATTCCACATCGGGGATCGTTTCTAACTCATGATTCAATCTTCAAACCAAAAGCCGAGATCTTGCTACTAGAAAACCGAAGGAGCACACAAAGCAAAGCAAACGCAAACGAAGGGACTCACCAACGAATCAAGCGGAACACATGTTTGATCCACTCTACGAACCGAAAGCGAAATTTTGCAAAACAACCACACCGGATCCGCAAGAATTGCTATGTAGGTAAGGGGATACGCGCTATGATCGCTTTGAGTCTTTGCTCGAAGGAATAGGAATTCTTCTTAGGAGTTTGAAGTAAAGGCGAGGTTTGAAGAGGCTCGATCACCGAATTTGCTTTATTAAACCTCGGCCGTATATTCTTGACGTCCTTACAAAACATCCTTACCCAAGGGTTATTTTAGCACCTTCAAAGCTTGTTTTCTTGATCTCAAAAAGTTGAGATTGCTCAGGGCCGAGGAAATGAAATTGATGGAACCAAAGTACCAGTAGGTATTGATCTAAGCTTAGAACGGGGGTAGCCTACGAGCGAAGAACTTCCTGGGATCGAAGAACATCCTTAGCATAAGCTCGTCGAGAGGAAATGAATAGATGAGCTCCCCTTGCCTTGAAAGAAGCTAGTCGGTAGAAGCCATCCGTGAGTAGAAGAAGAGAAGAAGGAACAAGTGCAGGAGTGGTTGGTCACCTAGGAAAGAAATCGAATAGATTTCAAAATATTACCCCGAAACGAATATCTAATATCTACATTTAGCGCATATTTCCTGCTTTGAAGAAAGGAAGCGAACAACCACCTTTTCTTGCCGGATTGATGAAGGCATGCACATGGCCTGGTGATGTATCCAGCGACATGGCGAGACCCAAATTGCCTTGGGATCTGGGGCTGCCATACTTAGTATGCCTATCATACGAGCAACGATGAAGGACAAAGTAGATCCAAAATCAAAGAGCACATATGAGTCTCTTCCAAAAATAGAACACCCATAACAAGACCATGTATCACCCCGGGATCTAGTTGTGCAACCATGTGGGCTCCCTCTCTGCCCTACTGTAGGTATGCAGCGGCTGGATGTGGGCACTCTCAACTTATGTGACCCACTTAAACACATCTAAAGCAAGCTGCTGCTGGTTGTGAGTACTCCCTAGCCATATGTCCCACCTAACCGCATTTGAAACAGGTGGTCGGTCCACGCTATCCAAATTGTTGTGCCTGACCCTGACCATACTACGGTGCCTATCCATATCCCTATTTATAACCATCACGGCCTCTGCCTCGACCTCTGCCACCTTGCTGCTACTATTGTCATGGCACTGTCGATGCTGGTAATGTCTGTCCGACGGGAGGTGGTAAGGGAGGTCTGCCATATTCGTCATATGTGGGTCCAGGAGGTGGTGTATAAGGTGTTGCCCTAATGTAGGAGCAAACACCCTACCCCTCTAGAACCTAATGTATACCCTCCTTTGTCCCTTACCCTTAAGCCTCCTCTGATCATAATCACTGACTCTCCATCAACCTGTATGAGCTCCAAGAAACTTCTTTTTCATCCTTTTAATGATAAAAGCTGGAAAGTATTGCTTGAAGAACTCTTTATTGAAGGCATCCCACGATGCAAAACTACCTCTGCTAGCCACTGTAGTCCTCCATCAGACATCCGCACCCTTCTCCAGGGTGTAGTAAGAGAGTATAGGTTGCAGTCTATCCTCGATGCCCAACAATATATGTGACTTCTCCTGCAAGAGAATCCACCGCTCATTCTTCCCTTGATCTCGCTCCCCAGTAAAGAGAACCGCCTATGCCTGATGAACTCCTTCACTAGCTTGGCGTCTCTTGATAGTCAAGTAGTCTCAAAAATAATAAGCGTGGGTGTGTCCTCAACTGTAACTATCTCCGGTATAAGTACCATCGGTAACCCTAGTGGAAGTGTTGTTGTAGGGTCTATCGATGGATGTAGTACTGGTGGTGTTGGTGCTTAATGCTATGTGGTAGTAATGGCAGGTGAAGTCTGGGGTCATTGTTGTAACGACCCATTTTTCAAATGGACCGCCACGAGGACCATTGCGGGCCCACAACCTGGCCTACCAGTGCCAGTTGTGTCCCACATGCTATCTCATCCACCATTTAATCATTATTAACCTCGAATTACAACAATTTACTGTTTAAATTGTTATTGAACTCTAATCATCTACTTATCATATCAATTTAATCCTTAATAAATCATAGCGGAATTCATGCATTCAACTCTGATACCTAATGTGGAAAACTCATATATCATCACAGACCTAAACTATACTTTGATGTATTGAAATATCAAAAATATAGAGTCCAAAAACATCTCTCAATCCCAAATTCCCAAAATAAAACAATATATATATAATACAAACGTACAAGCCTAGCTATGTCTCTGAATCACAAATATTTCGGTAGCTTGTCATTGTCACGGCTCGTACTAGGATTTGCACTAAAGTCATCACAAAAGGTAGATGACGCGTTTATAGTGAGTATTCTCAAAGAAATTAAGTGAGCAATACAGAAAGTAAATACATGAATTTAAACAAAACTATTAAATAAACATGCGGAATTAAAAATAGACAACTGTGCTCATCGCATGCATAAATAATAATGAAAGCTCAAAGTGTGTATTCATAAAGCCTACGATCAGACTAGCGCCATACTTCGAACTCCCAACAGACTATTGTCAACCACTAGCACTCAAGCAAGGCCAGTATCTGGATTCGCTAGGTGGTCCACGTGGAACCTACGACGCACCCATAGATGCCCGACTTTAACTAGAATCAATCTATTTCCCATTTTCTTAACCTATACGACCTTATCTTTATAATTATTATCCACAAGAATTCCTACTTCATTGCATTTTCTATCTATATCAGGGTGTCATAATTTAAACCATGAGTTTCCTATGTCTCTACTCTTTTCTCCTACTCATTTTGTCTCTTGGAAGCAAACAATATTGATTCCCCTTCTAATCATGTCGTTGGATGCTAGATGTGGGTCACAATGACTTTTTTTTTCAAAGGATTATTTTGACGTTTGAAATGATAAAAAAACAGCTTTCTTTATGTGCAAAATACTAGAATGACAACAACAATATTCACAACAAAATACATTGGCTCACAAAAGCATTTCATGTGACCGCGACCACATCTACTAGTTCTATTGACTTTCTCGTAAGTGTTCATATGTTTCATGTTCATAAACGAATTTTTTCTTCCTTTTCTGTTTATTTTTTTTTCTATTTTTATTTTGTCTAAAAAATTTAGTCTCAGACTTCTATAATTTCGTTTTTTGTTTTCGCGTTTGTTTTGAACCAGCTTCTTTACCTACACTCGTCCTTTGTGTGGGAACCTTTACTCAATTTTCTTCACATCTGAGCAATGATGTGAAAGAGCTAGCTTCTTTACCCATACACATCTTATGTATGGGAACCCTTACACATTTTTCTTCACACCAAGGCAGCGATGTAAAACACACTCTTGCTCATTGCTCACTACACCCAGACTCTGATGCATCGCATCACTAGGTGAGAACGCCCCAACGTTTATGTGTTTGATCCATTTCATGAAGAGTGACAAACACGCACTTGTTGGGGTCTATTCCATGCACATCATAAAGCAAAAAATTGACGGGTGGCAACCTATGCATGTCAATTATGCATGTCCGCTCTAAGGCATAAGAAGATGATAATCTAGCATTCTATGAGACATGCATTTGCTACACAATAGTGCAGAATTGATCGAGATGTGTGTCACACAAATTTCAAGGGAATCTACATCATCGTGTAGCAAATGTATGTACCAAAAGAATGTCAAAAAATCATTTTCCTTTCCAAAGTGAGTGCCAAATTAGTCACTCCACCAGCCTGTGCTTCGGATATTTTCTCTAGCTGATAAAAGCTTGTAGGAGGCTATCAAGGTTTCGACAAACTCAGTCTTCTTCACCCTCCCCAATCTTCCTTATCCTGTTTCACGATAGTGCATACACAAAATACAAGTGCGATAAAATTTAGAATGCAATGCAAGATCAAATCAAGTGAAGAAGGTGAGAACCAGTTATAAAGCAACCAAAGAGTAATTCAAGATCATGTCTTCTTGCCTTGCAGCAATTCAATAACAGTAATACATTTCCAAATGGAGGGTACACCCTACCTTGCTGTGCCACTAAACCTTTTACACAATGGCAGAAAGCTAAGCATAACTTTGGCTTCTTCTAGTTAAGCTAGATACCGGTACAACTTTCTGTCCACCTTGTCCCTCTCCAAGAACTCACGCTCAATAAGAGATTCTATCCTTTTCTTTATCACGACAGGGTTGGGCAAGAAACGAGATTGCAACTGTTTCGTGACCTCAGCCACGATGTTGTTGTGATCAAGGACACGTCTGGACTTCATTATCCTAACAATTGCTGCTTCAACCTGGGGTTTTCTGTCCTCCTCCACTCTTTGCCGTGTTTCCTGCTTCTCTGGCTCCGACTCCTTCTGAGCATTAACTGTATTGATCTTAAGTTTGATAAACTTGCTAGTGAATTTGTCATTGAAGAAGAAAGCGTCATCTTCGCCTACGTCCTTACTCATGGGCTCCTTCCGCAAGACATTCTTCCCCTTTATCAATGCCAAGGACTGCAAAGACCTCTTCAAGTCAGAGGCCGGTATCTCTGTTGCCTGCTCAATTTCCTTATAGCTCAGGCGATCAGCATTATTGAACAGCATAAGAATACACATCTGATATGTCGATACATTAAGCTCATGCTTCTGACCTTTACCGAATGTTGCTTTCAGATCAGCTGTGCCCATGTTTGTCTGCCAAGATAATCTACGCCCAGTATGAGTCCCCAGATAATACATTCTGAACTTCTCACAAACACCAAGGATCTCAGCAGGCAAGTTGCATGCAGGGCTTGGTTGCGTTGGCCATGATCCTGTAGTAAGAACTTGAACGACCAAGGTAGGGCCATCCCCAAGATTAGTAGCCTGGCTCGCATGAAAACCCTGCATAGTGTCCTGAGAAGTTTTCATGTCTGTGAACATGCCTTCCAGTTTAGAAGTGAATTGATAACCACACTCTGTCTTGAGCTTAACTATCAAACTTCTTTCAGCATCATCAGAAACAGTTTTGCCAGAAAGAAGGCGCTTCGCCAAGTGTTGCTTATAGTACTTTTCAAACACATCCTTCTCTTGGAGGTAACGGAATAGCATCATCACCTTATCCAAGACAACCTCCACATCTTCCTCAGAGTAGCCTTTGAGGCCCTTACGAAGCTTTTCATCCACAAATAATGAAATAAATTCAGGTGAACGTGGATTCAAATTAATGAAGTACTCAAAAGAGGAATTTAAAGCATTTTGGAATGTTTTGTCATTGTTAAATGCCATGCTGATGATCTTATCATGTTTATCCTTTTCATCAAGAAGCCGCTGGACAAAGTCCACAGGATTCCTTGCCTTCTCAGGATCTGTGACCAACTGTCTGCCTGTATCCCGAATATGTGAAGTCATCACATCTCTTATTAATGAGAGCCCATCGGGAACCCTGCGAAACAAACTATACATCCTTCCTAAATCCTCATATTTATCATCAACGAGCATGTTGACCAGACCTGAGTTCTCCATATGTACTAATCTATGCATATGGTTTGCAATCATCTCCTTCTCAACCACATTAGTGATCTTTGCTTCACTCGAGGGATCTAAGTACTGAGAAACCCTCTCCATCTCTTCATTTAAGCGCCTCTCTGCTTTTTTCAAGTAATCTCCACAATCACAACATTCAATGAACTGCTGAGACTCGACACTGTAGAAATTGGCAGACACATTAAGAAAATGTTTCTCAAAGTCTTCTTGGTAAACAGCAGAACCTAAATCCATTAGCATCATTATAACGTTCCTCACCAACCATCGGTCAATAATTTCACCAGTGCGTTCTTCTTGAACAAGATCAAGAAGTGTATTCAGAAGCCTCGTCTGGATGTTACTGGAATGAATTATGTTGTCCCTCCAAAGGTTAAGGCCAAGAGCATGAACAGGGGTTTTATGAGTACTGGGTATGAAGGTCCTGTCCATGTACATCAATATGTCTCGAATCATTTGCAATGCCTTGTTGTGATCAGCCCATTTCCTATTTAGCTCTTCTAAAAATGAACCCCCTTGAGCATCTTCAATTGACTTGGAAATCTCTCTAAGATGCATTGTCATAGTTGTTACAAGTCCTGAGTACAATTTCTCCCCAAATTTGTGTAGCACCATGTTATAAGCATTCCTGTTCCCCAAAAAAGGCACATCCATCAGCAATGCATCCACTAAAACAACTCTCGTTTGCAAAGAATGACATAAGCCACTTAGGCAGTCATAAATTATTAATATTTTATGCAATGCAAAACACAAATAAACCAAATCATGGAACATCAGAATATGCAGCCAATACTAGCTCTATTCGTAAAAACTATGCTAGTACTGTAAACAAGAAATGCTAGAGTATAATTCATCTCCACTAATTGCGTCAATCATCAAAACAAAGAATCAATAATATGTGACACAAGTCTCAGGAAAAAATCAGGGACTCAAACAACAGCGTAATAATCAATCCATATCAAGTCATTTGATAGAAACAGCAAAAGAATTAATTAACAACTAAACAGAAGTAGCAAGATCAAGCAATGTATACTCACCAAAAATACTGCCTAACAATACCAGTAACAGAGAATACCAATACATCTAACACAAAATTACAGTGTAAATAGTGTACAAAGACCCCAGAGTCAAACAAATAAACTTCAAGCTACAGCGAAGAAATGATGAATATCAGCTGACACTCATTTAATGTTCTGAACAAGTTGAGTTTTTTAACCATTATAGACTTCATATACAAAATATAAAATAAAAGATGGCGACTGGTTTAAATAGAAGTCACTGAAATAGCACCATATCATAATTCATAAGTGATCATCTATATAGGCCATGTACAAGCATCCTCCAAACAAAGGTGACCTGCGGGCTGAGAACTTAAAGTATCAATGAACCCTATGCATACTAATTCCCAACAAGTTAAACAAATAGTCACTTAGTAAAAATTGTTCTACACCCTGAAACAGCAGAGTATAACATGCAAACTTAGTAATAAATCTAGCATATGGAATTTAAGACAAATATTTCATAATCATACTAACGGAAAGTTCTCACAATCTGAAGGATGGATATTTCCTTAAATGAAAGCTTCTGCATGTCATGCTTAGGATTTTTATTTTTTTTTATGAAAAATGCTTAGGATTAGACTAACTTATGTGCCCTTCTAGTAAGTTTTACCCAGAACGACAACAACAACAAATCCTCAATCCCAAATTAGTTAGGCTACATGAATCAAACTCTACCATTGTGCTTGATTTAATCGAATTAATGGGTTGCTTTCCAAATCCTTTAAATCCCTCCTAATGTAAGAAAAAAATCCCTCCTAATATGTTCCAAATAAGCTTCAGTCTAACCCCAACAACATCGAGTTTCTTCAGTTTCTATTCAGTCGAGCGTTCTACCGAAGGCCTTTGTAGACAGTGTTTTGAGTTGTCCAGACCACCACAACCGCTCTTTCCTAGTCTTTGCGTCGATTAATGCTACTACTTTTCTTTGAATTTTTGTATTTCTTACTTTATCTTTACATGTTTTACCACATATCCATCAAGCATCCTCATTTCTACTGCGTTCATTTTATGTAGTTACTTCTTTACCACCTAACATTCACTACCATGAAGCATAGTTGCCCTAATTACAATCCTATAATTTTTTTCTTTTTACATTAGATAGGAATACTTCAAAACCTGTTGCACTCCATCTCTTTCATCCAATTTGAATTCTATGTGTAACATTATTCTTAATACTACCATCATTTTATATGATTGATCGTAGATATCTAAAGTAGTTCACCTTAAGAACTTCTAATTTCCCTTTACAATTCCATCATCTAGATGTCCAGTATTTTCATACTAAACTTAAAGCCTTTAGATTCTAATGTATTCCTCCAAAGTTTTAATTTCCTATTCGCTCAATCTCTTGTTTCGTCCACTAGGACAATGGCATCTGCAAACAACATACACCGTGGTATATATCCTCTTGAATATCCCTAGTTAGTTCGTCCATAACTAAAATAAAGAGATATAGGCTTAAAGTCGATCGTTGATATAATTCTTTTGTAATGGGAATTTTTTTCTTTTTTTTTTTGCTCCTCCAAATGTCTTTATACTTGCTACTACTCATTCCTACATATCTTTAATGGGGATTGTACCTAGCTTGCACTTCTTTTCTTTCTAGAACCAAAGAACACCTCTAAGGATCATATCATATGTTTTTTCTATATCTACAAATACCATATGAAGATTTTTTTCTCTTTTCTCTATATTTTTCCCTCAATCTTCTTACAAGGAATACAAGGAAAATCGCCTCTGGAATGGACCTTCTGGCAAGAAGCAAAATTGATTATCTAATATTGTTGTTTCTCTTCTTATCCTAATTTCAATTATCCACTCCAAAAGTTTCCTAGAATGACTCGTAAGTTTCTCATTCTTCGATAGTTTGAACAATTTTAAATGTCTTCTTTTTTTTTTTTTGAAGGCTACACCTCCTTATTTTTGAAGATTGATACAAAAGTACTTCTCCACTCCATTAGAATTTGTTTTGATCTTAAAATTTTGTTAAAAAATTTTGTAAACCAATTTCTCCTATGCATTTCCAAACCTCTATAGGTATTTCATCTAGACCACATGTTTTTCCTATTTCCATCATTTTTAGTCCTCTTTAGCTTCTGAGATCCTAATAGCATTTGTGTAGCTTTACACACAACACCAGTCACTAATACCATCCCTCCCCAAGATTTTAAGGGAGTATCAAATTTTAAAACGAAATTCATTTATATTTTATAATATGATTTGTATCATTGTATGCCAATAATGCATAACATACAATGCATAATTCATATATGAGAAGTTTTTATTGTCTTCCCTTTCAATCATATGAACTAAACATCATTAAACATTCCTAATATATCCAAAAGATGCGTATAGCACATCAAATGCAGTTTCTTTTCTATTTTACGGTAACCACAACTATTATACTAAACATCTTAATTAAATACCAATAGATGTGATGGACTACTTTCTTCAAGTGCATAAGCGTGAACGAAAATTGGTGGCGTCTTCTCGTATAAAAGATTATCCAAAAAAAAAGATCACTTATTCCTTCATTGCAATTTTCTTTTCCAATTTTTGTTTTGATGACCTTCGACATACAACAAGCGTCAGAGTCGTCTAAGGCATTGTTAAATGGTAGAAGTTTACAAAATAACTTAAACCTTTAAAGTAGCATGCAATATAGGGACCTTAGCAGTACTTTGACGCATTTGATAGAATAAAATAGATTTATTCATTTGAGGACAAAATGAGAATAACATGTAGTGAGTCATGGCGAGAGCAAAAAACTACAAGAAGTCTCTCAGACTCTCATGCAAGACGAAATTGACAAAGTCTTTTTAAGGAGAGATAGGACCTTTGTTCATGTGTATACATGGTATTTTTCGCTTTGTCATAATTTCATATTTAGCATCTCACCTTGAACTTTTGCACTTGTATTGGGGTAAAATCTCTACTAATGAAGGTAAGTTCTTATCCAAGAAAAAGAAAAATATAAATTTGGGCTAATAGCCATCGACCATTGGGAAACATGGTGGTGGAACGAGGATGTCCAACGAGCAATTAAGACTAAAAGAGAGATATATAGGAAAATACCTAAGTGTCAAGATGAAGATGCGTACAATCAATATAGAGAAGCTAGAAAACAAGCTAAAAAAGTAGTTAGTCAAGCTAAAACAAATTTCATGGAAGATCTATATACAAGGTTACGTAATAGAGATGGCGAAAAATATATATAGGCTAGCCAAATTAATAGATAAAAAGAAACAAGACCTAAGTCATGTAAGATGTATTAAGGACGAAAATCAAAATGTTTTAACGCGCGAGGAGGATATTAAGGAGAGATGAAGAAGTTACTTCGATAGTTTATTTAATGATGGCCAAGTTGATACTATAATAGATGAAAACCCACACCAAGAAAGAAATGTAAACTATACACACAATATTAGAATTGTAGAAGTTAAAGAGACATTGAAAAAATGAAAATAGGGAAAGCATGTGGCCCAGATGAAATGCCCATAGAGGTTTGGAAATGCTTAGGAGAAATCAGATTGACTTTGTTAACAAAACTTTTTCAATAAAATTTTAAAATCAAAACGGATGCCAATGGATTGGAGAAGAAGCACGCTTGTGCCAATCTTCGAAAACAATGGAGATATTCAAAGTTGCTCAAACTACCGGGGAATTAAACTTATGAGTCACACTATGAAACTGTGGGAGAGGATAATTGACAATAGGCTAAGGAGAGAAACAACAATATCAGAGAACCAATTTGGTTTCATGCCTGGGAGGTCAACTATGGAGGCGATTTTCCTTGTAAGACGATTGTTAGAAAAATATAGAGAAAAGAAAAAAGATCTTCATATGGTATTCGTAGATTTAGAAAAAGCATATGATAGGGTCCCTAGAGATGTTCTTTGGTGGGTTCTAGAAAGAAAAAGAGTGCATGCTAGATACATAGACACTATTAAGGAAATGTATGATGGAGTAGTAACGAGTATAAAGACATTTGGAGGAGCTACAAAAGAATTTCTCATTACGATAGGACTACATCAAGGATCGGCTTTAAGCCCATATCTATTTACTTTAGTTATGGATAAACTAACTAAACATATTCAAGAGGATATACCATGGTGTATGCTATTTGCAGATGATATTGTCTTAGTGGATGAAACTAAAGATGAAGTGAATAGGAAATTAGAACTCTGGCAGAATACATTAGAATCTAAAGGCTTTAAGTTGAGTAGGACGAAAACTGAATACATGCACTGTGAGTTTGGAAACACTAGACATCGAGATGACGAAGTGGTAAAATTAGGGGAAGTAGAAGTTCTTAAGGTAAACCACTTTAGATACCTAGGATCAATCATACAAAATGATGGTAACATTGAAAATGATGTCGCACATAGAATTCAAGCTGGATGGAAGAAATGGAATGAGTGCAACAGGGGTGATTTGTGATCTACATGTTCCTACTAAGTTAAAAGAAAAATTTTATAGGACCGCAATTAGGCCAGCTATGCTCTATGGAAGTGAATGTTGGGCGGTAAAGCAACAACAATTACATAAAGTGAACGTAGCAGAAATGAAGATGCTTAGGTGGATGTGTGGTAAAACTCGTAAAGATAGAATAAGAAATATAGAAATTCAAAGACAAGTAGGAGTAGCACCAATTGATACAAAGACTAGGGAAGGGCGGTTGCGATGGTTTGGTCACCTGCAAAGACGGCCTACAAATGCCCCAACTAGAAAACTTGACTCAACAGAAATTGAAGAAATTCGACGAGGTACGGGCAGACCAAAGTTAACATGGGATGCATTAATTAAAAGGGATTTGAATGGTTTGCAAAGCTCACCATCAATTGCACTTAATCGAGCACAATGGAAAAGTTTGATCCATGTAGTCGACCCCAGTTAATTTGGGACTGAGGCTATGTTGTTGTTGTTGTTGTAGCCATCGACCATTGGATTTATAAGTAATTTGTCTTTATCTGAACTCAAAAAGAAATTTTAGCTAACAAAATCAATGACAAACGCCAATATTGCATTAAACATATATGCACCTGCAAAATCTAATATAATTTAACACACTAATGCCGTAATGCCATTTGTTGTTAAAGATTTTGTAATCGAAGTTTTCTTTCGGTCCATTTAAATAAACATAATATACCTACAAACTAAATGATCAATTGCAGGCATTACTGAAAAAAAGATCAATTGAAGGCTAATAAACAAAATATTTTTTTTTAAAGAATCATGTAGTCATATGTTAGTAAAGATATTTTGATATCAGTAATTTTTCTCTTGGATATCAGTAATTTTTCTCTTGTTGTTATCGAAGATACATGTAGAAGCACCCGTACCTGAGTTTGGGTTACATGGTTTTCTAATTTTTTAAAAGAATCGTGCAATACACATAGTTGTACCCAACAAAGTACCAGAGTTTGGGTAACAAAGTTTTTTTTTTTTTTTGACTTGGAGTAACATAGGTTGTTAAAATGTATAAGACAAATTTCTTTTGAAAATTATAGTAGACACAGTAAGCAAAATAAGATATTCATAATTATAAAGCTACATGAATCATCTGACAAGATTTTTTTAACTGCAAATCATCGTCAAACATAGCTTTCTACATTGTTTTTAAAACTTTGAATCATAACTTCAATAATATTGGGTTTGAAACGATTCGTTAGTCAAAAAATCCTAAAATAAACATATTATACATTATGAGAAAAGAGGATACAACTACCAATAACCTATTGGCCGGAGTGGTAAGAGACTTGGTCTTTTTAAGCGAGGTCTCTAGTTCGCCTCTCGTGAATAGAAAAAACTAAGTCGAGAGTCCCAACCCCTATATGGTGCGCGACAACACCCGAACGAGGATTAGTCCACGCCTTTGGCGCGACACCATGTGTGAAACCCAAAAAAAAAAAGAGGATACAACTCGATAGTGCCTAAGCGAAGATTTGGTCAGTGTTGTTGGCACCAGCTGCCACGTAGGAAACAACAACAACAACAACATAGCCTCGGTCCCAAATTAGCTGCCACGTAGGAAACAAAAAAAAAAAAAAAAAGATACAACTAAAATGCAAACTTCGTTTAAGAAAATTGATGTTTTTTGAATTTATTATTTATTTTGAAAGAAACCAACTAATTATCACTTTCTAAGTTATTTAAGTATGATTTTTTATTAAAAAAAAAAAGTATGATTTTCATATAAGAAATTTTTAGTTTTTAAAGTAAAATAGAAATTTCAGTAATCACAACTGAATACATTCAATAGAAAATGACCAGAGATAGAATCAATTACCCTAATAAAAGTACATTTATTCGCTAATCGTAATTGTTCAAACGAAAAATAAAACTTACGACTATAACAAAAGAATAGTATGACAATTAATGAGAATACTATTCTCATGACAAGCGTGTGGAACACAACAGTACACAGACACGATATTAGAACCATAACGAAAAATAAAACTTTCAAAAATGGAAGACAAACAAAAACTTCCGATGAGGAAGACAAACACATTCTTCCAACAAGAGAAGACTACTATTTACTGAATAAGATAACCTAACGAAAAATTTCAAACCAACGACTGTAAGCGCAAATCCATGAATGAGCATATAGAAGTGGGTATGGAATTGCATGATCATAGATGCATGCATGGATGAAGGACAAGTGGTGCCAATGATGAATATGATAACTGCTACAGTCCAAATGAAGTTAACCATCTCAAATCTGAATAGAACTATGTTTTATTGAATAAAATAAAGATTGTTATTGGAACCGCAACCGATCAAAAGAGAAGATATGCGATGGTCTAAAATCAAGAATCACCTCACGATGAATGAAACAACCACCTATAAAAAACTTATAGAATTTCCTAAGTTTAAAACTTCAAGTTACCACAAAAAGTTTTTTGTACTTTTTGTATTTTTGCAAGGTCTAATTTCATAGTAACATGTAATTCAACCCCTAAAAACCAAAATGTCAATAAGAATGCAAACATTTACTACGTTTTTTTTTTTTTTTTTAATGAGGCTATGTTGTTGTAATATGTAAAATATTCAACAATACTCTAGAAATTAACCAAAACTTTCTTATAATTATATTGAAGCAACTTCATCAGCCCACCACAGTTATTTCATATCGAGAACAATTAGGATTTCCATTTTCCAACTACATTGAAAGATATCTAGATCTACTATTTCTTCTCATGAAATAATCCACATAAATATTTACTAATAGCCAAAGCGTTGCAACTTACAAGTTACAAGCAACATCAATGCTTCTTGTTAACTTCGGCAAGATTGAATCAAGGAAAATAATAAAAGGGTGAAACGGGGGGATAAAATTTTGAAGTTGGTCTAGATCTCATGTCTTTGAAATGGGAAAAGTTGAAAAAAGTTTTCTACCAGGGAAGAGTGACAATTGAGCATAACTATGTCAACATACAGTTTTCAAAGCAATAAAACTTGGTAAATCTAACATCTACAATTTCACGTGTTTCGGTCTACAGACAAGTTAGAAGAAGGAAATAAATTATTTTCTCCATCAATATATATTGGGATCAAAAGGGATGTGCCAATAGGTCATGCATTTGGGCATAAATAATAAAAAAAAGATGAAATCAAAGGCAATTTGGTCAAATTGAGTAAAAGTTGGCATATAAGAGAAAACAAATATGCATGTATAATTAATTTACTTCACCTTAACACAAGAAACCAAGCAATTATGCATAAAATGATGATCTATTAATTAGTTGTTTCACTGACAAATAATATATTAGCATAATGACAATGGTTGTCCCTTTTGCAATGGATGATGTGATTTATAAATCTTTTAGAATTAATGCAACTCAAACTATCATAGGACTACCACCACTATATCTATTAAATTCCTACAGAGGCACCAAAAAAACCTAAAATTTAAGAAAAAACCTTGTAAAGAAGAAAGAAATATGAGTTAAATTTAAAAATAACAAAACTTGAAACTCTTGATCAAGAGAGGGCTATTAAACCAACATTAAATAAAAATTCTAATAAATTAGGATTATATTTACTGTTGATTATACTAAGAACCAATTGGGCTCTCCAAATTAACAAGAATGATGCAAAGAACTATGAAGCATTGATTCAAAACCAAACTTAGGTATAAATCTCGAGGTGCATACTTGTGCCTTGAAGGATTAAGGTGTTTACCTCGAGCCATATGGAAATTGATATGGAGAAAATACCCACTTGGTAACTCAAGGACTTTTAACTCCATTTTAAGAGTTCAGGGTATAGGGTTTGACGCTATGATTTTAGGTTTTTTGTAACTTTCCAATTTTTTCAATCGATTTTTTTTATATTTTTGTGCCTTTTTTAGCAACCGTCATTGGCATGTTTCGATTTTTATCAAAATCTTTAGCTAAATATTGCAATTTTTTATTTACTAGTGAGTGTCGTTTCAGTTATTGAGATATCGAAAAATTTCGCCTAAAACTTGGTGAATTTTATCGAAATTTAATCCTTGGGTAAGAGAACCTTGATAATGTTTAATATTGTGTACAAAGCATATGTAAATGGATTTCAATACCGCATTTTCATGATTATGCATAAAATAGAAGTAAAAATTGCATCAACTCCATCGTCGTTTTCCATAGAGTTATTTTTTTTTCAGGTTTCAACTTCACACTTATTTCTTTTCATTCTATCTTCTTTTTCTGTTCCAAGATCCCTTCATTTTGGAACTGTGCACTTCATGAACAAGCACTTAAATTTTATGCACTATATCAAATAAAAATTTAAAATGAAAGACTAATACAAGTTAGTTGCCAAAAATTGAGAGATAATTCAAGTAAATTGTTTTCTGAAAGGGATACCACTCTTCACAAGATCAACTGAAAAAAACTTTGCCACGTACTTTTTCTCGCAACTTTGCCAAACTAACTCTTCTTTATTCTCAACTTGAACAATTTACTTATTCCAAAATGAATGAAAGCTTAATAAATCGTTGTAGCAAGTGCACAAATCCATTACCACCCCAAGAAAAACAAAATGAAGTTTCAACCTCAATAATACAATTAGATTTTTTTTTAAAAAGAAAAAAAAAACCAATCATAAAAAGCGGAATAAGCTTAAGCACAGCTTCCATACAAATGAAGAACCATAAGCAATCAATGAAAAGCAATGAAATGTATCCTAGATGAAAAATTATGAACTAAATGAAATGGTGCTAATTAGGGGTGTCGATTTTTTCGGTCCGAACGGATCCAGTTCTAGGCCACCATTGATACAAACGAGCATTTGCATTGTCCGAACCCAGCCCAGTTTTAAATTCGGCCAAGTGCGCCTTGCCCAGACTCGGATTGGTATAAATCCGGGTTGTCCAAATGTCTGGATTTATCGAGTTTTTAAAAATTATTTTATGTTTAAAAGCTTTTTTAATTAATAAAATTATTGTAAATTCCTCGTAATATAATCTTCTTTGCCATAATTTTAAAAAATAATTTTCAAGTTGTATTTATTATTTTAAATTACGAAACACAATAATTTTTTTTGTTAAAAAACAAAACGCATAATGTCGTCTCAAGCAATTTAGCCAAGTCTCAAAATGAAAATAGTAAATTTCTATACAAGCTATGTAATTTCCTTATTTCTATTGTTGTTTTTGTGAATTATACAATGTATGAAAGTATATGTCCAAAATAAAATAATTATTTTTGAAATCTGGGTAGTCCAACCTCAGAGGGCCTTGTCTGGACTCGACCAAAATTTAATTTGGACATTAAAGCCTTGCCCATATCCAAATTTAAAAAAAAAAAATTGTCCAAACCTTTTTTTCTAGTCTGGACAAAACCGGGTCGGCGAGCCTAACAAAATTGACACCCCTAATGCTAATAGAAATATATATTTTCCTACGCAATAACGCTTCACCAAATATCTTCCCCTAAACAATAACAATAGCACATAACGACCATAATTATGTCTAATTCACTATCAAAAAGGAAACCAAATGAAGAAAAGAAACATACCGGTAAAGCTCTTCAAAACTAAGACCACTTGCATTATGATTATATATCTCATGGATTGCGTGCTCCAATATATTCCACGTCTTCTCTGCGTATTTTGGATCAACCACGACTCGATGTTTAAACGCTTCGATCTGAAAGTTCCTTCTCTTCTGAGTACTCATCTTCTTAATCTTCAGATACAATCACAGGGAACAGAGAAATCAATTCCTCGTGTCAATAGGCAAATCCCTAAATCCAACCAGAGAAAAAAAATCCAGTCAATGACTTGTGAATTCAGAGAAAATTGAGGATCAAGTCCCTAACACAAAGTTGCACAAATAAACAACAGTTTAACTCCAACTCACTCCAGAAAACTACATTAGATCGCATAAATGGCAGCTAAAACGTATATAAAATGCTATCCCAACGAAATTGAACCACAAAACTGAACTTGTACCACAAGAGATTTAGATCGCATATTTACAGCAAAAACTGAATTGAAAACAAGGATTTGAAAGTTGTAAGAAATAGTCGATTCCAAAAGTGAGTGACAAACTTACAGACCCCCGACCATCAGAAGATTAAGCAAAGACCAAGTTTCTTCGGACGAGAAAGAGAGAGGGAGAGAGAAGAAGCAAGTTGTGAATTGCACAGATATGGATCGAAAGCGAGTGATTGGTCAAATGAAAAGGAGAATTGTTAACTTCAATTATCGGAATTGAGTAAAATCTAGAAATACCGATTCTTCCATTTTAGATTTCCCACGAGAAAAATAAAAATAAAATTAGGTTATTATTTTTAGGTTGTACGAATAGAAAAGGAAATAGAGAACATCCGTTGACGGCTCGCTTCCATGTTGGGTTTGGACAATGCTCCGGTGACCAGTTTTTGACACTTGGAATGGATACCTGGTTGTATGTTTCCCTTCAATACACATCGATTTGTGTGTGCACTAGCATCGATGCGCAAATCAATGGATGGGTGTCCTAAAACCGGTCGGAAATCATTTTCCTTTGGGTTCTATTCAAAAATGTGTTCTAATGTGGGAAGGGGCATTGTGGCAGCCCCAGATCCATAGGCAAACCGAGCACTACCACTTGTCAAACCACCTGCCATGTAGACTCACCCACCCCCACGTCGACGATTCGCAACTTCTTAATTGTTTTTTTACTTTTTACAACTACTTAGTCATTTTCATGTTTATGTGAGTTAATTTAGTTAATTGACTTAAGTTTGATAATTTACAATTTAGGTTAATTAAATTAATTAATTAATGTGTAGTAAACTTTCAATTAACATAAAAGAGCAGTAAATAAAGTTGCATATCATTAGGTCTAGAAACCTTAGAGTGGAAACCCAACAAAATATATATCATGTATAGTCAAATATGCGACAGTAGTACAAAAAGAAGCAATGCACGTATTAGGGCTATCACATGTCCCCAAAACCCAACAAAACATGTAAAGAAAGGGAGTTTCCTAGTGATGCGTACAATCAATATAGAGAAGCTAGAAAACAAGCTAAAAAAGTAGTTAGTCAAGCTAAAACAAATTTCATGGAAGATCTATATACAAGTTTACGTAATAGAGATGGCGAAAAATATATATAGGCTAGCCAAATTAATAGATAAAAAGAAACAAGACCTAAGTCATGTAAGATGTATTAAGGACGAAAATCAAAATGTTTTAACGCGCGAGGAGGATATTAAGGAGAGATGGAGAAGTTACTTCGATAGTTTATTTAATGATGGCCAAGTTGATACTATAATAGATGAAAACCCACACCAAGAAAGAAATGTAAACTATACACACAATATTAGAATTGTAGAAGTTAAAGAGACATTGAAAAAATGAAAATAGGGAAAGCATGTGGCCCTGATGAAATGCCCATAGAGGTTTGGAAATGCTTAGGAGAAATCGGATTGACTTTGTTAACAAAACTTTTTCAATAAAATTTTAAAATCAAAACGGATGCCAATGGATTGGAGAAGAAGCATGCTTGTGCCAATCTTCGAAAACAATGGAGATATTCAAAGTTGCTCAAACTACCGGGGAATTAAACTTATGAGTCACACTATGAAACTGTGGGAGAGGATAATTGACAATAGGCTAAGGAGAGAAACAACAATATCAGAGAACCAATTTGGTTTCATGCCTGGGAGGTCAACTATGGAGGCGATTTTCCTTGTAAGACGATTGTTAGAAAAATATAGAGAAAAGAAAAAAGATCTCCATATGGTATTCGTAGATTTAGAAAAAGCATATGATAGGGTCCCTAGAGATGTTCTTTGGTGGGTTCTAGAAAGAAAAAGAGTGCAGGCTAGATACATAGACACTATTAAGGAAATGTATGATGGAGTAGTAACGAGTATAAAGACATTTGGAGGAGCTACAAAAGAATTTCTCATTACGATAGGACTACATCAAGGATCGGCTTTAAGCCCATATCTATTTACTTTAGTTATGGATAAACTAACTAAACATATTCAAGAGGATATACCATGGTGTATGCTATTTGCAGATGATATTGTCTTAGTGGATGAAACTAAAGATGGAGTGAATAGGAAATTAGAACTCTGGCAGAATACATTAGAATCTAAAGGCTTTAAATTGAGTAGGACTAAAACCGAATACAATCACTTGTGAGTTTGGAAACACTAGACATCGAGATGACGAAGTGGTAAAATTAGGGGAAGTAGAAGTTCTTAAGGTAAACCACTTTAGATACCTAGGATCAATCATACAAAATGATGGTAACATTGAAAATGATGTCGCACATAGAATTCAAGCTGGATGGAAGAAATGGCGGAGTGCAACAGGGGTGATTTGTGATCTACATGTTCCTACTAAGTTAAAAGAAAAATTTTATAGGACCGCAATTAGGCCAGCTATGCTCTATGGAAGTGAATGTTGGGCGGTAAAGCAACAACAATTACATAAAGTGAACGTAGCAGAAATGAAGATGCTTAGGTGGATGTGTGGTAAAACTCGTAAAGATAGAATAAGAAATATAGAAATTCAAAGACAAGTAGGAGTAGCACCAATTGATACAAAGACTAGGGAAGGGCGGTTGCGATGGTTTGGTCACCTGCAAAGACGGCCTACAAATGCCCCAACTAGAAAACTTGACTCAACAGAAATTGAAGAAATTCGACGAGGTACGGGCAGACCAAAGTTAACATGGGATGCATTAATTAAAAGGGATTTGAATGGTTTGCAAAGCTCACCATCAATTGCACTTAATCGAGCACAATGGAAAAGTTTGATCCATGTAGCCGACCCCAGTTAATTTGGGACTGAGGCTATGTTGTTGTTGTTGTTAGGCCATTAATAAGCAAATTCCTGCTAATCCAACATTTTGCTGGTTTGTAGGTGAGGAAAGCAAAGTGGGAGCATTTAGAGGTTATGTTGAAGATCCGAGAAGATTTCTCTCAAAAAGCGCGCTTGTGTGAATCACAAGGTGAAGGAAAACGAGACCGGATGCGAGTGATGAAATGATGATATTTAACATGATTTCATGTGTTTTGAAAATGTTTGGAAGTTTTGGAATGCGAATACAAGGTTTGGGCAAAGAATGACATCAAAGTGGCTAAATTTCAACAAAGTCTATTTTGACCAAGCTTCAGTGTTTTAGTCATAACTCTTTCATTTCAAGTCCAAATGACTTGTTATTTCTTCCGTTGGAAAGTAGATTGAGAGTTGAACGTTCACAAGCTTAGTCAAATTCGGCCTCTAAGTGGTCCAAAATCGCGTCGCAAAGTGAAGTATATGAACAGAATTCTGATCTCGACGCTGCAGTGCCCAACCCAGCACCACAGCTCCCGAAATAGTGAAAAAGCTGCAGTGGGCGCTGAACCTGGCGCCCCAACGCCAGGGTAGGCGCCCAGTGCAGCCAGGACACCTATATTACGAGTTTTTTGGGATTTTAGACCATTTTTTGGACCAAATTGCTCCCGGGGGTATAAATAGACTTGAAAATTAGGTTAGAGACAACTTTTTGCTTGGGAGAGACTTGGATAACACACTTTGGGAAGAGAGTATTGGATCAAACTTGGTGATTCATCTTGGATTTCTAGGTATTGATTTGATGTTTTCTTTGTTTATCATCATGTTTAGTGTTGTCTCTTACCCATTTATGGTGTGATAACCCCTTTTGTTCTAGGGGTTTTTGGACCGCAAATTGGATTCCTTTTGATTTCAATGTGAATATTTTTGTTCTTTCAATTCAATGTGTCAATTTGTGTATTCTTGTGTGCTATGCTATACTTACCTTAATCAAGTAGGTATAGAACTTAGGGTTTGAGAGTCACCATGACCATTGGGGCTTTTGAACCTGGATTTGGAGAAACACAACCTTAGAACATATGGCACATCGACCGATGGTCATTGACTAGGGAGGCAATGAATTTAGTGTTTAATGTGGCTTCTCACTTACGCTACCCACGCCGATCGGCGGCGTCCGAGTTAGACGCTAGAATCTCCACCACCGAGACCTCGGGATGGAGTGAATTTTAAAAAATTCGCCTATCATCACACGAATTGGGAGACTTTATAATTACATTAGACTCAAAGGATACAACTTGGGTGAATTAGATTGCTTCGGATATTCTCTCAATAGCTTAAAACCACTTTTAAACTTGCAATTAGTTAGATTAATTTAGTTATTAATTACATTTACAAAACCAACATCAAAGTTACGTAACTCTATTTCTTAGTTAGATTAAAAATTAGCACATAACCGTCCATGTGGATACGACATACCCGATACCAATACTAGTTGGTGCCACTATTACTTGCACGATTGTTGTACACTTGCGGCTTGCATCACCTAGTCTCAAAGAGAGTCTCGCTTAGCACCTTCTATCCTTGTCTTGTTGTAGGATCTGAAATTGATACAAAAGCAACAATTCTAGTGAGTAAATCCCAGAGACTACCACACAATATTCAAGAATCTCAATTAAGCAATAACAAGTCATGAAACTGAATTTTAAGACGGAAAATAAACATGTAAGATAATTGTTGCTGATTGTTCTGGTCGTCATGCGAAAAGTAAGAAACGGTTAATAAGTCGCGAATTGTTAACGTGGTGGTGGGTGGGTCTCCATGGCATGTCGTTTGACAAGTTGTGGTGCCTGGTTTGCTATTGAATTTAGGGCTGCCACAACACCCCTTCCACCTCGATCAAATCAAAGTGAATGGAAGCAATCACTAAGAATTTAAAGCTTGAGCAAAGATCTATTAGAAGGCTTGAGCATATCAACTTAT
Source organism: Stephania yunnanensis (assembly GCA_039657365.1). NCBI lineage: Eukaryota > Viridiplantae > Streptophyta > Magnoliopsida > Ranunculales > Menispermaceae > Stephania > Stephania yunnanensis. The sequence continues at coordinate 62,043,032 of CM077585.1, forward strand.
TCGAATCTTGAGCAAATCCATTTGATCAAGAGATCAACTTCCACCACAACGATTACAACTTGCACAACCAAACTAGTCGTCCCCCAAAAATCTATACAAAACACCGCACAAAAAAGAGGAAACTCACAACCAGATTCAACAACTTCACAACGAATCCAATCCACGCAAACATCAAACCACAAATCGACCGACCTACCAACCATAAACCACAAAACCCCAAACCAAACACCACTGATTCATCAAAACCAACACTAATCAACCGAATCCCCATCAAATCACATCAACCAAGTGATTCACAAACTGAACCCTAATCTCAGCAAAGATCAAAGGAGCAATAACAAGAAGAATAAAGAATATTTAGTACACAAATTGAGAGACGAAGAGGAGCAAACTTGACAATTGATCGATTGAAGAGAGCAAGCGAGAGAGAACTTAGCTTGAGCAGATCCATTCGACCAAGGGAGGTGAACCCTAAAAACCCTAATCAAGCGGGGAAATTTGACAAAATAGCCCAAATTGGTGGCCAATAATGAAAAGTAGACCTCGCTTATAAAACTTGAAATTTTAACCCATTTCTTACTGGGGAAGAGTCCAAGTTGCCCTTAGTACTTAAAAGCTAAATATATCCTCCTTCTCTCTCCCATCAAATCCCTTCGTTCTCTTTCTGGAAAAAAATAATAATAATCCATCGTTCTCTCAAACACAACCAATCTTCCCCCTTGGTTCTCTCAAACCTCATAACTTCATTTCACTTCTTTCTCATGTCGTATTTATTTAGCTTCTTTCACAATCATTCAATTTCTTATCTCGTCTTTGTAATTATTCTCTTTGTCCCCACCATCTCCAATTTTTGGTAGTTTTGGTATCGCAATCTCAATGGTCGTTGTGCAATATTCATCTTGTCTACAACAACAACAGCCTCAGTCCCAAATCAATTGAGGTCGACTACATGGATCTAACTATTCCATTATGCTCAATTTAGTGCAATTGATGGTGAGCTTTCAAAATCATTCAAATCTCTCCAAATTAATGTGTCGTTAACTTTGGGTCTACTCTTACCTCGTCGAATTTCTTCAGTTTCTATTGAGTTAAGTTTTTTAGTGGGGGCATTTGTAGGTTGTCTTTGCAGGTGACCAAACCACCGCCACTGTCTTTCCTTAATCTGTGTCAATTGGTGCAACTCCTACTAGTCTTTGAATTTCTAAATTTTTTATTCTATCTTTACGAGTTTTACCACACATCCACCTAATCATCCTCATTTTTGCTACGTTCATTTTATGTACTTGTTGCTTTACTGTCCAACATTCGCTTCATTTATTCCATCTAATAAAAAAAATGTTGTTGAAACTCCAAGAGGTGTAAGCTATCGTATAAGTAATTTTTTTTGTTGAAAATAGAATAAAACGTGCAAATATAGACAAAATTGACAATACATACAATATGAACAATATAGATAGTATGGACAATAAAGACAATAGTGATAATATAAACAATAATGATCATCTAAAAGTTCTTCATTTTATACATTCTCTCCTATGGTTTATTAACATACACATTAATTATATCTCACAAGGTTCTCGATTCTCTTTGCTTGTAATCGATTTATGATGAAGGTTTGGGACGATGATAAGATGAGGTTGCTTCTACCAATCCAAAAAATGATGTCCACTATCATAGAAATATATATACATATACACACATTGTGATTGCACTTAATCGAGCACAATGCAAAAGTTTGATCCGTGTAGCCGACCCCAATTAATATGGGACTGAGGCTATGTTGTTGTTGTTGTTGTATACACACATTATGATTAAATTATATATGTGATAATGACCTAAAGAAGTATTTACACGTTTCAATCCCTCAATTTAGTATGGAGTTAATGAAAACCTATATGTTATAATTATTTGGCATAAAGTATCATTTGGTTTTTGAACTGACAAGCTTTTGTTGATTTGGTCCTCAAACTTCACTTTTGGTCCCTGATCTTTCATTTCCCTCTGCTTTTGGTCATATTGTTAAGCTTGGATAACAACGATTGCTAACAAAGCGCTTCACGAGCAATTCAATGGCAGTTTACAACTGATTCATTTTGTTAAGTCTGGCACAAACAGACTCCTTTAATAAAGCTAAGGCATTGGAGTAGTTGTGCATGACCAAAAGTCTAAGTAACTCCGTTCATTATCACGATTCATTCACATCATAAAAGACTAGTGCGGCACCAACCTACCTTTAAATATTAGAATGAATCGGTGATTGTTTATATAAAAGAGTTTGCAATGTTTTTTTGTTTAACATCTCTATAGATTGGAAATACTGAATAGATAATATGTTTGAAGAATTGAATATTATTTTGTAATAATTTTGAGAAAAGCCAAAAATATGGATCGAGTAAAGATGAAAAAGAGATAACATATTAACAAACTTGCAAGTGATACAATTAAAAGTTATATCGTAAGGGTATAGTCATGAAATATGTCGATATCTTTGTTTAGATGTGTAAATCTATTCAAGTAAGAAAGATACATTGTCTCTATTCAAATAAAAGAAATTTTTGGTGAATGGTAAGTGAGAAAGGCAATTTAGTAATGTGGAAATGTGGAAATCAAAGTGTTCGTCAAGGCAATTTAGAAGAGTGTAGGTAGCTAAATAAGAGAAATGACTTTTCGATAAATTCAAGAGTTAAAAACAATTCGACAATTGTTAGAAAAGTTCTCTCTCTAACTAGTCAAATGAGGAATAGTTTCAATCGATCCAAATATTTCTGCTGTGAAATTCGATGAATTAGTTAATTTCTTGAAAAGGCAAAAGTATTAAGGGAGGATCACTGGAAACGTATTCTTATGGAAAATATCATTATAGCTACTAAAATGTATAAATTGCTCCAAAAACTCTAAAAATAAGTGAATTGACTGACGAGTCAAAATTGATAATTTCTCTCTAATCCACAATTTAAAAGATATTGCGAGTTAACATTTAGAGTGAGAGTTGCACTATGTCTGGTGTTATTTATAATCAAGGTGAGCGGCACGTCGGGTTTTAGGTATTGAGTTTATGGCTCTTTACACGTACACCTTTGTGTTCACTGTGATGTAAGCCTTATTTCCTATGGATGTCAGTGACACCGAGGATCTAAAACAAACTGATAAATTTCTCTGAACACTTATTCAACAAATTACCTTGCAGTGCCATGAGATGGTTTATTGACATGCAACTCTACTTTAGTGTCGATTGTCGCACTCAAATATTGTTTACCTCACTGTATATCTTTAGATTAATGATAGTCTAGGAATTGATTGACTGACAATTCTAATGAAAAGATGATTAGTGATGAAATCACAAATTTGGATATTTGTACTAGAGTTAGGTGGATATAGAAAGAAATATCAATAGGTATGGCCTAGTGAATGAGATTCATGACATTAGATGAGAAGTGAAGCATGCTTTATTGGAAATTCCACAAAACTAAATGTTTAACTCGTCAAAAAGAGAGAGAGAGAGAGAGAGAGAGAGAGAGAGAGAGAGACGAAGCAAGCTGCGAAAGGCACATATATGGGTCGATCTTCTCTGAAGAAACTTGATCTTTTCTTAATCTTCTGGTGGTCGAGGGTCTGTGATTTTGTCTCTCACGTTTGAAATCTACTATTTCTAACAACTTCCAGATCCTTTTTTCAATTCAATTTTTGCTATAAATATACGATCTAAACCTCTTGAGGTAGAAATCTCTCCTTTCAATGCACAAGTTCGGTTTCGTGGTTTAATCTCGTTAGGACAGCATTTAGTGTACATTTTAGCTGCCCTTTTTGCGATCAAATCTAGTTTTATGGTGTGGTTTGGAGTTAAAGTGTTGTTTATTTGTGTGACTTTATGTTAGGGACTTGATCCTCAATTTTTTTAGAGTTCGCGAGTCATTGGCGGGTTTTTTTTCTCTGGTTGGATTTGGGGATTTGGCTGGTGACGCAAGGAATTGATTTCATTGTTCTTGTATTTGAAGATTAAGAAGATTAGTACTCAGAAGAGAAGGAACTTTTAGATTGAATCATTTAAAAATTGAGTCGTGCTTGATCCAAAATACGCTAAGAACACGTGGAATATATTGGAGCATGCAATCCATGAGATATATAATCATAATGCAAGTGATCTTAGTTTTGAAGAGCTTTACCAATATGTTTTTTTTTCTTCATTTGGTTTCCTTTTTTATAGTGAATGGGACAGAATTATGGTCGTTATCTGCTATTCTTATTATTTAGGGCAAGATATTTGGTGAAGCGCTGTAGCGTAGGAAAATATAGATTTCTATTAGCACCATTTCATTTAGTCCATAATTTTTCATCTAGAATACATTTCATTGCTTTTCATTGACTACTTATAGTTCTTCATTCGTATGGAAGTTGTGCTCAAGCTCATTCCACTGTTTATGATTGGTTTTTTCTTTCCTTCTTAAAATCCAATTGTATTATTGAGGTTGAAACTTCATTTTGTTTTTGTTGGGGTGGTAAGGGATTTCTATTAAGCATGCATTCATTTTGGAATAAGTAAATTGTTCAAATTGAAAATAACGAAGAGTCAGCTTGGCAAAGTCGCGAGAAAAGTGCTTGGCAAAGCTTTTATTAATTGATCTTGTGAGGAGTGGTATACTGGTATCCCTTTCAGAAAACAATTCACTTGAAATATCCCTCAAATTTTAGCAACTAACTTGTATTACTCTTTCGTTTTAAATTTGTATTTGATATACGGCATAAAATTTTAGTGCTTGTTCACGAAGTGCACTTTTGGTTCCATAATGAAGGGATCTTGGAAAAGAAAAAGAAATAAGAAATAAGTTAATTTGAAAAAATAAATAAATTGTATGGAAAACGATGATGGAGTTGATGTAATTTGTACTTCTATTTTGTACATAATCACGCAAATACAATACTCAAATTCATTTACATATGCTTCGTACGCAATATTAAACATTATCGAGGTTCTCAAGGATTAAATTTTGACAAAATTTACCGATTTTTAGGCGAAGTTTTTCGATATCTCAATGACCAAAATGGAACTCTTGAAATTAAATAATTGTACATGAAGATTCATGACTTATATAGAAGAGTCCACTTTTCAAAGGAAAAAGGTCCATCGTTTATGAAGATTGCTGCCCTAAACCTAATTTGGCCCTCTCGGAGTAAAGAGAGGGGCTCTCCTTGAGCTAAATACTTGGTGTTTGGAGCTAAATACTTCTATTAGAAACAAGATTCATGACTTCAATGAAGCATCAATGATGTACCTAAAAAATAATAGGAATTATAAAATACATAATGGGACAAATACTAAAGGCCACTTTAATTGGTTGGATAAACAAAAGACAAAAAACGCTCTAGAATAGAGTTCCTTCTTTTTTTTGGGTGGCACTTATAAAGTTTAGGGTAAACTTTAATCTAATTCCGCTTCTTTTTTCTTCTTAATTTGTTTGTTTTTTTGGTGTAGAAAGTAAGACTGAGGAAGAGTTTAATTGTGGAAGAAAAGCGATCAAAGAAGCAAAGCATGGAGTGGTCGAAATAAAGCATGACAGAATAATACCCATGACACCATTGTAACAAATTCAAAGCTAATCAACAATGTCAATGACCAAAAGAACATCAGTATTCATTTTCTGCAATTGAAATAAACAAAAATCACATATCAAGAAACTTTTTAACACGGCAACAACAACTCAAACCCTGTATGTTGGGTTAAATTTGATCAAATTAATTCAACCCTCCGATGCATTAACCTGTACCTTGTTCTAAACCCTTAAGTCTGTGCAGAGAAGGTCACAACCAAATAAAACAAAGATCTTATGAACACAACAATGAATGAATATCCATTGCCAATTAACCCCTTAAATCCAAGAAACTGTGATAAAACCATCTAAAAATCCCCAATGTCACTTAATTTGACGACAGATCTAGACATCCAAAGAGAAATCCCTCAAATAAAACGACAACGAACAAGCAAATCCAATAAAGAACAATCAAAATACAACAATTACAACGGCAACGAAGCAAGAAAATCAGAGATCAACCACGACAACGTATCAAGATACCCATTGATAGACTCTCGAACTACAAATCTACATTCCCAAGTGAGATCTCCTCAACAAACATAGATCTAACACTTAAAACCATAGATCTAACACTTACGCACAAACCTACGAATCTGCAAATATATTTAAGAACATCAAAACCTCGAGATCGGAAAACAAGTCGTGCAAACACTGATCTGAACATCTTCAAAAGAAAAACCAGATTAAAGACATAAATCTACAGATCTACAAGTCCAAACGACACAGAAGAACATCTAACGCTACAAATCGGAAACCAAGTCATCTAAACACCAATCTCAATCGCATCAAACGCACAAACGATAACACGAACGAATCAAAAAGCGAGGAAGAATTTGAACTTAAAAACCCAAAAACTAACCTAGATTCAGAGATCTGAGATAGACGGCAGATCAGAGCGAGAGAGATGAGCCAGATTTGACCGAAAGAGACGAACAGATCTAAGGGATGGAGACGAGTCAATTCTAAGCGATGAAGATGAAAAGCTCTGAGTGAAAGAGACGAGCATACCTAAGTGATAAGTCTATATTTATGCATTGTTTAGTATAGTATTTATTATGATTTTGGACTCTAACTCTCTATTTTATAGTAATAATCTCTCATTTGTGTTAATTGCAGGCTTTTACAAGTTGAAATGAGGAATGGGACCGTAACCAGGAAGAACTTAGAAAAGATGAAGAGCTCGAAATGTAAGTAACTCAGTTTAGGAACTAGTGCTTAGTGTTGGTGCTCGATGTATCAACCAGGCGCCCAAAACGGAAGCTCTACTTTTGGAAGTCCCTACATAAACTGATGCTTGGTCTCGGCACTCAGTGCATCAACCCGGTGCCCAAAATAGAAGCCCGTTCAAGTCACATTTCAGCTCCAAAACCTGATGCCTAGTGTGGGTGCACCCAGCACCCACTGCAGAATTCAACTCGGGAAACGTGATTTTGGGTTTTTTGTGTAATTTTCGGATGCAAATACACTCGGGCGTATAAATACAACTCAAGATTAGGGTTTTAATAAACTTTTTTATACGAAAAGAACTTGGAAAACTTGTGTTTACTTGCATTATTCCAACTAAACTTCATCAATCTAAACCTGAGGTGGATTAGACAACTCTTTTGGCTTAAAATTCATTGTGAGATCTAACTAAATTCTTCCATTGCTTTTCTTTTATGTTTTATTCTCTTTGCTATTGTTCGATTATTCGAGTTAAACTTTGATACATTGTAAAGGGCCTTTGCATGTTTCTACTTGCTAGTGAGTTTATTGCATACGTAATCGCGCAAGAAAACTAGCGCAAGTGACACTTGACCATACCGGTTGATTCGACCCTTTTGGGACCGATCAAATACCTTAGGGATCAAGGCTACACCGACACGCTAGTGATCCGATTGTCTAGGTTTAGTGTCTTCAAAAAACCTAAAGCGATCGTCACATTAAACCAAGGTGCGTAAGTCTAGGGTTAAGTCTTTGATTAGGGTAGTAGTCAACGGTCGTACCTAGACTATTGAATAGAGGAAGACGAGGAACTGAGCGCGCGCTTGGTTCTATAGCTACTCTAGGACACTATCGAATTGTATTCATTCATATAGATCGACGGTCAATGAGTTTCTTATACGTTGATTGAGGATGTTTGGGAAGCAGAAAGTCTAGGTTACCTTTCCAACTGTTTTCGTTACAAAAGTGTTTTTAAATTCTTGTTTTCCGTTAACTCTTTTGAAAAACCATTTTCACAAACCCCCGATTTCCCTTCTTGTTCACAAACTCAAGTCAAAATATTTAGTCTTCATGGATCGACCCCTTGCTTGTCACTGTTGCAATTCTTATGATAATTGGTAATCTTTTCGAGATTATATTTTGACACGTTCGGCGTGCGTCACTAAGAAAGAGAGGCAAATCATTTCTGAGAGATGAAAATGAGCATATCGAGAAACAATGTAGATATGAATGGTGGTGGCCGGTTGGGTAGTGGTGAATGAATCAGCGGTTGCCGCTGGCTGGGGGTAGCAAATCGATGGTGAGTGGCAATGGATCAATGGTGGCGAACATATATTTATATATCTATAAGAGAATTCAAGCTGGATGGAAAAAATGGTGGATTGCAACAGGGGTGATTTGTAATTGAAATGTTCATACTAAGTTAAAAGGAAAATTTTATAAGACCGTAATTAGGCCAGCTATGCTCTATGGAAGTGAATGTTGAGCGGTAAAGCAACAACAAGTACATAAAATAAACGTAGCACAAATGAGGATACTTAGGAGGATGTGTAGTAAAACTAGTAAAAATAGAATAAGAAATATAGAAATTCAAAGGCAAGTAAGAGCAACACCAATTGACACAAAGATTAGGGAAGAGCGGTTGCGTTGGTTTGGTCACCTGTAAAGACGGCCTACAAAAGCCCCCACTAAAAAACTTGACTCATTAGAAACTGAAGAAATTCGACGAGGTTGGGGGCAGACCAAAGTTAACATGGGACGCATTAATTAGGAGGGATTTGATTCGTTTGGAAAACTCACCATCAATTGTACTTAATCGAGCACAATGGAAAAGTTTGATCCATGTAGCCGACCTCAATTAATTTGGCACTAAGGCTATGTTGTTGTTGTTGTAAGCAATGAATAATGAGAACTTACCCAACTTCAAAAAATAAAAAAACAAAAACTAACCCAAGTTTTTTCAACTTGTTTTTTTAACCCAAATTCCTTATGAGTTTTCTAATAGACTTTAGGTTACATTTACAAGTTGATGACTTTTCTTAAGTTTGCATATTTTCTTAGATTTTTAAAGACTTTGATAAACTTTTATGTAGACTTCATTTTGATGACCTTTATTAACATTTAAGATTTTTAATGACTTTTGTGAACTTCATAAACATGATTTTAATTGATACAAGTTGATTTTTGTGATTTTTATAATGAAACAAATATTTCGCACTTTATTATAAAATGTAGAATAAATAATTATATTACTTTTACTTAAGAACTATTACTAGTTTTAAAAAATAAGTATTTTTGTATTTTTATAATGAAAAAAATATTTTGCACTTTGTTAAAAAATAGATAAATGATTTTTTTCTTAAAAACTATTACTAATTTTTTTTTAAAAAATATTTGTGTATTTTAATTAAAAAACCATACAATCATATTAATGAATTATTATCAAGGAAATAGCATAACAAATAAGTAAATAAATATCAACATTAGTTATAAAAAAAATATTTTACCCAAACCAAGGTTGAGTACACCGGTTGCCGAGGGTGTTGTCTTCCGATCGTGACGGGGTCGTCCTCCAGTTGCAGCGGCCGTGTGTTTAAGATTGTTAATCACATTAGAGTAGCTAAGACGTAATATATTAAACATTAAACAAACTATAGTTTGACAACCATTGACAAAAAAAAAAAAAAAAACTCAACAACAACAACAACAACAAAAAGAAACATTTGTAAGTTTGGCAATTCAAATTCATTTTTTTCTAGAATATCTTTTCCCATTTTGCGTCAATTGAAGGACAGTTTGATTTCAGAATAAATAATATGAGTCTAGTGAAATAAAACCTGAAGAGGAGACCATTTTCTGATCATAGAGTTTAAAGAAGCTCACTGACATGTCTTAAAATTAGTATAGAAGATGGAAGAGTCCAACTATAATAAACAATCAACATACACCAATAGCCTACATAATAGTCACCAAAATCACTATACCTCCTAAAGAAGCTCACTAATATGCTCTTAAAGAAGCTCACTGACATGCTCTTAACTTAGAATTTAACAATCAACATTCAGTGAACAAGAGTAAGAGCATCCCTATATCTAGAAGCCTAGAATGATTGCCCAATTGAACATCGAACCAACTCACCAAAACCACTATACCTCCTAATGAATATAACAACCTAACCAAAACCACAAGAACGTGTATGCTATGTGAGGAATCCTTGTAGGCAACTTAACTTAGTTTTAGAGATACTCTTATAGAGAATTTACTAAAAAAACTTTCCTATTTTACAGGAATTGGAAGCTTACCGTGCCATGGTAGGGATGCGGCACAAGTGAAAGTTCCAGCAAAGTATGTCATCGGAGAGAATGAAGTGGTCTACAATACTATATTCATGAAGGAATGCATACATAGTGGTTTGTTGTAGATATATATATATATATATATATATACGTGCTACTTAGAGAAAATGTATACTCGTGATGAAGGGTGTTGTCATTATATCAACCAAGTGAAGCCTAGTGAAATAAATGCTTACATTATTATCAACTTCATTCAAGATTTTTGAGTCTGCTTAACTGGTTCATGCGTTCAAGGCATTATCATGGCCTTTATAATGTTCTTCCTCTAATGTACATATGTGGAAGGACAGCTTATATGTGATGAAATAGACACCGCTACCGAAGTGTGGTTAAACCTACATTGAGCATGATTATATGAAATAAATGGTGCTTAGATGATATTCAGCTTATCTTCGACTATGTAGAGTTGATGAATTGCAGGTATATCATACGACATACATGTGAATATTTCATCGACTTCTTTTATCACGAAAGAAGGATTTTTATAGAAAGAACAAAGAGATTTCTTCTCAAATAGAACTGTAGAGATAATTACATGAAAATGAAGAACTAAAAAATATGCAGGTAATTTCCATTAACAGAACAAGATTGGCAACCTTAACTTGGGATCAAAGAGAGGTAGTTGTTAGAACAGAGAAGAGTGAGATTAGGGAAATCAAAATTGAACACCAACTGAAAAAACAGAAAAAATTATCAAAGAAAGAAAATCACACACAACCAAGATTCAATAACTGGATAATGAGCGGATCTTTTTAGACCCATAAATAGCTACAACATTCATGACACAACGAAATCACATTCAACAACTGCATTTCAAATCATAAGCACGACCCACCAAAAATTTATGTCAAAATCACTACACTAAAACTGAAATTGTTCACCAACTCTAATTCCCAAATCAATTAACACAAAAAAACTGAACTTGACGATTCCCCTAATGAGATCGTACAAGACAAGTAAAGGTGACTTCCAAATTGTTCAAATGAGGGTTTAGATGGATTTCAAGTACGAAAACAAAGAAATTCAACAGAAACTTCAAACAAAGAACGAACTTTAAAGATCAAAGAACACAAAAATGAAGAGCAGAACTGTAGTCGAAGCTCACCATGGCTGCAAAAGCGCTGGTTCACTCTCACGCCCAGATCGACAACCAAAGAAATCGAAACCCTAAAAAGCCAGTACGAGAGAAAGAGAGAGAAGGATTGGAGGTGGAGAGAGAGGGAGAGAGGGATTGGAGATGGAGAGAGAGAGAGGAGTGATTGGAGTGTGTTGAAGACACGAGGAAGAGGGTTCGATTGGGGAAGGAGAGGCAGATCTGTTTGATCGAATGGGGAGGGAGGAGGTTAGTTTGTGAAATAAGTGCCGTGTGTTCCCTTTGCCTGCTCGGTTTATGGGATTAGCCCGAATTAAGCGTTTGGGCTGCTTAATCTTGGTGTTCCGCCTATTATAGTCGATGACTAACCAATCCACCAAATTTAAGGACTAATTTGAATCATGGTTTTAATCGCATGTTCGCTTCACAAATACTGTAACGGCCCAAATTTTAATTTCGCCGTTATTTTAAATTATTTTCAGACTTGAACGACAGCTCAGAGTCACGTGGATACCGCAAATAGGGCATGGCATGCTGACTAGGTAAATAGTAATTTTGTATGATTGTTTGTATATTTGCGATGTTATATATCGAGTTATTCGCTTAACATCGCATGTGTGTATTTAGATCGTCGAATCGAGCGAGATAGTGTAACGGGTGTTCGCCTCGAAAAACGTGTCGAGACGGGTACTGAAGAGCGAACTATGGGTACACTAGGTCGGAGAAACTAAAACACACAAAATTAAATAAATAAATAAATAATGATCAAGTAAATACTATGTAATAGATGTTAGGTGGCTAATGACACACGGCGCGGCGATTCGACGTCAAAACGTCGCAGCGAGTATTTCGGGTGTGTTGCATTTTGGAGTCGTCAAGGTCAAAACGTCGAAAAATCATTTCAACCTCTCCCTCACGTCACTCCCTCACATCACCTCTTCACGGGTGTGTTGCATTTTGGAGTCAAGCCCAAAAACACATTTGAGGTCAACAAATCTCTCAAACCCGATATCTAACAACTCACACCTCAAAACGAACGCCTAAAAAAAAAAAAAAAAAAAATCATTTCAACCATTCTCACACTCACCGAATGTAAGTTCTTTACATTTTTTGAACTCCCAATATCTTTTCAAATTCATTGTCCTCTACCTCTATATTACAACGATAGATTAACGGTTCTTTTACAAAGTGCGAGCAAAGATGTATGTTAGTTCATATATTTTTTTTGTTTGTATGTCTTTTTTTGAAGGGATATTTTTTTAATGTGAAAATCATTGAGCAAAAATATATGCTAGTTCGTAATTTTTCTTAACTTGTTGGTTTTTGATGTTTTGTTAGTTTGGTTTTTTTTTTTATATAAGAAAGAGATTGATTGTATAACTATGTTGTCAAAAATCTCATATTTTTATACAATTCAACATAATCTGTTGATTTGATGTCTAGTAATGAATGTCCAAATGGATGAAAATGAAGTTAGCCGGTAAAATGCCTTAGATATAAAGATAAGACTCCTCGGAGCCTTACCATCATTTCTCATATAAAGAGGCAATAAATCATGAACATGTAGAAGTTCAAGTTAATCTCACCCATTTTACCACATCCAAGTTCAATCACCTTCCCTCTAATTATGTCCCAACTCAAATTGTAATGGGTTAGAAAAGCACTATAAAAATTGTCCATATAATGCTGGAGTTAAAATTTTTGGAAATTGAATTTGTTATGGTAAACAAAAAATAGTCAAATAAAGGTTACGTCGGTACTTTTAGATTAAAAAAATTAAGTAAATGAGTTCTAATAGGCCAGGGTGTTCTAAACTTCTGACTCGGGATAAGGATTAGGGGGTTTTGCATAGATCGAGCACAAGGCTATTTTTTAAATGTCTATCTAAAAACTCAATGGTCTCTGTATGCCTTCTGTTAAGAAAAATGTATAATTAAGATAAAATTTTAATTTATTATGTATATAAATTAGCAACATTAGTCCATTTTTATTTTATTTTTATGATTCACATGTTTTTTTATATCTTTGATCATATACTATTTACATTGATTGAATTAGGAGAATAAAAAGAAAGTTTTCACTGACTTTAATATTTAAGGAGACATTCTTCTTTTAAGGATAACCATGAGACCTTATATTGTGGCATATATATATATTGTGGTATAATTTATTTAAAGTATACCTCACGCCCTCACTCACTCTCCCACACCCTCACATACACACCGCACACTCACAAGGCCGGGAGGAGGAGAAACAGAGGAGGAGGAGGAGAGGAAGAAGAAGAAAAAGAGAGCGGGAGCGCGGGAAATCGGGGTGGAGGTAAGCCATTTACTTTGTTGATTGTTAAGCGGTCGAACTGGTGGCCGTGGTGGCCGACGAGAAGGTTTGGCCACGGAGGCCGAACCAAGTTGAGGTGGAGATGGCAGGGGTGTCACCCCTGCCATCGAGCCCACCGAGGCTGGGGACGTGCGTCCCCAACCGGTGAAGAAAAAAAAAAAAATAGAGGCAGCGTCTGGAGGAAGAAGATGGGGTGGGAAGAGGGGTGCACGCACGCGCGTGCGTGCGTGCATCCCCTGGACCGGCTGGGCCCGTCCGGGCCCAGCTGGGTTGGACCGGACCGGGCCCAGCTGGGTTGGGCCGGACCGGGCCCAGCTCGGTTAGGCCGGTCCGGGCCCAACCCGACCCGACCCGGGTGGGTCCGAACCGGGTCAGGCCGACCCGGGTGGACCGGGTTTGACCCGGTCCAAGGACCCACCCATATATTAAAATAATATAATATAAAATTTTAATTTAAAAATAGTTTTAAATTAAAATAAATTACAGAAAAATATGAAAAATATGTGGAAAATTATGGGAAAAATCAGGAAAAATATGAGAAAATGAGAAAAAGATAGAAAAATGGTATTTGAGAATTTTTCGGCCGTTGACACCCCGGTATAATTCGAAAAGGGTGTCAAACCAAAACTTTTTGAAATGAAAATCTTTATAATTGGGCCACACATTATAAATTCATTGAATTTAACTCTAAACTAGTTAAAATGGTTTAATTGGACACCGGGAACTTATGAGACCAAAATGGGAGTCGGGCACGTATCTCGAGACGTGAGTGAAACCTTGGAGTGCGTTTTGAGGTACGTAAGATTTCATCTAAAAGTCACTGAGGGTTTACATTTTCATCGTTGATTTTCTATTCCTTGTTATTGTATTCTATTCTATTCCGTGATATGTTTGGGTTGGTGGTCGAGTTACTCCCACCTGTTCGTTGTGTACTTATGGCACACTATGCTGTAGCACGCGTGATCAGCATTCGGCGAATTGCGACCCGATGTAAGGGGTGCACGTGTCGGTTAAGCCCGCGAGGAACCAGGTGAAAGGAAGTGGGGGCACCCACTGAAAGGATCCTGGGGGTTCGAAGTACAAGTACGATTTAGTCTCGACCGGACGAGTACACACTTTGTTCTTTCGTGTTATTTATTCATGTGATGATCTTAGCACAGTTGCCTGTTTAGTTTCCGCATGATTATTTGACATGTTTATTGGCATCTATTTATTTCCTTATAAATGCTCGGTGTACTTCGTTGAAATCTTACTAACTGTACTCTCCATCTTAATTTTTGTGATGGTCGAGTGCAGATCCTAGTGCTAGTAGAGGCAAGGGTATTTTGGGCGACTTTATCTGATTGCCCGCTGTCGAGGACCTACTAGTACGTGTGGTTTTGATATTTTGTTTTACTTTTGGGTATTGGGAGACCGGATAGATACTGTACTGGTATATATTATAGTATTAGTATTGTCGTCTAGATACAGAGTACTGTTCCCGGTTTTCCACAATAGGTGTTGCTCTTAAATTGATGCTCATTTCGATGATAAATTTAATTGTTTTACTTGTTTTTAAATTTAAGACTTCCGCTGTTTTGTTTTTAATGCTATAAAATTATTAAACTGTTGAGCTAAATTGATTACGAAATAAGCTTAACATGCATAATGAGTAGTTATGATGTAATAAGGGATGTTGAGTGGCGCATGGGACCCAGTAGGTCGAGGATCTGACAGGATTGTGGGACCGCGCCTCCCCACGTGGCGACCTCGGGTTTTGGGGCCGCCACAGTTGGTATCAGAGCGAGAGTTTCGAGGAACCTCGGGAAATTAACCGAAAGAGCATAAGACTTAAAAATTTAAAATTTAGATGTGGAAACCCGATGTACTTGCCTTAGAACTCTAGTTGGGAAGTGATGGTGAGGCGGGTAGAATTAGGATTTATACACATGTTATGTTTATTGTAAATTATATATTAACACGTATATATATACCGAGGCTGATCCGACGCACGCTTTTCGATACAGATCACGATGGACGGACAGTCCTCGACCCAGTCCGAGATAGGACAGACTAGTGATCCTACTAGAGACATCACTGCTACTACTACCGTAGCGACTCAGAGTATCGAGGATCGACTTGCAGCCCACGATGCCCAGTTGACAGAGATCCTCCAGTTACTTAGGGCTCAGGCTACGACAGCCGCCACGGCAGCCGCACTAGTTCCCACAGTTCTGGTAGCACCTACGGTTCAGACATCCGCCGCCCCGACTACATCACATATGCCTACTGATACACCACTTTCGGAGACCCGAGCTGAGGGAGTCTCGCCAGCTATGGTGATACCATTAGAGACTTCGACCCTTACGCCCCTACCTATGACCACTGAGCAGCCTTCGGCCACTACGTTCCTGCTACTTCCGCATTCGTCTTGACCCCGGAGGCGAAGCTTGTTAGAGAGTTTATGAAGTTTCAGACGGGATACTTTTACAGAGGTGGAGACCCTGAGGCAGCAGGGAAGTGGATAGTTTCGCATGAGCGTTTCCATAAGCTGATGCGGAATGATGACAACATACATGCACGTTTATCCGGAGCATGTCTGAGAGGTAGTGCAGCGGTTTGGTGGATGACTTATTTGGATATCCACCGGAGCCAGCGACATGGGCGGAGTTTCGAGAGTTGTTCTATGACGAGTTCATCCCCATCCAGGTGAGGCCGAGGTTGAGGGAGGATTTTATGGCTCTACGACATTGTGGTAACCGCTCATGATGCAAGACATGGAGCGGTACCGATACCTATTGCGGTTCTCGATGGACGTAGCGGGCACAGAGACGCTTCAGATTTACTATTTCGTATGTGGTGTTGATGAGCGGATTGCTGACGCGATAGTCTCGACAGGTGCTACTACTCTTCAGAGGTGTATGATCGAGCATTATCTTATGAGACACTACTCTCTTGGAGAGAAAGGACAGACGTACGATAGACAACTGCGCAAGATGACGACGGTCGAGTTCTCGGTCGGATCAAAGACCGAAGAGACAGAGAGATCAGCTTAATAGAGGTCGTCGAGATGATAGACGAGATAGGGACCGTAAGGTTGATCACCGGGATAGCCAGTTCCAGTACGAGGATAGGCAGCAGACGCATGCCTTAGCTCCTGCACCCACGAGAAGAGCGACGTCGACGTCACACAAAGAAGCATCGTCGGGATAGGGATAAGGGAGGCCATGACTGGGGTCAGAGAGACCAGGGTCAGGGTCAGAGATTCGGGGCTGGGCAGGAGAGATGTCAATGTTATCGTTGTGGTCAGAGAGGGCACCTGAAAGCTGATTGCGGGACACCACTGACATTACCAGGAGCACAGCAGGGTCAGGCTAGGGAGAGAGCACATGCAGTCGCGCAGCCAGATCGAGATGCTACCAGACAGCTCGTCGAGGGTACATTATCTATTATGAGTAGAGCGATGCATGTTATGATAGATTCTGGTAGTACATTATCATTTATTGCTGGACGCATGGTAGGAGAGTTAGGGTTAGCATCACAGACGCTAGACACACACCTTGTCCTCAGTACGGCCGCTGGGGATAAGATATACCCTAACCGGATATGTCGGAACTGCACGATAGAGGTAGAGGGACATCAATTGCCGATAGACTTACGAGTCCTAGAGTACCTCGAGTTTGACGCACTTTTAGGGATGGATTGGTTGGCGACATATCATGCGCAGCTGGATTGCTTCCAGAAGACTGTCACGTTTCGAGTTCCGGGGATTCCTGAGTTCACGTTTACCGGAGTCGCTACCGCGCTACCCATTACTAGAGGCCGATTAGCTACTACTCAGGAGATGGAGGCATTAGCAGCGATAGTCGAGCCAGAGGTTAGGACTGAAGTCAGGATTGAAGATGTTCCAGTAGTCCGAGACTTTATCGACGTATTCCCGGATGATTTATCGGGATTACCACCGCCACGAGCGATTGAGTTCATCATTGAGCTAATACCAGGAACTCAGCCCATCGCTAGCAGACCTTACCGAATGTCACCGTCAGAGCACGAGGAGGTTAGGAGGCAGTTGGATGACTTACTGGAGAAGGGTTTCATTCACCCTAGCATGTCACCTTGGGGAGCTCCGGTGTTATTTGTGAAGAAGAATGATGGCTCAATGAGGATGTGTATAGACTACCGAAAGTTGAACCAGGTGACAGTTAAGAACCGTTACCCACTCCCCAGGATCGACGATCTTTTCGATCGTTTGACTGGCGCCAAGTTCTTCTCGAAAATTGATCTGCGTTCGTGCTATCATCATTGAGGATTCGAGAAGAGGACGTCAAGAAGACAAATTTTCAAGACAAGATATGGGTTGTTTGAGTTTACAGCTATGCCTTTTGGGCCGACTAATGCCCCGACGATCTTCATGGATTTGATGCATGTGGTCTTGAGACCATACTTGGACAGTATGTCATCGTCTTTATTGATGATGACATCTTGATTTACAACAAGACGCGTGAGGAACATGCGAGGCATCTCGTAGCGGTTTTTGACGACACGAGAGAGCATAGACTATACGCCAAATTTAGCAAGTGTGATTTTTGGCTGAGTGCAATAAGGTTTTTGGGACATGTTATTAGCGATCAGGGTATCTCCGTGGTTTCAGAGAAGATTCGGGCAATTATTGACTGGAGGACACCTGAATCTGCTTTTGACATTCGGAGTTTCTTGGGACTAGCAGGATACTACCGCCGCTTCGTACAGGGTTTTTCCTCGATTGCAGCACCAATGACTAGACTGACTAAGAAGGATGTCAAATTTGATTGGTCCGAGGAGTGTGAGCAAGCTTTTTGGGAGTTGAAGAGACGATTGACTTCTTTGCCAGTGTTGACATTGCCAGAGCCGGGCAAGAGTTTATCAGTGTATACGGATGCATCAGGCATTGGACTTGGATGCGTTTTGATGCAGGAGGGTAGACCAGTAGCTTACTTGTCCCGACGATTGAGACCCCACGAGGTTAACTATCCAGAGGCATGACTTGGAGCTTGCAGCAGTGTTTTTGCACTAAAGGCTTGGAGACATTATCTCTACGGAGAGCGGTTCGTACTCTACACTGATCATCAAAGTCTGAGGTATATTTTCACTCAGAGAGATCTGAACATGCGTCAGAGAAGATGGCTTGAGTTACTTAAGGACTACGACTTCACTATTGAGTATCACCCAGGGAAGGCGAATGTTGTAGCAGACGCATTGAGCAGAAACGACATTGACAGTCAGATTGTAGTACGACATATGACACACAAGCATGGCTTATTATAGGCGGCGTCAGTTATGTGCATGATAGATGTTTTTTCTACGACTGAGTCACGCATTTGTTGTCAGATAAGAGTTCCGACTGTATTGAGCGAGTGGCCGAATGTCAGAGGACCGATGGGCTCTATGAGCGGTTCAGTGGTATGGCTCGGGATCCGGAGTGTACGGATTGGGCAGAGTCGACGGATCAGTGTTTGAGACACCGGGGGAGGTTGTGGATACCTGCAGTCCCGGAGATACGTGATGGAATTTTGGAGGACGCACACAAAGTCTCGATACATGGCTCATCCTGGTCGAACCAAGATGTATCATGACTTGAGGCGATTATTCTGGTGGCCAGGGATGAAGGCTGACGTTGGCGAGTACGTAAGGAGTTGTCATATTTGCCAGCAAGTTAAGGTTGAGCACAGGAGACCAACTGC
Organism: Stephania yunnanensis; assembly: GCA_039657365.1. Lineage (NCBI taxonomy): Eukaryota > Viridiplantae > Streptophyta > Magnoliopsida > Ranunculales > Menispermaceae > Stephania > Stephania yunnanensis. The sequence continues at coordinate 62,062,308 of CM077585.1, forward strand.
GTTTATTACTAGCCCACTACCAATTCCACAGTGGAAATGGGAGCACGTCACTATGGATTTTGTCAGTGGGTTACCGCAGACTACGAGGAGACACGATGCGGTTTGGGTCATGATCGACTGACTAACGAAATCAGCGCATTTCATTCCTATTTCTATGAGATATTCGTTCCCACAGCTGAGCATTATCTTCGAGAAAGAGATCGTTAGATTGCACGGGGTGCCAGTCTCTATTATATCTGACCGAGATCCTAGGTTGACTTCGAAATTCTGGGAGGCGATGCAGGAGAAGTTTGGCACCAGGTTGCAATTTAGTACAACTTACCATCCTCAGACAGACGGATAGTCTGAGAGACTGATACGAATTCTGGAAGATATGCTCAGGGCTTGTATTTTGCAGTTTGGAGGTTCGTGGGAGGATTATTTACCACTGTGTGAGTTTGCTTACAATAACAGCTATCAGGTGAGTATCGGGATGCCTCCGTTTGAGGCGTTGTATGGCAGGCCCCGCAGATCACCTGCGTGTTGGGCAGCGCCTGAGGATACAGCAGCGATTGGGCCAAAGATAGTTGTTGATCACACAGAGAAGATTAGACAGATTCGACAGAGACTTCGAGCAGCACAAGACCGACAGAAGAAATATGCGGATAGGTATCACGAGGGTCTGAGCTATCAAGAGGGCGACATAGTTTATCTAAAGGTTTCTCCATGGAAGGGCCAGCAGAGATTTGGGATTAAAGGAAAATTGGCACCGAGATACATATGACCTTTCGGAGTCGCAGCACGAGTTGGCAGTGTGGCTTACAGATTGGACTTGCCAGCAGAATTGGCTGGGGTTCATCCTACGTTTCATATCTCGATGTTGAGACTGGCCAGGTCAGGACCGAGACCGATGGTTGACTTGAGACAGATCGAGGTTCGGCCTGATGTAACATATGAGGAGCGACCGATAGCAATTGTGGACCGCGCGACTCAGACGCTTAGGAACAGGGAGATCCCTAAGGTGTTGGTTCGTTGGCAACATCAAGGTACAAAAAGACTCACTTGGGAGCTTGAGTCTACTATGCGGCAACGTTACCCTCAACTATTTCATGGTACGAAACTTCAAGTTATTTAAAAATTTCGGGACGAAATTTCTTTTCTAGTTGGGAAGAGTTGTAACGGCCCAAATTTTAATTTCGCCGTTATTTTAAATTATTTTCAGACTTGGACGACGGCTCAGAGCCACGTGGATACCGCAAATAGGGCATGGCATGCTGACTAGGTAAATAGTAATTTTGTATGATTGTTTGTATATTTGCGATGTTATATATCGAGTTATTCGCTTAACATCGCATGTGTGTATTTAGATCGTCGAATCGAGCGAGATAGTGTAACGAGTGTTCGCCTCGAAAAACGTGTCGAGACGGGTACTGAAGAGCGAACTATGGGTACACTAGGTCGGAGAAACTAAAACACACAAAATTAAATAAATAAATAAATAATGATCAAGTAAATACTATGTAATAGATGTTAGGTGGCTAATGACACAGCGGTGCGCGTACATCGCGATTCGAGACGTCAAAACGTCGAAAAACACAGGCGAGTATTTCAGGTGTGTTGCATTTTGGAGTCAAGACACAAGGTCAACAAGCTTACCCATATCTACACTCCACCTCACTCCCTCATCATTTCAACCTCTCCTCACGTCACTCCTCACATCACCTCTCCCTCACGTCACTCTCCCACACCCTCACATACACACCGCACACTCACAAGGCCGGGAGGAGGAGAAACAGAGGAGGAGGAGGAGAGGAAGAAGAAAAAAAAGAGAGCGGGAGCGCGGAAACCGGGGTGGAGGTAAGCCATTTACTTTGTTGATTGTTAAACGGTCGAACCGGTGGCCGTGGTGGCCGACGAGAAGGTTCGGCCACGGAGGCCGAACCAGGTTGAGGTGGAGATGGCAGGGGTGTCACCCCCGCCATCGAGCCCACCGAGGTCGGGACGTGCGTCCCCAACCCAAGGAAGAAAAAAAAAAAAAAAAACAGAGGCGCGTCGGAGGAAGAAGATGGGGTGGGAAGAGAGGGGTGCACGCACGCGCGTGCGCGTGCATCCTGGGACCGGCCAGGCCCCCGGCCCACTGGTTGGGGCCGGACCGGCCCAGCGGCTGGTTGGGCCGGCCCGGCCCAACCCGACCCGACCCGGTGGGTCCGAACCGGTCAAAGCCGACCGGTTGGACCGGTTGAGACCGACCCGGTGGACCGGTTTGACCCGGTCCAGGGACCCACCCATATATTAAAATAATATAATATAAAATTTTAATTTAAAAATAGTTTTAAATTAAAATAAATTACAAAAAAATATGAAAAATATGTGGAAAATTATGGGAAAAATCAGGAAAAATATGAGAAAATGAGAAAAAGATAGAAAAATGGTATTTGAGAATTTTTCGGCTGTTGACACCCCGGTATAATTCGAAAAGGGTGTCAAACCAAAACTTTTTGAAATGAAAATCTTTATAATTGGGCCACACATTATAAATTCATTGAATTTAACTCTAAACTAGTTAAAATGGTTTAATTGGACACCAGGAACTTAGGAGACCAAAATCGGGAGTCGGGCACGTATCTCGAGACGTGAGTGAAACCTTGGAGTGCGTTTTGAGGTACGTAAGATTTCATCTAAAAGTCACTGAGGGTTTACATTTTCATCGTTGATTTTCTATTCCTTGTTATTGTATTCTATTCCGTGATATGTTTGGGTTGGTGGTCGAGTTACTCCCACCTGTTCGTTGTGTACTTATGGCACACTATGCTGTAGCACGCGTGATCAGGCATTCGGCGAATTGCGACCCGATGTAAGGGTGCACGTGTCGGTTAAGCCCGCGAGGAACCAGGTGAAAGGAAGTGGGGGCACCCACTGAAAGGATCCTGGGGGTTCGAAGTACGGTTTAGTCTGACCGGACGAGTACACACTTTGTTCTTTCGTGTTATTTATTCATGTGATGATCTTAGCACAGTTGCCTGTTTAGTTTCCGCATGATTATTTGACATGTTTATTGGCATCTATTTATTTCCTTATAAATGCTCGGTGTACTTCGTTGAAATCTTACTAACTGTACTCTCCATCTTGATTTTTGTGATGGTCGAGTGCAGTTCCTAGTGCTAGTAGAGGCAAGGGTATTTTGGGCAACTTTATCTGATTGCCCGCGGTCGAGGACCTACTAGTACGTGTGGTTTTGATATTTTGTTTGACTTTTGGGTATTGGGAGACCGGATAGATATTGTACTGGTATATATTACTGCTTAGTATTGTCGTCTAGATACAAAGTACTGTTCCCCGGGTTTTCCACAATAGGTGTTGCTCTTAAATTGATGCTCATTTCGATGATAAATTTAATTGTTTTACTTGTTTTTAAATTTAAGACTTCCGCTGTTTTGTTTTTAATGCTATAAAATTATTAAACTGTTGAGCTAAATTGATTACGAAATAAGCTTAACATGCATAATGAGTAGTTATGATGTAATAAGAGATGTTGAGTGGCGCATGGGGTCGAGGATCTGACAGGATTGTGGGACCGCGCCTCCCCACGTGGCGACCTCGGGTTTTGGGGCCGCCACAAATACAATAGTCCAGTGTGTATGGGATTAAGTAATACATGAGATTGTGACTTGGGTTAAGTGATTAGTTCGGATTGGGTCCGTTGTTTGGTTGGGTGACTTCATATTGGGATTAAATTTTTGGAGGTTGGTGGAATGATCAACATGCCCCCCAATTCATGTTCCCTATATCAAAATCAATTAAAACATAAACTTTATTCGATTTATGTGTGTTAGTAATGTACAGGGGCATGAAGATACAAAAATTATGTCCAAATTGACACATAAGGCCAACAAAAAACTATACAAAAAAATCCTATAAAAACACTATACAAAAAACCCACAGACCCAAATTGACACGTAATAAGGCATTCTTCCATTGTCCTCTGGATATCCTTTTCAGCCCCCCAAAAGACACCATAACAGAAAGAAAAGAAGCTCCAGAGGAAACTTCAAAATTCCATCATATCTAACAAAGTAGGCTTCTCTCTGCACAAAATCCATCAGCCAATACGTACAACTGGTGAACAGAGACGAAGATGAATGGAGATGATGTTCTTCGATCTCCTCTTGCGCGACCTTCGCTCTGCTTCCACGGTTGGCTAGGGTTTGGTCTCACTCTCCCTTCAGCACACCTACGCAATCAACTATGCTGGTTGATATTAACAATTTGTTTAGGAGGGATGGTACTTTGGTAATGTTTCAAGCCCAAGCATTGGACTAATTAGTGACACCAAAAAGGATGGTTTTGTTTAGTCACTTGTATTGGGTATTAAATAATCTCATGAACTAGTTAATCCTCCAAGCAAACACTGAATTAATCAATCCAACCAGATTAATCAGTCTAGTGTAGCTAATATGACCTAAGACAGTGAAGCGAACATGCCATGATAGTATTAATTAGTCCTAATGGGTTCTCCATAATGAAAGACCATTTTGCCCTCATCTCTAGCACGTTACATTCCTCAAACTAGTAAAATGAAAATCTTCATCTCCATCCTCACCTAACACTCGGACAAAACCCTAGCCGCCCACCACTCCAATAACAGCGTTTTAGCAGCACGAAAGAAGAGGAGGAGAGTAACGCGCACCAATTACACCGAGTTGTCGTTGATCACAAGTCTGAGAAGAATAGGGGAACTGTGATGCCCTATATTGCAGAATCCTAGCCTTCATACTCAATTCTCAACTTTTTCAATCGACCCATAATGTCATTAACATTCTCAACTTCAACAAACTCCTCAACCAACTGTTGTTTCTAATCATTGGTCGATTCTGAGACTGACTCATCTCTGTTTCTCTCCAATTCTTATTCCTTACTAGCCTGTGATTGTGATTGTGAAGTTTCGCCAACATGGGCAACTGGATTTCAACCAAATTTCTTTGTTTTTCTTATATTTGAGAGCATTATAGGCGAATAATGTAACGACCCTAAAAATATTTACATATTTGCATGATGAAGTGTATTATATCTATCATATATGTAAAAACACGAATCACAAATTTTTAAGTAGTAATAAAATTTACATTTTTGCTTATACTATATTTGAGTGTTAATAAAATTTACCTCTTTGCCCATACTTCTCGTGCCTTCTCTTAAAATTAATAAATTAATTCAATATAATCCAAATTGCACAAGTTTTAAAGTGGTAATGAAATTTACCTTTTTGCCCATATTTTATTTGAGTGTTAATAAAATTTACCTCTTCGCCCATACTTCTCGTGCTTTCCCTTAAAATTAATAAATTAATTCAACCTAATCCAAATTGGATGATGCTTAAATTAAAGATCAACAACTCAACAGAGAACACTACCTCTTCAAATCGATCAACAACTCACTGATCAACGACTCTCATTCCTCTTCAAATCATTCATTCCATGCTTTCCTTCATCGATTCATTCGCTGTTTTCCTTTGCTCTTTGACTCTGCTTTCCTTTGCTCTTTGATTTAAAGGTGAGGTAATCCACATTTCTTCTCTAATTTTTTTTTGTTGTGTTGATTAGATTTGGTATTGAAAACTTTTAGATACCCATGATCGAGACTTTTTATATAACTCAGTAATTCTTTGTTCTATGCATTCTACGTGTTTGATGAATTATCTAAACCATAAAGTCAATGTTTGGTTGGTTTTAATTTCAGTGTTTATGCATTTTATGTGTTTGATGAATTGTCTAAACTATAAAGTCAATGTTTCGTGAAATGTCTATGAGAATATTGAAACAAATTGAACCTCTGATTTTATATATGCAATTGATGATTAATTAATTAGCACTATTTTATAAGGTGTTTAATTAAAGTCAATCAATATCAATGGATACACAAGTCCATAAACAGTGCTACAATAAATCTATCTTATCTTTCAATCATTTTTTTTTAAGAAAGAGATATATGTATATATCAAAATTATCAAAAAGTGTACTAAGAGGAATTCTGCTTCTACGCATTGTTTATTAATCTTTGTTTTGTACTTAATAAAATTATCAACAAATTACCCAAAATAGCTAATAAGATTTATATTTTGAGCTAATAAAATTGCAAGTGCTCTGAATTACCCCTGCACATTGTTCTCTTGGTGCTTTCATGCATTTTTACCATCTCCAAAAGTCGGTGTATTGTCCATTCAGAAGCCTCGCGATTCCATGTGATGGTATGGTCTAGCATGACTAGCTTGTTTTTTCATTCAGATCTTATTTCAATCACATTAGAAAATATTAATAAGCTAAAAATGGTACTTGTATTTCTAATTTTTAAATTTTAATTACAATTTTGAATTTAAATTAATAAATTCTTAGAAATTAATTCCCGCGAGCGAAGCGAGCGGGTCAATCGTGCGTAGCACGTACACGAAACTAGTATATATATATTCATCATGCAATTTTATAATTTTATTGTTAATCGAGTGAGCTAGAGTTGCATCGAGATGTGTGCGCGCGGGCATTCTAGTAAGGTTGATGTGTCAATGAGACCTAGGCGTAATTCATGACTTGCGTGTTGGCTCTAATTTAATACAAATATATAAGTTCTTAAGTGTCTTGGTTTATAAAATATAGCCTAAGTGGACTAAATGAATCTAAATGTAACTTAGATAAAAGTTATTTTACTAAGATAAGTTGATTAATAGACTAATTAATATTATAGCCTATGGTTATAGAAATATAACCATGTTGATGTGCATTATTATGTCTAGTTTTGGCGAATCATTTAGGCTTGAAAATATGAACTAGCATAGGTGATGCGTAGCATATTTTAGTACCTTTAAAGTAGCATTTTATTAATAATTTAGGCCGGTAGTAAGTGAATCCGTGCTAATCCTATGTATTTTGTTGGTTTTTAGGGAAAAAAGGCGATTGAATGATTTGCGCATTAGCAAGGCAAGAAGAAGGAAAGCGAGGTCGGAGGTGAGTGATGTAATGATAATATTTCATATGGTGTTATGTGTTTTGAAGGTGTTTGGAGGTTGCGGGATGAGAATACAAAGTTCGGGCGAAGAACGACATTAAAGTGGCTAAGTTCCAAAAAAGTTTATTTTAACCAAGCTTCAGTATTTTAGCCATAACTCCCTCATTTTAAGTTCAAATGACTTGCCATTTCTTTCGTCAGAAAGTAGACTCAAATATAAACGTTTTCATGTATCACGAGCATTGTCAAAATCGGCCTCTAAGTGGTTCAAAATCATGTCACAAAATGAAGTATATGTGCAAGATTTTGATCCTGACGCCGCACGCCCAACCTAGCGCCCCAGCGTCCAAAACAGTAAAGAATTTGCAATGGATGTTGAACCTAGAGCCCCAGCGCCAGGGTAGGCTTCCGGTATGGCCAAGACACCTGTATTATGAGTTTTTTCAGAATTTTAGATCATTTTTTGACCAAATTGCCCCCGAGGTATAAATAGACTTGAAAATTAGGCAATATACAACTTTTTATTTGGAGAACTTGAAGAAAAACACTCGTGAAGGCTAAGGTATTAGGTTAAACTTGGTAATTCATCTTGAATTTTTAGGTATTGAATCATGTTTATTTTGGTTTCCACCATGTTTTGTGTTGGATTGAACCATTTATTAGGTAATCCCTTTGTTCTAGGGGTCTTTGGACCCCAAGTTGGATTCCTTTTGATTTCAATGTAAATGTGTAATTGATTTGTCTATTGTTGTGTTCATTGCTATGGTTATCTTGATCAAGTAGGTGTAGAACTTATTAGGATTTGAAAACCACCACAACCATCGGGGCTTTTGGACCCAGATTTAAGGAAATACAACCTTATAACATATGGCGCATCGACCGATGGTCTTTGACTAGGGAGGTAATTGAATTTGGTGCTTAATGCGGTTTTTCACTTACGCTATTCACGCCGACCGGTGGAGTCCGAGTTAGACGCTAGAATCTCCTTCACCGAGACCTTGGAATGAAGTGAATTTTAGGAAATTCGCCTATCGTCACACAAATTGGAAGGTTTTCTATTCACATTTGACTCGAAGGAAACCGCTTGGGTGACTTAGATTCCCTAGAACGTTCTCTCCATAGCTTAAGACCACATTTTAATCCCTTGCAATTAGATAGAGTAAATTAGTTGTCAATTTCCATTAAAAAATCAAACTCATCGTTGCTTAACTTACTATTTTAATTAGATTACAAATAATTGTCCTTGTGGATTTGATATACCTGGTACCAACACTAGTTGGTTCCACTATTACTTGCACATTGCTATACTCTTGTGGCATGTGTCAAATTTTTGGCTAGTTTTAGTTTGATTAAGAATTTTGCTTATGACTTTATTTTCAGTAATTTTAGTTTTATTTTTATTTATTTTGAATAATCATTTACACTTGGTCTTGTTTGTTTTTTGAGTTTTATATATTAAATATGAATTCAAAGGGCGAGGGATAAAATAATTCAAAAAAAAGTGATGGAAGTTGATTGTGCATCGCAAATTGGTGGAATGTTTGAAGGAAATTGGACTATGGCTATTATGACACAACTTGCAATTTTGACAACTCAAGTTGAAAAGTTTCTAGCAAATACATGCAGTCAACCTTCATTAGGGCAACATAAAGCAATGTTGGGATGTTATGGAGGGCAATCATATGGTGGAATGGAGCAAGTCCAATTTATGAATTAAGGGCATAATATTCAACCTAGTGTGACTTTTCAATATTCATATCATCAAGGGGTTCATAATTACCCAAACCTCTCATATGCAAGTCAAGGGAATGTGAGAGATCATCAAGCCTTCAGTCACGCTCAACAAGAGCAATAGAATGACGATGTGGCTACATTCAAGTCAATCAAGTCACTAATTATGAGCATGAACTCCATTAATATCGAGCGACGAGGAAAATGAGTAAAGAATGTCAAGTCTTAAGCATAATCTAAATATGGTGGAAGATGAGAATAATCAGACCATAAAAAATATAGAGTTGCACATAGAACAATTGACTACTGCGTTGAAATCTCTTCTAGATAAGCCTTTTCTTAGTGATACATTGGTGAGTCCAAGGGAGACCACAAATGCCAAGATTTTTTATCAATGTCATGTGGTAACAGTGGAGGTCAGGAAGGAAGAACTGGAGCCACGAATAGTATTTCAAACTGAGAAGAAGAAAAAGAAGTTTGATGAAGTCAAGGCAATGCATGCGGTAGAAACATTTGGTTCTGCACTTCAAACACAATTTCCGAAGAAAATTGAGGATCAGGGAAATTATTGGCTTCCATGTTCTATTAGCCCATTACAATATAAAAAGGCTTTATGTGACTTAGAGGCGGGCATAAATATGATGCCACTAGCCATGCTTGAGAAGTTGTGAATTACTGAGTTAAGGCCAGTTGAGTTTAATGTGCACTTTATCGATGGTTCAATGTCTAAACCGAGATGTGTAGCGGAAAATGTACTTGTTGAAGTTGATTTGTTTATGTTTCCTTATGATTTTGAATTACTGGATTTTGAAAAAGGATAGAATATGCCACTAATACTTGGAAGACCATTTTTAGCGATTGCTTGAGCTCTCATAGATGTTATAAGTAGATAAATTACTTTGAGAGTTGGGTCAGAGAGTAGTGTGTTGAAAGTTTGTGAAGATTTTCAACAATTGAAAGCTCATCTACCATGTCATACAACCAAAGAGATCAACACTATCTTTCAGGGCAAATAAATTAAAGAAAGGACACTTGAATATAAAAAATCGCAAGAGAAGTTAAGTTAGAAAAATAAGGATTTGGGCCATAAAGTTGAGGAAATTAGCATCATTTTTGCTCAAAAGAAGGAAGTTCACGAGAAGCCTTCAAAAAAATTCAAGAGAATATCAAAGGATTCACCTAAAACTATGTTTCCCGCTCATGCATCAGACAATCGTATGTCTTGCCAAGTACATGAGAAAGAACATGATTTGTTTAAGAAAAGACAATTGGTCCTCATTTCCAAGTGCAAATTCAAGACATTGAAAGTTGGTATGAGACCAAAATAGAAAGCAGCAGTCAAAGTGAAGCAAATTGATAAGGAAGACAACCCACGTGTTGATGGTGTTTCAACAGAATTTGAAGCGGTTTCATGGTTCGCTTGATAGGAGCGACACTTTAGTCACTCCCACTTGAACTTCACATGCGTCAAGCTAAGGACGAAAAACTTAGCGCTACTGGGAGGCAACCCATGGTTATTTTGTTTATATTTTAATTCTTATTTTGTTGCATTTACTTGAATAAAAAAAATAAAAATAATAAAATAATGATTTGGCTTGATTATGTGGTTGATACATGTTGTGATGATATTTTAGGTCGAATACCAATTGTTGGGTGATTTTTCATCGAATTGATAGACCGCGAGAGACCACGAAGACTAAAGAAACGTGAATGAGATCCATATTTGAGGGGTACCAAGGGAATGATGGAACGATATAAAGGAACTTGAAAGGTATCAATACCAGTCATGGGAGTATTTTTAAAAAAAACTTTTTATTTTATTTTACTTTTCCAATGTTGTGACTGTTGTGAATGATTATGTTTTGATGCATGTTCTTGTCCTTTTTTTTTTTGCTCGTGATTTGGTTCATTGAGGATAATGAACATCTTAAGTTTGGGGTGCATAATGCATGTTTTTATTTTTGGGAGGTTGGGTGGTGGAAACGTCAGATATTTTGTAAGCATGGGCATATTAATGAGTGTTATTCTTTTTAGTTTCTTTCGATTTGGCTGACTGTCAGGGATAAAATTTTTCCAAAACCAATAAGGCAAGATACTTGGGGATGAGTAGAGGGCTCTTGTGCTTAAGTGTTTAGGTTAACTAGATCAAGGATTCTCCGTAGAAGCTCGGTATAAGGAAGGACCCATGCCAATACAAAAGGGATAAAACTAAAAGTAGGCAGACTTTAATAAGGATTCAAGGATTCTATAACTTGTTCTAGATCCACTCAAGGCGATAAATTCTGAACTTAAAGGATTAAGGATATGAGTTATGCCTTGTTTATATACCTCAATAACTTACATATCCTTATCATATATGGGATCGTTATTTACCCGTTGAGCCTTGATTATTATGCATCCTTAGCACCGAATATTGTCCCGAGCCAAAGAGCCTTAGACCACCTAAAGTTAAAGAGACGAGCAACTCTTATCCATGATAAGAATAGCTTTTAAAGTTTGTGTGATCAAATGAAATCAACCCTAAAAATAAGAATGGCAAAAGAAAATGAATGAATCTAACAAATAAAGTCCAAAGAAAAGAAAATTATGGACTGATGTGATGAAAAAGAAAAGTTATGAATAAAACTCCAAAATGAGTGAAAAGTTTGTATTTTTGTAAGTTTTATCCTTATAAGTGCTATGTTCGTAAGAAAAATAAGCATATGAAATCTTTTGGAAGTTGATGCTTTAAATGAAAAATCATTAAGGTTTCAAATATTTTTGTGGATTCTCTCTAGTAGTTGAGGCTAGACTATCAGATTTGCATTTGGGTTGTCGAAAGTGGATTCTTGTAAAGGCTGGGTTGAAAGACTAGGTACTTGAGCAATTGAAATGTATTGGGTTGAGTCAATATGTAGTTTGAATTTGAGACTGAAATATGCCACAAAGGTAGAGCTTACTTGAAACTTTAAGTATGCTCATAACTTTGAGCATGCTTTCTTTACAGAACGCTCTATATGTTAAAAAAACTCGAAAAAATTTAACGGTTCGTCTTGAAGTCTCGACCTTTCGGCCTTCAAACTTATACAAAAATGTATAATAGGCGTCAATATACATGTATCAGGTGAAAAGTCTCCCAAAATGATCTCAAAGATTATGTATACGTAAAAACAAACACCTACGAGTAAGCTAGTGGAGGCGCTCCAAATCAGAGGTAGTCGTCAATCACCGCCTTCCCCCGGCTCGTCGTTGGATCTGCAACTTGCCACCAACAAACAATGACAAGTTTCAGGTGAGTAAATCCCAGAGAAATTCAGTTAGTATTCATAAGAAATCCAAGAAAACGGCTACAATTCATGCATATAAAGTAAATGAACAGGAATGTAAAACATGAATATAAGTCGTAAGATAATCAAGAATATGGAACGCGAGTGCGATGTATAGCTGTCTAGCCCCGGGACTAAATACTTAACCGAGAAGGCCCTGGAGGTGAGGAAATCCACACCCCCTATTCACTATCGAAATGAGGAACTCTGTCGGTCGGAAGGTAGACTTTCGTCCAACGCCTCATATGAGAGGAAATATGTGACGGAGGTGAGCCTCACATCAACTCGCTATCTAGATCATCGACTCGCTGAGAGATATCTCACGCGTAGTCTAATGTATGACCAACACCGTAGCAACAGTCGGATCATCATCAACGAAAGAGCCAAAAAGGGGTCACACGTCCCTTCGACCATACACAGACACACGCGGGAATAAAGTAAACATGCAAGCTGAACTGGCAAAAAGTAATGAGAAATAAACAATTTACAATGAAAATAAGTAAATTCTAAGTTGACTTTCTCGTGGGTTTACTTACCTCAAACAATCGCAAATATCTCCCCTAAACGTCCCGCTTACGCCTCGAGATACGCGCACGATACTCGATTATGATCTCCTAAGTCTCTGGTATCCAATTATACCACTTTTGTTATTTTAGAGTCACATTAAGTTAATTTATAGTATGTGACTAAAAATTTGAGATTTTGTTTCCAAAAAGTTTAATTACGGCACACTTTTTGAGTTATATCGGGATGCCGATGCCCCCAAAAAGTCCTTAAAAACTACTTTTTATAATTTTCCATTTTATTATATTTTTCTTGAATTTTCTAAATCTTTCCGTAATTTTCTAGCTATTTTTCCTATTTTTCTAATTTTTATCTGATTTTAAAATGTATTTTATTTAAATTTGTAAGAATTTTAATTAATTAAAATTAATTTGGGTGGGTTGGGCTCGAATCAGGCCCAGTTCGGTTGGGCCCGGTTCAGCCCAACCAAGGCCACCCGGGTTCGGGCCGACTCAGCCCGACCCGCCTGGCCTTGGGTTACCCGGCCCACATGGGCCTAGGTAACTAGACCCACCTGGGGCTCCTTCTTCTTCCGCCAAATCGTCACTGAGACGATTTCTTCTCCCGTTTTTTTTAAACACAACAACAACAACAATTACAACAACAACACCACCAACAACCTAACAACAACAACAGCAACCCCATCGCCATTAAACTCTAAATTCCTCTTCAAAAGTTAACAAAACTTGACACACTCACATCGATTCGAAAATCTTTGCGAGCGTCGTCGAGTGGAGAGAGTGCCGCGAGGGATGTGCGACCGAGTTGAGAAATTAATTGAGAGCTTGGTAGTGAGGAGTTGGAAGTAGGGAGAAAAATGAAAATGAGAGGGGGAGGAAGAAGCTCGGGTAGAGGGAGAGTGAGTGAGGAGAGAAAAATCTTTGTTTTTTTTTTTTTTTTGGTTGACTTTTGAGAGGATAGAGAAAAGTAAGGGAATGGGTTGAGGTATGGTGATTGGATAGGTGATGTGATGGGATGTGTGATGTGACAACTAAATTCCAGACTATCTCATACACCCGAGTTACGTGCACACTGCGAAGTCGTACACTCTCGTCACCACATGCGTACAACGCGACCAAACATAATTCTCAATCAGCGCGGCGCGAACTATTAAATAATAGTAAAATAAATAAGCACTCGCCACACAAAAATAATAAATTTTACCTCGTTAGACGTGCCCTAGACTTTTCCGCGACGTCCACGCGGGTTTGAGTTTAGGATCTTAATCTATAATTTGTCAGTTAATCGGGATTAATTAAAGCGGGCTGTTACATAAGTAATACACTAGTCCTACCAGTTTATAAAATTAAGAGTTAATTAAAACTTTTTTATTAAATTAATTAATTAACGTAAGTCTTATTGATTATACGGAAGCAATTAGTAACTTATGCAGAAGTCATTTATAAAATCATAAGTGTGCAAAATCAGGAAATGACATCACACATATAAAGTCTTCGAAATGCATTGAAACAATAAAATAGTCTAAGTCAAGTCGGGGAACTAACGCTTAACCCGATATACAACCTCAAATAATATCTGAAAGACATATAACATATACAATTAAAATACCAAAAGAAGACCTACAATTGATGCAGGGACGCGCCGCGGGCTCAGGGATAATCGTCGATCTTCTCCTTGCCCAGCCTGCTGGTAGACGGCTCGCACCCACCGTCATAAAAAGGACGGTGAGTACAAGAATAAAACAGTAATCCTCGATGATAAGTTTAATTTGCATTTCAAAATATTCAAATGGTATTTAAAAACATATAAATGGGAAAACTGGAAAATAAACCATATGCGAGTAAATATCAGAGTTAAACAAGTGATACTGACACTCGGCTAAGTAGTGGTGATTTAGGTTCGGTCAGCAGTGAAACATGTCACTTCGACTCAATAATCATATAGCACAAGAGACTCTAACCCAGCTGTTACCAGGGACTCTAACCCCGGTGTGTAGACCACCTTAAGGACTCTAACCCCGAGTGTCATACAGTGTCAAGTAATACGTGTGGACATCACCAGGGACTCTAACCCTGTGAGTCGCGCACACCTCGATCGAGCACGAGACCTAAATGCATGTATGTATGTATGTATGTATGTATGTATGTATGTATGTATGTATGTATGTATGTATGTATGTATGTATGTATGTATTATTATTATTATTATTTTGTTATTATTTATTTTATTCTTAAACTCAACACGTATCTCGAGGTACTTTCGAGATTACCTTGAGATGCATAGAATCAGTGTGTACCTCGAAGAGCTCTTGGGATGCGTGTAATTTCAGCGCGCGTCCCGAGGCAACCATCTACATTGCGAAATCGACATGAAATCTCGAGGTATACATGCACACACTAAACTCACACCTTATTACTATGCACACACCATCTTCTTCAATTAAACCCACGCAACAATGACGCTTACCTTGGTCAAGGAGTCGCCCGAGTGGGGTGGTCACCGGCGCCGAGAGAGGAGGCAAGAGTGGCGGAGGGGCGTCATCGGCGACGGTGGCCACTGGAGCCGCACGGAGGCCGAGAGGGGTGAGTGATGAGAGTTGTGAGTGGTGGAGGAGAGTAAAAAGAAAATGAGAGATGGATGAGTTGTTTTCGGGTAGAGAGAGAGAGTAAGAGAGTGAGATTGGTTTGAGAGGGGAGAGAGAGAGAGAGAAAGAAAGAGCACGTGAGAGAAGAGGGAGTGTGTGAGGTGTCAAAAAAATAGAGATGGAGTGTATATGTGAGGTTTGACTTTTTTTTTTTTAAGAATTGTGTGGGTGTTGTGTCCCCATTCCATTGGTCCACGTCAAACTTAATCAACACCAAGTTGTATTATATCTCTCCCATATAAATCATTGCGCCAAAATTTTTAAACCACTTATTATATTAATTAATCATATTATCAAGACTATACGACATATTTAAACTTAATTAAAAACTACAACTTTATAAATTGTAGTGCGCATTAATTTAATTCATTTACATAGTACCCATCCATATAGCTAATTTAATGTATCATACTACTATGATCCGGCTTTGACGTTCAACGTTTGACCGAGTGTTCCGCGCCGGACTAGGTCAAAGGTTAAAATCTTCAAATTAGTGTGTAATTCGGATTTTAATTTTTCGGGCCATTACAGTTTGTGATTGGTTACTGTGTGAGCAATGTGATGAAGTTGTGTAATCGAGATAGAATTTGTCCCTCTCATATAAAGAGAGATATCCAGTGGATCTATCGATGTGTTAGATTGTTAAAAGGCATAGTCTAAGTGAATTGATATTGATTAATGTCACTTGAATGTTTTCAGTCTACCTAGAGATTGAGACTAGTACGATTGAACATGTTGGATGACAAATTTCATGTCTTATGTTTGATCAACAAGATATCGTGCGACAAAATGATGTTATATACACTATTGATTAAGTTGTATCGATTTGATATTCGTAGAACTTTGGTAGTCATAATGTATTGCTAGAGGCCGCTTATGACTTGTTACCAAAATGTGTTTTGGTACACTGCCAACGTTGTATGAGCCTATTGGGTAGCACACTAAGAATGGTTTTGCGAGATTTTAAGATGCTTCAGAAAAACAAATTTTATATGATAAAATTCATGACAGAAACGTCATTGTGGTGTATTACACTTATACTTCTTTAAGTAGGAGTATGGGTGGGCAAACCGCGGTTTGGTAGTGAAAACCGAAGGTCTAGAGTTTGGTGATTTTCCAAACCACCACCAAACCGCGAATCACCAAAACCGCAACCAAACCCAACCTCGATTTGCGCGGTTTCGTCGGTTTGGTTTCGCGGTTTTCATGCCACCCATTTTCAGAAAAAAAAAATAAAAAATAAAAAATCATACATATTACAATTACATACCATAAAGTCCATACATGTTTAATGTTCAATTGTTCATCAAAAATTCAACATAACATACAACAAAACATATATAATATAAGTATATAACGAATAACCATTAACCAATCATTCATCAAAAAGAACCCAATCAAAGTTAAAAATCCAAGTTCATATCAAAAGTTACAACAAAAACAAATAGATTAGAAATTTAGAACAAAAAAATTCAACAAGTAGGAAAAGACTTCAACTCCATTCCAAGTTCCAATTTCATTCTTTGTTCCTACAAACAACAATTGAAAATAAAAAGTTAGCAACATAATAAGAGTTTTATAACAACAAAAAGTTTCGATAAGATTTACTTAACAAGTCAATGATTCCATGCATTTTGTTATTACAACAACAAAAACAAATAGATTCAACAAGGAAAGACTTCAACTCAATTCAAAGTTCCAATTTCATTTGTTATTCCTAAAATAAAACAACAATTGAATATAGAAAATTAACAATATGATAAGAGTTTAATAGCATTTAAAAGTTCAAATAAGATTTAGTTACCAAGTCAATGACTCAATGCATTTTGCTAATCATCTCAACTAATCATCTAAAACAAGTTGGTCCAAAATGCCTAAACAACATTTCAAAATGTAATATGATTAGATAATGATTGTAAAAGAAAGAATAAATGTAGTTAATAATTAACAAAATTAAAAGAAAAGTATAACCTGTTTCGAGCTCTTCAAGTTCCTATAAATTTTCTTCAACTTCTAAATTTATTGTACCATGTAACCAATCCCGAGTACAAATAAGAGCTTCAACAATTTTTAGAGTCAATGAGGTACGAAACTGATCAAGTACGCGTTCACCGGCACTAAAAGCGAACTCTGAAGCAACGATAGAAACTGGAATGGCCAGTACATCACGTGCCATCATTGAAAGTGTTTTGTACTTAGAGACATTATTTTTTCACCAACCAAGAATGCCAAAGTCTCCATTTTGCTTCTCACATCCCTCATCCAAATATATATCTATCTCCAACTTGTTTGTCGTATTTGCCTCCTCTTCTAAAAATCTTTGAAATCCAACCACTGCCCTTTTAACTTTGACATTACCAAACAATGAGTCTCCCGCCTCTTCACGTACACTAGACAATGATCTAGTTTCATTAAACCACATAGACGTGTAATTGTTGAAAAATGATTCATATTCCATGTATAAATGATCCAGAGCTTCTCTCACTTTCCTTATCATTTCAACAACTTGCTCGTTCGGATACAATGTACCATAACAATATTTCATAAACTTAAACTTGTACCTAGGATCAAGAACCACAACACCCAATAAGTTCATGTTCGCCTTCGAGATGTCTCCCCAATACTTGTCAAACTTCACATTCATCTTCATTCCCATCGAATACACGTATGAATCATTACTTGCCAAACATTCATTGATAAGTGTTTCAACTGCATGCACCTCATGAAAATATGCATTAGATGTAACACATTTAGATCCCGAAAGTCGAAGAGTGACCCAATAAAAAAGTTCCAAAAACTGCAATAATATACGTGCAACACTCCAATCTTCTTTTGTGGGAACTCTCTTCTTCAACTCACTTGAAACCTTATCATATGACTCATACAATCTCTCAAATGCTCTTTGATACTTCACCGCTGAATCCAACATCAAATAAGTGGAATTCCATCTAGTTGATACATCTAAGGACACTGAAGCTTTACATTGTATTTTTTCAAGTTCAACACATTGCTTAAACTTTTTCTTCCTTTATGGAGAACTTCTCACTTGTTTCACTGCTTCGCGTATTCGACTAATGGAGTCTTTCGCCTATTTCACACCATCACTATCAATGAGATTCAAAATGTGTCCACAACAGCTTACGTGAAGGTATTTCGCATTTAACACGTTTCCACCCCAATTATTTATTTTTCTCCTTAAGTATTCAATTGTCAAATCATTAGATTTAACATTGTCTACGGTTATTGTAAACACTTTCTCAATTTTCCAGTGAACCAAACTCATCTCAACAGCCTTACTAATATCATCAGCCGTATGGCCTTCAGCCTCACAAAAATTAATGATTTTCTTTTGCAATTTCCAAGCATCATCAACATAATGTGCAGTGAGACACATATAACTAATATTTTGCAAAGAAGTCTAAGTATCAGTTGTCAAACAAACTCTTTGAGAATTCTTTGTTAAGATCTTTTTTAATTTTGCCTTCTCAACATTATACATATCCAAACAATCTCTAGTTATAGTTCTCCTTTTCAATAACTTGAGTTTGGGTTGTATAACATTGCAAAATTTAATAAACATGGATGTTCCGCAAAAACAAAAGGCAATTCAACTCCTATTATCAATTCAGTAAGGGCTTCACGACTTAATGTTTGATCAAACTTCCAAAGTCCTATTTTACTTTCATCATCCGACTAACTTGTAATTCTATTTTTTTTTCTACCACACCGAGTTCACATGACTATGTGGGTACTTGGGGGATTTATTTAAATGAGCTGTTAATGTGTTTGTACCATTCTTGCTAGGACAATGATACTCTTTACCACAATAATTGCAAGTTGCAAGTGCCACTTTTCCATGCTCATCTAACGTTTTAGAATAATGGTCTCAAACTCAAGAGGTTGTGCGATTACCTTTCGATTCTGCCTTCTTTGTTGATGATGGCAAACTAGATGAGTTTGGAGGAGCAACAATAGGTTCACCACTTTCAAACTCCATTAGTGTAGAACTTGCATCTGTCGATAATGTTTCGGCTGTTACGTGATGTGAATCCATTTAGAAAAAAAACACACGATCAATGTTAGAATGAAAATGAACATTAAATAACTATTATTGGTGATCAAAGCTAGAATAATGCACCTTAAAAAAATAGGAAACATTAATTCAAAGGAATAATGCTGATACTACAATTCATCAGGTTATATTACAATAGAATTTCATGTGTCAACATCATTTTGATTAAAATATGTTCAATCACTATACACGAATGGGTAGCAAAGAATGCACATGATTATTGTTGAACCTGGAATCAAACATCAATGACAACTAAGGACTTCAAATTCAATATTTCCTCCACAAGATATGAACTTCACTAAGATGGACAGATCTAGAAACATCAATAAAACTTTTAATTAATACTTAGATTAAAATTTGATTTGGAAAAATCTAGTTCAATATTACGATTTCTATACTTTTTTCATGCTAAGGAATATTAATCTAAACGTTATGGACATCATTGGATATGCTCAAAACCTCGAACAAATATAGTTTGACAAAAGGGTATACCTTTATTGATTGTTATCTGCTTCAACAGTTGAGGTAGCGCAATCCCGACAATGGTGACGACGATAGGTGGTGCTCGGAGGTGACGGCGACGGGTGTTGGTCGCCCCCAAACCGCGACGGCGAGTCGACGACAGTGGAGGCGGTGGAGGCAGGACTGGTAGGAGGAGGCGGTGGACGCAACAGTGGCGAGTTGGACAGTGGAAGCGGCGAAGGCTAGCCGGTGAACGATGCGTCGCACCGCGGCGGTGGGAGACAGCGAGTGAGCAGGAAAGAGAGGAGACGGCGAGTGAGCAGAAGAGAGAGGAGACGACGAGTGAGCAGAGGCGGCGACTGGGGATTGAGCAGAGGCGACGACTGGTGAGTGAGCAGAAGAGAGAGGAGGCGACGAGTGAGCGGCGAGTGAGGAAGATATGCGGCTTTTTTTGTTGTGTTTTAGGGTTTTGGACTCGTATTTACCGAAATGCCCTCGGTTTGGTTAAACCGCGGTTTTCCCAAAATGAAAACCGCAACCAAACCGCGATTTGCGGTATTTACGTTTTTTAAACCGCAACCAAACCGCGAGTTTTAAAAACCAGACCAAACCGTGCGGTTTGGGCGGGTTTGGGCAATTTTTCGAAAACCGCTGCCTACCCCTAAGTAGGGGTATATGTGTAATTTACTTAATCGTCTATATACAAGGGTTGTATAAATAGACGTTTTAAGTTAGAACACACGTATGAAAGATTAAGGGTCGAAACTCTATTTTCGTTTCATAAACGAATTAGGGTTTTTGGTACGCTCTGGATCGTTTTGGAGAGAAACAAAAAGGTTTGATATTTTCTCGAATCTAGCACTTCGAATGTCGGCCGTCGTTCGTGTGTGGACTGCTGGTAGAGGGCGTTCGTCGTTGGCAGCGCCTTAGAGATCGATAAACCTTCAGAAAAGGTATATTGCAACCGATGTATGACTAAGTTTTCATAGTTTAAACGTTTTTTATGAAATTAGATTCAGATCTTGTTGGGGGGTTTTGTCAAAAGAAGTATGCATTTTACTTTGAAATCTCTAATTTTTCGATAAATACCTAAGTTATCTATTTGTACTTGCACTTCTCGCTTGGTTAACAAGAAGCAACAAACTTACTATAGTTTTTTCGAAAATTTTTTATTTCGCGCTAATGTAGAGAAACGCATTTTTTGGAGTATCTATTGTAACTAAGTTGTCTCTGTATATTTGGACTCCTTTGTTAAAAAGAATGAGCAAACTTATTTTTGTTCTTAATATTTGTACTTCTCTTATGTTAATGTTGAATAAGAAACATACTGGACTTTGAAGCCCAAGCCAAAATGTACATTCGGAGAGGAGACAAACATACATACTGGACTTTTGAAGCCCAAGCCAAAATGTTCTATTTCATGACCAATGGGTTTTTAGTTTTGCCCATAAAAGGTTTTTATGTTTTTGATCCAATTCCCGTCAAAACTAAAACTCTAATGAAATGCAGAGGAGAAAAAAATACATGCTGGACTTTGAAGCCCAAGCCAAAATGTACCAATGGGCTTTTTAGTTTTAGCCATCAAAGGTTTTTACCAAAACTCTTATAAACGTTTTATTTTTTAGTATAACCGTTTTTAGTATAACCGTTTTTTAAATATTACCATCATTTTGTATTATTGATCTTAGGTATCTAAAGTGGTTTACCTTAGGAACTTCTACTTCCCCTAATTTTACCACTTCGTCATCTCGATGTCTAGTGTTTCCAAACTCACTGTGTATATATTCAGTTTTCGTCCTACTCAACTTAAAGCCTTTAGATTCTAATGTATTCCTCCAGAGTTCTAATTTCCTATTCACTCCATCTTTAGTTTCATCCACTAAGACAATATCATCTGCAAATAGCATACACCATGGTATATCCTCTTGAATATGTTTAGTTAGTTTATCCATAACTAAAGTAAATAGATATGGGCTTAAAGCGGATCCTTGATGTAGTCCTATCGTAATGAGAAATTCTTTTGTAGCTCCTCCAAATGTCTTTATACTCGTTACTACTCCATCATACATATCCTTAATAGTGTCTATGTATCTAGCATGCACTCTTTTTCTTTCTAGAACCCACCAAAGAATATCTCTAGGGACCCTATCATATGCTTTTTCTAAATTTACGAATACCATATGAAGATCTTTTTTCTTTTCTCTATATTTTTCTAACAATCGTCTTACAAGGAAAATCGCCTCCATAGTTGACCTCCCAGGCATGAAACCAAATTGGTTCTTTGATATTGTTGTTTCTCTCCTTAGCCTAATGTCAATTATTATCTCCCACAGTTTCATAGTGTGACTCATAAGTATAATTCCCCGGTAGTTTGAGCAACTTTGAATGTCTCTTTTGTTTTTGAAGATTGACACAAGCGTGCTTCTTCTCCAATCCATTGGCATCCGTTTTGATTTTTAAATTTTATTGAAAAGTTTTGTTAACCAAGTCAATCCAATTTATCCTAAACATTTCCAAACCTCTATGGGTATTTTATCTGGGCCACATGCTTTCCATATTTTCATTATTTTCAATGCCTCTTTAACTTCTACAATTCTAATATTGCGTGTATAGTTTACATTTCTTTTTTGGTGTGTGTTTTCATTTATTATAGTATCAACTTGACCATCATTAAATAAACTATCGAAGTAACTTCTCCATCTCTCCTTAATGTCCTCCTCGTGCGTTAAAACATTTTGATTTTCGTCATTAATACATCTTACATGACTTAGGTCTTGTTTCTTTTTATCTCTTAATTTGGCTAGCCTATATATATATATATATATATTTCGCCATCTCTATTACCTAACCTTGTATATAGATCTTCCATGAAATTTGTTTTAGCTTGACTAACTACTTTTTTAGTTTGTTTTCTAGCTTCTCTATATTGATTGTACACATCTTCATCTTGACACTTAGGTATTTTCCTATACATCTCTCTTTTAGTCTTAATTTCTCGTTGAATATCCTCATTCCACCACCATGTTTCCTTCTTTGGAGGTCCCAAGCCCTTAGATATACTTAATATGTTTGATCCAACTCTCCTTATGCAACTACTCAATTTTAGCCACATTGTATAATATCAAGTACTTTTAACTTATGATTGGGTAGTAAGTGATTCACCAGATATTACTTTGCAGTCGCTACATATTTTTATATCTATTTTTTTTGTTAAAAGAAAATCTATTTGACTCTTGTTATGACCACTACTAAAAGTAATTATATGCGACTCTTCTTCCTAAAATTAGTATTTGATAAGACAAGATCGTATGCTGTAGCAAATTCTATAATGACAACCTATTATTTAAATGAAATCACATCCGACACTAATTACCGCTTTAACATTGTTGAACTTCTCCTCGAAAATCATTTGGTTTCTTTCTTTTTTCATAAACCTTTCTTATGCATGGAGAGTGGTGTGAAGGGTCATTCATGTTAGTTGGAAGCTTTCATTCAACGTTTTCCTTCTTTCGTTTCAATTCATTTAGGAGGCATATAATGATGTTATACAAAATTAAATTAAATCTCATTAGAAATTACTGCCTTTGAGATTTCAGTGACTTGATGTAGTAGTGCCATCTTTTGATCACTATTTGGAAGTTCTAGAAGGTTCTGATGGAGATAAAATGCCAGGTACGTCAAATTTGTTTCCCTATTTGCCCCTGTATCGTTTACTGCATAGTAGATTTGTTCGGAGACATAAAACAAGCACCTCAATGCGTAATCCCATGGATGCCCAAAAGTTTGTTGAGAATGTAGGTCAATTTTCCCATTTTTGTCGAGAGTAATGTTGGTTCTTTGGTGGCGTTAATACTGTTATCTTCTTTTTATCTTGATTACTTACCAGGGTGGCCTGCATTCCACCAATCAAATGTTCATTCCAGTCCTCTCCTATTTGATATTGACAAGGATGGTGTGAGAGAAATAGCTTTGGCTACATATAATGGTGAAGTTCTGTTCTTTAGGTAATGAACTGTTGACATTAAAATAGTTTTGGCCATGTTTTTGTCATGCAATCTCTAATATGGGGATAAAGTAATACAACGATCTAGTGGCATTGAACTCTTAGAATTTTCGTTGGTCCTATCTTTTCATAATTTAGGACATCAGGTTTCTTGATGACTGATAAGCTTGAAATTTCTCTTCGCAAAGATTGGTATGTTGGATGATCGTAGTCATCCAGATGTTCATGATGAATCACTTATTAAGGAGGGTTCTACTACAGAATCAATGTCCAGTGAGTAATTATATTTGCTGATTGTTTGCTTGGATGTCTATATATAATTTATTGTCAATGGAAAAAACTAAGTTTAGATACAAGATATTAAACGTGCAACTGAATTAAGGTGGGGAGGCTTTTGGGGCCTGAATTGCAGGCGCTAGGTAAGGAATGTGCTGTATACATTTTGTTATAGTATACATATTCTCTATATTATTTTTAATGTATTTTATTTTTGAAGTGTTTTGTATTTATTTTTGATTAACTGGCACTTTTGAGTAAATTCGTTAAAACATCTAATTTTGTCCTGATGATTTTCACAATTTTACTATTCTACAAAGTCATAGCATAACAAGTGGGCATTTCATTTGGGGCTAAGGAGTCAAGGACAAACTCATTGCACTTTCCTACAAAATCATATTTCTTTCTCTTTTTAATTCCTTTTTTGCTTGTTAGGGGACCACTAGACTGATTGAAAAAAAGCTTTGGAATGACATTTTATTTTTGTTACATTGAGACCCCTGTTACTTCAGTAAGTTCAGTTAATTGGTTTTCTTTTAAGATGCTTCTATGTTTATGTTTGAATGACATTTTATTTACTGACATTAGTGTATGATAAATTATATTGTTCATGTAGAAATGAATGAAAGTACAGGCAAATTGAACTCTTCAATTTTATCAGTCAACGAAAGCAATTATGTCTCAGTAAATGCTTCCAAGGTAGAGAATGTTGCTCAAGCGGAAGTTAAGCCAACTAGTGTGGTCAATTCTTCTAGGGACGCGGGTTTGCTGGGAAATGTTGGAATGCAAAATGCGACGGTGTCTGGGAGGCAGTTTCTGGAAGATACTGATTCAAAACATATAGATGGTGGCAGCTCGGATTCTAATCCTTTTAGTGGCTTCTCCTTCACAAATCTTTTCGTCTTTTCATTTTTATTTCTGTCAAAATGCATTGCACTAGTGGGGCGTCCCAGCTATCACTCTTCAGAGTTATTTATATCATTCTTAAATTGGATGATTCTCTATGATACTAGCTAATTTGGATGGGGATGGAAAGTTAGACATTCTTGTTGGAACGGCATTTGGCTTGTTCTATGTTCTGGATCATCTAGGTAATCTCTCGGCTTCTATAATTGTTCTTTATTATGTATTCTACTATGTCTTTGAGTGAATATTGGCGTCATAATTCAGTCCAACTGTTCTTATTGTTGATCCTATTGCAGAGAGGTTTGCCTGTTAACATGTTGCGAAAGTTGCTTTTAAGTGGATTTTTTTTTTTTTGGTTGCTTAGTTGCTTGAGCAACTATATGTATGTATGTATGTATGTATGTATGTATCTTAATCTTAGCTTTTAGGTTGTGACATTTCTAATTAGCTTACATGTAGCTGGCTATATGGATCCGACGTTTCCACTTAACTTGGCTTTATGTAATTGATGGTGTGATTTGACAATCTTTTAAAGCTTTTAAGTATACCTCAGGATTCCTTCAATTTCTAGCGCCATCTACTTTTCTAACCAGGCATATGTTGGTTATTTTTGGATTTATCCTAACCACTACAACCCCATTTTCTTACTTCTTTCTTTGTTGATGTTGCTCCTAGTTTTATTATAATCTCCATACACTTTTTATTCTTTCCATACAGACTTACCATATATTCACCTAATCGTCATCATCTCCACTACACCCATTTCATATGCGTATTTGCTGGTCAAATAATAAAATATCATGGTTTAAAGTAAATATCTAAATTATATTAAACTCTGGTTGCTTTTGAAGCAGTGAAAATTTGCCTTGTAAATGTTGGTATCCTTCTTTTCTTGTTTTTTGCTTTTTTAATGCTTGTGAACTTGATAGGCAATGTTCGAGATAAATTTCCTTTTGAGATGGCTGAAATTCAGGGCTCTGTAGTTGCAGCAGATATAAATGATGATGGAAAGATTGAATTGGTAACTGCTGATACTCATGGAAATGTTGCAGCGTGGTCTACACAAGGGGACGAAATTTGGGAAGTGCAGCTTAAGAGTCTTGTTCCACAGGCAATTGCTTGAACAACATTAAGTTTACTTTTTGGGACTGAGGCTATGTCGTCGTCGTTGTTGTTGTTGTTTTTATGATTATCAGAAAATTGCTTTGTTATTACATTTAAAGTTTTTTGACCTTGTATTCTACTTAAAAGTCTAAAATAGAACACAACCTTTAAAAGTTTCTACTAGATGATCTTTATTTCACTGGTCATTTTCTTCTTTTTGGCTTGTTTGAGCTCTAATTATGCTCTTCATTTTTATCATGAAGCTTAATAGTTCGAATTTGCCGAAGAGTTGTATCATTACATCAATGATGGAGCCTCAACCTAAATTAGTTGGGGTCGACTACACGGTTCAAATGCTTCAGTTGGGTCACTAACAAATCAAAATTAACTCAAGGAAGTTACATTTGATGCAGGGAAGTATTTTTTTTAAACTTTATGTTTTTAAATTGATAATATATATTAATAACGTCATCAAATTACTAAAGTAGCTTATTTACGTGCTTTAAATTAAGGGGGGTGTATTCAATTGAGATTTTAATAGACTTTTAGTTATTTTTATTAGTGGATGACTTTTAGAGACTTGTAGATTTTTGTAGACTTTTAAAAACTTTGGTAGACTTTGATAGACTTTATTTTAATGACTTTTATTAACTTCGATGGACTTTTTTAAGGACTTTGATAAAATTTTACAGAGGTGTATTCAATCGATATTTTAATAAACTTTTGGTTACTTTTATAAGTTGATGACTTTTCTAAAGTTTGTAGATTTTCGTAGATTTATAAAAACTTTGATAAGTAAACTTCTTTTTGATGACTTTTATCAACATTTAAGATCTTCAGTGACTTTTATGAACTTCTTCAACATGATTTTGATTGATACTAGTAAATTTTTGTGATTTTAATATTGAAACGAATATTTTGCACTTTATTATAAAAAAGACGAATAATTATATTTATTTTT
Source organism: Stephania yunnanensis (assembly GCA_039657365.1). Classification (NCBI taxonomy): domain Eukaryota; kingdom Viridiplantae; phylum Streptophyta; class Magnoliopsida; order Ranunculales; family Menispermaceae; genus Stephania; species Stephania yunnanensis. Next base: position 62,089,272 of record CM077585.1, read on the forward strand.
CTTAAGAACTATTATTAATTGTTTAAAAGTATTTTTATATTTTGATAAAAAATCATATAGACATAGTAATGAATCACGACTATCAAGATAGTAACATAATAAATAAGTAAATAAATATCAACAAAACAAATATGCAAATGAATAATCTTTTAGTGGCAAAAAATAACCAAGTAATATCATTGTGTGTAAAAATTTTGCACTTTTTTTACTTAAGTAAAAAAAAACTTATATCTTTTTATTTGAGAATGATAGTTTAAAATTTTTAAAATGCACTTCTTGCATTTGAAAAAAAATACACAATAATTTTCTCTAAAAATAATAATATTATATTTTATGATATTATAATTATACACTTAATAAATAAAACTTCTTTGTAAAAAAATGTTATAAAATTTACAATGATGCCAAAGTGAGATATTGTTAATAACGACATCATTTTCATTTTCATCAACATAAACATTAGAATATAATGAGTGAGCAATGAAATTCACGAGTTGTTGAGTGATTTGAGAAGTTGATTAAAACAATTGATAAGAAAAAACATTATGAACAATGAAGTCCTTATTGAATAAGAGAACCAACAAAAATTAGAAGTCTCTAAAAGTTTTGGGTTGAGGTGAGGAGAAGTTGGAGATTTGTTTATGTGTATTTTTATACAAAAAGTTTATAAAAGTCGAGATTTGTAACCAAACTACAAAAGTCATCAAAAAATTAAATACACCTTACTTTTAGAAACTCTCTAAAAATTTAAATTGAATACCCCAAAACTTTTAGAGACTTTTTAAAAGTCTATAAAAGTTCACATTGAATACACCATACTTTTAGAGACTCTCTAAAAGTTTTAATTGAATACCCCTAAACTTTTTTAGTCAATAAAAGTAACCAAAAGTCTATTAAAACCTCAATTGAATACACCCCTGTAAATATATTTTGTCATGCAATGATTGGTTTTATCAGTTATAAAATGATGGATGTACATTTTGTGAACCCCAATTATGTTTAACTTTTATTTTGGACGAACATCTACAATTAGATACAAAAAATTTCCTCATCACGGTGACAACATTTTTTGCCAATTTGATATTTTTTTTAACAACGTTGCCCATTGGATCTTATATTCTATGGTCGATGATGTTGTGCATTTAATGCTATAGAGAAGTTGTAACTTATAAATGTGTGACAACATCAAGTGCACAACACCATTGAGCAAGACTCAAAAATTTGATTTTTCCTATAACTTCGGTCACTTAAAAGTTGAAAGTAATTTGGAAAGTTTTGTCACTGGAGCAAAGTTGTGCCAAGACACTTAAAAGAAGCATGTTATTTGTAATATTTATTGTATTTTCCTCTTTTTATGCCTAAATATAAAGTTTATAAAGTTCAATTTTAATGATTTTGATTGTTTCGCACATCATTTCTGTTTTGTAATTATTATAATTATTTTTTTCAATAAGTTAGTTTGCATTCCTTGCGCTTGACATTAGTTTCTAGTTTGCATATGTAATTGTAAAGCATTGTAAGTGTTGGGATGGTGAGTGTGGAGTGTCACATGTGTGAGGTATATAGGTCAATCAGTCGGAGTACTGTAGCAACTTTTGTCTAGAGTGTATTTTGTGTGACCTCAAGGTCTGGTTCAGAGAAGAGTCTTCTCTGGTTCTGGAGTAAGAGAGTACTCTCTCTCTCTCTCTCTCTCTCTCTCTCTCTCTGAGGTCATATAACCTTTGAGCCAGAGGTACTCTAAACACTTTTTATAATCTCAATCATCAGTTCCAGCTCTCTTGTCGCCGTCAGTTCCAGCTCTCTTGTCGCCGTCAGTGATGTACTATACATAAAGTGAGATACGCCTGTCTTGTTTTCAAGATATGGAGAATTTGTAAATTTATTTCCAGGGAAAGCAATTATTACATTGATTGCTTGGTGTTTTTCAAAAAAATAAGGCACATTTCAATTTTATTTCGTAAAGGATAGTGCTAGATGGACTCAAAAAGTCCAGACTCAAACAACTAAAATGACATAAAGATCTTTAATTTAAATTCATTATTAGTGTTTGAGGGTAGAGAGTAATTAGGTCTTTTACTTAGGTAGACATCTTAAATTGTTAACAAAAAAATCTTTGAGTCCGGACTCAAAAAGCCCAAATAGATTTTTTGTTTCGTAAAATAGAGTGGTGTACTTTTAATTTTCCTAAAATAGACAATAACGCATTTTGAAAATGCGCTGTTTGTGTAAGGGCATCCTAAGAAATCATGATCCAATTTCACAATTAACTAGCAAGAAGCAAGTGCATTCTTTCTTTCTTTTTTAAAGAAAGATTAATTTTATTATTAGACCAATGTTTATCATTCTTATAATTCTGAGCAATTGTTGTAAGAGAAAGAAATGCCACATCCATGAAAAGGAAAAGAAGTTTCTATACCTGTTTTTCAATCAAGTTACAAACTTACAACAGAGGCGGCCCCAGATCTCTAACTCGGTTTAAATAACTTTAGTCTTACTCTTTTTTTTGTTGATGAAAATTTTTTTCATTCAAATGCTCGCTATTACATCAACAGTGATATAATTTTCATAGGAGCAACATTCCACACAACCGGTTCAATATGACTTTGCGAGAGCCTTATTAGTTTATGAGCAACCTCATTCGCTTGTCGACCAACATGTTTAACCGACCATTGACCATGTGCATTAAGTATTTTCCTACAATCCTCCATCAATTGGCCCAGTTCTGATTCCTCGCTGGTTAAGAAATTAATTTTTTGGATCACTATCTTCGCGTCGAGTTCGAAGATGACCTTAGTTTGGCACTGCTGATGTACCCAAGAAAGAGCTTATCTAAATGCTATTGCCTCGGCTTCGGTTGGACTGCACATTCCCACCATTGATTTCGACATACCCATGATGAAAGTCTTACTTGTCACCATAATTTTGTGCAATAATTATCTCCAGTTACCACCACCAATCCCTAGATTTTGGAAAGTCACAAATTAGCAAATTTGTACTACCTTATTGATAATGTGTTCCTATACTTACTAAATACATACGTATAATGATGTTGACTTCTATTTTTCAATCAGAATGATGTCGGCTTCTTAGAAATGGAAATACCACCATTGAAAATTCATTCCTCCGTTATAAGTTTATTTTGGACTAAGTAGCAATTTATGTTGCTATTTTAATGTCTGTTAACTCAATGGAATCTTCAAGTCAACTCCCAAACTTTTCACGGTGGAAACTACCAGTACATGTGCATCATAAGAATATGTATTCTCTACCGATGAGATTAGCTTACATAAGCTAAAGCTACCTGTATTTACTTACATTTGTTTTCTGTGTCTGAGCATTCAATTTGACTATTCTAAACATGAAATCACTGAGTGTGGGGTCATTCAAGGCACTCTGTTCGAACTGCACGCTCTCTTAGATATCTCCAAATATGAATTGTCTTGTCTCATTATTAGCCTTTCTTTTCATCTTCTCACCTGGTCACCTTCTCGCCTACTTAACTTCATCACTCCAGTAAACTGCGCCATCTACTCAATTTGGTCTCTCTCAGTGGTACTCTTGTAACTCTTCTCTTCCACAGTCCCTCTCTTTCGTTTCTGTCAGTGGTTTACTCTTGTCCATTGCTAGGTAAAACTGAAATCTCCGGATCGGTTTCGATCTTGTTTTCTTCAAACTCGTTTCTATTGTATCTATGCTATTTTGTTGTTTCTTCGCAAATTTGTTTTGGTAGCTGCGAACTGCGCACAACTGTGTAGATCACGAGATCGCTGTGACGATGTTATCGTTTTTGTTCGGCTCGAATTGCCGATAGATCTTACACCTTTTTCTTCGATCAAACAGTACACGAGAGAAAGGAGGACCATCATGGTCGTTGAAGAGAAGAAGAAGCAAGTGCGTTTTTCATTAGTTGTCGTTGTTTGCGTAATGAATTTTGTTCTTGATTTTCAAAAAAGAAGTAATTCGCTTTTTTCAAAAAACCATTTTCATATTTGATTTTGGGCATTTTTAGGGTTTCCTTTGTCGTTCAGTTCAAATCATCTATTCTTTAGTTTGTGATAATTTATTTCCATTGTTACTTGGGGTGTCATTCTAGGATTTTATAGCCATTGTTACTCGAGAGTTTGATGTTCGTAATGAAGTTACAGGATTGCAGATTTCGTTCTTTCCTTTGTTTTTCGTTTGAGGTTGTCGAGATCGGTACATACATGATTTGATTTTCGAACTTAGGGTTAGATGTTCTTCGTTTATCAGTTGTTTTGTTTAAAGATGTTTATATCGGCATATGTACAAAGAGTAGTTTTCTTTATGTAAGGTTAGATATGGAGATCTTTAAACTTGTGTTTTAAGTAGATTCTTTTCGTTGTTTAGTTGTCTATATATGGAAGGTTTCTCCGATCTTTGTTTTGTGTTTTTTATTTTTTTTTTTGTACATTCATAGTTTGCTTTCTGTCCTTGAAGTTGAGGTTTGTACCTAGGTCATGGATCTAGAGATCGGCTACAGATTATGTCGATCTTATGTTTTCTCTTTTTGTTGCAAATTGACGCCATCAGGTTTGGTGTTTGATTTTTTTTTCCCAATTTGAGTTTTGTGGTTTGTCATTAGGGCTGTAATCTTTCAGTTTTTGATGTTGAGTATGGTTTTGACTTGTAGTTGTTTTTTGTTTGGGGTCTACAAGGAATGAAAAACTAGTTAGTTTTTTTTTGTTTGTTTGCGTCTATATTGAAGTCTATATTGAAGGTTATGAAACAATAAAACAAGTTCAACAACAAAATTACTGACATAATTTTTTGAAATTGTCAAACAACATTTTCAATGTTTGGTTGTAAATCCGTTATTTGTGTTATTTTTTGTTTTTTTATTTTTATTTCATTCTGTTAATTAATTTTTTTCCTTAATAAAACGAAATTGTTTCAAATTTATTTTATTTTTTGTTAATTATTAATTTAAACGGTAATGTTTTTTATTCGCTACTGTTTTTGGCGGTTTTAATTTATAATAATCATAGCAAGCGTAGGTTAAGTTTAGTGTTCTTATAATGCTAAGATTATATTTTATATTGTATTTTGGTTGGATATTTTTTAGGCCTTTTTAATGGTCATTCAAAAAAAGTACTGTTGTTTTATTTTTCAGGAAGAAAGTACATTTGTTACTTTGACAAAAGTTTTCGAAAAAAAAACGTTTAAAAAAATATATATATATATATATTTACTAATAAATATCCATTTACCACGTTTACAAATATGTTTTACTGAATCTTACCACGTTTGATAATGCTTTCACGGCATTTTGACCGCGTATACAGCGATTTCATCCCAATTTAGGGTTTAAGTTTCTCATCAACTATGTCTTTAGACCTTGGAGGCTTGTGCTCTTCATCAACGTGAATGATTTTTCAGGTACGCTATACTTCTCTTTAATATATATCTATTTTTCTATTACAATAGCTTTTTTGGTAACCTTCAAATACTTATGGGTAGGGATACAACATCGTTTTAGTAGCCAAATAGATGGCATCCGGTTGACTTTCTGCAAGTTTTTTTTTTTTTTGGTTAGTGCCAGTTAGTATTGTTGCATGTTTGTGAAGTTGTGGCCTATTGTGTTCCCTGGTGTCAATTTTTTTGTCCCGATGTTTGTCATCAAGGTGGTAAATTGGTTCATTGGTAGACCTTACAATTTTCTCTCAATCTTGATTATGGTTATTGGCCTTTGTTTGCAAGTGAAGCGCAAGTGAAGCTTATGCGTGGTCTTCCTTCTTGATGCAAGATATGATGGTTACTATTTTTTTTTTGTTATTGTTATTTTTTTATATGCTGTGTCTAAAAAGTTATTTTCTTGAGCTTACCTTTAAAATAATTGGAAGTGTTTTGAGTTTTAGTTGGACTACATAAATTTTTAGATCTAGTTGAGGTTTGTCTATGTGGATTCGTCTCCCATCTTTTTGATTATATTTCATTTAAGTTGCAATATCTCTAACTGCCGCTGATCTCTCTTGGGGCTTTTGTTAGATAGTGTTTTTTATTCAATGCAATTCTCTTAAATTCTTCATTGTCAAAAATTGAAAAATTTCATAACAAATCTGTTTATGTCTTTGCTTATTCAACCTTTTAAATTGCTTTTAGTATTTGGTCCCATTGTGTATCTTATAATTCGATTATTTTTGAAGGTACATACTTTGCATAGTTACAGATCTTTAAACCTTGAAGGATTATAATGCTATTTTAAGTTTTTTTTAGCATAAATTTTGCTTGAATTTTGTTTTTAGTTTTTTAGTCCTATACACGATTGGTATCTATTCTAAGTTTTTTTTTTGTTTTTTTTCTAATAGGGATCATCGTATTATTTATATTGCATCATGATGTCATTTGATTGCCATCAATGGTTTAGCACAAAAATTAAAGTTAAACATTAAACGTGTTTCTCTAATTTAAAAGGAATCGGTTGAAGATTTTTTTAAAGGACATGTACAGAAGTTGTTATTTTTGTGTGTTAGGTGTTTTTTAAACCATTTTAGATATTTTAAATATTTGAGATATTTTAATTTTTTTAATTTTTTTAAACGTAAAGTTTTTGAATGATCTTTTTGTAGAATAGAGTTTGAAGTAATCATAAAGCATACTTGAAAGGTCAGAGATGTAGGAGGAAATATTTTTTTTTGTGAGATTGTAGTAACATAGAGCTCGGTTGAACGTAAAAATCGGCCCAATTACAACCCAACAGAAAATAGGCGTTCAAACCAGCCCTGCAACAAACAGAAGGCGATGGGCCCAGCCCAACCGGGTTCGGCCCGGTTCATCCGAACCAAATATAGAAAAGATTGAACCGGACTAGTTACGACCGGTCCAATCGACCCGGAATGGAAGTGACCCGACCCGGTCCGACCCGGTCCGACCCGGTCCGACCCGGTCCGACCCGGTCCGACCCGGTCCGACCCGGTCCGACCCGGTCCGACCCGGTCCGACCCGGTCCGACCCGGTCCGACCCGGTCCGACCCGGTCCGACCCGGTCCGACCCGGTCCGACCCGGTCCGACCCGGTCCGACCCGGTCCGACCCGGTCCGACCCGGTCCGACCCGGTCCGACCCGGTCCGACCCGGTCCGACCCGGTCCGACCCGGTCCGACCCGGTCCGACCCGGTCCGACCCGGTCCGACCCGGTCCGACCCGGTCCGACCCGGTCCGACCCGGTCCGACCCGGTCCGACCCGGTCCGACCCGGTCCGACCCGGTCCGACCCGGTCCGACTACGCGGGACCGCGTCCAATACGCGTACGGACCGCGTCGATACGCGTCCGGACCGCGTCCAATACGCGTCCGGACCGCGTCCAATACGCGTCCGGACCGCGTCCGGACCGGTCCAATACGCGTCCGGACCGCGTCCGACCCGGTCCGACCCGGTCCGACCCGGTCCAATACGCGTCCGGACCGCGTCCGGACCGCGTCCGATAGGCTTCGGTAACGCGTACGGACCGCGTCAGTAACGCGTACGGACCGCGTCAGAAACGCGTCTGATACGCGTGTCATACGCGTACGGACCGCGTCAGTAACGCGTCCGATACGCTTGTCATACGCGTACGGACCGGGTCAGATCCACCTCCCTACCGCGTCAGAACAGCATCAGAATTGCATATCATACGCGTATGCATCGCTTTTCATCTGCGTTCGTACCGCGTATAGTTACCGAATAAAGTGCGTATCTTGAGTACAAATTGTATCAGCGGCTTATTAACTGCGTATATTGGCGTCCTAAAGGCGTACTTTTCCAATGTCAAAATAGTATAGTCCGCGTACAACTCGTGTTTTTCCCGCTTCTTGTCCGCATTAAACAACGTATAATTCGCGTACGAATCTCGTACGAAAGGAGTAAATTTTTTCACGGAACTGTGTATTTTTGGAACACTTGTAAGGGTTTGGGGTTTAGGGGTTAGCTTGGGGTTAAGGGGTTTGTTTAGGGTTCGGATGTTTGGGAGTTTAGGTCTTAGGGTCTTCGAGTTCTAGGGATTGGGTTTTAGGGTTTGGGGGTCAAGGGTTTTAGTGTTATAGAGGTAAGGGGTATGGGGAATAGGGTATGGGGTATGGGGTATGGGGTATAGGGTTTTAGGGTTGGGGTGGGGTTTAGGATTAGGGGTTTAGGGGTTGAGGGTTGAGGGTCGAGGGTTAGGGGTTGGGGGTTGGGGGTTGGGGGGGTTTGGGGGTTTAGGGGGTTAGGGGGTTCGGGGGGTTAGGGGGGTTTTTAGGGGTTTAGGGTTTAGGGTTTAGGGTTTTAGGGTTTTAGGGTTTTGGTATAGGGTATAGGGGGTTTAGGGGTTTAGGGGTTTAGGGTTTTTAGGGTTTAGGGTTTAGGGGTTTAGGGTTTAGGGTTTAGGGTTTAGGGTTTTTAGGGTTTAGGGTTTTTAGGGTTTGGGGTTTGGGGTTTGGGGTTTAGGGTTTTAGGGTTTTAGGGTTTAGGGTTTTAGGGTTTTAGGGTTTTAGGGTTTTAGGGTTTAGGGTTTAGGGTTTAGGGTTTAGGGTTTAGGGTTTAGGGGGTTTAGGGGTTTAGGGTTTAGGGGTTTAGGGTTTTAGGGTTTTAGGGTTTAGGGTTTTAGGGTTTTAGGGGTTAGGGGTTAGGGGTTTAGGGGTTTAGGGTTAGGGGTTAGGGTTTGGGGTTTGGGGTTTAGGGTTTTTTTAGGGTTTTTAGGGTTTTTAGGGTTTTTAGGGTTTTTAGGGTTTAGGGTTTGGGGTTTGGGTTTGGGGGGTTTGGGGTTAGGGGTTGGGGTTAGGGGGGGTGGGGGGGGGGTGGGGGTTGGGGTTCTGGGGTTTGGGGTTAGGGTTTGGGGTTTGGGGTTTGGGGTTTGGGGTTTGGGGTTTGGGGTTTGGGGGTTTGGGGTTTGGGGGTTTTGGGGTTAGGGGTTTAGGGTTTAGGGTTTAGGGTTTAGGGTTTAGGGTTTAGGGGTTAGGGGTTAGGGGTTGGGGTTAGGGGTATGGGGTATGGGGTATGGGGTATGGGGTCTGGGGCCTGGGGTTTGGGGGTTGGGGTTTGGGGTTTTGGGGTTTCAGGGTTTGGGGCTCAGGCTTTTGTGGCTCAGTGGCTCAGTGGCCTCAGTGGCTCAGTGGCTCAGTGGCTCAGGCTCAGGCCAGGCTGTGGCTGGCTGGGCTCAGTGGCTCAGTGGCTCAGTGGCTCAGGGCTCAGTGGCCAGTGGCTCAGTGGCTCAGTGGCTCAGTGGCTCAGTGGCTCAGGGCTCAGGGCTCAGTGGCTCAGTGGCTCAGGGCTCAGTGGCCAGTGGCTCAGTGGGCTCAGTGGCTCAGTGGCTCAGTGGCTCAGGCCTGGCTGGCTCAGTGGCTCAGTGGCCAGGTCAGTGGCTCAGGCTCAGTGGCCTCAGGCCTCAGGCTCAGTGGCTCAGTGGCTCAGTGGCTCAGTGGCCTCAGTGGCTCAGTGGCTCAGTGGCTCAGGTCAGGCTCAGTGGCTCAGTGGCTCAGTGGCTCAGTGGCTCAGTGGCTCAGTGGCTCAGTGGCTCAGGCTCAGTGGCTCAGTGGCTCAGTGGCTCAGTGGCTCAGTGGCTCAGTGGCTCAGTGGCTCAGTGGCTCAGTGGCTCAGTGGCTCAGGGCTCAGGCTCAGGCTCAGTGGCTCAGTGGCTCAGGCCTCAGTGGCTCAGGCTCAGTGGCTCAGTGGCTCAGTGGCTCAGGCTCAGGCTCAGTGGCTCAGTGGCCTCAGGCCTCAGGGCCTCAGTGGCCTCAGTGGCTCAGTGGCTCAGTGGCTCAGTGGCTCAGTGGCTCAGGCTCAGTGGCTCAGGCCTCAGTGGCTCAGTGGCTCAGTGGCTCAGTGGCTCAGTGGCTCAGTGGCCTCAGTGGCTCAGTGGCTCAGTGGCTCAGTGGCTCAGTGGCTCAGGGCCTCAGTGGCCTCAGTGGCTCAGTGGCCCAGTGGCTCAGTGGCCTCAGTGGCTCAGTGGCTCAGGCCAGTGGCTCAGGGCCTGTGGCTCAGGCTCAGTGGCTCAGGGCTCAGGCTCAGTGGCCTCAGTGGCTCAGTGGCCAGTGGCCTCAGTGGCTCAGTGGCTCAGTGGCTCAGTGGCTCAGTGGCTCAGGGCTCAGGCTCAGTGGCTCAGTGGCTCAGGGCTCAGGCTCAGGGCTCAGTGGCTCAGTGGCTCAGTGGCTCAGGGCTCAGTGGCCTCAGGCTCAGGCTCAGGCTCAGTGGCTCAGTGGCTCAGTGGCTCAGTGGCTCAGTGGCTCAGGCTCAGTGGCTCAGTGGCTCAGGCTCAGTGGCTCAGGCTCAGTGGCCTCAGTGGCTCAGGGCTCAGTGGCCTCAGTGGCTCAGGGCTCAGTGGCTCAGTGGCCTCAGTGGCCTCAGTGGCCTCAGTGGCTCAGGCTCAGTGGCTCAGTGGCTCAGTGGCTCAGTGGCTCAGTGGCTCAGCTGGCTCAGTGGCCAGTGGCTCAGTCAGGCTCAGTGGCCTCAGTGGCTCAGGCTCAGGTGGCCAGTGGCTCAGTGGCCAGGCTCAGTGGCTCAGTAGGCTCAGGCTCAGGTGGCTCAGTGGCTCAGTGGCTCAGTGGCCTCAGTGGCTCAGTGGCTCAGGGCTCAGGGCTCAGTGGCTCAGGCTCAGGCCTCAGGGCCTCAGTAGGCTCAGTGGCTCAGTGGCTCAGGCTCAGTGGCTCAGGTCAGGCCAGTGGCTCAGTGGCTCAGTGGCTCAGTGGCTCAGTGGCCAGTGGTGGTCAGGCTCAGCTCAGGCTCAGTGGCTCAGGTGGCCTCAGTGGCTCAGTGGCTCAGTGGCCTCAGGCCTCAGCCTCAGGCTCAGTGGCTCAGTGGCTCAGTGGCTCAGTGGGCTCAGTGGCTCAGGCTCAGGCTCAGTGGCTCAGTGGCTCAGTGGCTCAGTGGCCAGGGCCAGTGGCTCAGTGGCTCAGTGGCTCAGTGGCTCAGGCCAGTGGCCTCAGGCTCAGTGGCTCAGGGCCAGGCTCAGGCTCAGTGGCTCAGGCTCAGTGGCTCAGTGGCTCAGGCTCAGTGGCCAGTGGCTCAGTGGCTCAGTGGCTCAGGCTCAGGCTCAGGCTCAGGCTCAGGCTCAGTGGCTCAGTGGCCTCAGTGGCTCAGTGGCTCAGTGGCCTCAGTGGCTCAGTGGCTCAGTGGCTCAGTGGCTCAGTGGCCTCAGTGGCCAGGCTCAGGGTCAGGCTCCAGGCTCAGGCCTCAGGCTCAGTGGCTCAGTGGCTCAGGCTCAGTGGCCTCAGTGGCTCAGTGGCTCAGTGGCTCAGGCTCAGGCCTCAGGCTCAGTGGCCAGTGGCTCAGGCTCAGTGGCTCAGGGCTCAGTGGCTCAGGCTCAGTGGCTCAGTGGCTCAGGCCTCAGTGGCTCAGGGCTCAGTGGCTCAGGCTCAGTGGCCTCAGGCCTGGCTCAGTGGCTCAGTGGCTCAGTGGCTCAGTGGCCAGTGGCTCAGGCTCAGGCTCAGGCTCAGTGGCTCAGTGGGCTCAGTGCCTCAGGCTCAGTGGCTCAGGGCTCAGGCTCAGGCTCAGTGGCTCAGGCTCAGGCTCAGTGGCCTCAGTGGTGGCTCAGTGGCTGGCTCAGTGGCTCAGGCTCAGTGGTGGCTCAGGGCTCAGGCCAGTGGCCTCAGGGTGGCTCAGTGGCCTCAGGCCTCAGGCTCAGTGGCTCAGGCTCAGTGGCTCAGGCTCAGGCCTCAGTGGCCTCAGTGGCTCAGTGGCCTCAGGCTCAGTGGCTCAGGTGGCTCAGGGCTCAGGCTCAGTGGCTCAGTGGCTCAGGCTCAGGCTCAGTGGCTCAGGCTCAGGCTCAGTGGCTCAGTGGCTCAGTGGCTCAGGCTCAGTGGCTCAGTGGCTCAGTGGCTCAGGCTCAGTGGCTCAGTGGCTCAGTGGCTCAGTGGCTCAGTGGCTCAGGGCTCAGGCCTCAGTGGCTCAGGCCTCAGGCTCAGTGGCCAGTGGCTCAGTGGCTCAGTGGCCTCAGTGGCCAGGCCTCAGGCTCAGGGCTCAGTGGCTCAGTGGCTCAGGCTCAGGCTCAGTGGCTCAGTGGCTGGCCTCAGTGGCTCAGGCCAGTGGCTCAGTGGCTCAGGGCTCAGGCCAGTGGCCTCAGTGGCTCAGGCTCAGTGGCTCAGTGGCTCAGGGCCAGGCTCAGGGCTCAGTGGCTCAGTGGCTCAGTGGCTCAGGGCCTCAGGCTCAGTGGCTCAGTGGCTCAGTGGCTCAGTGGCTCAGTGGCTCAGTGGCTCAGGCCTCAGGCTCAGGCTCAGTGGCTCAGGCCTCAGTGGCTCAGTGGCTCAGGCCTCAGGCTCAGGCTCAGTGGCTCAGTGGCTCAGTGGCTCAGTGGCCTCAGTGGCTCAGGTGGCTCAGTGGCTCAGGCCTCAGGCTCAGTGGCTCAGTGGCTCAGGCTCAGGCTCAGTGGCTCAGTGGCTCAGTGGCTCAGTGGCTCAGGCCAGGGCTCAGTGGCTCAGTGGCTCAGGGCTCAGGCTCAGTGGCCAGTGGCCAGGTGGCTCAGGCTCAGTGGCTCAGGCTCAGTGGCTCAGTGGCTCAGGCTCAGTGGCTCAGGCTCAGTGGCTCAGGCTCAGTGGCTCAGGCCTGTGGCTCAGGCTCAGTGGCTCAGTGGCTCAGGCTCAGTGGCTCAGGCCTCAGGCTCAGTGGCTCAGTGGCTGGCTCAGGCTGGCCAGGCTCAGTGGCTCAGTGGCTCAGTGGCTCAGTGGCTCAGTGGCTCAGTGGCTCAGTGGCTCAGGGTGGCTCAGTGGCTCAGTGGCTCAGTGGCTCAGTGGCTCAGTGGCTCAGGGCTCAGTGGCTCAGGGCTCAGGCCTCAGTGGCTCAGTGGCTCAGTCAGGCCTCAGTGGCTCAGTGGCTCAGTGGCCTCAGTGGCCTCAGTGGCTCAGTGGCTCAGTGGCTCAGTGGCTCAGGCTCAGTGGCTCAGGCCTCAGGCTCAGTGGCTCAGGCTCAGGGCCAGTGGCTCAGGCTCAGTGGCTCAGTGGCTCAGTGGCCAGCTCAGGCCAGTGGCTCAGGGCCAGGCCAGGCTCAGTGGCTCAGGCTCAGGCTCAGTGGCTCAGTGGCTCAGTGGCCTCAGTGGCTCAGTGGCTCAGTGGCTCAGTGGCTCAGTGGCTCAGTGGCTCAGTGGCCTCAGTGGCTCAGTGGCCAGGCCAGTGGCCTCAGGCTCAGGCTCAGGCTCTCAGGCTCAGTGGCTCAGCCTGTGGCTCAGGCTCAGGCTCAGGCTCAGTGGCTCAGGCTCAGTGGCCTCAGTGGCTCAGTGGCTCAGGCTCAGTGGGCTCAGTGGCTCAGGCTCAGTGGCCTCAGGGCCAGTGGCTCAGGCCAGCTCAGTGGCTCAGTGGCTCAGTGGCTCAGTGGCTCAGGCTCAGTGGCTCAGTGGCTCAGTGGCCAGTGGCTCAGTGGCCTCAGTGGCTCAGGGCCTCAGGGCTCAGTGGCTCAGTGGGCTCAGGCTGGCCTCAGGCTCAGTGGCCTCAGGCTCAGGCTCAGTGGCCTCAGGCTCAGTCAGTGGCTCAGGCTCAGGCTCAGTGGCTCAGTGGCTCAGTGGCTCAGGCTCAGTGGCCAGTGGCTCAGTGGCCTCAGTGGCTCAGTGGCCTCAGGCTCAGTGGCTCAGTGGCTCAGTGGCTCAGGCTCAGGCTCAGTGGCTCAGTGGCTCAGTGGCTCAGTGGCCAGTGGCTCAGTGGCTCAGTGGCCCAGGCCTCAGTGGCCTGGCCAGGCTCAGGCCTCAGTGGCTCAGGCCAGGCCCAGTGGCTCAGTGGCTCAGGCTCAGGCTCAGTGGCCAGGCCAGTGGCTCAGTGGCCTCAGTGGCTCAGGCTCAGGCTCAGTGGCTCAGTGGCCAGTGGCTCAGGCCTCAGTGGCTCAGTGGCTCAGTGGCTCAGTGGCCTCAGGCTCAGTGGCTCAGTGGCTCAGGGCTCAGGCTCAGTGGCTCAGTGGCTCAGTGGCTCAGGCCAGTGGCTCAGGGCCTCAGGCCTCAGTGGCTCAGTGGCTCAGTGGCCTCAGTGGCTCAGGCTCAGTGGCTCAGGCTCAGTGGCTCAGGCTCAGGCTCAGTGGCCTCAGTGGCTCAGGCTCAGGCTCAGTGGCTCAGTGGCTCAGTGGCTCAGTGGCTCAGTGGCTCAGGGCCTCAGTGGCTCAGTGGCTCAGGCTCAGGCCTCAGGCTCAGGCTCAGTGGCTCAGTGGCTCAGTGGCTCAGTGGCCTGTGGCCAGTGGCTCAGGTGGCTCAGTGGCCTCAGTGGCTCAGTGGCTCAGTGGCTCAGGCTCAGTGGCTCAGTGGCTCAGTGGCCTCAGGGCTCAGGGCTCAGTGGCTCAGTGGCTCAGGCTCAGTGGTGGCCAGTGGCTCAGGCCCAGTGGCTCAGTGGCTCAGTGGCTCAGGCTCAGGGCCAGGCTCAGGCTCAGTGGCCTCAGTGGCTCAGTGGCCAGGTGGCTCAGGTGGCCTCAGTGGCTCAGTGGCTCAGTGGCCAGTGGCTCAGTGGCTCAGGCTCAGGGCCAGTGGCTCAGGCTCAGTGGCTCAGTGGCTCAGTGGCTCAGTGGCTCAGTGGCTCAGTGGCCTCAGTGGCCTGTGGCTCAGGCTCAGTGGCTCAGTGGCTCAGTGGCCTCAGGCTCAGTGGCTCAGGCTCAGTGGCTCAGTGGCTCAGTGGCTCAGTGGCTCAGGCTCAGGCCAGTGGCCTCAGGCTCAGTGGCTCAGTGGCTCAGGGCTCAGGCTCAGGGCTCAGTGGCTCAGTGGCTCAGTGGCTCAGTGGCTCAGGCTCAGGCTCAGTGGCTCAGTGGCTCAGGCTCAGTGGCCCAGGCCAGTGGCTCAGGCTCAGGCTCAGGCTCAGTGGCTCAGTGGCTCAGTGGCCTCAGTGGCCCAGGCCTCAGTGGCTCAGTGGCTCAGTGGCCTCAGTGGCTCAGGGTGGCTCAGGCCTCAGGCCTCAGGCTCAGGCCTCAGGCTCAGGCCAGTGGCTCTGGTGGCTCAGTGGCTCAGTGGCTCAGTGGCTCAGTGGCTCAGGGCCAGTGGCCAGGTGGCTCAGTGGCTCAGTGGCTCAGGCTCAGTGGCTCAGTGGCTCAGTGGCTCAGGGCTCAGGGCTCAGTGGCCTCAGTGGCTCAGTGGCTCAGGCCTCAGGCCAGTGGCTCAGTGGCTCAGGCTCAGTGGCTCAGTGGCTCAGTGGTGGCCTCAGGCTCAGTGGCCTCAGGCCTCAGGCTCAGGCTCAGTGGCTCAGTGGCTCAGTGGCCAGTGGCTCAGTGGCTCAGGCTCAGGGCTCAGTGGCTCAGTGGCTCAGGCTCAGTGGCTCAGGCTCAGTGGCTCAGGCCTCAGTGGCTCAGGCCTCAGTGGCTCAGGGCTCAGGCTCAGTGGCTCAGGCTCAGTGGCTCAGGCTCAGTGGCTCAGTGGCTCAGGCTCAGTGGCCTAGTGGCTCAGTGGCTCAGTGGCTCAGTGGCTCAGTGGCCTCAGTGGTCAGTGGCTCAGTGGCCTCAGGGCTCAGTGGCCTCAGGCTCAGTGGCTCAGTGGCTCAGTGGCTCAGGCTCAGTGGCTCAGGGCTCAGTGGCTCAGTGGCTCAGGCTCAGGCTCAGTGGCTCAGTGGCTCAGTGGCTCAGGCTCAGGTGGCTCAGTGGCTCAGTGGCCAGTGGCTCAGTGGCCTCAGGGCTCAGTGGCCAGTGGCCTCAGTGGCTCAGTGGCCAGGCTCAGGGCTCAGTGGCTCAGTGGCTCAGGCTCAGTGGCTCAGTGGCTCAGTGGCCTCAGTGGCTCAGTGGCCAGTGGCTCAGTGGCTCAGTGGCTCAGGGCTCAGGCTCAGTGGCCTCAGGCCTCAGGGCTCAGTGGCTCAGTGGCTCAGGGCTCAGGGCCAGGGCTCAGTGGCCTCAGGGCTCAGGGCTCAGTGGCCCAGGCTCAGTGGCTCAGTGGCTCAGGCTCAGTGGCTCAGGCTCAGGCCTCAGGCTCAGGCTCAGGCTCAGTGGCTCAGTGGCTCAGTGGCTCAGTGGCCCAGGCTCAGGTGGCCAGGCTCAGGCTCAGGCCTCAGTGGCTCAGTGGCTCAGTGGCTCAGTGGCTCAGGCTCAGTGGCTCAGGCTCAGTGGCTCAGTGGCTCAGTCAGGCTCAGTGGCCAGTGGCTCAGGCCTCAGTGGCTCAGTGGTGGCCAGTGGCTCAGGCTCAGGCCTCAGGCTCAGTGGCCTCAGTGGCTCAGTGGCTCAGTGGCTCAGTGGCTCAGTGGCCTCAGTGGCCCAGGCCAGTGGCTCAGTGGCTCAGTGGCTCAGGCTCAGGCCCAGTGGCTCAGTGGCTCAGGCTCAGTGGGCTCAGTGGCTCAGTGGCCAGGCTCAGTGGCTCAGTGGCCTCAGGCTCAGTGGCTCAGGCCAGTGGTGGCCTCAGTGGCTCAGTGGCTCAGTGGCCAGTGGCTCAGGGCTCAGTGGCCAGTGGCCTCAGGCTCAGTGGCCTCAGGCTCAGGCTCAGGCTCAGGCCTCAGTGGCTCAGTGGCTCAGGCTCAGGCCAGTGGCCAGGCTCAGTGGCTCAGGCTCAGTGGTGGCTCAGTGGCTCAGTGGCTCAGGCTCAGTGGCTCAGTGGCCTCAGGCTCAGTGGCTCAGTGGCCTCAGTGGCCTCAGGCTCAGGGCTCAGGCCCAGGTGGCCAGGCCTCAGGGCCTCAGTGGCCCAGTGGCTCAGTGGCTCAGTGGTGGCCAGTGGCTCAGGGCTCCAGGCCAGTGGCTCAGGCCTCAGTGGCTCAGGCTCAGTGGCTCAGGCCTCAGGCCTCAGGCCTCAGTGGCCAGGCTCAGTGGCTCAGTGGCTCAGTGGCCCAGGGCCAGTGGCTCAGTGGCCTCAGGCTCAGTGGCCAGTGGCTCAGGCTCAGGGCTCAGGGCTCAGTGGCCCAGGCCCAGGCTCAGGCTCAGTGGCTCAGGCCAGGGCTCAGGCTCAGGCCTCAGTGGCCTCAGGGGCTCAGTGGCCCAGGCCCAGGCTCAGGGCTCAGGCTCAGTGGCCAGTGGCTCAGTGGCTCAGGCCAGGCTCAGTGGCTCAGGCTCAGGCCAGGCTCAGTGGCCTCAGGCCTCAGTGGCCTCAGGCCTCAGTGGCTGGCTCAGTGGCTCAGTGGCTCAGGCTCAGGCTCAGTGGCCAGTGGCTCAGTGGCTCAGTGGCTCAGTGGCTCAGGCTCAGTGGCTCAGGCTCAGGCCTCAGTGGCCAGGCTCAGTGGCTCAGTGGCCAGGCTCAGGGCTCAGTGGCCTCAGTGGCTCAGTGGCTCAGGCTCAGGGCTCAGGTGGCTCAGTGGCTCAGTGGCCTCAGGCTCAGGCTCAGTGGCTCAGTGGCCTCAGTGGCTCAGTGGCTCAGTGGCTCAGTGGCTCAGTGGCTCAGTGGCTCAGGCCTCAGTGGCTCAGGCCAGGCTCAGTGGCTCAGTGGCTCAGGCTCAGGCTCAGTGGCTCAGTGGCCAGGCTCAGTGGCTCAGTGGCCTCAGGCTCAGGTGGCTCAGTGGCTCAGTGGCTCAGGCCTAGGGCTCAGGCTCAGTGGCTCAGTGGCTCAGTGGCTCAGTGGCTCAGTGGCTCAGTGGCTCAGTGGCCTCAGTGGCTCAGGCTCAGTCAGGCTCAGGCTCAGGCTCAGTGGCTCAGTGGCTCAGGCTCAGGCCTCAGGGCCTGTGGCCCAGGGCTCAGTGGCCTCAGGCCTCAGTGGCTCAGTGGCTCAGTGGCTCAGGCTCAGTGGCTCAGGCTCAGGCCTCAGGGCTCAGTGGCCCAGGCCTCAGGGCTCAGTGGCTCAGTGGCTCAGGGCTCAGTGGCCTCAGTGGCTCAGTGGCTCAGTGGCTCAGTGGCTCAGTGGCTCAGGCTCAGTGGCTCAGTGGCTCAGTGGCTCAGTGGCTCAGGCTCAGGCTCAGGCTCAGTGGCTCAGGGCTCAGGCCTCAGGCCTCAGGCTCAGGCCCAGGCCAGTGGCTCAGTGGCCAGGCTCAGGCTCAGTGGCTCAGGCCTCAGGGCTCAGTGGCTCAGTGGCTCAGGCTCAGTGGCTCAGTGGCTCAGTGGCTCAGTGGCCTCAGGGCTCAGTGGCTCAGGGCCAGTGGCTCAGGCTCAGTGGCTCAGGCCAGGCTCAGGGCTCAGTGGCTCAGGCTCAGTGGCCTCAGGCTCAGTGGCTCAGTGGCTCAGGCTCAGGCCTGGCTCAGTGGCTCAGGCCTCAGGCCAGGGCTCAGTGGCTCAGTGGCTCAGTGGCTCAGTGGCTCAGTGGCCTCAGGCCTCAGGCCTCAGGCCTCAGTGGCTCAGGCTCAGGCCTCAGTGGCCAGGCTCAGTGGCTCAGTGGCTCAGTGGCTCAGTGGCTCAGTGGCTCAGTGGCTCAGTGGCCTCAGTGGCTCAGGCCCAGTGGCTCAGGCTCAGTGGCTCAGTGGCCAGGTGGCTCAGGCCTCAGTGGCTCAGTGGCTCAGTGGCCTCAGTGGCTCAGGGCTCAGGGCCAGGCTCAGTGGCCTCAGGCCCAGGCCTGTGGCTCAGGGCTCAGGCTCAGGCTCAGTGGCTCAGTGGCTCAGGCTCAGGTGGCTCAGTGGCTCAGTGGCTCAGTGGCTCAGGGCTCAGTGGCTCAGGGCTCAGGCCAGTGGCTCAGTGGCTCAGGCTCAGGCTCAGTGGCTCAGGCCCAGGCCTCAGGCTCAGGCTCAGGCCCAGGGCCAGTGGCTCAGGCCTCAGGCTCAGTGGCTCAGTGGCTCAGTGGCTCAGTGGCTCAGTGGCTCAGGCTCAGTGGCTCAGTGGCTCAGGCTCAGGCCCAGGCCTCAGGGCTCAGTGGCCTCAGTGGCCTCAGTGGCTCAGTGGCTCAGTGGCCTCAGGTGGCCTCAGGGCTCAGTGGCCTCAGTGGCTCAGGCTGGCCTCAGTGGCTCAGTGGCTCAGGCTCAGTGGCTCAGGCTCAGTGGCTCAGTGGCTCAGTGGCCAGGCTCAGTGGCTCAGGCTCAGGCCCAGTGGCTCAGTGGCTCAGGCCAGCCAGGCTCAGTGGCCAGTGGCTCAGGGCTCAGTCAGGCTCAGTGGCCCAGTGGCCAGTGGCTCAGGCTCAGTGGCCTCAGGCTCAGGCTCAGTGGCTCAGTGGCTCAGGCTCAGGCCTCAGGGCTCAGTGGCCTCAGGCTCAGGCTCAGTGGCTCAGGCTCAGGCCTCAGTGGCTCAGGCTCAGGCTCAGGCCTCAGTGGCTCAGGCTCAGGCTCAGGCTCAGTGGCTCAGTGGCTCAGTGGCTCAGTGGCTCAGTGGCTCAGTGGCTCAGTGGCTCAGTGGCTCAGTGGCTCAGGCCAGTGGCTCAGGTGGCTCAGTGGCCAGGGCTCAGTGGCTCAGTGGCTCAGGCTCAGGCTCAGTGGCTCAGTGGCCTCAGGGCTCAGTGGCCTCAGTGGCTCAGTGGCCTCAGTGGCTCAGTGGCCTGTGGTGGCTCAGTGGCCTCAGGGCTCAGTGGCTCAGGCCAGGCTCAGGCTCAGTGGCTCAGTGGCTCAGGCTCAGGCTCAGGCTCAGTGGCCAGTGGCCTCAGGCTCAGTGGCCAGTGGCTCAGGCTCAGTGGCCTCAGGCTCAGTGGCTCAGTGGCTCAGTGGCTCAGGTGGCTCAGTGGCTCAGTGGCCTCAGGCTCAGGCCCAGGCTCAGTGGTGGTGGCTCAGGCTCAGGGCCTCAGGCTCAGGCTCAGGCTCAGGCTCAGTGGCTCAGTGGCTCAGTGGCTCAGTGGCTCAGTGGCTCAGGTCAGGCTCAGGGCCAGTGGCCAGTGGCCTCAGGGCTCAGGGCTCAGTGGCTCAGGCCTCAGGCCTGGCTCAGTGGCCTCAGTGGCCAGTGGCTCAGTGGCCTCAGGCCTCAGGCTCAGTGGCTCAGTGGCCTCAGTGGCTCAGGCCTCAGGCCTCAGGCCCAGTGGCTCAGGCTCAGGGCTCAGTGGCTCAGGCCTCAGGCTCAGGCTCAGGCTCAGGGCTCAGGTGGCTCAGTGGCCTCAGTGGCTCAGTGGCTCAGTGGCTCAGGGCTCAGGGCCCAGGCCTCAGGCTCAGTGGCCTCAGTGGCTCAGTGGCTCAGGCCTCAGTGGCCTCAGGCTCAGTGGCTCAGTGGCTCAGGCTCAGGCCCAGGCTCAGGCCTCAGGCTCCAGGGCTCAGGGCTCAGGCTCAGTGGCCTCAGGGCTCAGGCTCAGGCTCAGGCTCAGTGGCTCAGGCTCAGGGCTCAGGCTCAGGCTCAGGCCAGTGGCTCAGGTGGCTCAGTGGCCTCAGGCTCAGTGGCTCAGTGGCTCAGTGGCTCAGGCTCAGTGGCTCAGTGGCTCAGGCTCAGTGGCTCAGGCCTGGCTCAGGGCCAGGCTCAGTGGCTCAGTGGCTCAGTGGCTCAGTGGCTCAGGCCCAGTGGCTCAGGCTCAGGCTCAGTGGCCAGTGGCCAGTGGCTCAGTGGCTCAGTGGCTCAGTGGCCTCAGTGGCTCAGGCTCAGGCTCAGGCTCAGTGGCCTCAGGCTCAGGCCAGTGGCCTCAGGCTGGCTCAGTGGCCTCAGGTGGCTCAGTGGCTCAGTGGCTCAGGCTCAGTGGCTCAGGCCTCAGGCTCAGGCTCAGGCCTCAGGCTCAGGGCTCAGTGGCTCAGTGGCCTCAGGCTCAGGCTCAGTGGCTCAGGCTCAGTGGCTCAGGCTCAGTGGCTCAGGCTCAGGCCTCAGTGGCCAGTGGCTCAGGCTCAGTGGCCTCAGTGGCCCAGTGGCTCAGTGGCCTCAGGCTCAGGCTCAGTGGCTCAGTCAGGCCTCAGGGCCTCAGGGCTCAGTGGCCTCAGGCCTCAGGGCCAGTGGCTCAGGCTCAGGCCTCAGTGGCTCAGTGGCTCAGGCCTCAGTGGCTCAGTGGCTCAGTGGCTCAGGGCTCAGTGGCCCAGGCCTCAGGCTCAGTGGCTCAGGCTCAGTGGCTCAGTGGCCCAGGCCCAGGCCTCAGTGGCTCAGTGGCTCAGTGGCTCAGGCTCAGTGGCCTCAGGCTCAGTGGCCAGGGTGGCTCAGGGCCTCAGTGGCTCAGTGGCTCAGGCTCAGTGGCTCAGGCTCAGGCTCAGTGGCTCAGGCTCAGTGGCCTCAGTCAGGCCAGGGCTCAGGCTCAGTGGCTCAGGCTCAGGCTCAGTGGCTCAGTGGCCAGGCTCAGTGGCTCAGGCTCTAGGCTCAGTGGCTCAGGGCCCAGGCCCAGGGCTCAGGCCCAGGGCTCAGGCCTCAGGCTGGCTCAGTGGCTCAGTGGCTTCAGGGCTCAGTGGCTCAGTGGCTCAGTGGCTCAGGGCCTCAGGTGGCCTCAGTGGCCAGTGGCTCAGTGGCTCAGTGGCTCAGGGCTCAGTGGCTCAGGTCAGGCTCAGGCTCAGTGGCTCAGTGGCTCAGGCTCAGTGGCCAGTGGCCCAGGCTCAGTGGCTCAGTGGCTCAGTGGCTCAGGGCTCAGGCTCAGGGCCTCAGTGGCTCAGTGGCCTCAGGCCCAGGCTCAGTGGCTCAGGGCCAGGCTCAGTGGCCAGTGGCTCAGGCCTCAGTGGCCTCAGGCCTCAGGCCTCAGTGGCTCAGTGGCTCAGGCCAGGCTCAGGCCCAGGGCTCAGGGCTCAGGCCTCAGTGGCCTCAGTGGCTCAGTGGCTCAGTGGCCTCAGGCTCAGGTGGGCTCAGGGCTCAGGCTCAGTGGCCTCAGGCTCAGTGGCCCAGGCTCAGTGGCCCAGGCTCAGTGGCTCAGGCTCAGTGGCTCAGGGCCTCAGGCTCAGTGGCCCAGGCCTCAGTGGCTCAGGGCTCAGGTAGGCCCCAGGCCCAGGGCTCAGGGCCAGGCTCAGTGGCTCAGTGGCCAGGGCTCAGGTCAGGCTCAGTGGCCCAGTGGCCAGTGGCCCAGGCTCAGGCTCAGGCTCAGGCTCAGGCTCAGGCCAGGCTCAGGCTCAGTGGCTCAGGCTCAGTGGCCTCAGGGCCCAGTGGCTCAGTGGCTCAGGGCTCAGGCCTGTGGCCTCAGGCCTCAGGCTCAGGCCCAGGCTCAGGCCAGTGGCCCAGTGGCTCAGTGGCCCAGGCTCAGTGGCTCAGGCTCAGTGGCTCAGGTCAGGCTCAGTGGCCAGGCCCAGGCTCAGTGGCCCAGGCCTCAGGCTCAGGCTCAGTGGCTCAGGGCTCAGTGGCTCAGTGGCTCAGGCCTCAGGGCTCAGGCTCAGGCTGGCTCAGTGGCTCAGGCCTGTGGCAGTGGCTCAGTGGCTCAGTGGCTCAGTGGCTCAGTGGCCAGTGGCTCAGTGGCTCAGTGGCTCAGCCCAGGCTCAGTGGCTCAGTGGCTCAGTGGCCTGTGGCCCAGGGCTCAGTGGCTGGCTCAGTGGCTCAGTGGCCAGTGGCCTGTGGCTCAGGTGTGGCCCAGGCTCAGTGGCTCAGGGCTCAGGCCTCAGTGGCCTCAGGCCCAGTGGCTCAGTGGCTCAGTGGCTCAGTGGCCTCAGTGGCTCAGTGGCTCAGTGGCCAGTGGCCTGTGGTGGCAGTGGCCTCAGTGTGGCTCAGTGGCCTCAGGCTCAGTGGCTCAGGCTCAGTGGCTCAGTGGCTCAGTGGCTCAGTGGCTCAGGGCTCAGTGGCCAGGGCTCAGTGGCCTCAGTGGCCTCAGGCTCAGTGGCTCAGGGCTCAGTGGCTCAGTGGCCTCAGGGTCAGGCTCAGTGGCTCAGTGGCTCAGTGGCTCAGTGGCTCAGTGGCTCAGTGGCTCAGTGGCCTGGCCCAGGGCTCAGTGGCCAGTGGCTCAGGCCCAGTGGCCTCAGTGGCTCAGTGGCCTCAGGGCCAGTGGCTCAGTGGCCCAGGCCAGTGGCCTCAGGCTCAGTGGCTCAGTGGCCCAGGCTCAGTGGCTCAGGCTCAGGCCTCAGTGGCTCAGTGGCTCAGTGGCCTCAGTGGCTCAGTGGCTCAGTGGCCTCAGTGGCCAGGCCCAGTGGCCTCAGGCTCAGTGGCTCAGGCTCAGGCTCAGTGGCCTCAGGCTCAGGCCCAGGCTCAGGCCAGTGGCCTCAGTGGCTCAGGCTCAGGCCTGGCTCAGGCTCAGGGCCAGGGCCTGTGGCCAGTGGCTCAGTGGCCAGTGGCTCAGTGGCTCAGTGGCTCAGTGGCCTCAGGTGGCTCAGTGGCTCAGTGGCTCAGTGGCTCAGTGGCTGTGGGGCTCAGGCCTTGGCCCAGTGGCTCAGTGGCCTCAGGCTCAGTGGCTCAGTGGCTCAGTGGCTCAGTGGCTCAGTGGCTCAGTGGCCCAGGGCTCAGGCCTCAGGCTCAGTGGCTCAGGCCTCAGTGGCTCAGTGGCTCAGG
Organism: Stephania yunnanensis; assembly: GCA_039657365.1. NCBI lineage: Eukaryota > Viridiplantae > Streptophyta > Magnoliopsida > Ranunculales > Menispermaceae > Stephania > Stephania yunnanensis. The sequence goes on from CM077585.1 coordinate 62,112,299, forward strand.
TGGCCTCAGTGGCTCAGTGGCTCAGTGGCTCAGTGGCTCAGTGGCTCAGTGGCCAGTGGCTCAGGCTCAGTGGCCTCAGTGGCCAGTGGCCCAGTGGCCTGTGGCTCAGTGGCTCAGGCCTCAGTGGCTCAGCTCAGGCCCAGGGCCCAGTGGCCTGTGGCCCAGTGGCTCAGTGGCTCAGTGGCCAGGCCCAGGCTCAGTGGCCTCAGTGGCTCAGTGGCAGGCTCAGGGCTCAGTGGCTCAGTGGCTCAGTGGCCTCAGTGGCAGTGGCCTGTGGCCTCAGTGGCTCAGGCCCAGTGGCCCAGGCCTCAGTGGCCTCAGTGGCCAGGCCTCAGGGCTCAGTGGCTCAGGGCCTGGCTCAGGCCTCAGTGGCCTCAGTGGCCTGTGGCTCAGTGGCTCAGTGGCTCAGGCTCAGTGGCTCAGTGGCTCAGGCTCAGTGGCCTCAGGCCAGTGGCCCAGGCCTAGTGGGCTCAGTGGCTCAGTGGCCTGGCTCAGTGGCTCAGGCCCAGGCTCAGGCTCAGTGGCTCAGGGCTGGCTCAGTGGCTCAGGCTCAGGCTCAGTGGCTCAGGGCCAGTGGCCTCAGTGGCCTGTGGCCCAGTGGCCCAGTGGCCAGTGGCCTCTCAGGCCCAGGCCTCAGTGGCTCAGTGGCTCAGGGCCCTGTGGCTCAGTGGCTCAGTGGCCTCAGGCTCAGGTAGGCTCAGGGCCAGTGGCTCAGGCTCAGGGCCTGTGGCCTCAGGCCAGTGGCCCAGTCAGGCCTCAGTGGCTCAGTGGCCCAGTGGCCCAGGCCCAGGCCTCAGTGGCCAGCCTGTGGCCTCAGTGGCCCAGTGGCCCAGGGTCAGTGGCTCAGTGGCCTGTAGGCCAGGCCCAGGCCAGGCCCAGGGCAGGCCCAGGCCTAGGCCCAGGCTCAGGCCCAGGGCCTGTGGCCCAGGCAGGCCAGGGCCCAGGGCCCAGTGGCCCAGTGGCCTCAGTGGCTCAGGCCTCAGCCCAGTACCAGGCCCAGGCCTCCAGGCCCAGTGGCTCAGGCCCAGGCCTGTGGCCTCAGGCCAGTGAAGGCCAGGGCCCAGGCCCAGTGGCTCAGGCTCAGGCTCTGTGGCACCAGTGGCCCAGGCCCAGGCCCAGGCCAGGCTCAGTGGCCCCAGGGCTCAGGGCCTGTGTGGCCCAGGCTGTCCAGGGCCTGTCAGGCTCAGGCTCAGCAAGCCTCAGTGGCCCAGGCCTCAGTGGCCCAGGGCCCAGGGCCCAGTGGCTCAGGCCTCAGTGGCCAGCCCAGGGCCCAGGGCCTAGGCCCAGGCCCAGGCCCAGGCCCAGGCTCAGTGGCCCAGGCCTAGGCCTCAGGGCCCAGGCCCAGGCCTGGCCCAGGGCTCAGGCCCAGGCCCAGGGCCCAGGCCTAGGCCAGGGCCCAGGGCCCAGGCCCAGGCCCAGGCCCAGGGCCCAGGCCTAGGCCCAGGCCTAGGCCCAGGCCCAGGC